>JAQPPZ010002027.1:0-2400000 GCA_028583015.1 Wollemia nobilis
TTTTATTAAAAATTTTAAATTTTAAATAAAATAATTAAAAAAATTAAAATTGAATTGAAATAGTTTACAAATTATTTAGGCTAAAAAAAATTATTTAGGCTTCGCTAGGTCATTCCCTTGAATGGCCAATTTTTTGACTTACGAGTTAGAATTTTACAAATTATTTAGGCCTTAAAAAATACAAACGGAAGAAAGGGATATTCAAGCACCTCTTCCAAAAAAAAATTATTTTAGGAGCGTTTTTTTTCCGCATCTCATTTTTCCTTATTTTTAATATATATTTTATGTTTTTTTAAATAAAATTAAAAATATATTTAAAATATATATATTAATAATATGTTTTTATATTAAAAACAAATTAAAAAATAAAAAAAATTATATACATGTTCATAATTATTTTTCATGTTGAAAAAGATCTTAAAGTATTGTTTAATCATCATAAAAAAATCTTGAAGTGTTATTTAGTGATCAAAATAAGTAATAGTATTTCATCTAGTATAAATCATTATGTAAGTATTTGGACTATATGCTCTATTAATTTGTTTTTGTCCATTTTATCTTCATCTTATTTCAAAGCAAGGTCTCCTTTAAAGTTTTTATTTTATGATTGAAATCTCTTTCCATCTATCTATTGTCTTATTTTTGACCCATCTCTTGATTATCTTGACTAACATTTGATGTTAAACAAATTTCTAAAAGGTATTTTTCCTATCTAAAGAGAACAATGTATTTAATTGTGTTTGTATAGGAGCTATGTCAAGGTCTTGAAGCTCTAAATGTTAGGATATTTGGAAAAAAAGAGGTTCTAAATTTATTAGAAATAATATTTTATCAAATAATTAGTTTATAAGGTGACAAGTGATGGAGGCATTAGGAGTTATTTTATCTTCCCATTAAAAGTTTTCATTTTAGTATATGAGCTCTTATGCACTTGATAATTGTCCTCAAATTTTTAACTATGTCCTTTTTTTGAATTTGGCCAAATTATTATTATTTTTAAATAATTAAAAAAATTATTTAAAATAAACCTATGTACAAGTATAAACTACATCAACTTACTTGAATAAAGGTTGTAGCATTAAAATCCAACTATGACCTGCATTAACCAAAAAAACTAATTTTTTCAAATGAAATACAAACACTATAGGATTTTGTTTTGGAAGGATTTTGTTACTGGGCAACAGAGGTATTCAATCTCTCCTCCTTAATATATGTTATTACTATGTGCTACAGAGGTATATAATCTCTCCTTCGGCCAACAAATCTTAATACCTTGTTTAAGATTTGTTGGCCATATGTTTTTTTTTTTGCACGTATCTGACGACACCATCAATAGGGTTGAGCTCCCTCGTGATTTCCAAAGCCAAAATTGATCCTCTAAACCCCGGTTGAACTCGCGTCCGCTGCTGTTATTGATCCATATAAACCCCGCCCGGCGTCGTCACACTATCTGTCCGCGCTGATGCCCTTAACCGTTCGCTGTGTAAACGGAATATGCGTCCGCCTAGATCCTACCTTGAGCCAGTGTAATGACTTCTTTTTATTTAAGATTTTACAATGTCATTCGCATGCGCCGCGGTTTCCTCATCGTCAGATGCCTCCAAGTACGCTTGCCAACTCGAATAGGGGTTTGGCCCTTTCTATGATCTTTGCCCCGGTGCGTCGTATATCCATCGTCTGCACCGCTGCCACGAAACACTGTCTGCTGCCATGGTTGCCATAAGCCGCCAACATCTCACGCTTCTTCAACGTACGTCCCCTGTATACATTTTCATCATTGCATTGCTCTGAATGCTTGCCTCGCGTACATTACTGCGGGTCCTCTGTCACCTGCTGTTCGAAAATTCTACAACCTTGTATTCACAGTGCACTCTACGACATTATAGAAGACTAGGTCGATGACCTTCTCAAACGTTCGGTTAACACCATGTTTATTGTCTCTATCGAACCTTTTGAACAACTGAGAGAATATAAGGTTTGCTTGAAGCCATAGGAAGATGTCTTCAAAGTCACTTTGACTGGGCTTTGTCAGCTCTCGTAGAGATATTAAAGTGCCATCAATAATATGCCACCTCATAAAAACGTAACCGAGTTGCATAGTTTTCAAGGAAAGGGACAAGCTCGGCTCATTAAAGTGCCATCAATAAAGATTTATTGCTCATTAGAGTTGCTCATTAAACGAGTTGCATAGTTTCCAATGTACAAGCTTTTAAAAGATTTATTGCTCAGCGGCTCTCCAAGCTTTTACGTAAAAACATTTAATTTAAATGGGACAGCCAGCCTCCACGTTCAATGTCTCGGTTCTTTCCTTAAGTGAAAACTCTATTGTGGGCCCCAGCGAGGTTTGATATTTGTGTCACCGACTCTGATTAAAGGCATCAGCAAAGCCGCGTCGAGGTAGCGTCAAATTTACACATTATTAAATTCGAACTTTAAATCTTTTATTAGTGTTTCCAAATTTTACTGTTAAACCCACTTACAAAATATCCAAGCTTAAGGCAGATAAGTTAAAACTGTTTCGAAGAAAGTACAAAATATTTGAAAAGAATTTACTATTCAATTTTGTTCTAAATATGTGCATTTTATCTTCAACTTTTTGACTTCAATTTTTATTTTTATTTTTTATCAATCTTAAAACTCTCCAGTTATCGAGAGGCCCAGGTTCAAATCTCTCCCCTCACATGTTGCGGATATGTTGTATATAAAAGGTTCCTCATTAAAAAATAATAAAAAAAATAAAAATTCTGAACGATCCTTTAATTGTAACTTTGGTGACTTCTTATTTTAGGGCTTAGAATTTTACTTTATTTATAGTAAGAAGAGTATTTTCTTTTTATTTTTTTAATATTTTATTATATTTTATGTTTTTTTATTTGATTAGTGTAAGAATCTTATTGAAAAAAAATTAAAAAAATAAACAAAAAAAGAATTATATATATTTATTAATATTTTTTTCAAGTTGGAAAGGGTTTTAGGTGTTGTTCATTAATTAAGATAACCAATGGCCTTCCTTATGTTATAATCACCATGTAAGTATTTGGACCTTATGCTTTATCAATTTATTATAGTTTCACTCTATCTTAATCTTATTTCAAAACTAGGATGGTGCATGTGTATAAGAAGTATCACTCAAAAAAATAAAAAAAATTGTTTATTGCCTTCTTTTTTATCCATCTTTTGGTGTTATTTGATGATCAATAAATCTCTCTAAGGTATTTTTTCCAATCTTCTTCCAATAGGAACAATGCATTCAATTGTGCTTGCATAGGAACTTTTTTTTTTTTCCTCGAAAAAAAATCATAATTTCTATTTCACCAGAAAAAGAAAATTACATTGTGAAGTTACCCAAGGCAAGCTGTAATAACCAGGTAGGAACACACAGGCTGTCCCCACCTAAAATTTCTTAGAACCATCAAGGAAGGGCTAAGAGTTAAAAATTTCCCATAAGACCTCTACACAGAGGTGTCAATAATGCTCAGCTACATTCTCTACAAGTGAAAACCAGAAAGGAAAGAAAAAACGTACAAGAAACTGCCTCCCAATTTTTTTTTTTTTTTTAAATATCGAGCAAAGAAACCCCTGTCTCTTGGATAGTCACACCATCCTTAATTTTCGTTAGCTCCCATCTTCCTTGCGCCAGTTGTAGACCTTCCTTTGACAAAGCATCCGCCCCAGAGTTGAGTTCTCTGTAGATATGAGTATAGGATATGGGGTTTACGACATCTGCCAGAATGTTTACCTGTTGAAAAATTGGCTACAAAGTTAAGTTCTCCATTTTGAAAATTTTCTTCATCCAATTGATGACCAACAAGGAGTCTCCTAAAACTTGGAGTTGTTGAACATGGTGGTCCAGAGCAATTTTCAAGAGTAGCTTCAAAGCAATTAATTCGGCATAATTATTTGTGCCCCCTCCTAGGCCAGCCTTAAACTGAATGAAATGAGAATCCTTAAGAAAAATAATTCCCCCTACCCCACACATAAGAGGGGTGCCTTGACAAGAACCATCAAAAAAACCCTAGGGAGCTGATTTGTTGACATTGGCAGCTTGCGTTTTTCTTGGGCCTTTTTTCCCAAGAGGTTTCACAAGATCAGCAATGAAAGAACGGATCTGAGTAGCAATTTGAAAGGCTGGTTGATAAGAGGCTTGGAAAATATCTGAGTTTCTTGCTAGCCAAACTCCCCATGCCACCACAAAAAGGAGGGCCATGTAGGACTTCAGATATTTAGAATCGAACCATTGCTGCAAACAGTGTTCCAATGTGTCTCCTTGCCAGGTACCTGTGCTCCCAGTTATCACCTCATTCTCCTTCCATACATACTTTGTGAAAACACAACCAACCAATAAATGGTTGATAGTTTCAAGCTCCTTATGACAGAGTGTACACCTTCGAGGACCTTGAAACCCCCTCTTCATTAAAACATCCCAAGTTAAAATTCTGTTATTGAGGGCTAGCCATAAAAAAATTTTGGTTTTTAAAGGCGTCTTTACCTTCCAAATCACTTTCCACAACCAAATATTGCCCCCCTGCCTATCCTGTGCAAACAAGTCTTTATATCCCATCCTAGCTGTATAAACCCCCCTCATAGTATTTTTTGTCCAAACCAACTCATCATCCACTGTTGGTTTGATCCTAGTATGACTAATGAGAAGAGCCTTCACATAAGCTTGCCATAACTCAACCTTCCTGCCTTCAAGACCCAGTTGTTGCACACTCATCCAACCTTGCTGCCATATTGTAGTATTGTCTTGGTTTGCCACCTAAGAAAGAGTATAAAAACCTGCATTATGGAGAGAAAGTAAGAGATCCTCAGACAGTCTATGCTCGTTGCCACAACCAACCCAAGGATCTTCCCCAATTCTCACTTTTTCACCATTTCCAATTTTCCAAGCCAACCAATTCCCCAGAAGTGGAAAGACCTGAATAGCAGATTTCCAGAAGTTAGACACCTTTCTGATGGACTTGTCAAGTTTCCTTATCCACTCTTCCAGAGAAAGAGGTTCGATATATTTTGCCTTGATGACTTTGCTCCATAGGTTTTCTTGAGTAAGCAGCCTCCATAAGCTTTTTGCAGCCAGTGCTTTACCAAAAAGATGGATATTTTTAATACCCCCACCTCCCTTATCCTTTGGATTTGCTATTTATTTCCAATTGGCTAAAACAATGGCTGCTTTGTCCCTTTTTCCATTCCACAGAAATTTGAAGCACCTTTTTCTGATTTTTTCTAGAACCCCTACTGGGATGAAAGCCATGCCATGCTAGTAGACAGGGATTGCCTCCAGGACTCGATTTTACAAGAGTTAATCCGCCTCCAATTGATAACCACCTATTACACCACATAGAAATCCTTTTATCTATCTTTTCCACCAGCCAATCCCAATATCTTATGCCATAGTTATTTGGCTTCAAACAAAATCCCAGATACTTTATCCCTGATTGGAAATCAGTCTTAGGAAAAGAAATAATTCTTTGAAAAAAAAATTCCTCCTCTTCCACCAGGCCAAAACACGACATCGTAGACTTCCCCATATTGATTTCCATACCAGTGGTAAGGCAATAGCTCCTTAGTATATCATTGAGCTTGCTTATGTCCCTAACAGAACCAACACTGAACAAAATAACATCATCTACAAATAAGAGATGTGTTAGAGAGAATGATGTACTCATTTGAATTCCTTTAATCTGCCCTGTTCTCTTAGCTTCTTTGATAGCCCTGCTCAAACCTTCAACCACCAAAAGAAATAAAAATGGGGATAAGGGACAACCTTGCCTAATGCCACGCTCTGAGGAAAAGAAATTAGATGCAGAACCATTTATAAGTACAACAAAGGAGACAGAGGTCACACATCCCATGATCCAGTTAACAACACGGAGGTTGAACCCAATGTGAAGAAGCATGATCCTCAAATACAACCAATTAACCCTGTCAAAAGCTTTGGAAAGATCCAGTTTTACAACTATAGTAGGAAGTCTTTTTGTTTTTATAGTATGCAGATCCCTTCTTGAGCCACTCCTACAGCATCGTGGATTTGCCTCCCATTTAGAAACCCGAATTGCTCATTGGAGATGGAATCAGAAAAAACTCTTTTTAACCTCAAGGCAATAATTTTATAGAGGCAGTTGCACAAGGAAATAGGTCTAAAGTCATCGAAAGAAGTTGGAGAGTCCTTCTTTGGAATCAAGGCGATGAAGGTTGAGTTGAGATCCACTGGGATCTTCCCTGAAGCTTTAGTTTCTTCAATAACTCTAATCAGGTCTTCCCTAATTAAGTCAAAGAAACCCAAGAAGAATTCAACCCCCCAACCATCTGGCCCAGGACTTTTGTCCTTTTGAAATGATGATAGCACTTCTTTTAATTCCTCCAATGACACTTTCTCAAGAATCATTTCATTAGTAGCCTCGTCAGCAAAACTTGGAAAGAAGGTTGTATGTTTTAAGATCTCAACCAAGTTTACCTTTTTGGGATCTTTAAACAAGTGCTTGAAATGTTTTATGCCAAGAGTTGCGAGGTCTTTGAAGGACCTAGCTTTGGACCCCTCTCCATTGGGCAATTCCCAAATGGTGTTAATATTTTTCTTATGATTTGCATTATTTTTAAAGAATTTGGTGTTTTCGTCCCCTAACTCCAGCCATATAGCTCTACTTTTAAGCCTCCATTGGGCTTCTTGAGCTAGCAAGATATTAATCTTTTTTCCTTCCAATGCTCTGATGGTTGATTTGCATTCCTCTGAAAGACCAACCTCATTCACTCTCTCATAAGAAATAGCAATCTGTTGTTCTAAAAGGAGTTCCTGCATTTGTTGCCTGTACTTATTATGAGCCCATTTAGAAACAACTGTTTTAACTTTCTTCAGGATTTTTGACATTTGAGAGCAGGCTGAACTTCCCAAGTTTTCATCATAAGAGTTCCATTCTTTAACCAGATTCTGAAAATCTTTGTCCTACAGCCAAGTTGAATTGAATTTGAAAGGGCTTGGAGGTTTCTTATCTGAGTTGCCTATTTGAAGCAAAATAGGGAAATGGTCTGAGATGCCACAAGGGTCCACCCAGGTTCTGATTTTCTCCCCATCCATCATTAGGGAATTGGAGACATAGAATTGATCCAATATTTTTGCCACATAATCCTCACCTGCTCTGTTGTTGCTCCAAGTAGGAGTAATTTTTATTGGTTCAACATCTACCAAGTCTGCCATTTCAAATTTGTTTTTAAAAAACCCAGCTTGTGGGTCACTTCTTGCTGTTGTCCCCCATATCTTAGCTCTGTTCAAAGTGAAATTTAGATCACCCCCTAGGATAAGATTTCCATGCTGCAGAAAGTTATTGGCAAAAAGGGTATCCCAGTAATGAATTTTATTTTCATAAGGGCCATAAATGTTTACCAACACAAATGATTTCCCCAATTCCATAGAGAAGAGCTCCACTCCTATTCCTGATGTAAATAAAGCAGATTTTATAAACCTGAAATTCCTCTTCTTCCACCCCAGAACAAGTCCCCCTGATCTGCCCTCAGAGTCCAAAGAGCAGAATTTTCAGTCCTTTATAAGGGTGTGGAGTATGCTTTCCACTTTCACACCCACTCCCATAGTCTCTTGAAGAAATAGAATATCTGGAAGATGAAGTTGCATTAACCTCCTTAGTGCAGTCTTTTTTGAGGCACTGCCCAGACCCCGAATATTTTGAGAGAGGATTAACATTATTTAACTGATTCTGGGGTTTTGCCTGCTCTAAGTGCCCCTATTATTGACTTTTGTTTCCCTGTCTTTACTTCCATTATAGCTTGATCATTTGCCAGTTGAATGTTTGATTTCCTCCCTAAGGCATGTGAGTTAACAACATCCAAGCTAATTCCTCCTGCAATTTCTCCCTTCTCAAAGAAAGCTACTGATTTGTGTGATCGGAGAAAATAATTGTGAGGCCCCTTTAAAGTCTCTCTGCCTTCAGAAGAAGATGAAAGTAGAGATGTGGACTTTGTTAATGAAGAAAAAATTGGAATGCTGAGAGGCCCCTTATTACTAGGATGTTGGATATTCATATCTTCTTTCCATATACCACTTCTCTTTGCAAAAACCTTTTGTTTATCAAACCTCATAGACCTGACCTGGAAGGGGGGTAATAGCTCTTCAACAAGGTTTGTTCTTAAACCAGAGTTATAATTTGTAAAACTGGGAGGACTGTTGTGTAATTGGGTTACCACCTGTGGTCCCAATGAGATATTTTCCTCTCTTGTGTTTGCTTGGACATGTCTTTCCTCCCTCTGATCTAAGATTGAGTCTCTTCTGTCTCCTTTGTTCTAAGCATTGGAGAGATGGGGATCATCTGCTGCATTGCTTATACCATTCTCCTGACCACCATTTTCATCTACGGGAGTTTGAACCCGACCTGAATGTCTACTATTGAATCCCTCCAAGTGATTGTCTAAACCATCCACTCTCCCTCCAGGGTTGTGATTTTTTTTAAAACTCTTCCTCCCCTCCCTTGTGAATTTTAGTCCACATTCTGCAACTAAATGACCATAGACATGACATCTAGCACAGCGGAAAGGTATCTTCACATAATCAAGAATTTGGTCATAATGCCACTTCCCTATTCTGATCTCAATTGACTCCGGGAGACCTTCGCGAAGGTCCAGCTCCACTAGTATCCTTGCAATAGTTCGAGAGGAGCCACTCAGGCACCCTTGGTCAATATCCACACATGATCCTAGCTGATTACCTATTTCCATCAATATCCGACATGTCCACAGCTCCAATGGTAAGCCTGGTAACTTGACCCATATCGACTGAATTGATTTAGACTCACTTCTTGGGTCAAAACAAGGGGACCACCGTTTTAAAGATAGAGCATATGAGTCCCAAAACCATCTTCTCTGCAATATTTTATCTCGCATCCTCTTTTGATCTGAATGAAAAAGCTAACCATCCTCTTACCAGAATATAGAAACTTGGAGAATATCCTATTGCTGGACTCCATTCCCTTTCTACCCACTAAGCTAGAGTTTTTTCTGAGAATAATCTTCCATAGAATCTTCCTGTTAGAGTTTTTCCTTCCATTTCCAGAACCCTGTCCAGCAATATATCCTCGCCTAAAACCAAATTTACTTTCTCCTTTTTAGTCTTAACACACTTTTTCTGCCTTTTATTGGTATTATTTAATTTGTTTGTAATTAATGGTTCCTCCTCATTTTCCCTACCTGGACATTTTTTTCCTGCCATGATCCCTTCCAAGAGGCCAAAATCTAGAAAAGGGTCAAACTTACCATCACCTATGTCTTGGGAGCTTTTCTTCAAAGAGACCTCCCAAGATCGGACTGCCATAAATCCTGAATCCCCATCATACAGCTGAGAGAGGATCTCTGTCCCATCTAGAAACAGGTCCTCATTTGTGTTCCTTTTTTATCCCTGAATAAAGTTAGTTTCAATTGAACGACCATTCTCCCTCTGTGACTTCCACTTAGCTATCAAAAAATCTTCTGCAGGGAATATAGGAACGTCTGTCATTGGATCTGGGGAATAGTCCACCAATTCTGCCATATCCTCCATCATGCTAACCCTACCCTCAATCACTCTCGATCCTTGTAATCCTTACAAGTTCCTGGGCTTGGTATTTCCTCTAGTTAATCCCTGCTGTTTTTGCTACTTCCTCTCTCCTGAAATAAGGATCCACTACTTCATAACTTGGTGTTTTCTATTTCTGCCTTGTCTGTACCTGTAAACTGCCTTGAAAGTACTTATACTGGTTTAATCCCCTGCACAGTCTGGAATGCCACTTGTGCTAGTAGTCAATTTTAATTTTGCCTATTGCATTAGCATGCTTTGAAAATCTCCCACTACTTTGCTTTCAAATTCATTTTTGTCAATCACCTCTCTTGTTCCATTCTGCCCATCCATATTACTGAAGGAAGCCCTTTCCATGCCATGAGATAATTGCAGTCCCTGAGACCAAATTTCGCTTAGGCATTCTGTCAAACACTTCCATTGCATTCTCTATCCTTCCACATATAGCATACATATAAAGGCGTGCACTCCCAACTACAGCATCTTCTTCCAATCCCCTCCTAAAATAGCCCACTGTCCGTGCATTCCTTCATGATACTCTCGAAGGTAAAGCAGTTCAGGCCTTTGTTTGTCTATGCTTCTATCAGCATGGCGGCTCAATTTCCATTGTCGTTAACCTACCTTACGATTGGGGAAGGTTTTCTACACTCCAGAAAAACTGATTGCTTTCTTTAGGCTGAATGCCCTTCAACTCTTTCCCGATTAAAAACACTAGGTCAGGCCTTTGATTGTCTATGCTTCTATCAGGAGTAATAGCTCAGCGCACCTGTCCGCATATGATTTTTTTCTTTTCGTCTTCTGACTGTGAGACGTAAATCTGTAAAAGCACTTCACTGAGGGTTCATCATTTATCACAGTCAGGGACCCCACCTTTCATTGGCATCCTTGGTGTAACTTCAACTTCTAACATATCGACGACTCTGCTAACACCTTCATCTGTCGATGCCCTGTGTCGTTTACAACAAATCTTGCTGCCCCGCACCTCATGAATCTATATACTTTGGCATCATTGTCCAGGATATTTCTTCTCTTTCAGGCATTTCGTCAAACACTTGGTATGCATCCCATTTGCCTTCTCCCATAGGATTTAAATGCATGACTGTATTCGACGTACACACTCGGCCTCAAAACTTCCACGTTGCTACTTCACTGCATTTGGTAGAACGTTTCATCATGATAGGCATGCACATTCGGCCAAATAATGTCACTGGTATCTTTGTTTATTAACAGTAGCATGATATGCGACAACAGGCGACAGCGACAGGGCCTCAGTAGAGGGCACGGCTACGAAGCATGGCAGCCAAATCTGAACACGGCTACAAAGCATGGCGGCTCAATTTCCATTGTCCTTTACCTACCTTACGATTGGGGATGGTTTTCTGCACTCCAGAAAAACTGATTGCTTTCTTCTCTTGCATAGGAACTATGTCAATGAGCTAGGACATTTGGAGAGAAGGGTGCTCTAAATTTATCAGAAACACCATTTGACCAAAAATCGATTTATAAGGTGATAAGTTGATGGAGGCCTTAGGAGTTACTCTATCTAGCCAAAAAGTGTTTTTCAACCTAGTATGTGAGTCTCTTGTGGACTCAATAAATGTTCTTTTCAAAATTTTGACAATGTTCTTTTTTGTGGGCTTCGCTAAGTCATTCCCTTCTAGATAGTAATTAAAGAGTTATTTAAGATAAACCCATGTTAAAGTATAAACTACATCAACTTGACCTTGATAAATACTGTAGCATTAAAATCTAACTATAGTCTGCACTAAAGAAAAGACTATTTTTTTCAATGAGATCTAAACCCCATTGTTGGAAGGCTTTTGTTACAACTATGGGTTGTAGAGACATTCGATCCCTCCACATGCAACATTCGTTATAACTATGAGCTATAGAGGCATAGGATCTCTCCTTATTTGACCATCAAATATACAACATGCTTTATAGTCTTTGACCTATTGAAAACAATTGGTGAAAATAGTTGGCCAATACTATTTAACATTTAATATTTTGTGAGTTGTAGTTTGGGTTAAATAGTGGTTACCTTCATCATGATATTCTTTTAACAAATCCTTTACTTTCTCCTCTTTAGTGCACCTTAAGAGTTATCCATCATATCCCTTTGAAAAAGGATGTCATGGAGCCAAGTGTGGTAGGTGGCCTTTTATCTTAATCTAGCTCTCTCTTTGAGTGTCAAACCTCATGGTTCTTGTCCTATCAACAAGTATCTCCTTATATCATTCATCTCATTTGTCCTTCTAATTCTACCTTTTTCCACAAGTGCTACATATTCATTGTAGTGAGACATAGCTAGGTTCTCGCACAGAGCACATGTCCTTACTAACTTGGTTGGTTTTATTTTTATGTTAATTTTTGGAATTGTATTTATCTATCCAACCCCCATTTCACCTAACTCTCCTTGCAACATTGTGGATGTTACGCCAGGGTGGACTGCAAAGATAGTGGTCTTACTTTAGGATAAATAATACCTAATTTTTTATTTTTGTAAACCTATGTTTTTTGATAAAAGTATATCGCTTATAGTTATGAAGTGTTTGACTCATAAATAATATTAGATATTGATCTTCTTTATCATATTTTTGGATCAATACAACTTTAATGCTTTCATAATTGATAGAAACATACAACTTGAAATTTTTGAAAAAATTAAGTTGATCAACAATGGTGCTTTCAAAATTGCATCATTAATTTCTTATAAGGCTTGCTTGCCTTTGTCTATCTAAATGAAAGTGGCATCTTTCTTCAACATCTTTATGATGGGTTTATATTGTGATAGGAGCTTAGGTTAGTAACCAGGAAGAAAAAGTTAGGAGAAAATAGAATAAACTTGCATTAGGAATTAATCTTGCGGTTACAAGGTTTAAATAGAAGGAAATAAACCATAATCGCTAACTTAGGGGAAAGAGAAAAGGATGAAGGAAAATAGGGAGGAAAGAAGAAGAAAATTAGAATTCGTTCTCTCTGCCGCCCATGCCGTCAAACCTCTCGTCATCCAGTCTCTACCGTCCAGGGAGGTAAAAGGTAAGGTCCAACCTTACTATGGTAAAAATAAATTTTTACCATGCGTTATTTCCAACATTCTCCCCTTAAAGTTGAGAGGACTGACTATACAGTCTCTTAGCTTTATAAATTGAGCTTTAGCCATGCCTTTGGTGAAGATGTCTGCTAGATTATCCAAAGTGCTGCAGTATTGAAGCTCAACTATCTGTTGTTCCACCATATCTCTTATGAAGTGATACTTCATATCAAAATGTTTTGACCTTTTGTGGTGGATCGGATTATATGCCAACTGTATGGCACTAATATTATCACAATTCAGTTTGGTTGGACCAATTTGATTTTCGCCAATCTCTTCAAGGATTTTCCTCAACTAGAGGATTTGAGTACTAGCATGGGTAATGGCTATATACTCAACTTCTGTAGATGATAATGCTACAACAGATTGCTTCTTGGAACTCCAAGTTATTAGTCCTAAACCTAGACTAAAACAGTTCCCCGATGTAGATTTTTTGTCATCTATATTATCGCCCCAATCGCTGTCACTATAACCAACTAACTTCACAGAGTTAGACTTGTGGTAATGGATTCCAAAATCCAATGTACCTTTTACATATCGTAAAATTCGTTTGGTTGCTTGAAGGTGCAACTCGGATGGGCAAGCCATAAACCTTGATACTAGAGAAACAACATACTGTATATCTGGCCTAGTGTTGGTGAGAAACATTAAACTCCCAACCATGCTTCTGAAATTGGTCATGTCAACCTTTGGTGCTCCATCATCTTTGCTTAGCTGGATTCCATGTCCTGTTGGTGTTGCAACTGATTTGCACTGCTGCATAGCAAATTTCTTGATCATGTCATGAGCATATTTCTGTTGACATATGAAGATCCCTTGCTTTGATTGATGTACTTCCATGCCTAGGAAGTATCTCATTAATCCGAGATCCTTCATCTCAAATTGATTCATCATGGAGTTTTTGAACTCCATATTCATCTTATTATTACTACCCATAAATATTAGATCATCCACATATAAACAAACTATGAGGATATCTACTCCATTCTTAAGGTAGTATAGAGTTGGTTCACTCTTGCTTTTTGTGAAACCATACTCGCTAAAATAGCCATCAATGCGTGAGTACCACGCTCGTGGTGCTTGCTTGAGGCCATAAAGTGCTTTTTTCAATTTATAAACAAGGTTCTCTTTTCCTTGTTCTTGGAAACCTTGAGGTTGTTGAACATACACCTCTTCTGTCAGGTATCCATTTAAAAATGCACTTTTCACATCCATGTGTTGAATGTTCCATCCTTTATGGGCTGCCAAGGAAAGAACAGGTTCTGATTGTTTCTTGTCGAGCAACTGGAGCAAAGGTTTCCTCATAATCTATGCCATATTTCTGAGTAAAACCCTTAGCTACTAATCTTGCCTTGTGCCTTTCAATGCTTCCATCAGCATTGAATTTGGTCTTATAGACCCATTTACATCCAACACATTTTTTTCCCTTGGGAAGCTTCACAAGCTCCCAAGTATCATTCTTTTTAATTGAGGATATTTCCTCTTCCATGGCATCTTGCCATATACTTTCAATACATGCTTTTTCATAGCTAGATGGTTCTAGTCGTGCAAAGCAACCAACAAAGCATAATTGACTACATCACCCCTTGGTTCATGAGACTCATCATCTCCCCGACATGTGAAGATTTTCAAGTCTTGACAAAATGTCGTCCATCTCACTAGCTTGACTCCTAGTGTATCTTTGTTGGAAATTCCTATCCAACATTTGAGAAGATGGATGACTTTGTAGTATGCGCTTTCCTTTATTTGTTTCTTTCCTTTGAGAAACCGGATCAATATCCATCGGACTTGGAGCACTTACAGATCTCTGAAATCATTTCGGAGAGTTTGGGGGTGCCAACAAAGGAGTTCCTCTTGGACTTGATGTACCACTTGATGTACTCGATGAAGATTCCCGATGTGGACTTTGTGGAGGGGAACTACTTCCACTACTTTTCTTGAGCTGTACAAATGTGGAACTTTCAGAATTAGAGTCTATATCAACAAATTTTTTATGACCCCATTCTCCCCCTTCATCAAAAATTACATCCCCTGGAGATAACTATTTTATGTGTCTTGGGATTGTACAATCTATACCCTTTGGTAGATTCACAATACCCTACAAAAATACATGCTTGACTCTTGGGATCAAGCTTCTTTCTCTTCTCCTCAAGAATGTGTGCATAAGCTAAAGAACCAAATACTCAAAAATGTTTGACATTTGGTTTCTTACCGTACCATCCTTCATAAGGAGTGATACCATCTAAACTAGAAGTCGGACTTCTATTTAGAATATATGCACTAGTTCTCACTGCATCCGCCCAATAGCTGTATGTTAGATGCTTTGTTTGAAGCATCGTACGTGCCATTTCAACAAGGGTGCGGTTCTTTATTTCGGCCACACCGTTCTATTGTGGGGTATAGGCAGTGGTGAACTGGCCTTTTATCCCATTTTGCTTACAATAATTTAAAAATTCATTTGAGGAGTACTCTCCTCCTCTATCAGTGCGAAGACATTTGACATAGTAGTCACATTGCTTTTCTACATTATTTTTGAAGTCTATGAAGCAATCAAATGCTTCATCTTTGTGTTTCAGAAAATAGATCCAAGCACATTCTAGAATAATCATCTATGAATGTTAGGAAATAAGAATTGTTTCCAAGGCTTTTTGTTTGCATTGGACCACAGATGTCCGAATGTACTAGCCGAAGAGGATAGCTTGCTCTCCACGCTTGCCCTTTTGGAAACTTCTGTCTCGGAGTGCTTTCCCAAAGCACATGCTTCGCATACCTTCTTATGTTCTTGAATTTTTGGTAGTCCTGTCACCATAGCTTGTGAAGTTAACATTTTCAAGCTAGCGGAATTGAGGTGACCATATCTCAAGTGCCACAATACACTTGGATTTGAAATAGCAATATTTGCAAGTTGAGCTCCCCCCAGCTCACCAAATTTCAAAGGGAATAACCTATTCTTTGTCATAGGTACTTCGTGATGACTCTGTTACAATTGTTTTTATCAAGGATTGTACATTTTCCTTCATCAAAAACTAATTTGTAATGCTTCTCCATCATTTGGCCAACACTTAACAAATTGTGTTGTAGCTGTGGAGTATAGTATATGTCATTCACCTTTTTAAGGCCTTCTTTTGTTGGAACTTCCATAGCTCCAATGCCTTCAACTTGCAAAGATTTATTATCCCCTAACTTAACATGGGATTTATAATTTGAATCTAATGTAGCAAAGAGATTTTCTTTGCCACTCATGTGGTTGGAGCAACCAGTATCTAAAATCCATGTGTCTTTGAGATTTTGATCTTGACTGTCCATATGAAAGAAAAATATTTGAGGTGCCTTCTTCTTCTCCATAAAATGAGCCATATTGACTGCTTTGATCTTTTGAAGACTTTGACCAGCAATCACGAGCGAAGTGTCCTTGTTTCCCACAATTGAAACAAGCCGTTTTAGTTTTGTTACTTCCTCGTCCTTGATTTCCATGGCCTGCATTGCCGCTTTGGTTCTGATTGGCTCCTCTATTTTGATTTCCACCTCTGTTTTGATTTCCTCCTCTGTAGGAGTTGCTTTGGCCTTTGCCTCTTTGTTGTTGTCCTCTGCCTCGGCCTCTTCCTTGTCCTCGTCTTGCAGCTTCGTTCGAAGTGAAGGCTTTGTCATCACCTCCATAGCTTGTTGAAGGTGTTCCTTGAAGGCGCTCTTCATGTGATGTTAATGATCCAATCAAACTATCAAATGTAAGAGTAGAAAGGTCTTTTGATTCTTCAATTATGATGGCAATGTGATTCCACTTAGGAAGAAGTGTTCTCAACACTTTCTTCACAATTGTTTCAACTCGTTGTGTTATCACCTAAAGTTTGCATCATATCAACTATTTCTTTGACTCGTACACAATAGTCACCGACTCTTTCATTTTCCTTCATTCCGAGATTTTCAAAATCTCTTTTTAAGGTCCGAAGCCCGACTTGCTTCACTTTATCACTTCCTTGGAATCCTTCTTTCAAGGCATTCCATGCATCTTTGGCGGTTAAGAAAGATGCAATTCTAGGAAAGATACTTGGATCTAATGCTGATTGAAGATGGTATAAGGCAAAAGAGTTATTTTTCTGTGCATCTTTGAAGGTCTTCTTGTCGGTTGCACTCAAAGTAGTCCAATCTGTTGGAGCAGGGGTAACCGCCTTCAATACTATCCCATAGTCCTTTTCCTATGAGTAATGTCCTCATTTTGATGGACCAAGACTCATAATTATCCCCATTGAATTCGGGGATTGGTAGATTGTTATTTGATCCCATTACAATCTATTAAAACAAGAAACCTTTCTTATATAGTCTTATTACAAAAAGACTTTACAAACTATCAAGCCTTGCTTGATTTATCCTTCAAAAAACAACCTATTCTTGTTGTGATTCAAGCAATTACAAAATTGTCGCCGACTTGTTCGTCGTCGTCACCGATCAATATAATTTCAGGTGAAGGAGGTTGTAGGATTTCAACCGAATTACTATAATGAGTATATTCAGATCCTTGTGGAGAAATCTCCACAGATTCAGATTGTTCAAATCTACTCCCAAAAGAGTTATCTTCTGAATCGCTTCGTATCCTAGATCAGATTTCTCTCATTGTGCAATAACCGCGTTTTGCAACCGTGAAAAGACTGAATTTATGCCTAGTGTTCTCACATGCTCATCAAAGTTTTCGGCGTTCGTTCTTAGTAATAGTTTACAAAGAGCCTGATAACATCCATTCGATCTTATCATCTAAGAAAATTTCCCCGAAATTTTCTTTTTACACAAAATTTCCTCTTAGGAAATGTTACTAAATTTTTACCTCTCAAAGCGTAAAAAAATGTTACAAAGAATTTCCTCTTAGGAAATATCTTTTCTTCCACAATTTTGATAGATAGATTCCCTTTTTTTTTTTTTAAACTTATTTTTAAATGCATAAAATTTTTAATTTTAATCAAAATTTTTTATAAAATATATCTTCTATAGATAAGATTTAAAAAAACTGTTAAAATTAAAAAAATATATATATCTATAAAAAATATAAATTTTTATAAAAAAATATGAAAAAAAATTAATTTTTATCGTGCAAAAGATTATATATGGCGCGCGTGGGGTTCGACCCCGCGACCTCCCGCGCCAAGCCTTAACGCTGGCCCGAATGGCCAGTCGGGCTAGCCTGTCCGACGCGAATGGAAGGCGCTTGCCTTCCTTCTATTCCGTCGGGCTAGCAAATATTTAAAAAAAAACATGGGACATTTGTCCCACATCCGCCCTACGGATGAAACTTACAGGCTTTAAAAGCCTATATTCGATGGATGAGTTTCGATTGCCTGCGGGCAATCGGGACCACGCCTTTTGCCTCCCGCGCGTTGCCCGTCCAGTCGCCCGCCTGTCTGCTCGCCACTTGTCACGTCGTCTCCCTGCCATGTGTCGCGTTGTCGCGTCTGCTCCCTGCCATGTGTCACCTCCTGATTAGCTCCTCGAGATCCGTGCCTCCTGCTGCCTCGGTTCATGTGTTGTGGGCCTCTTGCCTCGGTTCGCGCATTATGGGCCGACCTCCTCGAGATCCGTGCCTCGCTCGCCGTGCCTTCCAGCCAAACGTGAACCAGCTCTGATACCAGATATTGTGATAGGAGCTTAGGTTAGTAACCAGGAAGAAAAAGTTAGGAGAAAATAGAATAAACTTGCATTAGGAATTAATCTACGGTTACAAGGTTTAAATAGAAGGAAATAAACCATAATCGCTAACTTAGGGGAAAGAGAAAAGGATGAAGGAAAATAGGGAGGAAAGAAGAAGAAAATTAGAATTCGTTCTCTCGCCGCCCATGCCGTCAAACCTCTGCCGTCCAGTCTCTACCGTCCAGGGAGGTAAAAGGTAAGGTCCAACCTTACTGTGGTAAAAATAAATTTTTACCATGCGTTATTTCCAATAGTTTAACTAGTTGTGCAAAGTTAGTTATGAATTTGACCACAAACTAAAATTGTCTAAGGAAAGACCTAATACCTTTAATTGATGATGGTGGTGCCAACTCTTGTATTGTTTTTATATGATCAAGGTCTATTGCAAGGCCTTCCTTTGATACTACATGTCCTAGAAGTGTTTCCTCTTGAATCAAAACGATTGACTTATTGGGATTTAAGGAAATTTTGTATTCCCTACAACTCTTAAAAAATGATTACAAGTGTTCAATATACTTACTCCTTTCTTTGAGAAGATTATCAAATCATCGACGGATATCAATATTATCTCATTAGTCAACCTAGCAAAGGCAACATTTATAGGTCTTTTAAAAGTGGTCCCTACATTGGACAACCCAAAAGGTATTCTATTATAGACTAGGGTCCCCCATTTTGTGGTGAATGTTATCTTATGTTCGTCATATTTGACCTAAATTTGATTGTAACCTAAGAAACCATAGAGTAATCATAGCATTTATGACCCTATGTATTTCTACAGTGTTTTGTTTATGGATGGTAATAGTGGTCCTTTAAAGATGCTTTGTTTAGATTTTTAAAATTGGCACACAATTGAATATCACCATTATTTTTATGTAACATGATCAAATTGGTCATTCATATTGAATGTTTAATGATAAAGATAATATGTGCTTATAGCAATTTGGAAAGATCTTTATTCATGATTGCTTCTATCTTTGGATTAGTATGCCTTTGTTTTTAGTGAAATGGCCTAGCCCCTAGTTCAAGGTCATAAACATATTCAATTATATCCTTGTCATAGACCTTGAGATCTTCATATCCTCAAGTGGTGACACCTCTATACTTGTCACATAATTTCTTGGACAAATAGACCTCTTCTTTTATATATTATTTTCCTATTAGCAGGTTTTTACCTTTAGTTATTTCAATGGGTTGGTAAGATAAAGGTTTTGCCTTGATGTTGAGCTTCTTAATATTGTCATCTAGATTGAAAAATAATCTAATGTGATTAGGCCTTTGGGTAATTGATTTTAATTTAATTAAATAACTCCATATTTAATGTTGTCCCATTTTTTTTTCTTTCCTTTTGTATACTGAGCTTATTTGACAAGGAACTTGATGATTTGTTCATTGTTATAATACTTACCAAAGGTCAAAGTTATATGAGATAGAAAGTCTAAAGACTACTTCAACTCCTTCGACTATTTCCACAATTGCTAAATAAAACCTAATGGCTAGAGATGCCAATTCATTTGTGTTTGCATTTAGTTCCCTAGGCACAACCATAATTTTATAAGTGTTGAAGATTTTTAGCAGGTCTCAAACTTTATGCTAGTATGATTTCAAGTGCTTATTTTTGGTAGCACATATAGAGTTAACCCAATTAACTAAAAATTTAGTTTCCAAAGATCTTTAGGTTCTTGACCCCTTATATTTGTCTTTCTCAACCCAATCTATAATGCTTCACATTTTTCCATATTATTAATGCAATTACACAATAACATATAGGCATAATGCATTTATGTTCCTTGTATGTTTGTTAGATGTATGCCAACACTTGTTCCATTTCTTGTCATGCTCCATCAAAGTGCAAAGTCCAAGTGCTTTCTAATCCCTAAGCTTGTGTACTAGTCAAAGCTAGAATCTTGGTTAGCTCATCTGATATTAAGTAGTTACCAAGCTTGGTTTCTTCATATATACCTTCCAAATATTCGTCTTTATCCTCTATAGAGCCCTACTGATTATATCTAATTCATAGATAAGGTTACATTTATTCAACTTGTCATCCAAAAATTTGGGAAGCTTATTTCCATTGATCATTCCATCATCACATAAATTATGTAAAAGATAGTTGTATGGAGGCTTATTTTTAATTTTGATATTTTTCCTGCCTCTAGAGACCACCATATGAGTGTAATTCATGTCCAAGCATCCATCCCTTACTACTTTATGGTCCATTCCCTTGAAATCAACATCCCAAAATATGGGGAAAGATCAAACACAATTACTTCTTGGATGTCGATCAAATTTGGATGCTTATCCATTGTCATGATTAGGTATTTTAATACTCCTATAAATATAAAGTTTTATTGTTTGGTTGGGCTTTCTTGTTATTGTGTAATGATATTTGTTTTTACATAGCTCCTCTCCTACTCTTTGAGATATTGTGAAGTAGGTCCCTTTGTCCTAGCAAGGCCAATGCTTTCAACATGCTCACATTTGTTGATGTCTTCTTCAATTCTTTAACAATATTGAACTTTGACTTGGTTAGGTTGCCCTTGCTTTGTGCGATAAATTTTAGTCTGACAAGTTGCAACAACACGTCCTTCACAAGTCAAGGATGAGTATTTTAGGTTGTTCTTAATTGTCTTTTCTAATTTTTTCCTCTCATTTTGTTTATCGGATTTTACTATATCCTTATCACTCCTATGTCACTTTACTTGAGAATCATCAACTTACGATACTTGAGTTGAGGTATTTTCCTTAGCACTTTTATGCATGGTAGGTTGATCGGATGTTAGTGGTCCCTTGTATTTCAAATGCAATGGTGGTTACCATTTTCTTAGAACCATACTATTTGTTCCCAAATCAGGTTTTTCTTATGATACAACTTAAGAGGTTATTGATTGAGGTTATTCATCTACCATACTCTTTTTGCCCCAAGTTGTAAGCCCTTGTTGATTGGATAACATTGCATGAACTTCAAAGAAAAAGTCTTTATCATCTTCAAAAATACCAAAGTTAAAAAATATTATAATATTTGGATTGTGCATAACCTAGACCATTCATTCTATTGCCCTTGTCTAGTTTACCATAGTAGACAACTAAAATATAGGTTGATTCATCATAGAAATTTGGTTTGTGATAGGTGTTGGATGTCCACTAGTTTCCCCATAATCAATGCTTATTACACCTAGTATTTTTTGATTGTAGATTTTAGAATGAGTATGTATCATAGTCATGATGCACTCCATTAGGTTGTCTTGCATTGCAGGAAAAAACCATAAAATGTTGATTTCTAAATTCATGTTGACCATATTATTTTGTGCTTGATTACTCGTTTGAATCCTAGACTGGCAAGGAACTTGACCATTTTTTTTAATTGTTCTTTTTTAATTGTAGAAAATATCCTAGAAGGAATGCCACTTTCGGGTAAGACCCAAGGAGGTAGGGGTATCCATTTCGCCAAAATCGTCCAGGACTCGAACCTGGCCTACCACCTTTAATGTACTCAAGGAGCAAACAAACACACACAAAAATTTAAAAATAAATAAATAAATAACAATAAAAATAATAAAATAAAATAAAAACATGCTCCTTGAGTGTGTCAAAAAGAAAAGCACAACCAAACACACACACAATAAGATTAAAAAAAACAACACAAACCACATAGAAAAAACACAAGAACAACATAAAAACACAAACATGACAAAAACAACAGAACAATACAAAGACATAACAAAAAAAAACATGAAAAATAAACACAACCAAAACCTAAAAAATTAAAAAAATAAAAATAAAAACAACCAACAACAGACAAAAAACAAAAACAAAAAACATAGAAAACACTCACACATAAAAACACGAATTAACATAAACAAACAAAAACACAAGAACAAGAACGACAAAAACACAAGAACAATAACAAAAAACATAAAAAAACAAAAAACAACAAAAACACAAGAACAACAAAAAACAACACAAAGAACACAAAAACAAAACAAAACAAAAGAACACACACACCTTAAAAAACTAAAATAAAAAATTGAACATAACAATGACCTTGCTAGACCATAAGACTTTTAAGGCAAGAATCAACAGAGGAAACAAAATAAATAATATATTGAGCTAGGGAACTAAAATAACTTGATCGAACCAAAGAGAAGAAAAAATAAAGCAAGAATAAACTAGGTACCTTTAGAATTGGAGCCATCCAAAGAAATGATAGAAAGAAGAGCTTCCGTTATTTGCGAAGCCCACCATCTTGGAGGGTGGCCATAACAAGTAAGATCACCTTTGTCCAAAGCCCAATTAGCTAAAGCATCAACACTCTTGTTTTGATCTCTGACCACATGATTGTAATCAACTTTCAAAAATCCCATCTGGATTAATTGAATCTTCTCAATAATTTTTTTTTCTCCAATCAACCTTATGATTCTTAGAAGGAGTCTTCAAAAGATTAATCATCAGTTGAGAGTCAGAATCAACTAACACCTTTTCCCATCCAACCTTAGTAGCCTCTTGAAGGCCTCTGAGGATACCATACCCCTCAGCAAGGTTATTGGAAAGAATACCCAAATTCTCAGCAAAAGTAAAAACCAGGGAGCCATCTGATAGTCTACCAATTCCTCCTACACTGGCTTTTCCAGGGTTCCCTCTAGAGGCTCCTTTTTAATTGTTATTTTCTCTTTTCTATATCAGTTTGATTAACAAAAATATTTACCATTTCTCTTAAATCATCCATCTAGACTTGGATATTATCATCTTCATTTGATGACAAAGAGGTAGTACCTATATTGCATGATTGGGGTGGTACGATTAATGTAAACAATTATGGTTGGAATGCAATAGTACTAGACATGTTTTGATTGGGAAATGTTACCACACGTGGAGCATTTGTTTATGGATTTATGTATGTTAGTAATTGGGTTGCATAAGTGATTTTCAAATGGTTAGTCGGATGGGTCTGAATGTAGTAATTTTGAGTATTTGGAATGGGTACCATTGGTGGTGGATGTACTTATACCTATGGGTTTGATCTTTAGGCATGTATGCAACATAAGCCATAGTTGCAATGGGAAGTCATTTTCCTACTTGGATGAGTACATCTTCTACATGGGCTACATCCTTAAACGTTATAGATAGGGTAATATAATTAGCATTATGAAGTACCATTAGGTCTAATTGTAAACCTTTTAAATAGTATGATAGGGCTTGTTTGTTAGATGGTTATTAATTAGGGAGAATGAGATACAATGTCCTTATAAATCTTGTTATAACCATTAATATTCTCTTTTGGATACCTCTACAATCGCATAACCATTACCCATTGTTAAGACTTAATCCTAACATCATTATGTAATTATTTAATATGGGTATATGTGTATCTTGGATGCCTAGTGCATATGGTCCCGTTAAGATGTAATCGTTATCTTCTTGCAAGCAAGAGTTAATAATGATGGAATTTTTTTTTTTCTTATAAATAGGAGATACTAGCTTGGGTCCCCCTTGCATGTGGACCAACACTTGAGCATTAGGGTTAGGGTAAACAAACATCTATAAAGAGGTAAGGGTAAAAATAAAATTATTATTTCCTCCAATTGTAACGGAGCTTTGCTTCCAAGGATGTTTCCCCCTCAAAGAGGCATACGATTCAATTTTTGTGATTAATAAAGTTATTAAAATTTTAATTTAGTATTTTTTAAGCACTTATGTTATCTCTTTTCTTGCATTTCTTTGAAATTCTATAATTACTATTGTGAGTGCATTTATTTTTAACTAAAGGTTTATAATAAGTGGTACCAGATCAATTTTGAGGATCGTGTTCCAATGCATTAATAATAGTTATTGTCCTACCATCCGCTCATTGTTAGGTACATTTTTCTTTCACTCTGCTCATTTTTTGCTAAATACCTTGTAAAAAAATAACACAATTTATTTTATATTTTAGTGTGTTAGGTTAGACACCCTGTGTCAAGGATTTTAAAATACCAAATAGGAGTTATCATTTTTGTCTAATCTAGATTGCCCATAAAGCATCTAGTGAAGTGAAGGATGATTAGACTTTAATACCCAAGCCTTAAACAACACCTATATATGGAGGTGTGGACACCCAATTTCGCTATGCTTAGGGTAAATACATTTTAATTTTGTAGGAATTAGCAACCACTCGATCTTATTAGCATTATCTTGCTTATCCATTTTGTTTGTTTGCACCATTATGTTTATTTGTAGTTCTCATCCTTTTTTATGCTCCAGAATAAGCTTTTGTGCTACGGATTGACTTTCCTATCATAGAAAGGCCCTAGAGGTACAAATTGAATTCTATTAGCATGGATCTACTCTCATGCTACTACTTTGCATCTTATGATTAATTCTCGTATCAAAAATTTGCCTAACACTTAGGAACGTTGATTGCCAACTATCTAGCAACACGTGTATTCTGCTTTTTATCACATATCCATAGGGTTTCTAGTGCAAGAAAAGAATAAAAAGTCATAACAAACATAGTACCATTGAAAATAAAAAACATTTATGAAACCAATGTGTTATCTATTTTTTATTTAATATTTATGGTTGAAATGTCATTTCATAGTCTTGTGGCCATTATTTTATTCTAAAGGCCGAATAAATCAGTTTGATCTACTATAAGGTAATCTATAGATGTTCACTTGTAATACTCTAGTATAACCCTTTTATTATACATATATCGTGTTCGTGTTGATGTGAGGAAAGGAAAATAATCCCCCCAAAGTGGTAGGCCATTTTTTTATCCTTACATTTTGGTGAACTCGATGTGAATACCTCCATGGGTCGTTCACATCCCCCTTATCTTTTTATTTCTTCCTAGATTCTTTTAATATTAAACCATTGTTGAACACTTATATTCTTTGGAGAAAACCCTATGTGGGATCTCCTCTTCTATTATCCTTTGAACGTGATTATGAGTAGGAAAACCCCTTTCATAATCCCACCTTTAACGAAGAGGAGGAAGAGAATCAACCTCCTCTTGAGGAAGATATTTTGAACATGATGATCTTTGCTTCCATAGATCACTTGAGGGAGTTTATGAAGATGAATCGTTATGTCTTCATGAATATTATTCAAGACAAAGATGATACTTAGGTCTTACCTCAAGTCTGCAACTCCTAGTCATCATCTAGAACTGCTACTGTCGATCCTCATGATCGACCTCATGACAACAATAATATGCCTAAAGAAAGTGTGAACCAAGTTGTTGCAGGTCCTAGTGTGGTTGTTCCACATTATGTGGACTCCACTACTTCTCCATTTGTCTCTTCCATAAGCAATTAAGCCCAAGCTATACCCTTCGTCAGTCAGTATAACTTACTCATAATCCATATGGATATCCTCTATCCCAAGGATAATTCACATGTATCCCAACTAAGTTTCACCTGAATACACATTCTTGTAGCTAACCTACATAGCTCTATACCCTCTCAAAATATACCCCCATTCATTTTAAAATACGTTCCTACTAATCCTTTTCTCTCTAGTGGACAAAATATGGTCTCCATTCTACCTGTGGTTCCCTATCTACAATTTCCCCAAAGCTACCTTATCTTCTCCTAACAACCTTCCACCATACTCCCCCAAAATAATCTCGGATAAACTCAAAGATAGTAGACGAGTTGGAGCAAATAAAGAAGCAAATTTCCTCCATCTAGAAAACCTCCTTGAGTCAACAATACTTCTTTGATGAGTTATATAATGAACCTTTGGACCCATCCATAACTAGTTGGTCCTTCCCAAAAGTTTTTGAGACACCTAGATTCCAAATATATAAAGGACTAGGCGATCCCATTAGCCATCCCATGATGGATTTTTATTCCTTTGGCTTTTCCCCACTAGCCTTGGTGATGTTGCCTTGGAGTGGTATTTTCCATTGCCCTTTCATTCCATTAAAACCTTTAAGCAACTAGAAAAAATGTTCACCCAAGTGTACATCAACGAACGAGTCTCCGCCAATGACCTCTACTAGTTGAAGCAAGCCAAATATGAGCCTTTTGTAGAATTCTTAGTCAAGTGGCAAGCCTTGTAGAAAAAATCCAATGTAATCCCCCACCTAAGGATCTCTTATGGATCTTTATTCGTAGCTTACTTGATGAATTGTATTACCACTTAGAAATTATACCTCTTCCCACCTTCAAGGCTATGGTGGACCTTGCTAAGTAGGTAAAAGTCGCATGCATATGCAAGGGTCAACTCAATATCCAAAAAGAAGAGGATAGACCAAAGAATCAATATACAAATAAGCATGTCATAGGTTACACGATCACCAATATCTACAAAACAAATAAAGTAAATACAATAACCCCTACAACCCAAAATATTGTGTTAGCCAAACAATAAAAGCCTAATCAAAAGTTCACAAAAATAACATTACCTAAATCCATCATATTGGAACAACCCCTTAAGGCTAAGCTGATAGAACTTCCATAGCCAAAACCTATAAACCTCTCACAAGGAACACCTAATTGGTGTAGTCCTAATGAGCACTATTATTTTCATCATGTGGTTGGTTATAAGACAGACATATGCAATACCTTGCATAACATTATCCATAATCTCAAATATGGAGGTCAGATTGTTGTTAATGATTCTAATGTTTAGTCTTCCTCTAACCAAGACCTTGGGATTCTCCAAAATACTTTGCCTGACCATAACCATAACATCGCTAATAGTGTAACTTTTTAGAATATGGTTGGCATCCTTATTATACCTTGACAACAACAAAGACACAAATCTTCTGATCAATCTTCTCGACCCTCTATAGTTCTACAAAAAAGGTAAAAACCCTATATTAGATAGGCCTCCCCTAGTTATTCAAGCATCTAACGTTGGCTCTTTTGATTTGTGCCAACAACTAGAGAATGTGCCCACTAAAATCTCCCTCGAACTCTTAATAACATCTTTCACCCACTATGACATGCTTCTTCAACTTCTAAGTGACCAGGTGATCTCCATGATTTATTGTCTAATGATATCACTAATATTGTTGGGACCTTAAGAGGGAACTACCTCATATATTTTTAGGAGACCAATATTTCCCTGTCCTCTATCTCTAGAGACCATCCTTTGCATATCACTTACCACATTAGAGAAAAGTATATCAAAAGGGTCTTAGTAGATAATGGATCTAGCCTTAATATTTGTAATCTAGAATTTTTGCATCACTTAGGACTGACACAACAAGACCTACAAAAATCAAATTAATTATTCAATCCTTTGATGGTGGGGGGTGAGGCACCTGTGGTACTATCTCTTTAGCACTAAAAGTTGGTCCTTGAGTCTTCAATACTCTAATCTATGTCATTCCCTATGAAACTTCTTACAACATCCTTTTAGGATGACCATGGATCCATGCTATGAAAGTTGTTCCTTCCACCGATCATTAGTGTCTCAAATATGAGTATCAGGGTAAAATTATCTACATTCCTATTGATCCCGAGCCCTTTGCTTACTGCCAAATGGCCTCTATGCCCAAAAGCTTCTATCCATCTCTACAACTTGCTCCATCCTCAACACCTTCTTCATGTACCTTGGAGTTGTCTTCTATGGAACATACCACTTTGACCTATAACCATTCGACTATAAGCACTAATAACCATCACCTACATAGTAAACCTTTCGAGGTTAATGATGCTCCAAACAATTGTGATCCCTTCTTAGATCTTGCTAACCTCATTCATTTCACCTTGGGATTACGTATGTCCCACTACTAAAGGCACAACTGTAAAGATCGAGATTTATTCTTTTGTATGTGTTGATACCACAAAAGACGAACATATTTGGGGAGAGAACATATTTCCACCTAAGTGTCAATTTACCTCATGTTATTTGTCCTCCCTCTTATCCAGTCCTTAAATAGATTCTTGTCAACATGGGGTACCTCGACAAGGGCCTAGGTTGACACGAAGAGGGTATTAAGGAGCCCTTAGAAGTTGACACTTGGCCCAAACTTTATGGGATTGTGTATATTCCTAGTAAGACCAAGCCTTTGCCTTTCTCGTTGTCCGGTCCTAACGATGATGGCGACCCCTATTCATGACACCTTCATGATGGTAACACTTCACTTCACGACTCACAATGGGGTGAGGAAGATGAGAATGATCTCTAGTCCTTTATTCAAGCTGGTTTGGGCCACTTCACATGTTTTTGCAATGTCAATCTTATCACGACCATGTGTATCCTTTCGAGATAGAAGCCATTCCTTTCGATTCTTTTGCTCAACTACCATGTGTGGATGAATCCGCCTTTGCAATACATAGCTTCACCATATCAGGTGTTCTTGTACCACCCCATCTTAGTCAAGATGATCTTGAAGACCTAGGTGTATTTCCTACCCCTCCTCAACTTGAAGACAAGCCTCACATTATCGAAGAAACTGTAGAAATTAACATCAGGATTGATATTGAACCTAAAATCCTTAAGCTTGGCATTAATTTGACTGTGGCAAAATACCAAGAATATGTAGATTTTATCAAATAAATCCATGACATCTTTGCTTGAAATTATGCTGACATGCCTTGTTTGGACCCATTTCTTGTTTTCCATCACCTCTTTGTCTATCCTAAAACAAACATATTAAACAAAAATTGCGTAAAATGCATTCCAAGATTGTTCCCCTTATCAAGGATGAGCTTTGGAAGCTTTTAGACGTCAACTTTATTAAGGCAATAGACTATTTTGACTAGATTTCTAATATCGTACTTATCTTAAAGAAGGAAGGTACTATACATATATGCATCACTTTCGAGAAATTAAAAAAGTTTGTCCGAAAAATAATTTCTGGTTGTGATATGCTCTCCCTTATGGACAAAATAACGACAAAATAACCAGATTTAATTTACCCTTAAGTAAAAAATACTTTTACAACTCCATTAAAAAAAACCTTTTGTTGGTAGGTTATGCCCTTTGATCTCAAGAATGTCATATCATTAAGTGATGACTTATATTTTTCATGATATGATGCACGACATCGTAGAAAGACTGGTTAATGAATTTATCGAGCATTTAGTTAACAGAGTAGACCATGTATATAATTTTCACACGACTGAGAGAATATAAGGTTCATTTGAAGCCACAAAAATACGTCTTTAGAGTCACTTCTAGCAAACTCCCGAGCTTTATCGTCTCTTGTAGAGGCATTGAGGTGGGCCCATAATAAAATTAAAGCCATCACTAATATGCCTCCTAACAACCTTCCAAGTTGCATAGTTTTCAAGAAAAGGTACAAACTCTTAGAAGATTTATTTATTGCTCATCTTGCAAACAAATGTCAGCTATTCTCCAAAATTTTACTTTAAAAACGCTGAATTTAAATGGTACAGCCACTCTCCATGTTCAATGTCTCAGTTCCTTCCTTGAATTTTGTAATACGGTTATTAGGTGAAAACTCTGTTATGGGCCCAGCAAGTCGTTAAAGGTTTGATATTTGTGCCACCGACTGTAGCCCATGTGTCATACGAACAATGGATTAAAGGCATCAGCAAAACCGCGTCGAGGTCGCGTACCTCATCCTCTCACGGCCTATAAATTGACGGGGGGCGTCCACCGATTTACACAAGTCAGTCTGAAGTTGTTCAGTTGCAATCCTCGAAATTCAGTGCTTATATTGTTAAGAGTTTCTGAAATTTCGAAGAATGGCGGAGGGCAGTGCACCAGAGCACCAGGATCGCGGTATCTTCGGCATCTTTAGCAAGAAAAAGGAAGAGGAGAGCCATCCGCAAGGGCATGAAGACGCAGGAGAGGTCCACCATGTTGCCGCTGCTCCGCCGGTGTCTCATCAACCCGAACATCACGGGGAAGGCGAAAAGAAGCAGCACGAGGGTTTGAAAGGAAAGCTCCACCGCAGCCACAGTTCCTCCTCCTCCAGCTCTGTAAGTTCATTTAAATACCGTTTCCATTTCAATTTTCTTGGTTAACTGCTTGTCCTTTAGATCGATCTGATCTGAGCTTGACCCATTTGAGAACGTTGTTTGGTGGATACAGTCGAGCGATGAGGAAGAAGGCGGAGAGAAGAAAGAAGGGGGGAAGAAGAAGAAGGGGTTGAAGGAGAAGATTAAGGCCAAGAAAGAAGGCGAAAAACAGCATGGTGAGGATGGGGAGAAGAAGGGTTTAATGGAGAAGATCAAGGAGAAGCTCCCCGGCCACCATGGCGAGGAGGAGAAAGGGCATTAGCCATGGTATTATTGACTATATTTGGTTTAGTGTAAATGCAGAGCTGTGTGTGTACGTTTCTGTTTTCCGTATGCGTTGCTTTCACTGTAACGGGTTGTGCGTTGTGGCCCCACTCTATCGATTTCTATAATAATGGTTTTGCTTTTGTAACGGTGCGATTGATCAGTCTCACTTCTATTGCTTTTTTGTAGTGCTACCATTGACGTCTGTACAAATACATAGTAAGAGTATTATTATAAAACTTTTAAGGCAATTTTTTAGGGGGAAAACGAACTAGTGTACGTTGGAGAAAGTTTAAGTAAACTCAAATAGACTAATTGTTTGTTAAAATATTTTAGTTTTTAATTAAATTTTGGTTATTGAAGTATATTAGTGTAATTTGTTTGTTATTGAATTTAAATTTTGAATTTTTTAAGGTTTTTAAGGAAATTTTTTATTTTTTATTAGATTTGAATTTTTAACCTTTTAATTAGAGTTTTTAAAAGTCTAACAATAAATGTTATTTAAATGGTTTTGACAAAATATATCATTTAATTAATTTTTATAAATAATATTATTTATTTAATAGATTTATCCAACTAAACTTTAATGAATATGATATACAACTTTACAGCCATAAAATTTAAAATCCAAACCTTCTATTATAAGTTTCCAAATTTTACATTATAAAATATTAAAAAATATAAAATTAAAAAAAATTAATATTCAATTTTATCTATTTCTTTTACTTCAATTTTCATTTTTGGGATTTATCAACTTTAAAACTGAAAATTTTCTAGGTTTAAGAAGGACGATTCTTTAGTTGTAGTTGTGACTTTGTTGACTTAGGAGTTAGAATTTTTACAATTTACGTAGGTTCTTGTCTTTATTAAACAAATGGAAGAAAGGGATATTCAAGCACGTTTTCCAAAGGTTTTTATTTTGACTAGGAAGCGAGTGTGTTTTTTTTTCTTATTTTTAATATATATTTTAAAGTTTATAAAAAAAATTGAAAATATATGTTAATAATTATTTTTTCATGCTGAAAAAGATTCTTACAAGATAAGCAATGACTTTCCATTTAGTATAAATTATCATGTAAGTATTTGGTCTTTATGCTTTTATCAATTTGTTATGGTTTATTCTATCATCATTTTATTTCAAAACTAGGTCTCTTTTTAAACTTTGTTTATTGTCTTCCTTTTGACTCATCTCTTGACTATCATTTGATGTTGAATAAATCTCTCAAAGTTTTTTTCCTTATTTTCTTTCAATGAGAATAATGCATTCAATTATGTTTGTATGATAGCTATGTCAAAGTCTCAAAGCTCTAGATGCTAAGACATTTGGAGAAAAGGGAACTTTAAATTTATTAGAAATAGTATTTTACCAAAAATTTAATTTATAAGATGATAAGTAGATGGAGGTCGTAGGACTAATTTTGTTTTTCATCCTACTAAATGAGACTCTTATGGACTTGATAATTGTCCTCTTCAAATTTTTCACAATGTCCTTTTTTTGTGGGCTTTGCTAAGTATAAACTATATCAACTTGGACTTGATAACTCTAAATATCCCAGGCAAATCTATGAAATCCTTTTGTTTCAGAAGAATTATTCCAGAGAAAACCTTGAAGGAGTTTCTCAAGCTTCTTATAGCAAGGCTGTGAAGGAATCCAATAAGAGGAGTAGTTGCCTGCTAATGACAACTTCTTAGTAAGCCAAAATTCAAATTTCTTTTCAACTATTTGAAGCACATAATTCCAAAGCTAAGCAGGGGAGCCTTGATGGGCAAAAGGAATAACAAGAAACTTAAAAACTTCTCCAGGAGGGATCCAATTCCAATGAAACCCTTGAAGCCAAGGCTACATAGGCAAGGGAGACTGTTTGAAGTAGAAGGTCTTCCTCCATTGTATGCTAGAACCAAAGGCTTTGTAAAAGGTGTTCAGACAAGACAAAGCATTAGAAACAAATTGCTCCTCTTCCCTTACAATAAGAAATGAGTCATCAACAAAGTGACCATTAATAAGTTGTCCCTAATCATTCGGAAGAGCAATTCCTTTAATAAGACCTGTAGAAGCTTGAGCAACTAAAATATAGCCGAAGGCTTCAACAACAAGCACATATAAAGAGGGAGCAATATGACACCCTTGCCGAATAGACCTAAAAATACCCACTGCTTGAGACTGTGAATTGTTCAGATTGAGTGTAGCCGAAGCATATCTGAATAGTATAGCAATTGTTTGAATGAAAACTGGTCCGAATCCTAAAACTTTAAGCATAGCAAGAATGAATCTCCATTCAAAGCGGTCATAAGCTTTCTCAAAATCAATTTTGATAAAAAGCATGTTCGGGTTTAACATTCGGGCCCATTCCATGCCATCCTAGACAACCAAAACATTGTCAAGGATGTACCTCCCTTGAATAAAGTTAGTTTGCTTTGATCTTACTAACAAAGGAAGAATAGGCCTAAGGCGAAGAGCCAAAGCTTTGGCAATGATCTTGTAACTAACATATAACAAAGTAATAGGCCTCTAATTAGTGATCAACTTCGGGTCCCCTTGCTTGGGTATGAAAATTGCTCCCAAAGAGCCTACTCGAAGATCCTCTAGATAAACTTTATGCAAATCAGGACCAACTAAGTCTTAAAGACCTTTGTACAACTCATAGGGAAAGCCTCCAGATATTTAAGGGAGAGAAGTTTATCACACCCTGCTCTTTGAGACTCCAAAACCTTAATTGGTACAACTGCCATACAAGTTGCCAGTGCTTGCTCTCGCTAAGGTGAATAAGCTTGAGCGACAAAAACATTAGTATAGTTCTTGACAAAAGCATCAATTATCTCAAGAAGAGCAGTAAGCCTTATTCCATTGTCTTGAATGGCCTTGAATTGAGTAGCTTGTTTAGGAGGGCGAAGCCTTTGAAAAAATTCTTTGGTGAACCTATCACCAACTTTAAGCCAATGAAGACGGGCTTTAATTCGAGCTCCCTAAGCCTTATAAAGTTTAGCAAGTTTAAGTTCATGCCTCAGTTGGGCAACATGAGATTGAAGTTCAGGATTCAACAGATATGTCTTAAGCCTGAGAAAAGCTTTGCAAGCTCATCATGAAGGACAACATTGGAATGTCTTCTGAACTAGGCCACCTTTTTTCCCAAAGTGCGAAGCAAGACAGTTGTACAAAAATAACATCATTTCACCATTCTATCCAACCCAAATCTCTAGTAGGTCTAGGAACTAGATTCCAAACTCTACGGATATGACAGACCATGGAAGGGTGTTAAAGAAAGGAAGTAATAAAAAAAATTGTGACTTGTAGTGTCTTTGAGGTAGAGATTTCATCAACACATTAAACATGATGGGTGAATGGTCGAAAGTAGTGGTACTAGGAATGGTTTCCATAAATGGATCTGAAGCATTTCTCCTATGAAAGCATGGCTATGTCCAGCCTTCTCAGAATTCTTGTATGGTCAACTTGGAAATTGGACCACATCTACCACAAATTTTCAAAAAAATCATGGAGATAAAAATAAGAATTGGGTTATGACAAAACCCAATTTGTTTTTCATGAAGTACCAAGCCTTTCTTTCCCCAGTAGCCCACCACATGAGAATTTGTCCTATCTTGTCTGCAAGCTTTTTAGTCATATTAAAATCTTTGCACATAACCCAATCAGTAGGTGGTAAAGACAAAACACACCATTGCCAAAGGCTACAACGCTCCTGTGCTTCATTGGAGGTATAAACATTAATAATACCAAAATACAATCCAACAACCTCAAGTAAAACCCAAACTGCTTGATTGGAGGGGTCCACACCCCACGAGACCAAATTATCTTTCCACTTAGCTTCCAAAAGAATGATAGCTCCTCGTCTACCAAGGGAATGATTGGTGGCATAAAAAAAGCTACCAGGCCAAAGAAAATGACAAGTACATTACAGAATAAAGTCAAAAAATCTTAATCTCTTGAAGACAAAGAAATTCAAGGATTACCATAAAACTTGGAGCATAAAGCAATCTCATCTTAGACCAAGTATTTGTGAACTAGGTCCGTTAGCCCTTTGACATTCCATGATAAAAAAAATCATGGAAATCGATCAAAGACTCATATGTCCTACATTTCCTCTTGAATAAATCTTTGTTTTCTTTGGATTTTATTGAATACAAATGTTCACTTAATATTTTTTCGTGTACATCAAGGAACGAGCCTCCATCAATGACCTCTACCAGTTGAAGCAAACCAAATATGAGCATTTTAGAGAATTCTTAGCCAGGTGGCAAGCCTTGTAGAAAAATTCCAATGTAAGCCCCCACCTAAGGATCTCTTGTGGATCTTTATTCATAGCTTACATGATAAACTTTCTTACCACTTAGAAATTGTACCTCTTCACCTTCGAGGCTATGGTAGACCTTGCTAAGTAGGTCAAAGTCATACTCATATGCAGGGGTTAGCTCAAAATTTGAAAAGAAGAGGATAGACACAAGAATCAATATAAGAATAAGCATGTCATAGGTGATAGGGTCACCGATATCTGTTTGACAAATAGGGTGAATACAGTGGCCCATGTAGCACAAAATATTATCTCATCCAAAGAATAAAAGCCTAATAAAAAATTCACAAAACTAGCATTACCTCAATCCACCATCTTGAAACAACTCGTTAAGGCTAAGGTGATAGAACTTCCATAGCCAAAACCTATAAACCTCTTGCAAGGAACATTGGTATAGTCTTGATGAGCATTGTTATTTTCATCGTGTGGTCGATCATAAGATAGATAGATGTAATACCTTGCGTAACATTATCCAGAATGTCATAGATGGAGGTCAGATTGTTGTTAATGATTCTAATGCTTAGTCTTTCTCTAACCAGGACCTTGGGATTTTCTAGAATCCTTTATCTGACCATAACTATAACACCACTAATAGTGTAACCTTTTAGAATATGGCTGGCGTAGTTTTTGTCCTTATTGTACCTCGACAACAACAAAGGCACCAATCTTCTCGATCCCCTATAGTTCTACAAAAAAAGGTAAAAACCCTATATTAGATAGGCCTCCCCTAGTTATTTAGGCTTCTAATATTGGCTCTTTTGATTTACGCCAACAACTAGAGAGTGTGCCCACTAAATTCTCCCTCGAACTCTTGAGAACATCTTCCGTCCTCCATGACATGCTTCTTCAACTTCTAATTGACCGAGTGGTCCCATGATTTACTGCTTGACGATATCACTAATATTGTTCGGACCTTAGGAGGGCACCGCCTCATATATTTTTAGGAGATCAATATTCCCTTATCCGCTATCTCTAGAGACCATCCTTTGCATATCACTTGCCACATCAGAGAAACATATATCAAAAGGTTCTTATTAGATAATGGATCTAGCCTCAATATTTGTAACCTATAATTTTTGCATCATTTAGGACTGACATAACGAGGCCTACAAAAATCAAATTGATTATCTAAGCCTTTGATGGTGGGGAGTAGGGCACTTGTGGTACTATCTCTTTACCCCTAAAAGTTGGTCCCTAAGTCCTTAATACTTCGATTTATGTCATTCCCTATGAAACTTCTTACAATATCCTTTTAGGATGACCATGGATCCATGCTATGAAAGTCGTTCCTTCCAGCGACCATTAGTGTTTCAAATATGAGTGTCAAGGTAAAACTATCTACATTCTTGTTGATCCTAAGCCCTTCGCCTACTACCAAATGGTCTTTATGCCTGAAAGCTTTTGTCCATCCCCACAACTTGCTCCATCCTCAACACCTTCATGTACCTTGGAGTTGTCTCCTATGGAACATACCGCTTTGACCCATAACCATCTGAATATAAGCACTAATAACCAACACCTAAACAATAAACCTTTCAAGGTTAATGATGCTCTAGATAATTGTGATTCCTTCTTGGATCTTGCTACCTCATTTGTTTCACCTTGATATTACGGACACCCCACTACTAAAGGCACAATTGTAAAGATAGAGAGTTGTTCCTTTGCATGTGTTGATACCACCAATGACGAGCATATTTGAGGTGAGAACATCTTTCCACCTGAGCATCAATTTACCTCGTGTTATTTATCTCCCTCTTATCCAATCCTTAAATAGATTCTTGTCAGCATGGGGTACCTCGACAAGGGCCTAGGTTGACACAAACATGGCATTATAGAGCCCTTATAAGTTGACCCCCAACCCAAAACGTTATGGGATTGTGTATATTCCTAGTAAGACTGAGTATTTTCCTTTCTCATTGTCGCTTGATCTTAACAATGATGGCAACCCCTATCCACGACGCCGTAATGATGGTAACACTTCACTTCATGACTCACAATGGGGTGAGGAATATGAGAATGATCTCTAGTCCTTTCTTCAAGCTAGTCCAGGTCGCTTCACATGTTTTGCCAATGCCAATCTTGTCATGACCATGTGTATATTTTTGAGATAGAAGCCATTCCTTCCAATTCTTTCACTCAACTAACATGTGCGGATGAATTTGTCTTTGCAATACATAGCTTCACTATCTTAGATGTTCTTGAACCACCTCATCTTAGTCAAGCCGGTCTTGGAGACCTAGGTGTATTGCCTACCCCTCCTCAACTTGAAGATAAGCTTCACCTTCTTATTGAAGAAACTATAGATATTAACATTGACACTGACATTGAACCCAAAATTCTTAAGCTTGGCACTACTTTAAGTTTGGTAGAAGGCCAATAATATGCAGATCTTCTCAAAGAATTCCATGACTTCTTTGCTTGAACTTATGCCAACATGCCTTGTTTAAACCCATCTCTTGTTTTCCATCATCTTGTTGTGTGTCCTAAAGCTAAACCTATTAAACAAAAATTGCGTAAAATGCATTCCAAGGTTGTTCTCCTTGTCAAGGATGAGCTCGAGAAGCTTTTAGATGTCAACTTTATTAAGGCAATAGACTATTTCGATTGGATTTCTAATATTGTACTTGTCATAAAGAAGGAAGGTACTATACGAGTATGCACTGACTTTCGAGATATTAACAAAGCTTATTCGAAAGATGATTTCCCCAATATAAATATGATAATTGACTTCACTGTTGGTTGTGGTATGTCTCTCCCTTATGAATGAACTCTGAAGATATAATCATATTTAAATTGTCCAGGACAAACCATTTTTAAACTCCATGTTGATTGTTGTTTGAATCTCAAAAATATCAATGCCACATATCAACGGGTGATGACTTATATTTATCATGATATGATGCATGCCATCGTATAAACTATGTTGATAACCTTTTTGAGTATTTGATTAACCGAGAAGACCATGTCTGTAATCTCCACCTCCACCAGGTCTTTGAACGACTGAGAGATTATAAGGTTCACTTGAAGCCACAAGAATGTGTCTCTGAAGTCACTCGTGACAAAATGCTAGGCTTTATCGTCTCTTGTAAAGGCATTGAGGTCTACCCTAATATGCCTCCTAACAACTTTACCAAGTTTTCAAGGAAAGGTACAAACTCCTAAGATCTTGCTGACAAATGTCAGCTATTCTCCAAAAGCTTTTACTTTTAAAACGCTGAATTGAAATGGTACAGCCATTCTGCATGTTCAATGTCTCGGTTGTGGGCCCAGCCAGTCGTTAAAACTCTGTTGTGGGCCCAGCCAGTCGTTAAAGTTTTATATTTGTGTCACCGACTATGAGCCCACGTGGCATACGAACAATGGATTAAAGGCATCAGCAAATCCGCGTCTAGGTCGCGTCCCTCGTCCTCTCACAGCCTATAAGTTAACTGGGGATGTCCATCCATTTCCATAAGTCAGTCTGAAGTTGTTCGACTGCAATCCTCGAAATTCAGTGCTTCTATTGTTAGAGTTTCTCAAATTCCGAAGAATGGCGGAGGGCAGTGCACCAGAGCACCAGGATCGCGGTCTCTTCGGCATCTTTGGCAAGAAAAAGGAAGAGGAGAGCCATCCGCAAGGGCATGGAGACGCAGGAGAGGTCCACCATGTTGCCGCTGCTCCGCCGACGTCTCATCAACCCGAACATCACGAGGAAGGCGAAAAGAAGCAGCACTAGGGTTTGAAAGGAAAGCTCCATCGCAGCCACAGTTCCTCCTCCTCCAGCTCTGTAAGTTCATTTAAATACCGTTTCCATTTCAATTTCCTTGGTTAACTGCTTGCCCTTTAGATCGATCTGATCTGACCCATTTGAGAACGTTGTTTGGTGGATACAGTCGAGCGATGAGGAAGAAGGCGGAGAGAAGAAAGAAGGGGGGAAGAAGAAGAAGGGGTCGAAGGAGAAGATTAAGGCCAAGAAAGAAGGCGAAAAACAGCATGGTGAGGATGGGGAGAAGAAAGGATTAATGGAGAAGATAAAGGAGAAGCTCCCCGGCCACCATGGCGAGGAGGAGAAAGGGCATTAGCCATGGCAGTATCGACGATATTTGGTTTAGTGTAAATGCAGAGCTCTGTGTGTACGTTTCTGTTTTCTGTATGCGTTGCTTTGACTGTAATGGGTTGCGTTGTGGGCCCCCACTATATCGATATCTATAATAATGGCTTTGCTTTTGTAACGGTGCGATTGATAAGTCTCATTTCTATTGCTCAGAATTTTTTCCACGTAATGTGTTGGGAAACGTTTTAAAAGAGAGCGATTTGTCGATCTGCGTGCCTCTTTTTCTTCTTGTGCCACAAATACATCCCCTACAAGAATTTAGGATTACGCGAAAGTTTGGTTTGCGTACGATGATTCACAGCTTATCAATGTTTTAAAAAGTTTTAGGCAATTTTTTAGGGGGAAGACGTGGGGGAAGTCCATGTTCAATGTCTTACTTCCTTGCAATGAATTTTATAATACGACTATTAAGTGATGAGCAAACTCAAAGAGATCAATTGTTTGTTAGAATATATTAAGTATAAATGATATATTTAAATTTCAAAATTTTAATTTAATTAGTTTTTGGTTATTGAAGTATATTGTATAATATTATTTGTTATTGAAGTTTGAAGTTTAATTTTTTTTAATAATTTTAAAAATTATTAAGAAGAATTTTATTTGTTATTGGATTTGAAATTTAAATTTTTAGTTAAGTTTCAAAATTCTAACACTGAATATTTTATTTAACGATTTCACATAATATGTTATTTAAACAATATTATTTATTTAATGTATATTTATCCAATCAAACTTAAACTTTAATTAATTTGATTAACAAGATTATGGTACACAATTCTAAAATCATAAAATTTAAACTTTAAACTTTTATTATATATTTAATTTTTTTAGTGAGTTTACACATGTTTTTATGTCAGGTCATAGTCCCCTCATACATAATGAAATTTAAACCTTAAACCTTTTAAAGAAATCAAAACCCTTACCATTACAATAACCATTATAAATTTTAAAATTTTACACAAAATAATATAAAAAATTTTATTATTCAATTTTTTTTCGCATTTTATCTTTATTTTTTACGTCAATTTTCATTATTGCGATCTATCAACTTTAAAACTGAAAATTCTATAGTTTTAAAAAGGACGATTCTCTAATTTGCGACTTTGTTGATGAGGGGTTAGAATTTTAGAATTTATGTAGGTTTTAAAAAAAAATGGAAGAAAGGGACATTCAAGCAACTTTTCCAAAGGTTTTTATTTTGACTTGGAAGAGAGTGTGTTTTTTTCCTCCTCATTTTTAATATTTTTAATGATGTTAATGTTTTTAAATAAAATGAAAAAAAAAATTTAAAAAAATTATATACGTTCAAAATTGTTTTTTGTTTTTCTTAAAAAAAAATTGGAAAATCTTAAAAATAAAATAAAAAAATTATATACATGTTAATGTTTATTTTTTCATGTTAAAAAAAGTTTTAAAGTGTTGTTTAGTGATAAAATAAGCAATGACCTTTTATTTAGTATAAATTATCATGTAAGTATTTGAACTTTAGGTTTTATCAATTTGTCCACTCTATCTTCATCTTATTTCAAAACTAGGTTTCCTTCAAAGTTTGTTTATTGCCTTCTTTTTTATCCATATTTTGACTACCATTTGATGTTGAACAAATATCTTGAAGGTATTTTCCTTATATTCTTTTAATGAGAACAATGCATTCAATTGTGTTTGTATAGGAGCTATGTCAAAGTCTTGAAGCTCTAAATGCTAGGACATTTGGAGAAAAAAGGGGCTCTAAATTTATTATAAATACTATTTTACCAAAAAAATAAGTTTATAAGGTGATAAGTGGATGAAGGTCTTTTCCTCATAAAACATTTTTCATCCCAGTATATGAGTTTCTTATGGACTTATAATTGTCCTCAAATTTTTGACAATATTTTTTTGTGGGCTTTGCTAGGTCATTTTCTTCTAGATAGTAATTAGAAGAGTTATTTAAGATAAACCCATGTTCAATTACAAACTACATTAACTTGGCCTTGGTAAAGGTTGTAGCATTAAAATCCAACTACTATGGCCTGCATTAAATAAGAAACTATTTTTTCAATGAAATACAAATACCATTGTTGGAAGGGTTTTGTTACAACTATGGGCAATAGAGGCATTCAATCTCTCTTTCTTAACGTATGTTATAACCTTAGTTATCAAATTCGTCGAATTTTTTAGATAAAATTCAAAATTCATCGAATTCAAAACTCTAACGAATAAATTCGGTGAATAAACCCTAAATTCGGTAGGAAAAAAAACAAAACATAAAAGAGGTATAAAAAACCCTATAATTAGTCATTGAGAGTTGAAAAATTAAACCCTTGACTTATAAAAAGTTCAAGCAAAGTTACACTATGGTAAAATATCTTACCTCTAAAATATAAAATATAATATCAATGTGAAAGTGTTATAAAAAAATTCTTGAGATCTACGTCTTGCACAAATTATGTTGGATGCAACCATTTTCAATCTATTTTCTTTAGTTATTTATTATCACTTGAGAGAATGGACAACAATGATAGTTTTGTGTTAATATGCATGATCTTTTTTAGAATGAATTTATCATGTGATTTTTTATTATAATTGATAGAAAACTTATAATTTATCTTTAATTTTTTTTTATTGATTTAAACGTTTGAAAATCTTCTCGTTTGTAAAAAAAAATACTAGATAAAGATAAAAATGTTTATATTTTTAAAAATATTTTAAAGTATATATTTGAAAAAATATATTAAAATCAAATATTATAATTTTGTATCTTTGATTTTTAAATTTTATATAAAAATAAAAAATAAAATTATTTCAAAAAATATGTAGTCGAATTTTATGTCGAATTTTATTTTGAATTTTTAAACATGTCGATTTTTTTTCAAACTTCAAGAATGTTGAACTCGAATACTAACTCGAATTTGATAACTAAGGTTATAACTATGGGCTATAAAGGCATATGATCTCTCATTCGGACAATGAATATGCAACATGTTTTTTAATATTTGACCCATTGAAAACAATTGGTTGTAATGTTCTACCCAAATCTGTGTTTTTGGTTTTTTGAAATATTTGATTTTTTGGTGTTTTTTTGTTTTTGAATGCTTAGAAAATATAGTGCAACAATATTGCATCATGCATAACTTCTATTCTACTTAACAAAAATGCACAAAACTTTGGAAATAGATAATAATGATTTTAAACTACAAACCCATTAAAGGAATTTGCCAAAAATGAAAGTACCAAAGAGATGAAAATCTAGAATTTGCAACTTAATACATTGATCAACAACTAGGAAGACTGATTTTCAATTACAACTCCACAAATTGATGCTCCTTCAAAGTGCAAATGAATACAAGATGTCCTTAGACCCTAGGTGCCCAAGGAGAAGGAAGAATAAGCTCTAAAGCCCAATCACCCAAGCCTTAGGTCCTCACGCCAAGCTGGAGACTGTACGACCCGGTATAGGTGTACGACCTGCCAGATATAATCCTACGAAATTTTCTTGAAAACACTTCAAAATCACTGAAGACCAATTGCTAGGCTTGCAAAATGATGATGCCAACTTTGGTACAAACCCCAGCTCTAGTCTTCACTCTAAATCACATAGAAACAAGCCAAAATGGTATGGTCTATTGAAGATGATCAACAATTCGACCCAAAAATGAAATACTCTGAAAACCCTTGAATATTACTCTGAATCTTTGCAATAAATCTCCACAATGAAGCTCCAATGCATTCCATGATATAGAAATGCCAATGATCAGCCAAGGGTGATATTTCACATCCGAAGATGATGTTCTTACTAGAGGTTTTCACCCCCAGTAAGCTTTGAAAAACCTGCAAGTTCACTTGCAAGTCTTCTCTCCAAATTACCAGAAGAAATAATAAACCAAACATGACAAATGAGCTCATAAAAAAACCTTTTATTCTCCTCCAAGAGGTTCGAGTCCTTTTAGGGTTGCTCAATAACATTTTAAAACATTATGAAATAATAAAAATGTCACTTTTAAAATGTGATGTCCCATATTGTGGTCCTCATAAGTCACTTTTATAAAATAAATTATTTTTCCTAAGTGACATCTTAGCCCCTTATGTCCCCTTTTTATAACATAAGTTTATAACTATATATAATTAAATAATTAATTTAACTTTATATAATTAAACCGTTGCACATTAAAATATTGGACCTCAATCGAACAACCTGGCAATTGAAGATAAAAATGGACACCAATTTCGAAGACGAATCATACCATACCGTCCGTTCTGACAGAAACCCTAAAAATTGACTTACTATAAATAGTAGGTTTGCTCTCCAATGCTCCAAAAGACTTCAAAAAAATGGTAACTAAAGATTCTCAGTGACCTAAAGAAGACTCCACAACCTCTAATGGGCTCCCACACATCAAACTTAGCCTACGGGAACCCGTGAGTAGGCTAATCCCAACAAATAAAGCTAGCTGACTAGAGAGGGGACATTACAGTCCGTCCTCCCCAAAATTGCTTATCCCCAAGAAATTTCAACTATAGATGCTGTAATATCTTCTCATTCTACCAAGTAGCATCCTCCACTAGCATATTCTTCCACTTAATCATATATTCTTTGATCACCCTCTTCCTAAGAGTCTTATCCTTGGAATCAATGATGGCTTCTGGAATAAGAATAAGTTTTACCTCCTCATCCAATGGTAGTAACTCTAAATAAGGTACTACATTATGACCAAATACCTTTTTAAGGCGAGAGACGCGGAAGATATTATGAACTCTATTGTCAGTAGGTAACTCCAACTCATAAGCCACCTCTCCAACTCTCTTGACTACCTTGAAGGGTCCATAAAATTATGGCTTAAGTTTCTCCTTTCCACTCTTCTTGAGAGTGGACTGTCTATAAGGCTACAATCTAAGGTAAACCAAGTCACCAACCTCAAAACTGCACTCCACCATGTGATGATCAACATACATCTTCTGCCTATTCTGAGCCTGGTGAATGTTATCCTTCAAATCTCTCATGATATCATGACTATCCTATAGTAAATCCTTAGCTCTAGGCACTTTGCTATCACCAAGCAACAAATCAATGAAGCTGGGATCTTCATACCCATACAATGCCATGAAAGGAGTCATCCCAATAGACATGTGATGCGTAGTGTTGTAGCAGAACTCACTTAGGTGCAACCATCTAATCCATACCTTTTGCTACCCTAAAATATAATTTTGAAGATACCCTTCCATCCATTTATTAACTTTCTCTATTTTTCCATATTTTTGTGGGTGGTAACTGGTGCTGGGAGTAAGCTCGGTTCCTCCTAGTCTGAAGAGCTCTTGCAAAAACATACTCATGAACCTGTTGTCCCTGTCATTGACGATGGTCTTGGGCATCCCATGTAACATGAAAACCTCCTTGAAAAACACATCTGCCACCTGAGCTGTTGTAGAAGTTGATGAAATAGCAAAAAAGTGAGCAAATTTAGTGAGCTTGTCCACCACAATATATATGCAGTCTTTACCTTGAGTCATAAACAATCCAATAATGAAGTCCATTGAGATTCCTTCCCATTTCTGGTTAGGAATTGGCAAGGGCTGCAATAAGCCATATGGGTAGGTGTGTTCATCCTTGTTCTACTGACATATGACACACTCTCGGATATATTGAAGGACCTCATTATTAAGACCCTTCCAAGTAAACCGCTCTCTGGTGCTTTTGTAAGTTTTGAAAAATCTTGAATGACCAGCTATGGGATCATCATAAAAACATCGAAGGAATTTCTTCTTGAATTCAAAATTTGGAATCAAGAGGATGCGATCCTTATACAAAATAAGCCCATGCACAATCGAATACCTGTCATCCTGTAAAGTGCCATCAATCAAACTAGAAGCCCATGAATGCTTAGCATACTCAGATATAATCTCATCCCTCCAATCTACAGAAACACCTATCATAACACATAGATATGGTCTTCTAGATAATGTATCAGCTACAACATTCTTCTTCCCCTTAACATAAATGATGTCAAAATCATAAGCTTGCAGCTTACCCACTTATGTTGCCTCTCATTGAGGCCTCTCTGATTGAGGAAATATCAAAGGCTATTATGATTAGTCTTCACCATGAACTTACCCCCAACCAAATACTACCTAAATTTGGCCAAAGCATGCATGATGGCCAACATCTCCTTATCATATATCGAGTAGCTATGCTTTGCACCCTTAAGCTTCCTGCTCTCAAATGCTATAGGATGCTTATTTTACATCAATACCGCTCCTATTTCCTCACCATAAGCATCATACTGCAATTCAAAATGCTATGAGAAATTAGGTATAACAAGCACTGGATAAGAACACATAACCTGTTTGAAGTGATCAAAACACCTATGAGCAGTATCAGACCAAACAAACGACCTTTTCTTTGTCAAATCTATAAGTGGGGCAATGGTTTGAGAGAACCCCTTAACAAACCTCCTGTAGAACCCACATAAGACGAATAACCCCTTAAGCTACGTGAGGTTTGTAGGAGTAGGTCATTTTGTAATAGCCTTAATTTTCTTTGGATCAACATGCATTCCCTCTACGTTGATGATGTGTCCCAAGTAAAGTAATTTTGTCATCCGAAAATCACACTTGGACTCCTTAGCTTAAAAGATCTCCTGCTCCAATATAATCAATACCTCTAGATGCTGCAGGTGCTCCTCCCATGATCAGATGTATACCATAATGTCATAAAAAAATATCAAGACGAATATCCTGAGCTGTCTTCTGAATGTCCTACTCATGCAGGACTGGAAAGTGGCAAGGGCGTTGGTTAACCCAAAGGGCATAACCAAAAACTCAAAATGACCAAAATGACATCTGAATGTAGTCTTCTCAATGTCCTGCTCTCTCATCCTGATTTGATGGTACCCGAACCTCAAGTCAATTTTGGAGAAATAACAAGCACCATGCAACTCATTAATGAGTTCGTAAATGCGAGGAATGGGGTATTTATTTTTGATGGTTTTCTTATTCAACTCTCGGTAGTCAATACACATCCTCCAAGTTTCATATTTTTCTTCACCAATACCACTATAGAGGCAAAAGGACTCTTACTGGGATGTATGTGACCCATATCTAATAAGTCCTGAATCACCTTCTCAATTTTATCCTTGTACCGTTTGTGGTGTTTGTAGAGAGTGGAGATGACAGTATTGGAACCATCCTCTAACTCTATAATATGCTCAGTACTCTGCTCTGGAGGTCTCCCAGGAGGTATATCACTGAATACTCTGGAATGCTTAGTCATAAGTTTCTAAATCTTTGGATGACAATCAACCTTCTACTGCTTCGTAACTGCAGGCATGATGAGACATTTTGTTGCCCATTCCACTTCATCATGCCAAAACAATATTTCTATTCTCCTAAGGGAAAAAACTCTAGCCCCTCCATTAGAAATACCTCTCAAAACAATCATATTTTTTGCTGCCTCAAATTTCATCTCCATATTACGTAAATTCATTGTGAATTCACCTAGAGTACGCATCCACTGCATACCAAGAACCACATGTGTGTTACCTATATTTACCACATAAAATTCATCATTAAGCTCATACTCTCCTAATTGGATGTGTAATTTAGGAATCCTATGGGTATAATGAATGGAAGAACCATCTGCAACCATCACCCGAAATCCCTCAAACTCCTCAGTTTTGATTCTCCACTTAGCAACCTGTCCCTCATCTATGAAGTTATGTGTAGCACCAGTGTCTATGAGAGTCCCTAATAATTGTCCATTAATGATCCCATGAACTTTGAATGAACCTCCCTTATAGAAACTATAGAATTGGGCTACTATATCACCATGTTTGGAATCTTGTTCGAGCTCTCCTATTTTTTCTTCTTCACTTTTCTTTGAATTAGATTGTTGCTCTAATTTTTTAGACCCTGTATCCTCAAATTCAAAGTATTCTTTCTGCTCCATTTGCTTCATTTGAGTCTTGAGTGGACACTTATGAGATAAATCCCAAGGTTCCCTGCATTGAAAACACAGATTCTTCTTCCTTAGCTCATTGAGCTCATGACCTCCTAACTTATTTGACTCTGATTTTTGCCAAGGATAACTCTTTTAAAAATTCTTTTTATCTTTGTATTTGCTTCCCTGGAATGGTTTAAAAGCTGATTTGCTTTTTGGAGCAACAAACTCCATGTTTCGATATTTTTTCAGTCTCCTAAAGTAATGGTGGTTCAAAGACCTTGATCCATCCACGGAGTGGCTCTATTAATCCTTTACTGAATAAAATTGTAAGTCTCCTCTCTGAAATATCACACACCATGAATGAAAGCCTTTGAAATGATAAAATGTATGAGTCTACGAAATCTGTCTGCCTCAACTATGCCAACTCTCTAAAATATAACTCTGGGTCCTTCTTATCAAAATGATCAATGAGTTTGTATGTGAACTCCTCATAGGAAGTAATCAACCTATGTCCCAAAGTGATGATACCATGAAACCACCAATCATAAGAAATGCCATCTAGGTGAAGTGTGGCAAATTTAATTGCCTCATCCTTCGGCATAGGTCTAAGATCCAAGTAGCTATCCAACTTTTCCACCCAAGATCTAGTTGTGCTTTTTCCACTACCATAAAAATGAAGAATGGTTATCTTGCTCACTGCATGCTGAAGGTCTCGCTAAAATATGGTAAGCCAACATTAACGAATTATATTGATGTGCAAAATATATATGATAAAGGTAAGGCTAAAGATAACCTAAAATTAATATCACCCGATTTAGCAATAACAACTAATCAAGTCATGATACTAACCACTAACTTGTCGTCCATAATATCAACCAACCAAACAAATGTCAGTAAACCAAGTAACTAACCTAGGTAACTAGTAAAAGTAAATACTAGTGGTAAAAAGTAACAAACTACTTTTTACCATGTGGTAAATAAAATCTACCTAATGTAGGAAAATGGTAAATATCCCAAAGAATGGAATATTACTCTAACATCCCCCCTTATTACATTATTTGGGTAATATATATAACTATCCCAATACAATGAAAAAGATGTTGATCTGTTGGTTCTTGCTCTTGATCAGGACCTGTCACAGTGCTTTGGCACCTCCTAAGAAAAAATGGGTCATTCCTCACTTTTTCTTCACATCAACGAATGTCCTTATTGTAATATTGTTATCCAACCGAATTGCATGGGTAACTAGCCACTGCAATTGCTAGGTGTAGTAGAGTAGATCACTTCATACGAGGTTCATTTGATTACAATATGATTTTGCAAAGTTTTGATAAGGTAGCTAAGGTGTCAATCGCTGTCGAAAATGCACCCTTATAAGTTTCCCCCCTTGTTGCAAAACATGTTATAATAAATTTTTTGAAAGAAGTGCGACTAAGGTGTTGGTCACTGCCGAAAATGCACCCTTATAAGTCTTCTTCCCTTTTTATAAAAATTTGTGTGAAGTAAGAAAATAAATGTTTATCCCCCTTAATTGCAAAAGATGTGCAACTCAAGAAGCTTTGTGAAGGTTTTGTACAAAGATTGCCTCCTAGGCAAATTTTACACCAGAAAATTCCTTCCTTTTATTTCAATTACTTCAAACAATGAGAGTTTGCTATTTTATGAAGCCTAAAATAGGTACAATCACCTCTTTATTGCAAGTACTTCAAACAAAAACTTATGCTATTTATGAAGCCTAAAAAAATAGAGAGGAAATGGTGCTTGCTTAAGATGACAAATTTGTTTTCCCTCTACAATATTGTCTTAGCCATGAGCACTTTGTGTGCTCTTTCTGAACCAGAATCAGAATCAGAATTAGACACTTCACTAGCAATATTGCCTTTGTTTTGCTTCTGTGATGTGCCTTTGCCTTTCTTATTTTGCTTATTTTTAAACCAACATTGATTGGTGTCATGGTTGTCCTTTTTACAATGCGAGCAAAAATTCTTTTGAGTTTTCTTTCCCTTACCTTTTGAAGAGTTTCCTTTCTTCTTTTCACCCTAATTGTTTGAGTAAAGTGCATTATTCGATGCTTCATCGCTTTAGAGTTGATTTGCTTCCTCTATTTGAAGCAAATTGACTAACTCCATAAAGGTGACTGATATTTGAGATACATTAAGGGATGTAATCAACATTTTATAGGATTCGAGAAGAGCCCTCAATATTATTGAAGTCAAAATAGTATCTTCTACTTTGGCTCCTAAAGCATTTAGCTTTGACTTCAGTTCTACCACTCTCCAAAGGAATAGTTCTACTGATTCGCCTGACTTCATATGGAGTGTATGAAGTTGTGTTTGAATGTTTAGAATATTCGATTGATTCTTACCTTTAAAAATGGTACAAAGTGCATCCCATGCATCTTTACCATTTTTAGTTTCACTTATGTGAGGCTGGATCTCATCAGTAGTTGCTAGGAGGATCAACACGAGAAGACGATTGTTCTTTTTATCCCATGCTTTTTGATCTGCTCTTTCTGATGTGGGTCTTGATTTAGTGCCATATACTAAATCCCACATTTCCTCTACAGTCAGGATGGCTTTCATCTTAGTTTTCCATGCTGAATAGTTAGGACCTTTAAGCAATTGTGTATCATTTAAGTATTTGATAGTTACCATGATGAAGGTGTGAACAATAGGTCCAAAATAATTGAATAAAACATATATTGAACATTAACATTAGCTTTAGAAAAGTCTAAGCATTATATTGTTTACAATATAAACTAATTAGCATGATTAACGCTAACAAGATGCGATAATAAAGAAATATGCTAACAACTAACCTAGGTAGAGAAGTATGAACTAACCACTAATCTAAAATATCTAACCTAGGATATTTTAGATACTAACCTAGGTTTACCAGTAGATATTTAGCACAGTAAATATCTCTATGGTAAGTAGTAAAAAGTAAATGTAATAATCTATGTAGTATAATGCAATATACTACCTATTTTACCTAGTGGAATAAAAGGGTAAATATCCCAAAGAATGAAATATTACTCTAACATCCTCCCTTATTACGTTATTTGGGTAATACATATACATCCTCCTATACAAAAATATTTGGGTAAAGTATATAACTGCCCCAATACAATAAAAAAAGATGTTGATTTGCTGGTTCTTGCTATGTCATAGTGCTCTGGTTGCTCCTAAGCAAAAAATGGGTCATTCCTCACTTTGTCTTCGCACCAACAAATGCCCTTATAGTAATCTCATCATCCAACCAAATTGCATGGGTAACCAACCACTGCAATCGCTAGGTGTAGTAGAATATATCACTTCACACGAGGTTAATTCAGTTTATAATATGAATATGCAAAATATAAGGTAGCTAAGGTGTCGGTCGCTGCCAAAAATGCACCCTTATAAGTTCCTCCTTGTTGCAAAACATGTTGTAATTAATTTTTGAAAGAAGTATGACTAAGGTGTCGGTCATTGTCGAAAATGCACCCTTATAAGTTTTCTTCCCTTTTTACAAAAAATTGTGAAGAAAAGAAAGTATATCCTCCCTTAATTGCAAAAGATGTGCAACTTAAGAAGCTTTGTGAAGGATTTTACAAATATTTCCTCCTAGGAAATTTTACACTAGAAAATTCCCTCCTTTTGTTATAAGTACTTCAAACATTGATATTTTGCTATTTATGAAGCCTAAAAGAGGTACAATCACCCCTTATTGCAAGTACTTCAAACAAAAACTTATGCTATTTATGAAGCCTAAAAAAAGAGAGAGAAAATGGTGGTTGCCCAAGGTGACAAATGTGTTTTCCCTCTACAAAACTTGTCTTAGCCATGAGCACTCTGTGTGCTCTCTTTGAACCAGAATCAGAATCAAAATGAGACACTTCACTAGAAACATGACTTTTGTGATGTGCCTTTGGCATTTTAGTTTTGCTTGTTTTGAAACCAACACTGAATGGTGTCTTGATTGTCATTTTTACAATTTGTGCAAAACTATGTTTTCTAGGCAATTTTATCAAAAAAGTTCACCAAATCATCCTTCCTTATTGCAAGTTATTCAAGCATGGTGGCTATTATGAAGTCTAAAAGAAAAAGTATATTTTTATGATGACTTCTGCTTTTCTGATTGCCTATACAAGTTTTATCTCCCTCTTATCAAAATCTGTGTTTGAAGGAAGAAAGGAATTATCCCCCCTTAGTGCAAAAGAATTGACACTTTCAAGGTTCCTTTATTTTAAAAAACTTGTTCTTTCTTTCACTCTCAAGAGGTATTTAATGGCACCTGCCTAAAAACTCTCTTGAAGAGAGATAATCAGTTGGAGGAAATTAAGCCAAACAAATAAGAGATGAAAGATAACTCACTCAAAAAGATATTTAATGGCACCTACCTAAAAATCCCTTTGAAGAGGAATAATCAGTTTGAGGAGTTTAAGCCAAAAAAATAAGAGTGAATTAGGGGTTTTTTGGTTTTAGGAGAGAATATCAAGTGAAATTGACTTTAAAACTGTGCAAGGATTTACACAAATTTGTGAAATTTTGGGGTTTAGTGTGTTCTTGATTCTATGACTTATAATTGCAAAAGAAAAAATGCAATAATCAAACAAGAATACCCACACAATTCTTATCACCTGTCGAATGAATGCGTCCTTGCCATGTGGCAACTTGATACCCAAACAAAAATTTTCCCACCGTACACGTGTCACTCCACCAAACTGGCCTCACCACATGTCACCTTCGGTACGTTGCCACATGTCACCTCGAGAATCATGCCACGTGTGTGCCGAGTCAGAGGCTTAGGTGTCATAGAAGATCGTCCAGGTTTAGGTGTTACCAAGTGTCACGATCTAGGGTCACCATGTGCTTGGTTCATTCTACTCCATCGGGAGTGTGAGGGCGCTCTTGCCCTCGTGGCACTCCCACATGGGAGTGTGAGGGCGCTCCTACCCTCTAAGCACTCCTATTGGCTTGTCGCAAAGGTGCTAGCCCTGTGGGCTAAAACCTTAGGAAGGCTCCTTCCCAGGATGCCATAGGGCGATCACCGATAGGATAAACTGCCCGATCGATCAATGGTGGTATCCTGAGATTGCCGGGAGGTTGACTTGGCTAGTGATCCGCCTGTAGGCCGGCTCCTACAGGCTACCCTACAGGTAATTTGATTAATAAAATTTAATTAAAACTATAGTAACTTAGGAATTTAGGAGGGAGGAAAAAATTAAAGTCACCAATTGGTGCTTCCTCTTGCAATCGCCTTCGCCTTCTCCAGTGGAATGAAGGCGATGCACTTCCTCCTCCCTCCAGTTTCGTCTAGCTCCGATACCAATGTGAACAATAGGTCCAAAATAATTGAATAAAACATATATTGAACATTAACATTAGCTTTAGAAAAGTCTAAGCATTATATAGTTTACAATATAACCTAATTAGCATGATTAATTCTAACAAGATGTGATAATAAAGAAATATGCTAATAGCTAACCTACATAGAGAAGTATGAACTAACCACTAATCTAAAATATCTAACCTAAGATATTTTAGATACTAACCTAGGTTTACTAGTAGATATTTAGCACAGTAAATATCTCTATGGTAATTAGTAAAAAGTAAATGTAATAATCTATGTAGTATAATGCAATATACTACCTATTTTACCTAGTGGAGTAAAAGGGTAAATATCCCAAAGAATGGAATATTACTCTAACAGAAGGTCCTAGAATTTGTACTAAGATGATCTTTCTTTCACTCTTAAGTGGTATTTAATGGCACCTTCCTGAAAACTCTCTTGAAGAGGAATAATCAGTTTGAGGAAATTAAGCCAAATAAATAATAAGTGAAAGACAATTCACTCAAAAAGATATTTAATGGCACCTGCCCGAAAATACTCTTGAAGAGGAATAATTAGTTTGAGGAAATTAAGCCAAACAAATAAGAGTGAATTAGGGATTTTGATTTAGGAGAGAATATCAAGAAAAATTGGCTTTAAACCTGTGCAATGATTTACACAAATTATTGTGAAATTTTGGGGTTTTGAGTGTTCTTGATTTTATGAATTATAATTGCAAAAAAATAAAGCAATAATCAAACAAGAATGCCCACAAAATTCTTATCACAAAGGTGTTGTATGCAACCGAAAATGCACCTAATTTTACAAATTTGCAAAAGAAATACAATTTCTTGTCTTCCCCTATTTGTTTTGCAAAATTAACAAAATAGCACTCCTTTCAAGTCAAGTCGACACACGACCCGCATTTGAAAGGCTTATAGAACCAGTTGATACATGACGTGGTTTTAGTGGACCCTTTGAGGCTTCAACGCTCAAAAATGGGAGGGGCGTTAGGATTGAAAGGTTCTTGAATCCTCATGGGACCATAACTTCGATCCAAGCCCTTACAAGGATTAGTGTAAGTGTTGAAACAAGGTAAACTTCTTCGATGCTCTCAAAGCATACGATGAAAATGGGATTTTGTTGTTTGTCGTCGAAGTTCGTTCCTCTTTCTTATAACTCTGATGATGAAGAGCTTTCTTAATCCAAGGCTTTGGCTTCATGAAAGAAAACTTGTACTCTCAAAATTATTAGAAATAACAATTTGTGAGCAAAAAGGACTTACAAAGTTTGAATGGTTTTGCAAAAGGAATTGTGTTTTGAATTTTGGCTTTGATCCCCTTTAGTTTGCAAAAAAAAATTGTGCTTGTATGTCTTATATCCTCTTTTTGGAAGAAAACAAAAGCTCCTTTCTTGATGGGTTTCCTCTTTTTATTTGATTGCAAAAAAAATAAAGTTAATCAAAGATTTAATTAATAATAAAATAAAAATGTTGCTAAAAAAATCAATTTAGATGTTAAAAATAAATTGAATTTAAAAACAAAATTTATATTAAATTATTAAAAAAAAATTGAAAAACTTTAATTAAAATGCAAAAAAAAAATGTTTTACCTTCGAAATGGGGCACCTTTTTGTTTTTTCTAGCAAAATTTCATGTTTACGACGAGGACGGGATTCGATCCCGTGGTCTACCGCTTGGCAGGGCCCTAGAGTCGGGTGCTCGCTCGTCCCGCCTAGAGCACCGAACGAGATATAAGGGAAATTACTTCTCTTTTGGCTTCTTCCCCACCAGGTGACGAGAAAAAAAGAAAAGTGGGACTCATTTGTTCCACATGCACCCTGTGGGTGCAATTCTCTTCTTTAAAATCAATTTGCTCCCCTTTCAATAGTGATTGTCTATGGGCAATCTACAGACGACGATCGACATTTTTCTATGGAGGAGTACGAACTTTATTGTGCCACGTGTATGTGCGCACGCGATGCCACGTTAGCCACCATGGGTTTGATGTGCCACATCACCAGCCTATTAATGCATGCCACTTGTTTGCGCCACACTTCTGTCTACATTGATCCACGTACTACTAGTTGTTTGCCACATTAGCACCTCGAGATCTATGCATGGGATGATGTCCGTAGGGGGTCAGTGATAGTTCTCAGGATTCATGCATTTAGATTGGTGTCAATCGATTAGAGTCAGTCCAGTCGGGTTCTGTCTGGCCCAGGTCCCACGTATGTCGATCCTCACATTAGTTCACATCGGGTCCAGTCCAGGGTCCTCAGAGTCTATTTTTGTTAGTGGGTCTAGGGAGTTCGGTCCTATCAGGTTGTTTGTCTATAGGGGTGTCGGGTATCTCACCTCGATTTCAGATTGAGTGACTGCATCCGTTGCTACTGGTTCGAGGATAGAGGTTGTCAGTCCAGTGCCTCAGAGAGCAGCGCCTACGAGAGTGGGATTATGTGCCCACTTGGAAGTATAAAATTGAATCAAAACTGAATTAAATAATTAAAACTTCATAGGTAGAACCAAGGAATGTGGGAATTCGAGAATTTCCTAGGAAATATTACCTCAAAAACCATGCTTACAGGAGGGGGTCCCATATCAAGATTTGAGCCCCATTATCTACGTAAAATTCCTCGCCCTTTACCTTACCTGCATCACCTGATATGATACCATAAAAGATGGTAAGCCAACATTAACGAATTATATTGATGTGCAAAATATATATAGGACAAAGGTAAGGCTAAAGATAGCCTAAAATTAATATCACCCGATTTAGCAATAACAACTAATCGAGTCGTGATACTAACCACTAACTTGTCGTCCATAATATCAGTCGACCAAACAAATATCGGTAAACCAATTAACTAACCTAGGTAACTAGTAAAAGTAAATACTAGTGGTAAAAAGTAACTGTATCGCTCCAAATTTTTTGCATCCTTACCTTCAGGCTATAGGATCTGCGCCCGAAATGGGAATGCGAGAAGGATGGGACAATACCTCGGACTGAGAGGCCCTTTGAAGGTTGCGCCTCTCGGGGGAGGGGTATAAGGGTGAATTTTCAACGGATGGTGGGGTTCACCAGGAAACTTTGAGTGGCAGTTTCCATGCCTAGGTTGAGAATGGGTTTGATGTGTTCATTTTTATATTCAATCATTCAATTCCTAGGTTTGGCCAAGATGAATCTAAGCTATTCTATATGCCAATGCTGATTTATATGGATACATAAAGCATGAATAAGTGCTAAACATAGAAAGTGTGCTAAATAAGACAAAATGTACCTGATTTTGGATGTCTGATGAATATTCTGAGGTTTGTAGAAGTCCAGATTGTCTCAAATCTTACATAATCGTCTGCAATTACACAGAATCATCTCAGATCACAACCAATCGTCTAAGATCAGACGAGATCGTCGTCGACCTGACGAATTCATCAGAAACCTGCAATCATAGAAACAAATACCAAAGACCAAAAATGCAACTGTAAAATCAAGGGGAAATGATAGAAATAACAGTAAAAGTGCCTAAATGATAAATCTAGATAAAAATTAAAGGAAATGCATTAATTTAATAATTTATTTTAACTTTATCATGCATTTATGCTAAATGAGGTGAACTCCAGAATGCAGAAATAGAATAAACTAAGTTAATGCATAAGGAAATGAAGAAAGAAGATAAAAAAATGCAAACTTCGGGCTCTGATTACCCCCAATATAGACTGCAGTCGAGATTGCATCCAATCGTACGAGATCATCATCGATCTGCAATAGGATCGTCCGAAATCGTCTGAAATCACCAGCGACGATCCGAGCTTGCTCCAGCTAAAAAACAGTAAAATTCCTGCAAGAAAAACTTGAAATACACAATGCAAACAATGGTGCGAAGGTGTTTTAATGCACAAGAAACTAAAGTTGCAGGGAAAATCAGCTAGGGGGAATTCAAGAAAAATCCTAAGTTTATATAGGATTTAGGGAGAGGTTAAGAGGTTGGAGATCACCCCAAGTTGGGAGATCTCCAACGGGGGAGACTCTAACCACGCAGACACGCTTTTTGCCCAAGTTAGAGAAGCTGTTGAAATAGAAGCTAATTATGAAAATTTAGTTTTGGGACAAAATTATCTAGACGTTTTGTTCCAGACGAATTTGTCAGATCTGGGATAATTTCGTCTGATTGTCGACGATATCGTCCAATGATCAAAACAAATCCTAAAAATGGTGCAAAAAATGAGGGGAGTGGGTAACGGGCGGTTTCAGGGTTAAAATTCAAATTTTATCTTTTTACTAAGGGTTTAACTGCACCAATTTTAGGGTGCTACAGTAATAAACTACTGTTTACCATGTGGTAAATAAAATCTACCTAATGTAGGAAAATGGTAAATATTCCAAAGAATGGAATATTACTCTAACACTCACTGTGTTGGCTGTCTCCTCTACTCATGCTGATGTCCTCCCATATTTATATCAATCCTCCTCTGATTCATGAAATTATCAAATGACCAAACATCCTTGAGATCATCTGGAAGTGCTCGATATTCAGCCCATATTTTAGCTACATTATCTATGGGTGGGGCCCGTGTCTCCTCCTAAATAGGTGGCTCCTCTCTAGGAATGAAAGTAGGTTGTGTAGGCCTAGGAGTATTATTGCTACACCTGGTAAAATTTAGACGGTTGGAAGTGCTAGAATCCATTTTGTTACTGCCCATGTTGATACTCTATAATGAAATGGACACTTCTCTCAAAATTTTAGCTATCTCCCTCTATGATTATTACAAATCATTTTGCATTTCCTGCTGTTCATTCTGCATATTACGCTGACCTCTTGCTAATGAATTTAAGATTTCCTAGAAAATCTGCTTATTGACACTTCTTTCATCCAATATGATATTAGATTTTGTCTCTGGTGGATGTTGAAGGTGAGGTCTTGCTGCTAAAGCTGTTGTTCAAGTAATATGTTGTAGATATGAATCCTCTTTGGACCACTGTTTTTTATCTTTGTATCCCCCTATGTAAGCTTACTATGTTGTCTTTCTTTCCCTTTATGCTGCTCTTTTGTCTCTTTCACTCATGAAATGTTCAACTTAACCACAGGATGGTAGTGTTGAACCTGGATTTGATACCATGTAATGTTCTACCCATATCTATGTTTTTGGTTTTTTGAAATATCTAATTTTTTGGTGTTTTCTGGTTTTTGAATGCTAAAAAAATATAATGCAACAATATTGCATCATGCATAACTTCTATTCTACTTAACAGAAATGTACAAAAATTTGGAAATAGATAATAATAATTTTAAACTACAAACCCATTAAAGGAATTTTCTAAAAATAAAAGTACCAGAGAGTTATGAAAATATGGAATTTGCAACTTAATACATTGATTAGCAATCAGGAAGATTGATTTTCAATTATAACTCCACAAATTGATGCTCCTTCAAAGTGCAAATGAATACAATATGTTCTTAGATCCTAGGCACCTAAGGAGAAGGAAGAATAAGCTCTGAAGCCCAATCGCCCAAGCCTCAAGTCCTCATGCCAAGCTGGAGATTGTACGACCCGATATAGGTGTACGACCCGATACAAGTATACGGCCTGCCAGATGAAACCCCAAAAAATATATCTGGAAACACTTTGAAATCACAAAATACCAATTTCTATGCTTGCAAAATGATGGCGTCAACTTTAGTACTAACCCCAACTCCAGTCTTCACTCTAAATCACCCAAAAACAAGCCAAAATGGTATGGCCTGTTGAAGATGATCAACAATTCGATCCATCAATGAAATACTCTAAAAACCCTTGAATATTACTCTGAATCTCTGCAATAAATCTCCACAATGAAGCTGTAATGCATTCTTTGAGATGGAAATGCCAATTATCAACCATGGGTGATATTTCACACCCAAATATGATGTTCTTATTGGAGGTTTTTACCCCCAGTAAGCTATAAAAAACCTACAAGTTCACCTGCAAGTCTTCTCTCCAAATTGCCAGAAGAAATAATAAACCAAGCATGAAAAATGAGCTCCTCAAAAAAGCCTTTTATTCTCCTCCAAGAGGTTCGATCCCTTTTACGGTTGCTCAATAACATTTTAAAACATTATAAAATAATCAAAATGTCACTTTTAAAATGTGATGTCCCATATTGAGGTCCTCATAAGTCACTTTTATAAAATAAGTTATTTTTCCTAAGTGACATCTTAACCCCTTATGTCCCCTTTTTATAACATAAGGTTATAACTATATAAAATTAAATAATTAATTTAACTTTATATAATTAAACCGTTGCACATTAAAATATTGGACCTCGATCGAACAACCTGGCAATTGAAGATAGAAATGAACACCCATTTTGGAGATGAATCACACCATATCGTCTGTTCTAACAAAAACCCTAAAAACTAACTTACTATAAATATTAAGTATGCTCTCCAATGCTCCAAAATACTTCAAAAAAATGGCAACTAAAGACTCTCAGCGACCTGAAGAAGACCTTACAACCTCCAATCGGCTCCCACACATCAAAATTAGCCTACGGGAACTCGTGAGTAGGCTAATCCCAACAAATAAAGCTAGCTGATTAGAGAGGGGACATTACATTGGTTGGCCAATAATATTCAACCCTTAATATTTTTTGAGTTGTAGTTTAGGTTGAATAGTTTTCGCCTTCATCATGATATTATTTTAACACATCATTTACTTTCTCTTCTTTGGTGCACTATAGGAGTTACCCATCATGTCTCTTTTGAAAAAAGATGTCATGGATCCAAGTGTAGTAAGTGGTCTTTTGTCTTAATCTAGCTTTCTTTTTGAGTGTCAAACCTCATGGTGCCTATCCCGTCAACATGTATCTCCTTATATCATCCATCCTTCCTATTTGTCCTTCTAATTCTATCTTCTCCCACGAGTGTTACATGCACAATACAATGAGACATATCTAGGTTCTTCCAAAGAGCCCATGCCCTTACTAACTTGCTTGGGTTTATCTCTATGTTATTTTTTTAGATTTTATTTATCTATCTAGTCCTCTTTTCACCTAATTGTACATGAAATGTTGTGGATGTTAAATACGAGTGGAATATAAGACAATTGTCTTGCTTTGGGATAAATAATAAATAAATTTTCATTATTGCAAGTCCCTATTTCTTGATAAAAGTATATTGCTTATATTTATGAAGTGTTTGACTCATAAAGGATATCATATGTTCGTCCTCTTTATTGTCTTTATGGATCAATACAACTCTAATGATTTATTGTCTTTTTGGGTCAATACAACTCCAATGCTTTCATCATTGACAAAATCATATAGCTTGAAATCTTTGGAAAAATTAGGATTGATCAAATTTGTATCCTTAATTCCTTAGAAGGCTTGCTTACATTTTTCTATCTAAATGAAAGTGGCATCTTTCTTCGATATCTTTGTGATGGGTCTAACTATCTGTGCGAAGTTAGTTATGAATTTGGCCATTTTCATGCCCGAGGAAAGACTTGATACCTTTAATTGATGATGGTGGTGGTAACTCTTGTATTGTTTCGATATAATCAAGGTCTATTGCAAGGCATTCCTTTGATACTACATGTCCTAGAAATTTTTCCTCTTGAAAAAAGATTGATTTCATGGGATTTAAAGAAATTTTGTATTCTCTACATCTCTTGAAATTGATTCTAAGTGTTCAATATGTTTACTCCTTTCTTTGAGAAGGTTGTTAGATTATCGATGAATATGAGTATTATCTCATTAATCAACCCGATAAAGGCAATGTCCATAGCTCTTTGAAAAGTAGTCAGTGCATTGGACAACTCAAACGGTATTCTATAATAGACAAGGGTCCCCCATTTTGTGGTGAATGTTGTCTTATGATGGTCATATTTGACCCAAATTTGATTGTAATTTAATAAATCAAAGAGCAATCATAGCATTTATGACCCTATCTTTTTTTGTAGTATTTTATGTATAGATGTAAATATGCAATGGTCCTTTAAATATGCTCTCTCTATATATTTCTAAAATTGGCACACAATTGAATATCACCATTCCTTTTATGTAACAAAACCAAATCAGTGATTCATATTAAATGTTTAATGACAAAGATAATATACGCTTATAGCAATTTGAAAATACCTTTCTTCATGATTGATTCTATCTTTGGATTAATATGCCTCTATTTTTAGTGAAATGGCCTAGCCCCAAGTTCAAGGTCACAGGTATATTCAATTATATCCTTGTCATAGCCCTTGAGGTCTTCATATGCCCAACTGATGACATCTCGATACTTGACTCACAATTTCTTGAACAAGTGGATCTCTTCTTATGTATATTCTTTTCATATTAGTAAGTTTTTGGCTTCAACAATTTCAATGGGTTGGTAAGACAAAGGCTTTGCTTTTATGTTGGCCTTATTGATATTGTCATCTAGAGTGAACAAAATCAGTAATGTGATCAGGTTTTGGATGATTAATTTGACTTTAATTAAATATCTCCATCTTTAATGTTATCCCCATAATGTTTCTTTCCTTTTGCATATTGATCTTCTTTGACAAAGAACTCAATGATCTGTTCATTTTTATAAATATTTGCCAATGGTCAAAGTTATTTAATATCGCAAGTCTAAAGAATCTTCAACTTATTTGACTTATCCCACATATCTATTGCTAGATAAAACCTCATGGCTAGAGATACCAACTCATCTGTGTTTGCATTTAGTTCCCTAGGCACAACCATAATTTGATAAGTGTTGAAGTTCTTTAGCAAGTCTCAAACTCAATTCTTGTATGAGTGCTTATTTTTGGTAGCACATATAAAGTTAAGCCGATATACTACCAATTTAGTTTCCAAAGATATTTAGGTTCTTGACCCTTAATATTTCTTCCTTTCTCAATTCATTGTATACAACGTTTTGCCACATTATTAATACAATTAAAAAAATTACATATACACATAATGCATTTATGTTCCTTGTATGCTTGCTAGATGTATGCTAACACTTGCTCAATTTCTTGTCCATGCTCCAACAAAGTGTAAAGTCCAAATACCCTCTAATCCATAAGCTTGTCTACTTTAAAAAGCTAGAATCTTGGTTGGTTCCTATGATATTAAATAGTTGCCAAGCTTGATTTATTGATATGTACCCTCCAAATATTTGTCTTTATCCTCTATAAAACCCTAATGTTAATATCAAATTCATAGATAAAATTACCTTTATTCAACTTGTCATCCAAACATTTGGGAAGCTCATTCCAATTAATCATCCAATCATCACATAACTTGTGTAAAGATAGTGTATGGAGGCTTATTTTCAATTTTAATAATTATCTTATCTCTAGAGACCATCATATGAGTGTAATCCATGGCCAAGAATCCATCCCCTTATAATTTCTTGATCCATTTCCTTGAAAGCAACATCCTAAAATATGGGAAAAGATCAAACACATTTACTTCTTAGATGATGACCAATTTTGGATGCTTAGCCATTTTCATGATTAGGTATTGTAGTACTCCTATAATGATCAAGTTTTATTTTTTGGTTTGGATTTCATGTTGTGTAATGATATTTGTTTTTGCATAATGCCTCTCCTACTCTTTGAGAGATTTTTATAATAGGTCCCTCTATCCTAGCAAAGTCAATGCTTTCAACATGCTCACCTTTGTTGATATCTTCTTCAATTCTTCAACAATATTAAACTTTGAATCAGTTAGGTTACCCTTACTTTGTACGATAAATTTTCAATACTGATGAGTTGCAACAACATATCCTTCACAAGTCAAGGATGAGCACTTTAGGTTTTTCTTAGCTAACTTTTCTAGTTTTTCCCTCTCATTTTGCTTATCAAATTTTCCTATATCCTTATCACTCTTGCATAGCTTTACTTGAGCATCATCAACTTGTGATACTTGAGTTGATATATTTCCCTTAGCACTTTCGTACATCGTAGTTTTATTAGATGTTATTGGTCCCTTGTCTTTAAAATGCAATGGTGGTTGCCCTTTTCTTAGAACCATAATACTTGTTCCCAAATCAATTTGTTCTTGTGGTACAACTTGAGACGTTATTGATTGAGGTCATTCATCTACTGCCTCCCTTTTATCTTAGGTTGTAAACCCTTCTTGATTGAACAACATAACATGATATTCAAAGTATTTAACATCTTCAAAGATTTAAAAGTTAAAAATACTATATTATTTAAATTGTTCATGGCCTAGACTATTTGTTCCATTACCCTTTTCTAGTTCACCATAATAGACAACTAAAATTTTTGTTGACTCATCAAATACATTTGGTTTATCACAGGTGTTGGATGGCTACAAGTTTCTTATCATTGACGCTTGTTACACCTAGCATTTGTTGATTATATATTTTAGGCTAATTATATCTCATAGTCATAATGCACTCCACCAAGTTATGTCTCACATTATAGGTAAAAACCATATAGTGTTGATTTCAATTCATATTGACCATGTCATGTTTTTCTTGATTATTTGTTTGACTCTTAGAATGACATGGAAGTTGGTAATTTTTTACCAATTGTTATTTTATCTCTTTTTTATATTGGTTTGATTAACAAAATATTTATTTATTTTCTTAATTCATCTATCTAGACTTGAATATTATCATTTTGTCTTTATGAAAAATAGACAGTACCTATATTTCATGATTAGGGAGGGGCTAGTAATGTAGGTAATCATAGTTGGAATACAATACTAGGCATGCTTTGATTGGAAAAAGGTTGCCATATATAGAACATTTATTTATGGATATGTGTGTTAGTAATTGGGTTGCTTAAGTGGTTTTTGATTGGTTAGATGCTAAGTGTAGTGATTTTAAGAATTTGGAATGAGTGCTATTAGTGGTGGATGTACTTATACCTATGGGTTTGAGATTTGGGTTCCTATGCAATATAGCTTAAGTAGCAAAAAACGGTGCACCAAATTATGTGGAACAATAAGCGTATCTATCCCATCTCGCTCATGAGCATCAAAAAGGAAGCATGCATGTGAAAAGGAAAGAATACCAAACAAAAGGAAATGAATTAAAGCAAGTCTCTTCTCATTAATTTGTTGGATCCAATCCAAGGTTACAACAGTACCCTTGAGGTCTCAAAATTTTGATACAATTGTTACAATATTGGGTTCCCAAAGACCAAGTCTTTCACGAAATCTGGTTGCACATCCAATGTTTCTCCGCGTACCCACAATCGAGGTGGGCGAGCCAATGCCATCGCTACTTGTATATAGGTTCTATGATGTCTGATATTGCTTCCCAAAGCCTTATGAGGACCTGAAACTACACACAAGGAAGCAAAAGGGGTAAAATAGCAATGGTGTATGGTGAAAACATGTAATCCCCACAGGGGCAAAATGGCATATGAATTAAAAGTGCATCAAATGACATCCAAACGACCTGAAAACTTTCAGAGATATTAAAGAGGATGTTTTGGGAAGATATCACCCAAAACAGATCGAAAATTGCACCCGTAGACCCCTCGATTAGGCGTCGCCTGCCTACAACCTACAAAAAGGAGGACAACAAAATATCGAACCTGCACTCATCCAAAACTCATGAAATTTGGTTAGTATGCATAAATTGGCATTTAAAGACAAAAAATTTGGTAATATTTTCCAATTGGATCCCGGATCGACCTGCATCAAACTGGGGTGCCCGAATGGGCCCTACGAGCCTACGAAAACTTAAAAATAGCATAAATAATTCATTTTAACTCCAAATAACCTGAAATTTTGAATGTAGCATAATGGAGTAATGTAGAAAATAAAAAAATAAAAATAGTAAAGAAATTGCTTAATAATTTACCTTCGTCCCGAGGGGCGATGGTGACTGCAACTATTTTGGGGGGCCCCCTAGGAAGGGATACCCACAAAATATGGTCACTTTTTGTTACCAAATTACTGGAAGATGTTCCTAAACTACCTAGGGTGTGTTGTCATTGAATTTGTTGAAGAAATTCACCCGGATGGAAAAGTTACGCTTGGATTACCTTCTTGAAGTCACCCGGTATCCTCCTTGGCAAAAGGGAGATCCCGAGGGAAAAAATGTGTGATAAGGTGATGGGAAATATCAGTAGAACTCTGTTTCTTATCCTATAACTCCTCTCTATATATGTGTCTAACTTTTATGTGGAAATTGCATCCACTTTATAGCCCAAAGGGGCTCAAGTGCAAAAAGGCATGCATGGCAGGAGGCGCCACTTGTCAAAACGGAGGCATGCACTGGATGGGGAAGAGAATATCCATTTTGGGCCTCCATTAATAAGTGTGTCATAATGTTTTAGTTCCCTCTGACCCGCATGCTCCATATGGCGTGCTAAATGGCAGTTTTTGGGTGCCATTTGGGCCAGATTTGACTTTTTTTGGGTCAAACTTGCTCACTATCCCACCCTGGGACGATGGCTCACCACCATCCTAGGGTGGGACGGTGGGAATATACCACCGTACCATGATGGGCGATGGTGAATTTTGGGCCAAAACCTCCTAAAATTGGGCTAGTAGCCTCCAAAAACCTTTCCAAAGTGGCTAGAACCACTGTGAGCCTCCTGAGGGCTACCCAAGGGGCCATATGATGCCAATTTGATCATTGTTTGTGTGTGCTTAATCATATTAACCACATTTTAGTGTCTACAATAGGCCATTGTTGTAGTAGGAAGTAATTTTCCTACTTGGATGAGTATGTCCTCTACATGGGCTACATCCTTAAAATTTATAGACAAATTAATATAATTAACATTATAGACTATCAAGGTTAGCTAATACTGTAAAACTTTTAAATAGTATAATAGAGCTTGTTTGTTAGATGGTCATACATTAGGGATAATGATATGCAATGTCCTCATAAATATTGTGTTTTAATCATGAATCTCTTTTGGATACCTCTCCATGTCATTTAATTAGAAAAATATTGCATAACCATTGCTTGTATTATCAAAACTTCTCATGAATGGTTCAACTATAGAAGCCTAGTTGGTGACTAAATTAGAGTTGTTTTATTTCTTAATGAGTATATGAGTAACCACACCAAAATACTATTATCTTGGATCCTATACACCAAATTTAGTTTAGATAATTTATTAAGATGGTTCGTAATTATTTTACTTACATTTCCATCGAAAGTGGGTAAGAACTTCATGGTGATAGTCGGGATTGAATAATATACTATTAGGTTAAAGGCCCTTGGTAAGTCTAATCACATATTTGATTATGGGGTTGGAATTATATTGACACTTGGTAATATTGGGTCCTTCTTTTGTATTGCATTAGTGGCACATACTACATTTGACATTGAGGAGGACCCATGTATACCTGCGGTTGTGGCATATATTTAACCATTTATTGTTGTAGAGCTATTTATGAATTTTGGTGGGCTATAGACTACTATAGAATGAATGATGATTTAGGTCTTGTGCTGAATATGGATTCAAACACGCATATGGATTGATATGTGGTATCACTTATGGATTAGGAATATTTTTATAATTTTTTGGATGTAGACAACATTATGAAATATATTTGTTCTAAGGAGTTGAAGCTTAATGTATATTGTAAATATTTTGAACTAGGAGTATTTGATTTTTGATGATGCCTTGATTTGTTTGTGCCCCCAGTTGGCTAGGTAGGACTTGCTAATTCTGTGTATACTCTAGCCTTTTAAGGATTTAATAGGATTAATTGTCCTTGATTAGTGCCAATATTTGGATTTAATGGATTTGATGATACTTGTCCCACTACTTGGGTTGAAGAACTTGACTTCCCTAGTGATGTGAGTTATAGAGGCTGGCTACTAGGGGTTAATGGTTGGTTCTTCTTGGTCCAAAATATACTTAAGTGGATGAGATGTGCCTTCGATCTTGACCAAGATTGGATGACTAGGATTTCTCCTAAGTTCAACCTTTGGAGATGGCTAGTTCCTTGTTAAACTATTAAAATGGAAAGGATTTTGAGACTAAAGTGAGAGATACGAGGGCTAGGAAAGGATGTAGGGATAGAGATTTGATCTAAAGGTGGATGAAATGCAAATAACAACAATGGAGTATACTGCATAAGCATTTTTTACATAAAACATAAAATAAGGCCTAACAAACCAATTAACACTTAGAGCACCATGAGATATAACTTCATTTAGATAATGTTATTAATTATTTAAGCATTCCAGGTACTAAATGAAAATCAATCCAAAAAAATATCTAGATAAGCAAAATTCACCTAATAGAATTGACTATTCATCAAGCATAAAAAAAATACATTAACTAACTCACATTCTCATAAATTTTGCAATACTTCTTTGATAGAGGCCAAACAACACTTGATTATATTGATTTTGTAGCAACAATTACACAACATATACAAGCAAACACTAAAGAGTTGACCCTCTTTTAGAGGTATATTAAGATATTTATAAGATTACATTCCTTTTTGTTAGCTCTAATCATTATACAGAAACTATCTATAGGCCAGACAAGGGTGAGTGCAGAGTGTGGGCATCACTCTCTAGCTTATCCCATATCAACTATTTTTATTCTATTATGTTTATATGGTTGATCTTGATTTTTTCCACAAGCTTTGTATCCACGTGCCTCCAACAGGTTTTGGGTATCTTCTAACAGGTTCACTTTTTGCCACCCTAATTGGTAATTGGGCTAGTTGTCTAGGAATAAGTATGTGATGGAGTGTCCAAGTCAGTTGGATCTCCTAATAGGTTTGATTCTGGTTGAAAGAGACAAGTTTAGAATCTTCTTTATCTTTAGTTAGAGTTTAAATTCTATATCGGGGTTTCATTGATTGGGTTAGACTTCTTATAATGTTGAAATGATGTCAACCTCTTTAACGTTTGGTCTTCTTTATGCTAGGATCTCTACCTTCGCAAAAAAATTAGCAATGTGGTACGATGGCAAATGTCAAAATTTTGTTGGTCTTGTGATTATATCAACACTTTAAAAATCGATCCTATTTCTCCTTAGTCTTTTGACTTAGTCAAATTTTTAATCCAACAATATGGTGAAAATGTCGGACATCAAACTTTTCTTCTCCCCATGATGATGTCAGTGCCTCTAAAGTCTAACCTTCTACCTTGGGTTATTTTCCTTAGCCAAATTTTGAATTCAACAATGTAGCGAAATGTTGGACGTTGGAATTTTCTTCTCTTCATGATGACCTAAGCCTCTTAAAAGTCTTGCACTCTTCTTGCCTTAGCTAAATTATGAGTCCAACTAGATTTTTTGAGCATCTAGTTATCTTACTACCTTCTAGCTTGACATTCATTGCTTTGTTGTAGCAAAATCTTACTTTGACATCAATGCTTCATATGTGAGCTATTGCATTGATCCATATTATTGGTTCCTCTCGGGGGTTTCTACTTGTAGAAACAAAGAACCCACACTGCCTTATCCATTGGGCATGGAGTTGCAAAAAGAAGGAAAGGAGCTAGAAGATAAGTTTAAGAAAATCATAGTTTTGAGAAAGTGAAGCATTATGAGACATGAGAAGGAAGATTGTTGTGGTAAGGTTTACAATGTATGTGTTGGAAGATGACCCTTCCAAGATTAAATCCCATTTTCCTACAAAACGTGGGATTATCTACAAGAGTTGGGGAATAATTAATAAATAATATGACATATTAATGCATGATGAATGAAAGCAAGATGAACAAGGGGGAGAGGAGTGTACGAAAGTGCAAAATAGAAGAGAAAAAATGTGGAGGGAAATATGAGTTACCCCTTTTTCTTGATACCATACCACATGTCATATATCATCTTTTAGCTTTAGTGATACCAACCATCAATGTTCCAACAATTTCACCTTGTCCCTCTTATGTTTGTGTTATTGCTTTTGATGTTGTCCTCTACTGCTCTTTGCCAACTTAGAGAACTTTCGTAATCTACAATATAGGCCTAAGTCCAAATATTTTTTGATGGAATAACTGCCCTTGGACCTTATGCAGGGTGTCTTTTAATTGAAAGGTCTTTTTATATGGTATGATTATGTGTTATTTGGGAATTCCCTTTGGGATTAATATCTCTCCTAAGGATATATGGAATTGGGTTATGGAAAGACTTAAAAAAAATTTAATGCTTGCCCAACTTGATTTCTTTCCTTAGCAGGAAGAATTCAAGTTGCGAATAAAATCATTGCAGCCTCTCATGTTTATTACTCCTCTTGTTGGATGGTCCCCAAGGTAGCCTATAACAAATTAACTCAGACCATTCGTAAATTTTTATGGACCAAATGGGATGGAGAGGTGGGAATGACACCCATCTCTTGGAAAATTTGTACTCAACCTAAGGCTTTAGGAGGTCTAGGCATCATTGATCCTCTTACCCAAAGCAAAAATTTAGCTACAAAATGGGTTGCTAGAGCCATTATTGGTGATGAAAACTGGAAACACCTATTTTATTATAGAATCTCTCTAGCTACTCACAAAGGTAAATGGAAAGAAACCCCTTGGGAGGATAAGGTCCTTAATGCGTCTTATTTTACAATTAAAGGATCTATTCTAGCTATCCAGAACTAGAAATCTTGGCAACCAGTTTCTCATTTATTGGCTTGGAAGTCTGACTCCTTGAGACATGGTCTGAACATCGGTCTAACAGTCTTTGGTGAAATAAACTTATCGTCCATAATGATAAATATTTAGCTTTATGCAATGCTATACATGGTCTAGCTTTTTTGAAGAAATGAATTAATAGAATTAGGGATATCTGGGGTCCGAGTAGCTGCTCAATTCTAACCTGGAATTAGATCTTCAATTATTGCTCCCTTCCCTCTAGGTTCAAAGAGTCTTATGGTTTAGTTGTGGCTTCCATCCCTTGTGAGATCCTTATGAAGTTGGAAACAATTGCCCTTAATATATGGAATGATTGGATATTTGCTTAATGGTCATATAATATCTTCCATTACTTCTAGTTGGTTATACAAAAATCTTCCGTGCCCTCTTCTTTAGACTCTAAGCTCAATGTCAAGTGGTAAGTGAATTGTACCAATGCCCAATAGCAGTTTCTTGCTACTCAAATTTGGAAATCTCCTGTTGAATTCAAAACTCAACTTCTTGGATGGTAGATTTTGCATCAAAACTTCAATTTTTTGAAAGTTTGGCTGCGATTTTACACATTCCCCCTCAATGTAATTTTTGTAATGCTTTAGAAACTCTTATTCACTTGTTTTGGTTTTGTGACATGGCTAAACAGTTTTGGGATGTCTTCTACTCTTTTCTTTTTCCCTCTTTCACTACATCTTGGAAGCTTTCTCTGTTTGGTTTTTCTCAGCTGGATCAGTGCCCCAAAATCTAGGATGTTTGTAGACTCATCCTTCTCAAGCACATTTGGAAGTGCAGATGCAAAAAGGTGTTTACTGGGTCTGCTTCTCCATGGGATATAGTTTTAGCAGACTTGACCTTTGATCTTTTGTTACATGTGGGACGCATTCATTCTTAAGTCTATGGAACTTCCAACACACCTTAGATGTTATGGACAAACTTCATCAACTTTCTCATATGATTCATGATCTTCAAAAGGTCCAATATGAAACTAAGAAGAAGGTAGTTAACAATGATGAGTAGGTTCAGGTTTTGATTACTTCTTTTTCTTCTTTGAAGACTTCAAAAGATATCACGAAAGACATGCTCATAATTTTTTCGTATAATAGACTCTCCCACAGATGAATGTTGATATATAGTGGTGTATTGCAACAAGATATAACTATAATCATTTTTTTGATATTAGCTTCTATTCTTATGTATATTCAGTTATTGATGCTTTACTCCTGATCCACCTCATTTTATTTTATAGCTGATGGACAATGTGTTCCGATTAATCTAGATTTTTCAAAAAAAAAGAAAAACACCAATAATCACAATATCCAATCAATTTACTACAAATAAAAAACCGGTACAAAATAGTTTGTGCATTGACTTTGTGGTTAGTTAAAGTAAACACATTTATCATAATGGCATGGAATTTTGAGAAAACTCGTTCGCTTCAACAAAATTGAAAGACAAACTCTTTTTTTTTTTATATACATAGAGGAATCTACAACTACCTTTCCTTTTTGAACAACTCGTCACAAGGTCAAGTTGCATTGCGACCAATCGTAATGTCAAATCATGGTGTTATCACTATAATCCCTATTTCGTCTCGGTAAACATGACCCGGAGTGAGGGAGATCCTCAGTGGCTTAAGGTTGGTACCGCCATCATCAAGCTGGCTTACACTCAACGAACTCAAGTCAGACTACTACCTTTGCCTTAGATTGGGCATGCCCGTGAGGTTTGAACCTAGGTCTCCTCTTGATAAGTGCCAAACTTCTTACCAATCCACCTAACCCTCATGGATAAGACAGATTGTTTTTTTAATTATATACTATTTTTTAATTAAATAACAAAATATATTAATTAGTTTGATGTCATTTCCTCTAGAAAATTATAAATATATAGATATTCTGACTAAATAACTCGTAAAAATACGTCTTCGGAGTTTGAGTACTGAAATGTGACGACTCTCATAAAAAAATTAAAATGACAAGTTAAAATTAGAATTATGATTCTAAGACTACTCTTAATTTATATTTTGAAATTAAATATAACCTTAACAATTTATACAATGAAATAGAATTATGAATCTAAGACTACTCTTAATTTATATTTTGAAATTAAATATAACCTTAACAATTTATACAATGAAATAAAAAACAAATTTAATTTAAAATTTTAATATATTTTTTGTTACATAGAAGAGTTGGTCATAATTACATTATTTTTAGTAACTAGTAAGAGTAGGGTTCAAATCACATGGGCTGCTCCTACTAAACCTATTTTGCCTTGTTATTGTTGACCTGACGTGAAGGAGACTATTGATTGCTTGTGATCGTCATCGTCTGTCTAAGATGCACTAAAAGGATTTAGATCAGACTACTTACCTTTGCAAACAAGCTGCCCTTGAGGTTTGAACTTAGGTATCTTCTTGATAAATACCTGGTCAAACAAACACTTACCAATTCACCTAACCCTCAAAGGCTTTTAATAATATAAAAATGTAATACATATTTAATAAAGATTTTAAAAAATAAAACTTAAATATATAAAAATATTTTTGGTTTTAACATATTAATTGCACTTCAAGATCCTAAAATTAGACACTTGGAGGAATATGCTGGAGTGTATCAAGGACATAATTAATCACTGGTCTCACAAGTGGTTAAGTTATGGTGGCAGATTAACGTTCTTACAGTCTATCATTCAAGCCATGCCAATCTACAAATTTTCTATCTTGGCTGCCCCGCTTACAATATGGAAAGAGTTGGATAGGATGGCTAGGAAGTTTTTGTGGGAAGGAGCTAACGGAAAAAGAAAGTGGGCCTTAGTGGGTTGGGATAAAGTCACTCAGCCTAAGGTAAAATGTGGACTGGGACTGAGAGGATCCAAGTTAAATAATCAAGCCTTGGCTGGAAAGTTGTACTAGAGGTGGATTTCCCAACCAACTTCCTTATTCAATAGAATTCTCACGAGTAAATATTTGGGTCAAGTTAACCCCAATGAGGTGGGCCGTTTCCCTCTGGGTGGTACTGGATCCTTAGTGTGGCAGGCTCTCAAGCTAGGATCTCAGGTTATTAAAGATCAGCTATTTTGGAAAGTGGGGAGAGGGGAGAAGGCCCATTTTTGGACTGATTCTTGGGATCAGTATCCACCCATCATTGTTGAGTTCCCCGAGTTACTTCCAATAAAATCTGCCATAGAAATCATGGGTTGGGTCCAAATTGAAAGTTATTTCAACACTTCTCAACTGGGGGAGTATCGGTTTAAGAAGTTTAAGAGGTTGGAGGAGTGGCTAATTCCTATCCCCCCGGAGTTGGCACCCATCTTATCCAAAATATTGACATAAAGGTTTCTCACACGGAGAGACGAGGAGGATGAATTAGCTTGGGGCTATGGGAGCCTTGGTGTTTATACAGTGAAGGACGGGCATGACAAGATCCTCCTAGACCCTCCCCCCATTCTTTTTCGGTTGAGGATTGGCAAAATATTTGGCACTCTAAGGGCTGGCCGAAAGTAAACTTTTTTGCTTGGCAGTTTATGCACAATGGTATTCTCACTTTTGACAATCTCAGATGTAGAGGAATCATCGGCCCTTCTCAATGTGTTTTATGCCATAAGAATGAAGAAACAACTGATCACCTGATGTTTGAGTGCCCTTTCACGCGTCGGATTTGGAAGCGCTGGTTCTCTCATTATAAAATCCAAGTTCATGGTGACATGAATCGGACTAATATTTGGGAAAGATGGAAGTGGGGTAGATTTACTTCCAAAGCTCTTCAAATTGGGTGGGAGCTTGGTTTAAACTTCATTTGGTGGCAAGTGTGGTTGGAGAGAAACGCTAGAATTTTTTGAGAAACCTTTTCCTCGCTAGATGGAGTTTGGCAGTCATCTGGAGCAAAGTCACCGAAACTGTTGCCATCTACGCTAAATAGGAAACTCGGGTTGTTCCTGGGCCAATGGCAGCGGGAGTTGACCAGAGAGAGGGACAGAACAGAACCAGTTGGAAATCACCCCCAAAAGGCTGGATTAAAATCAATACTGATGGAGCTGCAAAGGGCAATCCGGGTAGAGCCGGTATTGGCGTGGTCTGTCGAAATCATGAGGGATCAATGCTTTATTGGGAATTGCAGGGTTTGGGTAGAGCCACAAATAATGAAGCAGAAGCCATTGCTATCAAATCTGCCTCTATTTGGGCAGTTACTCAGGGTCACAGGAGGATAATTCTTGAATCTGATTCTCAAATTCTGGTTGGAGCTCTAGACTGCATGAGGAACTTTTCATTGACCGCTTGGAGGTTGAGGATTATGGTCTCTCAAATCAAGAAATTATGGAGGGAATTAGATGATGTGATTCCCGTATATGTGAGCAGAGATTTCAACAAAGCGACCGATTTCCTAGCTAAGATGGGTGCTGCGAAAGAGGTAGGGGTGCAGCTGCACAGTGACATGCCTATTGCAGATGAGGTGATTAGGCAGGGCCTTGAAAGATCCTTGAGACAATGATCAATGAAAAAGCTAAGTATGGTTTTTGTCGCGATTTCGTGACCTGTTGCGCCATCGCGGCCATTGGCGGAAAGCTGTCGCGATATCACGACATGTTGTGTCATCGCGGCTGCTGGAGAAATGTTGTCGCGATATCGCGACATGTTGCACCGTCGCTGCCGCCGAGGGAAAGTTGTCACGATATCGCGACATGTTGCGCTGTTGCGGCCGATGTGAGAAAGTTGTCGCGATATCGCGACATGTTGCGCCATCGCTGCCGCCGAGGGGAAGTTGTCGTTGAAATATCCTTAAGACAAATGATCAATGAAAAAGCTAAGTATGATTTTTGTCGCGATTTCGTGACCGCCATTGCGCCGTCGCGGCCATTGGAGGAAAACTGTCGCGATATCGCGACATGTTGCATTGTCGATGCCGTCGAGGGAAAGTTGTCGCGATATCGTGACATGTTGCGCTGTTGCGGCCGATGTGGGAAAGTTGTCACGATTTTGCGACATGTTGCGCCGTCGCTGCCGCCGAGGGGAAGTTGTCGTTGAAAGATCCTTCAGACAAATGATCAATGAAAAAGCTAAGTATAATTTTTGTCGCGATTTCGCGACCTGTTGCGCCATCGCGGCCATTGGAGGAAAACTGTCGCGATATCGTGACATGTTGCGCCGTCGCTGCCGCCGAGGGGAAGTTGTCGCGATTTCGCGACATGTTGCACCGTCGCGGCCAAGGATGGAAAGTTGTCGCGATTTCGCGACATGTTGCGCCGTCGCTGCCGCCGAGGGAAAGTTGTCGCGATTTCGCGACATGTTGCCCGGCACGGCCAAGGGAGGAAAGTGGTTGCGATATCGCGACATGTTGCACCGTCGCTGCCGCCGAGGGAAAGTTGTCGCGATATCACGACATGTTGCGCTGTTGCGGCCGATGTGGGAAAGTTGTCACGATATCGCGACATGTTGCGTCGTCGCTGCCGTCGAGGGGAGGTTGTCGTTGAAAGCTCCTTAAGACAAATGATCAATGAAAAAGCTAAGTATGATTTTTGTCGCGATTTCGCGACATGTTGCGTCATCGCTGCCGTCGAGGGAAAGTTGTCGCAATTTTGCGACATGTTGTGCCGACGCGGCCAAGGGAGGAAAGTGGTCGCGATATCGCGACATGTTGCACCGTCGCTACCGCCGAGGGAAAGTTGTCGCGATATCGCGACATGTTGCGCTGTTGCGGTCGATGTGGGAAAGTTGTCGCGATATCGTGACATGTTGCGCCGTCGCTGCCGCCGAGGGGAAGTTGTCGTTGAAAGATCCTTCAGACAAATGATCAATGAAAAAGCTAAGTATAATTTTTGTCGCGATTTTGTGACCTGTTGCGCCATCGCGGCCATTGGAGGAAAACTGTCGCGATATCGCGACATGTTGCGCCGTCGCGGCCAAGGATGGAAAGTTGTCGCGATTTCGTGACATGTTGCGCCGTCGCTGCCGCCGAGGGAAAGTTGTCGCGATTTCGCGACATGTTGCGCCGACGCGGCCAAGGGAGGAAAATTGTCACGATTTCGCAACATGTTGTGCCGTCGCGGCCAAGGGAGGAAAGTTGTCGCAATTTCGCGACATGTTATGCCGATGTGGCTACTGCTGGATTTTTGTCGCGATTTCGCTACATGTCGCGATTTCACGCTAGGTTGACTTTTTTGCGGTCAGAGGTGTCTTGTGTAGCGATTTCGCGACTTGTAGCTTTTTTGCAAACAGAGGTAAAGTTGGTGTTTGCTGCGTGTTTTCGCGATAAGTTGTTGTAACTGACCTATCAGCTCTCTCAGCTAGCTTGGTATTGGTTCAAGAGATTTGGATCCAGTGCAAATCTTCCTCTTCTCTTGTAATCATGTGCTTTCATTGTTTTCGACTGGGATGTATCTTATCCCAATTGTAACTGATTAATGTTTTAATACAAGTTTTTTCAAAAAAAAGTTTGGGCTTTGACTTCTTTTTGAAAGGTTTAGGTTCAAACCTTACTCAGTATGAAAGGACAAGAACCTTTTATAAAAATCAGTGTAAAAAAGAAAAAATAATAAGTCGAAATCCTATTAACTTCCGTTGTGCTTTACTCAACACGAACTTAAAATTTATAGAGAACCTATTCATAGCGTTACCATATAGTGTTAAATTTTGATGAGAAGGCATCAATTTGTCATGTTAACAATCCACATAATCCAGGAAAGGTAACATTTTTTATTTAAAAAATACAAAAACTTTAATTTCTTCGTTCCATCAAACCGCTAGTTGAAGGTAACCTACGACGACATAAATTTTATTCGTTTGAATTAGATTGCAAAGGAATTACGAAGGGTTTTGTGCCATATACATTGACACGCAATAAGAAAAGTGGACCATCAATGTTACTTACACATAATTATTTATACCTCTATTTTAATGTACAAAGAATTGGTAATATTTTTTTATCTACTGAAGTTGGTTACATTTACAATATTTTTCTATTATTAAACAGGGAGCAAATCTTGGGTTGCCCTTAACAACACCTATTTTACGTCATTGTCATTATTTATTAACCGAGCGTAAACATTAGGGCTCAGAATTGGTACCGTCATTGTCGGGCTAGCATACACTTAGCGGATGCCTTGGGGCTGTCCCCCAACAACACCTATTCCATCTCATTGTTGTTTAACCTGTTGCCTATTTTACGTCATTATTATTTAACCAAGCGTGGCCATTAGGGACTCGGAATTGGTACCATCATTGTCGGGCTAGCACACACTTAGCGGATGCCTTGGGACTGGTCTCCCAACAACACCTATTCCATCTCATTGTTGTTTAACCTGTTGTGAGCATAGGGGCTCAGGATGTCGGGTTGGCACATACTCAATGGATGTCCTAGGGTTGCACGTATTCCATCTCATTATTATTTAACCCGACATGAACATAAGGGGCTTAGGATTGGTATTCCATCTCATTGTTATTTAACCCGACACGAACAAAAGGGGCTTAGGATTGGTACCATGGTTGTCGAACTACACTTAACAGACGCAAGTTAGACTAAGACTACTACCTTTACATAAACAAACATGTCTCTATGGTTTGAACCTAAATCTCTTTTTAATAAGCATCAGAACTTGTCAATCCACCTAACCTTTAAAAGTAATTGATAACATTATCATTATAAATCTTAGTCAGTTGGATTAGATGAAGTCAACAAAAACTACCATCTATCCTGTATGATTTGAAGTGTAGATCTCCTTAAAAAGAAACCAAAAACCAAAACTCTAATAAACAAAAACATTACTTATATATATCGGAAACAGCGACTTAGTGGCCAAACTAAAGTCGAACACGTGATCTTTGTTGGGACATTTTAACTAAAATCACGGGAAGAGGAAGCCCCACTTATAAATATATCACTCATTTGTACCACCCGTCGTTATTTATGAAAAAAATAAAAATTCCGTACACGTCGCTGTCGGCACTAATATCTTTACGATGTCGGTACGCCCACGGCTCTGAGAAAACGCCGTGGGCACCAGCGATTCTTCTTGATATTTGTGTTACCGACTCTGGCCTTACGTGTCATATGAAGGGTGGTTTCCGGCATCACCGAAACCGCGTCCCCCATCCTTCCACAGCCTATAAATAAACGGGGCATCCATCCATATTCATAACTCGGTCTGAAGTCGTTGACCTCTAGTCTTTCAAATTCACTGTTTATATTCTCAGTTTTGCTCCAGGGTTTCTGGAATTCCGAAGAATGGCAGAGGGCAGTGAACCAGAGCAACAGGATCGCGGCCTCTTTGACGTGTTTAGAAAGAAGAAGGAAGAGGAGGGCCGTCCTCAAGGGCATGGACACCAAGGAGAGGTCCAACATGTTGCCTATACTGAGACGGCGTCTCATCAACCCGAACGTCACGGGGAAGGCGAAAAGGAGGAGCACGAGGGTTTGACGGGGAAGAAGCCTCATCGCAGCCACAGTTCCTCCTCCTCCAGCTATGTAAGTTCATTTAATTTCTGTTCCCATTTCAATTTCCTTGGTTAATTGCTTGCCTTTAAAGATCGATCTGATCTGACCTATTTGAGAACGTTGTTTGGTGGATACAGTCGAGTGATGAGGAAGAAGGCGGAGGGAAGAAAGAAGGGGGGAAGAAGAAGAAGGGGTCGAAGGAGAATACTAAGAACAAGAAAGAAGGCGAAAAACCACATGGTGAGGGTGGAGAGAAGAAGGGATTAATGGAGAAGGTTAAGGAGAAGATTCCAGGACAGCAGGACAAGAAACAAGGCGAAAAGTATCATGGTGAGGGGGGAGAGAAGAAGGAGAAGAAAGAAGGTGAAAAACAGTATGGTGAGGGTAGAGAGAAGAAGGGATTAATGGAGAAGATCAAGGAGAAGCTCCCCGGCCACCGTGGCCAGGAAGAGAAAGGGCTTTAAGCACGAGAGTAACCATCTTGCTGCCTTCAGTGTAAACGGAATGGTTGTTTTAGTGTAAATTCCTAGTTCTATTTGTACGGCTGCGTACTTTTGTGTTTTCTGTATGCAGTGTTTTCTCCGACGTGATGTTCGAGGGTAGCCCTGCGGGCCCAGCAGTGTAACGGCTCTACTAATTTGATATTTAATTTCGGCGTTCGCTTTTGTGGCCAATTTTTTTGGATTTTTTTTTGGCAGAGTAGATCAAAGGTAAGTCGGGGTAAGTTAGGGTATAGTGGTCGTTGGTAGCGGAGCAGGATGTAGTGGTTTAAAAAACTAAAGATATAATGGAAAAAAAAAATCACTCCAAAGATTTGGTGATTGCTTAAGGGGTGATTGCTTAAGGTTTGAAGTATTTGTTAAGAAGAGATTTACGTTTAAACCTTGGGCAAGTTGTCATCTTTAGCAAAGGTAGTAGTCCACGTTAAATTTTTTGAGTGCACGCCATTGACGAGTAGTCCACGTTGAATCTTTTGAGTGCACGCCACTGACGATGATGGAACAAACGCTCTTTAACGCACCAAGTGACCATGATGATACAAACCCCAACGTTGACCATGACGGAACGGTGGAGCTACTGGTCTTCATCAACATCGGGTGGAGAGCAACGGAGCGAAACATCGACCATGACCGAACAATGGAGCGATTGATCTTCATCAAGATCAAGTGGAGAGAGACGAAGCAAAACATGGAGCGGTGGTTTGAACCCTATACTTGTTAATTACTAAAAATAATGATTATAACCTACAATTACTTTAAAAAATAGTGGCTGTAAGAAAAAAATATATATTTTGTTGTTGGCAAATGTTTTAATACCGCATTATAAAACTCCATCTAAACTCTAAAACATCGAACCCCAACAGTGGTTTGAACCTTATACTTGCCACTATAACCTACAATTACTTTAGGAAAATAGAGATATTTGTTGTTGACAAATGTTTTAATACCGCGTTATAAAACTCCATCTGAACTCTAGATCAACGCAAGCAAACAAAAATGACATTGAGTACATGTGTTTAGTAACCTAGGAACTAAAGAATAACTAATAATGCATTGAATATTAATATTTAGTTATAAATTTTATTATTATATTTTTTAATATTAATATTAAGTTTTTGATTCGCTTGACTAAACACTTGTCCTTTTCATGGAGCTTTCAGTGACGTAAAAGGTTTAAAATGATTGTGGTATTATGGTTATAAGGGCGAACTCCACGAAGATCTGTGTAATGATTTTTGGGACGGACAGCGCAGCAGAATACTGTGATAGCCATAAAAGTTGAACAGCGTGTCAGATTCGTGGCGGCTACTGATTACACAATGTAAATTTATTCAAAAAAAATATATATATTAAATGTTTGATTTAATACTACATTATAAAAATGTGGGTTCCCAATTGAATGACACCATCTAACCTCTAAATCAACGCAAGCAAACAAAAATGGCATTGAGGATATGTGTTTACTATCACTCGTATACCTAGGAACTAAAAATAACTAATAATGCATTAAATATTAATATTTAGTTTTAAATTATATTATTATGTTTTTCTAATAATAAGTTTTTGATTTGATTGTTGAAATATATGGATGATATGGTTATAGTTAATTAAAAGGTTTAAATATAAAATTTCACCAAATAAATTATATAATTCAATATAATTGAAAATATAATATCTAAGAAAGGACAACTTTTTTTAAAAACATTAATAATAAAAATTTTATAATAAATAAAAAACAAATAATATAAAAAATATTTATTTATTATCAAATGATTTTTTTGAAATGCTCATAAAAATTATATGTAGAGATAACCTTTCTTTAGGTGTTTGTTATAAACATTATATGTAGAGATAACCTTTCTTTAGGTGTTTGTTGTAAGGCCAACATTCACCCTTTGGCCTAAGAAGTAAATAATAATTTTGACTTTAAACACCTAACTTTCTTGCAATTCTTGTAAGATGATATATAATACCATTTCAAAGTTTAGGTTATTGTGGGATTGGATGCAGATAAATTTACCCAATGCTAATTGGATAATAGGGAGAGATTTTAATATGGTGGAATGGGATGGAGATCGTTAAGGGGGGCACGATGGTTGTATTGCAAGTACCGAGAAGGACTCTTGGTGCAGCTTGAAGGCTTCTTTACAAATATTTGATGCTAATTTCAGGCAAAAGTCTTTGGAATCTGGAGGATGGTTCTCTTGGTCTAATAAGAGAAGAGGGGGAGATAGAATCATGGCTCGTTTGGATAGGATTTATGTGGATAGAAATGTGTTTACATGTATTGGTCGAGGGAGTAGAGCTGTTTTTTTGGATCTTTCGACCTTTGGTTCTGAACATTTTCCTATTAGCTCTTCCATTTTCTTTGGTGGAGTTGTTATGGTGGATAAGAAACTTCCCTTCAAACTTAATGTTTCTCATCTGGATTCTAAAGCCTGCAGAGACCTGATACATTGTGTTTGGACTTTGGACCCATGCCCAGTTGGCTCTGGTTGGATTGGTTGGTGGGAAGCGACTATCAAACGCATTGTCAAATTTCTGAGGGGTTGGGGCAGATTGGCTGCTAGGAGAAGGAAGAGAATATTAAAACAGCTCAGGAAGGATTTGGAGGTAGCCAGAAGAGATCTTGAAGGTGATTCTTTTAATGTTCAGCTTCAGGAGAAAGCAGCTAAGTGTGAACATGAAATCAGGTGCTATGTTGAGAGAATCACTTGTCTTCACACTGCTAATGATAGATTGGTGGAAGATGATGATAGTATTCGAGCCATTGTTGAAGATCATTTTTGTAAGATTTTTTCCTTTTATCCTTTGAGTCCTGAGGTTTTGGAGGTTAGAGAAGAGTTTAAGAAGTGTGTTCCTAAGAAGGTATATAGTTATGAAAATGATCGTCTAGCTGATTTCTTTTCAAAGGATGAATTGTTTGAAGTGCTTAAGAAAATGAAGGATGGCAAATCTCTGGGTCCTGATGGCATTCTTGTGGATTTCTACAAAGTTTTGTGGGATACTGTGGGTAATGACTATCCGAAGATGATTCGGGAAGTGTTTGAGAAAGACTCCTTTTCTGGTATGCTTAATCAAGGTCTGATTAAGCTTATCCCGAAGGCTAACAAGAAAGATACTATGGGGGGATGGAGACCTATCACTCTTTTAAATGTTTCCTATAAGATTGTGGCTAAGGCGTTGGCTCTTCGCTTTAGAGATGTTGCTACTAGGATTGTGAGACGAGAGCAAACAAGTTTTATCAAGGGCAGGTTCATTCTTGATACAATCCTGACTGCTTGGGAGACTTTGGAATGGGCATAGAAAAGTGGGTAGAAAGCCATTATGCTTAAGATTGAATTTGATAAAGCCTATGATCGGGTGGATTGGTTGTTTATTTTTAGTATTATGGAATGGCTTGGCTTCAACAAATGAGTAGTGGATAAAATCAAGGTCTTATTCACCTGTGCCTCTGCTCAAGTTGTAGTTAATGGTAAGCTCACTAATCAAATAAGTCTTTTCAAGTCCATTAGACAAGGGTGCCCTCTTGCTCCCCTTTTGTTTGTTATCACTGCTGATGCTCTAGGTTATATGTTGGAATCGAAGAGAGGTGCGGGTTTAATCAAAGGGATTGATACTCCTGGAGGTCTTGTTCTGAATAATCATTTTGTGGATGATTCCCTTCTTTCTTTTTAGTTGGATGCCTTGTCATTGCAAAATGTCAAAGGTTGCTTGGAGCAATTTTGCAAAGCCTTTGGAGCCATCATTAGTGAAGAAAAATCGGACTATTGGTTGATTGGTAGTGACACTCTTCCAGATAATTTCTCTCTTGGTTGGCGATGGGTGAAGGATGACAAAATTGTTAGATACCTTGGAATCCCATTTGGCAAGGCTCTTTCTTTGAAGAGCATGTGGGATTGGTGTCTTGAGAGATTTGCAAAGAAAATTCAGTTCTAGAAAAATAAGCTCATATCCTTTGTTGGTAGAATAATTATTGTTGGAAAAATATTACAAGCTTGTCATATTTATTATTCTTCATGTTGGCTGCCCAATGCTTATCAGTTTGGAAGATTGGAAAGGCTTGTTAGAGGCTTTCTTTTGTCTAATTTCGATGGCTCCAAGAGAATGCCCTCTATCTGTTGGAACTATTGCATTATTCCTAAGGAGGAAGGTGGTATGGGTCTTTTGGACATTCAGATGAAGGGTAAGGTGTTGGCAGCCAAATGGGTAGTTAGAGCATTGGAAGGTGTTGATACTTGGCAAAAACTCTTGAGATATAGAATTCAAAACTATCTTCATGTTGATGTTGTTAAGGGGGATTTTCATATTGAGGATATTGTGGATCATCCAGTTCAATTTAAAATACGGGGTTGTATCTTTATTAAGAGGATCTGGGAGGCATAGAAGACGGTTGGCTTTGCGGTTTATTAGGCCTATATGGAAGAACGTAGAGGCTGGGTGCTTCCATATAGGTCTATTTGGATATGGAAAGACAATGGGGTGTATGCCTCGAACCTTCCTTGTATTAGATGCAAGAGGTTGGTTAAGAGGGGAATTAAGAAATGGGCAGATCTGTGGGATTCAGGAGCCGTTGATTGGATTAAATGGGAGGATCTTTGTAATAAGTTTAAGTTGAAAGCTTCTGATAGGGATGCTATTGTTCAGATTCATTCTCTTCTTCCCTCTGAACAACAATATAAGTTAAATGGTGGTTTGCATGGCCCTATCTGGTATGACTGGAGGTGGAACTTTGAGGGGAGCATCATTTCTTATAAATCCACTAAGATTTACAAAATTCTATTGCCTAAGACTTCTTTGCATATCCTGTTAAATAGATGTTGGGACATTGTCTGTCTAGAGAAGTGGAAGAAGAGGCTAAAGCAGGTTTGGAAATTCCGATTATCTGCTCAACTCAAGATTTTTCTTTGGTTGCTTATTTGCCAAGGTATCCATTGCAAGGCAAGGTTGTCAAGGTGGATGAATATCTCAGACCTCTGTAGTAGTTGTGGTAGAAAAGAAACCGTTAAACATATCTTTTGGGATTGTATTGTAGCAAGAAATGTTTGGAAAAGATTGAAGTGGACTTATTATCCTATCCTAGGTGATAGGTGGAGTTGAAAATTGGTTCTTTTGGGAGATGCCTTTGGCTACCCTCAACATCTTAGGGGGGTGTGGACTGTTATCAGAGCAACGAATTTGTATGCTATTTGGAAGGCGAGATGCAGTTTAGTTTTTTGAGATGAAGCTATTTTTATTTATAGGATTGTGTCTAATGCTGTTATTGATATTCAGTTCCAATGTAGAGCCTTTAAGAGACTTATAATCAAAGATCTCAAAGACTGCTCTGCTGAGGACAAGTCAGATGGTTGGATGTCCTTGAGCAGATTTTTGTAATCTACTGCGATGTCTTGTATTTTGATTTTTCTATATTAATATAACCAATATTTTTTCCAAAAAAAAAAAGTTCAGGGTATTCGACCTCAGATTTCTTTTTAAATACTTAGGAGGATGAAAGATAAAGTAAAGATTATTTATTGGAGGTACTTTGTTAACATTTTTTCTCTATATATCTCTAACAAGTTCATTTTAATTAATATTATTTTTAGCTTTTATATATATATATATATATGCTTGTTATTTTACCCATTTAACTCTAAGATAACATTTTTTAAGTAGCACATCCTTTTGTCTAGTTGTACCTTATTGGTGGTCAAGATGGTTCTTATTGGTAAGGTGGTTGTAACATTTTATTTTATAAAAGATAATGATTTTGTGTGAACACCTTTTGTAAATTTTTTGTACAGAGCATATCCGTAGCATATGAGGGGAGAGATTTGAACCTGGGACCTCTCGATTTCAAGTGGAGAGTTTTAACTACCCACTTGCTCTCCAACTCCTCTACATGAGTGGATTGTGAACACTTTTTGTAACTATCCATATGTATAATTTTTTATATACTTATTTTTCTAATTTTAAGACATCCAATAATTGTAAGTACAATCATATTCCAACTTTATTGTAAATTTATTTCTTGAACATGTAGTGTTTAGATTATGGAGGTATTCAATCAACTTCTCGTTTTCATAGATATAACTATTATTAATATATCATTTTCATCATCAAGGTTTATACCAAAAGGAAAAAAATTATTTTTTAGATTCATCTATCAAAATATTGACAATTAAAAGAAACAAACAAAAAAAAATTATCTATCAAATGGTATATTTTCATTATAGAACATGCATTAAAAGTAGAATCTTAAAGAGATTCAAGAATTGAATTGATTAATGATGCAATCTGTGGAGCTTTCAATTTTTAAATTTATATCATTACCTATTAAAATGATATGATCTTAAGCCTAGGGGCATGTCCAATCTAGACAAAGGTAGTAGTTTGACCTGAGTCTTATTGTTTAAATTCATCTATCAAAATATTGACAATTAAAAGAAACAAAAAAAAAAAATCTATCAAATGGTATATTTTAGTTATAAAACATGCATTAAAAGTATAATTTTAAAGAGATTCAAGAATTGAATCCATTAATGATGCAATCTGTGGAGATTTCAATTTTTAAATTTATATCATTACCTATTAAAATGATATGATCTCAAACCTCGGGGCATGTCCAATTTAGACAAATATAGTAGTCTGACCTGAGTCTGCTGAGTGTGCATCAGCTTGATGATGGTAGTACCATCCCCAAGCCACCGGGGTCTCCCTCACTCCAGGTCATGTTTACCGAGACGAGATAGGGATTATAGTGGTAGCACCATGATTTAACTCTACCATCAAAGGCAATGCGACTTGACCCCGTGATTAGTTGTTAAAAATGGAAAGGTGGTTGTCGATTCCTCTATGAATAAAAAATAAAATATATATATATATATATATATATATATATATATATATATATATATATATATTCTCAAAAGTCTAAAAATATGACTTCCTATTGCAAAAACACATGTTCAAATCTTGATAAGTAATATATGAAAATAAATAAACTTGAATAATATAAAATATTGTAAGTGCAAGGATGCCACCTGCATTATCGGTGATGTGACCCAGGTTCAATCCCCATGGTGGATGTGTATAAAAAATATTATTAAAATATATATATATATATAAAAATATATATATATATATATATATATATATATATATATTTATTGTAAGTGCTTTCTTTTATGCATGATAATAAATTTTTATTATAATAAATAAAAAACTTATAATTTATATTTTAAAAAAATATTGATTTAACCTTTAAGAATCTTCTCATTCTCATGTGTTAAAAAATTACTATATTTACATAAAATTATAAAAATGTTTATATTTTTAAAAATATTTTAATATATTTCAAAGTATATATTTTAAAAAATAATTAAAAATATTATTAAAAACAAATATTTTAATTTTATATATTTGATTTTTAAATTTTATATAAAATATATATATGAAAATATAAGAAGAGTATAACCTTATTATTAAATGTTTTTTTATAGTTCATAAGAATGCAAATTTATTAAAGTGAAAGGAAATAAAATAAAAGAATTTGCTTGAGTAAGTTAAATATAGAGCAAGGGTTGAAAATAAATAGCCATAATCCAAAGGAGGAGTAAGAGCATCTGATTGGTGTAGAAAAGTACCAAAAAAGGTGAGTTGTCACTACATAAAGAAGTGTCACCGTAGAAGAGCTACCACCACTCAAAGGAGAGCCACCACTAAGAAGCACCACCATAGTCCTAGAAGGGAGAGACACCACCATACAAAGGAGTGCCACCATCAAAAGTGTTGAGCAAGCCATAGATTTTTGCCCATGAAGTCCAAGTGAATACATTTTTGCATAAGAATGCAAGAGAATACATAGAAGATAGAAGGATTAGGGTTCAAGGCAAGTTACAAGTGTTGGTGGACACATTGCATGCAAAAGACATGTGTAAGAAGAGACAAGGACAAGCTTCAAACATCAAATAGGTGCCAAGGTAAAAGGAGGCGTTAAAATTTTCATGAAGTAATGCCCAACATGCCATAATACCATTTTCCCAGGCAAGGAAATGTTTCAAGAGAACAAGGAAGATGAATTTAGAGTAGTGGAAGAGATTAAGTGCCATGTGGCACACATAAGGTGGAAGGTCAAGAGTTTCTAGCACCCATTCCAAGGAGAGAACATTTTTAAAAGGCTAAATATAGAGGAGTCAAATGACATTTTTTGCAGAGATGCACTGGAAATAGAAGGAGGTGTAAGTGGAGCCATTGATTGAAGGTTAAGTGGGAGTAAGAAGTGAAGCACCATTTGGTATTGCAAGGAAGAGAGTTCAAGCCACGCAGGGAGTCAAACAATCAAAGGTTGAATACATTGCAGAGCATCTATGAGAGATTTGTTTGCACTTGGCCAATTAGAAGGAGAAGGTAGAATATTTTCCAAGGAAACCCAAAGTATAGCAAAGGTTTCATAAAAGGAGGAATGCCTATCAAGAGATAGTCAACCATTATTGACCAGAGGGAATTACCATGGTTAAAGTTAAGGTAATTCATTTTATTCAAAGTTTATTTATGCACATTCAGAATAGGAGATATAAGGAATATATACACTTATTATTTTCTAAGGATAAAAGTGAACTTATATACTTTGGAGGGATAAGAATTAAAATTTGAAACCTTAGAAATAATATTAGTGCTATTTAAAGGTTTTATGAAGGACTGAAATTTAGTTTGAAGGAGTTAAACAAATAAGTTTAAAAGTTTTGTAATTTGATTATTTAAATTTACAAAATATTTTTGAAATATTTGCAATTTGAATAGAATGGAGTAATAAGGTTTTTGACATCAAATTAAGTTTATAAAATTTGCAAATATTCTTTTATGGAATTTCTAAATTCAAAAATGAAATATCGCTACATTCTCAAGGAACCAAATAAAGTGGAATGATAGATATTGTCAAATTTGTAAGAGAAGAGGTCATAGCACAAGTTATTGTAGATTCAATCCAAGGAATCAATACCAAGGGAACCAAACAAATTTAGGAAATCAATCAAATAGATTGTTTCAATCAAGACAATATCAAAATCAATATAGACCACCTCAACAATAGTTCCAACACCAATACAATCCACTCCAACTGCAATATAGAGAAGGAAATAAAAAGGGACACTTAGTTCAAGAGATATAGGAAATGCAAGAATTAGAAGAGACTATAGAAGAACATGAAGCTAAAGCACTTTCAGTAAAAGTAGTATTTTATGAAGATACTAATCATTTGCTTGATCAAAATACAAACAAGGAGCATAATGAAGAAAACAAAAGAGAAGAGCATAAGCTTCAACAAAAGGATGAATATCATATTGAATATTGAAGTCTTCAGTAATCAAATAATGTAATACAGGGGGGTGTTGGAATATATTGATACATGCTAATGTACAACCTTGGGTAAATCCTTATATTAGGAAGAGTGTTCTAGATTAGAAGTTATGATTTACTTTATGCAATATAATAAGTACACAAGTACTATTAAATTGTGCAAAGTATTTTGGTATTGTAAATGTGCATAGTTATCCATGTGCACATGTGTTCATAAAATAGGAAGTGGAAGAGTCTCTAGAAGAGTGAAGGCAAAGAGTGCTCCATATGAAGAGTCACATTATATTATATATGTAGTGTATGTGTATATATAAAGTGACATAACATGATAGTACATGACTTGATACTTGATACTTTCAGAGCTATTGTACCATTTTCATGAGCATTTGTTAATGCCAATTTTATGAGTGATTGTTGAAGTTATTTCTAAGTTTTATACTTCTAGAATATTGCCATTATCATATATATCATATTGCAACTTTATTATTGATATTTTGGTGAATTTTATCTTAAGTATTAAGCTTCAAAATATAACAACTCCTTCTCCCAATTATGATTCAATTTCACCATCTGCAACCATCCACATTTGAGCAATGTATCATAAGTTGGTTTTGCATTTTTATTATCATGAAATCTAAGGTAAATTCTTGATATGCTATTCGTACCTTCTAATTTGTTAGTACACCTTTTGTTTCTATCCCATACTCATCAACTCCATATAACCAAAAATTTGGGGATCATAATGATGGTGCCTCAATGTTTTTCCACGTCTTCTCAAGCATGACATTAATTATTGATCCTCCATCTATGATTACCCAAGTTAGCTTATGATCCAATATCTCCATGTGGACCAAAGTTGGTTTATTTCCTACTTCAATCATCAATATTGTGGGGTTGATAAATTGCTCTTGCTTTATGGTGGCAAATTATCATACCTTTTATGCTTTCTTGGTCTTCATAATTTCACTTACGTTGGCATATAGTTCTAGTAATGCATCCAACAGATTGGACATTTTATTTTATACTATTGTGCTTAGTACTTTCGTTGCCAATCGTTCCATTGATTACTGCTTGCTCAATATTACCTTAGGCTTTTTCAAGGTTTTCTCTTGGAGCACTCTTTCTTGCTTGTATTTCTCAAGCTCTTCCTTCACCATGTCATGGTATTCTTTCCATCACTCATTTTCTTTGGTAAGTTTTGGGTACTGCCTAATATTTTGATCTTGATCTCTTGTTATCATTAATACTTGCTTCTCATTTTTTGATGGTTGCTCACTTCATCGATGTCAATTAAATTGACATTATGCGTTCTGCTGGTACTTGCTTTGTTTGGGAAATTTACTTCCTTGTGGTTACAAGCCCCCGCCAACATTGAATGGTGGCACCAAATTTCCAATCTGAGCACCAAATTTACAATCTGAGCACCAAATTTCCTTTCAATATTTCTATTGGTCGAAAATTTGTTTAATGGAAAGTATTGTGTGCCCACAAGCCCCCACCAACATTGAATGGTTGAAAGACTACATGTTTCACGACCAATATCTGGAGAAGGACAGTTCCTAAATGATTCTAACTAGCCCACTTTTGAAGGGAAAGGGAAAGAAAGAAAAATAAAAACTCAAGATATAAAGGAATGAACTTGGCTGCATCAAGATACATATAGAGGTAAATATGAAATACAAGAAATATACATGAACTATATAATAGAACAAGCAACTCTCTCAACACAATAATCACCTAAACGTTTGATTGCAAATTCCAGAATTAATGAACAAAACAACTTGAAATCCAGAATGTAGAATTAAAGGCTGACTTTGCTCACTAACTTTAGCAAAAATAAATGATCAAAGTATTCATTCATACATACATGAGAGTGCTTGAAGGCCAGACAATAATCCAATTCCATTTAGTATATTTCAAAAATATCATGTAAATTGTAAAAGCCAAGGGACCGATGCTGAGAATACATTACATTATCCTACTTATAGACATGAGGTCCCTGCTCTCTTTACAAGATAGTTAGATTTTAATTAATAAAGTGTCAGCGTAGTAATGAGTAGCTAACTTCTGTAAATCTCATGCAAGACCTCTACCCCTGATGAAACATCTCTGCATCACCTAGATTGGTTGCATTAAATATATTTATCTAACCTCTCAGTCCACTTCTGCATCCTATAGTGCTATCGTATGTTGCACATTCATACCTGGAGCCAGAATAGTTGGGGTATTAACATTGTCTACAACCTACTTCTATTTTGAATGCAATGCTCTACAAGGACTGGAGAGAAATTGAATTCCTAAGATTTTCAAATTTAGACTCTATGGTGTAATCCTAGATCTTCCATAAATCTGCATCGATTCTTGATTTTTCTAGGTGTTCATTTTTGTGCAGGGTGGACCTTTTGTATTGGACTTGTTCTAGCTATTTCACCCATTTTGATGAGTATTCACATTGGATGTGGGTTCTAGCTCTGAGGAAGCCCACAAATTTCCCTAATTATCCACTCGTTGTAGTATCCAATATACCCAGGGTGAAATGTTGGAGTACCTCTTTTTTGTGTCAGCTGCCTACTTCTCCACCCTGCCTTATTTATTAAGGTAGAATTTTGGGATTGCTCCACCCTTGCAACCTCTTCAAATTTTTACCTAGTCTAGGGTAGGGTTTTGGGGCCTGCCCTGATCTTCTAGTTGCCCAAATCTTCGCACCTATATACTCCTTTTCTTGGGAAAAACTTTGAGAGCGACAGAAATAGTTAGGACCAAGATTCCATTCAAAGCTTGACCTTTGCATTGTTTTTGAGGTAGGGTTTTTGGGATGCGCCCAAGGTTGGGAGATGCTCAATTATCTGCACCACACTCTTGGAAAATTTTGAGGTCTTTTTACTTGCTAAAAATTGAGAATCCAAAAAAATGGGTAGAATCAATTCTCTACCTTGATCAAAATTTTAAACAAAACTTAAAATAGCAGTTTACACAACAAAAATGAACCCTGGTCATCATCCATTGGGCTATAGAGTCATAACATCAACAAAAACTATAGCGGGCCCTAAGAGACCTTTGTATACTTTTTAAATTCCTATCACTCCTCCAAACTTAGCTCCTTGCTGCTCTCACCCTCTAGAAGACTTGATCTGGGACATTACCATTATAGGGATTTGAACCTTGAGATTCTGGCACATGCACTCCCAAAGTTTAGCAGTAGGAAGGGGACAAATTTTGATCTATTCAATGATGGCCTTTAATAGATAAATATTCTTGTAGGAAGGATCGCGATAATTTTTTGCTGCTTCTTCTATTTTGGTACGAAGGTCAAATAACCTTAAGATGATGTTCAACATTTTATTTGCTGCCATTGGTTCTTCTAGTATGAAAATCTTGCTCTCGTCTCGCTCTAGGGCCTCAAACTGATTGATGAGGTCCTTCCATTTATGAAACTACCTCTTACTGTACCAGAACCCTAAATAACCAAGTGTTCTAAGTCTAGCATTGATCTGCTCATTTTCTCCACTTCCTTTTTCAATGCAGCATGGATTTATTTACCTTCATAGTATAAATCTATAACAAAAATTACTTATTGCATGCGGGTCCTAGTTTGATCTATTTCTTATTCTAAACTCTCTAGAAAGATGGGATTCACCCTCTTGAAAATTAATTTCATCGCTAGCGCTTGAGGGCCCATGCTTTGCACTACCTTTTCTTTGTTGGCCAATTCCCTCTTTGCCCTCCTAGAAATTGATAGACTATCTGCTAACTTCCACACAAATTTGGGTAGCACCTCTAATGTTGCCTCTCTTATTTTACCCAAATATAAATATGTAATTTCACTTATCTAGACCTTTGAAATCATTACTTTGTGGGGTGTATCTCTTTCTCTCTAAAGATCATTCAAAGCATCATTCAGGGACTTCTCCAACTGCTATAGTTTAGCTTAAGCTTCAGAATCCTGCTTCTCAAATGATCCTTGGACGGATTGCAACTTGGTTTTCAATACATTTATCTCCTCATCCTTTTGTAACAATGTATTCTAGGAGGGAGATTTGTTAAAAAAATATTAGAGTTCTTTCACATTTTTATCCAGAGCTTGCTGCTCCAATTTTGCTCGCTTGAGCCAATCTTCCAAGTTGCTAATATTCTTCCTCATAAGCTTCAATTCTTTTTCCTCATTGCTATTTTACTAGAATAGTGTGTCAGCCTACACATGCAAATTCTAAAGGATCTAAACCCTAGGGATCTTTGACATATCTTTGGTGCTCACCTAGAAATCCTATTCCTTTCACCCCATTTCTACGAGGGCTTTATCGAATTTTGGCACAATGATTATTTCATGCATCTTTCCTTCTATCAGATCATGTTCGAGATGCATCATGAGAACCATAGATTCTCATCCATCTGATAGCTCCTACTATTGTTGATCATCCCACTTTCTTTGATTGTCTTATATATTTTTTACTACAACTTAGATCTCTTTCTGTAGGCTACATGAGAAGTGGTATAGTTAGGAAGACTAGGAGAGGGGTCTCTGGACAAGATGTAAGGTGTAGGTTTGGAGTGAATTGATCATCTCACCCAAGTGTTTTTGGATTTGGTAGTGTTGTATATGGTTGAGGCAACTAGGACTGAGCAAAAGGTTGTAGGGGTGTACTGGGTAAAGTCATCATCACATATGGGGATTGGAGAAGAGAAAATATCGTGGTTGAAGAATCAAGGGTGGGTAGAGACAATGAAAACTCAAGTAATTTCCTGGGAGATGCATGTTGGTGGTGAGGGGGAAGCATATGCACCTTGTGGGCTATAGCTAGTATTACCCTAGTGATTTGTATTTTGGATAGAGTAGGCGAATCCTTTATGGCTTATATGATGGGGTTTGATGAGGAGATGACAAATGAGAGTCCACTATCTCAACCACGTATAGCTCTTGAATCACTTTGGGAGGATCCTTCACCAACAACTCCTAATTATGGATCTTCTTGAGGCCATCATTCCTTCTATTTTTGGGACTTTGAGAGGTGGCTTCTGCACTTCACTTACCACTTTTTGATATTGAGATACGTTTGGGGTAGGGCAACCTTTTCTCTTCCTACTTGATTTGACCTTTTGAGATGGAGGCTCAGGGGATTTTTGAACTTCTACCTTAAATTTTTTGGTCGATCTGGTAATTCAAACATCTGGAAGAGGTTTCGTAGGCATGAATTCTTGCTTATTTCTTTCTTTCCTAGCTAGGTTTGCCGATACCTAGAGGTTTCTCTAGACCTCCTGCTTCTCTTCTTCATCATATTCCTCTTCATATTCCTTACTTTGCTAAGGGCTAATCATCTCCAACTTCCTCAAGACTTCCAGAGTGCGATCCTCTCCTTATATCTTCTTCCAAGTCTTATAGTTGGCATCAAAATTGGTGGAGAATTATCCATTTGCTTTTCTCAGGAATTCTTTTTTGATATCACCCCACTCACACCACATAATCCACCATTGTTCAATTTTATTCTCCACCCATTTTCTCTGTCAAATTATTTCTTGGATCAAAGATAATTTTATCCACTGAGCAGGATCTTTCTTTGGGTTAAACATATTTTTATATGAGTAACAAGCCCTCCATAGTGGCCTCTTGTGTATTTTGAGATTGGTTAGAGATATTATTTCATCCTTTGATAGGTTCCTATACTTCAAAAATTCTTCATTAGACTTGTTCTTTTGATGTTTGAACTAGCATGACTTCACATTGTATTGAAGCCTAGTTCTTATAATGTGACCAGGATTATAATACCATCTAGGTGGAACCACAAGGAGACCCAAGGTAGAAAATTTATCATCGAGCTTCTAAAATGAAACATCCTCCTTTTTGGGTAGAAGGATAGGCCAAAACATTACTGATTACAAGAAAATTCTCTTCTTGTTGGTTCCAAGTCCCTATTTTTCTTCAATGAAATAGATATATCAACATACTTCCATATCGAAGATCCAATCCATCACATAAAATGGAAGCAAGTATGGTAATTCTAAGAACCCATATAGTTGGATGCACATTCCCTCCAAGAATTACCAATCTTCGATCTCCTACATGCTGGTTCTAAAGAAATCATGTACATTGCTCGGTAATTATGAACATACATGGTACATGCATGCGAGGGCAGGGTACAAAATTTCTAATTGAACTCAGATAGGAGCTACTCCTTATGAGCATACGTGTCCAGTCTACAACAAGATGTATTTGTCTCTTCTCATCCTTATCTTGGTTTTGCATGGTGTGTCTATCATGGGGTATGCTATAGAAAAACAACCAGGCCAAATGTGACACATCAAAATTATTTGCTTTCTTTGCTTTGATAGTCCGCCAACTACTTTTGTATGTTCCTAGACAAGAAATCCACCCAATCGAGCCTTATGGAGTTGAAAGCCCATAAAATAGTGTATACCAACACCATATGATGTGGATGCATAATTTCATCTGAGGGGAGACCTAATAGGGCAGCTAATAAGGACAATATGGGTTGGGATCCATATTTGAAATTCTTTATTGATCGGGTGTTCTCCATGTAGTAATCTGGTAGTCCACCAAGGGCTTCAATCATCCACTTTTTAGGACAATATTTATATAGCAAGTCTCGTTGTTCATCCGTATCTATGATTGTCAACCGTGCTCTTTGAGGCTTGTGTGCAAAGGAGGCTTTGAGAAGAAATACCTCTCAAATGGTTCTAGCATTTATATAGAACAATATTTATTCCTTGTATGAATCTTACACCTTTTTTGCCCTTGCCCTTGTCATATTTAGACCTAAAATCCCCCTTACAAATATTTTTCCTCTAGAGATGGGTGGCCACAAGAAGTCAAAAATTCTTCACCATATTTCACTATCACTCTAAACACTACATCAAAAAGATGAACAGAGAGGAAAGAAGCAAGATGACCTACCAACTTCCCTTATTATAGTACCTAGTTGGAGATACAATTGGAGCGTTTATCAAGACCTTTAAAGGGAATTTGTTCAAACCAAGACAAATATTTTTGAAAAATATTTTCTTTTGATATCCAATCCTGGTGGATTTCCCTTGGGAGGTGGACCATTAGCTAATGATGTGGCTGCACATGCTACTTTCATTAGCCCAACACAGTGAGATTTGAATGTTGCTCTTAAATTAGAATTCTTCTAATTATTGTGTCATCGTAATTTGTTAGATTTCTATTGGATGGAAGTAGATTGAGCTCAAGATCCACTATTTATGATAACCTATCAATCGCTTCAAATGGCGTGCCACTTATTTACATCAACCTTAATAATAGTGCTAATGTGTTCATCTTAGGAGCAACCACCTGGTAAATTTTGCTTTTTAAGTTGTTATCATTTTCAACACTCTTGGTATGCAAACCAATTTATCAGTTTAGTGAAAATTAAATCATACCACTATCATTGAAGCATGTTTGATGTTTTCCATACCCCATATTAATGATATCCTCTCCTGATTGGGTCAGGAAAATGTGCTTCTGACAATACAAATGGTGTAGCGTAGTCATCACACATGTCTACTTTTGAAGGAGGTTGGATAACTGGTTCTCCGATAGATTTAGGTATAGATCTCCTTCATAGTGAAACTTTAGGATTTTTGGTAAGTGAGTTGCATTCCAAAAATTAATTCACCCCCTTGATTATAGTAGTGTTTATTATGAGGGCAAATTTTTTGGTATCCTCCAACTTATTGCTCATCCCATTATCTGCCCCACCTTTTTGCTACTGCTCCGTTGGGGCTCTTAATTTTCCATTTCTTTGCCTCGCCCACATTTTTCCAGCTCCTTACTTTAGCTTTCTAGATCTACAGAGGATTTTTATTCAACCTATCTGATGTTGGGCTAATGCCTCATCATCTAAGCTAAGTGCATGCTTAGGTCAAAAATACACTATGGTAGGGAATGAGAAATTGACATGCTTTGAAAAATTTATACAACACTAAAAAAAATAAAAAGTAGCAAGGGAAAGGAATATATACATATATACAATCCAGATGATGATCCAAACTAAGCATAATGCTTAAGGTACTAACCATTTACAGGAATCGAGAGCAGTCTTCCTTCCAGATATTGTAGCTAGTATGCATTTGAATGTTTACAACTTTGGATAAGATATGGGCCTGACAAAAAAGAGTCAAACATGTCATGAACGCCTAGTTTTGCACAGTTAGCATCCCATTTCAAGCCAAGATCACCTTCGAAAATATCTTTGGTGTGGATTTCTTATCAAACCAATGCTTGACAATATCTTGATGATGACATTGATTATTGTATGCATTCTGATATTCTTATTCTAATTGTATGAGTTATACCATTATTCTATCCATGATTAGAAAGTATTTCACCTCTATCTCACTCATGAATTTGAGAGTTAAGAGCTCCATATTGATCGAAAGAACTGCCTCCTTTCCATATACCAGGGTATAGGGTGATGTTTTTAGCGATTTCTTAGGCATGATTTTATTCGTCCAAAGCGCTCAATCAAGAAGGAGGTGCCACATTATGGGATTATGCTCTATACTCTGCTTGATTATTCTTAGTAAATTATTGTTAGTAGCCTTCACTAGACCATTTCCTTATGGATAATAGTTTGAAGATGCATTCCAATAGATGCCATATTTTCTAGCAAAGTCCATGGTTTTGGCACCTATGAAATATGTACCATTATCAGATACAATGGTGAAAGGGACTCCAAACCTGGTTATCAACTTTTCTAAGAAATCAATGACCATTTTTTGGTCTGCTGCTTGGTGGATTTTGCTTCGGTCTATTTTGTGAAATGATCAGTTACCATGAGAATATGATTGTGACCAACTGATGAATTTTTATTGATGATACCAATGAAATCCAATCCCCACTGCTAAAATGGCTCCTCTACTACTATTGGCTATAAAGGTATGGCAAAATATTTGGTTTTTCCAATGAATCTCTGACACTTATCACATACTTGTACAAACTTGAATGCATAAGAGAAAATAGATGGCCAATAAAATCTAGCTCTCAAAATCTTGGTTGTTGTGCTTTGGTCAGAATAGTTCTCTTTTGATAATCCAACATAAAATTCTTTAAGAATCCTCTTGGCCTTTTCTTACAGTATGCATCTTAGGAGTACTCCATCAAAGTTCATTCGGTACAAGATATTATTGATCAGTGCATAATTTTTTTCTTGCAATCTATATCTTCTCCTCTGAGATGTTGTCAATCCTTCTAGATATTTCCTAAAATTAAAATAATGCATTAATTGAGTGATCCAGGTCATTGGTGATATTTGCATTTCTTCCTGCTTAATGGGGCTGTCGTCCTCTATATACATATTAGGTTCTATAGCCACAAATTGGGTTAGTTGCTGCCAGAGTGCACTTCCTCTTACCAGCTTTTTTGGTCTGATTTCTATATCAAACTCCTAAATTTTGTAGTTCAACAGGCTCTTCTCTCACCCAGCTCCCCTTGTATAACAAAACTTCTGACATCTAGATGCACCACATACAAAAAAACTTTACTTTGATGAAGAAAGTGCCTAAAATTCTTTAGGGACTTCATAATGGCATAAATATGCTTGTGAATAAAATTATATTTCTCTTCATGCTCGTGTAGGGTTTGACTAAGGAAAGTAATTGGTATCTCATTGTTATCTTCTCCCTTTTGAGTGAGAACTACATCATAGATTTCCTCCTCTCCATATGCATATAATATGAAATCCTTGGATTAATTTGGGCTGGTAAGGATTAGGGCTTGTGCAATTGCCTCTTTGATGCTTCTAAAAACATCTTATCAAGCTTTAGTCCATTTGAACTCTACATTTTTCTTGAGCATATTTGTCATGGGTTTAACTATATAAGAAAATTTAGAAATAAAATTTGGCATGAAGTTGTATTGTCCAAAGAAATACTAAATTCCCTTCTTATTCATAGGAAGGAGCAAATATAATATTAGCTTTTACCCTATTTGGGTCAATAGCAAACCCTATTTTAGACATGTGTCATAACAATTTTCCTTCTTGCACAACGAATACCAATTTTTTGGATTGAGTGATATCATAAATTCCCTATATTTCTCAAAGACTTGCGTAAGGTGCTCTATATGATCCTCTTTTCTATGAGAAAATACAGTCATATCATCTAAATAAATGATGATCACTCTATTCACAAATTTACCACATGCCATACTCATTGCCCTCTAAAAAGTGGCTCCCACATTAGATTAGTCAAATGGCATCTATTGATAAGCGAAGGTTCTCATTTGGTGGTGAAGGTAGTATTATATTGGTCTTCATCTCGGACCCAAATTTGATTGAATCTAGAAAATCCATCAAGAAAATAAAATTTCTCTACTTCTACTATTGTGTGCAGTATCTGGTCAATTTGTGGCAAGGGATAATGGTCTTTTAGGGAGAATATGTTCAAGTTTCAAGAGTCAACACAGAGCCTAATATATCCATTCCTTTTTTTGATCGGAACTAGGTTTGCCACCCAGGTAGAATTATTTATGGGGCATATTATTTTGGTATTAAGAAACTTCAAAAGTTATTGTTTCATTAGGGCTTCAATTTTTGGGTTGACTGGTCTTTACTTTTGTTGGACTAGTCTTGCATTTGATTCCAATTCAATGGTATGCTAAATAGTGTTCTTATTATAAACATTGAGGTCATCATATGTCAAAGCGATAATATCATCATACCTTTTACACAACTCCTAGATATTACCTAGCTCTTCTTCTAAGCAATCCATGCTTACCTTTAGACTCTTTCTTGGGGCCACTAAAATCTCCTTATATCCCTTAGCATCAATTTTAGTCATGTGACTCACTAGGCAGTTGCTATTGTCAAACAAAATCTCGAAGGTAGTTAGCTTTTTTGGTATGTGGTTATTCTTTAGCTGGAGGAATTCCTCTTCTTCCTCTTGATCTTCATCTCCAATAGGTCTAGTTGAAAAATTTACTTCTGGTATTAAGAAATCTATTATTTGTTCATCACTATCAAATAGCTACCTAAATATGTCTTTATCTGGTACGAAAGGATGGTATATCAACCTTACTATCCTGGGCCTACGAATTACACTTGACACAGGGTAATAAGTAGTTCCCATTGTTGCCAAGGTGTCAACATGGAAATTTTGGTTTTTGGGGATGGCTTTAATATTTAGGGCCTCAAAGGCCTCTATTAAATCCTAGACTCTCTTCCTATATACCCTAAGATAGTGTTGTTTTCTTACGTACTTCTCAGTGACTTGATTAATTACCAATTTAGAATCTCCAAATATTTGTAGTTGTTTGATTCTAATTTTCTTAGCTTTCTTTAATCCCAAGCATAAGGCTTCATATTCTATTGCATTACTGGTGCAACTCCATGTAAGGTTGTAAGAGGTCTTTTAAGCTCCTATGGGTAAGATTAACACCACTCCTGCTTCCATAGTTGAACGAATGTAGGTGTCAACTTCTCTAGCTCTTTTATTTCCAAATTTTGAATGGATTAAGTTCCCATCCTAGTTTCTATCATAGCATTTAAATCCTTTAAAGAAAATTGATCCTCAAACTGGAGTTCCTCTAGAACTTCTTTCATCAGGTCTTTTTCTTCAGTAATTATGCCCATTGTACTAACCTACTAACTTGCTTCTTCCAAAATTTCAATATAAAAGGAAGAGGGTTTCTCAAAGTAAATTCTTACTCTTCTACCTTTGAAGGGTATCTCCATGTGAGAATAGTCCAAGGAAAGGTAGCCTCCCAGCTTGGTAATAATATTCCCTTGATAGACACATTTTAAAATAGAGCTCGAGGTCCACCGCCATGATTTCTAGTATCACTATAACTTGGGGGAGTCTATGTTACACCATGGAAACATCCTTGATGACCCCCACTATCTTTATCAGTGTACCATCTAACTACAAGACTATAGGGTAGATTATTGTATATTCCATACCCATAACATCACACATGACTTTAGGGATGACTGTAGTGACAACTCTTGAGTCAATCATATAATTGTGTACTACCCACCCTTATATTTCTAAAGATAAATAAAAATGAGAAGGCCTATTTTTATGTACCCCCATATCCCTTGGACGAGATTTTTCTCAAGTGGTAGCTTGTTCTGATTCTTTATCAGCTTAAGTGTTACTTGCAGTAGATCAATTTATCTAGGGATTAGCAAAGCATCATACATGCTAACCTTTGAAGGTATCCTCTTTAATTATTCAACAATATTGAAGGTAAAGGCTGTAGGTTACCTTTCTTTGTCTCTTTGGAGCAACTCATACTTGATCCAGTATTTTTGAGTACTTCTATCCACTACTGCTTTGTCAAGGATGGATGTCTTAATTTATCCATGAATTCCTCTTGTGTCTTCACTCCCTTTGCTATGTTGCATCAGTATCCTTTTTATGTTGAGTGATCAACCTTTGGATAAGATCTTTATGAGGGATCTCCTCTTTTGTCTCATTAGTCTCTTTGACATTGATGGGGATTTTCAGGGGATTTAAATCTTTCAGATTCACCTGCAATGGTTTATTTTCAAATTTGGTTAGGACAAAAAATTGTTCAACAAATGTAGTCATAAAATTGTGTTCACTTTCCCTAATCATGTTAATATACCCTTTATGAGCCCTCTCTTATATTTCCATAATGATCTTTTGTATATAATATTGATGCATCTTGTAGGTATTTTTCTCATGGGGATTATTGCATGTGGAGCACCAATAATCAAACTGAGATGTGGAAGGGGAGGGTTTCACTTATTCATTTGTAAGGACGGTGCTTGATATTTTAGGAGTTTTACTTGTATATGCAACCTAATATTTGGCCACATATGTAAATCTTCTAGGCTAGAGGTTCATTTCAGCTTTCCTTCTTTTCATCAAGGTGATTTTGTTGGTGAGGTTCTTCATGGTATTCTACATATCTAGCAGGAGGGCAATTTGTGGGTCTGTTGCTAAAAGTGATAGGACTACGAAAGGAGTAGGGAGTGCTGGAAATATAGGTATTACTAGTAGGGCTAGGGTTGTGGATGTTATTGACCAGTATAGAAGGTTTATTAGGGAAGGTGTTGCAAGGTAATATGGTACTGATGAGACTAGCTGTGACTGATTTTGAGATAGATCTAGAAAAATAGGCATTATAGGTTTAGGCAAGAGTTGACAAATATCAATAAGGATTTTCTTAGCTTTTATGGCTTCCTAAAATATATGTGGAAAGGTAACAATGTTAGACTATATTATCATCAGACTCAGATCTGAGATGAAAGCTCTCAAATAGTAATACACAACCTACTCATTGGTAGGTCTACGACTGTTAGGAACTCTTTACCAAATCCTACTAAATCGGATATTGAAGTCAACTATTTCTTCTTGGGGATACTTTTTTATGACAGTGAACTAAGTAAGAAAAGAGATGAGGTCAGCTTGTTCATTGAACTTTGTATTAGCTTTCCTACCAGTTCCACCCATGAAGTAATGCTCCCATTGGGAAGAGTTCTGTACCAATACAATATTTTATTTTTAAATAGATGACCAAAAATTTGATCATGACATCCTCTTATCGAATATTATGAATAGCAACCAAAGCTGCTATATCTTGGCAGTGTTCATATGTTATTTTCCTAGTGCCATCATATGTAGGTATGGCTTTTATTGTTAGAAATAGAGTATATTACATCATTTGGATCATGTAAATGTACCTTTCTTGGTACATATTTAGGAAATTAGATTATTTTAGGATGAAGTTATCTAGTTACTTCATGCAATGTAATAAATTCACAAGTGTCAAAGTGCAAGATGTATATGTACAAGTTATCCTTTGCACAACTAGGTAGAGTGTTGGCCAAGGAACCTATTTTCTATATAAAGGGCCATAGGTATAGAGCAAGATATAGCAGTAGGAAGTAGTTTAGACTAGTGTGGTGTGATGTAACAATGTGATGTAATATGATGGAGTGTGATATGCTCAATGCCCATTCTTGAGAAGTAGCTTTATTCATGGAGTGTTCATTTTCTCCAAAGCTATTTTGTAAACATCTCCATCATTTCTATTTATAGTATTTTCAGTCATCTTGTAGATTTACTTTATTTCATATTATTCTACATATTGTGATTGCTATCTCCCATTACATGCTACATCAAAAGCTAACAGTGGTATCAGAGCTATGATAGATCAATAGGAAAACCACCATTATCATTGACCCTAAGTTTTTGTCAACTTGATGGGCCATTGGATCAGTCACTGTCAAAAATTCTTAGAAAAGTCTAGGTGGTAGAATTAAGGAGAGCCAAAAGTTAGGACTGGAATAAATCTCAATTTTTAGAATATGAAGATTGCATATGAATAGAGTCTTTCCATAGAGTTTCAAGGGAAAACTTGTGAAGACTAGGACTCACCATTTGATCCACTAGTTTGATGAATCAACTAGTGAAGCTCATCTAAGAGATTTGGAATAAATTGACCTAAAATTTCTTTTATTGTAGGGAATTAATTATCATATGATTGGGATACATCCTACAATAGAAATCTAGGATATTCAAACTTTGTTGCTCAAAGGTCAGAGTGCCTTCATAGTGCATATATTAGTTACTATAAGAGAAGAATACTACATAATAAAATTTTGGAGAAGAATTGTGGTGAAGTTGGGAGACATGAGATCTCCATTGCTAGATTAAAAAATTTACAAGAAGAAAAGGACACAAAAGCCTTATAAGGCTATAAAATCCTTGATCTAGAAGAAAAAGCCATAAAAGCCTTGATCCAGAAGAAATGACCATAGAAGTCTTGATCCAGAAGGAAAGGTCATAGAAGCCTTAAAGAAAATGCCATAGAATCCTCGATACTAAAAAAGGCCACATAAGCCTACTAAAAAATGCCATAGAAGCCTTGATCTTGAATAAGACTTTAGAAGAGAGTATCTAATTCAAAAGTAGATTTTAGTATTAATATTTTGTTGCAGGAATAGGAAGATTTAGTGAGTTGGGAAATATTCCTACAAAAATGTTAGGATTAATATCTTCTTCAGAATCAATCCAACACCTAAAATAAAAAATATTAGGAGAAGATCTCATTGATGAATAAGAACTAGGAGAATCCCGCTCGAATATAAAGGTAGTAGAATCAAATATCCAATAGATCTTACCACCAACACTTCCAAAAGTAGAAGGTTGAAGATAAGATCTCAAGGAAGACTAGAAGAAGCTACAAGATAAAAGGCCTTGGAGAAGTATCTATGAGCATCTAGTAAAAGGCTTGGATATCCTTGTTGAAGAAATCATCAAAGGAGTTCCAAGGAGAACTCATTGGAGAAATTCACTAAATGAGATAGTGAAATATTTGGGATAATTATCGTCATTTGATAACAAGCCCTAGAAGAAAAATTTGGCAAGTAGTGCCAAATCTTAGAATACCTCAAGATATATATATAATCTTGAGAAGAAGATCCTGTTTTAAGTTAGAATTCGACAAGAAGCTTGAAGGAAGATTCATACAGAAGAAGCCTACCAAATTTAGGAGACTTGGATATTACATCTCACAATAAGAAGACACCACTTTAGAATCAAATATCTCTTCATATCAACAACAAAAACGAGGAGACTACAAGAGGAGAACAAACCGTCAAAAATTCTAGGCTCGTGAAAGGGAGACAATATTTTGGTGAAGACAAAGCTATTCAAGGAAGCCTACAGAGAGCTACAATATCCTACTCAAGGAAACAACTTGGTGATCATAGATACCAAGATCTACATCCTCTATAGAAGTGGCAAAAAGGGCTTTCTAGAAAAAGGTAAGCAACTATTGGTGTAAGTAGATTTATTAAGTGGATTACTTATCAGATTTGTTTAAGCATCTTAATTGGATTGAAGTTACAAAAAGGATAATTGAATTAGAGTATTCAAAAAGTGCAAAAAGAAATAATTATTTAAGGTTCATTTGCACTTTAGGAGTTGATTAGATATCAAAATCTCAAACTATCTATCAACTACCTATCATCTAATTTTGAAAAGAAAAAGAAGACTAGCTCCTATTACCTTGCTTTTAAAGAAATTAGAGAATAATTCTTGAAGATTCATTTCAGATTATTCTTGATTAGTTGCACTAGATTGATTAAGTGCATTATTTTTTGAGAGTTTATTGGAATGATAAAGGGTCGCTTCTTAGAGGCATCAATAGAGAAGATAGATTTTATAGTATCACTTATTAAATATTCATCCTTAGCTTCTTGTCTCTCCTTCACTATGTCTGTAAAGGGCCACTTGGGAGGAGGTAGAGGGAGGGTCCTAGAAGGGCCCTCACATGTAGCCATGGGTAGGTAGAGAGTAGTTTCAAACCCTACTCGAGTGTTGAGATAAAACCCTATAAAATTTTCAAATCCTTTAAAACTAAATCCAAATAGAAATAGTTCATTGATATCAATATATGTAAGTGAACATAGTTGAGCTACAAGTATTTTTATTTCCATAATAAGTTAAAAATTATTGATATAAGTTCTTCCATAAATTTAAAATGCACACCATCATATTATTATATTCATCAATGTATTCAAATGTATACTATATTATATATTTATTTTATTTATATATATAAATTTTTATTAATAATTAAATAACTAAAATAAATAATATTAATTTGTAATTTCACCTTAGTGCACACCCTTTGTACCTTATAGTAAATAAATAAAAAACAAAAAAAATTGCAATATCACCTTCATGCAAACCCTTTGCACCTCACAATAAATAAATAACCAAACAAAAAACTATCTTTTTTTTTTTAAGATACATAGGGGAGTTGGTTATAACCACACTATTTTAAGTAATTGACAAGAGCAGGGTTCAAACCACATGGGCTAATTCCAAAAAGACTATTCCAACTCTTTGTTGTTGACCTGGCATGAGGGAAGACCACTGGTTGCTCAGGATTCATATCGTCTTTTTCAATCTAGTGCACACTTAGAGGATTCAGAGCAGACTACTACCTTTGTAAATTGGCACCCCTAAGGTTTGAACCTAGGTCTCTTCTTGGTAAGTGCCTATCCAAACAAGCAACTACCAATCCACATAACCCTTATAGGCAACAAAACCCATATTAACTATAAAACAAAACACCAACAATTAGGGTTTGCTAAGAAAAGTTGCTCTACTAGGGTTTGGGTTTGCTACCATTCATAAATTCGGTTGCTTTGATTTTGGATACTAATATCGCCACCAATTTAGCAGTCACTCTCCTTTTTTATGGCTTCACTAGTTTTGGATGTAATGGTTGTTAGATATAGTGGAACTCATGGCACCAAAGCGAGCTCAAAAGTTTGTTTTGAAAGTGGTGGATGAGGTAATGATTCTTCTCCATATGTTGTGCTCTCTCTTGATGTTGTTTCTCCAGTTGTAAAATGGTATGGTAATAATTGTGTTATAGCTTATTTTATTGGTCGAATCCTATCACAAGAATATTTTCAAAATTGGCTGAAACATCACTAGGAAGCTTATCGTGTTGTGGTTGTGGGTATCCATAATCTTACTAAGGGTTCTTTTTTATTTTCTTTAAAGAACCCTCACAAGTACAAACTATGGTTGCTAAGTCCAGTTGTTGGTTTCTTTGCAATACTTTGATGGTCATCTCTCCTTGGACTCCTTTTCAAGTTTTAGAGCAAGTTGCCTTGAAAGTGCCATTTTGTCTTGAACTCCTTGGTATTCTACTTCCCTTATGCAAGTTTATTGATGATATTGTTAAACCCATTGGTTAGGTGATCTATTAGGAACAAGAGTAGTTCTTCTCAACATGAACTAATAAGAGAGTTTGCGTTGAGATTGACCTTGCACAATATCTCAAAGAATTTGTGGATATTCGGGTTGGTACAGAGCATTTTATGCAAAAAATTATTTACTATAATTTACCTAATACTTATTTTTGATACCAATCCACCATGCATCGTATCAAGGATTGTACGTTGGTTTCTCGAAAACCTTTGGTGGTTGCCCCTGCTCCTCATACTCTGCCTGCACCTCCCAAAACCTCTATTGAGGGTGATTGAATTATAGTTTCTAATAAGAAGGGGGTGACCAACCCTAATTTTATGCTTTCTAACAAATATTAGGTTGTGAATCCACCATATCAGCCTCCTACGGTTCATGTTCATCATATTTTGGATCCTCAGGTTCTACTTGCTGAGAAACCTCTCGAGCATAAAGCAACCTCAGAAGAAGGGAATTCACTACCAATACCTCCATCTTCCAGGTGTTTTCATAGTCCATATTGGGATGGCTCACCATCGTCAATGGGAAGCCAAGAGGCTAAGCATCATATTTCGATTGTTGGTGACATATTTCAACCTTATTTGACCTCTTTATTTAATAGGTTTTCAATGTTGGTTGACAATGTGGGTAGTCCCTCGATTTTTGGTGATTTACTTCAACCTTCTCAGACTTCTATATTTAATAATTATTTTATGCTAGCTAATAGTGGAGGTAGCCCTATAGGAGACGGTTCCATGGATATTCCTCCATGAATTTCCTTTCGTGGAATTTTCGAGGACTTACAGATACCTCAAGATTTTTTTTTTGATCTACTTTGAAAAGTATTGGCCATGTTGATGTTATTTGTTTACAAGAAGTTAAGATTTTTGGTTTTTTTTAAATATGTTTCTCTCAGTTGTATTGCAGGTTCTTTTATGTAGTTCACTACTCACCATGAAGATGATCAGAGTGGTGCTTCTATTTCTATATCCTTCAAACTTGAGAAGTAACTGCTTGGATTTGGTGAGGATCCTTGTCATCATGTGGTTTGTATTATGTTGAATATTAATGAGAACACCCTAGGAATTACCAACATTTATGCACCTAATTATGGGCCTAGTTGCTCTGCCCTTTGGTGGTACCTAGTTGATCACTTACTGATGGCATATTAGATTTTTTGTGGTGATTTTAATATGGTTGAGCATGTTGAAGACAAATTTGGTTGCCTCTTGATATGCTGGTGTGTTGCAGAGCATGAGACCTGATTTTTTCTTAAACACAGATGGGGTCTTTTTTATCCTCTTTTTTATCAACGTCATTGCATGCATCCACCCTGGTTCACATGGTCCAATTTTCATGTGGATAATAATAGAGTCTGCAAAAGCCTTGATCGAGTTATGATGTTAGAGCATAAATTTTTTTATTCTCCATCAATAACAATATTGTGATAGTCCAAGATCAATTCATGTTATCAGATCATTTTCTAATTTTCTTTTGGATTGAGTGGAGTGGTCATCACTTTAATGAATAAACACATGCTTATAATGAGAGGGAGAGGTGAACAGATAAGATAAAACTTTTCCTTCCAAAACAATAACTGCAATAATATGAATGCAATAGTAAATTAGTGCACAAAATTCCACACACACAAGAGACAAGAATTTACATGGAAACACCCTCTCGGGAGAAAACCACAATAAAATATTGCTTATATTTCTTCAATAAATTTTGTGGGCACCAACCCACAAGAGATACCAATCCTCTTGTACAATTTTGTGGGCACCGACCCATAGGAGACACCAATATCCTTGTTATAAGTTCATGGGAACTAACCCATAGGAGAAACCAATATCTTTGTACAAGTTCATGGGCACCAACCCAAAGGAGATACCAATCCCCTTATTCAATTTTGTGGGCACCAACCCACATGATACACCAATCCCATTATACAATTTTGTGGGCACCAATCCACAAGAGACACCAATCCCCTTATACAAGTTCATGGGCACCAACCCATAGGAGAAACCAATATCCTTGAGGCACCAACCTCAGGTCTGAATATGCCAATATTTTGCTCACAAATCTAGTCCAAAAATCTACTCAGGTCTGCTAAAAAATCTGATCCAAGACTCTACTCAGGTCTACTAAAAAATCTAATCCAAAAAATTTGCTCTGATATGCTCAAAAATTTGATTAATATTTGTTTATTATAATCCCTACTATATCTTGCTTTTACTCTCTTTAAATTATTCCCTTTTCTTGAGTTTGCTTTCTTCAACTTACTATTGCACTTGGAAATCAAACTTGCAATATAGTAACATTCATTCTTCCCTTTTCTTGAGTTTGCTTTCTTCTACTTATGCACTTGGAAATCAAACTTACAATATAGTAACATTCATTCTTCCTTTGACAATAAATATTTCACTTATATCTCCTATCTTAGGGTTACAAGATACTATGCAAAGTATTACCTTACTTTTGCCAAATCGTGGATTCTTGTACCACTTAAAAACCTGCGCTCCTATCACTTTGTTCCACGATGTCTATTGAATTTGATCTTGTGGTAGCCACATGTGTCCAATGTTTGCAACAATTACTTTGGATGCCTTGGGCACTGTTTGACCTCATCACCTCCTCTACATAGCAATACTCTGCATGTAATAACTCAATGCACTCCTTGCTCGGTTTACTCAATGTTTGAGTTTTTGCTTGGGTCAATATTTGTGGCTATTCGATCGATCAATTTTTACAATGTATATCTTGCTTGCATCAAAATATTTTGTGCATGGGCCTAGATGATGTAGCTCTTCTTGCACAAATCAATCCAGTTATCAAATATTTTCTCATAGGTCCACTCAAATCTCATCAAATCACCCCATATTACTTATTTCTACAACTTCTCTTCAAGGATGCTCTTCTACAACCTATCCTTCCAAGATATTTTATAACCATCATGAACATGGGCTGTAGTACCACGCTTATCATCATCGACCTCCCCAAGTACCTCCTATGCATCCATGTTGTATGACTCATTGATGCTTTATCTTCCACAATGATTCACTTCTCACGAATATTTGTGTGCTCACCTGTTCTTATACATTGAAGATCTTTGAGCTTATGAATGGTAAGTACAATGGTGCACCAGTTGAGATGGTGGTTTCTTCTCTTCTCGTGTGAATCAAAATGTTATTTCATGTGATCCTAGATGCTTGCTTCTTCGTATTGAATACCTCAAACCAAATTTTTTAGATGTGCTCTATATAAACTTGTCGTCCTTCGATTGTGCGTCAGAAGGATCCAAAAAACCTTTGCCACTTGGTGGCTTTCACCGTGCATCCGCAACCACAATTTTGTTCACCTCATATAAACCAGTGCCACTGCTTTAACTTTGATTCAATCCCACGTGCTATCTTTAATTTCAAATGATGAATGTTATCTTCTAATTTATGCCTCCTCCTTTTGTAAACTTTTGCATAGGTTGGTAGTCGACACCTTCAATTCATTCGTGTTCTATGTGCAAGCTCCTTAGAATCTCGATCATTGGTTCTGAGTACAACTCCTCTCACCTTTGCATTGCTTATCGAACAATGAAACCCTTTTCAAAGATATTCAATCAAAGCTTGATAGAAAATAAACTTCAATATTTTATCTATATATACACTCTTTCATGTGGCACCCAAGAGGTCGGCCCACTCTTTTTTAAAATCACTTTTGTATTATAATATTTAAATCTAATGTTTAAATATTATAATATTTAAATATTCAAACTTTATAATATTACTTTTTATATATAAAGGTCGGCACCAAATATTAATATTTAAATATTAAATCAACCTTGCCTTGAATATTTAAATATATTTGCCTTGAATAATTTGACCAAGCATGCCATAGTTTTGCCAACAACCAAGTCAACCTTTGACATCAATGAAAACTCAAATAATTCCAACATTTAATTTTTTGTACAATCAATTTTATTTAAATAGTTTTTTATTGCAACACCCTGGTACCATTGCTACGATTGAGCAAATCTGGAATTTATTACCTCAACCTCCTCACTTTTTCAAATAGAATTATTGGTGGAATGAAGCAATTGTCTGTACTACCTCTTTCATGTAGTATTTTGGCAAATAGGTGGCACATGTAAAAAAGTGTGCTCATTTGGCTATTATGAAGGAGCATCAACATAATTTACTATTGTTGGAAAATAATCCGTACGACCAATAGTTGCAAACCAAGGTTGTTGGTCATAACCACTAGCTTATAGTCCATGAACGACATGAAGCCAAGAGGGATCATATTCGGGCTCATTTGCATTGGCTAAGGGTTGGTGATCGCACGACCAAAGCCTTTTTCAAGTCTCTTCATTGTAGGTAGGCCATGATCCATATCGAGGTTATTCAAGTCTCACATGATATGATGACTTCTCTTCCTAATATTGCTTCAACATTTGTGGATGATTATAAGCTTATATTTCAAGCACAACAAGATTCTATAGAATGTCAGATGGTGCTCCAGACATATCTTGATGTTGTTCTTGCTAAATTGTTTTCTTATGACAAAATTCTTTGTGAGGCTCCTCTTTCACTTGATGAGTTTCATAATGCTCTTATGACTATGTAAAATGATAAGTCCCCTTGTCTTGATGGCTTTCCCTATGAATTTTATAAAGCCACTTGGAAGTTTACTAGGCCTAATTTGCTCAATGTCTACAATGAATCGTTAGCCAACAATTCTCTAGGTAATATTATCAATCGTTGAAACATTAAATTTATTCCTAAAGAGGGTAATCCTAAGCTTATAACCAGTTGGAGACCTATTAATTTTCTTAATGTCTCTTACAATATTTTAGCTAAAGATTTAGCTCTCCATATTTGCAACATTCTCTCTATGATTATCAAACTAGAGAAAATGGGTTTCATTAAAGGGTGTTACATCTTGGATAATATTATTGCTATTTGGGAAGGTTTAGAATGAGCTCGTATCTCTAGCCAAAAGCCCCATTTCCTTAAACTAGACTTTGAAAAATCTTATGATCGTATTGAGTGGCCTTTCATTCTCGCCATGCTCCAAGCTCTCGGCTATGACCCATTTTTTATCAGGGCTATTAGGATGTTGTTTGTTGATGCTTCATCTTGTCTTACTATTAATGGACATAGGCCAGAGAATTTTGGTTTGTTTTGTTCTATTTTCCAAGGTTTTTCTTTGGCCTCCCTCGCTTTACATACTTGCTGCTGAAGCTTTTGGTTATCTTCTTGCCAATCAAGCATCTAAGGGGTTGATCAAAGGTATTCTTTTGCCTGATATGTCCACCCAACTTATTAATGGGCACTTTGCAAATGATTCTTTTCTCACTATGAATGAGGATAAGGTTACTTCACATACATATTATAACTATCTAACCTATTCACATACATATTATAACTTTACTTCAAGAATTCAAATATTTTACTCGAAATGAAAACATACATTTTTTTCCATCAAAGTGAAAGCCTACTTGCGAGTCCCCGCGATTGAAATATATCATAAAAAATAGTGACTTATTGGCCAAACTAAAATTGGCACACGTCGTTGTTGACAGTGAAGATCTTTACGATGTCGGCATACTCACGACTATGAAAAATGCCATTGTGGGCACCAACCAATCTTTGGATGTTTGTGGATAAATTGTTTGTGGATATTTGTGTCACCGAATTTGGCCTTATGTGTCATATGAAGGGTATTTTCAAGCATCAGTGAAACCATAGGGAGGTCGATTCGCCCATCCTCCCACAACCTATAAAGATATTTTGTGATCTGTCAAAAATAAGAGCGGTTTTTATCAACACGGCCTAAAAAGAGAGTCTGTGTTAAAGTTGACTTCGCATAGGATCTCAAAGAATTTGGGGACATTTGGGTTGGTACAGAACGTTTTATGAAAAAAATTATTTATTATAATTTACCTAATACTTGTTTTTGGTGCCAATATACCATGCATCATATCAAGGATTATCCGTTGGTTGCTCAAAAATATTTGGTGGTTGCCCCTGCTCCTCATATTGTGCCTACATCTCCCAAACCCTCTATTGAGGGTGATTGAATTACAATTTATAATAAGAAGGGGACGACCAACTCCAAGTCACCACTTTCTAACGGAGATAAGGTTGTGAAGCCACCATATCAGCTTCCTATTGTTCCTGTACATCATATTTTGGCTCCGCAGGCTCTACCTGTTGAGAAACCTCTCGAGCATAAAGAAACCTTAGAAGAAGGGAGTTCATTGCCAATAATTTATTGCCAATACCTCCATCCTCTAGATTTTTGTATAGTCCATCTTGGGATGGCTCGCTGTTGTCGAGGGGAGTCCAGGAGGCTAAGCATCATATTTCGACTGTTGGTGACATATTTCAACCTTCTTAGACCTCTTTATTTAATAGGTTTTAGGTGTTGGCCAAAAATGTGGGCAGTCCCTCGATTGTTGGTGATTTACTTCAACCTTATTAAACTCTTGTGTTTAATAATTCTTTGGTGTTGGCTTTCGATTGTTGGCACATGTCATAAAGTGTGCTCATTTGGCTATTATGAAGGAGTATCAACAAAATTTACTATTCCTGGAAAATGATTTGTATGATCAATAGCTGCAAACCAGGGTTGCTGGTTGTAGCACCCTAAAAATAACTCACATTAATTTAAACCTAAGTTAAAAACATTTGAAAAATCAAATTTAACTATCCTTAACTTGTTGCCTTGATTTTCATACCCGTTACAAGTTTTTTTTAGCCCTCGTGCGAAATCATGTAATTTTAGTGCAAAATCGATATATTTTACAAGGAATCAATAGATTTTGTATGAAATCGGATCAATCGATTTCGTCCAAAACCAAAAAATACCTGCCTTAGCAACGTGACAAAATCTAGTTGCAACTTCCTTGTCTTTACCTGTACAACTACACGACGATTGCGGGATCGGTTCCATCGATTTCATCCAAAATAGAGGAGGTTGGAACCCCCCTTCATTTTTAGCCCAACCTCTTAATTGATTTCTTCCTATTTAATCTAGGCTCCTCAGCTCAGATTACTCTATAGAACATCCATATATTTTCATCTTGTCATTCTGCCAGTTTGTTGTATTTTTGCAAGTTCAAGTTGTGCATCAGTTAGATCTGTGCGATATCGTATCGCTCGATTGCAATATTCTTCTGCCTGACTTGTGAAAAAATTATCCAAATTTGTCTGCATCACACATCCTTGTTGTTCAGCTTCTTAGGGGCATCCAAAACTTAGTGTTTGCATTCTATATTCCCACTTCTTTTGTTTAGAATCATATTTAGATCATCTTAGATTCGTTACACTTGGTACTCTAGCTTGCATGTTCCCATTTCCTCACTTTTTTGTAAGTATTTGTGTATTTAACATAAAGTCATATTCAATAATTCATTTGTTGTACTTTCAAATTCATCATTCTCTACAATCTAGTTTAGTAGATGCATATTAACTGGTAAAGATATTGTTTTCTATATCAAAGTTGTCAAACTACAGTGCTCTGCCCTGATCGGTTGGGTTTTTGCATAATCGGACCACTTGATTAGCAGATCGTATCACCCGATATTGCCTGATTTCGATCGATTTTTCCTGCAACAAAGAAACAGAAACTACATTAGACTTTCAAATACAGGTCAGAGTTTAAATTTCTTTTAAGCATTGCATAGTTCATCTAAATTTACTTTTCTGTTGTTGTTTGTCTTCATAGAAATCAAAATTGCATATAGATTAATGTAGTTGCATATTGGCCAAAACTAGGTATATGCGTGATTTGATAAAAGGAATGCATCAAAACAAATCCCAAACCTAGGCGTGGAAACTGCCATAAAATGTTTCCTGGTGAACCCACCCAATTCATCGAAAAATCACCATAAGAGGGTAAGAATTCAAGTACCTCTCCTCTGAGGTGTAGACCTATCATTCCCACATTTCCATTTGAGGTGTGGATCCATTAGCATGAAGGAAAGGAGTGTGTAAGTTTTAGACCTACATTCTTTTTTGAACCCGACATGAAGACGTTAGGCATCTTTCTGATTTATAAAACACAAAAAAATGGCATAAAAAAATTACAATCACATAAAACAAAACAAAAATCAAGAAAATCATTAGTTTAAATCACATAATTTTGCATTTCATAGATGGTAGATTACAACATAAGGAGAGCTATCTGAATTTATGTTAGTACAGTATTGTCAACCCAAGAATTTTCTTCATTAGGTAGTGTGCCATACCCTGAGATTTGGAGAAGATTAGAAATTATAAGGGCCAAAGAACCTGAACTTAAGAAAATCATAAGGTTTGACTTTTCTAGAATCCTGGATTTCGATAGTGCACCTTTTTACTTTGACCTTCAAAGAGCATGTGATAGGTGGCTAGCGGATAAGAGAGCTATTATTTCCCAAGGTCTTTACTCCTTTGAAGATTATCTTGAGAATGCAATAACGGTATATAAGTTTTTATCACATATGAAAAATCAAGAAGTTGTCTTAGACGATAAGAGAAGATTTAATAGAGTTCCTAGGGTTGTGCTTTATTGAGAATATTGCCATGAATTGTACTTTTATATGTTAAACTGTGAAGTTGATTGTATAACTATAGCTCATTTCATAAAATTCTTAAAAGCCAACTTTCAGTTTGAAGAACACTATACGACACCTGAGGAATTGGAACCCATTAATGATATTTGTAGACTTTTCCAAGAAAATTAAAGTATAACATCTATAATATTATAGTTTCCAGTCTGTTTGCTTTATTGTTTGCAATCCAAAAAAAAAACTACAAAAACCCAAAAATATAATATAATATATTAGTTAGGTATATATACAACATATATACCCCAAGAATTTAAGCATATATATATAATTATATATATCTGCAAGATAAAATATTTTAAGTGAAATGCCTAAATTAAGAAGTGGTAAAAAAGTAGAATTTGATCATATGGGAGAACAAGATCAAGAAAATCCTGAATATAGAGTTCAAATTGAAGATTATGTATCATCAGAGTCAGATGAGGAAAACCATAATTAAGAAGAAGTTTTCTATCATAGGCCTCAAGTAGATGAAGAAGGTAATCTTAAATTTACCTCCACCCAATATTTCACTGAGTTTTAAAAAGACAATATAGATTTCATTAACCATGTGATACAGACAAAATCTCAACTCACTATGGGGGATTATTCAACAGAGGCTTCCATAGAGGTTGCTCTCTGATTGAATGGAAATCCGTTAACATACATGAAAAAAAATAAAAATAAAGCTGGTACATCTCAAAATGTAAATCAGAATTTGAACCAGAATATAGCACAACCACCACTAGTAATAGATTCAAACTCCAAACAAAAACAACCATATTCTGCTTCACAAAAAGTAACACAGAGAATTAAGAAGATGCACCATCTTAGTCAAAATCAGCAAAGGATTCAAAAAAACAAAATTCCCTATCAGCTTCATAATACTCCTCCTAGTAACACTTTACATAATAGTGTTTCAGTTGGGAATCATTATACAACAACACCAACTTATTATCAAAGAGACAACAATATGGTGCAACAAAATAAATTTGGCGGACAACATGGACTTGAAGCCATGGTTAAATAGTTAGCTTCAAGACTAGATCAAATAGATATCTACCGTCCCTCATAGTTATAGGGAGTTGTGTAGTCAACCTTTGGATCCTATTGTGGTTGCTCAACCATATCCTAAGCATTTCCCTATGCCTGTCCTACCAATATATAAAGGAACCAAATATCCTATGAAGCATCTTCGCATATTTAGGGTAACATGTCATGATATCTCTCATGATGAATTGTTGTTGCTAAAGATGTTCCCTAAAATTCTTGATGTCATGGCTCTAGAGTGGTATTATCAGTTACCTACTAATTCTTTAAGAAATTTTGAAGAGATAACGAAAATGTTTGTCCACCAATTCAGTGCTTACATAGAGAGGCATGTGAATATTAAATATTTGTATAATTTGAAGCAATGAAAAAATGAAAATTTTACTGAATTCTTGACTAAGTGGAGACAACTCTTAGGTAAATTACATTTTGCATTACCTCACCATGAAATACTGGATATATTCATTGGTAATTTACAAGAACAATTGTCTTATGATATTTCTACTACTACAACAACATCCTTTGATCAAGCCATTGATTTAACAAGAAGGGTAGAATAAGCCCTTATAATAAGAGGTCATTTTAAAAAGAAAGATGAATATAAAGCTTCTAAAAATCAATATAAAAATAAACAAGTAGTGGGTGACAGAGTTATTGATAACATAAATACTTCAATTATCAATGCTGTAGAAACATTTAAGAAGTTTTTATTGAAATTTCTTGATAAACCACCAAGAGAATTCACGAGATTAAATCAACCCTTAACTATGATTTTACCTTAATTATTGGAGCAAGGCTTGATACGATTACCTGAGGTAAGACAACTAGACACTACTGCAGCTGGATATAGGGCTGGCCTACATTGTAATTTCCATCAAGTAGATGGACATTCTACAAATTCTTGTAAAAGGTTAAGCATGTGATACAAGACTTGATTGACAAAGGAAAAATGGAAGTTCAACAATTTCCTGCAAACAATAATACTCAAAATAATACCCAAAAACAAACAAATAAAAATATAAATCAAAACCTAGATATCTTTCAACATCCCTTCCCTGTTTAAGAAGCAGTAAACCAAGTAGTTCATCATAATGTTCCTCATCCAACTCGGTATGTGGGAACCATTAGTAGCTTTTTACCACAACAAGATTTGCAAACATCTTATATACCTACTTTATCTATGGTCACAACTAGATCAATACAATATTTTCAGTCATCTTCGGAAGATACTAAAAGTAACACAGAAAGTGACACAAAAAGTGAAATAAGGAGTGAACTAGAGATTGCTTCAAATAGTTATGAGTATGAATCAGATCAAGTCACTCTTATTATAGATTTATCAGTTCCAAAAGAACCATTTCCAAGAAGAATAACTACTAGACCATCATCTCAACAATGGCTTTCAAATGAGCAAGTATAAAATGCTAGACCCCGTTTTGGTAATCCTTGACATAGCAACATCGTGGGTACCATTGGGGTTGTCACAAGACAACAAGCACAAGTTCAAAATTCTCAACCACAAAGTCAAAATGAGAAATAATCTCCTTTTGTATTAAGAGCTCCCACTAAGGAAAATAATGTAATAAGTTTACAACAAAGATCTCCATATGATATTAATGAACAATTAGCTACCATCACAATGCGAATTTCTCTTTTGGACCTCTTAAGAACTTCCTCCATACATAGGGAAGAATTTATGAGAACTTAAGCAAGATGATGGTACCTAAAGATATTGAACCTAATGCTTTGGTGAATGTTGACTTTGGATGAAACAAATTTCATAGATTTTCATGATAAAGATATCCCTCCTCAAACTATGTATAGAGATAATCCTTTATACATTACAACATTTATTGGAGATGTAGGAGTCAAAAGAGTTCTAATTGATAATGGATCATCATTAAATATATGCACATATGATTTTTTTCAAATATTTAGGTTTAAAAAAAATATATGAAAAGTACTAAAATGATTTTTAAAGAATTTAATGATGAAACTCAAGAAACATGTGGAGTAATGACGGTCCCATTGCAAGTTGGCCCAAGAATTTTGGATACGACTGTATTTTTTGTATCGTGTTTTGCATTGTACAACATTCTTCTAGGTTGACCTTGGATCAATGCAATAAGAGCAGTACCTTCCACATTACATCAATGTGTCAAATTTGAGTTCAAAAATCAATAAGTCACCATCCATGGTGATCTTAGGCCATTCGATATGTGTGCTATGGAAAATCCTATAGGAGTTCCGTTCTGTCCTGCTAGGTATTTTGCTCATCCTAGTCCACCCTCATCATCAAGACCTTCTAAATCTAAATCATCATCACCTTCTAAACCCATATCATTATAAGCATGATATAAATCACCAACATCAATAAATTCTAAGTCATTATCATCATCGTCTTCTAAGCCCATATCTAATACACTTCCTAAATCCATATTATCATTTCACCTCCTAAGTCTCAATATTTAAATTCATAGCATCTAAAGAACTAGTTAAGGAGGATAGTCCATCTAATTCATATGCTCTTTTGGATGAAGTATTACTGGACTTATCTTCAGTACTTGCAACTATAGAAGAAGTTAATTTTGCTACCCAAGATTCCTTGTTGTTATCTAAGTTACCTCCATCTCCCTGAACCTTGGGCTTGCCAAATAAGGGAAGCATCTCTCTGTGAAGACAAAAATACGACACTTAAACAATAAAGAAATTAAATGACCCAAATAAACATAATATTGCATAAAATAGATAGATTTATTCAATAAGCGTGGGAAGCCAATAAACTCCTTTTGATACAATCTGTACTTAGTGAGTATTTTATACAAATATTCACAAAACGATAGGGTTCTTTGAAACCCTAGCGACAACAATGAAGTGCCTTCAGATAGTGTGTCCTTGCTTCAACAGAATGAGTGGGCTTTAGATATCCAATGTTGGACCACTCTAACTTCATTAGTCGTTCAACAATATGTAGAATCTGCAGATCTGCATACACAAAAATAGAGAAAGGGATTAATAACACCTATGAGGGCTCTAGAGTGTGAGACCCTCAGACATCAGTAAACCCTACCTAAAAATGGATCAAATGGCATACGAAATCCACAAATCATGTAACAAAATAAAACTAATAAAGATATACCTTGCTTGTGATGATGTCTCATTTCGTTGTTGCAGTCTTGACAGAAGATGGCATGATGCAACAAGCTCTGACTCACATTTCTGTGGATGTAGCAGGCTCAGAAACGTACTTGGTAGGCTCTGGTGTGAGATTTGTAGGCTTTGGAGAGAGCCTGTGATACAGTAGGCTCTGGTGAGAGCCTGGAAAGCTCTACAATGAGTCTGGAAAGCTCGAGAGGGCACCTGTGGGTAAGGGTAACTCTACATAGGTAGATCGAGGGGGTGGTGATGAATGCGGTAGATGGATGGGGACTATGATGGTAATGGAGGATGAATAGGGTATGGCTGGAACAATAGAAGTCTTTTTGACTAGCTAGGAATTTAGATCTTCATACTCTATCTCTCTCTACTTCGTTAGGGTTTCAAAAATGACTCCTCTAGGGTACAATTTCTAATCTCAAGGTTCCAGGGTTTGGGTATTTACAAATGCCCTTATTTATAATCCAACCTAGGGTTTTCTTAGGGTTTTAGCCTTACACTTTTGATCGTGTGGCTAAGATTAAATTAGATCCTAAGGTTGAGATTACTTTTTAGATTGTGGCATGGATTAATGAAGATGGACGATGGGGATTAGATTGGATCGGATGGTTGTGGTTAATTGAGTTTATAAATATATATTTTATAATAAATATATTATAATATAATATAAAATATTATATTAAATACAAAATAATATAAAATAATATTAAAATAATCTCAATTGGGTTAGGAAATGGCGAGAAAGGTGGAATTGGGCCAAATAATTGGCGGGAAAGGTGGAATTGGGCCAAATAATTGGTGGGAAAGGTGGAATTGGGCTTTTTGAAGGTGGGAAAGGTGGAATTGGGCCAAATAATTGGTGAGAAAGGTGTATGGTGGACAAGTGGGTGGTGGAATGGTTAGGATGGAGGATTAGTGGCTGTAATTTGGTGTCTACAAATGCCCCTTTTTGTACCATGTTGCATGAAACACAATATGGTGCAAAAATTCGAGACACTTGCTTGGGCTATGGGCACAAAAGCAACTTCTCTCTGTCATTGGATTTGAGCACTAATGTTGAAGATAAAAGAATAATTTTTTTTTTGAATTTTGTAGCTTACCCCCTCAATTGGCGAATGAGTTACGAATGTATCTCACAAGCCAATTGAAAAAAATATTTTCTATGCTAATAATGCATGATGTGGTGAATTTGTGCCAGTGATGAATGAATGGTGTGAAATGCAATATGATTGTGAACAATATGAATGATGTAAAATGTGATACCGTTTATGCCCCAATGGTGAAAAGGGGTTGGTGTATAATGCCATGTGATTGTGGACGATATGAATGATATAAAATGTGATACCATTTATGCCCCAATGGTGGGATAGGGGTTGGTGGATAATACCATGTGATTGTGGACGATATTAAAGATGTAAAATGTGATACCGTTTATGCCCTAACGGTGGGAAAGGGGTTGGTGTATAATACCATGTGATTTTGGACGATGTGAATGATGTAAAATGTGATACTGTTCAATGGTGGGAAAGGGGTTGGTGTATAATACCATGTGATTGTGGATGATATGAATGATGTCAATGTGATATCATAATCCAATTATGGTTGCCCCAAACTTTGGGATGATTCGATGCTGTTGAATAATATGTCACAATGATGTCATTGAGTATGCAATTTATGAATATGCATGATGACTAAGTCAACGTAGGGGTGGGGTAGTGAATGGGGAAATTTCTTCACCAATTCCATAATGGAACCAATCAATCTACCGATATGTATTGTATGGTGAATCTTGTCAAATGAATAAGTGTTTGTGATTTTGATTACCCGTGTTTTCGTGCCCCATAGAAAAGGACATCAATGATCGCATTTGAGCAAATTGTTCTTGGCAAAGCTATACTCAAAATGTGAGGTTCCAAATGTGATTGTGATATTTGATGACGTGATAATGGATGATGATCATTGTCAAGTGTCCTTATTGTAGATTATTCATCTTACCAAATTGCATGGATGACTATTGTTGCAATCGCCAAGTTTTTAGAATAACCTACTAGATACGAAGTTCATTTAACTCTAATTTTTGCACAATTGTATGTTATGATGAAGAATATAATGCAGAATAATCAGATGTGAGTTTTGCAAAAATTTGTATTTTTTTGCTGCATTTTGTGCCTCAATTAGCATATTTTGAATATTTGGTTTATTCTCAAAAATTATGCTTGCAAAACAATTTTTGTTTTTACAAAACCTAATTTTAGGATGTGCATGATGTGTGGATGAAATTTGATGAAATTTGGAGGTGGTAAGCTACAGTTTTGATTGATTTTGTCTTTGTGCCATTTTATTGCCAGGTGCACGGCTATGCCTGTGGTGTCCCGTAGGCGCGCAGGTGTGCTTGGGTGCACTCGTAGGCACCCAAGTGAACCTACAAATTTGTAGGCCTAGACCTATGCCTGAATGTGCTAGGGAAAGCTATAAATAGCTTTTTGAGTGAATCGTGAGGCTCACTTGTGCGTTTCAAACTTTGAGAAGTTGTGTATGAGGAGTGGAGTGGGTTTGTGAGCTTAGTGAGGCTAGTGAGAATTTGCGTAGAAGCTATGGTGACGGAGGGATCAAATGATACTGACGGAGCTGAGGCACCATGTGCCCCGATAATGTTTAAAAACACTTTATCTCTTATGCATTTTGTTTTGGGTAATAGTATTAAGAAATTGTTTGTTGTTGTAGTTGAGGGAAATAGAGCCTCGACATCGGTTTTCTCATCTTATTCTTGAGATGAGGAAGAAGTTGATGGCTGATGACTGGGTGTTGTTGGGTAGGGTAGGCCTAGAGGGTGTGGCTAGGCTTGATGTGGTGAGGGCCAACGAGGGGTATCTCTTGGCTTTGATAGAGATATGGGACTCGGATAGGGGGACGTTCTAGCTATCGACTAGGGAGGCTACCATTATGCTTGAGGATGTATACCACATTCTCAAGGTGTCAATAGAAGGGGAGAAGGTGGTGGTTGGTTAGGACAAGAAGGCTGATATGGAGAGGATGTTCGGGGATCGATGGTAGGAGGCCCAGATGGGAGATGGGGGTATATGCTATCTGAGCATGTACAAGGCAAAGGAGTTGGATGCACTCTTAGCCTTGATCATGTTCATGTTAGCAAACATAGTGTTACCCAATAGCACTGGTTGTAGGTTCCCATGGAACCTATTGGGGTTGGTGGATGATCTGCTAAGGGATCCCCAAGAGTATGCATGGGCACCTACCTTATTGGGGTAGTTGTACCGGGAGTTGTATGAGGTGATTCGAATGGAGAGGAAGGGGATTGGATGTAACTTCCTCCTTCAATGTTGGGCATGGGAGCACTTTGCAGTAGCTTGGCCCAAGGGATTGCCATGTGAGTCATGGTAGATGGGGGAGCCTTATGCTAGGTGTTGGGCAGTGGCAGAAGAGGTTCAACCGAGTCGATAAGTGCACATTGGTCAGTGGTACTGGGATATGTGGTCAGGGTTGTTGTGAGCTGATGTGGTATGGATGCCATGGCAAGGCACTCGGTGGGATGGAGATAGGAGATAATTACATCGGGTGAGGTAGGATCGATGGTTGGTTAGGCAAAGGGATGATGAGGTGGAGTACTTCTAGTACTCATGGGTTTTGAGGTAATTTGGATTGCCTCAGGGTGTGTCATATGAGCTGGTGTTGTATTGACGTCGGCGAGATGAGGGGATGTTGCCATGTGTAGAGCCATGGCGAGTGGTGATTGAGGATGACAAGGAGATGGAGGTCCCCAATGTGGATGATGTCAGGGTGACTTTCAAGTATGTAGCATGGTTTTGTGCGCAGCCAGTATGAGTGCCAAAGTTGATTAGGGATGATGCAACAACGTTGGGGTCAAAGGTGACTCCAAAGAGGATGAGGCCTTAGTGATTTGTGGGTCAGAGGCAATCGAGGGGAGTAGCCCAATAGGCTCTGGAGGATGGGTTGGTAGAGGAGGAGAGGGAGGATGATGAGGGGATGGGTGATATCTCCGAGGTGGCAAGGTTGCGGGTGGAGGTGGAGCAGCTTCACGAGGAGTGTGAGACCATGCTTGAGACTCATAGGGAGTCTTTGGCTACCATAGCTCGACTGGAGGCAGAGCAGGTGACGACTGCGACTTGTGATCAGGCGACGGTCACCAGGCTTCAGGCAAATATTTTGATGGAGCATCGACATAAGATGGACTTGTGGTGTTTGCGGGCTAGTGAGGTATACATACATTCCTTGGAGGATGTGTGTATGTAACACCATATTACATTATCAGATCCTCCCTCTTCTTCTATGGCTGAGTCACCTAGGCATACTAAGTCTAGGCAGAGTATTAGGCCGAGGGCTCCTACTAGGTCTTAGGGATCCTCTCATGGACATTAGTGTAGTGCTTAGATTCACTATTTTGTATATGAGCCTTGGTGCTCCCTTGTAGCCTTTTTGGTGTTCATTGTATATGTGATTTTTATATATATGTATACATGGCCTTTTATATATTTGTGTCATATTTTGTTTGAATGCTTTTTATGTTTTATGCAATTTGTGTTGAATGTTTTATGGATGCTTAATGTAGGATAATCATGATGTGTATGCATAATGCCTATATGGATGATTAATGCAAGCTAAATGCATGTATATTAAAGATGTTTATATAGGTGTTGAATTTGTTGATTTGTATAGAGCTTTGGGGAATCGGATTCTCAACCGAAGTATGATGAGAATTTTGACCCTATCCTTACTACTCTCTATTTTTATGTTTATGTTGGGAGGAATTTTGGTAGTGGTGAAAACCACTATTTTTGCTTTGGACTATGTTGCATGATGGGACAAGCGAGGGATATCTCCCTTTCACCCCGAGGTACTACCCAAGGATGGTACTAGCCTCCCCTATCTCATAATGTTTTTAAGATATGGAATGTGATTGGTTCAAGACTGTTTCATGATCAATCGACAATGCTCAAGACTTTCTTAGTGTATCAATCATGTTTTTGGTCCTAAAGAAAATTAGACATCCATTTGGAGGTTGCTTGCTATACTAGTAATGGCTGAGTGACTGAAAACCTAGGCTTTGTGATTTTGGCATATGGTATTGTGGGCTTATGTATTTTGCAAAAGTTGCATGATTATGTCAAACTAGGTACCCCAATTTTTATAACTTGAATTTTTTTTTATGGCCATATCATCATTATTATGTCAGATCTTTGAACATATGATGGGATGGATGTATATGTATATGCCTAATGCAATGGAGTGGTGATATGCAAATGGAAATTGTATAGTGCAATGGAATATGTATGATTTAATGTATGCGAATGAAACAATGTATGAATGCAAAAAGTGAAGATGCATGTCAAAATGTAAATGCAAATGGAGTGTATGCAATGTGTGCATGCCTATGTGATTTTTTTTTTTTAAATCCATGTATATATACATATAAAATGTTACTTTTAACAATAGAATGCCTAGCAAAGGACCCCTAGACGAGGAAGATCTAAGACCGATGTCAAAAATAATACAAGTGTATCGCTCCATTAGGCTTATGAATGGGTACTAGTCCTGAGAGCCAGTCGGGATAGTCTAGGGTGTCATCTAATTCTTCTTGCTTATCATTGCCTAACTCTACCTAAAAGACCTCGGGACCATTGGTGGAAGCTGATGGAGGCGAAGGTGGCGGTGAAGGAGGAATGTAGTTGGTTGAAGCCCTTAATGATTCCTCGGATAGGATGAGCTCCGAAAAGGAGGGTGGGGAAGAAATCCGGTCCAAGTCAACAAGGCTAAAGTCAATTGGAATTGGGTTAGCCAAATCATGTGGATGGCAGAGTGGGGTGAATAAGTCAATAGGATTCATATTGACTTAGTGGAAGGAAGGGTGGCTTGGATGGATGGAATGATTGGAGCTGAACCAATGTCGAATGGTGTTATCCCTGTAATAGACATGGCATTAACATGAGCAATGCATTTTTTTTTGTTTTGTTTTTTAAATATGTACATATGTTACATTTCTTGGCTTATGTGTGGGGCTCAAGGTGGATTTCCTAGCGGGTCTGCTTGCTCTTGTGGAATAAGCAAATGGAAGATGGGATGATGGATGGGGAACATTTGGAGGTAAAACTCTTCCTATTGGGTGATGGGGACAATGGGATGTGACTCCTCTCCAGAATCGTCAGAAGCGTTTGACATAAATGCTTCATAACTTTCATAATTGGAATCAAATATAGGATATGAGAATTTTATGGGGTCATCCTCGTTTACTTCGTCGATGTGAAGTTCTTGAAGGGCTTGTTCAAGAGAAGATGTTAAGGGTAATGGGTGGATGGAGGGATTTTCATCATTGAGGCTAAGCTTTTTAAATGATTGCTCAAGATAAGCGATGGAAGACAATGAGGTATAGCCTAAACCAGAATGATCATGGGCGATGGGACCTCTAAAATATCATGCATACCTCGTTCATGGGAACCAAGGCCTTGATATTGCCAATTGAACATGTTAAGGTAGTGAGAGAGAAAATGCTCTATGTTAGGGACATTGGCACGCCTAGGATCTTGTGGTTCTTCAAGTGGGTTTGCCTCAGTTCAGCAATCCAACCCTCCATAAACAAATTTAATGCTATTTGGAGCTGCACTCATGTCGTAAACAATGCCTTTGGATAAAGAACAATCTCGGGGACATCTAAAATATTTGGCTATTGGAATGGCTAAGGGTGTGATGGTGATGTCTTGGACCACATATTCACCTATACCAGGATTGGTGATGTGGACTTTGACTTGGGATGGCATGGTTGATGGTGGGGATTCATATGGCTTTGGATTGGTTATGGGTGGTGGTGAATTAAATATGTCACAATCCGAGAGTTCGACTTGTGAAACATCGACCGATGGAGTGGGATTGGATGGCGGTGTGGAATTATAAGATGGAGGATGAGATAATGATGAAACAAAAGAAGTGGATGTAGAAGAAGGGATAGATGTGATGTACGATGTGCTAATAATAGAATGACTGTGACCACATGTACAAGAAGAAATGGATGTTTGAGGAGGTGATGTGATGGGTAGCTTCTCTATGATAGGAGCTTTAGAAGAGGATGTAGATGGGTTGGTATAAGGTGGATTAAGAGATGATGTGGATGGATTCGATGATGCCACCAAGAATAAATAGGTGGAAGCTAACATGGATTCATAAGGATTTGAAATGAAATTACAATACTTAAAAGGTTCGACATCCGCATGGATGCAATGGACTTGTCCATCATGAACATATTTCAAGCATTGGTGTAGAATTGAAGGAACACATTTTATTTCCCTCATCCAAGGTCTACCAAGGAGTATATTATATGCCATGGCTCCTTCCAAGATGTGAAACATGGTGTGTAACATTATGGGCCCTACTTCTATAGGTAAAAAAATAGTGCCAACTATGGTACACAAAGCATCGTTAAATGCTTTGAGGGTGAATGATGATTTGGAAATGTGGGATAGAGGTAACTTGATGTGGCTAAGGGCAGCATTAGTAATGATATTGATTGACATGTCGATATCAATAAGGAATATTTTGAATGGCTTTCTATCTATTAGCGCCATTATGTGCAATAGAGGGTCTACTGATTCTGAACTCATTGATTTTACCTCAAAGTCATAAAAGGTAATGGATGGCTCCATGCATGTTCTAACACTTCATACAAGGTTGTTGAAGGCATTAGGGTCTTAGGATTCTAACTCAATTGAATTGAGTATTTCCATTAAAGCTTCTCTATTCCTATGGGATTGTTGGATAAACTCATACACAGAAAGCTTGGCTGATGCCATTTTTAAACTAGTGGTTAACCGGCTGGTTAAAGTTATCGCTGGCCTTATTGGATGAAGGATGGGCTGATTGGATGGATTGGATAGATTTATTGGAGGAGATGGATTTGGTGATATTTGTATGGGATGTAGGTTTGAAGGTTGTTGAGGATTTTTTTTATTTTGCCTTTGTCCTCTAGTGACCACATGGAATGCTCCTACAAAGTTTTGGTATTGTTGGACATGATTTACTTGATTAGGAGGTGGTTGTTGATTGTTACCTCCTACATTATGTTGGACCTCCCTATGGTTAGGTAGAGGTGTCTGATATATGCCCAAATTTTGATTTTGTGGAGTTGAGGGGTTATCCACGTTAATGGCCCCTAGGTCTATGATGTCTTGCACTATGTTTTTGAACATATGGCAGGAATTGATATCATACCCATTTTGCCAATGGTATGGGAAAAATAAGTGCTCTCTATAATTTTTAGACCTTTTGGTGGGATCATCGGGCCTAATATCTGGCAAGGCTAATTTATTGGTCTCATACAACCTTCGAAATATGGATGAATATGATTCCGCTAAAGGAGTGTATTAACGTTGGGGCCGGTTGAATTGGCGACGGGTAGGTTGTTCCATAGTTGGCATTGTATTTTGTACCATTGGTGCTTGGGTTACTCATGGGACCACATGATAGGTAACTTTTTGTTGCACTAGTTTTTGAGCCATTACGGGTTGGCTCATGACCACTTGATTGACTTGATTAGTTGTGTTAGTCGTTGAGGCTTGTGTTGATTTGGTTTGGCCAGTTTGATTATTTCGGTATTGGCCCCTATTTTGCCATTCTTTCTTCTTAGGCTTAACGAAACCCTCTTGGATTTTAATCTCCTCAATAACACTAGCCTATGCTAAAGCTTCCTCAAATTTTCTATAAGTATTGAGCTGTAACATTTGTTGGCAATTTTGGGTTTGAGATCCTAGCTTCTTGTCTATGAGTTGTCATTGATGTCAAAAGGAAATGGCATTAATGTTAAGAGGATGTGTTGGCTTCAAAGGTGGAAGATTCCAAGAGAATATTTTTAAGAGAATCCGGAGAGATTCCATTGGATAGGGTTTTTATTAAAACCAAGTTAAATGGTTTTTATTAAAACCAATGGAGGTTCTCTTTATTATTTATTTAATTATTATTTAAAACCCTTCAAGGTTTTAATTAATTAATTATTTAATTAATTAAGGGAGAAATTATTTTTAATTTATTAAAAATACTTAAAGGTTTTTAAACCTTTTTTTATTCTTAATTTATTAAAATTATTTAAGGGTTTTTAAACCCTTTTTGAAAAGACTTTTGATTAATTTCGAAATGGTCTTTATTTTCGTCGACGTCAAGGTGTCTTCGAAGAGACTATTTATTCTCCAACTCCTAAGGTTGGAAGGCTAATGAATTTGAAATTCCCTGAATGCAATTTGCGGTGTTTGTGCTCTGTATTCGCTGCGATCGAAGGAAGACTTAGAAGCACGTGCGGTTGAAAAGTCTTCGGGAGTTTTTTTCGAGGGTGAAGTGGAGGGAAGTTCACTTGTGAACTTCGTAGCCCGTGTGGGCTAGTGGCAGCGAAGGTCTGTTGTTGGGCGTTGCATTGGCGGAGGTCACCGTTTCGAGTCTCGCGGGGGTGCTTTGCTAGAGTAACACACGTTTTTATTAAAACGTCTTTATGCCACGAAATTCGGAGTTTCTTGGACAACGATTTATAAGGTGTGATTAAATTTTATGAGTTTTGGCTTTTGTGATTAGCATTGAATAAAAGCTTAGGAGAAATAAGGGCATATTTCTTTGGATGTATTTTTAAGATTATTCTTTGCTATGCTAAAATTAAAAATGGAGGTATAAGGTGTGAGTCTGTGATTGTTGATTTATTGGCATGTTATGGTGGTTGTGTTTAAAGAAGTGGAGCTAAAAGGTGTAATAAAGGAAGTTTATATTATTGCTCATTTCTTTTTATTCTAACCCTAACTTGGTTGGAAGTTTGAGAGTTGTGTGTGGTGACAGCTTGAAGGTTCAATTATCTTCTACTCCAATAAGGTATGGGCACATTCTTCTTATGAGTATGATTGGTGTATGTTTTCTGAAATAAGGTTGGAGTGAAAAGGTATTCTACTAGGTATCCTTTGGCTAGGTGTAAATCCTATTTTCTGGTTTGTTGAAGACTACTTATGCATTGTTATCCTTAAGGAGAGTTTTTGGTGAATGCATAATTTCTGGTTTGAGATAGTGGAAGCTTTGTGCACTAGGGTTTATATTTGTGAGTCTAGCTACTTGCATTGAGTTGGTGGAACCCTTGGTTGGCTGTTTTGAGTTTGATGGTTGAGTTGCTTCCATAGAGGTTGTTTGATCAAGTTATTGCTTTACTTGATTCATGATATTGGGCTTACTCCATTGAGTTGATTTGAGCAAGTTATTCTTTGCATTTGGTGATATTGTGTTGGTGGCTATTTTGTTCAAATATCTTTGGAGGGAAAAGGATTTCTACTTGTTTCCTTTTCTTGTGATGATTGGTTGAATGCTTCAAGGTTGATGTTGAGTTGAATGGTGTTGGTTGACTAAACCTTGTTTGATGAGCATTGTTGTTGAAACCCTAATTGATGGTGAAAAGAACATGAGTATCATTGTTATGTGATTCTTTGCATAGTTGGCAATTGTTGGGGTTTCATGTTCTTGAAAGAAAACATTCTATCCTATCCATTTCAGATATTGAGTTGAGTTTTCAGATTTGAGATTGAGATTGAGCTGAGTTGATTTGAGTTGAGTTTTGAGATTGGGATTTGAGTATAGAACATATTGAGTCTCTAACAATTCTCTTTATGCTTCTATGAGTTTGACAAATCACATTGGGTCTCTAACAATTCACTTTGTGATTTCCTACTAAGAAAGTTTTTCTTGGTGAGCTTGCTGAGTTTTGGACGAGTTCTAGTGGGGACTTGTGAGCAGTTTTTGGACAAGTTTCGGTGGGGACTTGTGAGCAGTTTTTGGATAGGTTTCGGTGGGGACTTGTGAGCAGATTTGGACAGGTCCTAGCAGAGGACTTGTGAGCTGAGTTTGATAGTTCTATCAGAGAACTTGAGGACAGAGGTGCATTGGTTCTATGAGAAGAACATGAGGACAGATTTGGCAAGTCTTTGAGAAGGCTTGTATGAAGAGGATTGATTTGTTCAAGAGTTGGACAGATCTGACAGAAAGAGGAAGACTTGTACTAGATCGACTGATTGTGTTTGGTACAGGTTGTTGAGCTATTGTGGACGTGATCATAGAAGGCAGAGGTCTCTTAGGCTAAGCATTGAGGATAGGAGGTCTTCGGTGGAAAGGAGTTCCACGTGCTGGCAAGAGGTAGAGGCAATTGATCTTATGAGGGATCATTTCCAGAGCAGAGGGGAAGGTATCTCCTTTGAGCAGAGGCTCATAAATTCTAATTGGGGGAAGGTATCTCCTTTGAGCAGAGGCTCATAAATTTTAATTGGGGAAGGTATCTCCTTTGGGCCGAGGCTCATAAACATTGTAATTGGGAAGGATTCCCAAAGAACTTTGAGATAACTTTTAGAGAAAAGTTTTGTGGATGTAGCCTGACCATTACAGGTGAACCACGTTAAAATTGGTGTCACTTTGTGGATGATATTGTGCATTGCTTTGATATTGCTTTGGGTATATTGCTTTACTATTTTGAAGTATAAAGGAAAAAGTAAAAAGAGGTCTTATACTTGTTCACCCCCCTCTCAGTATAAGCTTGTGTTCTTCAATTGGTATCAGAGCGGGTGCCTTCGAAAAGTTTAACAACTTGAAGGAAAAGCTAGTAAAGAACACAATGGATTATTCAAGTGGCAATGCAGCACCTATTCTTGATGGGTCGGATTTTGGTCTTTGGAGTGCAAGGATGAAGGTTCATCTAATGGCACTTGGGAATGAGGTTTGGGAAGTGATTGAAGATGAGTACACTATTCCTGAACATGGTCCTAATACTAAAGAAGAAAGGCTCCTACATCACAGCAATTCAAAAGCAATGAATGCAATCCTGAAAGGCTTACAGAAAGCAGATCTCACCAAAGTGATTCAATGCAAGACAACTAGTGAAATGTGGAAACAGGTTGAAGGTGGTTCATACAGGTGATACAAATGTCGGAAAGGCCAAGTTGAGACACTTCAAAGGTATGTTTGAACAACTCAAGATGAATGATGATGAAAATATTAGTGACTACATGCTTCGTATGGATGAGGTTGTTAACTCCATGAAAGACTTAGGTCTTGAGCTTGCTGAAAATGATGTTTGTGATAAGATTTTAAGATCTCTTCCTAATAGATTTAGTGAAAATATTTCTGCTATTGAGGAAGCTAAAGATTTGGATAAGTTGAAAAAGGATGAGCTCCATAGTATACTTGCAGCATTTGAGTTGAGAACTCAAGTGAAGGTTGATGTCAAGAAAGAGGCGACTTTCAAGGCTACCAAGAATTCCAAGGGTAAACGACTTCAAGATAGTGATGAGTCTTCTAGTGATGAAGAGGCATATTACAACAAGAAAGGCAAGTTCTCTAGAAAGCACAAAAGTATGAAAAATATAAGATGTTTCAATTGTGGAAAGTTTGGTCATTATGCTACTGATTGTACTATTCCCAAGAATGAAAGTGATGAAGATAAATAGGATTCTAAGAGCAAGGATTATGAAAAGCACAAGCATCACAGGAAAAACAAAGATGAGCACAACAATCAAGGAAAGAGGTATTCTCACAAGCACAAGAAGAGTTTCTACCTAGACAAAGCAAGTAAGTGTTCTAGTAGTGATAGTGAAAGTTCTTCAAGTGATAATGAAAATGAGATGTTGTTCATATCGAGAAAAGAGGAAGAACCGAAACATAGATTCATTATCATGAAATGTCTTAGATGTGGAAATTTTGGTCACCTTGAGGATGATTGCACAAATAATGATTTGGTTTCTAGTATGTATGAGGATGCTTCAGAAAACTATAAGGAAGATGCATGTATGGTTTTTGAAAAGGGTAGCACCTCTAGTGATAAGAAATCTGAAAAAGGCTTTGATGATTCAAAAAGCAAACAAATAGAGGAAGATATAGAGGAAGGTGAAGTAGATCTTGAAGGTGAACTTATTAGTGCTCTTAGTGCTTTGAAAAAGGAAAGAAAGAAGAATGCTAGACTCAAGGATAAGTTAGATGAATGTTGTATGGAGAGAGATGATCTTATAGAAAGTCTTGACTTCTCTATGGCTAAGACACAAGAACTCAAGGATGAGTTAGAGTCTAAGGTTCTTGAGTATAGTGAGTTAGAACAGAAAATGGCTTCTTTGAAAGAGGAAACTAAAGAGTACAAGGATAAGCTTTACGAGGTTTCAAGATAGCTCCAAAAAGGTTAAGTCACTCATCAAAGGTCAAAGAAAGACAACGAGATAAAATAGGCCTTGGTTTTGTTAAGCCACACAAGGAACAAGTTGGAGAGTCTAGTAAGAGACTCCAAAAGGAAGAGAGTTCTGATGAGGAAAGTATTTCAGAAAAGGAGTCCTTGAATGATAGATGCACAGAAATAGAAAATAGAATTCAGAATGAGAAGAAGAAGTTTTCAGAACCTAAGAGGTCAATTAAAGGAAAGTTTCAAGGCGAGATGTTTTGCTTGTCACGAGGTTTGGTCACATGGCTTCACATTGCATGGCTCAAGTGAAGGAGGTAAATGACAGTTTCAGAAGTGCTAGTTACTTTCAAGGGTATTGCTACTCTTGTCAATAGTTTGGGCACAAGGCAGTTTATTGCAAGGCAAATAACGAGAACAGGTTTGGTCAGAACAGGTTTGGTCAGAACAGGTTTGGTCAGAACAGGTTTGGTCAAAACTGGTGGATTCAAAGATCAGGTTTACCTCAGAGAAACAACATCGTCAAGTGTTTCAAGTGCAACAATGAAGGTCACACAATCAGACAGTGTAGAGCTGAAATTCTAGAATAAAAGAACAGGAACAGTGGCATGATCGGGTCCAAGGATCAAGTCATGGACAAGAACGAGGGATGAGAACAAGAACAAGAACGAGTGACAGGAACAGGAATATGGACAAAGAGTTCAAGAGAAGGCCCGACAAGGAAGTTATAGACGCTGATGATGATCGGTGCCTAATGGGAGTTTTACTCCCACCCAAGAATTAATCACCTCATCGGGGAGGTGGGGGAGGGACTAAGCTAAGAGGCTCATTCTTAGTCCCGAGCCCCAAAGGTGACCCTTTGCCATTGATGACAAAGGGGGAGAGATTTGAGTAAGGAGGAGAGCCTCAAGACAGGGGGAGCTATTTATGTTGAGTTTCTGTGTTGTTGAGAAGCATGGTTTGCCATCAATGACAAAGGGGGAGATTGTTGGCAATTTTGGGTTTGAGATCCTAGCTTCTTGTCTATGAGTTGTCATTGATGTCAAAAGGAAATGGCATTAATGTTAAGAGGATGTGTTGGCTTCAAAGGTGGAAGATTCCAAGAGAATATTTTTAAGAGAATCCGGAGAGATTCCATTGGATAGGGTTTTTATTAAAACCAAGTTAAATGGTTTTTATTAAAACCAATGGAGGTTCTCTTTATTATTTATTTAATTATTATTTAAAACCCTTCAAGGTTTTAATTAATTAATTATTTAATTAATTAAGGGAGAAATTATTTTTAATTTATTAAAAATACTTAAAGGTTTTTAAACCTTTTTTTATTCTTAATTTATTAAAATTATTTAAGGGTTTTTAAACCCTTTTTGAAAAGACTTTTGATTAATTTCGAAATGGTCTTTATTTTCGCCGACGTCAAGGTGTCTTCGAAGAGACTATTTATTCTCCAACTCCTAAGGTTGGAAGGCTAATTAATTCGAAATTCCCCGAATGCAATTTGCGGTGTTTGTGCTCTGTATTCGCTGCGATCGAAGGAAGACTTAGAAGCACGTGCGGTTGAAAAGTCTTCGGGAGTTTTTTTTGAGGGTGAAGTGGAGGGAAGTTCACTTGTGAACTTCGTAGCCCGCGTGGGCTAGTGGCAGCGAAGGCTGCTGTTGGGCGTTGCATTGGCGGAGGTCATCGTTTCGAGTCTCGTGGGGGTGCTTTGCTAGAGTAACACACGTTTTTATTAAAACGTCTTTATGCCGTGAAATTCGGAGTTTCTTGGACAGCGATTTATAAGGTGTGATTAAATTTTATGAGTTTTGGCTTTTGTGATTAGCATTGAATAAAAGCTTAGGAGAAATAAGGGCATATTTCTTTGGATGTATTTTTAAGATTATTCTTTGCTATGCTAAAATTAAAAATGGAGGTATAAGGTGTGAGTCTGTGATTGTTGATTTATTGGCATGTTATGGTGGTTGTGTTTAAAGAAGTGGAGCTAAAAGGTGTAATAAAGGAAGTTTATATTATTGCTCATTTCTTTTTATTCTAACCCTAACTTGGTTGGAAGTTTGAGAGTTGTGTGTGGTGACAACTTGAAGGTTCAATTATCTTCTACTCCAATAAGGTATGGGCACATTCTTCTTATGAGTATGATTGGTGTATGTTTTCTGAAATAAGGTTGGAGTGAAAAGGTATTCTACTAGGTATCCTTTGGCTAGGTGTAAATCCTATTTTCTGGTTTGTTGAAGACTACTTATGCATTGTTATCCTTAAGGAGAGTTTTTGGTGAATGCATAATTTTTGGTTTGAGATAGTGGAAGCTTTGTGCACTAGGGTTTATATTTGTGAGTCTAGCTACTTGCATTGAGTTGGTGGAACCCTTGGTTGGCTGTTTTGAGTTTGATGGTTGAGTTGCTTCCATAGAGGTTGTTTGATCAAGTTATTGCTTTACTTGATTCATGATATTGGGCTTACTCCATTGAGTTGATTTGAGCAAGTTATTCTTTGCATTTGGTGATATTGTGTTGGTGGTTGTTTTGTTCAAATATCTTTGGAGGGAAAAGGATTTCTACTTGTTTCCTTTTCTTGTGATGATTGGTTGAATGCTTCAAGGTTGATGTTGAGTTGAATGGTGTTGGTTGACTAAACCTTGTTTGATGAGCATTGTTGTTGAAACCCTAATTGATGGTGAAAAGAACATGAGTATCATTGTTATGTGATTCTTTGCATAGTTGGCAATTGTTGGGGTTTCATGTTCTTGAAAGAAAACATTCTATCCTATCCATTTCAGATATTGAGTTGAGTTTTCAGATTTGAGATTGAGATTGAGTGAGTTGATTTGAGTTGAGTTTTGAGATTGGGATTTGAGTATAGAACATATTGAGTCTCTAACAATTCTCTTTATGCTTCTATGAGTTTGAAAAATCACATTGGGTCTCTAACAATTCACTTTGTGATTTCCTACTAAGAAAGTTTTTCTTGGTGAGCAGTTTTTGGACAGGTTCTGGTGAGGACTTGTGAGCAGTTTTGGATAGGTTTCGGTGGGGACTTGTGAGCGGTTTTTGGACAGGTTTCGGTGGGGACTTGTGAGCAGATTTGGATAGGTCCTAGCAGAGGACTTGTGAGCTGAGTTTGATAGTTCTATCAGAGAACTTGAGGACAGAGGTGCATTGGTTCTATGAGAAGAACCTGAGGACAGATTTGGCAAGTCTTTGAGAAGGCTTGTATGCGAGAGGATTGATTTGTTCAAGAGTTGGACAGATCCGATAGACAGAGGAAGACTTGTACTAGACCGACTGACTGTGTTTGGTACGAGGTTGTTGAGCTGCTGTGGACGTGATCATAGAAGGCAGAGGTCTCTTAGGCTAAGCATTGAGGACAGGAGGTCTTCGGTGGAAAGGAGTTCCACGTCGTTGGCAAGAGGTAGAGGCGGTTGATCTTCCGAGGGATCATTTCCAGAGCGAGAGGGGAAGGTATCTCCTTTGAGCGAGAGGCTCATAAATTCTGATTGGGGGAAGGTATCTCCTTTGAGCGAGAGGCTCATAAATTCTGATTTGGGGGAAGGTATCTCCTTTGGGCCGAGGCTCATAAACATTGTAATTGGGAAGGATTCCCAAAGAACTTTGAGATAACTTTTAGAGAAAAGTTTTGTGGACGTAGCTCGACCATTACGGGTGAACCACGTTAAAATTGGTGTCACTTTATGGATGATATTGTGCATTGCTTTGATATTGCTTTGAGTATATTGCTTTACTATTTTGAAGTATAAAGGAAAAAGTAAAAAGAGGTCTTGTACTGTTCACCCCCCCTCTCAGTATAAGCTTGTGTTCTTCAACATTCAAGAGATGGGTTTTAAGCAATTGTTGGTGAAAAGTTTGATAATTTCTTCCATTGGGAGGGAGAATGGCAACTTGGTTATGATTGCCCTCCAATGGTTTCCAAAATCATAGACAGGTTCCTCATCCCATTGTTTCAAATAATATATATTTGATAAAGACACCTTCTTTATGATATTAAGGGCAAAGCATTCCAAGAATAGATCTATCAATTGATCAAAAGTATAAATACTATGTGTAGGCAATTGATTGTACCATTCAATGGCATCTCCCCCTAATGTTTGAGGAAACATTTAGAGCATAAGAGAATTATCATCACTAATCCGAAAACATACGTGGACAAATGAACTCACATGCTCCTTAGGATCTTCAATTTCCTTGAACTTGGTAAATTTTGGTACCATAAAATCTATTGGATATGGTGGTGATGGTATCGATGGATGGATTGGTTGATGGGTCAGTTGGCTTAATGTGAGCTTTTGGCTCATTATCCCTTGTGATTTTTGCATCAACTGATTGATTTGCTTTTGCATTGCCTGGAATCTAAGATCTTCTATTGGAATATGAGGACCTTGGATTATGTGATGATTGGTTCATGGGTTGGATGGTAGATGTTGGGGTGTGACCAACATGGTGTTGTGGAATGGATTGGGTTGAGTATGTGGAGAATATTAATGGTTGAAATATGGGGATGATTGATGAGGATGATGATGGATAAATGGATTGTGTTTTTGGTTAGTGGCAATGTTGATTGGTATGGTGGATGTGTGGAGTGGTGGTGGATTGGGGATGGATACTATGGAAGATTGAGGGACCCATGCTAAATTTTCATTGGTGAGCAGAGGTTGATTTGGAACTCCTTGGGTCATAGGGTCTATGTAAGCTGATTTTTTTCCTTTTGTTCATTGTGAAAGAAATCTGTTGATGAGCCCTAATGTATCCGTAAGTTCTTGATTTGACCATGTGTCGAATGATGGGATTGTGGTTGGATGAGATGATGGATGGGTTGATGATGATGGATGATTAGACATGGTCATGTTGATTAGGTGAGATGGTGGAGATGTGGATGACACAGTCATGTTGGCTAAGTGAGATGATGAAGGTGTGGATGATGATGGATGAGAGGACATGGGTATGGTGCAATTTGCATTTGATGTTACAACTTTGAAGCGAGGGACTTGTGAGGCAGCATTGATATACTCCTCATACAAGGGGTTGGTATAGGTGGATGTGAGATATGTGTTTGAAACACTTAGGCTTTGTGGTGGTTGGCTAGTGGAGGAAGGCATACCATATTCATAACTCGAATTAGGATATCCTTGGGAAAGGTAGGTGGTAGCCAATTTGGATTCTTCAAATCCCTCTTGGCTAAGGGGCTCTAAGACATAGTTGGAGGACTTGTAGATGACCCTCACTTTGTCCATGTTTATTTGGGTGGTGGTTGTTTCCACATTGTATGGAAGGGTTCCTACTTGAGGTAGGGATGGATATGACAATCCAGATAAAGTAGTCTAAACCATATTGGATGGGGCTACCGAAGTAGTAGGATCATGGGAAATATTTTCCATTAAACTACTTTGATTTATTACTTTCTTTTGTTGTCTCGTTAGCACCATAAAGTAGTTAAACCAAAGATTTAAAGTTTATCAAAATCACACAAACTAATTTTTTTTTTTCAGAATTTAAAGTAAAGAAAACAATCAATCCTAGGTTTCACCGTGTGTGGCTTACCTTGTTCATTAATTATTTTCTTTCATTAATGTGAAGTTCCTTTTAGAATTGTTGGCTTGTGTGTTTTGATGTAACTTAATCTTGTTTAAAGAAAACAAAGGTAAAAACTAAGGTTGGCCAGGGAAATGAGATTCTTGTTGGTAATGACCTCCAACAAGTTTGCTCGGGGGTAGTCCTATGGTTTCTAGGGTAGATATTGGTGGATGGAAATCACTGCCACCGTCACCAGATCTCAAGCAATGGCTGGTGATGAAATTCAACCACTATTGTTAAAAATGTGAATCGTGCGAGTGTGTGTTATTAATTTTATTAGATCTCTTATTCTCTATGGTGTGCAAACAATATTAAATATTACTAACTTTACTAATCTAAATTAGAAGCCAGCATAAAGATGCAAATTTCACCTAAAGAGCACAAAGTACATCCTTAAAATCCCCTGCCTACAAGTGATTAAAATCACAAGAGCAAACGGAGGGTTCATCCACCTCTCTGCCAAAGGGGTCAGCCTAGGAAAATATTACTTTACGCATCAAGATGTTGTTCCTATTTAGATATGCAAAATTAAAGTGATCTTTAACCCTAAAATGCAAAATCTAGGATGATTTTCTGTTTCATATGCACTCCAAATGCAAACAATCACCTAGATCTACAACTTTGGAACAAGAAATGAATTTTGTGTAACTAAACACACACAAACCCTAAATGTAATTTGCTAAGGATTATTTCCCAGATTACTTAGTTTTAAACCCAAAAAAGCAAAAAAATAGTAGCAAAAAGCAGAATACATAAATCACTAAATGGTAAACCAGGGTTATGGGACTTACTTGGAAGCGTTAGCTTTGCTCCAAATCAAAGCCAGGCGTGGTTGGGTGCCTGTGTAGGCGCAATAGAGCACCTGTGTAGGTGCAGCAGAGCACCTGTGGTTGTCTGAAAATGCTTCTAAATGCTTTGTGCATGCTCCCAAATGCCTGCGTAATCTTTGAAAATGTTGTAGACTGCTTCAAAAACCCTAACGATGAAATCGACGACCTCTACGCTTCTAAAAATTCATATAACAGATAGAAATAAAATTAAGTTAGCAAGGTAGATCTATTAAATAATGAAACCCTTGTGGGGTCCCATCGTGATCACCATTTTTGAAGAAGAAAACACAACACTTAAACAATAATAAAGAAATCAAATGACCCAAATAAACACAAGATTGCACAAAATAGATAGATTTATTCAATAAGCCAAGGGAGCCAATAAACTCCTTTTGATACAATCTGTACTCAGTGAGTATTTGATACAAATATTTACAAAATGCTAGGGTTCTTTGAAACCCTAGCTACAACAAATAAGTGTATTCAGATAGTGTGTCCTCGCTTCCAATGAAATGAGTGGGCTTTAGGTATCCGATGCCGGACCACTCCAACTTCAACAATCGTTCAACAATATGAAGAATCTGCATACACAAACAAAGAAAGGGATTAATAACACTTGTGAGGGCTCCATAGTGTGAGAGCCTCAGACATTAGTAAATCCAAACTAAAAATAGATCAAATGGCATGCGAAATCCACAAATCATGTAACATAATAAAACAAATAAATATATACCTTGCTTGTGACGATGTCTTGTTTCATTGTTGCAGTCTTGACAACAGATGGCATGATGTAGTAGGATCTGACTTGTATTTCTATGGATGCAGTAGGCTCAGATACACACTTGGTAGGCTCTAGTTTGAGCTTCACAGGCTCTAGAGTGAGCTTGTGATACAACAGGCTCTGGTGAGCGCTTGGCAAGCTCTGTAGCGAGCTTCGCAGACTCTATAGTGAGTTGGGCAAGCTCAGGAGGGCGCTTGCAGGTAAGGGTAAATCTATAGAAGCAGATCGAGGGGGTGGAAATGAATGCGACGAATGGATTGGGGCTATGACAATAATGGAGGATGAACAGGGAATGGTTGGAATAGTAGAAGTCTTGTTGACTAGCTAGGGCTTTAGATCTTCAAACTCTATCTCTCTCTACTTTGCTAGGGTTTCAACAATGACTCCTCCAAGGTACAATTTCTAATCTCAAGGTTCTAGGTTTTGGGCATTTACAAATGCCCTTATTTATAATCCAACCTAGGGTTTTCTTTGGTTTTTAGCCTTACACTTTTGATCGTGTGGCTAAGATTAAATTAGATCCTAAGGTTGAGATTACTTTTTAGATGTGGCATGGATTAATAAATATGGACGATGGGGATTAGATTGGATCGGACGGTTGTGGTTAATTGAGTTTATAAATATATATATTATAATAAATATATTATAATATAATATAAAATATTATATTAAATACAAAATAATATAAAATAATATTAAAATAATCTCAATTGGGTTAGGAAATGGCGGGAAAGGTGGAATTGGGCCAAATAATTGGTGGGAAAGGTGTATGGTGGACAAGTGGGTGGCGGAATGGTTAGGATGGAGGATTAGTGGCTGTAATTTGGTGTCTACACTCACATATTGGGAGTTGTGCCTTTGTGTATGCAGGGTATGATTGGGGTAAAATTACAGTTGTAAAAGTTACAATTGATCAGGATGAATTTGCTCAGTGTTATTTTTTTGATGGATATATAAAATCAAAACCAATGATGTGTAATATGGGTTATAAAGGTAAAGTTTTAGGACCTCATTAAAATGGTATAAAATAACCTTCAAAATTTGAAGAACGACCTGCCCGGTGTGGTCTTGGCTATATTCCCACAAAAATAGAACCATTCCCATATGAATATGATGATCACCTTATAACATATCAAGAATATATGGAACAAAAAGAGCTCTTTAAAAGGACACATACTTGCAATATGTTAACTATAGCTTATTCGGAAATAATTGCTTCTTTGGATGAATTTTTAGAAGGTGATATCTTTCATGATATATCTCTTGATGAAGTATTAAGGAATAAATTCTTCTTTGATGGATCTATGCCATGTATAGCTCATGTTGAAGCAAATACTCCTAAAGAAGAACTATCCAAATGCACATTAGAAGAGTTACAAGAAATGGGTGTGTCACCCGCACCACCCAACTTTGAAAGAGACTTAAATATTGTTGTAGAAAATTTTTAAAAGTTAATATTGGAACAAAATAAAACCCTCGCCTGGTCAAAATTGGATCAGAATTAAGTGAAGAAAAACAAAAGTTATATATTGAATTCCTCACAAAATATGCTAATGTTTTTGCTTGGATATACGTAGATATGCCAAACCTATATTCTTTTGTAGTTATGTACCATTTAGTAGTGCGCCCTGATGCTAAACCTGTAAAGAAAAATCTTAGAAAAATGCATCCTAAAGTAGCACTACTAGTCAAAAGTGAGTTAGAAAAGCTTTTAAATGTAATTTTTACACAAGCTATTGACTATGCTGAGTGGATATCAAACGTTGTTCCAGTAAATAAGAAAGAAGCTACTAAGATTAGGGTTTACACTAATTTTAGAGACATAAATGTTGCATGCCCTAAGGATGATTTTTCCCTCCCTAATATGGATCAGATCATATATTTCACAATCGGGAGTGGGATGCTAACCCTCATGGATGGTTTTTTAGGATACAACCAAATCAAAATAACTCCTAAAGACCAATCTAAAATAGCCTTTATTACCCCTTGGGGGACATTTTCCTGGAAAGTAATGCCTTTTGGGTTAAAAAATGCAGGTGCAACTTATCAGAGAGCCATGACATATATTTTTCATGATATGATGTATGATAGTTTGCATGATTATGTGGATGATATTATAGCTCGTTCATCAAAATAAGACGATCACATTAATGATTTAAGAAAAGTGTTTGATAGACTAAGAGAATATTTGATACGATTAAATCCAGACAAGTGTGTATTTGGAGTGAAATCTAGAAAGTTATTAGGAGTTATTGTTTCTATGTGAGGTATAGAAGTAGATCCTCTCAAGATTAAGTCTATCCTTGATATGCCACCTCCTAAAAACATATCAGAGTTAAGAAGTTTACAAGAAAAACTTCAATCTATCTGTCACTTCATCGATAAGTTGGTGGATAAAATAAGACCTTTTCTTAAATTACTTAAGAAGAATATTCTCTTCAATTGGGATAAAGAATGTCAAGAAGCCTTTGAGAGTATTAAAAAATATCTTCTTACTCCTCCAGTGATTGTTCCTTCTAGACCAGACCATCCATTTATTTTATATATTTTTGCTTTAGAACTTGCACTGGGAGCTATGTTGGATCAAATTGATGATGAAAAGAAAGAAAGAGCCACATACTACATAAGCAGAAATGTAATAAGTTATGAAACTCGATATACTCCATTAGAAAAAAAAAATTAGCAATTGTGTTTTCTACGCAAAAATTTGTGTCATTACATGCTTAGTCAGACATCATATGTCATTATTAAGTCTGATCCATTAAGGTACTTGATGAGTGGACCTTACTTGCCAAGATGCATAGCTAAGTGGGTTCTTTCTCTTAGTGAGTTTGAACTCACATTTATCAGCCAAAAATCTATTAAAGGCCAAGTTATTGTTGATTAGTTAACTGCTGCACCTTTAAACCTACTCATCCTATGAACATTGAATTTCCTGGTGAGTGCCTTAATCTAGAAGATCATTCTGAGACATGGTCTTTGTATTTTTATGGAGCTAGATATATGAGTGGTGTAGGTTCCAGTATCATATTGAAATCTCCCCAAAAGCACCTTATACCTTTATCTTTTAAGTTACAATTTGCTTGTACTAATAATACTACAGAGTATGAGGCTCTAATCCTTGGGTTACGAGCTACTTTAGCTTTAAAAATTAAAGTTTTATTAGTTTTCAAAGATTCTCAGCTTGTGATAAATCAAATAAATGAAGTTTATCAAACACGAGATGAGAAAATTTGTCCTTATAAAGAATATGTCCTTAAGCTTATATCATTGTTTGAAAAAGTAACTTTAGAAGCTATTCCTAGAACTAACAACCGTGATGTCGATACTATGGCTGCGACTGCTTCTTTGTTGCCTTTGGAGTTGGATGATGAGTATGCTACTATCATTATTCACCAACTCCAAGAACCTATGTCTTCTAAGTCATGCCTAGAGCCATTAGATGTGTTTTTTAATGATGAAATTACCCCAAAATCTTGGTATGCAGATATCTTTGATTTTCTTCAGAAAGGGATTTTACTTGAAGGACTAGATAGAAACCAACGTAGGCTATTATGTAAGAGAGTTGTTCGCTTCGTAATTTTTAGTAATACCTTATATAGAAAATCTTTTGAAGGTATCCTATTAAGATGTCTCAACCTAGAAAAGTCTAAGAAAGCCTTAAGTGAAGCCCATGATGGGTCCTATGGACGACACTTTAGTGGAGGTGCCATTGCTAAAATTCTCCTTATAATGGGATATTTTTGGCCTTCCATGGAAAAATACGCTAATGATTATGTGTGTCATTGTGATAAGTGTCAAAAGCATGCTGACCTTATCCATGCTTCCGCTCAGGAACTTCAAGCCATATCCTCTCATTGGCCCTTCTCAAAAGGGGGTTTAGATATCATTTGTAAAATCAATTATGTTTCTTCTAATGGTCATAAATTCATAATAACAACAACAAAATATTTTACAAAGTGGGTTGAAGTTATGCCTTTAGCTTCTTGCACGGGAGTTCTAGTTTCTAAATTTATTTTCAATCAAATTATTTGTAGATTTGGAATTCCATCTAATCTCATCTCTGATAATGGAACGTGTTTTAAGAAAAAATATGTTAATAAATTATGCCAAAAATATAAAATCCAACATAGATGGTCAACTCCTTATTATCCACAAGGTAATGGCCAAGATGAAGCATCCAATAAAATCTTAATATAAATCTTAATAATATTAGTTAATAAATCTGGTCGTGATTGGCGTATACAATTATATCTTGCCTTGTGGGCTTATCGAACTAGTGTTCGTACTCCTACAGGTGCTTCACCTTTTGTCTTGGTTTATGGTGCCAAAGCAGTTTTTCCATTTGAATTAGAAGTTCCTTCTTTAGCTCTTCTACTTCAATATGTTGAAGTAGGAGATGAATATCACGCTGGCAGATTTAGTCAACTGGAACTTCTAGATAAAAAGTGCATCCATGCTTTAGAGCATCTTTGTGCCTACCAAGAAAAACTTAAAAGATCATATGCAAATAAAGTTCACAGTCGATCCTTTGAAGTTGGTGATTTAGTCTTAAACGAAAATAAAAAAAATACAAATGCTAGAAAAGATTTAAAAGGGAAATTTCAATCTAATTGGCTTGGGCCATATGTCATCACTGCTAAATTTGGATCAGGTGCATATAGATTGGCTTCCTTGGATGAGAAAGATATCAAGGAACCCATGAATATCATGCATTTGAAGAGATATTATGCATAAAATCAAAAGTTCCATTTCTATACATACTTGTAAATAACTTCTTTATTATTTTTACAAATATTTTCAAAATATCAAAAAAATCAAGAAAACATAAAAATTTCCAAAAATATTTCAAATTATTAGTGTTTACATCAGTATGTATTGTTGTTTCAAAAATCAGAGTTATATTTTATTTTATTTCAGATAATTTCAAAAGTTATCTTGAACCATGCACTTAGTTTCACATATTCACTAATTTTGATTTCATCACTATGATTATAAATCTCTCTTGAACCAAAGATCACTACTATTTCACTAAATAATATTTTGAGTTTTGGGAAATGGTCTTGCTACTTCTTGAACCAAGAACACATTCTCACATCTTAAAAATGATTTGTTGCAAATTCGAAAAGGATACTACATAATAGTCTTAGTTCCTTAAGTGAAAATTTTCCCTTGCTATCCTATTATGTGCATGGTCTAGAATATTGAGAATTAGAAAAAGTACAAGCTTCCCCCCTACCCGAATAAATATCCCTTGCCCTATGTCTAATCTGGACAAGTATCAAAAAAAAAAAAAAAAGCAAAAGCAATAAAATCTCCTTGTTCAAAATGGACAAGAAATCCCTATTACAAAAGTGAAAAGAAGGGGATAGTGAGCTTGAATCCCTAGAATTCCTCAATTATTCGAAAGCCATGAGGTAAGCCCCATAACTGGTGGTTTGTACCCAACCCGCTTGACCTTGGGTAATCCCTTTCGCATGGCGACATGTTTGTCACATTAGCGACCTTCTTTTGTATAGACCAATGTCTGCTTATGGACTAGCTAGCTTTTGGTAACTTGAATTACATAGTAGTTCGGTACAATGGCATGCACAAAATTATGGTTAATGAATATTTCACTTGCATACACATTGGTTCATAAAAGTTTGCTTGTATCACTACCTTACTCAAAATCGGTAAATTAATTTCACCAAACACATACATTTGATTCTTGAGAGATTTTGTATCATTGTGTCAAATCAAGATGGATAATGAACTCACTTATCACACATTGGTTCTTGATGAATTTTATTTTGTCTTAGAAATTAGTTAAAATATTCCTTTGAAGTTTGTTAGACAACATAAGTTCGTCATTTATATTTCAAACTTTTTCAAAATATTCAAAAATAATTTATCTCAAAAAGAACTTGTAGTACAAAATCATTCATCATGCATTGCATTTTGACTTCGCAATGATGGTATAATTCCTAGGAATTATTCTTCTCAAATTTCACACTAGGAATTCTATGCCTAGCACAAGTCATCTTTCTCAATTTTTTAGGTCTAAACATTCCATATTTATTAATCTTCTTAAATTGTGATACAAATGATTTTTTTCATATCAACTTATGTCATAAAATAAAACAATTTCATATTATCATGCATTGCATTTTGACTTCGCAATGATGGTATAATTATTAGTAACTATTGTTCTCAAAATTTTCACATTAAGAATTCTATGCCTAGCGCAAGTCATCCTCCCTAAATTTTCATGCTTAAATCACATTTTTCACAAACAGTTAACCTCATCAAAATATTTCTTAAAAATCAATTTTTCTCAAAACAGAATCAAACATCTTCTTCTATCATCACAAGCCTCAAGAGTATACTTGAGCACCACAAAAACACTCCTATTATTAGCAATACAAAAATCCTCACAACATGATTCGCTTCACGACCTAGCAAGCATCGATATCCACCAACGATCATATAACAACACAACATCCTCCAAGGAACATTGCTAATCCATTTATTTTATTATTTTACCAAAATATCTTGTCAAAAACATATTTTTCAGAAACACATTTACAAAAATGTAAAACATTTTTCATTTTAAGCAATGATCAAAAAACTAAACTCAAAAATCATGATTATAAGAAATTTAAACATCATAAAAATTCACTCAAATGCAATCAAATCATACAGAGTCACATAAAATAAGAAGGTTAATATATATATCCTCCAAATATCCTCTAGTGTAGGGGTCATTTCCCTCGTCTGTAACCAAAAACAGGAAGAACCTAGGTACCACCATTCGGCCAAAGCAGTCAGCGGTCACATATCGACTAGAACCTGTGGCAACTCCACCACGTGTAGTAACCCAACAATACCTAAGTTCTCTTTCTTTGTTATCGTGAGGGCATTCAGGTCCTCCTGAAATGCGTCGTATCGCCACTCCCTATTCTTCAATTTCCTTTTCTGTTCACAAAAGCAACAACAACAAAATCAAAATTTCAATCAGTCAATTAATAAACAAAGTTTTTGTCTAAAATCGGTTAGTTTTTACGATAATCAAAAACTTTTGTTTGATATCGACCATTTTTTTGCGATATCGAACACTTTTGTCCGATATCGACCAATTTTTTGCGATATCGGGTGAATTTGTCCGATATCGATTGATTTTCTATGATATCGAATGATTTCGTATGATATCGATCGATTTTTGTTAAAAATGGACCGATATCATTGAAATCGAGTCGATATCATAGAAATTGACCCGATTTTATCGATGTGATGAAAAAAAATGGTAACCATGCCCTAATATCCAAATTAAATTCAAATCTTGGGCCTCGTCGGACTGAACGCTTGTCCCTTTCCTGGTTCTTTTAGCGGTGTAAAAGGTTTAAAATGATTGTGGCATGGTGGTTATAGGGTCGGACTACGCGAAGATCTAAGTGGCGGCTTCTAGAGCGGACAGTGCAGAATACTATGGCGGCCATAAAAGCTGGATAGCCTGCCCGAATTCATGACGGCTACCAATTCCACCATGTAAATTCAAAAAAATATATATCCAAATTAAACATACATTCAAGCACAAAAAAATCATAAAATATAACTAAAAATTAGTTTTAGATCCTTACCCATATCTAGCCGGTCTTTCTGTGCACCATATATGCTTGATGAGGAACTTCTACCATCTTCTCTCTCTAGAGCTCAAAACCAGAATAATTGCATAGTAAAAATGAATTAGGTTTTACCCTAATTCTTTAGTTTTATTAATGTGCAAATTTTGAGTTTTTTTACCAAACCTGGAATTTGGTGCAAAAAATTGAAGGGGGTATCATATCTAAAACAGTTTAACAATAAAACTTGAAGTCATCAAAAAAATTTACAATAAATTTTTGCTTTCTCGTAAAGTGTGCCATACTTTTCTTTAACGCATTTTATTTCGAAATTGCGCTAAAGAAGGGGAAAATTGTACCACCCTAAAAATGACTCACATTAATTTAAACCTAAGTTAAAAAATTTTGAAAAAAAAAATTTAACTATCCTTAACTTGTTGCCTTGATTTTCGTGCCCGTTACAAGTTTGTTTTAGCCCTCGTGCGAAATCGTGCGATTTTAGTGCAAAATCGACAGATTTTGCACGAAATTGGATCACCCTATTTTGTCCAAAACCAAAAATGCTTGCCTTAGCAAGGTGACAAAATCTAGTTGCAACTTCCTTGTCTTTACCTGGACAATTGCACGACGGTTGCGAGATTGGTTCGACCAATTTTGTCTAGAATAGAGGAGGTTGTAACCCCCCTTCATTTTTAGCCCAACCCCTTAGTTGATTTCTTCCTATTTAATCCAAGCTCCTTGTATCGAATTACTCTATGGAACATCCGTATATTTTCATCTTATAACTCTATCAGTTTGCTGTATTTTTGTAGGTTCAAGTTGTACATCGATCATATATGTGCGATATTGTATTGCCCAATTTCAATATCATTCCACCTGATTTGTGATGAAATTGTTTGATTTTGTCTGCATCACACATCCTTGTTGTTCAGCTGCTTGGGGGCATCCAAACCTTAGTGTTTGCATTCTATATTTCTATTTCTTCTATTTAGAATCATATTTAGATCATCTTAGATTCATTACACTTGGTATTCTAGCTTGCATGTTCCCATTTCCTCACTTTTTTCAAGTATTCGCGTATTTAACATAGAGTCATATTCAATAATTCATTTGTTGTACTTTCAAATTCATCGTTCTCTACAATCTAGTTCAGTAGATGCATATTATCTAGTAAAAATGTTGTTTTTTGTATCAAAGTTGTCAAACTGCATCTCTCTACCCTGATCGGTTGGGTTTCTGCATAATAGGACCACCTGATTAGCAGATCGTATCACCCGATCTTGCTTGATTTCGATCGATTTTACTTGCAACAAAGAATCAAAAACTACATCAGAATTTCGAATGCAGGCCAGAGTTTAAATTTCTTTTAAGCATTGCATAATTCATCTAAATTTACTTATATGATGTTTTTTAGCTTCATAAAAATCAAAATTGCATATAGATTAATGTAGTTGCATATTGGCCAAAACTAGGTATATGCATGATTTGATAAATGAAACGCATCAAAACAAATCCCAAACCTAGGTGTGGAAATTGCCACAAAATATTTCCTGGTGAACCCACCTAATTTGTCGAAAAATCACTATAAGAGGGTACGAATTCAAGTACCTCTCCTTTGAGGTGTAGACCTATCATTCCCACATTCCTCTTTGAGGCACAGATCCATTAGCTTGAAGGAAAGGAGTGTGTGAATTTTAGACCTACATTGGTCTTCACCACTAGCTTATAGTCCATGAACGACATGAAGACAAGGGGGATCAGATTCGGGCTCGTATGCACTAGCTGAGGGTTGGTGATCGCCCGTCCAAAGCCTTTTTCAAGTCTCTTCATTCCAAGCAAGCCAGCATCTAGATCAAGGCTATTCAAGTCTCTCATGATAGGATGACTTCTCTTCCTAATATTGCTTCAGCCTTTGTGGATCATTATAAGCTTGTATTTCAAGCACAATAGGATTCTCTAGAATGTTAGATGGCGCTCCAACAATGTCTTGATGTTGTTCCTGCTAAGTTGTTTGCTTATGACAAACTTCTTTGTGAGGCTTCTCTTTCACTTGATGAGCTTCATAATGCTCTTATGACTATGTCAGATGACAAGTCCTCTGGTCTTGATGGCTTGCCCTGTGAATTTTATAAATCCATTTGTAAGTTTACTAGGCCTACAATGAAATGTTATGCAACAATTCTCTGGGCAATATTATCAATCGTGGACATTAAATTTATTCCTATAGCAGACACTCCTGAGCTTATCACCACTTGGATACCTATTACTTTGCTTATTGTCTCTTACAATATTTTGGCAAAAGCTTTAATTCCCCATATTCGTAACATTTTCCCTATGATTATCAGACCAAAGCAAACAAGTTTCATTAAAGGCATTACATTTTGGATAATCTTATGCCTATTTGGGAAGGTTTAGAATGGGCTCGTATCTCTGGTCAAAAGCCCCTTTTCCTTAAATTAGACTTTGAGAAAGCTTATGATCGTATTGAGTGGCCTTTCATTCTCGTCATGCTCCAAGCTCTCGGCTTTGGCCCCTTTTTTATCATGGCTATTAGTATGTTGTTTGTTGATGCTTCAACTTGTCTTACTATTAATGGACATAGGTCAGAGGATTTTTGTTTGTTTTGTTCTATTTGTCGGGGTTGTTCTTTGGCCCTCTCGCTTTACATCCTTGTTGCTAATGCTTTTGGTTATCTTCTTGACAATCAAGCATCTAAGGGGTTAATCAAAGCTATTCTTTTGCCTGATATGTCCACCCAACTTATTAATGGGCACTTTGCAGATGATTATTTTCTCACTATCAATGAGGATGAGGTTTCAATTTCAACTACTTTGGTTTGTTTGGACACTTTTTGTAAGGCCCGGTATCCAATATCCAATGGTCTAAGTCTTTTTGTGTCTGCCTTGATTCTTCTTATGTGCTTGCTTGGCTTAGACATTTTTCATGGCATTGGCTTTAAAGGGGTGAGTGTTTTGAGTTATTAGGAATCCCTTTCGCTTTTGACATCTCGTCCTCTGATAGAATTGAAAAAAATATTTCTTGTTGGGCCTCGCGTCCCCTTTCTCTTGTCGATAAATTTTAGGTTTGCACAAAAATTCTTGTTGCCACCTATACTTATTACTCCTCTTGTTGGACCCCTTCTAAGAATTCTTAAGTTGACCAAACCCTTAAAGATTTAAAAATAAAGGAAAGCAACCTTTCTTATTAAAAAAAAAAAAAAACTTTAATTTCTTCATCCATGTGCACGTCAATTCTTGATAACCAAACCGCTAGCGGCCACATAAATCGCAAAGGAGGGATTAGAAAGGGTTTTGTGGCCATATTTTGAGAGACAATAAGAAAAAGTGACTGTCAATGTAACCTCTAACCTATTCAAATACATATTATAACTCTATTTCGGGAATTCAAATATTTTACCCGAAATGAAATGAAAACGTACATTTTTCTCGTCGAAGTGGAAGCCTACTCGCGAGTCACCGAGATTGAAATATATCGTAAAATACAGCGACTTATTGGTAAAACTAAAATCGGCAGACGTCGCTGTCGGCGGTGAAGATATTTACGATGTCGGCACGCTCACGGCTATGAAAAAATGTCGTTGTGGGCACCAACCAACCAGTCTTCGGATGTTTGTGGATATTTGTGTCACCGACTCTCTTCAGGCCTTACGTGTCATATGAAGGGTGTTTTCAGGCATCAACAAAACCGCGTTCCACATCCTCCCACAGCCTATAAATAAACGGGGCATCCATTCCATATTCATAACTCGGACTGAAGCGGTTCACCTCTAGTCTTTCAAATTCACTGTTTATATTCTCAGGTTTGCTCCAGGGTTTCTGAAATTTTAAAGAATGGCGGAGGGTGGAGAGAAGAAGGGATTAATGGAGAAGGTTAAAGAGAATATTCCAGGACAGTAGGACAAGAAAGAAGGCAAAAAGTATCATGGTGAGGGGGGAGAGAAGAAATGTGGTGAAAAATAGTGTGGTGAGGGTGGAGAGAAGAAGGGATTGTTGAGCAAGGTGCAGCAAAAGAATTGCAAAAGTATTGTCATTGTTGTCAACACAGTCAGATTGATGCAGTTGATGCAGTTCAGAGGTCAGTCAGATCAAGTGCGAGAAAGTTTCAAGGAAAACGAGAGGTGACCCGGATTCGAAACGGCAAAAAGAGACAAGGAAGAAAAGCGTCGCGATATCGCGACATGTTTTCTGTCGCGATTTCGCGACATGGTCGAGGAGAGAGAAGGCGCAGCCGAAAATGTCACGATTTCGTGACATGTCGAGTTTTCATTGAGGAGAGAGAAAATGTGTCGCGATTTCGCGACATGTCAGGAGAGAGAAGATGCGAGCAAAACTGTCGCGATATCGCGACATGGCAGAGGAGAGAGAAAGTGAAAGCTAAAGCGTCGCGATTTCGCGACATCGTTGCGAGAGAGAGGAAACAAAGGTGTAGCGATATCGCTACATGTTGAAATGAATGGAAACAAAGGTGTAGCGATATCGGTTGCATGATGAAAATACATGGAACTAAGGTGTAGCGATTTAGCTACATGTTGAAACAAGGAGAAACTAAGGTGTAGCGATTTCGCTACATGTTGAAACAAAGAGAAACTAAGGTGTAGCGATGGCGCTACATGTTGAAACAAAGGGAAACTAAGGTGTAGCGATTTCGCTACTAGTCAAAAGTGTAGAAGTGAAAGATGCAGCAATGATATTACAAGTCAAAATTTCATGAAAAGAGGCAAGGTGAAAACACAAGGCACAAAGATGTAAAAATCTCGCCATTGCATGAAGCATAGTGTCGCGATTTCGTGACATGTTCCATTTTCTCTGGAGTTGGCAAGGAGAGTTGTACGGAAGAACAAAGTGTCGCGATTTCGTGACATGGATGCAGTAAGAAAGAAGTGTCGCGATTCGACAAGATGATGACGTCGACAAAGTTGAAAAGTGTCGCGATTTCGGGATGAAGAATCGGAGACGATGATGACGTCAGCAAAGTTGAAAAGTGTCACGATTTCGCGACAAGATGCAGGGAAAGCTTGCAAAAGCGTCACGATTTCGTGACATTGAGGATGACGTCAACAAAAGTTCAAAGTGTCGCGATATCGCGACAAGATGCAGGGAAAGCTTCCAAGAGCCAAAACGGTCATGATTTCGTGACATGCTTAAGGATGACGTCAGCAAAAGTTCTAAGTGTCGCGATATCGCGACATGAGCGGGGGAAAAGCTTTCAAGGCCAAAATGGTCACGATTTCGCGACAACCTTAGGGTGACGTCAGCATAAGTTAAAAGTGTCGCGATATCGTGACAGGTAATGATTAGCAGGTAAAACCCATAGGAGCATGCAAGGTGACACGTGTCGAAAAAGCAGACAGTTAAACGTTGACAGGTGTTGGACATGCAATGCAACAACCAAACATGCATAATTGAAATGCATTCGAAAAGCGAATATGAAGGATAATAAAAGCATTCGAAAGGTCGTATTTGTAGGCATTCTAACAGACGTATTTGAAGCATACAAAAAAGCCGAACATGAAGAATCGAAAAGCTTTCGAAGAATCACATATGGAATTTCGAAAAAGCATTCGAAAAGCCGTATTCAAAGAAATTGAACAGTCGAAGTGCATGAAACAAAATTGTCAAATTGCATGGTTTCAAAAGACGTATTGAGGGGTTTCGAACGGTCGAAGTGCATGGAACCGAACAGTCGTATTGCATGGATTCGAACAGTCAGAGTATGTGATTCGATTGCATGCAAGATTGAAAGGTTATAAAAGAATAATCATACAGAGAAGATGTTCTCTATTGTTAGAGAGAAATTCTCTGTAAAAGGAGGGTTAGAGAAGAATCAAGAGAAAAATAAGCGAGCCGTGAGAGTGTGTAGAGTTGGGTTAATTACGGACCGGTCGAGGTCGTGCATGAAGTGAAGACATTTTTATGTCATTCTAAATTGATCGGAATTGCAGTCCAAGTTGGTGCTTGGTACTAGGAGTTGGTGCTCCATCCATTGCGGCAGAAAATTACGGGGGTTGGTGCTCCTTCCGGTTGGTCTTTGGTAAAGTATTTGTAAAATTGATTTTGCAAAGGCTGGATTTGGATTGGAGTCCAAGCGATCATTTTTGAGGAGTAGCCAAATTGGTGAACCTCGGTATATTGAGTGTTGTGGTGTGCTCTCTTGTTCAAGTTGTTTTTCGGTTGTCAAGTTCTCTTTATTTCATATTAAATGTTGTAGATATAAAAATTAATAGCTACACTGATTCACCCCCCTCTCAGTGTCATTGTGTAATCATCAATTGGTATCGGAGCAAGGTTCCTTGTACAAGCTTAATCGGCTAAGGAGATCTTGGAAGAAACAATGGCGGGTGGTGAAGGATTTTCATCCAACAAAGCTCCCTTATTTGATGGAACAAATTACACCTTACGGAAACTCGGAATGCAAACATATCCGAGTGCATTGGGATACGATATTTGGGATTCATTAGTTAGTGGATACACAGCACCCACTACTCCTCCAACGAGATCTCTTGAGAAAAAGAAATTTGAAAACAACTCCAAAGCTAAGAATGCCATAATGTGTGGGCTTGTTGACGGTGAACTGATAAGAGTCATGAGTTGTAAATCAGCAAAAGACATGTGGGATAAAGTGAAGAGCATCCATGAAGGAGACGGTAAGATTAAGGAAGCAAAGCGCAAACTCATCGAGCACGGTTCGAAGCAACTGCAAATGAATGAAGATGAAAACATAGAGACTTATATCCTTGAGAGTCAACGGAATTATTAATGCAATCGAGAGGACTCGGTGAAGAAATTGATGATGCGGTTGTTGTGAAAAAGGTTCTCGAAACACTTCACAAAAGATTTAACTCCAAAGTCTCTGCAATAGAAGAGGCAAAAGATCTAAACAACTTCAGCATGGATGAGTTGCATGGTTCCTCGACAGACATATGAAATGAGAATAGGACAAACCAAGTCTACGAGACAGAGAAGCGACTTTTAAAGCACACAAGAATGTAAAAGCTGAACATGAATCCGAGGATGAAGGAACAACTGGATGAAACAGAAGCCAATTTTGTTCGGAAACTCACAAAATGAAAAGGAAAATATAGAGGGAAGCTACCTTTTAAATGCTTCAATTGTGGAGGAGTCGGTCATTTTGCAGCCAAATGTCCAATGCGAGGAGAGAACCAAAAATGGTGAAGGTTCACACCAAGAAAAAGGTGAGTGGAAGAAGAAACAAAATTTCGAAAGAACAACTTCAAGAAGAAAAGCTTCATAACCAAGAATGTCGGCGAGTTCGAAGAAAGCACGGATGAGGAGTCCGAAGAAGAAGGAGGTGAAGCTCTGTTCATGGCACTTGAAGAAGAAAGAACAAGAGGAAAATCGGGGAAGGTGATGAAAATTCCAAGGATGAAGGTGAAGTGTATTTGGAAGGAGAATTGGTTGCTTGCACTTGAAGAGTTGAGTGCGAGAAAGGAAGAAGAATAAAAATTTTTCAAAGAAATTAGAGAATGCCACAGACATAATAAACAATCTGAAAATACGGACAGAGGAATTCAAGAAAATGTCCGAAGTTCTTGATGAACAATTAAGCTGTAAAGACAGGTTGAATGCGGCAAGCTAGAGGAAGACATTGTTAAGTTAAGGATGCGGTTAGAGGAGATGAATAGAAAATTGAACTATTTTCATAAGTTTGAAGAAAGTATTGTAAAGCTGGATAAAATGTTAAATAACCAAAGGCCTTATGGCATCAAATTTGGTTTAGGCTTTGATGAAGGAGAATCTTCAAAGGATTCAAAGAACTTGAATATAGAACCCATAAAGAAAGAAGAAAAGATCAGGGTTGAACCAGAAAAACAAAATCATGCAAAAGAAAACAATAATGCCAGATTCAAGAAGAATACTGACAAAGATGGATTCACAAAAGTCACACATCCGAGGAGGAGAAGAGTCATGGCTCCTACTTCAAAGTGGCAAAGACCGGCACCCAGGTTTAATCATGCATTTTCTGGTTATTGTTTTAAATGCAATGCTTATGGCCATAAGATTTCAGATTGCGGGCATAATGTATCTCAAAGGAATTTTACCAGCAGAAATGTTTTTTCTCATTTAATGAATTATGCAGTTGAATGTTATAATTGTCATAATTTTGGACATATTGCTAGAAAGTACAGAAGCACTTTTGCATCAAATAATTATCGGGGTAGAAAATCTAGGCCAAGTGGGTTGAAACAAAACCAGAAATTTCCTGAAAAACAGGCACATGCTAATGAAAGGACAAAGGCAAAACAAGTAGCAAAATCTGCTATCAAACCAGAATGGAAAGAAAAGGAATCTTTGATTGTCCAGACTACTTTTAAAGCTCGGAACAAATCAGCACCTTGGATACTTGACGGTGGTTGTTCCAGTCACATGACGGGTGACAAGCAAAAGTTTGAGAATTTACAGAATTATGAAGGTGGTTACTGTGAAATTTGGAAATAATGATGGAGCAAAGATTGTTGGAAAGGGATCAGTCAAGATCGGTGATGGCAATATAAAATCAAAAGAAGTCTTGTTTGTAATTGGCATGAAGCATAACTTGCTAAGTGTAAGTCAAATATGTGACAGAGGTCATGATGTAATCTTCAAGAAGGAGGGCTGTGAAGTAAGAAAGACAAAAAATGGAAAGTTAATAGCCATTGGACTGAGAACTTCAGGAAATCTGTATACACTTTCAGAAACTGCAGAAGGAACATGCTTGATGGGACGGGGAAGATGAAAAGCGGCTATGGCACAAGAGGCTTGGGCATATTAGTTTTGACAATCGGCAAAAATCGGTTCAAAAAGAGCGAGTTAGAGATATACCAAACATTGGCAAACCTGTAAATAGCATCTGTGAGTCATGCCAAAAGGGAAAACAAACCGGAGCCACTTTCAAAGCAAAAGAATACTTCACTAGCAAGCCATTAGAACTAATTCACATTGATCTATGTGGACCCATGAGAACTGAAAGCATAAATGGACACAAATATTTTATGCTGTGTATAGATGACTACTCAAGAATGACATGGGTACTATTTATGAAACTCAAGTCAGAAGCCTTTGAAATGTTTAAAACCTTCAAAAATCTTGTTGAGAATCAATCAGGAAAAAGAATTAAATGCCTAAGATCAGACAGGGGAGGAGAGTTTATCTCCGAAGAATTTGTAGAATACTGTCAAAAACATGGGATAAGAAGACAGTTTTCAGCAGCTAGGACACCTCAGCAGAATGGTGTTGTAGAAAGGAAGAATAGAACAGTGCAGGAAATGGCAAGGACAATGCTGGCAGAAAACAAAATAGCTGACAGATTTTGGAAAGAGGCGGTTCATACTGCGGTTTACATTCAAAACAGGTGCATCTTTGAGACCACATGAAAGCAAAACAACTTATGAGTTGTGGTTTGGCGGAAAGGCAACAACAAGACATTTCAAAGTATTTGGCGAGCAAGTGCTACATAAAACGGATTGAAGATAACCTCGATAAATTTGAAGATAGAGTCGATGAAGGTATCTTTCTCGGTTACTCAACAAAAAGCAAGGCATACACATGTTACAACAAGAGGTTGAAGAAAATTGTTGAAAGTGCTTATGTGAAAGTTGATGAAGGTAGAGAACAAGAAACTACTTATCAAGAAAACTACCCTATGTATGAAGAAGTCATTGAAGGTGATGATGAAAAAGAAACAGAGAAGAATCGAGAAAATTGATCCGGATGGTGTAAAAGCTGAATCGAAGAAGAAGAAAACAGGAAATTTAAAACAGGCAAGCTGGCAGAAAAATCATCCAAGTGAACAGATTATTGGGGATCCCACGGATGGTATTCAAACAAGAAGAACAGCGGTGAGGAACTATTCTCTGTTATCTAGTATTGAACCTAAAAATGTTCTTTGAAGCAAGCAGCGATGAAAGTTGGATGAAGGCAATCAATGAAGAACTAGATCGAGATAGAGAAAAACAATACCGGGGAATTAGTACCTAGACCAACAAATAAAAACATAATTGGCACTAAATGGGTTTTTAGAAATAAATTGAATGAAGATGGGCGAGGTTGTCGGAAATAAGGCAAGATTGGTATGTAAAGGCTATGCTCGGGTTGAAGGCATTGATTTTGAAGAAACTTTTGCACCGGTAGCAGGACTAGAGGCAATCGAGAATGTTTACGGCATTAGCGAGTTCATAAAAACTTCAAAGTATATCAAATGGATGTAAAATCAGCATTTTTGAATGGAAAAGCTGGAAGAAGAGGTTTACATTGAACAACCGGATGGCTTCCAACTTGGTGACAATCCAGATTTTGTTTGCGAGGTTAAAGAAAGCTTTATATGGATTAAAACGAGGCACCCAGAGCATGGTATGCAAAGGTTGGATAATTATCTAATTAAACAAGGGTTTAAGAAAGGTTTGGTGGATAGCAACTTATATGTCAAAGCAGAGAAGGGTCATCTTATTGTTCTTGTTGTTTATGTAGATGACATAATATTTGGCGGCGACATGGATGAATACTTGCAAAGACATATCAATTAAAATGAAAAAAGAATTTGAGATGTCAATGATTGGTGAACTTTCTTATTTCTTAGGACTTCAGGTCAATCAAAATGAAAAAGGCATTTTTATTTCTCAAGTTAAATATGTAAAAGAAATGCTGAAAAAGTTCACAATGGAAGACGATAAACCGGTCGGCACTCCTATGACAACGAGTGCGCAAGTTGAGCAAGGATGATAAATCCCAGGATGTAGATCAAACAATGTACGGGTCTATGATTGGAAGCTCTTTGTATTTAACAGACCACTAGACCGAGATATATTACAAGCGGTATGTATGGTTGCAAGATTTCGAGCCGGTCCCAAAGAAACTCATGTAGCAGTTGTAAAGAGGATTTTCGAGATATCTCAAGGGCACTATGGATTATGGGTTGTGGTACCCAAAAGGTAAAGATTTCACTTTGATTGCATATTACGATGCGGATTGGGCGGGATGTATTGATGACGAGAAAGAGCACAAGTGGAGGAGCATTTTATCTTGGTGACAGGTGGTAGCATGGCACGACAAGAAACAAGAATCGGTATCTCTATCCACTGCAGAGGCGAGAATACATTGCGGCAACAACATGTTGTACTCAGATATTATGGATGAGACAAACGTTGAAAGATCTTGGTATTCATTTCAATGAACCAATTTCAATTAAATGTGATAACACTAGTGCTATCAACATATCCAAGAATCCGGTAATGCATTCGAGAACCAAACATATTGCAATCCGATATCATTTCTTGAAGGATAAAGTTGCGAGAAGGAGAGGTTAAATTGGATTTTGTTCCAACTACAGAGCAAGTAGGCTGATATATTCACAAAACCTTTGCCTAAGGAAGTATTTGAATACCTTCGAAAGAAGTTGGGAGTAGTCACACCACCCAAGCAGCGACTAGCTATGGGAAACACATTCTCAGGGGGAGCATTCAAACTTTTTAAGTCTGAGAATGTTGTGCATAGACTCGGGGGAGTCTACGACAGCCCTTTGGTATTATTGGCAAAGGGGGAGAAGAAATTAAGCAAGGTTGCGGTGTGTTGCCAACAATTCCAAAGGGGGAGATTGTTGAGCAAGGTGCAGCAAAAGAATTGCAAAAGTATTGTCATTGTTGTCAACACGGTCGGATTGATGCGATTGATGCGATTCGGAGGTCGGTCGGATCAAGTGCGAGAAAGTTTCAAGGAAAACGAGAGGTGACCCAGATTCAGAAGGCGGCAAAAAGAGACAAGGAAGAAAAGCGTCGCGATATCGCGACATGTTTTTGTCGCGATTCGCGACATGGTCGAGGAGAGAGAAGGCATAGCCGAAAATGTCGCGATTTCGTGACATGTCGAGTTTTCGTTGAGGAGAGAGAAAATGTGTCGCGATTTCGCGACATGTCCGAGGAGAGAGAAGATGCGAGCAAAACTGTCGCGATATCGCGACATGGCAGAGGAGAGAGAAAGTGAAAGGTAAGCGTCACGATTTCGCGACATGCTTTGGAGAGAAGGAAACAAAGGTGTAGCGATATCGCTACATGTTGAAATGAATGGAAACAAAGGTGTAGCGATATCGTGCATGATGAAAATACATGGAACTAAGGTGTAGCGATTTCGCTACATGTTGAAACAAAGAGAAACTAAGGTGTAGCGATTTCGCTACATGTTGAAACAAAGAGAAACTAAGGTGTAGCGATGGCGCTACATGTTGAAACAAAGGGAAACTAAGGTGTAGCGATTTCGCTACTAGTCAAAAGTGTAGACCTGAAAGATGCGACAATGATATTACAAGTCAAAATTTCATGAAAAGAGGCAAGGTGAAAACACAAGGCACAAAGATGTAAAAATCTCGCCATTGCATGAAGCATAGTGTCGCGATTTCGTGACATGTTCCATTTTTGTTGGAGTTTGCAAGGAGAGTTGTACGGAAGAACAAAGTGTCACGATTTCCGACATTAAAAGGAAGCAAGCGTCGCGATCCGACAAGATGATGACGTCACAAAGTTGAAAGTGTCACGATTTCGGACAGGATGAAGGAAAGAAGCGTCCGATTTGGACTGATGATGACGTCGACAAAGTTGAAAAGTGTCGCGATTTACGGACAGGATGAAAGGAAAGCTGCTGGAAGCCAGAAGCGTCATGATTTCGACAACATTGAGGATGACGTCAGCAAAAGTTCAAAGTGTCGCGATATCGCGACAAGATGCAGGGAAAGCTTCCAAGAGCCAAAACGGTCGCGATTTCGCGACATGCTTAAGGATGACGTCAGCAAAAGTTCTAAGTGTCGCGATATCGCGACATGAGCGGGGGAAAAGCTTTCAAGGCCAAAATGGTCGCGATTTCGCGACAACCTTCAGGGTGACGTCAGCATAAGTTAAAAGTGTCGCGATATCGCGACAGTAACAGTCTGGCATGTAAAACCCGCAGGAGCATGCAAGGTGACACGTGTCGGAAAAAGCAGACAGTTAAACGTTGACAGGTGTTGGACATGCAATGCAACAGCCAAACATGCATAATTGAAACGCATTCGAAAAGCCGAATATGAAGGATAATAAAAGCATTCGAAAGGTCGTATTTGCAGGCATTCTAACAGACGTATTTGAAGCATACAAAAAAGCCGAACATGAAGAATCGAAAAGCTTTCGAAGAATCACATATGGAATTTCGAAAAAGCATTCGAAAAGCCGTATTCGAAGAAATTGAACAGTCGAAGTGCATGAAACAAAATTGCCGTACTGCATGGTTTCAAAAGACGTATTGCAGGGTTTCGAACAGTCGAAGTGCATGGAACCGAACAGCCGTATTGCATGGATTCGAACAGTCAGAGTATGTGATTCGATTGCATGCGGGATTGAAAGGTTATAAAAGAATAATCGTACGAGAGAAGATGTTGTCTATTGTTAGAGAGAAATTGCTGTAAAAGGAGGGTTAGAGAAGAATCAAGAGAAAAATAAGCAGAGCCGTGAGAGTGTGTAGAGTTGGGTTAATTGCAGACCAGTCAAGGTCGTGCATGAAGTGAAGACATTTTTATGTCATTCTAAATTGATCAGAATTGCAGTCCAAGTTGGTGCTTGGTACTAGGAGTTGGTGCTCCATTCATTGCGTGAGAAAATTACGGGGGTTGGTGCTCCTTCCGGTTGGTCTTTGGTAAAGTATTTGTAAAATTGATTTTGCAAAGGCTGGATTTGGATTGGAGTCCAAGCGATCATTTTTGAGGAGTAGCCAAATTGGTGAACCTCGGTATATTGAGTGTTGTGGTGTGCTCTCTTGTTCAAGTTGTTTTTCAGTTGTCAAGTTCTCTTTATTTCATATTAAATGTTGTAGATATAAAAATTAATAGCTACACTGATTCACCCCCCCTCTCAGTGTCATTGTGTAAACATCACTCTAAGCACCATAGTAGCCATCTTGCTTGCTTGTTGCTTCAATCTTAACCTAATGGTTGTTTTAGTGAATATTCAAAGTTATGTTTACGTTTGTGTTTTGTGTTCTGCCCACACAGTGTAACGGCTTTGCTTTTCTAATTTGATATCAGTTTCGCTATTATGGCCAATTTTTGGATTCTTTTTTCCGTTTCTTAATATTGTGTTGTTCGCAAATGTTTTAAAAAAACTTTCATCAGAAAATTATTAAAAATTAAAAGTTAACTACCATATTTCATATAAATAATATATATTTAAAAAAAAATACATAATAATAAATCAATTAAAAATAAAAATATTAATTATTATATTTTATTGTTTTTTTACAATCACAATTTGTAGTAACTGTCAACATAGGGTTCTATCCATCAACGACTTCCATCCATCAACTGTCAAGGCAGGGTTCCATCCATCAATGACTTCCATCTGTCAACTGTCAAGGCAGGGTTCCATCCATCAACTGTCAAGGTAGGGTCATCCATCAACTGTCAAGGCAAGGTTCCATCCATCAACTATCAAGGCAGGGTTCCATCCATCAACGACTTCCATCCATCAGCGACTACATCTAACAAATCCTTCATCACCCGACGTGAGATGGGGACTGCCAAAAATGCATAGGATTCGTACTGTCATCTGGTTCAACTCGCGGTAAGAAATGGGGATTGCATGCAAGGAACAAACCATCGTCATCAGTAGGACACAACATGCAGAGGATTTGGATTAAACTATTGCTATACATGGGCATGCCCTCTCCTCTCGATAAATGTCCCAACTTACCAATCCACTAACCTCACCCAAAATTATATTTCATTCTTATTCAATGTTAATATATTAATATATCTATATAATAAAATTTAACTTTAATAAGGTGTTAAATTATACTAACCTAACTGAAGTCTTGTACTTTAAGACCTACTACTTATTAACCAAAAAAAATTTAACAAAAATAAAGTTTCTAACAACACAAACCTTTTAACAAAAAAATAACATTCCTAAACAACACAAACCTTAAAATAAAGATCTTAAGCGAGCAATTGGATGACTGAGGGGAATATTTCGTACAATGAATCTAAGGAATGCCCTGTTTCGTGTTGTCAAACTGTTCTACACATACTCTTAGGGCTAAAAAAATGCATACTTCATTTAGGTTGTTGCGGGTAATATAAAAGTTCATGTTCAATGTGTTTAGGTTACTTTGTTGCAATACAATTTTACATTGAAATCAATAACATATTTTTTAATTACTTAAATATGATGTAAAGGTATAATATGTTTAGGAAATGTATTGGTTAGGATTTTGGTTTTAGTTTTAAAAGGTTTCAAGTTTAAATTACAACAAATTTAACAAAGGATAAGTTGGATGGTAACGGGTGAATGTTTGTTGTTTGGCTATCCCAGTTCGATGCATTGGAAGTTTCGAGGTCTTGTTGACTTCTTCTTACCCAATGTGTTGGTTGGTTGCCTTAGTTCAATGTGATCGGGACCTGTTGACTTCATCTTATCCAACAAACAGGGTTTTATAGAGGCAACATAATTATTTTTGTTTGGATTTGGTTAGTATGAAACCGGCACTTTGGACATCCCCATCCCACCATGACCTCTCATAAGGGGAGTAGTAGAGCTTATTAATAGGGAGTTTAACACACAACCACACATGCCTAAGTTTGAACTTTAGACCTCCCAAAGAAGAACCATGACCTCTCATATGGGGAAGAGTAGAGCTTATCAATAAGGAGTTTAACACACAACCACACATGCCTAAGTTTGAACTTTAGACCTCCCAAAGAAGAACCAAAGCCAGATCGGATCATTGTTACCGATTTTTTGATTTCCTATATATAATAATGTAAAGGTGTTATATATTAGTTGGCACAAAAATCAATTACTATGCACATATAAAACATATCTTACATTAAACTACAAGCTTACTTCATTGTTTTGGCTTCTTTTAAAAAGATCAAAGTTTCAAACCCCACTCACTACAAAAAGACTAGGACCCTATGTAAACTTAATTTTAAAATTTTAATTTTTTCAAACACTTCATTTTAATTTTTTTAAACTATAGTGATAAGCATCTGAATTTCTTTTTAAAGGCTCAAAGATTTAAATCCTTTTCAGTTTGAGAAGACTTGAACCCCTCGATAAAAACCTCTTTAACTTATTAAAAAAAAAAACTTACATATTGAAGTGAAAGAAACTTTTATTATTAAATTTACATAAATATTTATGTTTATAGATAAAGAAAGCTTATATGAACATGTATATGATCATGGTACTATCAACATAAAAAATACCCTATCGAGAGCTGATTGTCAGAGTAGAAAAATTTCTAAAAACCATCAACAAAATTTATTGTTTTTAAGAAACTAAAGTTTATTAAACTTATTAATTAAATGTCAACTTCAAAGAGATTTTGGTTTAATTATTGAGTGTAGACATAGAAAATTGACTCACTTCGGTGAGCAATCTTTCCTGAGCCCTCTAGGGGCCCCTTAGACTTGTTTAAGGCAAGGACAAGGCTTTCCCTCCTAGTTTTCTTGTTTTCTCTTTTTATGCGAAATTGCACTCAGTCCCTGAATGGGCGCGACTTCGCATTGCAATATCACGATCGATCCGGACGGGGCATGATTTTGTCTTTTTAAGGTTTGACACATTAAAACCCTAATTTTTCAAGGTTGACATATTTTACGTCGGCCCTCCTTGGTTTTATTGCTCTTTTCACCTTCAAATTTGCTATATAAAGAGGGTTTGAATTCACTTTTCACACACAAGTTAACACACGCTCACATAATCAACACTTGATTATTTATTGCTCACATTTTATTTATCGCAAAGTGTTTTGTTCGATCAGCGTCCTTATTTTACAAGCAACTTTGAAGTGTGGAGTTTGATTGATTGTCTGTTGCATTGGATTATTTTTGTTCGCTCTTAATGGATTATTATTGGAGCCCTAAGGAGAGATTGACCATATGGGAGATCTAAAATCCTTCTATTTTGCTTCTGCACTCTCTGCTAGGTGAATTCGCTCTTCTGCATGCATATTCAAATTTTCTAAATGACGTGATCGAGCTTCTGCACTTATCTTTTATTGTTTGCATAATTTATGCAAATTCGCACTCGACCTGCTGTGGGACGCGACTTCGCCTTGCGTTATCGTGATTACCCATTACGAGACACGATTTCACCTTAGACCAATCTGGGGGCAACCAATTATTCATGTTTTCACCATTGCATTGTAAACTGCATTTAGAGCATAGTGGCATATTATGTTCTGTGATTTTTGCATTTCGTTTTGTTGTATTGTATTATGTTTGTTTTTCTCCAAAGGTTAATTTTCGATTTTAAAGGTCAGCTAAAAAGACCTAGGGGGTCTTGATTTTTGTGCCTCCAAGTATTTTTATACAATGCCTAAGCAGGCCCTCTAATGCTAATCCCAATTTCAAGTGTTTGTTGAGTTATCTTGCAGGAACAAGTTTTATTGATTACATTGGACAAAGGAATAAAAGAAAGGATAAAACAATGGATAAGATAAGTATTTTTATTAGTCTTTTAGGTTATTTGACGAGTGTTTTTACATTTGTTATAAACTCTAGATCTGATTTTATAGAAATATATTTAATTAATTATAAGCATTTGAAAGATAAACAACATATAGTGCGCAGTTAGGGTTAATCTTGTTTGTGCATTTTGAAACCTTGCTTAAAGGTTCATTCAAAGGAAAAATCATTCTAGGGTTAGCTCTTGTATTCCTGCATTTTTGTATTTTTGCATTATCCTTTATATTTTATAGCATAGATATAGAAAGGCCAAATATAGGTGTTTGTCTTGAATCTCATACATCAAATATTCTTGAAATTCCTATGGACTTGGAGTGAGTCCTTAAATCGTTCCTAGTGAACCCTTCCCCCTAGAACTAAGTGTAGAGAACAACACAACCCCCGTGGTTCACCCCATAAGGCTTCTCTTCTCTCTTGTGGATCTAGCCTTTTGGGAATTGTATGTGGTAGGGTGGTTTTCTCCCTCTACATCTTTGGTGAACCTGATGTGAACACCTCCTTTTCTTTTAAAACTTTAAACAAGATCATTAAATTTGTTTTTTTTTATTGCAGAATCTTAATAATACCTTTAAAAAAAAATTTGTTCCTTTTGTTAGTATTCTCTTCTATCCTTTTGCTTTTCTAATGGCTCCTCTCCTTAGAAGTTAGCAGAAGCATATTGAATCTTGTTGTATTCCTCTGGAAGATGATCAGATTTATAGGGAGGATCCTAACATAGATCTAGAAGAATAAGACAACATGGATACTGAGATGAGTTTTGATCCTTATGAGGGACCTAATAGTAGTTTTATCTTTTCATCATTTGAGCATATTTGAGGTTTTATGAAGGTTAATAGGGACAAAATATTGGAAGGCATGGAGCGAGAAGCTCACCTCGAAAGAGATGAGACTCCTCCACCTTCTCCAATAAGCTCCCCTATGCTTAACTAGGAAAACCACTTGCCTAAATCAATGCATCTTGATAAGCTGAACTCAGTTATTGATACTACTACTACCACCAACATTGGAAGGAATATGCAAGCTCCTCCAATTAGTAGTGTCAAAAGTGTTTTCAATTTCTTCCTCAATATTTTAATATCAACACTTTTGCTTTTGTTCTTCCCAATATTAGTTGTCCACTTTCACATGGTGCCACATATAACAATAATATCCATACTTCCAACCTGAATACAACATTGGTTCCTCAACACACATGATAATATAGGAATAATGCATAACAATAATCCAAAAGTACAAAATTTGGAAAATATGGTAAAGCAATTGGTTTCAAAAGTTGAGATGATTCAGCCTTCAAGTTTTACTTACAGTTATAAGGAAATGTGTAATCATCCATTAGATCCTATTGTTGCTGCTAGGCCTTATCCTAAGTGCTTTTCTATGCCAATTTTACCTATCTATAAGGGGACATAAGATCCAATATAACATTTAAGAATATTTGGAACAACTTACCATGATCTCATTTATGATGATATGTTGTTACTTAAAACATTTCCTAAGAGTCTTGGTGGCATGGCATTAGAATGGTATTATCGGTTACCTAATTATTCCTTAAAGAGTTTTGAAGAGACAACAAAATTATTTTTTCAACAATTTGGTGCTTATATTGAGAAAGAAGTGACAATGAAATATGTCTATAATTTAAAAAAAAGTAAAGAAGAAAGCTTTTCAAAATTTTTGGCTCGTTGGACGAGTTCAGTTGGACGTTTGAGATATACTTTACCTCTTAAAGATATGCTTGAGATATTTAATAGTAATTTACAAGAACAATTATCTTATGCATTAGAGACTACCACTATTACATATTTTTATCAAGCAATTGATTTAGCAAGAAAGGTAGAACATGCTCTTATCAGGAGAGGTCAACTCAAGATTAAAGAAGAAAAACCTACTAAGTCTCAACACAAGAACAAGCACATAGGAGTTGATATTGGAATGGATAGTAGGTTTGTTAATAATGTTACTAACAACCTAAAAAATATAGTGCTTCAGAAACCTCCATAAAGGAATTTTACAAGGCATAATATGTCTATGGAAAGCTTTGAAACAACTCTTAGACAACCAGATACTATGACTCATTGGTATAAGGTAGGTCATCATTGTGCATATCATAGAGTAGAAGGTCATTGGACAAATTCTTGTAAGAAGTTGAAACATGTAGTTTAGGATCTGATTGATGCAGGACACATTAACTTAGGCAATTCTCAGGCAATAAATAATCAAGTAACTTTCCAACAAACCTGTAACTACCAATCAAGATATAGGAATATTTAAAGATCCATTGCCAAAACATAATCAACAAGTAGTAAATCAGGTGGCTCATAAGAATGAGCCTCCTCTCTATGGTAATATGGTTGGCATGGTTGGGATAACTACAAGAATACAAGCTCAAAATAAACATCCTCAGCAAGGACAAAATTTTGTATTATAGCCCAATTCAGTTTTGAAGGACAATCAAGGAAACGTTTCAGATACAAGGATTACACCTATTGTATTGAGACCACAACCTAAGGTTTCATTTTATCTCCAAAAGCAGTTGGCGGGTACTCCAAAAAATATTTCAGTATTAGGACTCCTTCAAACTTCTCCCAACCATAGAGATGCTTTGATGGGAATTTTTAAAGCAACAATCAGTTCCTTCAAATATTTCACCCAATTCCATAGTTGATGTCGTAGGTTCTCTTGGGATACATCATATCTCATTTTCGGATGATGATAAACCTTCATCAACCTTGCAAGAAGATTCTTCACTTTACATCACTACACTTATTGAGGATACTCTTATCAAGATAATTTTGATTAATAATAGTTCTTTCCTCAATTTGTGTACATATCAATTCTTTCAAAAATTTGGATTAAAAGAGGAAGATTTAACAAAATCTGATATCATTATAAAAAAATTCAACAATGAGTCCCAAGAAGCCTGTGTTGTCATGTCTCTTCCCCTCAAATTTAGGCCTAAGATATTGGATACTTTGTTTTATGTGGTACATTGTATTGCATATTTTAATATTATTCTTGGACGTCCCTGGATTCATGCAATAAAGGTTGTCTGTTCTACTCTTCATCAATGTCTCAAGTTTGAATTTAAGAATCAAGTTATCACCATTCCGGGAGACCCTCAACCATTTAATTTTTTTTCAAATGTAGATCAAGCTTGATATGAGTTCAACCTATTTCCCTCAATATCTTAAATGGTCTCTCCACGTTCCTCATCTCAAATATCAGAACAAATTCAAATTTTAAAAATGAGTGAGGAACATAACTCAAATTCTTCATCTTAAGATCATGATAATCAGTTTCTTCAAGAACCTCTTTCTAGATCTAGCTAGGCTACCACCATCACCAATAACCATGGGTTTGCCCCATAATAAAGGTGATGTACACTTTGGCATGTGTACCTTTGTCTTCGCAAAAAAATCCTTCAAGGATAATATATGTGGTAGCAACCCCTCTCCCATTGAGTGTTCCTTTGATCATTGTTACCTTTCCAACGATTACCCACTTCCTAAATAGATCCTATCTAGTATGGGATATGTAGGTAAAGGTTTGGGGTCACAACAAAAGGGCATTCAAGAGTCTTTGGATGTCAAGATCTGGCCTGGGAGATGTGGCATAGGTTTCATACATAGTAAAGACCAACCTTTACCATTTGACAATGATGATTATCTTATGACTTACGCTGAATATATGGATTATCAAAAGTCATGAGTGGGTGATTGTTAGAGTTACTATGTTAGTAACTATAAATATTACCTCATTTAGGTAGATATAATTTACCTCATGGTAAAAAGTAAGGTCTTACTTTTTACCACTAGTAAATTTCTTTTACTAGTTAGTCATTGTAGTCATTTTGACTACATTGGTTAGTAGGTTAGTTGTTAGCGTACTATTCTAAGTAGTTAGCTGATTTAGGGGAGAGGACTCCTAATTTACTCGTTACCTACCTAAGGGGGGAACGGTTGTTAATAGGCTATTTAGAGCCTATGGTTTATACTATATAAACCTAATGTATCTAATATTTTAAGTTAATGATTATTTTTATTGTTTTCTATCCTAACATTGGTATCAGAGCTGGGTTCTACCTGGTACCTATGACCCTGTTGTTTTTTTGACTGAGGCATCTGGACAAGACGGGTTTGACATCCCGTTCTATTTGCATGGATCCCAAGGTGGCCCGTAGGAGCTGATATAGCATGCTTCTCGATGCACTGACGTTCACTCACCTGGCTAGCATAGGAGTTTGAGGGCCCATAGAGGCTCGGATCTCGAGGAGCGAGATCTGCTGATGTGGTGGCCCGTAGCTCGAGATTCAAGCTCAAGCGGCCCACAAGCGCACAGATCACGAGGAGCGAGATCTACTGACATGGCAGCCAGCATATCAGGATCTATGATGAGCTGACCTGGAACCCTGCTGACATGGTGGCCCGCAGATCAGGATCTGTGATGAGCTAACCTGGAACCCTACTAAACGTGGTGACTACATGACGAGCTGACGCGAGGAGGCTTCTGATTCATCCACGTGGCAGTCATTCCTGGGTGCACGTGCGACAGTCTCTGTCTCTCTTTTGGGTGGCAAAAGGATTGGTTTTCGGGACTACCTACAGGTAGTCGATAAGCAATGGGGGAGTTCTTCTTTTTAAGAAGCTCTCCTAGCTTCCTCCCACTGCATGTGGGATAAAGGATAGGGGATTTAATTTTATTTTTAAAACACACGACGGGTTGTTCTTCAACATGCGATAGCCTCCTCACCCATCCCGTCGAGCGGCATAGCCCGACCGGTGGAGGCGCCTCCGCTAAGGCGCTCCCTCGACAGGAGGTCGGGGGATCGAGCCCCGTCAGGGTCGAAAAAAGAGTTTTTTTTGCCGCTCGCCAATGCACAACAAGGCAATTTCCATTTTTTTTGCTAATCCTCGGTGCGAATAACGACAAATAGCAGTCGTCGCATAGCTGATTCCAACAGCCAGGTAGCTCGGCTGGCCAAGGCGGCCACCTAGCACCCGTGAGGTCACAAGATCGAAACACGACGCCTCCATACAAAGGTTTTTTTTAAATATTTGGTTTTTTAAATATATTTTTTAATTTTTCTAATGTTTTTTAAGTTTTAAATATATTTTTTAGATATTTCTTTATAATTTAGTATTAATTGGTCAGAAAAATGTCAATTTTAAGCATTTTTAATTGATTTTTTTTCCCCAATTTTCTTGATTATAAAGAAATTTAATCTTTAAACATATATTTTACCTTATTGAACTTAGAAATATTTAAAATTAAACCAAATTATTTTGCACTAAAAGTTCTATAGAAAATTTGTGTTTTCTCCAACTTGGAGATAAATAGACATAGGAACAATTTTTGTTGCAAAATCCAAAGGCCTTCTTCAAACATTTTTTTTGCAATACCTCCTCAAAGTCCTATAGTTTTCTCCATAATTTCTTGGTGATAAAGAGACATAGGAATTATTATTCTATTGCAAAATCAAGACAAAGAAGTGATTTAAGGAGCATCCAAAGACATCTCATTTTTTCACAAAACAACAAAATATTGCTTTTTGTTCTCTCCTTCAAGAAAGGGGACATAAAAACATAAAATAGCAATTTTTTTTTGTTGTCAAAATTTGAGATCAAAAAAAAAAACATTTTTTTTGCTCCTTCATCCTAAATTGTTGAAGACAAAAACTGGGTCGTGTGTCGACTAGTTCTGGAAGCCTTTCAAACGCGGGTCGTGTGTCGACTTGTCTTGAAAGGAGTGCTCTAAATTCTACATTTTGTAAACATTAAGGGGGGATAGAATTCAGTTTTTTGATTCTATTGTTTGCAAAATTGTAACGAAAAAGGGGGGATATTTCAGAGTAAGAAAGGTGCATTCTCGATTGTACTCGACACCTTCTCTTAAAAATTGCTTGTACTAGGTGCATTTTCGGTTGCATCCGACACCTAGAGTGATAAAAATTTGGGTTGCTCTCATGTTTTGATTATTGCACTAACACTCATGTTTTTGTGTGCAATTAAACAGTCAAATACAAACATTTGAAGAAGCATTTCACAAAACCCAAATTTCACTCAAAAACCATGCTACATCTTGCATAGGTTAAAAACAAGTCATTTTTTTTACTCCCCATCAAAGGTCAAAAATTCATAATCACCTTGATTCACTCTCTTTGTTTGGCTTAATATCCTCAAACTTTTCATCCTTCTTGAAAAGTGTTAAGGCAGGTGCCATTAAATATCCTAGAGAGCACAATCAAAAGTTTTTCACAAATCTACCCCCTTTCATTTGCTCTATTTGTTTGGCTTAATTTCCTCCAACTTTTCATCCCTTGGTAAGGGTGTTAAGGCAGGTGCCATTAAATATCTTATAGAGGCAAATTGAAAACAACTTCCATATACTCTTTTGAGGGTATAGTGCAAGCTACATTCATCTTAGTCATATCAAATTTGGAACCTTAACCATGGCCATGATACACAAGTATCTCACTGAGAGCCAACTGCTCAAAGGTTCAAATTATTCAGCATGGAAGACTAAGATGAAAGCTATCTTAACTATAGAGGATTTGTGGTCTATAGTAGATGGAAGTACAAGTAGACCTCAATCACCTGGAGCAGATCAAATAGAATTTGATAAAAAGGATAAGAAACTATCCTTAATGATCTTGCTAGCTATTACTGATGATATCCAACCTCATATAAGTGAAGCTAAAACTGGAAAGGAGGCATGGGATGCCTTAACTACCATCTTTGAGGGAAAGAATCAATCCACGATTCTTAACCTTCAAACACAGCTTCATACACTTCACATGAAATCTGGAGAAACAGTAGAGCTATTCCTCTGCAGAGTGGCCGATTTGAAAACAAAACTGCAAGCCCTAGGAGAAACTATGGAAGACAAAGTCTTAATCTCAATTATTTTGAGAGCTCTTCCTGACTCCTATAGAATGTTGATTACATCCCTTCAAGTCTCTGGTAGGACAGTGACTTTTGTAGAGTTGGTGAACATGCTTCAAACTGAAGAAGCTAATCAATTCCAAAGAGATGAGGCATCCAACAATGCACTTTTCTCACATAAACAACAAGGAAAGAAAAAGTGGAATCAACAACAAGGCTCTTCTTCTAACAAAAACAAAGGTCAAGGCCAAGACACTAAGAAGAAGAAGCAGTATTGTAAAATATGTGACAAAGACACTCATCAAACCAAGAGATGTTGGTTTAAGAACAAGCCTCCCAAAGAGAAAGGTCAAAAGAAAAACCAAGGCAATGTTGCAAATGAGATGTCTAATACAGATTCTGATTTTGGTTCAGAGAAAGCACACAGAGTGCTAATTGCTAGAACAGTTTTGTAGAGGGAAAACACATGTGTCCCTTGGGCAAAAGCACCATTTTCTCTCTCTCCTCTTTTTGGCTTCATAAATAGCATAAGTTTTTTGTTTGAAGACCTTGCAATAAGGGGTGCTTGTACCTCTTTTAGGCTTCATAAATAGCAAATTCTAGGTGTTTGAAGTACTTGTAACAAGAGGAGCGACTTTTTGTGATGTAAAATTGTCTAGGAGGCAATATTTGTAAAATCCTTCACAACACTCTTGCGTTGCACACTTTTTGCAATTGAGGGGGGATATAAATTTCTTTTCTTCACAATTTTTGTAAAAAGGGAAGATGACTTATAAGGGTGCATTTTCGGCTGCGACCGACACCTTAGTCACACTTCCTTCAGAAATTAAATACAACATGTTTTGCAACGAGAAGGGGGGAACTTATAAGGGTGCATTTTCGACAGCGACCGACACCTTAGCTACCTTATCTTTTGCAAACCCATATTGTAAAATGAATGAACCTCGTATGAAGTGATCTATTCTACTACACCTAGCGATTGTAGCGGCTGGTTACCCATGCAATTCGGTTGGATGATGTGATTCCCATAAGGACATTCGTTAGTGTGAAGACAAAGTGAGGAATGACCCACTTTTTGCTTAGGAGCAGCTAGAGCACTGTGACAGAGCAAAGAACCAGCAGATCAACATCTTCTTCACTGTATTGGGGCAGTTATATACTTTACCCAAATATTGTTGTATAAGAGGGATATGTATGTATTACCCAAATAATGTAATAAGGGGGGATGTTAGAGTTACTATGTTAGTAACTATAAATATTACCTCATTTAGGTAGATATAATTTACCTCATGGTAAAAAGTAAGGTCTTACTTTTTACCACTAGTAAATTTCTTTTACTAGTTAGTCATTGTAGTCATTTTGACTACATTGGTTAGTAGGTTAGTTGTTAGCGTACTATTCTAAGTAGTTAGCTGATTTAGGGGAGAGGAATCCTAATTTACTCGTTACCTACCTAAGGGGGGAACGGTTGTTAATAGTGATGAGGATGATGGTCCCCCTTATTCTTTTGATGTCTTGTTTTACAATATGGTTTATTTTGATTTTTCTAAAAGTAAACCTTCTATTTTAAAAGAGGATCCTACTTCGTTGTCTTATAGCAATCTTGCAAAGTTAGTCATTGCTCCTTATGTCAAAAAGAATGGTTATGTTCGAGAGTGCATTAATTATTGTGCTATGGTTACCAAATAAAGAGCTATGAAGGAGCCCTTCTGTAATTGTACTTATTGAGAAGGCTTACCTTTTAGAGATTTCTTTGACAAAACAGTCCATGGCACACCTATTCTTTTGTTAAGAAGGGTGACACACTTAGATGTTGTGTTGACTTTCGTTCTACTTGCTTAAATTAATTAATAATAAAACATGAAAATAAATAAAAAATGCATCGAATAAACATCATTTAGCTATGTATTTTCATTTCTATTGCATCCATCTACTTGCTCATATTGCATTGTTGTTTGTCATCCTTTTGCATTGTTTGCCTAATATTTAATTCAAATTGTATGCTTGAATGTCATATTTTACATGATTGCTTGTTCATGACTAATTGATCATATAGATTTTTGGGTGATCCTGCGTTAATGGCATGTGATGATATCTAGTTAAGTTGTAGCTCACATGCATTGCAGTCTCTCTAGGATTATGATGCCTAGTAATATCCCCACCTAGGGCTTTCTTCTTCAGTGTTCTTTCTTGCTTTTTGCTTCTTCAAATGTCTTCCTTAATCTTGGAAATAGTGAGAGTATCTCTTAGATCAAGGGTGATAGTTTGTTAATATTTCCTTGTCGCTTTTCCATTGCTCTTCCTTTTTCTTTGTCTTCCTTTGATTTTGACAAGGAAATATGTGCATTTTTTTCCTTCCTTCTTAAGTTGTCTTCTCAACACAATTGCACACACTCATTGTCTTGTTTTTTTCTCTAAACCCCTATTGAGGGTAGCACTCGCATAATATATATTTTATCCTTATATTACACCCCACATGGGATAGCTATACATCCTAACGGGTATCTTATCAGATATGATCTTATATCGGGTTATACTCCCTTTTGACTTAATAGGCTCAACACCCCATTACAGGATAAGCTCCTTGGCCATTTTAAGCAGGCCTTGACATACATCCTAGTGGGTAATCATATCATAACAGTTAATAAGCAAGCAAACACCCATAGCGGGTTAGACTCCAACACCTCATACCTCTTGGTGAGCACTACACCCATAGCGGGTTTAGCTCCCCTCTTTTTTGGTATGATTCATAGTATTTAGTCACATTGGTCCCTTGCGACCTACGTTGATTTCAATACTATGTTTCACACATCCTTCTCTATTTCAGATGGTTGACCTTTGAATTCTCTTATTATTTGTCTTTATTCTTCATCTTCTCTCTCTTATTCTTCTTTGTATTGTTGGTTTTCTTTCCTTGTCCTTTTCTCATGTTTTCTTTCTTTCTTCCATCCATGTTCATCCATGCATTTCATATAGCCTTGCATTTAATATGAAATTAAAGAACATCTAAGATAACAATCAAATCACACACACACATTCTCAAAATATAAAAAGAGAAAGAAACTATGTATTATTCAATGAAAAGAGAGAGATACAGTCGTTTCTGGTTGGTGTACCACAGTCCAGTCTTGGTACACTCAACAAATCCCTAGGGGTGCATGCCACAATCAAAATTGGCATGTAATCCCATATCTAGCCAAGATTTGAGAGTCTGTATCCTCTACTCTGCTCGAAGGAGGAGGTGGTCTAGGTAATTGTATATCCATGAACAATGATGCCAAGAATATCCCTTATCGAGACCATGAATAGCTAGCCAACTAAAGGGACAAAGGGAGTGTCACTCTCTACCCCGTTGGTACCACCTGGTAGTACATTTTCTCATAAAGGTAGCCCATTGAATGGACACCTCCAACCTCTCCCTTAACCTCTATAGCTATGCCTATAGAAGGTAGACTCTGTTGCTAGACTAACTGCTCCCAACGATAACCATCCTCTCTATCCAAGCCCTCTAGTGGTTTGTATCTAGATGAGTCATCTCTCCCTAGAGATGATCAAATTTTGATCGAGTCGCACTCCTCTCAATCTCTATGATGCTCAACAAGCCTTGTAATCCCTTGATCCTCTTGGACTGTCCTCCTGGAGCAGGTCCACCTGCCTCTGTAGAGTCATCACTTGTGCTTGTAGTGCCTCTGCCTTCTCTCTTGGATCCCCTCATCTTAGAGCATGACCCTGGCTAGATACTACTAATGTGGAGGCCTCTCCTAATCCTCCGCCTAGTAGTACCTTGGCCTTTATAGGGGTAACTCTGGATACCCCTATCATCTTGGTCTTGGTAGCGCTAGTACCCTCCATCACTATCTCAATCCTGTCCTGAGCTTACCTAAATCTCAGGGTTGTTGGTCCCTACTGAGCCATCTTTGTGGCCCTGCGAGGTACCTCTCAGAATGCTCACTACATGCTCGAGCCCATAACCTAACACATTTGTATCAAAATAGGTGGGAAGGCCCTACGGGGAATGAATCCTCTATACCATCACCAATAGTCAAAGGTCACTCCCATGTCGTCCACCTTGATATCCACATAAGGAGGATCCTCTAGGTCCTCCTCGGCCCACCTAGTCAGGTCGGGTCTGCCTCCTACTCCTACTAGGTCCTAGTAGACTCTCTAGTACCAGTGATCCCCTAGGTCTAGGATGCCTTACAATATTCTAAATTATCTTAGGACTCGATCAAAATGAAAGACCTCAAGCTCCCCCTTCTCTGTAGTTAGCCACCTAATCCTCTTGAACCTTGCCATCTTTTTCCTATCCTCAACTCATCTTGGCTATAGATGTTAGGGTCACCATACTATCTTGGCCTCCCTCAACTCGTCTACTATCTACCTTGCTAGTGGTAAATGTTTGGCATAGGTCCTTACGACCTGCTCTAGGGATCTGGGCCATATGTATGTTGCTGGTTGCTCTGGAATGGGTAATGGACCTAATAGTGCATCTGGTCTCTACATCGCTATGTGCTCCTAGCTCCATACCTAGATCAAATTTGTACACACTATCCCTGTATGCTGCTTGTACACGATGTTGTACATCCTATATAATCATGCCAACACATATGGATCCCATGCAAACCTAACTCTATGGTCGACTGAGCCACCCCACCAGGGCATCTATGACTATGGTGCTCTCTTGCACCTGGTGGATCTAGCCCCTAAAAAATCATTGCAAGGTCGTTGGTCTCCCTCACACTCTATAAATTGTGATCGCCCTTATGGGGATGCACAAGGTGTGCCACACATCCTCCAATGTGACGGTCATCTCTCCCATGGATAATCAAAAGGTAAACGGCTCTAGATACCACCTCGCTACTAGTGTTGTCAGCAAATCCCTGTTTGCCTCCACTCGATGTAGTCTAGCCAGGTGGTATAGCACCACCGCTACCAATATATCCCTCTCTACATGTTTGAGTGCCTCTAACTCCACCTCTAGGGAGCCTACTCTCCACTTACGCTTCTCGAGTACCCTAAGCTACAATAACAACAAAATAAGAATTTTTTTCAATTAATAAATTTAATTAAAAACTTAACACACTAAAATTAAATAATTAATTTAAAATCAATCAAAATTCATGGCACAATCAAATTCCACATCTTTAAATTTGTTTGCTTGCATCCTTTTCCCTTCTTCCTTTTGTTTTCTTTTCCCTCTTTTTCTTTTGCCTTTTTTTCCTTTTTCCTTTTTTTTTCTTTTTCGACAAAATGGTACCCGCTAGGCACATTTTTGTGAAATCATGTCTGGTCAATTTTCTCTAGGCACGATTTTACCGCTACTACCTAGGGAAAAATCGTGGCCAGGACATGAGATCATGGCCAGGTCATACGCGGCAAAACCATTAGTTTTGGCAAAAAATTGCTAAAAAAATGCATGAAAAATTGAAAAATTTAAATGTAATAATTGGTTTTCGACCCTACATGTGCCCACTCCGCTTTCATGTCAGTTTTTCCCTCATGATCATTGAATGGTGTATCGATAGCACCATCTCCTTCGTTTCTCCAGAGCTCCTTTCTTCTCCCTCACACGATTAAAATGAATTAGGGTTTTGCCCCATTTTCACTTTTAACCCTATTTTTGCATGCTTTTTCTCCTTTTTATTTTTCTCGCTTCTTCTTCTTCTGAGTCTACCTTTTCAAGTTTTTATGAGGAATGTATCCCTCATAAAACTTGTGGGGGCACCCTAGCCTTAGAGGCATTAATGTCCCTAATGTCTTGATTTACGTGTAAAATATGAAAGTGTTTGAAATAACACTATTTTTGCACCATCCCTTTCTTCTAAACCAACCACCCCATTTTTTCTTGTTGTTTTTTGTTCGCAAGTGTTTACATCTTTTCTTTGACACATTTATTAGGCCATAAATTCGTCAAAGAGGGAAAAAAATGTAGACATGGAAAATTGACTCACTTTAGTGGGCAACCTTCCTTGAGCCCTCTAGGAGACCCATTAGATTTGCCTAAGGCAAGGGTAAGGGTTTCCTCCCCTGTTTTGCTTGTTTTTCCTCTCTATGTGAAATCGCACCTGATCCCTAACGGGGCATGACTTTGCATTGTGATATCACGATCGGCTCGGATGGGGTACAATTTCACTTTTTTAGGGTTTAACACATTAAAACCCTATTTTTTTGAGGTTGGCGTGTTTTACGTTGACCCTCCTTGGTTTTATCGCTCTTTTTGCCTTCAAATATGCTATATAAGGAGGGTTTGAATTTACTTTTCACACACAAGTTAACACACGCTCACATAACCAGTACTTGATGATTTATTGCTTGCATTTGATTTCTTGCAAAGTGTTTTATTCGGTTTGCATCCTTCTTCTTTTGCAAATAAATTTGAAGTGTGGAGTTTGATTGATTGTCTACTGCATTGAATTATTGTTGTTCACTCTTGGTGGATTGTTGTTGGAGCCCTAAGGAAAGATTGATCATCCGGGAGATCTAAAACCATTTTGTTTGCTTTTGCATTCTCTACCAGGAGAATTCGCTCTTCTGTATGCATATTTAAAATTTTAGAATGACATGATCAAGCTTCTACACTTATCTTTTATTTTTTGCATAGTTTATGCAAAATTGTGCCCGACCTGCTATGGGGCACAACTTTACCTTGCGTTATCATGACTGCTCATTACGGGGTGCAATTTTTCTTGAGACCAATATGGAGGTAACTAGTTCCTATTTTCACCATTGCATTCTAAACTGCATCTAGAGCATAGTGGCATATTATATTTTTTGTGATTTTTACATTCTGTTATATTGTATTGTATTATGTTTGTTTTTCTCCAAAGGTCAATTTTTGCTTTTAATTATCAAAGGTCGGCTAAAAGGACCTAAGGGGCTTGACTACTACACCTCCAAGTATTGTTATATAATGGCCTAAGTAGGCCCCCTAATGCTAATCCCATTTTCAAGTGTTTGTTGAGTTATCTTGCAGGAATAGGTATTATTGATAGCATTGGACAAAGGGATAAAAGCAAGGATAAAACACCGGATAAGCTAAGTATTTTGATTAGTATTTTAGGTTGTTTGATGAGTGCCTTTACTTCTATTATAAATCCCAGATTTGATTTTATAAAAATATATTTAATTAATTCTAGGCATTTGAAATATAAACAACATATAGTGCGCACTTAGGGTTAATCTTGTTTGTGCATTTTTCTTGAGCCCTTGCTTAAAGGTTTTCTGTTTAAAACCTTAGATTAAAAGCATTCAAAGGAAAAATCATTGTAGGGTTAATTCTTGTATTCTTGCATTTTTGTATTTCTGCATTGTCTTTTATATCTTATAGCATAGATATAGAAAGGCCAAATCTAAGTGTTTTTCTTGAATCTCATACATAAAATATTCTTGAAATTCCTGTGGACTTGGATCGAGTCCTTAAACCATTCTTGGTGAACCCTTCCCCTAGCACCGAGTGTAGAGAACAACACAACCCCCATGATTCACCCCATAAGGCTTCTCTTCTCTCTTGTAGATCCAATATTTTGGGAATTATATGTGGTAGGGTGGTTTTTCCCCTCTACATTAACACATATAAATGATGTAGTCTATATTAAGGTTTAGATCTTGGTGACATTAAATGGACTATATAACATAGTATAATGTAAAAGGGAAACCTTTCAAAACCTTACTTTTTAAATAATTTTAAAATATTAGGAAAAATAAAAGTTTTCTAAATTTATTATTTAAGTGCCATGTATGATAAAAAATTACAATCTAGGCACTACTTGATTTTTATTGAATGTCACCATCTAAACTCTAAATCAATGCAAGCAAACAAAATTGGCTTTGAGAACATGTTTTTATTATCATTCGAATTAAAGAATAATTGATAATGCATTTAATAGTAAATAATAAATTATTTAATTAATATTTAGTTTTTAAATTATATTATTATATCTTTTAATATTGAGTTCTTGATTTAATGATTGAGATATATGGATGATGTAGCCCACATCAAAGTTCAAATATCAACAACACCAAATAAGTTATATAGCTCAATGTGACTAACTTGATGTAAAAGGGAAAGGGTAACCCTTTCAAAATCCTATTTTTATTTTTTGAAAAATATTGATAATTGAAATTTTATAAGTAAAAGAATAAATGATATAAAAGATATTTATTTGTTATCATTCTAATGTTTAAATATTTTTGAAATGACCATAAACATAATATGTATATATCACCTTTCTTTAGGTCTTTGTTGTAATTGTTGGTAAATGGGCCCAAATATTATAGGTCTATTTTCCATGATCGTGTAATCACATGCATATAATCTCATTCAATAATAATACCAATATTGCACAAAATAAAAAGCTTTATGTTGATAATAAATCATTATGTTACAATTACATTAAATAGCATAGAGGTTTGTCATCAATATAACCTTACATGAGACTCATCAATACATCCGAATTTTGCTCTCCTCAAACACACAGGAGATGCAACCTTTCATATGCCTTTCTTACATAATGAAAAAGTCTCTTATGATTACATAACTTCATACTTCTAATATTGACACATTACACTCATAATTCTCACTTACATATATGACACATTTCACTCATGACTCTTCACTTACACACATGACACCTTTCACTTATAACTCACACTTTCATACATGACACCTTTCACTCATAACTCACACTGATTACATGACACATAAACACACTTCACACTTTGACACATACTATTAACAAAAATAAAAAATACACCTAATCTAAATATTTACAATGGTACTCAAGGTACCAAATAATATAATATCACCAACATCCCCATTACATTATTTGGTGTGAAGGCCTTTGCCTTCAATATCTAACTCTTGTCTTCATCTTGTTAACTTTTATATTCCTTCATGTTTGGGTATTGAATATATTCTTGTGGTTTGATATCTACCAGTCTTATGAGTACGTCATCACAATAATATATTCCATGAATATCTGAATCTAATGACTTTTTATTATCAGTCCTAACACATGTTGAATGCATCAACATATCATCCTATTCATCAATATTGTTTGTACATTATTTGGTTACACCCAAATTTATTTCTTGAAGAATATCATTTGCTATCATATGCCATAAGTCATCTGTGTCGTAACTGGTATCTTTTGTCACTGGTTTGTCCTTCATGGTTTTAATAAACTCTTCTTGTTTTATTTTCTTATCTCTAGAAATCTCAATAGTAATGCCATATTCATTATCACACCTATATCAACAAGTAGTATAATAACATCCTTAGAATTTTCTCTTGCTTTAGTAAGTTCTGAATGTAGATAATTTATGAAAGTTGTAAACTTTTCATCTTTGACTTCTATGTGAACTTTTCATTTTATATTCTCTTTAAATGTTGTGTGTAAATTTTTAGACATTTCAATCTCTCTTTAATTTCTTCTATCAATGCATTCTAAATATTTTTCTCTATGGTAATCAATTTCACCTTAATTCTCTCAATTCAATTCTTCTTTTGTTGTAGAATTTCAAATTCTATTTTTCAAAAATTCAATTTTCTTCTTTCAAATTTCATTCAACCTCAATCAATCAAATTTCAAATTTCCAATTTTTAAATTTCAAATTCAAATTTTTAATCCTCTAATATCTTCCTACTCAATTTCAATTTCACAATTCTAAATTTTTCCTTTTTAATATTTAATTAATTAATGCTTTCAATAAATTAATTACCTTATTCCACCCATTCACTTCATTATTTTATTTTCTTTAATCACTTAATTCTTTAATTTTATTTAATCACCTTATATACTTTAATCCATTAATTATTAAAAAACACCTTATAACTCATGAGTAATTAATCCCTATTAATCAAATATATGCATGAAATTCACTTTAATCAATTAAGTTCAAGATATTAATAGCTCACCTTTAATGGCTCTCATTCATTCATCTCGGTATGGTGAATTTCATGTTAGGGTGAATATTTCATGCATTTAGGCTTCTAGAAATAACTCTACCTCTGTCTATGATGCAGTCAGTAATTGATCGACCATGTATCCAACCGTTTTCAAAGGTGTTTCCAAAACAATGTTTGCAAGACGTTACAACCTTATCTAGTAATCTTTGGAATCAAGTCTCTATCTCTACATCTTCAACGGGAAAATGTACGTCTTAAGTGAAAAATATCTTATTCAATTTTATTTTTTATTTAAAATATATATAAAACAAAAATATGAAAAAAATTATATAAAAATAATAATTTTATTATTAGATTAAATCAGAGCAAGTTTATTTAACCCAACAAAACTACTAAATTATAGAGAAAATCGAATGCAGTAGATGCAAAAGGTACAACTCACAGTAAAAATTTCTTGCATGCATTTTCTCTTTCCTATATTCATTGTCTATTTTTTTTTTCTACCAAATTTTGGGTTGGAAACACATGCAAAAAAAAATTCGTATGCATTTCCCCCTACCTGTGTGCATTCCCCACCTATTTTTCGTCCAATTTTTTTCTTGCCGAATTTAAGGTTTATTTGCTGAACTTATTCGATAGGATTTTAAATTCGACGAATTTCAAAATTTATCTAAAAAATTCAACGAATATGATAACTAAGTGTAGAAGGTTTTGATTCATCATTGTATTTCTTCAGGGCTACCTTATGGGCACAAAGCTTGGTCTAATATTGGCATCCATACTCTCATCATTACTTATGCTCTAGTTAAGATTCGGGGTTCCTTTGTTGTTAAAAGTATTTGGTGAGCGTTCGAGGCGGTGAAACCTCGTATTTGTTGGATTGGTGATGGTTTTCATAATGGTCCTTCATTCAATTCTCAAAATATCTGGTTGTCTTCTATTTTGTTTAACTTTTCAATTCTTCTTGCTATTATGCCAGGGATTAAAGCTTTGATGTTGTTTCGCAAGAGAATCTACTATATTAATGATTTAATTCACTCTCAAGACTGGATTTCTTGGCCTGATCTCAAACAAAAATTTAATCTTCAAAATTCAGATCTCCCTTCTATTCTTAAGATTTAAGAGCTCATACCTGATGTCATGCTTCATAAGCTCGACCTTTAAACCCTAAGTGCCTGATGGAGGGATTGGTGCTGGAATGTGGATACTCCTTGTAGACACCAAAATCCAGCCACTTGCAAGTCATCTATACCTTCCTGTCAGCCACGTGTCGGTCATCCACTTTCCCACCATTATTTGGCCCAATTTCACCTTTCCCGCCATTTTTCATCCCCAAATTTATTTAAATTAATATTTATATATATATTTTAATATTTTAATATATATATTTAAATAATAGTTTAAGTGATTTAATCTGAGCCGTCCATCCAACTTATTTGGGATCAGTGGTGTGTGAAAAATGTTCATTTCCTTAGAGCTTTGGGGAATCGGATTCTCTACCGAAGTATGATGAGAATTTTACCCTATCCTTACTACTCTGTTTATATTTATATTTTGTGATTGCTTGTGATAGTGGTAAGAACCACTGTTTTATGGACTATGTTTGCATGATAGGACAAACGAGGATTACCCTGTTCACTTCGAGGCACAACCCAAGGATGGCGTTATCTCTCTTTGACACAAGATGTTTTTAAGATGTGAAAATGTGATAGGTTCAAGACCGCTTTTGAAATCATTTCCCAATACTCAAGATTTTATTTAGTGTAATTGGTGATATGGCCCTAGAGGACTTTAACATGCATTTCGAAGTTTGCTTAAAACACTAGAAATGGCTGAGTGACTGAAAACATTTTGGCAATGTAAATATGTGCAAATGGAAAATGGGTGTACGAATGACAATTCGGTTTGATGGATTTTATGAAGGTGCCCCTGATTAAGGCAACATGACTTTTGCTTGACCAAATTTTATATCCAAAAGATAGAATGGTCTCTAACATGATATGCAACTATGGCTGAAAATGAAATGTTATGGTTTTCAATGAGATGTATGCACATGAAATGCAATGTTTTTGAATGAGATGTATGCAACTAACAATGAAATGCAAATTCTTTTTATTTTATTTGTTTTTTTTTTTCTTTTTTTGTACAAGCCATGTATATATGTACATATAAAATGTCATCAGGCTCCTGTGCCTTGCTCTCGTCTATGTCTGCCTAGAAGACCTCTGGCTTAGAAGATGAAGGTGAATGTGGAGGTGAAGGAAGAATGTAGTTGGCGGAAGCCCTTAACAATTCCTCGGAAAGGATGAATTCTGAAATATATGGAGGGGATGAAATCCGATCCATGCCAATCAGGCTTGGGTTGATCGGGATTGGCTTATCCGGATCATATGGATTATGGAGCGGGGTGAATAAGTCTTCAAAATTCATTATCGACTTATGGAAGAAAGGATGGGCGGAATGGAAAGGAACACCGGTGAAGACCTCGGAAGACCTGAAGTGCAAAACAACATAGTTTTTCAATTTTTTTTTTTTTTTTGTAGTTTGAGTTTTTTTTTTTTTTTTTTTTGTGTGAAAACCACTATTACACATACATAAAGCAATAAAGTATTTTTATATATTTTGATTTTTTTTTTTTTTGGTAGTGGTGAAAACCACTATTTTAGTATATACATATAATACAGGTTTGGATTATGGCTTATGGATGTGGCAGAGGGGGTGGTTCACCTCGTTCTTGTGGAAGAAGCAAGCGAAAGATGGCCTCTTGGAGAGGGAAGAATTGGAGATAAAACTCGTATTGTTTAGTGAGGGGAACAATGGGCGCCGACTCTTCTTCAGATTCATCACCATTTGACATGACGTCAAATTCTTCATAGGCTTCATCTTTGGATTCATCGGGGTGGAGAATTTCTTCTTTTGAATTAAGATTAATGCTTTGAAAAGCTCGTTCAAAAGAAGAAAGGGATGGAAGTGGTTGGTAGCCCAGACCAAAATGCTCAGTGGGTCTCTGATATGGCATATCGATGCGTTCAGTTACCCCTTGCTCGTATCGACCTAGGCCAAATTGCTACCAATTATGTCTATGGAAATAGCGAGAGGGAAAACCCTCCATCCTTTCAATATTGGCAGGGACTGGATGCTTGAGTTCTGGTATGATGGTAGGACTAGAAGATGACTCTATTCCCCCATATACAAAATTAATGGAATTTGACATAGAACCCATTTTATAAACCGATCCAATGGATAAATGTTGGTCATGTGGATGACCAAAATCTTTAACTGTTTGCACATTGAACGGTGTGATGTGGACATCTTGAATGGCATACCCACCAATACCTGCATCAGTGAGATGGACCTTGACTTGGGATGGAGATGGACTAGATGATGGAATAGAAGAATATGAGATAGAAGAATTGGAAGGATTTGGTTGGGTTGATGCTTCACTAACTTGTGAAACATCAGCTGGTGATGGTTGGGAAGATGGAGGAATAATAGGTGATGTTGAAGAAGGTGTAGAAGAAGGGGGTAATGACGTGGAAAGAGATGATTGGTCATGGACACATGTGCATGTGGTCACTGATGAAGAAGGAAAATTAGTTGATGAAGAAAATGGTGAATGAGATGGAATAGCGAAAGAGGAAGATGGTTGCGATATGATGGGTAGCTCCTCTTTAGAAGAAGATGGTATAGAAGAAATAGATGGGGTCAAGAAAAGATGAGTGGATGGCAACACAATCTCATAAGGATTTGAGACATAGTTGCAATGTTTGAAGGGTTCTATGTTAGCAGGTACACAATGAACCTATCCCTCATATACATACTTCAGACATTGATGCAGTATAGAAGGGACACATCTCATCTCCCTAAGCCAAGGTCGTCCAAGCAATACATTGTATGCCATGGTCCCTTCCAAGATGTGAAACAAGGTATGCAAAGTTCGGGCCCCTGATTAAACAATTATGATAACAATTGGCTAAATCTAACTATCTAAAAGTATGAGTGCTTCTTAGTGCATATTTCATTTACTTAGTCTCGCATTAATCATTTATAAGTTTGCATTCCATTCCATCACATATGCATCAAAAACATTAAAACATATAAAAACATGCATCACAAAAACATAGGCATTCACACAAAAGAGAGTAAAACACCAAATAAATAAAAGCCATGTATATATATATATATATATATATATATATATATATATATATATATATATATATATATATATATATATATATATATGTATAAAGATCAAAACGTACAGTGAATGCCAAAAGGCTACAAAATACAATAGAGCACCAAGGCTCATAAAGAGTGCATCTAAGCACTAAGCTAACCATCAAAAGAGGACCCCTGTGACCTAGTAGGAGCCCTTGACCTAGTGGTGTGCCTAGACTCACTACGCCTAGAGACGGAGGAGGATGGAGGATCAGGCAACACAATGTGATGCCTAAATAATGTGTCCTCTAGAGCCTCAATATAACGAGTCCTAGACCTAAGTCTAGATATGTCTATCCCGTGTCGTCGCTCTCGCTCCGCTAGCTCTGCCTGGAGTCTCGTCACCCTGTCATCCTAGGGCACCCTAGTCGCTCCATCCAAGTCCGCCTGCATCTAGGCCATCCTCCCCTCCTGAACAGCTATTAGGGCATCCCGCTCTGCAACTTGTTGCTCCAGTCGAGCTATCCTCTCATCCCGGACAGCTAGCATAGCATCGCGCTCTGCTATCTGCTGCTGCAGCTATGCCAGATCATCCTCGTGCCCGCTAGGGGGTACCTCCCTAGTCTCTCCTGCGGCCTCTCCTAGGCCCTCGCCATCATCCTCCTCATCATCTCCGCTCCCCGGTGCCTGCCGTGCCATCTTCCCATTTCGCCTTCGACTGTCAGATCGAAGGCGGGGTCGCTATGGCCCCGACCCACTACCCATCTAGCTTGTCGCACCCGTCTCAGATGCTCTCCATCACCGATCCACCTCGCCTCCCGCCAGGGCCTCCAAATGACTTGGGCATCTATCAAGTCTGCCCATAAACTCCTATACCATTGCCCCGATCTCACGGGGTGGCTCGGCTGTCTCTCCTCCGCCACTGGCCATCTCCTACCATAAGCCTGGCTCATGTCCCAGTAAGCACATGGCAACCCCTCCGGTCGGGCCACTCTGAAGTGCTCCCAGCCCAGACTGGAGAACCAAACTACAGCCTAGGCCCTTTCGGCCCCGTCTTCGAACCTCATACAACTCCCGATACACCTGCACCAATAAAGCGGGCACCTAGGCATACACTACACTATTAGTGAGCATCTCGCTCACTACACCCATCAGGTTCCATGGAAACCTACACCCGGTGCTGTTCGGGGCCACAATGTTGGCCAATACGAACATCATCAGAGCCTCCACCGCTACCAACTCCTTGGCCATATACATGGCCAAGTATGGGATCCCCCCGCTCTCCGTTCGGATCTCCCTCCAGTCATCCCCAAACAACTTGGCCATCTCCACGGCCCTATCTCGTCCAACCTCCACCCGCGCCCCCTCCACGGGCACCTTGAGGATGCGGTATACATCCTCAAGCGTCACCGTCATCTCTCCAATCGGGAGCTGGAATGTCCCCCGATCTGGATCCCACCTCTCGGCCAAAGCCGAGAGGTACCCCTCATCTGCCCGAACTACCTCCAACCGGGCTGCCTCCGCTAGCCCTATCGCCTCCAATATCTCCCGGTCTGCTCGGGACAATGACCTCCTCATCCCCGGAATGATAGGGGAAAATCGGTGTCGTGCCTCTAACACCCTAAGCTGCAAAACAACAAAACAAAAATTGGTTACAAATTTTTTTTGCAAAAAAAAAAAAAAAAAAAAAAAAAAAAAACAAAACAAATAAAAGTACTTGCTTAAATAAACAAATACCTCAGCTGGCTGCACTGGCGCGTCCGCTCCCATCTCCGCCATAGCTCCCGCGTGCTTCACAACTTCTCACTCCACTTCATTCCACTCCCTCAGATGCACTTCTCTCAAGCTCGAACGCACAAATGAGCGAAATTCTCGCTGAAACTGTTTAAATAGCTGGTTTTGGTGCCCTGAAACGTAGTGGGGCGTTTCATGGTGCATTCAGACACAGTGGGGCGTTTCATGATGCATTCAAACACCGGCGGGCGTTTCTGCCACCTCCAAATGCATACCGGTGTTTGGTGTCAGTATTGAATAAAAGAACAAAACTTACAAAATTGAAGCTTACCTCCTCCAAATTTCATCAAATTGCATCCATCCATTCTTCTTATCATAATAAAACATTTTGTGAAGGTTACAACAGTTTTGGAAACAAATTTTGTCATTTTGCTCAAAAAGCGCATCATTCATCATTGATTTACAAATTGGGTTAAAAACATTCAAAACCTTCACAAAATTAACAACATTCATCAATTCTTCGATCTATCGTCAATTTCATTCATTCTTCTTTCATCATGCATATTTTTGCCAAATTAAATTAAAGTAAACCTCGTATCTAGTGGTATACTCTATCACCTTGGCGATTGCAGCGATTTGCATCCATGCAATTCGGTAAGAGGATTAAACCACCATAAGGACACTTACCATTTATCATCATCAATTATTTCACTGTTTGAAAATTGAAAATCAATTTTGGGTATCCTACTTTTCAAGTGACCTCATACCAAGATTAATTTGCTCAATAGTTTTCATTGATGGCCTAGTTCATGGGGCCTTAAACGTGGACAATCTTCAATATTATCATTATTTTGAGTCTTGCTAGAGATTAAGGCTACCTAGGTTGATTGGTTTCGACCCGAGGAATTATCCATACAGTCACTAGGAGCATCTCTGAAGTTTTGGACTCTTTCATATTGCATCTCTGCATATCAATGGCGCCAACAAGGCAATTTCATCAACAGTATGGATTCACCCATAGGAGTTGGGGCATCCGTTATCAATTTTTAACTTTCCTAATAGTAGAATTCATCTTACATGATCATGGAATTTAAAATTTGGCAAAAATCCCTTTCTAACCGTTGGGGCAGAAAACGGTTCATCTTTCACATCACTCATATCGTCTTCAATTATATTCTTTTTCGGTTTGTACACCAACCCCTTTTCTGTTGGGACATAAACAGGATGGTTCATACACAAACCCCTTTTTCACCGTTGGGGCAAAAACGGTTCATTTTCTTTCGAATTTCTTCCAATTGGCTCGTGAGAACCATTCTCGCTCGCCAATTGAGGGGGTAAGCTGATAAATTCTAAATATTCTTTTATTCTTTGGTCTTCAAAGTTGTGCTTTAGTCTTGAGAGAGAGTTGCGTCTGATCCGACTTTTCGGGTGTCCTAAGTTTTTGTGCTTGCATTGTGTCTTCACACAAAGCAGCTCAAAAAGGGGCATCTGTAGACACCAAAATCCAGCCACTTGCAAGTCATCTATACCTTCCTGTCAGCCACGTGTCGGTCATCCACACTTTCCCGCCATTATTTGGCCCAATTTCACCTTTCCCGCCATTTTTCATCCCCAAATTTATTTAAATTAATATTTATATATATATTTTAATATTTTAATATTTTAATATATATATTTAAATAATAGTTTAAGTGATTTAATCCGAGCCGTCCATCCTTCATTTAATCTCATCCGTCCATCCATCTTAATCCATTTCACAACCTAAATTTATTCTCTACCCTTAGATCCACTTTAATCTTAGCCACACGTTCAAAGTGTCGTTAAAACCCTAAAGTGTGCCCTAAGAGTGGATTATAAATAGAGTCACCTGGATGGCTCAAACCCGATCTTTTTGACCTATCTCCTATGCGCTATCTTTGATTCTAATTCTTCTACTGCTATTTCCTATATCTCTCTTCTGTTACCTTTTCGCCGCATCTATCGTCGTCCTTTTTCGTCGCTTCCGTCATTGCTTTCGCCGCCATTCCTTCTGCAGCATTCTGCAGAATCTCCCATTCCTGTCGCAAGTTCCCGTGGGCGTTTACCCCTTTACCAAGTGCCCACGGGCGTTTACCAAGTGCCCACGGGCGTTTACAAGTGCCCACGGGCGTTTACCCATAGCCACAGACTCAGACCGACGTCTGAAACCTTAATCCAGAAGCACGCGGGCATTCAGCGAGTGCACCAGGGTGCCTTTCGCAACCGATTTGATAGCCACATTACTTCCAGGTGTCGCCTGGTCTAGCTGCGTTAACAGAGAATAGGTATAAATTAGTTTAAAGCAAGTAACTTCTTTTCTTTTATTGATCTGTTATTGAATTCCTGCACTTCATTTTCTAGGGTTTTAGATTGTTTTCGAGGGCTCACACAGTGGAGCCCTCTTATTAATTTCTAACTCCTTGATAGTGTTAATGTGTGCAGGTTTTTATGACAGATCCGGTTTATTGATGGCAGCTGATTAAGCTGGAGTGGTCCAAGCAAGGGATACAACAAAGCCCACTCACTCTGTTGGGATTGAAGATACATTCTTCGGAAGCGCCACCATTTGTGCCAGCTAGGGTTTCGGAGAACCCTAGCATAACTTGTAATTGTGTATCACAAATAAAGGGTTACAGGCCCAGTTGTATTCAAAAAGGAGTTTTTAAACTCCATCGATTAATAAAAATCGTTTGTTTTGTGCAAATATTCTGTACTCTGTTATTGTGATTTTATTTTTGTTTGGCATGTATTTTTAATCTACACTCCTTTCAAGAACTACTTTTCTTCCTTACTTTATTAGGTGCTTAGTCTTCTTTCCCCTAGTGTTGATAAACTTAATGAGATATGGTAGACTCACTCTACCTCCTATACTTGGATTGCTCGTCTCCATATCTGGCAGTCTAACCTTGAACCCAAGATTACCTTTTTTCTCTGGTCTCTTATTTATCAAGGGCTTCCTATGGGAGAGAAACTTAGTAGGGTTGGTCTTCCTAATCCTAAGTGTCCAACTTATGACCATTTTGAGACTTTCAAACATCTATTTTGGTTCTGCCCTCGTGGTCAGTCTGCTTGGTCCTGGATTCACTCATTGTTCAAGCTCTTTCATCTTGAATTTTTTAGATGGTAGATGATCTTTTTTGGAGATAACAGTTGTTGGCTTGCCTATATTGTTGCTTTGTGGAATTTGTTTCATGCTATTATTTTATTTCAACTTTGGAAAGCTAGGAATGTTGTTGTCTATTATGGAGATTCAGTTTCTAATTAATTTTCCTTGCATGAAAAGATTATGATATTTTCTATTGTTACCGTTCAGCTCCATTCGTAGGCTTCCAGGTTGACTAAGGAGTTGGCGCATTTGATAAATCTTGTCAGGTACTGGTACGAGGCTTCGTGCACTATCAACATGGCTTCGCCTAACCTCCCTTCGCCTTAAGGTCCCTTTGTTTCTTTAAGGCCTCGATGTAGCAGTTGAGGGGGTGATATTATCTAGCATCAGATCATTTTGTCAGTGCCCACATTAGGGCTCGATCTCCTCTTGGAATGGTTCTCTTTGTTTAGTTATTCAGTTTATTCACTTTTTTAAGGGTTAGTTTTGTTTTTGGCCTCGAACCTCGTCTTTACAATGTTGATTGTTTAGGTGACCTTGCGCACCAAGTTGTGTTTTTTCCAACTCCCTTTTTATTGTAACCTCTCTTATTTTTTATTGAATATAATTGTTGGTTCCAATAAAAAACACCAACATTCAATTTCATTTAACTTTATGATTAGTTAAAGTAAACATATTTATCATAATGGTATAAAGTTTTATGAACACTCATTCACTTCAACAAAACTAAAAAAAGATAATTTTTTTAATTATATATTATTTTTTAATTAAATTACAAAATATATTTAGCTTGGTGCCATTTACTATTATAATATATGTATAATCTGACTAAAGATCTCGTAAAATTTATGTAGAGGCTAAATACTGAAATTTGAACCCCTATTGTAAAAATTAAAATCACATTTTAAAATCAAATTTATGTCTTAAATATAACATTAATAAATTACACAATAAAATTAAATATAACATTAATAAATTATACAATAAAATTAAAAAATAAATTAAAAATTTTAAATTTAAATTATATTAAAATAAATTATATATTTAATAAATACTAGAAAAAATTAAAAATAAAAAGCTTTCAATTTGTGATTTTTTCCTTATATAATTAGGCATACAAAACTCTCACACCTCAATATAATTTGAACTTGAAACCCAAAAAAAACTAATTTATTATTTATCTTTTCAAGCAATGAGTTTGTTCTCTTAATTTTCCTCTAAGGCTCTTAAAAATAAAGGAAAACAACCTTTCTTATTTAAAAAAAAAAAAACTCAACCTTTCTCATTTAAAAAAATCCTTTAATTTCCTCATCAATGCACGTCAATTCCTTTACCAAACCGCCAGTTGAAGTAACGTGCGGCCACATAAATCGCAGAGGAGGGATTAGAAAGGGTTTAGTGGCCATATATATTTTGACAGACAATAAGAAAAAGTGACTGTCAATGTTAACCACTAACCTATACATATACATACATATTATAACTTTATTTTTGGGAATTTTATTCCTTTATTTAATTTATAAAGGAATTAATTTTACAGTCATGGATGGCCATAATTCAAATCAGATTATTACTTTTGTAAAGGGTTGGTTTCCCCAAAGTTTAAACCTAGATCTTCTTGGAAACTGTCCAACCACATCTGTACTTATCAATCCACTAACCCTAAAAATCACCCGAAATAAAAAAGTACATTGTTCTCTATATCAAAGTGAAGCCTCCTCGCGAGTCGCCGAGATTGAAATTTATCGTAAAAAACAGCGACTTATTGGCCAAACTAAAATCGGCACACGTCGCGGCGGTGAAGATCTTTACGATGTCGGCACGCTCATGGTTATGAAAAGACTTATAAGCTTGTCTGATATCGGCACGCTCCCAGTTATGAAAAGACTTATAAGCTTGTGTTTCAAGCACAAGAAGATTCTCTAAAATGTGACATGTCGTTCTTGTTAAGTTGTTTGTTTATGATAAATTTTTATTTTTATTTATTTATTTATTTATTTTGATGAAGTTTATGAGCTTTACAATGTTTTTATTATGTTAGTATTAGTCTCTTGATAATATTATTAATTGTAGAAACATTAAATTATTTTTAAAGAGAGTATTTTTGAGTTTATTGGATACTTATTACTTTGTTTAATGTTTCTTACAAGATTTTGGCAAAAGCTTTAGCTTTCCATATTCGCAACATTCTCCTTGTGATTATAACGGGTTTTATTAAAGGGCGTTACATTTTGGATAATATTATTGTTATTTGGAAATGTTTAGAATGGGCTCGTATCTTTGACCAAAAGCCCATTTTCTTTAAACTAGACTTTAAGAAAACTTAGGATTGTATTGAGTGACCTTTCATTCTCGCCATGCTCCAAGCTCTCGACTTTGGCTCCTTTTTTAGCAGGGCTATTAGTATGTTGTTTGATGATGCTTCAGTTTGTCTAACTATTAATGGACATAGGTCACATGATTTTGGTTTGTTTCGTTCTATTCGTCAGGGTTGTTCTTTGGTCCTTTTGCTTTACATCCTTACTGCTAAAGCTTTTGGTTATCTTTTTGCCAATCAAGCATCTAAGAGGTTGATCAAAGGTATTCTTTTTCGTGATATGTCCACCCAACTTATTAATGAGCACTTTTTGCCAATCAAGCATCTAAGAGGTTGATCAAAGGTATTCTTTTTCCCGATATTCCACCCAACTTATTAATGAGCACTTTGCAGATGATTCTTTTTTCACTATCAATGAGGATGAGGTTTCAGTTTCAACTACTTTGGTTTGTTTGGATACTTTTTGTAAGGCCTCGAGATCCAACATCCAATGGTCTAAGTTTCTTTGTTTCTGTGCTTGCTTGGTTTAGACATTTTTTTATGGCATTGGCTTCAAAGGGGTGACCGTTTTAAGTTCTTAGGAATCCCTTTTGCTTTTGACAAATCGTCCTCTGATGAACTTTGATATGATATCATTGACATAATTGAATAGAAAATTTCTTATTAGGCCTCGCGTCCTCTTTCCTCTTTCTCTTATCGATAAGTTTTAGGTTTGCACAAAAATTCTTGTTACTATCCATGTTTATTATTATTATTATTATTTTTTAAACTCTTTCTAATAATTTTTATAATAAGTTGACCAAACTCCCTAAAAATTTAAAAAATAAAAAAAACAATTTTTTAATTTAAAAACAAAAACTTTAATTTCTTCATCCATCTGCACGTCAATTGATAACCAAACCGCTAGTTGAAGTAACCTGCGCAGAGGAGGGATTAGAAACGGTTTTGTGGCCATATATATTTTGACAGACAATAAGAAAAAGTGGCTGTCAATGTAACCTCTAACCTATACATACATATTACAACTCTATTTCGGGAATTCATATATTTTACCCGAAAAAATGAAAACGTACATTTTTCCCGTCGAAGTGGAAGCCTACTCTGGAGCCGCCGAGATTGAAATTATCGTAAAAAACAGCGACTTATTGACCAAATTAAAGTCGGCACACGTCGCTGTCGGCGGTGAGGATCTTTACGATGTCGGCACGCTCACGGCTCTATGGAAAAACGCCGTTGTGGGCACCAACCAACCAGTCTTGGGATGTTTGTGGATAAAGTGTTTGTAGATAATTGTGTCATCGACTCTCTTCTGGCCTGACGTGTCATATGAATGGTGGTTTCAGGCATCAGCGAAACCGCGTTCCCCATCCTCCCACAGCCTATAAATAAACGGGGCATCCATCCATATTCATAACTCGGTCTGAAGCGGTTCACCTCTACTCTTTCAAATTCACTGTTTATATTCTCAGTTTTGCTCCAGGGTTTCTGAAATTTCGAAGAATGGCGGAGGGTGGAGAGAAGAAGGGATTAATGGAGAAGGTTAAGGAGAAGATTCCAGGACAGCAAGACAAGAAAGAAGGCCAAAAGTATCATGGTGAGGGGGTAGAGAAGAAGGAGATGAAATGTGGTGAAAAACAGTGTGGTGAGGGTGGAGAGAAGAAGGGATTAATGGAGAAGATCAAGGAGAAGGTACCGGCCCAAACCTTTTTTTAATAAATCTTAAACCTACTACTTATTAGCAAAAGGGTTTAACAAAGAACAAAGTTTCTAAACAACACAAACTTTTTTTTTTAAATAAGTCTTCTACACATCCACCATAGGATTGAACCCAGGTTACATCGTGGTGTCTTTACCGGTAAACCACATTCACTAAAATTCAACACAAACCTTTTAACAAAAAACAAAATTCATAACCAACAAAAATCTTAAAACTGGTTTAATATATATCCCATTTTTTTAATTTAACATTCGAATAAATATATAAGTTATGCGAGCAATTGGATGACTAAGGGGAATATTTCGTACAATGAATCTAAGGAATGCCCTGTTTCGTGTTTTCAAACTGTTCTATACGTATTTTACCCGCCTAAAAAAAACCGCATTCTTCATTCCGGTTGTTGCGGGTAATATAAAAGTTCATGTTCAATGTCTTTAGTTTACTTTGTTGCAATACAATTTTACTTGAAATCAATAACATGATTTTTAATTAAATATAATGTGAAACAACATATTAGTTAGGGTTTTGGTTTTGGTTGTTTTAAAAGGTTTAAATTTAAATCACAATAAATTTAAAAGAGGGTAAGTTGGATGATAATAGGCGACTGTTAGTTAATTGGCTACCTCAGTTCGCTGCATTGGAAGATTCGAAGGCATGTTGACTTCATCTTATCCAACACGTTGGTTGGTCGAGGTCCTGTTGACATCATCTTACCCAACAAATAAAGTTTTATAAAGGCAACATCGTTAAAGCTTTGGGCATCCTCATCCCACCATAACCTCTTATAAGGGGAAGAGTAGAGTTTATCAATAGGAAGTTTAACACACAACCATCCATGTCGTGGTTTGAACTTTAGACCTCCCGAAGAAGAGCCAAAGCCTAGATTGGATCATTCTTACTGATTTCCTTTTATATATATAATAATATAAAGGTGTTATATATTAGTTGGCATAAAAAAATAATTACTATGCACAAATGTAACATATCTTACATTGTCTTACATTAACCTGTAAGCTTACTGAAGTGTTAAGGGCTTTGACCTCTTTTAAAGAGGTCTAAGTTTCAAACCCCACTCATTTCAAGGGAACCAGGACCAAGACTCAAGTTTCTTTGAAAGGTTCAAGATTTTTATTTTAATTTTGGTTACATAGGAGAGTTGGTCACAACCATACTATTTTTTGTAACTGACAAGCTTAGGGTTCAAACCATAGGGGCTACTCCCATCAAACTTAATCCACCTTGTTATTGTTGACTCGACGTGAAGGGGACCACCAGTCGCTCGAGATTCATAGTTAATTTGGTGCGCACTCAAAGGATTCATATCAAACTACTATTGACACACACTTAGAGGATTCAAATCAGACTTCTACCTTTGCAACCATACTATTTTTAGTAATTGATAAACATAGGGTTCAAACTATAGGGGCTACTCCCACCAAACCTATTTCACCTCGTTATTGTTGACTCGATGTGAAGGAGACCATCGGTCGCTCGAGAGTGTAGGGTTCAAACCATAGGGATTGCTCCCACCAAACTTATTCCACCTTGTTATTGTTGACTCGATGTGAAGGGAACCATCGGTCGCTTGAGATTCATATTGTCATCATCGATCTGACGCACACTCAAAAGATTCAGATCACAATACTACCTTTGCAAACAGGCTGCCTTCAAGATTTGAACCTGGGTGTCTTCTTGATAAGTACCTGACCAAACAAGCACTTACCAGTCCACCTAGCAATCGAGGGCCAAAAATTATAAGATTTAAACCCAATTAATATGAGAAAACTCGGACCCTTCAATAAAAACCTCTATAAATTCATTTAAAAAAAAACTTGTAAAAGAAATTTTTGATTATTAAATTTACATAGATATCTATGTTTATAGATAGAGAAAGGTTACATGAATATGTACATGATAATGGTTCTATCACACAGGAAACAAAAACACTCTATCGAACTGATTGTCAGAGTAGAGTATTTTTTAAAAACCACCAACAAAATTTATCGTTTTTAAGAAACTAAAGTTTACTAAACTTATTAAAGAAGTGTCAACATTTTTTAAGTTTAAAGAAATTTTGGTTTAATTATTGAGATATATAAATGATGTAGTTCATAATTTTAAAAATTTTCTCTGGCTGCTTACCAAATATTGCTTCTACTCTTGAAGCTTCTTCTTTATGCTAAGCGTATTCCAAAGTCTTGTGTATGCCTTGCATCACAACATGACTCCTTGCAATTTGTTTTGCGGTAATATGTTGAACTGAACATAATGGTGGGGATGATGTCAGTTCAGGTGATGCAAACCTCCTTCGTCTCTTCAGATGTGCTTATTCTTTGGTTGTGGCTTCTTCCTTATCCAACTCATCTAAAGGTTCATTTTTGGGTGATGCCTTACTAAACCCTTGTTTCGGCCTTGGCTACTTCTTTGGAGTAATCTTGTTTTGTTGAGGTTTCATATTAATCCACCTCAATACTATTGGTGCCATGTCTGGTAGGTCTTAGGGGGATCTAATCTAGGGATTTTCACACCTTTTTGATGTGCAACATCCAAAAACAATCCTATGGCATGGAATACCATTGAGAAATTCTTTGTAGTATGCATTAGAAAATTCTAAATGTGCACTGATAAGTAGGTTGCCCAATCGTAGGCTATACCGTTTTCTATACCTTGTAGGTATGGTATTAGCCAAATAGGTAAATTTTGAGGCACTCTATTCACCAGATAATATTGCCATAACCACATTCATTAAGCATTGTAGTCCTACATCTCGTAACTGATTTGGATTGATGCCTTGACTTCCATGCAACATTAATGCCTCAATGTCATCCTACTTCAAATCAACGACAATGTCGATCAATTGTCAACTTTGAATAGAATCCACCCCTTCTTTTATTACTGCTTGTCCCTTTTTTGGCAGCACAAATATTATTCTAAAGTTTTATATCAAGAAAACAATGGTGCTTTTCCTTTATCCTACTTGTAGTGTAATTGCATTTCTTATGGGGTCATAAGTTTATAGCATCTGTAACAAGTATATCTTGAAGAATTCCTTGTCAAAATTTGGCACTTGTATGAAATACACTCTAGCCTCTTTTATCTTCTACTATAGTATATTCTTTGGTGGTGTTTTGTCCCACCACTATCAAAAATAATTGCTCGTGGTATGAATCCATGCAATATATTTGAGAGGTATTTGCTCTCGTTCACTCTATTGAACTTCTTTTCCTATATCTTTTGAAATGACTTCTACTTGGAAATATACCTGTCTGTTCTAAGTTTATCCCATCTCAGGATTATGTTCTTGCCCACATGCTCCTCCACTAGCACGAGAATGTTCTTGTTTATGCCAGAGTCAATTTTTAGACACTAACTCATGTGGTACTTCCCTTCTTGATTGTTCCAGATATGTTAATCTTGTCTGAATTGGATGACTCCTACTCATTTTGTTTTAGCTTGCTTATGATGGTATTTCTCTAATTATTGTTGGTAGTAACAATTTCTTTCACATGATAGTGGCTTATTCCGTTTACTTTGTGATGGTCGTGGTACCCATTTGTCAATTGTCTGAGACACCAGTCCTTGATGAAAACTCCTTTTTACCAACTTGTGATGGCAATTCCTTCTTGTCGACTTGTTGAAGACAACTTCTCTCATGTTGACTTGTCTGACGATAACTTATGCTTGTCGACTTGTCTAACAACTTCTCTCCTACCAACTTGCCTAACAAAAATTTTTCTCTTATCCACTTGCTTGATGGGAAGTTATCTCCTATCAACTTGATTGATGACAAGTTCTAATGGTTGATTATAATGGTGGCCATTTTTGGAAGAAAGGGTAATGCCAACAAGCACTAGACTCTCGTGTTTCTCACAATTGCAAATTCTATAATGACAACACCATACTCCTTTCGACTGTCTTGCACAATAATTACACTTCATCCTTTGATAACAATTCTTTAGACCTCTAGCTTCTATTAGTATTGGTTATAGTCATCAACTGACCTTTGTTTGACTATGAATTTGTTAGAAAAATTAACCTTTGGTTGTATAGTTGATCTTTGTAGATTTCACGAGTCCCTTAATGTTTATCAATTTATATTTAGCTATGGCGTCCTTCGTTTGGTTTGGTGATATAATGCACAAGTGTTTTCTGCCAACTAAATATTCAAATCCTTGCGCTGAACACTTCAAAAATACCTCATACCTGGATTTCTTTTGCAAACTAGTCTGCATTGTGTGTTATACTTCTCTACCACCCCTATTTATAATCTTTTCTTGTTGCAGTTGTTGCCCATGCAAATTGTGGTTTAACTACCACTACGTGTACAAACTTTGCATGCTTGCCACCTCACCACCTTGCATGTATTTTCCTAATTTTTGTATTTTTTTCTTTTCCTTATTTTATATTTTTCTTACTTTTGGATTTTTCTTCTTTTTATTATTATTTCCCTTATTTACACTATGTACAACGTGATTCTTTGCCACATGTCACTGATGTTGTGTGAATCGTATGGTTATGCCAACATATATGTCGATGATACCTCTTCCTATCCATGATGATGATTATCCTCACTCATTGAATTATTGTTTTCATGCATTATTTTTGCTTTTTATCTACTTCGTTGATTCCCTTAGCTTCAAGGGTGTTTTTTATTGTTGTTTTTTCTAACAATAATTCCTAGTTCTCTTGATTATATGCCAATCTTCCATTTTCCCCTCTTGTTGATGGTGTCTCACTCCTTTGACACATGGGCTTCTTTCATTTTCTTAACTACATCCAAATTCATTCTACTAACAATTACTTATTCTGTCAAGTGACTGACGATCCTCTCTCTTATCATCATATTGATAGCCATATCTCCTATAATCATTTTGAATGACTGCTTCCCTATCATCATCTTGATAGATAATTTTTTTATCATCACCTTGACACAATTTCCCTATTATCTTGACGAATAGTTGCTCTATTTTCACCCTATGAATTGCCTATTTTGTTAGCATCCTAACACTAGACTACCATACTATCTATAGTTCATCTTCCTCTTCTTTGACTATCGTTATTCCTCTGATTTTTTAGTCTTCCTAGGCATGTCAGACTAAAAACTCGAGTTCTTAGCGGTATTTGGATTCTATTCTAGAATCCTTGTCTTCCTCAAAATGTTTCCAGACATTCTTACCTTATTTTTGTGTGAATTTCCCTTGTGTGGGACTATCGAACTCTTAGTTGTTTGATATCCGTCTGGTTCCTTAGTCGCTCAAGATGACTTCTTCAAATTATATGGAACCCACAAGGAGATCTTGTTTTAGGAACCTACTATTGAAAATAGAATCACACAAAATACTGTATAATAACTAAAATGCATCAAATAAAAAAATAACACTATGTAGAAAGTAATTGCAGAATCAAAACAATCTCATAAAATAACTCAAAATCACAAGCCACTTCGAGGGAATAACCTCCTTCAATAATTTATTAACTTGCACAAAGATACATTCATACATGGCTTCATATCTTTTAAAGAATACCTTTATGCAACCCTAACCCTAAGCTCAAGAGTTGGCTTACATGAAAAATGCTACTTGAGCTAGAATCTTCTACCAACATCGGTTACATTCTTCATAACGATTACATGAAATGGCCCCACTTGTCTAGGTGCCTTACCTGCCACATATCATTACAAAAGTATTAAAAAATAACATTATAAGGGTGTCACCACGTTGGATGTGGGTCATTACATAATCAATTAAGAATTTAAAAAATAATGTTAGGATGGGTTCCTAACATGTCCTTACCCTTCAAAAATCTTTGTCCTCAAAGCTATAGATGAGGGAACTGGTGTTGGAGCTGGTGGAGAGACTCCCATGTAGCATCTTTCGATTGTAGACCACACCACTGAACAAGGACCTCAATAATGACTTTGTTGTGAAGCTTATGCATCCTATGATCCAAAAATTATTTTAGCTCAAGCAAGATAGAACATTCTTCATCCAATTCTGGGAGGGCATATTGAACTTGTACCTAATTTCCCATAACCTTTTTGAGAGAGGATACATGAAAAATAGGGTGGAGCTTTGAGGTCAATGGTAGGACCAATTTGTAAAGCCGTGGCACCAATCTATTGTAAAACTTGGTAGGATCCATAGTACTTGAATGCATGTTTCTAGTACCAATGAAATTGGAGAGAAGATTATTTGTATGGCTACAAGCAAAGGAATACCATATCACCAACATTAAACCTAAGCTCAGAATGATGTTTATCAGCTTGTTGACACATTTGGTTATGGGCCACTTCCAAATTCATCTTCAATTGGCGGAGGACTTTGACATGCTGACTAAGTGTAGTGTTGACTGCATGGAACTTAGATCTGCCTAGAATGTAGGAGGAAGGCGTGCATGGAGGCCATCCATAAACTACTTCAAAAGGAGTGACCTTGGTCATCATGTGATAGGAAGTATTATACCACCACTCGGCCAAGGGAAGGTACTTCACCCACTATGTAGGATGATCAGAGGTCAAAAAATTAAAGTAGGTCTCCAAACATTTGTTGATAATTTTAGTCTAATCATTTTTTTTGTGGATGGTAAGATGAACTCATCTTGAGCTGAGTTCCCTGCATTTTAAACAATTATTGTCAAAAATTACTAGTGATTGTAGGGTCATGATCAAACACAATGGAGGTAGGCATTCCATGAAGGTGGATCCACTGTAGAGGTCATGTAAGGATGGGAGAGGGAAAAAAATGAACATACTTCGAAAGATGATCCACTACCATGAAAACAACCGATTTTCCTTCATACTTAGGTAACCCTTCAATTAAGTCCATTGAAATATCTGTCCAAACCTTTTCAAGAATCAACAAGAGTTGTAGAGTTCCTGGAGAATGCACCATTTCCCCTTCATTTGTTGATAAGTGTTACATGTTGCTATAAAATTGTATGTGTCCTTCTTCATACCCTTCTAAGAAATGGTACGCTTGATTCTTTCATACATTTTGAGTAATCCCGATTGGCCTACGGTGGGGGAAGCATGCATTTCCTTCATGATAAGTTCTTAGATTGGGGATGTGTGAGGAACAACAAGGCACTAATGATAGCATAGATCGTTTTTGTCCCAAGTGTAACCAAGACATGAAGTAGGTTCTGTTTGAAGTGAGGAAACCAAAGTTTGCAAGCCTGAATCCTTAAGCACCTCCTCATGAAGATAATTTATCCATTGTGGAATAGGGGAAGAAATGGCACATAACATACTGTGAACCTCAAACTAATGAGAGAGGTCATCCTCCACAATGTTCTCCTTGCCCTTTTTATAAGTAATATCATAATCATAGCCAATGAGCTTAAAGATCCTCTTATGTTGTTTGGGGGTGGAAACCCTTTGCTCCAAGAAAAAATTGAGACTTTGATGATCTTTTTTAATGGAGAAATGATGCCCAATGAGATAAGGTTGTCAATGAGTGATCGCATGAAAAATGGCAAGAATTTCCTTAGCATAATTGGATTTACCTAGATTGTGACTAGAAAGTGCTTTACTAGTGAAAGCCAAGTGGTTCCCTTACTACATCAACACTGCACTAATACCATTTCTCGAAGCATCACTTTCAGTTACAAAAGGCTTAGAAAAATTAGGCATTGCTAAGATCGAAGTGGTTATCATAGCATATGCTTCAACTCTAGGAAAGCCTATTCAATTGGACCAGTCCAAGTAAAAGAATCCTTTTTTAACATGGAGGTTAACGGAGTGGCAATTTTTCCATAATTGCAGATAAATTTGCGATAATAGCCTGTAAGCCCCAAAAATTCACAAAGACCTTTTAGAGTGTAAGGTTTTAGCCACTCTTGAACTGCTTGAATCTTCTTGGGACCAAATTTAATGCCATCTTTGGTGATAATGTGTCCCAAATATTCCACTTTTGTCAACCCAAAAGAACATTTGGATCGCTTAGCATAAAGGTGATGTTGTGCCAATAGTTGAAGAGTCTGATCCACATGGAGAAGATGCTCTTCCCAAGAGCGACTATAAACCAAAAGGTCATCAAAGGAAACTAGAATGAATTTATGGAGAAACATATGAAAAATGTTGTTCATGGGCCTTTGAAATGTAGAAGGCACATTGGTCAAGCCAATTGGCATCACCAAGAACTCATAGTGACCCTCGTAAGTATGAAATATGAATTTTTGAGTATCTTCATCTCTGATCCTGATCTGATGGTACCTTAGAGAGGATCCAATTTAGAGAAAAATAAACCCCATGTAGCTTGTCCAGTAATTCATATACCACTGGAATAGGAAAATTTTCTTTGATGGTGAGCTTATTGAGCTCATGAAAATAAATACATAATCACCATGATCCATATTTCTTTCATACCAATAAGATAGGAGAAGAGTAAGGACTGTTACTTGGGTGGATTACTCCAGCTTTTAACAATTCTTGTACTAACTTCTCTATCTTTGAATTAAGGGTATGAGGATATCGATACAACCTAATGTTAGGTGGTACACTACTAGGTACCAATGGAATAGCATGATCATGAGAGCGACATGGTGGTAATTATGTTGGTTCGATAAAAACTACATTGTGATTTGTCAAAACAAGTTGCAAATCATCAAGAATTTGGTCCACTTTTGTAGTAGGTGGTTGTATTGCAAATATTTGCATGATCCCCCGAGAAGATTTTTTTAACAACTTCTCCATACATTTAGAACCAATAATATGAGGAGGCCCTACTTTGAAACCGTTAAGAGTATACGACTAGTCATTTTATGAAAACTACATCCATACTTCTACAAAATTCCATGAGATGTTGCCCAAAGTACCCAACCATTGACTGCCTAACACAATATCACATCCCCCTAATTATAGAGCTTACATATCTTGTTTAATATCATTCTCCCCAATTTTCAATTTAACATTAAAACATTTACCTTTGCAAGGTAATGTCTCTCTATTGGCCACCATAACCTCAAAGGAATTGCATGTGTGTATGTAACAATTGTTCTACTTGTAAACTTGATTATCAATAAAGTTGTGTGTGCTACCTAAATCAATAAGGATGGTAAGGCGTTGGTCTTTAAAAAAATCCACAAATTTAATGGTCTGTGGAGTAGTAATCCCTACAAGAGCGTGGACTGAAATATTTTCCTAGGGTTCTTGTATTCTTGCTTCATTTTGAGGTGGTTCTTCTATTGTGTCTACTTCATAATCATTGTGGTCATAGCTTACAGGTTCCTCAACATCTATTAAGAACAATTTCTTTTGGGCACACCTATGCCATCACCATCTTGCATGCATTTGTCATCCTTTTCCTAATTTGTCTTTTTCTTACTTTTGTTTTTTTTTTATTATTATTTTATGGTTTTTCTTATTTACACTATGTACAACATTATTCTTTGCCATGTGTCATCGACATCGTGTGAATCGCATGGTTATACCAATAGGAACTTCCAACATATATGTTGATGACACCTCTTCCTATCCATATCATTGGTTATCCTCACTCATTAAATTATTGTTGTCATGCATTATTTTTACCTGTTGTCTGCTTCATTGATTCCCTTAGCTTCAAGGGTATTTTTTACTATTATTTTTCTGACAATCATTCCCATTTCTCTTGATTATGCATCAATATTTTATTTTTTCCTCTTGTTGATGGTGTCTCACTTCTTCAACACATGGGTTTGTTTCATTTTCTTAACTGCATCCAAATTCATTCTATTGACAATTGCTTGTTATATCAAGTGACTAATGGTCCTATCTCCTATCATCATCTTGATAGCCATATCTCCTATAATCATTTTAAATGATTACTTCCCTATCGTTATCCTGATAAACGATTTTCCTATCATCATCTTGATGGATAGTTTCCCTATCATCATATTGATAGACAGTTTCCCTATCATATTGAAAGATAATTGCTCTATTATCACCTTATAAATTGCCTCTTCTATTAGCATCCTAACGATAGACTACCATCCTATATACAATGTGTCGTCCTCTTCTTTGACTATCATCATTCCTCCTATTTTTTAGTCTTTCATGGCATGTCAGACTTGGAACTAGAGTTCTTGGTGGTACTTGGATTTTGTTCTAGAATCCTTGTATCCCTAAAAAAATTTCTAGACATCCTTCCCTTATTTTTGGCTTAATTTACCTTGTGTGGTACTATCAAACTCCCAGTTGTTTGAGATTAATCTGGTTCCTTAGTTTCTCAAGATGACTTCTTCAGATTCCATGAATACTTCAAGGATGTTTCTATGGGCCATCCTTGTGAACTCAATAATGTTGGTTGTTTTGTACTGAATCTGTGAATAGTCCTTATGGCCCATTTTGTCAATCAATCGATCTACAAGTAGTAGGAAGGGAATTTATTCCCTTTGAGCTACAAGAAGGAGATCAACCAGACTCCTCCCTTGGTCAAGTTTACTTGGGTTACTAAGAAGATCTAACGATCCCCTTGGATTTTTCAAGTTATTGAAAAACACAAGCTTATACTGAGAGGGGGGGTGAACAGTATAAGACTACTTTTTACTTTTCTTCTCATAATCAATATTATACAATATATCAATGGAAATATCAACGCCTGAAAATAAAACAATGCACAAAATATCACACACACATGAGACACCAATTTACGTGGTTCACCCAATGTGGGCTACTCCACGGAGAAAATTTTTCACTAAAATTTTCTCAATCAATCTCTTGGGAATCTTTTCCAATTACAATGTTTATGGATCTATGTCTAAAGGAGATGTTGATCCCCTAAATCAATTTCATGGATCTCTATCCATAGGAGAACTCCTTCTCCTCTACTATGGCTGGTGATCCTCTAGAAGACTACTGCCTCCACTACACTGGCTTGTGGATATCTCTCCACTGAAGACTCTTGTACCCACTCAGAAGACCTGTCCTCACTACCTTGGCTGATGGATCTCTATCCACTAGAGACTACTGTCCTCTCTGCTCTATCTACACTAAACATAGTCCAGTCGATCTAGCACAAATTTGCTCAACTCTGCACTAAACACAGTCCAGTCGATTTAGCACAAGTTTGCTCTATAAGCTCACTCAAATTTACACTAAACATAGTCTAGTCGGTCTAGCATAAATCTGCTCAACTCTACACTAAACATAGTCTAGTCGATCTAGGACAAGTTTGCTCAACAAGCTCACTCAAATCTGCACTAAACACAGTCTAATCGGTCTAGCACAAATCTGCTCAATTCTGCACTAAACACAGTCTAGTCGATCTAGCATAAGTCTGCTCAACAAGCTCACTCAAATATGTACTAAACATAGTGCAGTCGATCTAGCACAAATCTGCTCAATAGGTCCACTCAAAACTTGCTCAAATATGCTCAACAGGTCCACTCAGAACCTGCTCAAATCTGCTCAATAGGTCCACTCAAAACCTGCTCAAATCTTCTCAATAGGTCCACTCAAAACCTATCCAAATCTGCTCAATAAGTCCTCTCTAGAACTTAGCCAAATTTGTATTGTAAGCTTCCACAAAATCTCACACAAAACCAGTCCACAAGTCTTCTCAAAGACTTGCCTCAAATATGCTTAACAAGTCCACACAAAACTTGTTAAATATCATAGAAGCATAAAGAGCATTGTTAAAGATTCAATATGTTTTATACTCAAAACTCAATCACTTTCTCAACTCAAATCAATCTCATAGAAGCATAAAGAGAATTGTTAGAGACTCAATATGTTCTATACTCAAATATCAATCACTTTCTCAACTCAAATCAATATCATAGAAGCATAAAGAGAATTGTTAAAGACTCAATATTTTCTACACTCGAAGCTCAATCTCTTTCACAACTCAAATCAAAATATAGAATAGTTTGTTTTATGCAACTTGAACAATCACTTCATACATCCACTTGACTAGGCTCAACCAACTCTACTCAACCAATTTTTCAAGAACCAACCCTTGCTCACAAACCCTTGTTTAAGTATGTAAACATCAACTCAAAATATTTCCAACAATACTCAACAACAAAACTCACATAACAATTATACTTATGTTCTTTACAAAACCCTAGTTCAAGTTCTTTGCACAACAACTCACTTCAACAACAATGCTAATAAATCAATATTCACATAACAATGATACTCATGTTCTTTTCAAAACCCTAACTCAAGTTCTTTGCACAATCCAAATGCTTCAATCAACAATGCTTATAAAACAAGGTTTTAATCACAACTCTCAATTCTAAAAAGCCTTGAAGCATTAACTCAAACACTTTCGAAAATGAAACCCTAATAAAATCCTTTTCACTCTAAACTTTATTTTTTAGTAAGCCAGTCAATCAAATCAACCAAAAAATAATTTACCCATACCTTATTATTGCCAAATATTTGATTTCACAAATCTGCCATACTCACAATTACTTCTTTGCCAATCTCAATAAGGGTTAGAAGACTCAATAAAACACAATATAAAAATATGACTAAAATACACCTGATCACTCCAACTTAAAAATAATATTCACCATAATCTTATTTAATAGAAAAAACCCTTATTAAAATGAAATAAATGCTCAATAGTCTTAATCCTCCAATATATCACTATATTAATTAAGACTTTACAAAGACCTCCTTATAACTCCTAATAACAAATCTTACATAACATCACTTATTTAATAATTAACCCCTCTAACAATTAATTCCACTCATAAACCTTATACCTCCAACATATGCTAATAACAATAAAAATTAAACACCCTTATATCTCCAACATAGGCGGATAATTAAAAAATTTAACCAAAAATATTTACCTCGCCTTTGGAGGGAATCGAAACCTCAACCTTACCCACAATGTGTGCCTTAGCCGTGGCCAATGTCATTGCACGAGCCATGCGCTTGTTTGGAATTAACGACGCACCACCACGTGCTTCAACTCTCAACTCCTTCCCTTGGCAAAATGACATGCGCCTTAACCAACACGACCTCTAATGCACCTACCACATTTCGAACGCAGGCCCTCGCACGAACAAACATTTTTGCACTTTCCAACTCACCACTAGGCCATTTTGTCCTATGTGCCTTCAAAAATTAATGCTTCCTTCCTAAAACACTTTGTTGTCCATGAGATTCGTAATTCTCATGAGCTCTTATTCTTTTTAGCATGCCAATTAAAATTCGAGCAAGGATAATGTTTTTAGACTTTGGGCAATGTATTTATATTGCTTCCTCCATACCTTGGGAGACGTCGATGCTTCCTTGATTTCCTTCCATGATATCGACAAAGGTTTTAAAAGCGCTTCGAATGCATTTTCTTCCAAAACCAACCTTTGGGTTTATGAAATATAATTAAACTTTATAAAACCCACTTTTATTTATAAAATATTATAATGAAAATTATATATATTTTATTTGGGGTTTTCACCATATCTTTTTTTTTTAATTTGTGGAAAACATCCCAAAAGGGATGCCACTTTCGGGTAAGACCCAAGGAGGCAGGGGTATCCATTCCGCCAAAAACGCCCAGGACTCGGACTTGGCCTACCACCTTTGACATACTCAAGGAGCAAACAAACACACAAAACCAATTTAAAAATAAGTAAATAACAACAAAAATAATAAAATAAAATAAAAAACATGCTCCTTGAGTGTGTCAAAAACAAAAGCACAACCAAACACGCACAATAAGATAAAAGAAACCACAACACAAACCACATAGAAAAACACAAGAACCACATAACAAAACACAAACAAGACAAAAACAACAGAACACTACAAAGACATAACCCAAAAAAAACATGAAAAATAAACACAACCAAAACCTAAAAAATAAAAAATAAAATAAAAATAAAAATAAAAAACAACCAACAACAGACAATAAACAAAAACAAAAAACATAGAAAACACTCACACATAAAAACACGAAATAACACAAACAAAGAGAAACCCAAGAACAAGAACGAAAAAAACACAAGAACAATAACAAAAAACATAAAAAAAAACAAAACAACAAAAACACAAGAACAACAAAAAACAACACAAAGAACACAAAAACAAAACAAAATAAAAAACCCACCCACCTTAAAAAACTAAACAAAAAAAACAAAAAAAAGAAATAAAAAATGAACAAAACAATGACCTATCTAGACCAGAAGACTATTAAGGCAAGAATCAACAGAGGAAACAAAATAAAGAATAGAATGAGCTAGGGAACTAAAAAAACTGAATGAACCAAAGAGAAGCAAAAAAAAAAAACAAGAAGAAACTAGGTACCTTCATAACCGGAGCCATCCAAAGAAATGATAGAAAGAAGAGCTTCCCTAATTTGAGAAGCCCACCATATAGGAGGGTGGCCATAACAAGTAAGATCACCTTTGTCCAAAGCCCAATTAGCTAAAGCATCAACACTCTTGTTTTGATCTCTCGACCACATGATTGTAATCAACTTTCAAAAATCCCATCTGGATTAACCGAATCTTCTCAATAATTCTTTTTATTCTCCAATCCACCTTATGATTCTTAGAAGGATTCTTCAAGAGATTAATCATAAGTTGAGAGTCAGACTCAACTAACACCTTTTCCCATCCAACCTTAGTAGCCTCCTGAAGGCCTCTCGAGGATACCATACCCCTCAACAAGGTTATTGGAAAGAATACCCAAATTCTCAAGAAAAGTAAAAACCAGGGAGCCATCTGAAAGTCTACCAATTCCTCCCACACTGGCTTTTCCAGGGTTCCCTCTAGAGGCTCCATCAGTATTGACTTTTCCAAAATCCTTAGGAGGAGGTTGCCAATTTCTATTCCTATCCATCTTACTAATACTCACATTCCCTTTAAGTTGGTTGCCCTTAGAAGGTTTAATCTTCAATATTTGCATCACTTGATCCCATCTTTGGTGGGAGTTTTGGGGGTGATTAAGGAGATGATGGACCGATTCAACTAAGTTGGCTATGGTCTTTTGCCAAATATAGTGAATATCCTTCCTATCTTGATTAAAAATTTGGTTGTTCCTTTCATTCCAAATATTCCAAAGAAGAATGGTAGAACCCATCCAAACTAACTGCCTAATAAAATGATCAACACCCTCTTGATTAGGCCAATCCCTCCAAAGTTGTTCAAAAGTAAAAAAATTGGACCACTGTAAGCCAAGTAAAGTGGCCATTCTCCTCCACAGCTCAGAGGCTAAAGTACACTCAATAAAAATATGGTTGATATTTTCTACATTCTCTTCACACATTTCACATCTAAAAGGGCCATGAAAACCACGCTTCATAAGTTGCTCACCAAGAAGCACCCTACGATGCAATAAAAGCCAATTAAAGAACCTCACCTTAGGCCAGAGCTTTTGAGCCCACAATCGAGAAAATATGTCAGAAGAATGGTTGGGATTATTATGGCATAAGGTCAAATAACCTTGAGCAACTCGAATACTCACCCTTAGTAGTGTTGTTCCATCCAAAACAATCTTTTTCATGGGACCAAGAGAGGGATCTCATATGAAGGATGCCTTGGATATCTTGTCTTTGCCTTTCTGGGATTTGAATAGGCCAGTCCTCAATAGGGATCCAATATCTACCAACCTTTGAATTACCAGGATGGTACCGAAAGTAATTAGCCACCTTTATCCAATTAGCTCGTGAAGCTCCTCCATCCAAGGCCTCCAATCGGGAAACCGAGTTATCAAAGGCTTGTGACCATCCCAAGAATCTGTCCAAAAATTTGCATGTTGACCATTATGAATGATCCAAAATAATTTTTTCTTTATCAAATCCTCACCAGTCTTAAGAACTCGCTAAAATGGGAGAACCTTTGGTAGGAAGTTGATAGCGAACAAGGTCTTCAGGACTTTTGTTCTAAGCATATTTAGCACGAAGATTATTGGCCCAAAGAGCATTGGGGTTATGCAACATCCTCCAATATAATTTAGCAGCTAAAGCTTTGTTGTTATTAATTGAAGACCGTAATCCTAACCCCCCTTCACTCTTAGGAAGACATAAAGTATCCCATTTCACCAAGGCCCATTTTCTTTTCTCCTTAGTACCACTCCAAAGGAAACGATGACCGATTTGATCCAATTCTCGAAGAACAACCTTTGGGATATTCAAAATGGAAGAAACATAAATAGGAATAGCTTGAAGGACTGATTTTACCAAGGTGATTCTACCCCCATAAGAAAGCCACTTGTTGGTCCACTTTCCAATTTTCTTCTTGACTTTGTCCAACAACCAATTCCAATATTTATTTTTTTGCCTTTGAATATTTATGGGAATACCTAAATAAGTGATTGGAAGAGAGGTCTTCTTATATCTTAGTTTATCCAAGACCATGGATTCCTCGTCTAGCAGAGCAGATGAAAGAAAATAACTTTAGATTTGTCTTCATTGATCAACTCGCCCAAGTAGCCTTAGAAAAATAGCTAATGATTTGCTTAATATTAGAAGCTTCCTTAACTCGTAGCTTTACCTAAAAGAGTAGAGTCATCCACAAATTGAAGATGAGAGATAGGTCTAGCTCCATGAGCAATGGTAACTCCCTCAAGGGTTTTGTTTTCCCTCTTTTTGGTTATAGTCCTACCCAAGCATTCAACAAGAATGATGAATAAATAAGGGGATAGCGGGTCACCTTGCCTAATACCTCTGGAAGCCGGGAAAGACCGAGAAGGCCTGCCATTGATAAGAACTAAGTAGGAAACTGAAGAGATACATCCCATAATCCAATCCATCCAATCCTTAGAGAAACCAAATTGCCTCAAAACTTTGATAAGGAAGTGCCAATCCACTGTCATAAGCTTTGGATAAGTCTAACCGAATGAACATGGAAGGAGAATTTTGCATATCCATGGAATGGATGGCTTCCCGAGCAAGAACTATCTCATCTACTATTTGACGTCCTTCCACATAACCCCCTTGCTCTGGGGAAATAATCTTATGCAAAAGAGGCTTCAACCTTTCTGCCATGATTTTAGTAATGATTTTGAGAAGAACATTACATAAAGCAATAGGTCTAAAAGCCGAGATATGATCAACCTCTTGAGCTTTTGGAACAAGAGTAATATAAGTTTTATTGATAACCTTCAAAATTTCTTTGGCTTTCCCGGCTTCTTCCACCACCTCTAATAAATCAACATGAAGGATATCCCAGAACTCTTGGTAGAACTCAATAGGAAAACCATCAGGACCTGGGGTTTTCCTTTTTGCATTTTAAAAACTACTTGTTGAAGCTCATTGATAGTAACAGGAGCAGTCAAAATAGAGTTCTCCTCATAAGTGATAAGAGAAGGGATTGCTTGAAGAACATTATATTGTGAAGCCGAGTCAAGGGGAGTAGCAAGCAAAAATATTGGAAAAGTAATCAACAACAATAGAGTTCATGCCATCCCAAGTATAAACAACATCTCCATAATCTGATTTTAAGGAAGAAATAAAGTTGTGAGATCTTCGAGCTAGAAGAGATTTGTGGAAGAAATTTGTGTTTCGATCTCCTTCTTTGAGCCATTGAATTCTAGATTTTTGCTTCCATAAGATTTCTTCTCTTTTTTCCCATTCCTCTAACCGAGTTGTGAGTTTAATTTCATCTCGCACTTCTCTTCTCCGTGAGGCCATCTAAACGGATTTTCTTATTCAAATTTTCAAGATGAGCAATAACTTCATGTTTTTTTTTATGAACATCCCCAAACTCTTTCCAGCTCCAAGTCTTGATTTTGGATTTAATGTATTGCAGTCTTTTGGCAAAATAGAACATCTTAGTCCCATGCCTAGGTTTACCTTCCTTCCACCATTGTTGCACATGAGGTCCGAAGGAAATGTCTCTAAGCCACATTAATTGAAAACGAAAAGGAGAGAAACTCACATTGGTTTTCCACATTTCCACCATGACTAGGCCAATGATCCGAACCAACATTATTAAGAGTCTTCACTTTAGGAATGTGACCATGGATTAAGAAATTTTCAGAGAGCAAAAACCTATCCAATCTCTCCATTATACAAGCTAAGCCTTGCCTTCTGTTAGACCAAGTCATAAGGCCATTATCTCGGTTGGATATCCACAAGATGGAGGTTTGCAATATATTCGCTCATGAGGTCAGTTGCTTTTGTCCAAATTTCTATTTCCCCCCTTTTCTCATCCAGAGAGAGGATGGTATTGAAATCTCCTCCGATCAAGATCCAAGCTTTAGGAAAATGAGAGATAATATGAGTAATATCCTTCCACTGTCTTCTTTTTTCCTCCAAAGAAGTCGGAGCATAAATAGTAATGCAGAGCATAATCTGGTTGGAATGTCTACTTTGAATAGCTATAGCCAACAAACCCCAACTGCCAACCATATGGTGAATAACTACCTCTTTTGGATCCCAAAGACAAGCAATGCCACCCGAAGTCCCTTGGGAACTGAGGGAAACCACTTTTCCAGCTGGCCAAATTTTACCGGCAATTAAGTCCATATCCTCCATTGACATCTTTGTTTCTTGAAGGAAAACAAGATGTGGATGATTTACCCGAATCATTCTTCTAATTTCATTTTGTTTTGAAAGACTCCCTTTGAGTCCTCTAATATTCCAAGTGATGATCTTCATTAATACCAGGGCTAAAAAAGTTGGGAAGGGCATTAATCTTACCTTCCTCTACAAGCTTTTCACCTTCTTTTACCATATGATATTGATTGGTCTTGCGACCTACTTTTTGATTAGAATCCATCTTCAATTTTTTTTCCCTGTTTCTTGACTTATTCCAATTGAATCTGAGATGGCTTCTAACCTTGAAGAATGCTCGTACACAGCCAAAATTTTACTAGATGGTTCAACGGAGTCTATATTGGGACCTCCATTATTTGAAGTTTTGACATTTGAAATATTGTTTTTCTTGTGTAAATTTTCTCCTTTTTTTTTCTGTTGAAAACCTTTGATTTGTTGGTTTGTCTCTCGAGTTCTTCCCTTCATATTTAAATTGTGTTTCTAAGATTTCAGTTTCCATTATTTCCTCTTCCTCACTTGGGACATCATTTGTGGAAAGGATTTCAAACATATTAGCAGATGACTTTGATTGATCCTTCATAACTGGTTTTTTCTGAGTGTTCTTCTTCTTAGGTATTTGGAAACCTCGCCGAGTTTATATCTTCTTTCTTTTGATCAGGAATTTTATTTGGGCAAGCACTGGCCAAATGACCATATTCATGGCAAATTCTACAACGAAAAGGAATGTTCTCATAGTCCACTACTTGCTCCCAAGTGTCTTCCCCAAATTGTAATGTGATATTTTTAGGTAGGGGTTTGTCAAAATCCATTAAAACACAAATCCGAGCATAAATAATATGTTCAAAATTTTGAGTACAATCAACGAATCATCATAAAAGTTCCTAAAGAGTTTCCAATTGAAGAAAAAATAGTAGGATTCCAAAATTCAATAGGGAGGCCAAAGAGTCTAACCCACACGGGAGCTATAGAAGGCATCTCTTCTTCGGCTTTAAATTTAGTATGCCAGGGCTTCATGAAAAGCCCCGCCCTTCCAAAAAACCAAGGACCCCCTTGAAAAGTTTTCTCTCTATCTTCATTATTAGCAAATAAAACAAGAAAATAACCATTTGGATAAATAGAGATTTGTAACTCACCTTTAGTTTTCCAGCTTTTTGCAGCCCAAACTTTGAAAGCAGATAGACTCGGACGAAAACCCACGAACCGACAAATTAGTCCTCTTTTTTCCAAATCTTCAATGCCAGTCTGAATGTTACCCATATCAAGCTTAACAATAGGAGTTCCATCAGCCGCTTTAAGACATCCTGACTCCGTTTTCCTGGGATCAATCTTAGGCATTCTTAGAGGTTTATGGGAAGCCCTAATATTGATATTAGCATTGGGCTGAGGTCGTCCACCACGAAGGGCATCCCTAAAATTCATTTTTGGGACCGAGTCTTCGAAATTCTTACCCTTGATAGGGGTTTTCACAGTAGAATTATTTTGTGGGTGCACCTTAGCACCAGATTCACTTGAGATATGAGCCATTTTTTGATCAACTGCTTGAAACTTGTTTCGTGATCTCTTTAATCCTTGCCCTAGACGTCGTGGAAAGGTATGGTTTTCACTTTTCTTTTGTGCAGCAAATTGGAAGTCGTTGTCACTCAAGTTCACAGTATGATCTATTGAAAGACAAATTTCTAACCCATCTTGTATCCCCCTGCAACATTTCCTGCTAAAATATTGAGCATAAACCACAAAAATATTGGCCGCTAGGGCCCGAAGGCCCTAAAACCAACCTCTGGAGCCGCTTGCACTCAACCCGGATGAAACCCTCGCATAGCCGCTTGCCAAATATGTCGTTCACACATAGGGATGCGCTAGGATCTGTGTTGCTCCAAATGATATGAAAATTGGTGGAGACGTTCTAGGGTTTTTCAGGCATCTACCCTCAAAATTTTAGCTCAATCCGAGTCCGGATGAGTGAGATATGGCCGAAACGAGTTCGGTAGTTTGGGCAGTCCTACGAAAAACGTCTCATCTTCAAATAATTACTTCCTTGAGATTCACATCGATTTCTACAAAAAAAAAATCATGCCATTCTTATTAAAATAGGGATGCCAAATTATCTTTTCACCATATCACTTTAATATTATAATAACAATTATTATAATATTATATTATTTTGATGCCTTGGATAAATTGCTTCCCTGGGTTGACCCATTCTCTTGGGTGTAAAATATAGATATTTAAACCCATCATTAATTTCATTAAACTTCCACTTGCACTTAAGCTGAGCTATCACCTGACACCTTGACATCAATGACAACTAATTTTGGACATCAATGACAACTACTCAAAATGTCCAATAATCTCCCCCTTTGTCATTGATGGAAACCAAATTATTTATACTGAAAGCTTAACTTCTTCTTCTGTGCTACTCCCCCTGGGAAACTGCTCCCCTTGGCTCAATGCTCTCTCAAATATCAAATCTCACCTCATTACACACATATCTCCCCCTTTGACATCAATGGCAAAGGGTCACCTTTGGGGCTCGGGGCTAAGAATGAGCCTCTTAGCTTAGCCCCTCCCCCACATCCTTTTGAGGTGGTTAATTCTAAGGTGGGAGTATTTCTACTCCCAAAAGGCATTGTTCTTTGCCTTTATCCTCTTCCCTTATTTTTAAAATTTTTTGTTTCCTCTGACTATTTCTATCCTTGTCATTATTCCAGTTCTTGTTCCTGTTCACATCCATGTTCCTGTTCCTATTCCTGTTCATGTTCACATCCATATTCATGTTCTTGTTCCTGTTCTTGCTCCTATTCCTGTTCATGTTCATGTTCCTGTTCATGTCTATTTTTGGAATATCTGCTCTATGCCATTTAGTTGTGTGACCATCATTATTGCACTTATAACACTTAATGTTATTATTCCTTGGAGGTGCAAATGTCTTAGGATTTATCCTAGTGAAGCCATATCCTCTTCTGTCATGAATCCTATAATTTATTGCCTTGTGACCAAACTGATTATATGAGTAGCAATACCCATGGAAAAGTTATATGTTCCCATATTCTTGTCTTACGTGTGTCCTGCATTGGGAAGCCATGTGCCTAAACCTGTAACATGAAAAGCATCTTCCATTGAAGTTTCCTTGTCTTGACCTCAATGGTATCTTAGTCTCTCTTGACCTGTTCTGATTGATGTTCCATATGTATCCTCTTTGTGCATTGTTCCTATATTTATTGAACTCTCTATTGTCCAACTCATCCTTAGAAGTCTCACTCTCTCTTTTACTTCTTTTGATGCATATTCTTTTCTAGTGTTTGAGCTTAACTCTCCTTTTCCTGCTTCTTGTTTCCTTTGTTCTTCTTTAGAACTAAGTCTTGTTATGGTGGTTGATGACCTTTGTGCATTGATAATCCTGTCTAAAGTCTTTGAATTTTACTCAACCTTGTGTAGCTTGTCCTTAGAACTTTTTACTTCCATCCTTAGTGAGACTATCTCATGTTCTAATATTTCACACTCTAAATATTTTACCTTTAATTTTTCCATCATACCTTCTCCAATCCTTTATTCAACCTTGGTTTTGAAGTTGGTGAGTTCCTGTAGAAACTTTGCTTTTGCTTTCCCATATTCTTGAGCTTGAAATATTAATCCTATGTTCTCCATTTTTAATTCTTCAAGAGTAACCATGAGTCTTTCACATTCTATCTCTTTTACCTTTGACTGTTAAACCATACCTTTTTCATATTTTCGTGCCTCTTCAACCTTATATTTCAAGTCAGAGAGATCTTGTAGAAGCCTTGTCTTACATTTCTTATCCTTTTGTATTTGAGCCTTCAATTCTACATTCTATCTTTTCAATTCAACAATTTACTTAAAAGTAGCTTCCTCTTTTTCTTTTTCTAAATCTTCTATAGGAGCATCTTCTTTTTCTTCTATTATTGAAAGTAGCGTTTCTTCTTCATACTTGTTTTGATTGTTCCTGTTATCCTTTCTTGAACCAACCTCTAGGACTTCATTTTTGAAAATGTCATATTTATCTTCACCACTACTAAACCCATTAGAGTAACCTGCATCATGGCCGAGTTGACCACAAGCAAAACATTCTTCACCTTCTTGTGGATAATAAGTTGCATGGTGACCTGTATTCCTACATTTGGTACACAACTTTATCAACCTGGTTATTTCTCCATTGCTTGATTCATATCTTGAATCTATTTCCATTCTTCCTCCCAAAACAACAATATCAAATTCATATTCTTTTTATTTCATGACCATGTGTGTTCTTTTTTTCTGGTGTATCATGGTTCTATCTTTGCCTTTCTTTGCCATTTGTTTTCTTGTAATATCTTCCTTCAATATGTTAAGCCTTTTATGAAGGAACCAACTCTGATACCAATTTAAGAACACAAGCTTATACTGGGAGGGGGGGTGAATAGTATAAGAACACTTTTTATTTTTCTTCTCATAATCAATATTATGCAATATATCAATGGCAATATCAATAGCAAAAACCAAAACAATGCACAAAACATCACACACACATGAGACACCAATTTACGTGGTTCACCCAATGTGGGCTACTCCACGAAGAAAATCTTTCACTAAAATTTTCTTAATCAATCTCTTAGGAATCCTTCCCAATTACAATTTTTATGGACCTCTATCCAAAGGAGATGTTGATCCCCTAAATCAAGTTTGTGGATCTTTATCCATAGGAGAACTCCTTCTCCTCTGCTCTGGCTGGTGATCCTCTAAAAGACTACTGCCTCCACTATAATGGCTTGTGGATCTCTCTCCACTAAAGACTCTTGTCCCCACTCAGAAGACCTATCCTCATTGTAATGGCTGATGTATCTCTATCCACTAGAGACTATTGTCCTCTCTTCTCTGTCACCTCCAAAGCTCTATCTCAAATCTGCACTAAACACAGTCCAGTCGGTCTAGCACAAATATGCTCAACTCTACACTAAACATAGTCCAGTTAATTTAGCACAAGTCTACTCAACAAGCTCACTCAAATATATACTAAACATAGTCCAATCTATATAGCACAAATCTTCTTAACTTTGCACTAAATATAGTCCAGTTGGTCTAGCACAAGTTTTCTCAACAAGCTCACTCAAATCTGCACTAAACACAGTCCAGTCAGTTTAGCACAATTTTTCTCAACTTTGCACTAAACATAGTCTAGTCGGTCTAGCATAAGTCTTCTCAACAAGCTCACTCAAATCTGCACTAAACATAGTCTAGTAGGTCTAGCACAAATATACTCAATAGGTCCACTCAGAACCTGCTCAAATATGCTCAACAGGTCCACTCAGAACCTTGTCCAAATCTTCTCAATAAGTCCTCTCTAGAACTTAGCCAAATATGCATCATAAGCTTCCACAAAATCTCACATAAAAATAGTCCACAAGTCTTCTCAAATACTTACCTCAATTATGCTTAATAAGTCCACACAAAACTTGTCCAATATCATATAAGCATAAAGAGAATTGTTAGAGACTCAATATGTTCTATACTCAAAACTCAATCAATTTCTCAACTCAAATCAATCTCATAGAAGCATAAAGAGAATTTTTAGAGACTCAATATGTTCTATACTCAAATATCAATCACTTTATCAACTCAAATCAATATCATAGAAGCATAAAGAGAATTGTTAGAGACTCAATATGTTCTACACTCAAAGCTCAATCTCTTTCACAACTCAAATCAAAATATAGAATATTTTGTTTTATGGAACTTGAAAAATCACTTCATACATCCACTTGACTAGGCTCAATCAACTCTACTCAACCAATTTTTCAAGAACCAACCCTTGCTCACAAACCCTAGTCCAAGTATGTAAACATCAACTCAAAATATTTTCAACAATGCTCAACAACAAATCTCACATAACAATGATACTTATGTTCTTTCCAAAACCCTAGTTCAGGTTCTTTGCACAACAACTCACTTCAACAACAATGCTCATAAATCAATCTTCACATAACAATGATACTCATGTTCTTTTCAAAACCCTAACTCAAGTTCTTTGCACAATCTAAATGCTTCAATCAACAATGCTTATAAAACAAGGTTTTAATCACAAAATTCTCAATTCTAGAAAACCTTGAAGCATTAACTCAAACACTTTCGAAAAGGAAACCCTAATCAAATCCTTTTCACTCCAAACTTTATTTTTTAGTAAGCCAATCAATCAACTCAACCAAACAAAATTTACCCATACCTTATTATTGCCAAAGAGTTGATTTCACAAATTTGCCACACTCACAATTACTTCTTTTCCAATCTCAATAAGGGTTAGAAGACTTCAATAAAACATAATACAAAAATATGACTAAAATACACCTTATCACTCCAACTTAAAAATAATATTCACCATAATCTTATTTAATAGAAAAACCCTTATTAAAATGAAATCAATGCTCAATAGTCTTAATCCTCCAATATATCACTATATTAATTAAGACTTTACAAAGACCTCCTTATAACTCCTAATAACAAATCTCAAATAACATCACTTATTTAATAATTAACCCCTCTAGCAATTAATTCCACTCATAAACATTATACCTCCAACATATGCTAATAGCAATAAAAATGGTTAATCTAAACCCCATAAGGGGGGTGGAGGTCCAAGGTTCAAAGCTTGGGCCTCGTCAGACTGAACGCTTGTCCCTTTCTTGGTGCTTTCAGTGGCGTAAAAGGTGTAAAATGATTATGGCATGGCGGTTATAGGGGTGGACTATGCGAAGATCTGTGTGGCGACTTCCAGGGTGGACAACACATGTTATTGTGGTTGCTCTTAAAAGCTGGACAACCTGCTTGGATTCGTGGTGGCTACCAATTCCACCATGTTATATAAAAAAAAACATAAACGGATAATTAAAAAATATAACCAAAAATATTTACCTCGCATTTAGAGGGAATCGAACCCTCAACCTTGCCCACAATATGTGCCTTACCCATAGATAAAGTCACCGTATGAGTCATGTGCTCGTTTGCAATTAATGAAGCACCTCCATGTGCTTCAACTCTCAACTCTTTCTTCCCTTGGCAAAACGACATGCGTCTTGGGCACCTTAACCAACATGACCTCCAATGCACCTGTCATGTTTTGAACGCAAGCCCTCACACGAACAAACACTTTCACACTTTCCAACTCACCACTATGCCATGCTGTCCTATGTGCCTTCGAAATTTAATGCTTCCTTCCTAAAACACTTTGCTGTCCATGAGATTCGCAATTCTCACGAACTCTTATTATTTTTCGCATGCCAATTAAAATTTCGAGCAAGGATAATGTTTTAGACTTTGGGAAATATTTTTATATTGCTTCATCCATACCTTGGGAGACGTTGACACTTCCTCGATTTCCTTCCACGACGTTGGTGAAGGTTTTAAAAGTGCTTTGAATGCCTTTTCTTCCAAACCCAACCTTTGGGTTTATGAAATATAATTAAACTTTATAAAACCCACTTTGATTTATAAAATATTATAATGAAAATTATAAATATTTTATTTGGGGTTTTCACCATATCACTTTAATATTATAATAACAATTATTATATTATTATATCCTTTTGATGCCTTGGATAAATTGCTTCCCTGGGTTGACCCATTCTCTTGGGTGTAAAATATAGATATTTAAACCCATCATGAATTTCATTAAACTTCCACTTGCACTTAAGCTGAACTATCACCTGGCACCTTGACATCAATGACAACTAATTTTGGACATCAATGACAACTGCTCAAAATATCCAACAGTTTCCTCCACTCCTCACTCAAGTAATTCTTCTCTTGTTGCTTGCCCTACATGGTTTTGAATTCCTAGTGACAATTATCTCAGAGTTCTCAATATTTGATCTGCTCGCATTAATTTTCTATGTCATCTTGCTTCTTTGAACTATCTCTATGGTTCAAAATTTTCCAATGCTCCTTGATAATAAATTAAGAAATCAAATTTCATGTTGGAGTCATTCCCTTCACCTACTGTATTTATAGGCACTTTAGATGTTTTCTACACTTGTCTCTGTAGCCTTCTTGATTCCTTATGGTCCTCTTATTAGCTTATTGTCACTACTTGAGCTATTATCTCTTATTTCATCCTCCCGCTCTTGGGAAATTAGTGGTTCATTATTTTTGTCTTTTCAAACCACTTTAAGGAATCTTATGCTTGCTTTCTCACTTCAATATTCATCCTTGTCTTCTTCTTGCATCATTGGGACTTGGATATAGTAGAAATATTTTCATCACTACTTGATTCTTAAATCCATCCTCTCCCATTTCTATATTGTTCTAGCACTTCCCTAATATCTCTCCATATTCTCTGCTTATTTGATATTATATAAAATCAGCAAGTCCTTATGGTATTTCCTCAATTCTTCCCTATGATCTAATAATTTCATCTTTCCCTCTCTTTGAGGATTTTTTGGTAGTGTATATCTATACCTTTTGTACCTTCTTATCAATGGAGAGATAAAACTAATAGTACTACTTTTTAATTGAATTCTTAATCTATTTGAATATGAGTTACTGGAGCTTAAGGAGAAAGGTACTTTTTGAAGTTGTTGCTTCATAGCCATTGACGCTTCTCCTTAACCACTCTATTTGTCATTCTATACATTGTTCAAATTCGTCTAGCTCTGCTCATATTAGTTCTTCCCTTTTGTTTATTCGTTGCATTGTTTCATCAAATTTGTGAACCATTTGTTCTCTCAATCGTGTATTATACATCCTTAAAGTCTTATATTATTCTTTTAATTGTTGTGTTTTCTTGATCATTTGTTGTAGAACTTTGGATTCTATTTACTGGTGTAACTCTTCTTCATTTTGAGTTCCATTCCTTGCTTCTCTTGTGTTAGGTTCTCTTTCTTGCAATGCAACATTGGTGAGAGTTTGGAGTATGTCTTCCTCATTATTCAAAAATCTAACATGAACTTGTAATATTCTATGCTCCATTGGTCGAGGTTCCAATTCTCTTTGCTCAATTACAAGTTCTCTTCCTATTTTGAATAGAAAATCTAGGTTCATTTGCTTGTCTTATTGAGCAATACTATGATTAGTGGTTCTACTAGGTTCTCCTCATTTGTAGAACCATATTCCTTGGTGTGGAACTTCCATCTTCCAGAAGTTTCTCCTTGTAATTATTCTAAGTTAATTACATTCACATGTTTCTTTTCTTAATACACATTTAACTTAGAACCATTCATTATCTCGGGGCACACTTTGCCATCCAAATTCTTAAGTTGAACAAATCCATTGTCCAACAATTCTACCTAAAAGGGTCAAATCCATAGAATATTTAGTTTACCGGACTTGATTTTTCTTTTACCATTAAACTTAAATACCAAATTACCTATCTTAAATTCCATCTTCCATAAGTGCTTATCATGCCATGGTTTTCTAATTGTACTAGTATCGTGAGATTTTCTTCCAAGCTCTCATTATCACTCAGGCAGTTTTTCATTGCTACCCATAAACTAGGTACTAGAAATTCAACCGACACTACCATCTCCTATCCATACATTAATTAGAAGGGTGTATGGTTTATTGTTGGCTTGAAGGTTGTCATGTATGCCAAAATTTTCCTCCTGATTGGCTCCTTCCACGTTGCATATTTTATAAATTATAGAAACTAAATACTTATTTGTTGCTTTAGCTTATCCATTTGCTCTAGGATAGTACAAACTAGATAAAGAATAAAAGATCCTAAATTTTGTGGTCAGGTTTGAAATAATTTTATTAATGAAATGACATCCCCTATCACTTGTCAATTATAAGGGGATCCTAAACCTTGTGATCACTTATTCATACAAGAAGTGAGCAATGCTTCTTGTAGAATTATCTAGTAAAGCTTTTGATTCCACCCATTTCATCAGATATTCAATTACCACTATAATGTATCGACACCTCCACCTACACCAAAAAAGGTCTTTAAGGATGGTTATTCATCCATCATCTATGAGAGCATCATAAAAATTCCATATCATACGTCGATGTTTAAAAACCACCTCAAAATATCACTCTCTTAGGGTCTATTAGAGTGGTTAAAAACCACCTCACAAACCACAAACCACCTTAATAGATTTAAGAGGGTAGTTTTAAATCACCCTCTTAGGACTAAGAGGGTGGTTTTACTCTTAGCCCTAAGAGGGTGATTTAAAATCACCCTCTTAGCCCTAAGAGGGTGGTTTAAAACTACCCTCTTAGGGCTAAGAGTAAAACTACCCTCTTAACCCTAAGAGGGTGGTTTAATTTATCCCTAAAAATTACCTCCTTTGATGGTTTACCTGTATCTATATCCTCCACCAACAAAGGGAATGTGTACTGGAAAGAGCCTTAATAACAATGGCTTCCATAACCATAAAACTTTTTTGAGCAATGAAAGAGTGTTGTACTCTCTAATATTTGTAGGTTTTTTTCATCACTCCATACTTGTTCCTTAGATGACTAATTAATTTTGGCCCAATTATCCATGTATTTTGTACAAATCCAAGCAGTTTCAAGAAGGCTTTTATTGCTCCTCCTGAATGCATTTCTAGTCCAGGGAGATACATCAAATTCCCATAAGATAAGCTATCTATGGTCACTTCTTAGGCATATCTAAATTAGTTATCTTGGATTAAGTACTTTATCACCAAATAAACCCATTTGATTCTTTTTGAAATCCATTGAAGCAGATATTAGCATTATAGGAAAGGGCTTCATACCAACTACATACAAAAGCTTACAATGTGAGTAGTCCCATAATCAGCAACAACAAGTACATCATAATACTGCATATCAAGTACATTCAAAAGCTATAAATATGAAGAGTTTCATCATGAAGCTGCTACTGTTGAATAATAAAACCATCCAATCAATAGAGGCCTTAGCTAGCAATACGAGTATCCTCATAATCAACAATACCAATTGTGTTATAAAATATGCACATTGTTGAATATGAAAATACATGCATAAGAATGAAACTTGCTAACTTGCATTGGAAAAATTATAAGCAATGAAACATAGGGTAGAAAACAAGAGCATTAAAATAAGGAGTGTGAAAAGTCCTAGAGTCTCTAGGAAATTGGAATTTGGAAGTGCCACACCTAACATATATAACAAGGGGCCTATATTTGCATCTTATCATAAATTCTAAAGAGGTAAAGAAAGTTTAAATGTATAGTCCTTTAGATAAAAATATATTTATGGAAATTGATTTCCATAACTCACCATCATAGAATGAGTTGATTCATATGAAGCCAAATTACAGGTTTGTGCAATTTAGTCATATGGAACCTGATTACATGTTTGTGAAACCTAGGTTATCACTTGCTAGTAACAAGATGGGTGCACATGTATATGCTAGTGATGTAGTATTCCAAATGGGGATGTGTCTTAGAATCTATGGAAATGATTTCCAATATCTCAAACCCCAACTTGTACAAATCATACAGCTTGTACGATCTTCATCATACACTAGTTCAACTTGCAAAAATAGCTTGTACGGTCACCAAATCATACAGTTGTATGATCCAAATCATACAAACCTATGATTGGTATGATTTAGTACACAAAATAATAGTTGGAACAAGTTTTGTAAGTCATATTGATCATGTTTGTAATCAATTTCCTCAAACTAGCATCATTTCCTTATTTGGCAGAATTAGGTTGCAGCCTGAATGACCAAATCGAGTAAAATGATAGTTTGTACGATTTAGCAGAAACCCTTGTATGGTTTATATGAAATTTTTCTGCAAATATCTTCTAGATCTATCACTTGATACAACCAATCCTTCTAAGACAAATTTTGGGAAGGTGTTAAGCCTCAATTGCTCCAATTCTTCACAACATGAAAATCCTAATTCATTAAAAATGAATTATATTCACCATGGATGATTCCAAAAATCATACAATTATTGTAAAAAATTAAAATACGTATTTAATTCATCTTATAATACATTCGAAAACCATTCCAAAGTGGTTTATTAAGCATCGCATTATTTAAAACTACCATTCCCAACGGATTTCCAAAACCATTCTTTTTATAAGGTTTATTAAGGCCTAATTCAATTTTTATCAAATTAACCCCAAATGCACATTACAATTTCATTTCACATAATGCATGTGCATCCTTGTATGTTTTGCTCTTTGCTTGTATGATTTGAATTTGTACACTTTCATCAAAATTGAGCAAAATTCAATAAAACCATGCAAATCCATGGATTACTTTGTAGGCAAAAAATCCACCTCCCAGAAGAAGAAAAAGTGACAAAGAGGATTTGCCTAGTTTTGAAATGTTTTATAGTTTTGGTAAAACATACAAGGAGAAATTAAAATGTATAGAAGGAGCAAAATGTACAAACTAGAAGCTAAAACGTACAAGGTATAATGTAATGCAATGAAATGTAGATGAAATGCAATTTGAGTTGTATTTGTGAATGAATTTGATAATAAATGTAATTAGACTTAGTAAAGGGTGTAATTAATAATTTTTTTATATGTGGGCAGTTGTAAATAATGAATTGCCTCAGGAAATAGCCTAGGCAGATGTTATATAAGGCCCCCCTTTCAATTTCATAGGTCTGGTTATTGAATGCATCTATCTGATTATTGTGTGGAATTACTGGTTTATTGTGTATCCTTGTGGAAGTTGTTAGTGATTGTAATGTACCATTGAAGAGTAATGAATGAAGAACCACATTGCATAGCATTATCTCATGTTATTCTACAATTATGGAATGATGTATTAGCATTTTGCAGTATCTGATTATTGCATGTTACTTTTCTATGTCTATGGATGATGTTAATGAACTAGTATGAATAATGGAATTGAATCACCACTGGTGTGAGTCTTGGAAGTGATCTATGAGGAAGATTAAACCAGGAAAATATGTCATGGAAGCTATTGTATTATTTATGGAGATTACCATTGTGAAGAACTTTCTCAAACCCTAAAGACAAAACTTGCATGTTGGTAAATATAGAGTGAGTGACATTCCAAAACTTCCCAAAACTTGTATGAGAGATATTGATAAAGAAAAGTATCCAATTTGGTACATTGTTGAACTTTCATTTAGTACAATTCTTACACCAGACGTGTTACAAAACGTACAAAAGAACTATACCTGATTTGGCAGTTAGGCGATTGAAGAAAACTTACTCGATTTGGCATGTTTGGTAAATTGAACAAATTAGTTACAAAACTGTGTACGACAGCTTAAAAAACTAAATATGAAGGATTGACTAAGAATAAAATCGTACAAGCACTGACACTGTATGATTTGGAATCGTACAATTGTACGATTTGAGTTCATACAAGCTATTTTGTAGTCACATATCCATTGTTGAGAACATTGTACGATCTGGGTATTTTAATAAAACTAGTAAAATGGTCATCCCAAGCCTTTGAAAATCCCATCCCCATCAAGAATATTGCACCCCTATGCTACATTTGGCGCTATTACCTTATCAAACTTGAAATTTTTATTAAAATGACTTAAACTGACAAAGTAAGAATATTATAAAATTGGAGGTGAATGACAAGCACCAGTGTGCAAAGACGTAGGAGATGAGAAGTACAAGAGAACATTCTAGTGAGAAGGAGCATGAGAATTGCTCAAAGAGATAATGCAAGTAATTCTTATCATAGTACACATGAACCAAAAATAGAGTAAGTTTGGACACCTGACGAAGGATATTTCGAGGCACTATTGATAGAGACAGAAGAGGAGATACCAAAACCACCTAATGTAGAGGAATAAGTTGACATAGAAGTGGTGCACAAGGAATGAGAGTGGATGGTGACACCTAATAAAGTGGCAAAAGGGTTGCAAAGGAGTGCAAAGGATGAGAGTTAGGCACCAGGGCAATAGAGCACGGGGTCTCAGGAAGAAATACCAAGACCATCTCCATCACACAAGTGAAGGAAGTCACAGAGTGAAGATGCACATGATTTTGGTCAATGATTGGTGGGAGAGTACAAGATACCTCTAAAATTTTTGATGGTGAGCATAGTGAAACACTCCTAAGGTAGAATAAGATAGAGATTCCATAGGAAACCTCAAGTGACAAGGATGATTCACCAAATATGGCTAATAAGGTAGCCAAGAAAAGATGTCCACCCTTTACAGAGGAGGGTAAGGAAGACCCAGAAGATATATCAGAATCTACATAACCATTTGGCGGGTAAATGACGTAGATCAACAAGATGACTGGTTGACTTCATTTCTTGCTACCTTGAGAGGATTGGCGATGGATTGGTATCTAAAAAGGAAAATATAGTATATTTTCAGACTTGGAATCAAGTGAAAGAGAAATTAATTGAAGAATTTCATCCCTTGAAGGATGATGGAGACATTGTCACTGAACTTTGTATGACTAAGCAAAATCCCGATGAAGATGTAAAATCATATAACCGTAGATTAAAGAAATTAGTAGACAAGATGTAGATGCCTTTGGCAAATGTATTGGTAAAGCAATAGTTCGTATATGGATTGCTACCAAAATATAAAAAAAAGATGAAGGCAATACCATCTAAAATGTATGATGAAGCTTTAAAACATGCAAAGAATTTTGAAAGTGACTCGAAGTAGATGCATACAGGAATATTATCTCATCCCAAGTCCAATTATTCATATAGTGGATAAGACAACACTATACAAAGAACAGTAGCCTCATTCCATCAAAAATTTGCCAAGATCATAAAAGAACAAAGAAACAAGTTTGACAGGAATGATATTTGGTGCACATAATGTAAAATCGAAGGCCATACAAATGTAAAGTTCCCATGAAATGATTACTGTCATATTTGTAACATGCTAGAACACGAGGTAATGCTATGTCCATATAATGCAAGAGTGCATCCACATGTCCTTATAATCCAGGGGTAGGAAGAGAAACCAAAGGCCCTAGGAAGCAGGCAACAAGCAACAAGTGGAAGTTATATAAATAGCTAGCAAGATGGAAGGTAGAAACAGGGCAATCGATAAGGAGGATAGAGTCGTTTGCAATATGAATCAGAGGGAGGTCGATCATACAATGTTGCAATTTCTAGGAGTTGGGGAACCACAAGGAATTAAATTGTCCAAAGTATGTGAGTTCAAGTAACCGATAAAATGTAAACTATTTGGATATTGAAGTTCCTAGAGTTAAAGAGGAAACTCAAGGAGTTTTAGCCGTGACAAGAAATCAGGTTAAAAAGAATAATTATCTTGAGCTAGAAAAACAAAAGCAGCACTGGTAAGTAGCAAATAAAGTACTAGAATATGAAGCACAAAAAGCTAAGCAAGTAAGGTTAACAAAAGAGAAGGAACTGAAGAAACCATTAGAAGAGAAGGCAGTTATACAGAATATAGTAGCACAAGTTTTGAACACCACAGTAGAAATCAAAATGGCTAAGTTGTTGGAAGTTATCCCCTCATTACAAAAAGTGATGGTGGAAGAGATACAACCTCATAAGGTGATGGAAGTTCAAAGCAACTGATTCAGGAGAAGAAAAAAAGACCAATTTATGAAGAATCAGTCCACTATTCTAAACCTTCAAACTCAACTACATACACTTAGTATGCAATCTGGTGAGATAGTTGATCTATTCCTATGCAAAGTGGCAGAATTGAAAGCCAAATTGAATGCTATGGGACAGACAGTGGAAGATGCTCTCTTGACCTCAGTCATCTTGAGAGCTTTGCCAGAATCCTACAATCCTACAAGGTATTTATTACCCTCTCTTAATGTATCTGGTAGACAAGTTTCATTTGTGGAATTGTTCAATTTACTTCAAACTGAGGAGGCAAATCAGTTTTAGAAAGATAAAGTTACAGATAATGCCCTCTACACCAAACAAGGGGGTAAGAAATAAGGTCATTTTCAAAAGGGAGGATCTTCATGAAAAGAAAAATGGAAACAACATCAGCAGATTGACAAACAATATTGTAAAATTTGTGATATAAATAACCATGACACCAATAGGTGTTGGTTTAATAACAAACAACATAATGACCAATATCACAATAATAAGGGCAAAGGGAAATACAAACCACAAAAAAAGAATACGCAACCCAAGGGGAATGTTTCTTATATCGAATTAGACTTAGACTCATATTATGAGCAAGCACACAAAGTGCTCATGGCTCACGATTCATCCAAGTAGAAATATGTAGTGTGGTATATTGACGCACATGCCAGTAAACACATGACTGGAGATATGTTATGGTTTGATATATTTAAGGAAAAGGAATGTAAGCCAATGACAATTGCTAACAATCAAACCTACCAAGTCCAGGGTGAAGGAGATGTTTCCATCACTCTTCTAGATGGCAAATGTCAAATTGAGTAAGTACTTTATGTTCTTGGATTGGCCAACAATTTATTATCCATCCCTTAGATCTTGGATAGAGATATGAATGTTGTTTTCCATGTTGAGGAGGGTAGAAAGAGATGTTTCATCACCAGAAAGGTACAACCTGTAGTAACAAGGTCATACAAGCATGGCTTGTTCATTTTAGATATCATTTCAATGCCTCATGTTGCCATGGTAGCAACTACAAAGGAGGCTAATTCTTTTTGGCATAAGAGATATGGACATCTAAGTTCAAGATATTTACTTGAGTTGAGCAAATATGAGATGGTGAAAGGCCTTCCCAACATTTCATCCACATTTCCAATTTGCTCGGATTGCTTAGTAGGGAAGCAACACCGAGTACCATTTTAGGTTATCTCTTCTAGAGCTAAGAAACCTTTGGAGTTGGTACACCGATCTGTGCAGTCCTATGCCAAAAAACTATGGTGGAAAGAGGTATTTTCAATTGTTTGTTGATGATTACTCATGGAAGATGTGGGTTTTCTTTCTTCAATTGAAGTCAAAGGTATTTCTATACTTTTAGCAGTTCAAGAAGCTTGTTGAGAAGGAGTCAAGATGTTCCATCAAAACCCTTCACTCAGATCGAGGGAGGGAATATACCTCCAAGGAATTTTCATCATTTTTGAAAGAACATGGGATTAAGAGACAACTAACCACAACCTATAATCCATAGCAAAATGGAGTTGTTGAAAGGAAGAATCGTTCCATTGTAGAAATGGTTCGATGTATGCTTAAGTGGGCACATCTTGAGCATGAGTATTGGGAAGTAGTGAGTACAACGTCATACCTCTTGAATAGACCACCCGTAAGAAATATATAGGGAAAGACTCCACAAGAAGCATGGAGTGGTAAGAAACCCTCCATTTCTCATCTAAGAGTTTTTTGATGTAAGGCATTCATGAACATACCAAAAATAGAAGAGGAAGAAGTTAGATGAGAAAACCTTACAATGTATTTTTCTTGGTTATGATGACCATTCAAAGGGATATCGATTGATAGATCCTATGACCAAGAAAATACACATAGGTATTTGATGAAGCTTTCACATCAGATAACACTTGTACAATTGTATACCTAGAGGAAGAGGAGCCTAAGAAAGAGGTTCCACACCCACAAAAAAATATTCCAAAATGGTATACTAGTACATTGAGAGATTCAAAGTTGAAATCACTTCCAGATCTAACTCTAGATTGACCTTGTACTCATAGTATGACTCAACAGATGAGAGCAGAAGCATCAAATTTAGAGGTTGACAAGCTTTACCAACAATTTAATGAACTATCTATAGACGCAAAGGAAGAAAAAAAAATAGATATGGATGATGAGAGGGTTTATATGTCAGCATTGTATGAAAAAGCCCACAACTGTTCAAGATGCACTTAGTGAGCCTCAGTGGAAGGCTGCTATGGAAGCAGAACATACATCTCTCATGAAAAATCATACATGGAAGCTAGTAAATCTGCCTTCAGGAAATAGGCCCATTCGTTGCAAATGGGTGTTCAAAGTGAACTATAAGGCATATGGTACTATTGATAAGCATAAGACCCATCTTGTTGCAAAGGGCTATGCTTAGAAAGAAGGCATATATTATGAATAGACTTTTGCCCCTATTGCAAAGATGACTACCATTCGAGTACTTTATGATATGATAGCTTAGTTTGGGTGGAATTTACATCAGATGGATGTAAAAAGTGCTTTCTTGAATGGTGACCTACAAGAAGAAGTGTACATGACCCAACCAGAAGGATTTGTCATTGAAGGTCAATAATAGAAAGTTTGCAAGTTGGTCAAATCCTTGTATGGCCTAAATTAAGCTTCATGAGCTTGGTACATCAAAATAGACAATCACCTGGTACAACATGGATTCAAAAGAAGTCCTTCAGATGCAAATATCTATATCAAGAATAATGGTTCTGACATAGTGATTTTGGTGCTATATGTAGATGATATGATCATAATAGGGAGTTCAAAGAACATGATTGATGCAGTAAAATATAATTTGAAATAACAGATCTAAGACTTCTTCACTATTGTCTTGGTTTGGAAGTGACTCAGAAAAAGAATCATATCCGAGTAACCCAAAAGAAGTGCGTCAAGACATTGGTTGATAAATATCGTATGACTGACTGCAAGTCTAAAGCAACTCCAATGGAGCTTGGACTTAAGTTATCGCGATATGATAAATCACCACAAGTAGATGGTACTCTCTATCGCCAGCTGATTGGGAGTCTCATATATCTGATAAATACCAGGCCAAATCTTAGTTTTACTGTGGGTTATCTTTCAAGGTTCATGTAAGAACCTAAGGTGAGTCATTGGAAAGCAACAAAGAGAGTTCTTCATTATGTTCATGGTACTACAAATTTTGGCTTGGAGTATAAGAAGAATAGCAAGTTCTATTTACATGGATACATAGACTCAGACTATGTCGGATCCATTGATGATCGTAAGTCGACTTCTGGATACATTTTTTATCTTAAATTTGAACTTGTCTCTTGGCACAGTAAGAAGGGGTAGGTGGTTGCTTTATCTTCTATAGATGAAGAATATCGTGCAACAAGTGAAGCAGGCTATGAGATAATATGGTTAAGTCGCATTCTTACAAACATGGGTCTTTCAAAGAATCTTCCACTAAATTTATTTTGCGATAATCAAGGTGTTTTAAATCTTATCAAGAATCCAATATTTATGATCATACCAAACACATCGAAACTCGATGCTATTTTGTTTGCCATGAAGTTCCAAAGAATCACATATAGCTCCAGTACATTCCCACTGATGAGCAAGTTGTAGACATTCTCACCAAGGTACTTGCATGTGTCAAATTTGAATTGTTTTGCAATGCTCTTTGTATTTTCCAATAATTTAATTATGGGGGATGTTAGCATATCATATGTTTTATGATATAGTTTAGCTCATATTACGTTATAGTGCATAGTTGTCAATCCATTCCGTTGGGTAAGTTAGTTGGTTGGTTCAACTAACCAAACCACCACTGCATTGTATTTATTTCAAAATTTTATCAATGTGGAATGCTTTGTGATTCTTATGCTTTGTTTGTATCTACTCTTGGAGAGAAACTCATAATAAAGTATATATTAGTGTGAGGAATATTTGAAGAACACAAGCTTATACTGAGAGGGGGGGTGAACAGTATAAGACCACTTTTTACTTTTCTTATCCCAATCAATATTATACAATATATCAATGGCAATATCAATAGCAGAAACCAAAGCAATGTACAAATCGTCACACACACATGAGACACCAATTTACGTGGTTCGCTCAATGTGAGCTACATCCACGGATAAAATCTTTCACTAAATTTTATCAATCCAAATTCTGGGAATACCTTTCCCGATTACAATGTTTATGGGCACCAACCCAAAGGAGACACCAATCCCCTAATCTCGAGTTCGTGGGCACCAACCCACAGGAGACACCAATCCCCTAGCTCGCTCTCGGTCGGTGATCCTCTAGAAGACCTCTCGCCTCCGCTGCCCTTAGCAAATGGAACTCTATCCATAGAAGACACCTGTCCTCCCTGCTCCGGTCGGAGACCTCTGTCCTCAACTCTATCACCTCCAAAGCTGGTCCTCGAATTTGCACTAAACACAGTCCTTCGGTTTAGCACAAATGTCCTCGTTCTCTTTCTCTCATCTGCACCAAACATAGTCCTTCGGTCTGGCACAAATGTCCTCGTCCTCTTTCTCTGGTCTGGGTACAAATCTGTCCTCAAATCTGCACCAATCTCTGTCCTCAACCGGTCCTCAAATCTGATTCACAAAAGTGGTTCACAAGCTTTCACTAAAGCTTGCTTGATCTTCACCCAAGTCTTCACCAAGACTTGTCTCAGATCTGCTTTGCAAGTTCTCACTAGAACCCGCCCAAACTGCTCCACAAGCTCAACAAAAGCTTGCTCAAATCTGTCCAACAATCCCTCTCAATGACTTGTCCAAAACCTGCTCACAGGCTCTCACAAAGCTTGCCCATTATCTCCGAACGTCGCAAAAATGATGCACCCAACAGCTTTGCACTTTTCTGCTCCCTGTGCGCTCTTGCTTCGCACTTAGCTCGATTCGGCATGACTCGCTCTCTGCGCACCGTGGACTTAACTTGCACATTTCAATTCCTCAACTCTCCAAATAGCCCTCCTTTTATACCAACACTTTCAAGATCAACACCTTGATCTTAGTCGCCAACCCTAAACTCCCTAAACCCTAATTCTCGACTCAAATTTAACTTTGTCGGCTTCACTGCCTCTGAACTCTTCTGTAGCTTCTATCGCGAAACTACAACATGTCGCGATATCATGACACCTTTGCAACCGTACACTTTCTTTTGGATTTTGTCATGATATCGTGACACTTTAGCCTTTGACGACTTCAACTAAGCTCTTGTCACGATATCGTGACACTTTTGTCTTTGTCAGCATCAACTTTGCTTTTGTCGTGATATCGTGACACTTCTCCCTTCGTCGACCTCCTTTCTACTTTTGTCGCAAAATCGTGACACTTCCCTCTTACTTCACTTGAAATCGTGACACTTCTGTCTTCATAGCCTTCCTCTCTTTTTTCATGAAATCGTGACACTTTCTCCAACCGAACGCTGCCAACTCGATCTGTCATGAAATCGTGACACTTTCTATATCTGTTTGCTTTCTCTTCAACCTATCCAAAACTTACTCGTACGTCTTCTTTGCAACTCTTTGAAATCGTGACGCTTCTCATTTCAGACTCTTCCCTTTGCTGCATGTCGCAGAAATCGTGACACTTTATCTTGCTTCCACTTTGTCTTCTGACTTGTCATGAAATCGTGACACTTTTTCTCCTTAGCGCTTTTCTTTTCTTCGGGTCACGAAAACCCGACATGTCATGATATCATGACACTTTTTCTCCTGGACTCTCTCTCTTGCATTATGTCACGAAATCGTGACACTTTTTCTTTCGGACTCTCTCTCCAACATGTCGTGAAATCGTGACACTTTTTCGTCCGTTCAACCTTCCTTGCAATATGTCACGAAATCGTGACATTTCAACTCGAACATTCTCTCTCCTCTTTGAGTCACAAAATGCGACATGTCGCGATATCGCGACACTTTTCTAACTTGCTTTCTTTCGAACCTGTCATGCCGTAACCTTCATCAAAACAAATTATTTTACATCAAATCAAATTCCTTCAAAAGCTTCTTGACATCAATGACAACTTATACACTTGAGCAAAGGCAATGCACCCAAGGTACCCAAAATTGCCAACAATCTCCCCCTTTGTCATTGATGGCAAACCTTTATTGAAAACACGTCTCAAGAGCCAAAACTGAAACCAACTGTGCTAACAACTGAGAAACTGTGCCCACAACTGAGAATCTTCCTTTGAAGTTTTGCTCCCCCGAACTTGAAGCTTTCCTCTTCACTTGAAGCTCTCCCCCTTACTCATATCTCTCCCCCTTTGTCATCAATGGCAAAGGGTCACCTTTGGGGCTCGGGACTAAGAATGAGCCTCTTAGCTTAGTCCCTCCCCCACCTCCTGATGAGGTGATTAATTCTGGGGTGGGAGTAAAACTCCCATTAGGCACTGATCATCATCAGCGTCTATCACTTCCTTGTCGGGCCTTCTCTTGAACTCTTTGTCCATATTCCTGTTCCTGTTCTCGTCACTGTTCTTGTTCCTGTTATCATTCCTGTTCTTATCCATGCCTTGATCCTTGGACCTGTTCATACCACTGTTCCTGTTCTTGTACCTTGGAAGTTCAGCTCTACACTGTCTAGCTGTGTGACCTTCATTGTTGCACTTATAACAAGTAACAATGTTATTTCTTTTAGGCATACCTGTTCTTTGAATCCCCTATTCTGCCAACCTTTCCCCTCAACCGTTTTGATCAAACCTGTTCCTGTTATTTGCCTTGCAAAAAATTGCCTTATGCCCAAACTGTTTACAAGAGTAGCAATACCCTTGAAAGAAATTACCACCTCTGAAACTGTCATTTACCTTCCTTACTTGAGTCATGCAATGCGAAGCCATGTGACCAAACCTGTGACACGCAAAACATCTGCCGTGAAATTTTCCTTTATTCGACCTCTTGGGTCCCGAAAACTTCTTCTTCTCATTCTGAATTCTGTTTTCTATTTTTGCGCATCTATCATTCAAGGACTCATGATCTGAAATACTTTCCTCATCAGAACTCTCTTCCTTTTGGAGTCTCTTACTAGACTCTCCAACTTGTTCCTTGTGTGGCTTAACAAAACCAAGGCCTGTTTTATCTGTTGTCTTTCTTTGACCTTTGATGAGTGACTTAACCTTTTTGGAGCTATCTTGAAACCTGTAAAGCTTATCCTTGTATTCTTTAGTTTCTTCTTTCAAAGAAGCCATTTTCTGTTCTAACTTACTATACTCAAGAACCTTAGACTCTAACTCATCCTTGAGTTCTTGCGTCTTAGCTATAGAGAATTCAAGATTTTCTATAAGATCATCTCTCTCCATACACCATTCATCTAACTTATCCTTGAGTCTAGCATTCTTCTTTCTTTCCTTTTTCAAAGCACTAAGAGCACTACTAAGTTCACTTTCATGATCCTTTATTTGTTTGCTTTCTGAATCATCAAAGCCTTTTTCAGATTTCTTATCACTAGAGGTGCTACCTTTTTCAAAAACCATACACGCATCTTCCTTATAGTTTTCTGAAGCATCCTCATACATACTAGAAACCAAATCATTATTTGTGCAATCATCCTCAAGGTGACCAAAATTTCCACATCTAAGACATTTCATGATAATGAATCTATGTTTCGGTTCTTCCTCCTTTTCTGATATGAACAACATCTCATTTTCATTTTCACTTGAAGAACTTTCACTATCACTACTAGAACACTTACTTGCTTTGTCTAGGTAGAAACTCTTCTTGTGCTTGTGAGAATACCTCTTTCCTTGATTGTTGTGCTCATCTTTGTTCTTTCTGTGATGCTTGTGCTTTTCAGAATCCTTGCTCTTAGAATCCTGTTTATCTTCATCACTTTCATCCTTGGGAACAGTATAGTCTGTAGCATAATGACCAAACTTTCCGCAATTGAAACATCTTATATTTTTCACGCTTTTGTGCTTTCTAGAGAATTTGCCTTTCTTGTTGTAATATGCCTCTTCATCACTAGAAGACTCATCACTCTCTTGAAGTTGTTTACCCTTGGATTTCTTGGTAGCCTTGAAAGTTGCCTCTTTCTTGACGTCAACCTTCACTTGAGTTCTCAACTCAAATGCTGCAAGTATACTATGGAGCTCATCCTTTTTCAACTTATCCAAATCTTTAGCTTCCTCAATAGCAGAAATATTTTCACTAAATCTATTAGGAAGAGATCTTAAAATCTTATCACAAACATCATTTTCAGCAAGCTCAAGACCTAAGTCTTTCATGGAGTTAACAACCTCATCCATACGAAGCATGTAGTCACTAATATTTTCATCATCATTCATCTTGAGTTGTTCAAACATACCTTTGAAGTGTCTCAACTTGGCCTTTCCGACATTTGTATCACCTGTATGAACCACCTCGCAATTGTTTCCACATTTCACTAGTTGTCTTGCAGTGAATCACTTTGGTGAGATCTGCTTTCGTAAGCCTTTCGGGATTGCATTCATTGCTTTTGAATTGTTGTGATGTAGGAGCCTTTCTTCTTTAGTATTTGGACCATGTACAGGAATAGTGTACTCATCTTCAATTACTTCCCATACCTCATTACCAAGTGCCATTAGATGAACCTTCATCCTTGCACTCCAAAGACCAAAATCTGACCCATCAAGAATAGGTGCTGCATTGCCACTTGAATAATCCATTGTGTTCTTTACTAGCTTTTCCTTCAAGCTGTTAAACTTTTCGAAGGCACCCGCTATGATACCAATTGAAGAACACAAGCTTATACCGAGAGGGGGGTGAACAAGTATAAGACCACTTTTTACTTTTCTTATCCCAATCAATATTATACAATATATCAATGGCAATATCAATAGCAGAAACCAAAGCAATGTACAAATCGTCACACACACATGAGACACCAATTTACGTGGTTCGCTCAATGTGAGCTACATCCACGGATAAAATCTTTCACTAAATTTTATCAATCCAAATTCTGGGAATACCTTTCCCGATTACAATGTTTATGGGCACCAACCCAAAGGAGACACCAATCCCCTAATCTCGAGTTCGTGGGCACCAACCCACAGGAGACACCAATCCCCTAGCTCTGCTCTGGTCGGTGATCCTCTAGAAGACCTCTGCCTCCGCTGCCCTTAGCAAATGGAACTCTATCCATAGAAGACACCTGTCCTCCCTGCTCTGGTTGGAGACCTCTGTCCTCAACTCTATCACCTCCAAAGCTGGTCCTCGAATTTGCACTAAACATAGTCCTTCGATTTAGCACAAATGTCCTCGTTCTCTTTCTCTGATCTGCACCAAACACAGTCCTTCGGTCTGGCACAAATGTCCTCGTCCTCTTTCTCTGGTCTGGGTACAAATCTGTCCTCAAATCTGCACCAATCTCTGTCCTCAACTGGTCCTCAAATCTGGTTCACAAAAGTGGTTCACAAGCTTTCACTAAAGCTTGCTTGATCTTCACCCAAGTCTTCACCAAGACTTGTCTCAGATCTGCTTTGCAAGTTCTCACTAGAACCTGCCCAAACTGCTCCACAAGCTCAACAAAAGCTTGCTCAAATCTGTCCAACAATCCCTCTCAATGACTTGTCCAAAACCTGCTCACAGGCTCTCACAAAGCTTGCCCATTATCTTCGAACATCGCAAAAATGATGCACCCAACAGCTTTGCGCTTTTTTGCTCCCTGTGCGCTCTTGCTTCGCACTTAGCTCGATTCGGCACGACTCGCTCTCTGCGCACCGTGGACTTAACTTGCGCACTTTTTCTTCAAATTCCTTCAAATCTCAAAACAGCCCTCCTTTTATAACAAAAATTTCAAGATCAAAAAACTTAATCTTAGTCGGCTGCACAACCCTAAACTACGTTGGTTGCAAACCCTAATCTTCGTCGGCTCAAATTTAACTTTGTCGGCTTCACTGCCTCTGCAACTCTTCTGTAGCTTCTACCATGAAACTACAACATGTCGCGATATCGTGACACCTTTGCAACCGTACACTTTCTTTTGGCTTTTGTCACGATATCGTGACACTTTAGCCTTTGACGACTTCAACTAAGCTCTTGTCGCGATATCGCGACACTTTTGTCTTTGTCAGCATCAACTTTGCTTTTGTCGTGATATCGCGACACTTCTCCCTTCGTCGACCTCCTTTTTGCTTTTGTCATGAAATCGTGACACTTCTGCCTCTGTAGACTTTGACTTCACTTCTATCGTGAAATCGTGACACTTCTATCTTCATAGCCTTCCTCTCTGCTTTTGTCATGAAATCGTGACACTTTCTCCAACCGAACGCTGCCAACTCGATCTGTCACGAAATCGTGACACTTTCTGTATCTGTTTGCTTTCTCTTCAACCTGTCACGAAATCGTGACGCTTTCAGCTTTCGTACGTCTTCTTTGCAACCTGTCACAAAATCGTGACGCTTTCAGCTTTCGTACGTCTTCTTTGCAACCTGTCACGAAATCGTGACGCTTAAGCTTTCGCACGTCTTCTTTGTAACTGTTGGCATTTTTGCCACCTTGATTGTCATTGATTAATGCATTAGTGTATTGTTGGAAATCTGACCTTTGATATCAGCTTTGATGCAGCTTGGGCGAAAAAAGGAGAAAAATTGAGCAAAAAATGGTTAATTCAAAAAACTGCAGCGACGCGCTAACATGTTGCAGAATCGCGGTCAACGCAGGCAGGTTGGGCGGAACCGTAGCGATATCGTGACGTGTTCCAGAATCACGGGTCGGTCGGCATCGAAGGCATTAAGTCAAAACTTGCAGCGCGTCGCTGACATGTCAGCGAATCGCGACAGAAAATGGCGATTGATACGGCGAGAAGAAACATGTAGCGAAATCGCTACATGTTCCGTTTTCGCGGAGCAAGCTTGCGATGAAGAAGAGGGAGCCGGAGACGTAGCGAAATCGCTACAAGTGCCATTTTCACGGGTCAACGGTGGTCAAAGCGTACGACATTATAAGACGTCACGATTTCGCGACCCGTCGCATTTTCGCGACCTGCGCAGTTTCCCGCCAAAACGCAATATGAACGGCCGAGAAGGGTTTTTTGGGTTTTCGATGATTAAATGCTGCCCCGAATTAAATGCTTTGTGGATTTTCGATGCGGTTAAGGTCGAAGAGTGCCCAGGCCACCAAAATTAAAGGATTTATTGGTTCAAAGCTGCGATTCGTGGATTAATTCAACGGTTTTCATGCACATGTTCGAAGAATCGTATTTATTAAAGGACCGCAAACGTTTCATGGCATTTAATTTTTATTTCTTCGAGATTGCGATTAATGGGATCATGTTCCTTGTTTCCTTCGCATAATTATAGATCTCAAGAAGGTCGGTTTAAAATATTTAATGCTGCAAAGAGGACGGACCTCTATAAAAACCAAAGTAATTTGCATTTCGAAGGGTTGGAAAAGTTCTTTGCTAGAAACTGAAGTCCATTTGCAGGAATAAAGGATTGGCTTCTAATTTTTTGAGTGGTTGCAGTAGTGATTTCCTTTCTGTTCCTATTGCATTTCTAATAGTATTTGTATTTCTTTAACGGCTGTTGCATTTAAGTTTTGCATATTGGATTTATGTACTGTCGTGAGAGTATGATTCCTGGAATGTGATTTTGGAGGGTTTCTCTGCGTACATCGTGCGAAAGTTAGATTGATAACTTTTATTGCTTGCTGTTGCTCGCACTTTAAATTTCCTGCTGTTATTTTCCGATCTCATCACTTCGGCCTGCGGCCATATTTCCCATTCCTTTCTGCAACTTTTTCAATTTCTTTCCCGCAACCTTTATCTTAAACCAATTTTAGAAAAGTAGAGGGAACCAGCCCACTCTGGAGATTGGTCTAGGAGCCATTTCTTACTTCCAGCCTTTCAATGTTGGCCGGGTCTAGGGCGCACTTGTAAAATCCTTTCCTGTGGCAGATTCGTGACCAACAACAACCTATCACGAAATCGTGACGCTTCTCATTTTAGAATCTTCCCTTTGTTGCATGTCACAAAATCATGACAGTTCTTACTTGGAACATTTTCATCTGCAACATGTCGTAAAATCACGACACTTTATCTTGCTTCCACTTTGACTTCTGACTTGTCGCGAAATCGTGACACTTTTTCTCCTTAGCGCTTTTCTTTTCTTTGGGAGGCAAAAACCCGACATGTCATGATATAGCGACACTTTTTCTCCCGGACTCTCTCTCTTGCATTATGTCACGAAATCGTGACACTTTTTCTTTCGGAATCTCTCTCCTGCAACATGTCACGAAATCGTGACACTTTTTCATCCGTTCAACCTTCCTTGCAATATGTCGTGAAATAGTGACATTTCTGACTCCGAACATTCTCTCTCATCTTTGAGTCGTGAAACTGCGACATGTCACAATATCGTGACACTTTTCTAACTTGCTTTCTTTCGAACCTGTCATGCCGACACTTCATCAAAACAAATTATTTCACATCAAATCAAATTCCTTCAAAAGCTTCTTGACATCAATGACAACTTATTCACTTGAGCAAATGCAAAGTACCCAAGGTACCCAAAATTGCCAACAATATTGAGATATCCCCTAAAGGCTCCTAGTAATTTTAAACCTAGGAGGTCATAAAAACTAGAGACACTCTCATGCCAATAAAGTTGCAGATTAGATCATGGTTACTCTTATACAAAATATTTTTTGCCAAAAGACTTTATTCAATAATAAACTTGGGATGGTGGGCAGTCTGGAGAAGACAACCATTAAATCTAGACTAGAAACCTTTATCCATTGGCTTCTTAGAGGTATCAATAGAGAAGATAGATTTTAATGTATCACTTCTCAAAGATTCATCCTTAGCTTCTTGTCTCTCCCTCACTATGTCTGTAAAGGGCCTCTTGGGAGGAGGTAGAGGGAGGGTCCCATAAGGACCCTCACATGTAGCCATGGGTAGGTAGAGAGTAGTTTCGAACCCTACTCAGAGTGTTGCAACAAAACCCTACAAAATGTTCAAATCCTTTAAACTAAATCCAGATAGAAACAGTACATTAATATAAATATATGCAATTGATCATAGTTGAGCTACACGTATTTTTATTTCCATATTAAGTTAAATATTATTGATATAAATTCTTCCATAAATTTAAAATACACACCATCATATTATTTTATTCATCAATGTATTCAAATGTATACTATATTATATATTTATTTTATTTCTATATATAAATTGTATTAATAATTAAATAACTAAAACTAATTATATTAATTTGTAATTTCACCTTAGTGCACACCCTTTGTACCTCGGTAAATAAATAAACAAACAAACAAAATTGCAATATCACCTTCATGCAAACCCTTTGCACCTCACAATAAATAAATAACCAAACAAAAACTTTTTTTTAATATACATAGGGGAGTTGGTTATAGCGACACTATTTTTAGTAATTGACAAGCACAGGGTTCAAACCAGAAGGGGTGCTCCCAAAAAGCCTATTCCAACTCATTTTTGTTGACCCGATGTGAGAGGAGACCATCAGTTGCTTGGGATTCATACCATCTTCGTCAATCTAGTGCGCACTTAGAGGATTCAGAGCAAACTACTACCTTTGCAAATTGGCACCCCTAAGGTTTGAACCCATGTATCTTCTTGGTAAGTTCCTGGTCAAACAAGCAACTACCAATCCATCTAACTCTTAGAGATAACAAAACCCATCTTAACTATAAAATAAAACACCAAAAATTAGGGTTTGATGATGAAAGTTGCTCTACTAGGGTTTGGATCTGCTACCATTCATAAATTTGACTGCTTTGGTTTTGGATACTGATATTGTCACCAATTCGATGATTGCTCTCCTTTTTTATGGTTTCACTAGCCGTAGATGTAATGGTTGTTAGAGATAGTGGAACTCATGGCACTAAAGTGAGCTCAAAAGCTTGTTTTGAAAGTGGTGGAAGAGGTAATGATTCTTCTCTAAACTTTGTGCTCTCTCTTTTTATTTCTCCAATTGTTAAATGGTATGATAATCATTGTCTTATAGATTATTTTATTGGTCAAATCCTGTCACAATAATATTTTTAAAATTACCTAAAACTTCACTGGGAAGCTTATGGTGTTGTGGTTGCAGGTATCCTTAATCTTACTAAGGTTTTTTTTGCTTTCATTTAAAAAACCCTCAAAAGTGCACACTATGGTTGCTAAGTCCAATTACTGGTTTCTTCGCAATACTTTGATGGTCATATCTCCTTGAAATCCTTCTTTTTGAGTTTCAAAGCAAGTTGCCTTGAAAGTGTCGGTTTGGCTTTAACTCCTTGGTCTTCTGCTACCCTTATGGAAGTTTATTGATGATATTGTTAAACCCATTGGTCAGGTGATCTATTGGAAACAAGAGTGGTTCTTCTCAGCACAACCTAATAAGAGAGTCTATGTTGAGGTTGACCTCGCATAGGATCTCAAAGAATTTGTGGAAATTCAGGTTGGTACAAAGTGTTTTATGCAAAAAATTATTTACTATAATTTACCTAATACTTGTTTTCAATGTCAATCCACCATGCATCGTATCAAGGATTGTTCGTTGGTTGCTCAAAAACCTTTGGTGGTTGCCCCTTTTCCTCATACTGTGCTTGCACCTCCAAAACCCTCTATTGAGGGTGATTGGATTACAGTTTTTAATAAGAAGGGGATGGCCAACCCTAAGTCGATGCTTTCTAATAAAGATAAGGTTGTGAAGCCACCATCTCAGCCTCCTATTGTTCTCATTAATCCTATTTTGGCTCCTTGGGCTCCACCTGCTGAGAAAAATCTCGAGCATAAAGCAACCTCAAAAGAAGGGAATTCACTGCCAATATGTCCATCCTCTAGATGTTCATGTAGTCCATATCAGGATGGCTCGTCATTGTCGAGGGGAATCTAGGAGGCTAAGTATCATATTTTTACTGTTGGTGACATATTTCAACCTTCTCAAACCTTTTTATTTAATAGTTTTTCGATGTTGGTCGATAATGTGGGCAGTCCCTCGATTGTTGGTGATTTGCTTCAACCTTCTTAGAATTCTATATTTAATAATTATTCAATGTTTGCTGATAGTGGGGGTAGCCCTATGGGAGACAACTCCATGGATATTCCTCCTCCATGAATTTTCTTTTGTGGAACGTTTGAGGACTTACAGAGTCCTCAAGAAAAAATTTTGTTTGATCTACTTTGCAAAGCATTGGTCATGTTGATGTTATTTGTTTACAATTAGTTAAGATTTTTGTTTTTTTGTTAGATGTTTCTCTTAGCTGTATTACAGGTTATTTTATGCACTTCACTACTCACCATGAAGATGGTCGAAGTGGTGCTTCTATTTTTATCTCCTCCAAACTTAAGGATTGTTTGCTTGGATTTGAAAATGATCCTTCTCATCATGTGGTCTGGATTTTTTTGAATATTAATGGAAACACCCTAGGCATTACCAACATGTATGCACCTAATGATGGGCCTAGTTGCTCTGTCCTTTGGTGGTACCTGGTTGATCACTTATCGATGGCATATTGTATTTTTTATGGTAATTTTAATATGGTTGAGCATGTTGAAGACAAAGTTGGTTGCCTCCCGATGTGTTGGTGTGCTAGAGAGCATGAGGCCTAGTTTTTTCTTAAATGCATATGGGGTCTTTTTTATTCTTTTTTTTACCAATGTCATTGCACGCCTCCACCCTAGTTCACATGGTCCAATTTTTGTGTAGATAATGATAGAGTTTGCAAGTGCCTTGATCGAGTTATGATGTTAGAGCAAAAAAAAATTTATTCTCCTCCATAATAACAAGATTGTGATGGTATAGGATCAAATTCCTATTATGAGATAATTTTCCAATTTCCTTTCAGGTTGAGTGGAGTGGTCGCCAATTTAATTTTTTGTACAATCAATTTTATTTTAATACTTCTTTATTGCAAAACCTTGGCACCATTGCTACAATTGAGCGAATATGGAATTTATCACCTTGGCCTCCTCACTTTGTTAGTTAGATTTCTTGGTGGAATGAAGCAATTGTTTATACTACCTCTTTCATACGTTATTTTGGCAAACATGTGGCACATGTCAGAAAGCGTGCTCATTTGGCTATTACGAAGGAGTATCAACAAAATTTACTGTTGCTGGAAAATGATCCGTATGATCGACAGTTGCAAACCAGGGTTGTTGGTCTTCCCCACTAGCTTATAATCCATGAACGACATGAAACCAAGGGGATCATATTCAGGCTCATCTACATTGGTTGAGGGTTGGTGATCGCCCATCCAAAGCATTTTTCAAGTCTCTTCATTCTAGGCAGGCCAGGATCCATATCAAGGCTATTCAAGTCTCTCATGATAGGATGAGTTCTTTTTCTAATATTGCTTTAGGTTTTGTGGATCATTATAATCTTGTATTTCAAGCACAACAAGATTCTCTAGAATGTTAGATGGTTCTCCAATAATATCTTGATATTGTTCTTGATAGGTTGTCTGCTTATGAAAAACTTCTTTGTGAGGCTCCTCTTTCACTTGATGAGCTTCATAATGCTCTTATGACTATGTCAAATGACAAGTCCCTTGGTCTTGATGGCTTTCCCTATGAATTTTATAAATTCACTTAGAATTTTACTGGGTCTGATCTGCTCAATGTCTACAATGAAGCGTTATCCAACAATTCTCTAGGCAATATTATCAATCGTGAAAACATTAATTTTATTCCTAAAGCGGATAATCCTGAGCTTATCACCAATTTAATACCTATTACTTTGCTTAATGTATCTTATAATAATTTGGCAAAATATTTATCTCTCTATATTCGTAATATTCTCCCTATGATTATCAGACCGGAGCAAACGGGTTTCATTAAAGGGTATTACATCTTGGATAATATTATTGCTATTTAGGAAGGTTTAGAATGGGCTCGTATCTCTAGCCAAAAGCTCCTTTTTCTTAAACTAGACTTTGAGAAAGCTTATGATCGTATTGAGTGGCCTTTCATTCTCACCATGCTCCAAGCTCTCGGCTTTGACCCCTTTTTTATCAGGGCTATTAGTATGTTGTTTGTTGATGCTTCAACTTGTCTTACTATTAATGGACATAGGTCAGAGGATTTTGGTTTATTTCATTCTATTCGTCAGGGTTGTTCTTTGGCCCCCTCCCTTTACATCCTTGTTGTTGAAGCTTTTGGTTATCTTCTTGCCAATCAAGCATCTAAGGGGTTGATCAAAGGTATTATTTTGCCTAATATGTCCACCCAACTTATTAATGGACACTTTGCAGATGATTCTTTTCTCACTATCAATGAGGATGAGGTTTCAGTTTTAACTACTTTGGTTTGTTTGGACACTTTTTGTAAGGCCTTGGGATCCAACATCCAATGGTCTAAGTCTCTTTGTTTTCGCCTTAATTCTTCTTCTTTGCCTGCTTGGATTAGAATTTTTCATGACATTGGCTTCAAAGGGGTGAGCGTTTTAAGTTCTTAGGAATCCCCTTTGCTTTTGACAGCTCGTCCTATGAACTCTGGCAGTTTGTCATTGACAAAATTGAAAAGAAGATTTCTTGTTGGGCCTCATGTCCCCTTTCTCTTGCTAGCAAGTTTTAGGTTTGCACAAAGATTCTTGTTGCCACCCATGCTTATTACTCCTCTTGTTGGACCCCTTTTAATAATTCTTATAATAAGTTGGCTAGACTTAGGGATTTTATTTGGGCCAAGGAGAATAATTCGTATGGTTTTCATCGAGTTGCTTGGGATATTTGTTGCACGCCTACTGATAAGGGTGAGATGGGCATCATTGAAATTTATAGGCAAAGAATTTCTCTGTGTGTTAAGTGGGTGGTTAAAGCCATTGAAGGCCTTGAAGCCTAGAAGATTAGTTATCATGTTCGAGTTCGTGTTCGAGTTCGATACTCTTGAAGTTTGAAACAAATTTATCATGTTTAAAAAATTGGAATAAAATTCAACATAAAGTTCGATATACTATAAATGTACATATATCTTTTCAATGCTACGTAAATAAATTAGTAACTAAAAAACTTAATCGGAGACTTGAAATGAACATTAATAATTCCCTTGTCATATATTTCCAAGCTTCTACAATAGATTTTAATGGTGTCATTTTAAATAGTTTTCTAAAAAAAAATACCATTTAATTTTATTTTCAACATTTAAATATAAAATTTCATGTTCTAAAAGAATGTAAACCTACTTTCTATAATTTTAATATAAAAATTTTACTTGAATATATCAAAAATATATATAAACATTAAAACTAAATATGAAAAAATATCTTATTCAATTTTATTTTTTATTTAAAATATATATAAAACAAAAATATGAAAAAATTTATATAAAAACAATAAATATATTATTAGAGTAAATCACTGCAAATTTATTTGACCCAACAAAACTACTAAATTATAGAGAAAATCTAATGTAGAAGATGCAGAAGGTACAACTCGCAATAAAAATTTCCTGAATGCATTTTCTCCTTCCTATATTCATTGCCCAATTTTTTTCTACCAAATTTAGGGTTGGAAACACATGCAAAACAATTTTCGCATGCATTTCCCCCTACCCGTGTGCATTCCCCACCTATTTTTTGCCCAATTTTTTTCTTGTTGAATTTAAGGTTTATTCGCCGAACTTATTCGATAGGATTTTAAATTCGACGAATTTCGAATTTTATCTAAAAAATTCAACGAATTTGATAACTAAGCCTAGAAGGTTTTGATTCATCATTGTATTTCTTCAGGGCTACCTTATGGGCACAAAGCTTGGGCTAATATTGGCCTCCATACTTTCATCATTACTTCTGCTCTAGTTAAGATTCAAGGTTCCTTTGTTGTTAAAAGTATTTGGCAAGCTTTTGAGGTGGTGAAACCTCATATTTGTTGGATTGGTGATGGTTTTTGTAATGGTATTTCATTCAATTCTTAGAATATTTGGTCTCCTATTTTATCTAACTCTTCAATTCTTCTTGTTGATATGCCAGGTATTAAAGCTTTGAGGTTGTTTCGCAAGAGCATCTGTTATATTAATGATTTAGTTCACTCTCAAGACTGGATTCCTTGGCCTGATCTCAAACAAAAATTTAATCTTCAGAATTCAGATCTTCCTTCTATTCTTAAGATTCAAGAGCTCATACCTGATGTCATGCTTCATAAGCTCGGCCTTCAACCCCCAAGTGCCTTGTGGAGGGATTGGTGCTGGAATGTGGATACTCCTTTCAAGAACTACTCTTCTTCCTTACTTTATCAAAATTTTAGTCCTATTTCCCCTAGTGTTGATAAACTTAATGAGAGATGGTAGACTCAGTCTACCTCCTATGCTTGGATTGCTCGTCTTAACCATATCTAGCAGTTTAACCTTGAACCCAAGATTACCTTTTTTCTTTGGTCTCTTATTTATCAAAGGCTTCCTATGGGAGAGAATTTTAGTAGGGTTGGTCTTCCTAATCCTAAGAGTCCAACTTGTGGTCGATTTGAGGCTTTCAAATATCTTTTTTAGTTTTGTCCTCGTGCTCAGTCTGCTTGGTCCTGGTTTCACTCATTGTTCAAGCCCTTTCATCTTGAATTTTTTAGATGGTAAATGATCTTTTTTGGAGATAACAGTTGTTGGTCTGCTTATATTGCTGCTCTGTGGAATTTATTTTGTGCTATTATTTTGTTTCAACTTTGTAAAGCTAGAAATGTTGTTGTCTATTCTAGAGATTTAATTTCTAATCAGTTTTCCTTGCATGAAAAGATTACAATATTTACTATTGTTACCGTTCAGCTCCATTCGTAGGCTTCCAGGTTGACTTGGGAGTTGGCGCATTTGATAAATCTTATCAGGTACTAGTGCGAGGCTTCATGCACTATCAACATGGCTTCGCCTAACCTCCCTTCGTCTTAAGGTCCCTCTATTTCTTTAAGACCTTGACGTAGCAGTTGAGGGGTGATATTATCTAGCATCAGATCATTCTATCAATGCCCACAACAGGGCTCGGTCTCCTCTTGGAGTGGTTCCCTTTGTTTAATTATTCTGTTTATTCACTCTTTTAGGGACTGGTTTTGTTTTTGGTCTCGGACCTCATCTTTGCCTAAAGCTGTAATTTTTTCAACTCCCTTTTTATTATAACCTCTCTTATTTTTTATTGAATATAATTGTTGGTTCCAATAAAAAAACACCAATGAATACAAAAAACCGATATAAAATAGTTTGTGCATTAACTTTGTGATTAGTTAAAATAAACATATTTATCATAATGGTATGGAATTTTATGAAACACTCGTTCACTTCAACAAAACTAAAAAACGAAATGTTATTTTTAAATTAAATTATAAAATATATTAATTAGCTTGGTGCCATTTACTCTTATAGTGTATGTATAATCTGACTAAAGATCTCGTAAAATATATGTAGAGGCTGAATACTGAAATTTGAGCCAAAGTAAAATCACATGTTAAAATTAAAATTATGTGCCTAAACCCTAAAATTTAAGGTTACAGTTTCATAGTTTATATTTTGATATTAAATATAACATTTAATTAAATTATACAATAAAATTAAAAAATAAAATAATTTTTTTTTATTTAAATATATTAAAATATATATTTAAAAAATACTTAAAAAATTAAAAATAAAACTTAAACCCTAAAATTACATTTTAATAATTTATATTTTAAAATTATATATAATATTAATAAATTATATAATAAAATTAAAAAATAAATTTAAAGATTTAAATTTAAACTATATTAAAATAAATATATATTTAATAAATACTTAAAAAATTAAAAATAAAATTTAAAAAAATATTGATTTTTTTCATAGGCATACAAACCTCTCACACCTCAATATAATTTGAAATTGAAACCCAAAAGGACTAATTTATCATCTTCTTTTTTCAAGCAATGAGTATTTTCTCTTAATTTTCCTCTAAGGATTTTAAAAAATAAAGGAAAGCAACCTTTCTTATTTAAAAAATAAAAGAAAGCAACTTTTTTATTAAAAAAAAAAAAAATTAATTTCTTCATCTATTTGCACGTCGATTCCTGATAACCAAACCGCTAGTTGAAGTGACCTGCGCAGAAGAGGGATTATAAAGGGTTTTGTGGCGAAAAAGTGACTGTGAATGTAACCTCTAACCTATACATAGATATTACAACTCTATTTCGGGAATTCATATATTTAACCCGAAAAATGAAAACGTACACTTTTCCCGTCGAAGTGGAAGCCTACTCGCGAGTCGCCGAGATTGAAATATATCGTAAAAAACAGCGACTTAAAGTCGGCACACGTCGCTGTCGGCGGTGAAGATATTTACGATGTCGGCACGCTCACGCCTATGAAAAAACGCCGTTGTGGGCAACAACCAGTCTTTGGATGTTTGTGGATAAAATGTTTGTGGATATTTGTGTCACCGTCTCTGGCCTTACGTGTCATATGAAGGGTGGTTTCAGGCATCAGCGAAACCGCGTCCCCCATCCTCCCACAGCCTATAAATCAACGGGGCATCCATCCATATTCATAAGTCGGTCTGAAGCGGTTCACCTCTAGTCTTTCAAATTCACTGTTTATATTCTCAGTTTTGCTCCAGGGTTTCTGGAATTTCGAAGAATGGCGGAGGGTGGAGAGAAGAAGGGATTAATGGAGAAGGTTAAGGAGAAGATTCCCGGACAGCAGGACAAGAAAGAAGGCGAAAAGTATCATGGTGAGGGGGGAGAGAAGAAATGTGGTGAAAAACAGTGTGGTGAGGGTGGAGAGAAGAAGGGATTAATGGAGAAGATCAAGGAGAAGGTTCCCGGCCAACGTAGCCAGGAAGAGAAAGGGCTCTAAGCACCAGAGTAGCCATCTTGCTTGTTGCTTCACTGTAAACGGAATGGTTGTTTTAGTGTAAATTCCTAGTTCTATTTGTACGTCTGCCTACTTACGTTTGTGTTTTGTGTATGTTGGAGAGTCGCCCTGCGGGCCCTGCAGTGTAACGGCTTTTCTTTTCTAACTTTGATATCAGTTTCGCTTTTATGTGCCGCCAATTTCTGGATTCTTTTTTCCGTTTCTTAATATTGTGTTGTTGGCAAATGTTTTTAAATAACTGCAAAGAAATTTCATCAAAATGTTTTTTATTAAAAATAAAAGTTAACCATATAATATATAATAATAAATTAATAAAAAAAAAAATTAATAATTATATTTTATTGTTATTCAATGTTAATATACATCTACACAATAGAACTCAACCTTAATAAAGTATTAAATTCTACCTAACTTAAGGTGTTAAACTAAGTGAAGTCTTATACTTTAAAACCTACTACTTATTAACAACAAAGAATAAAGTTCCTAAACGACACAAACCTTTTAACAAAGAATAAAGTTCATAACAAAAAAAATCTTTAAACTGGTTTAATATATCCCATTTTTTAAATTTATAAATATATATGTTATGCGAGCAATTGGATGACTAAGGGGAATATTTCGTACAATGAATCTAAGGAATGCCCTGTTTCGTGTTTTCAAACTGTTCTGCACATATTTTCAGGGCTAAATAAAAAACTGCATACTTCATTTCGGTTGTTGCGGGTAATATAAAACTTCATGTTCAATGTCTTTAATTTACTTTGTTGCGATACGATTTTACTTGAAATCACTAACATGATTTTTAATTACTTAAATATTATATGAGGGTGTAGTATGTTTCAGTTTAGGATAATATATTGGTTAGGGTTTTGGTTTTAGTTTTAGTTTTTAAGAGGTTTAAATTTTAAATCACAACAAATTTAAAAGAGATTAGCTGGATGATAATGGGCTAGTGTTTGTTAGTTGGCTATGCCAGTTCGATGTATTGGAAGATTCGGAGTCATGTTGACTTCATTTTATCCAACACATTGGTTGGTCGAGGTCCTGTTGACTTTATCTTACCCAAAAAATAGAGTTTTATAAAGGCAACATCGTTAAAGCTTTGCGCATCCCCATCCCACCATAACCTCTCATAAGGGGAAGAGTAGAGTTTATCAGGAGGAAGTTTAACACACAACCATACATGTCGTGGTTTAAACTTTAGACCTCCCGAAGAAGAGCTAAAGCCTATATCGGATCATTCTTACCGTTTTCCTTTTATATAAATAATAATATAATATAAAGGTGTTATATATTAGTTGGCACAAAAATGATTTATTATGCACATATACAACATATCTAGAGGTTATCTAGAGTGTTAAGGGCTTTGCCCTCTTTTAAAGAGGTCTAAGTTTCAAACCCCACTCACTTCAAGGGAACGAGGACCAAGACCCAAATTTTTTTTTGAAAGGTTCAAGATTTTTATTTTACTTTTGGTTACATAGGAGAGTCGGTCACAACCATACTATTTTTAGTAACTGACAAGCTTAGGGTACAAACCATAGGGGCTACTCCCATCAAACTTACTCCACCTCGTTATTGTTGACTTGACGTGAAGGGGACCACTAGTCACTCGGGATTTATAGTTAATTTGGTGCGCACTCAAAGGATTCATATCAAACTACTACTGACATGCACTCAGAGGATTCAAACCAGACTACTATCTTTGCAACCATACTATTTTTAGTAATTGACAAACATAGGGTTCAAACTATAGGAGCTACTCCCACCAAACCTATTTCACCTCATTATTGGTGACTCGACATGAAGGAGACCATCAGTCGCTTGGGACCGTAGGGTTCAAACCATAGGGGTTGCTCCCACCAAACTTATTCCACCTTGTTATCGTTGACTCGATATGAAGGGAACCACCGGTCGCTTGAGATTCATATCATCATCGTTGATCCGACGCACACTCAAAAGATTCAGATCACAATACTACCTTTGCAAACAGGTGCCTTCAAGATTTGAACCTGGGTGTTTTCTTGATAAGCACTTGACAAACAAGTACTTACCAATCCACCTAACAATCGAGGGCCAAAAGATATAAAATTTAAACCCAATTAATATGAGAAAACTCGGACCCTTCAAATAAAAAACTTGTAAAATAAATTTTTGATTATTAAATTTACATAGATATCTATGTTTATAGATAGAGAAAGGTTACATGAACATGTACATGATAAAGGTTCTATCGCACAGGAAACAAAAACACTCTATCGAAATTGTCGGAGTAGAGCGTTTTTTAAAAACCACCAACAAAATTTAACGTTTTTAAGAAACAAAAGTTTATTAAACTTATTAAAGAAGTGTCAACATTTTTTAAGTTTAAAGAGATTTTGGTTTAATTATTGAGATATATAAATAATGTAGTTTATAATTTTAAAAATTTCCTCTGGCTGCTTACCAAATATTGCTTCTACTCTTGAAGCTTCTTTTTTATGCTAGACGTATTCCAAAGTCTTGTGTATGCCTTGCATCACAACATGACTCCTTGCAATTTGTTTTGCGGTAATATGTTGAACTGAACCTGATGGTGGGGATGATGTCAGTTCAGGTGATGCAAAACTCCTTTGTCTCTTCAAATGTGCTTATTCTTTGGTTGTGGCTTCTTCCTTATCCAACTCGTCTAAAGGTTCATTTTTGGGTGATACCTTACTAAACCCTTGTTTCGGCCTTGGCTGCTTCTTTGGAGTATTCTTGTTTTGTTGAGGTTTCATATTAATCCACCTCAATACTATTGGTGCCATGTCTGGTAGGTCTCAAGGGGATCTAATCTAGGGATTTTCACACCTTCTTGATGTGCAACATCCAAAAAAAATCCTATGGCATGGAATACCATTGAGGAATTCTTTGTAGTATGCATTAGAAAATTCTAAATGTGCACTGATACGTAGGTTGCCTAATCATAGGCTATATCACTTTCTATACCTTGTAGGTATGGTATTAGCCAAATAGGTAATTTTGAGGCACTCTATTCACCAGATAATCTTACCATGAGCACATTCACTATGCATTGTAGTCCTACATCTTGTAACTGATTTGGATTGATGCCTCGACTTCCATGCAACATTAATGCCTCAATGTCATCCTTCTCCAAATCAACGATAATGTCGATCAATTGTCAACTTTGAATAGAATCCACCCGTTCTTTTATCACTGCTTGTCCCTTCTTTGGCAGTACAAATGTTCTTCTAAAGTTTTCTATCGAGAAAACAATGGTGCTTTTCCTTTCTTCTACTTGTCGTGTACATGCATTTCTTGTGGGGTCATAAGTTTATAGCATCTATAACAAGTATTTCTTAAAGAATTCCTTGTCAAAATTTGGCACTTGTATGAAATTCACTCTAGCCTCTTTTATCTTCTACTATAGTATATTCTTTGGTGGTGTTTTGTCCCACCACTATCAGAAATAATTGCTTGTGGTATGAATCCATGTAATATATTTGAGAGGTATTTGCTCTCGTTCACTCTATTGAACTTATTTTCCTTTATCTTTTGAAATGACTTCTACTTGGAAATTTACCTGTCTGTTATAAATTTATCCCATCTCAGGATTATGTTCTTGCCCACATTATCCTCCACTAGCATGAGAATGTTCTTGTTGATTCCAGAGTCATCTTTTAGACACTAACTCTTGTGGTACTTCCCTTCTTGATTGTTCTAGATATGTCAATCTTGTGTGGATCAGATGACTCCTACTCATTTTGTTTTAACTTGCTTATGATGGTATTTATCTAATTATTGTTGGCAGTAACAATTTCTTTCACATGATAGTGGCTTCTTCCATTTACTTTGTGATGGTCGTGGTACCCATTTGTCATTTTTCTGAGACATCAGTCCTTGATGAAAACTCCCCTTTACCAAATTGTGATGGCAATTCTTTCTTGTCGACTTGTTGAAGACAACTTCTCTCTTGTTGACTTGTCTGACGATAACTTATGCTCGTCAACTTGTCTAATAACAACTTCTCTCCTACCAACTTGCCTAACAATAATTTTTCTCTTATCCACTTGCCTGATGGGAAGTTATCTCCTATCAACTTGACTGATGACAAGTTTTAATGGTTGACTATAATGGTGACCATTTTTTGCAGAAAGGGTAATGCCAACAAGCACTAGACTCTCGTGTTTCTCACAATTGCAAATTCTCTAATGCCAACACCATACTCCTTTCGACTGTCTTGCATAATAATTACACTTCATCCTTTGATAACAATTCTTTAGACCTCTAGCTTCTATTAGTATTGGTTATAGTCATCAAATGACCTTTGTTTGACTATGAATTTGTTAGAAAAATTAACCTTTGGTTGTATAGTTGATCTCTGTAGATTTCACGAGTCCCTTAATGTTTATCAATTTATATTTAGCTATGGCATCCTTCGTTTGGTTTGGTGATATGATGCATAAGTGTTTTCTGCCAACTAAATCTTCAAATCCTTGCGTTGAACACTTCACAAATACCTCAGACCTGGATTTCTTTTGCAAACTAGTTTGCATTGTGTGTTATACTCCTCTACCACCCCTATTTATAATCTTTGCTTGTTGTGGTTGTTGCCCATGCAAATTGTGGTTTAACTGCCACTACGTGTTCAAACTATTGCATGCTTGCCACTTCGTCACCTTGCATGTATTTTCCTAAATTTTGTCTTTTTTTTCTTTTCCTTATTTTATTTTTTTCTTACTTTTGGATTTTTCTTCTTTTTATTATTATTTTATTATTTTTCTTATTTACACTATGTACAATGTGAGTCTTTGCCACATGTCACTGATGTTGTATGAATCATATGGTTATGCCAATGCGAACTTCCAACATATATGTCGATGATACCTCTTCCTATCCATGATGATTATCCTCACTCATTGAATTGTTGTTTTCATGCATTATTTTTGCTTGTTCTCTACTTCGATGATTCTCTTACCTTCGAGGGTGTTTTTTATTGTTGTTTTGTCTAACAATCATTTCTAGTTCTCTTGATTACATGCCAATCTTCCATTTTCCCCTTTTGTTGATGGTGTCTCACTCCTTTGACACATGGGCTTTCATTTTCTTAACTACATCCAACTTCATTCTACTGACATTTAATTTTTCAGTCAAGTGATTGACGATCCTCTCTCCTATCATAATCTTGATAGCCATATCTCCTATCATCATTTTGAATGACTGCTCCCCTATCATCATCTTGATAGATAATTTTATCATCACCTTGACACAGTTTCCCTATCATCATCTTGACAGAAAGTTTCCCTATTATCTTGACAAATAGTTGCTCTATTTTCACCCTATCAATTGCCTATTATATTAGCATCCTAACAGTAGACTACCATCCTATCTACAATTCATCATCCTCTTCTTTGACTATCGTTATTCCTCTGATTTTTTAGTCTTCCTAGGCATGTCAGACTAAGAACTGGATTTCTTGGTGGTATTTGGATTCTATTCTAGAATCCTTTTCTCCCTCAAAACCATTCCAAATATTCTTCCCTTATTTTTGTGTGAATTTTCCTTGTGTGGGACTATCGAACTCTTAGTTGTTTGATATTCGTCTGGTTCCTTAGTCGCTCAAGATGACTTCTTCAAATTCTATGGAACCCGCAAGGAGATCTTGTGTTAGGAACCTACTATTGAAAATAGAATCACACATAATACTGTATAATAACTAAAATGCATAAAATAAAAAAATAACATTATGTAGAAAGTAATTGCAGAATCGAAACAATCTCACAAAATAACTCAGAATCACAAGCCACTTCGAGGGAACAACCTCCTTCAATAATTATTTAACTTGCACAAAGATACATTCATACATGGATTCATATCTTTTAAAGAATACCTTTATGCAACCCTAACCCTAAGCTCAAGAGTTGGCTTACATGGAAAATGCTACTCGAGCTAGAATCTTCTACCAACATCGGTTACATTCTTCATAACGATTACATGAAATGGCCCCACTTGTCTAGGTGCCTTACTTGCCACATATCATTACAAAAGTATTACAAAATAATATTATAAGGGTGTCCCCACGTTGGATGTAGGTCATTACATAATCAATTGAGAATTACAAAAATAATGTTAGGATGGGTTCCTAACATGTCCTTCCCGTTAAAAAAGCTTTATCCTCAAAGCTATAGATGAGAAAACTAGTGTTGGAGCTAGTGGAGAGACTCCCATGTAGCATATTCCGATTGTAGACCACACAACTGAACAAGTACCTCAATAATGACTTGGTTGTGAAGCTTATGCATCCTATTATCCAACAATTGTTTTGGCTCAAGCAAGATAGAACCTTCTTCATCCAATTATGGGAAGGCATATTGAACCTATACCTAATTTCCCATAACCTTCTTGAGAGAGGATACATGAAAAATAGGGTGGAGATTTGAGGTCAATGGTAGGACCAATTTGTAGGCCGTGGCACCAATATGTTGTAAAACTTGGTAGGATCCATAGTACTTGACTGTAAGTTTCTAGTACCAATGAAATTGGAGAGAAGATTATTTGTATGGCTTCAAGCAAAGGAAGACCATATCACCAACATTAAAGCTAAGATCATAATGATGTTGATCACCTTTTTTATCCATCCGATTATGGTCCGCTTCCAAATTCATCTTCAATTGATGGAGGACTTTGACATGTTGACTAAGTGTAGTGTTGACTGCATGGAACTTAGAGCTGCCTAGAATGTAGGAGGGGGGCGTGCATGGAGGCCATCCATAAACTACTTCAAAAGGAGTGACCTTGGTCATCATGTGATAAGAAGTATTATACCACCACTCGGCCAAGGGAAGGTACTTCACCCACTATGTAGGATGATCAGAGGTCAAACAATAAAAGTAGGTCTCCAAACATTTTTTGATAATCTTAGTCTGGCCCTTTTTTTGTGGATGGTAAGATGAACTCATCTTGAACTGATTTTCCTATAATTTAAAAATGATTGTCAAAAATTACTAGTGATTGTAGGGTCATGATCAGACACAATGGAGGCAGGCATTCCATGAAGGTGGAAGATAAAATCGAGGAAATATTGGGCAACTATAGAGGTCATGTAAGGATGGGAGAGGAAAAAAAATGAACATACTTCGAAATATGATCCACTACCATGAAAACAATTGATTTTCCTTTAGACTTAGGTAACCCTTCAATAAAGTCCATTGAAATATTTGTCCAAATCTTTTCAAGAATTAGCAAGGGTTGTAGAGTTCCTGGAGAATGCACTATTTTCCCTTCATTTGTTGATAAGTGTTACATGCTGCTATAAAATTTTATGTGTCCTTCTTCATACCCTTCTAAGAAAAGGTACGCTTGATTATTTCATACATTTTGAGGAATCCTGAATGGCCTACAGTGGGGGAAGCATGCATTTCCTTCATGAGAAGTTCTTAGAGTGGGGATGTGTGAGGAACAACAAGGCGCAAATTATAGCATAAATATTTTTTTTCCCAAGTGTAACCAAGACATGAAGTAGGTTCTATTTAAAGTGAGAAAACCAAAGTTTGCAAGCCTGAATCCTTAAGCACCTTCTCATGAAGACAATTTATCCACTGTGGAATAGGGGAAGAAATAGCACATAACATATTGTGAACCTCAAACTGATGAGAGAGGTCATCCGCCATAATGTTCTTCTTGCCCTTTTTATAAGTAATATCATAATCATAGCCAATGAGCTTAAAGACCCTCTTATGTTGTTTGGGGGTGGAAACCCTTCGCTCCAAGAAAAATTTGAGACTTTGATGATATGTTTTAATGGAGAAATGATGCCCAATGAGATAAGGTTGCCAATGAGTGATCACATGCAAAATGGTAAGCATTTCCTTAGCATAAGTGGATTTACCTAGATTGCGACTAGAAAGTGCTTTACTAGTGAAAGCCAAGTGGTTCCCTTACTACATCAACATTGCACTAATACCATTTCTTGAAGCATCACTTTCAATTACAAAAGGCTTAGAAAAATTAGGCATTGCTAAGATCGGAGTGGTTATCATAGCATATGCTTCAACTCTAGGAAAGCCTATTCAGTTGGACTAGTCCAAGTAAAATAATCCTTTTTTAACATGGAGGTTAAGGGAGTGACAATTTTTACATAATTGCAGATAAATTTACGATAATAGTCTGTAAGCCCCAAAAATTCACAAATACCTTTTAGAGTGTAAGGTTTCAGCCACTCTTGAACTACTTGAATCTTCTTGGGATCAACTTTAATTCCATCTTTGGTGACAATGTGTCCCAAATATTTCACTTTCGTCAACCCAAAAGAACACTTGGACTGCTTAGCATAAAGGTGATGTTGTGCCAATAGTTGGAGAGTTTGATCCACATGGAGAAGATGCTCTTCCCAAGAGCGACTATAAACCAAAATGTCATAAAAGGAAACCAGAATAAATTTACAAATAAATAGATGAAAAATATTTCTCATGGGCCTTTGAAATGTAGAAGGCACATTGGTCAAGCCAAATGGCATCACCAAGAACTCGTAATGACCCTCGTAAGTATGAAATACGACTTTTAGAATATCTTCATTCTTGAGCCTGATTTGATGGTACCTAGAGCGAGGATCTAATTTAGAGAAAAATATAACCCCATGTATCTTGTCCAGTAATTCATATACCACTGGAATAGGAAAATTTTCTTTTATGGTGAGCTTATTGATCTCATGAAAATAAATACATAATCACCATGATCCATATTTCTTTCGTACCAATAAGATAGGAGAAGAGTAAGGACTGTTACTTGGGTGGATTACTCCAGATTTTAACAATTCTTGTACTAACTTCTCTATCTTTGACTTAAAGGTATGAGGATATCGATACAACCTAATGTTAGGCGCTACACTACTAGCTACCAATGGAATAACATGATCATGAGAGCAACATGGTGGCAATTATGTTGGTTCGGTAAAAACTACATTGTGCTTTGTCAAAACAAGTTGTAAATCATCAAGAATTTGGTCCACTTTTGTAGTAGGTGGTTGGATTGTAAATATTTGCATGATGATCCCCCGAGAAGATTTTTTTAACAACTTCTCCATATAGTTAGAACCAATAATCTGAGGACGCCCTACTTTGAAACTATTAAGAGTATAAGACTAGCCATTTTATGAAAACTACATCCATACTTCTAAAAAACTCCATGAGATGTTGACCAAAGTACCCAACCATTGAGTGCCTAATACAATATCACATCCCCCTAATTATAGAGCTTACATATCTTGTTTGATCTCATTCTCCCTAATTTTCAATTTAACATTAAAACATTTACATTTGCAAGGTAAGGTCCCTCTATTGGCCACCATAACCTCAAAGTAATTGCATGTGTGTATGTAACAATTGGTCTACTTGAAAACTTTATGATCACTAAAGTTATGTGTGCTACCTAAATCAATAAGGATGGTAAGACATTGGTATTTAAAAAACCACAAATTTAATGGTCTGTGGAGTAGTAATCCCTACAAGAGCATGGACTGAAATCTTTGCCTAGGGTCCTTGTATTCTTGCTTCATTTTGAGGTGGTTCTTCTATTGTATCTACTTCATCATCATTGTGGTCATAGCTTACAGGTTCCTCAACATCTATTAAGAACAATTTCTTTTGGGCACACCTATGCCCTCACCATCTTGCATGCATTTGTCATCATTTTCCTAATTTTTGTCTTTTTCTTACTTTTGGATTTTTTTGTTATTATTATTATTATTTTTTTTTTCTTATTTACACTATGTACAACATGATTCTTTGCCATGTGTCATCGACATCTTGTGAATCGCATGGTTATACCAATACGAACTTCCAACAAATATGTTGATGATACCTCTTCCTATCCATACCATTGGTTATCCTCACTCATTGAATTATCATTGTTATGCATTATTTTTACCTATTGTCTGCTTCATTGATTCCCTTAGCTTCAAGGGTATTTTTTACTATTGTTTTTCTGACAATCATTCCCATTTATCTTGATTATGCACCAATCTTCCATTTTTTTTTCTTGCTGATGGTGTCTCACTTCTTCGACACATGGGCTTGTTTCATTTTCTTAACTGCATCCAACTTCATTCTGCTGACAATTGCTTGTTCTATCAAGTGACTAATGGTCCTCTCTCCTACCATCATCTTGATAGCTATATCTCCTATAATCATTTTAAATTATTGCTTTCCTATTGTTATCCTGATAAACGGTTTTCCTATCATCATCTTGATGGATAGTTTCCCTATCATCATATTGATAGACAATTTTCCTATCATCTTGAAAGATAATTGCTCTATTATCACCTTATCAATTACCTATTCTATCAACATCCTAATGATAGACTACCATCCTATATACAATGTGTCGTCATCTTCTTTGACTATCGTTATTCCTCCTATTTTTTAGTCTTCCATGGCATGTCAGACTTGGAACTAGAGTTCTTGGTGGTACTTGGATTATGTTCTAGAATCCTTGTATCCCTAAAAAACTTTCTAGACATCCTCCCCTTATTTTTGGGTCAATTTACCTTGTGTGGGACTATCAAACTCCCAATTTTTTGAGATTCATCTGGTTCCTTAGTTTCTCAAGATGACTTCTTTAGATTTCATGAATACTGCAAGGAGGTTTCTATGGGCCATCCTTGTGAACTCCAGGATGTTGGTTGTTTTGTACCGAATCTGTGAATAGTCCTTATGGTCTATTTTGTTAATAAATCGATCTACAAGTAGTAGGAAGGGAATTTATTACCTTTGAGCTACCAAAAGGATATCAACCAAACTCCTCCATTGGTTAGGTTTACTTGGGTTACTAAGAAGATCTAACAATCCCCTTAGATTTCTCAAGTTACTTAAGAACACAAGCTTATACTGAGAAGGGGGGGTGAACAGTATAAGACCACTTTTTAATTTTCTTCTTACAATAAATATTATATAATATATCAATGGCAATATCAACACCAGAAACCAAAACAATGCACAAAACATCACACACACATGAGACACTAATTTACGTGGTTCACCCAATGTGGGCTACTCCACAGAGAAAATATTTCACTAAACTTTTCTCAATTAATCTCTTATTACAATATTTATGGACCTTTGTCCAAAGGAGATGTTGATCCCCTAAATCAAGTTCATGGATATCTATCCATAGGAGAACTCCTCCTCTACTCTGGTTGGTGATCCTCTAGAAGACTACTGCCTCCACTACATTGGCTTGTGGATCTCTCTCCACTGAAGACTCTTGTCCCCACTCAGAAGACCTATCCTCACTGCCTTGGATGATGGATCTCTATCCACTGGAGACTACTATCCTCTCTACTCTATCACCTCCAAAGCTCTATCTCAAATCTACACTAAACATAGTCTAGTCGGTCTAGCACAAATCTGCTCAACTCTACACTAAACACAATCCAGTTAGTTTAGCACAAGTCTGCTCAACAAGCTCACTCAAATCTGCACTAAACACAGTCCAGTTGATCTAGCATAAATCTGCTCAAATCTGCACTAAACACAGTCCAGTCAGTCTAGCACAAGTCTGCTCAACAAGCTCAATCAAATCTACACTAAACACAGTCCAATCGATCTAGCACAAATCTGCTCAAATCTGCACTAAACACAGTCCACTCGATCTAGCATAATTTTGCTCAACAAGCTCACTCAAATTTGTACTAAACACAGTCCAATCGGTCTAACACAAATCTGCTCAATAGGTCCATTCAGAACCTGCTCAAATCTACTCAACAGGTCCACTCAGAACCTGCTCAAATCTGCTCAATAGGTCCACTCAGAACCTGCTCAAATATACTCAACAAGTCCACTCAGAACCTCTCTAAATATACTCAATAAGTCCTCTCTAGAACTTAGCCAAATATGTATCGTAAGCTTCCACAAAATATCACACAAAAAAAGTCCACAAGTCTTCTCAAAGACTTACCTCAAATCTGCTTAACAAGTCCACACAAAACTTGTCCAATCTCATAGAAGCATAAAGAGAATTGTTAGAGACTCAATATGTTCTATACTCAAAGCTCAATCACTTTCTCAACTCAAATCAATCTCATATAAGCATAAAGAGAATTGTTAGAGACTCAATATGTTCTATACTCAAATCTCAATCACTTTCTCAACTCAAATCAATCTCATAGAAGCATAAAGAGAATTTTTAGAGACTCATGTTCTACACTCAAAGCTCAATCTCTTTCACAACTCAAATCAGAATATAGAATAGTTTGTTTTATGGAACTTGAACAATCACTTCATACATCCACTTGACTAGGCTCAACCAACTCTACTCAACCAATTTCTCAAGAACCAACCCTTGCTCACAAACCCTAGTCCAAGTATGTAAACACCAACTCAAAATGTTTCCAACAATGCTCAATAACAAATCTCACATAACAATGATACTCATGTTCTTTCCAAAACCCTAGTTCAAGTTATTTGCACAACAACTCACTTCAACAACAATGCTCATAAATCAATATTCACATAACAATGATACTCATGTTCTTTTCAAAACCCTAAATCAAGTTCTTTGCACAATCCAAATGCTTCAATCAACAATGCTTATAAAACAAGGTTTTAATCACAACTCTCAATTCTAGAAAATCTTGAAGCATTAACTCAAACACTTTCGAAAAGGAAACCCTAATCAAATCCTTTTCACTCCAAACTTTATTTTTTAGTAAGCCAATCAATCAACTCAACCAAAGAAGAATTTGCCCATACTTTTTTATATCCAAAGAGTTGATCTCACAAATCTGCCACACTCACAATTACTTCTTTGCCAATCTCAATAAGGGTTAGAAGACTTCAATAAAACACAATACAAAAAGATGACTAAAATACACCTTATCACTCCAACTTAAAAATAATATTCACCATAATCTTCTTTAATAGAAAAACCCTTATTAAAATGAAATCAATGCTCAATAGTCTTAATCCTCCAATATATCACTATATTAATTAAGACTTTACAAAGACCTCCTTATAACTCCTAATAAAAAATCTCAAATAACATCACTTATTTAATAATTAACCCCTCTAACAATTAATTCCACTCATAAACCTTATACCTCCAACATATGCTAATAACAATAAAAATTAAACACCCTTATATCTCCAACATAGGTGGATAATTAAAAAATCTAACCAAAAATATTTACCTCACCTTCAGAGGAAATTGAACCCTCAACCTTGCCCACAACGTGTGCCTTAGCCGTGGCTAAAGTCACCGCACGAGCCATGCGCTCATTTGCAATTAACAAAGCACCACCACGTGCTTCAACTCTCAACTCCTTCTTCCCTTGGCAAAACGACGTGCGCCTTGGGTGCCTTAACCAACACGACCTCCAATGCACCTACCACATTTCGAACGTAGGCCCTCGCACAAACAAACATTTTTGCACTTCCCAACTCACCACTAGGCCACACTGTCCTATGTGCCTTCAAAAATTAATGCTTCCTTCCTAAAACACTTTGTTGTCCACGAAATTCGCAATTCTCACGAGCTCTTATTCTTTTTCGCATGCCAATTAAAATTTCGAGCAAGGATAATGTTTTAGACTTTGGGCAATGTATTTATATTGCTTCCTCCATACCTTGGGAGACGTCGGTGCTTCCTCGATTTCCTTCCATGACGTCGACGAAGGTTTTAAAAGCGCTTTGAATGCCTTTTCTTCCAAACCCAACCTTTGGGTTTATGAAATATAATTAAACTTTATAAAACCCACTTTGATTTATAAAATATTATAATGAAAATTATAAATATTTTATTTGGGGTTTTCACCATATCACTTTAATATTATAATAACAATTATTATAATATTATATCCTTTTGATGCCTTGGATAAATTGCTTCCCTGGGTTGACCCATTCTCTTGGGTGTAAAATATAGATATTTAAACCCATCATGAATTTCATTAAACTTCCACTTGCACTTAAGCTGAGCTATCACCTGGCACCTTGACATCAATGACAACTAATTTTGGACATCAATGACAACTGCTCAAAATGTCCAATAATATCCCCCTTTGTCATTGATGGCAACCCAAATTATTTTTACTAAAATCTTGAATTCTTCTTCTGTGCTTCTCCCCCTGGGACACTGCTCCCCCTGGCTCAATGCTCTCTCAAATATGAAATCTCTCCCCGTTACACAAATCTCTCCCCCTTTGACATCAATGGCAAAGGGTCACCTTTGGGGCTCGGGGCTAAGAATGAGCCTCTTAGCTTAGCCCCCCCCCCACCTCCTTTTGAGGTGGTTAATTCTGGGGTGGGAGTATTTCTACTCCCAAAAGGCATTGTTCTTTACCTTTATCCTCTTCCCTTATTTTTTGAATTTTCTTATTCCTCTGACTGTTTCTATCTATGTCATCATTCCTATTCCTGTTCTTGTTCACATCCATGTTCCTATTCCTTTTCTTGTTCTTGTTCACATCCATATTATTGTTCCTATTCCTATTCCTTTTCATATCCATGTTCCTGTTCCTACTCATGTTCATGTTCATGTTCCTGTTCCTTTTCATACCTATTTTTGGAATATCTGCTCTACACCATTTTGTTGTGTGACCATCATTATTGCACTTATAACACTTAATGTTATTATTCCTTGGAGGTGCAAATATCTTAGGATTTCTCCTAGTGAAGCCATATCCTCTTATGTCATGAACCCTACAATTCATTGCCTTGTGACCAAACTGATTACATGAGTAGCAATACCCATGGAAAAGCTATCCATTCCCATATTCCTGTCTTTCATGTGTCCTGCATTGTGAAGCCATGTGCCCAAACTTGTGACATGAAAAGCATCTTCCATTGAAGTTTCCTTTTCTTGACCTCAATGGTCTCTTAGGATCTCTTGACCTGTTCTGATTGATGTTCCATCTGTATCCTCTTTGTGCATTGTTCCTGTCTTTGTTGAACTCTCTATTGTCCAACTCATCCTTAGAAGTCTCACTCTCTCTTTTTTTTACTTCTTTTGATGCTTCTTATTTTCTGGTGTTTGAGATTGACTCTCCTTTTCCTGCTTCTTTTTTCCATTTTTCTTCTTTAGAAATAAGTATTGTTATGGTGACTGATGACCTTTGTGCATTGATAATCCTGTCTAAAGTCTTTGAACTTCTTCACCCCACCCCAGGCCCCCCACACCACCCCCCCCCCCCCCTTTTCTTCAACCTTGTGTAGCTTGTCCATAGAAATTTTTACTTCCATCCTTAGTGAGACTATCTCATGTTCTAATCTTTCACACTCTAAATATTTTACCTTTAATTTTTCTACCATACCTTCTTCAATCCTTCTTACCTCTTCAACATTGGTTTTGAAGTTGGTGAGTTCCTGTAGAAACCTTGCTTTTGCTTTCTCATCTTCTTGAGCTTGAACTCTTAATCCTGAGTTCTCCCTTTTTAATTCTTCAAGAGTAACCATGAGTCTTTCACATTCTATCTATTTTACCTTTGATTGTTCAACCATACCTTTTTAATCTTTTTGTGCCTCTTCAACCTTATATTTCAATTCAGAGAGATCTTGTAGAAGATTTGTCTTACATTTCTCATCCTCTTATATTTGAGCCTTCAATTCTAAATTCTCTCTTTTCAATTCAACAATTTCCTTAAAAGTGGCTTCCTATTTTTCTTTTTCTGAATATTCTATAGGAGCATCTTCTTTTTCTTCTATTATTGAAAGTAGAGTTTCTTCTTCATACTTGTTTTTATTGTTCCCGATATCCTTTCTTTAACCAACCTCTAGGATTTCATTTCTAAAATGTCATGTTCATCTTCACCACTACTAAGCCCATTGCAATAACCTGCATCATGGCTGAGTTGACCACAAACAAAACATTCTTCACCTTCTTGTGGATAATAAGTTGCATGGTGACCTGTATTCCTACATCTGGTACACAACTTTATCAACCTGGTTATTTCTCCATTGCTTGATTCATCTCTTGAATCTATTTCCATTCTTCCTCCCAAAACAATAATATCAAATTCATCTTCTTTTTCTTTCATGACCATGTGTGTTCTTTTCTTCTTACGTCTCATGGTTCTGCCTTTGCCTTTCTTTGCCATTTGTATTCTTGTAAGATCTTCCTTCAAGTTGTTAAACCTTTTCTGAAGGAACCAACTCTGATACCAATTGAAGAACACAAGCTTATACCGAGAGGGGGGTGAACAATATAAGAGCACTTTTTACTTTTCTTTTCCATAATCAATATTATGCAATGTATCAATGGCAATATCAATAGCAATAACCAAAGCAATGCATAAATCATCACACACAATAGAGACACCAATTTAACGTGGTTCACCCAATGTGGGCTACCTCCATGGAGAAAATCTTTCACTAAAATTTTCTCAATCAATCTCTTGGGAATCCTTCCCTATTACAATATTTATGGACCTCTATCCAAAGGAGATGTTGATCCCCTAAATCAAGTTCGTGGATCTCTATCCATAGGAGAACTCCTTCTCCTCTACTCTGGCTGGTGATCCTCTAGAAGACTACTGCCTCCACTGCACTGGCTTGTGGATCTCTCTCCACTGAAGACTCTTGTCCCCACTCAGAAGACCTATCCTCACTGCCCTGGCTGATGGATCTCTATCCACTGGAGACTATTGTCCTCTCTGCTCTATCACCTCCAAAGCTCTATCTCAAATCTACACTAAACACAATCCAATCGGTCTAGCACAAATCTGCTCAACTCTGCACTAAACACAGTCTAGTCGGTTTAGCACAAGTCTGCTCAACAAGCTCACTCAAATATATACTAAACATAGTCCAGTCGGTCTAGCACAAATCTTCTCAACTCTGCACTAAACATAGTCCAGTCGGTCTAGCACAAGTCTGCTCAACAAGCTCACTCAAATCTACACTAAACACAGTCCAATCGATCTAGCACAAATATGCTCAACTCTGTACTAAACACAGTCCAGTCGGTCTAGCACAAGTCTACTCAACAAGCTCACTCAAATTTACACTAAACATAGTCCAGTCAATCTAGCACAAATATGCTCAATAGGTCCACTCAGAACCTGCTCAAATATTCTCAACAAGTCCACTCAGAACCTACCCAAATCTACTCAACAGGTCCACTCAGAACCTGTCCAAATCTACTCAATAAGTCCACTCTAGAACTTGTCCAAATCTGTATTGTAAGCTTCCACAAAAGCTCACACAAAATCAGTCCACAAGTCTTCTCAAAGACTTACCTCAAATCTGCTTAACAAGTCCACACAAAACTTGTCCAATCTCATAGAAGCATAAAGAGAATTGTTAGAGACTCAATATGTTCTATACTCAAAGCTCAATCACTTTCTCAACTCAAATCAATCTCATAGAAGCATAAAGAGAATTGTTAGAGACTCAATATGTTCTATACTCAAATCTCAATCACTTTCTCAACTCAAATCAATCTCATAGAAGCATAAAGAGAATTGTTAGAGACTCAATATGTTCTACACTCAAAGCTCAATCTCTTTCACAACTCAAATCAGAATATAGAATAGTTTGTTTTATGGAACTTGAACAATCACTTCATACATCCACTTGACTAGGCTCAATCAACTCTACTCAACCAATTTCTCAAGAACCAACCCTTGCTCACAAACCCTAGTCCAAGTATGTAAACACCAACTCAAAATGTTTCCAACAATGCTCAACAACAAATCTCACATAACAATGATACTCATGTTCTTTCCAAAACCCTAGTTCAAGTTCTTTGCACAACAACTCACTTCAACAACAATGCTCATAAATCAATCTTCACATAACAATGATACTCATGTTCTTTTCAAAACCCTAACTCAAGTTCTTTGCACAATCCAAATGCTTCAACAACAATGCTTATAAAACAAGGTTTTAATCACAACTCTTAATTCCAGAAAACCTTGAAGCATTAACTCAAACACTTTCGAAAAGGAAACCCTAATCAAATCCTTTTCACTCCAAACTTTATTTTTTAGTAAGCCAATCAATCAACTCAACCAAAGAAGAATTTGCCCATACCTTTTTGTTGCCAAAGAGTTGATCTCACAAATCTGCCACACTCACAATTACTTCTTTGCCAATCTCAATAAGGGTTAGAAGACTTCAATAAAACACAATACAAAAAGATGACTAAAATACACCTTATCACTCCAACTTAAAAATAATATTCACCATAATCTTCTTTAATAGAAAAACCCTTATTAAAATGAAATCAATGCTCAATAGTCTTAATCCTCCAATATATCACTATATTAATTAAGACTTTACAAAGACCTCCTTATAACTCCTAATAACAAATCTCAAATAACATCACTTATTTAATAATTAACCCCTCTAACAATTAATTCCACTCATAAACCTTATACCTCCAACATATGCTAATAAAAATAAAAATTAAACACCCTTATATCTCCAACATAGGCGGATAATTAAAAATTTAACCAAAAATATTTACCTCACCTTTGGAGGGAATCGAACCCTCAACCTTGCCCACAACGTGCGCCTTAGCCACAACCAAAGTCACCGCACGAGCCATGCGCTCATTTGCAATTAACGAAGCACCACCACGTGCTTCAACTCTCAACTCCTTCTTCCCTTGGCAAAATGACGTGCGCCTTGGGTGCCTTAACCAACATGACCTCCAATGCACCTACCACATTTCGAATGTAGGCCCTCGCATGAACAAATATTTTCACGCTTCCCAACTCACCACTAGGCCACGCTGTCCTATGTGCCTTCAAAAATTAATGCTTCCTTCCTAAAACACTTTGTTGTCCATGAAATTCGTAATTCTCACGAGCTCTTATTCTTTTTTGCATGCCAATTAAAATTTCGAGCAAGGATAATGTTTTAGACTTTGGGCAATGTATTTATATTGCTTCCTCCATACCTTGGGAGACGTCGGTGCTTCCCCGATTTCCTTCCACGACGTCGATGAAGGTTTTAAAAGCGCTTCGAATGCCTTTTCTTCCAAACCCAACCTTTGGGTTTATGAAATATAATTAAACTTTATAAAACCCACTTTGATTTATAAAATATTATAATGAAAATTATAAATATTTTATTTGGGGTTTTCACCATATCACTTTAATATTATAATAACAATTATTATAATATTATATCCTTTTGATGCCTTGGATAAATTGCTTCCTTGGGTTGACCCATTCTCTTGGGTGTAAAATATAGATATTTAAACCCATCATGAATTTCATTAAACTTCCACTTGCACTTAAGCTGAGCTATCACCTGGCACCTTGACATCAATGACAACTAATTTTGGACATCAATGACAACTGCTCAAAATATCTAATAATTACATCTACTTTTCACACAAGTAATTCTTCTCTTGTTGCTTGCCCTACATGGTTTAGAATTCCTAGTGAAAATTATCTTAGAGTCTCAATATTTGATCTGCTAGCATTAATTGTCTATGCCATCTTGCTTCTTTGAACTATCTCTATGGTTCAAAATTTTCCAATGCTCATTGATACTAAATTAAGAAATCAAATTTAGTGTCGGAGTCATTCCCTTCGCCTACTGTATGTATAGGCCATTTAGATGTTTTCTACACTTGTCTTTGTAACCTTCTCGATTCTTTTCATTGTCTTCTCAATTATCTAGCTGTAATTTAGTACTCTTGTACCTTTAGCCTTCCTTATGGTCCTCTTATTAGCTTATTGTCACTATTTGAGCTATTATATCTTCTTTCATCCTCCCGCTCTTGGAAAATTACTGGTTCATTATTTTTGTCTTCTCAAAGCACTTTAAGGAATCTTATCCTTGCTTTCTCACTTCAATATTCATCCTTGTATTCTTCTTGCATCATTAGGACTTGGATAAAGTAGGATTATTTTCATCACTACTTGATTCTTCAATCCATCCTCTCCCATTTCTATATTGTTCTAGCACTTTCCTAATATCTCTCCATAATTTTTAAACATCTTATTCTATGCTTATTCAATATTATCAATTGAGAGCTAAAACTAATAGTACTACTTTTTAATTGAATTCTTAATCTATTTGAAGATGAGTTACTGGAGCTTAAGGAGAAAAGGTACTTTATAAAGTTGTTGCTTCATATCCATTGATGCTTTCCCTTAACCACTCTATTTTTCATTCTATACCTTGTTTAAATTCATCTAGCTCTACTCATCTTAGTTCTTCCCCTTCGTTTATTCGTTTCATTGTTTCATCAAATTTGTGAACCATTTGTTCTCCCAATCGTGTATTATACATCCTTAAAGTCTTATATTATTCTTGTAATTGTTGTGTTTTCTTGATAATTTGTTGTAGAACTTTGGATTCTATTGACTGGTGCAACTCTTCTTCATTTTGAGTTCCATACCTTGCTTCTCTTGTGTCAGGTTCTCTTTCTTGCAATGCAACATTGGTGAGAGTTTGGAGTCTGTCTTCCTCATTATTAAAAAATCTAACATGAACTTGTAATCTTCTATGCTCCATTGGTCGAGGTTCCAATTCTCTTTGCTCAATTACAAGTTCTCTTTCTATTTTGAATAACCACTCTAGGTTCATTTGCTTGTCTTCTTGAGCAATACTAAGATTAGCGGTTATACTAGGTTCTCCTCATTTGGAGAACCATATTCCTTGGTGTGGTACTTCCATTGTGCTTCCAGAAAATTCTACTTGTAATGATTCCAAGTTAATTACATTCACATGTTTCTTTTCCTTATACAAATTTAAATAGAACCATTCATTATCTTGGGGCACACTTTGCCGTCCAAATTCTTAAGTTGAACAAATCCATTGTCCAACACTTCTACCTAAAAGGGTCAAATCCATAGGATCTTTAGTTTACCTGACTTGATTTTTATTTTACCATAAAACTTAAGTATGAAATTACCTATCTTAAATTCCATCTTACATAAGTGCTTATCATGCCATAGTTTTCTAATTGTACTAGTGTCGTGAGATTTTCTTCCAGGCTCTCATTATCACTCAGGCAGTTTTTCATTACTACCCATAAACTAGGTACTAGGAATTCAACCGACACTACCACCTCCTATCGATACATTAATTAGAAGGGTGTATGGTTTATTTTTGTCTTGAAGGTTGTCATGTATGCCAATAAAATTGTTGGTAATTGTTCCCCCTGATTGGCTCCTTCCACGTCACATGTTTTATAAATTATAGAAACTAAATACTTATTTGTTGCTTTAGCTTATCCATTTGCTCTAGGATAGTACAAACTAGATAAAGAATAAAATATCCTGAATTTTGTGGCCAGGTTTTAAATAGTTTCATTAATGAAATGACCTCCCCTATCACTTGTCAATTATAAGGGGATCCTAAACCTTGTGATCACTTATTCATACAAGAAGCGAGCAATGCTTCTTGTAGAATTATCTAGTAGAGCTTTTGATTCCACCAATTTCATCAGATATTCAATTACCACTTTAATGTATCGAAACCTCCCACTACACCAAAAAAGGGTATTTAAGGATGGTTATTCATCCATAATTTATGAGAGCATCGTAAAACATCCATGTCATACATAAATGGTTAAAAACCACCTCAAAATATCGCTCTCTTAGGGTCTATTAGAGTGGTTAAAAATCACCTCACAAACCACCTTAATAGATCCTCAGAGGGTAGTTTTAAATCACCCTCTTAGGGCTAAGAGAGCGGTTTTACTCTTAGCCCTAAGAGGGTGATTTAAAATCACCCTCTTAGACCTAATAGGGTGGTTTAAAACTACCCTCTTAGGGCTAAGAGTAAAACTACCCTCTTAGCCCTAAGAGGGTGGTTTAATTTATCCCTAAGAATTGCCTCCTTTGATGGTTTACCTGTATCTATATCCTCCACCAACAAAGGGAATGTGTCTTGGAAAGAGCCTTCATAACAATGGCTTCCATAACCATAGCACATTTTTTAGCAATGGAAGAGTGTTGTACTCTCCAATATTTGTAGGTTTTTTTCATCACTCCATACTTGTTCCTTAGATGACTGATTAATTTTGGCCCAATTATCCATGTATTTTGTATAAATCCAAGCAGTTTCAAGAAGGCTTCTATTGCTCCTCCTGAATGCATTTCTAGTCCAGGGACATACATCAAATTCCTGTAAGATAAGCTCTCTATGGTCACTTATTAGGTATATCTCCATTAGTTATCTTGGATTAAGTAATTTATCACCAAGTAAACCCATTTGATTCTTCTTGAAAGCCATTGAAGCAAATATTAACATTATAGGAAAGGGCTTCATACCAACTACATACAAACGGATTCCCCATTCAACGATTCAACCGCAAACTTGTCAGAGGACACCAAAGGTGACCCTTGAAAATCAATTGGACAAGGAGATCAAGCCCACAATCCTTGAATTTGGAGGGCAAACCACTTGGTTGCTCACCGTGGCTTTTAGCCGTGGTTTACAGTGCAGACCGCACATTAGAGCTACGGTTTGCAACAGAGGCAACTTCTCCTTACTGTTTCATTTCCAGTATGCTTAATTAGATAACATTTAGCATTTTAATGGTTTAGTTAGGATTTTAGAGACTTATGACCAACATAATTAGCAATTTTACTAACTTTTTTTCATTATGATAGTTTAGACATTAATGGCTTCTTTTCATGTTATATTGCTTCATTTCAAGTAATTGGTTCCATAGATTGATAGTTGTATTTCTTGTTTACATATTTCCATCAATATTGATAGGATTTACACATGATTAGCATAGTTTATGCATTTTCTTGATTTCATGTCATTATGCTATTCTCATGCTATTTGTCTTTAAAGGGCCTCATCATGAGAGGCTTCCTATGCTTTTGACATTCTTGTGTTGTTTCTTGATCGTAGGAAACATGTTTTAAAGGAGCTACAATCATTCATTTCCTTCCTCACCGTGAAGAAGAGGGTCTACTCCACCCTAGAGTAGTTCATGTCATCCTGAAGGGCACTTTGAAATCACACCTACCCTTGAGAGGGAAATAAAAATACCTCCTATTGTAATAATTGTATCAAGATGATTATCCATAAGAGGGATGTACTTGTAATTCAAGTTTGGCATTGAAATATAATGGAATAAGGTGTATTTTATTGATCATTTCATTGTCAAATTATTGTTATTGTATGCATTTTGTATTTTGTTTATCAATTCTTGCAATAGGATACTTTAGGTGTGAGCCTTTTTGGTGGTTACAGAAGGCGATCATGGCGGAACTCCGTAATTCATGCAATCTAATTGTTGTTTTTTTATTTTTTAAATTGAAGGTATAGATCGCAGCTATCAGCTGCGGGCCAACAATTAAACCGCAGGTTCAACACGTGGTTTACAATCTAAACCGTAGATCAGACCTGCAGTTTACACCTGACAACACAGACAATAGAAAGCAGAGTGTAGACCAACTCAGGACCTGAGGTAGGCCCTATTTTCCACTCTCTATTTCTTTTTACTTCTTTGTGTTTTTACAGAATGCTTGTTTTCGAATGAAACTAGGAAAATCAAATTAAAAAAGGGAAATCAATCATGTCCTAGTTCATTTCAAGTCTGCATTTTTAGAAAGGTGCTGCTAGGAACAACGGGTCTTTGATTGTAATCCTCCCTAGAATACAACATGCTTGATAAAACTTGTTTTTTTGGTGTACATTTGTGAGGCCCAAGTAGTGGCCATGGTCATCGTAATGTGTATTTTTTCAAAGAGCATCTAGATTAGTTTGCATTTTTTGAATGTAAAATGTTCTTTCATTTTGCATAGCATATAGAAATTGAGCATGTGTGCTATATGATGTATTTCTTTTATGTACAATAAAATGAACCCCACACACTACGTCTCAATTAAATGCTAGTGAGTTGGGCTTGACATCCAACCACTAGTAGGGTTCAACGATGGTGGGCGTAATTTCCATCCGTTGGCCCAAATCCTACATACTCTTTGTTACTAGACCAATACCGGATCCGAGAACCTTTCGTACCTTGGAAAATTTGCATGTATTCTCTTCGGAGGGTATAATGCTGACTGAGGGAAAACAGATGAGGATCTAGGAGGACCTGTGCTCCTTGTCCAGGCGTGGACTTTCATCACCACACACGGGGGATTTATGTGGCCTGGAAGTCACATCTAGGTTGTCGAGCTGTGAGCATACAGGTGGAAACCAATTTAAACTAAGAATATCATTAAACGCTTTTCAAATCATGATAAGGAGTTCTATACTGACACAAAAAATCATTTAAACACATCAAATAGTTTAGGTCTCACTTTTAAAAATATAAATGAGATAATCACTTTATTTAATTTGTATGCTTCTTTATTGCTTAATTCATCAAGATAAGGCCATCCTTGAGCCCACAATTTTTAGTAAGAGAGGAAACCTCTCGAGTTTTGTTTAGTCGGTTCAGTATGATGACTAGGCATGATAGAGCTCAATCACGAGCTAATGAGTCGGAGAGTTCATGGAGAGGCTATGAATGCTTTCGATGTTCTCCTGAGGAGCTTTCAGACCTCGCACACCTCCTTGCTAGGCATCACACTCATCATGCATCAGAGGATCCAATCCTCCTAGCATGAAATTCTAATGATCGTTGTAAACTCCCTTCATCACGCAGGGGGTTCACCCATAAATATCATGGGGTTTCCTCACATACAGTGAGAACCCACATCATTAGGTCTTCGCCTAGTGAGTTAGAGAGTTGTGGATCTTACTCCACGAGTCGGTTCTATAGGGAATCTGAGTCTCATGCAACCCATGAGAGGCGACTACTCCAAGATCAATTGGAGAAAGCACATAGGGAGCGTAAGCGTATTGAGCGTGAGTGCACAGAGAGAAAGAGATCACATCAACAAAGGTTGGATGAGATCCAAAAATATGAAGAGGATTTACCAACAAAAAACATACGAAGAAAAATCATGTGAGGTAACTCCCGAAAAGAAGCTCATACCTAGAGTGCTTAGGAAACAAGTCAACGTGATGCACCTAGAGCATCATCAAGAGTTGCCTCTTAAGCAAGTAGATAGCAATTCCTTTAGATGGACTGACATGCCTAGGGTTATCGAAGAGAAACAAAAAGAGATGCTTAAGGATCCCATGCGTAAGCATAAGGTCGAGAGTAGTCAAGTTTGACAGTTGAGCAGTGTCAATGCTCGAAAGTCGTCGTAATCCTTGGGGCATATACAGTCTATTCCACCATATAAGTAACTTGTGATTACTTTCCATAAATAGGAAATCAAACCTATCCCTGTCAAGGAATATAATACTCCATTGCATATCATAGTGAGGATAAAATAGATTGTGTATAAGTGAGTGTTGGTGGATACAGGATCATCAATTAATATCATCACCACCTCAGCGTTCAAACATCTCAAAATTCCACCGTCCCACATCAAGAAAACAACTTTAATGTTGTAAGCCTTTAACAATGTGGAATCCCCTATAGTAGGCACAATAGTCCTCCCCATCGAGGTGGGACAAAAGATTATTCCTACATTGTGCTACATTTTAGAGGGATCAAGATAGTATAATTTGTTGCTTGGAAGACTATGGATAAGAGCCATGGAGTACGTTCCATCAATAGTGCTTTAGTGCATTAAGTACACCCACAAAGGTGAAGTCCATATAGTGGAGGTGGACCCAGATCCCTTCAATTATTATAAGCCTGAGGATCATCCATAGGAACCTGGTGAGGCACCTATGCATCTACAAGTTAAATTGGATGAGTCTATCCAAAGTGCAGACGGAGCCTTGTAGACAGTGGTGGAGTTACCATCCCCATCACAATCACCTATGGAGTCATCTATGACCCCTGTAGTCTCGACAACGCTTAGCAGAGAAGGATTGATGAATGCCCTTACGGAGTTACTCAAAACTGCTTTGAAAGTGTCACTAGAGGATCTTCATACTCCTATCAAGGAGGAAGAACCTAGCAAGGTAATAGATGCACATGAATGTATCACACCCTCTTCATCCATTATGTCACTAGATAGTCCTCATGAGGATGATGGTGAATCTAAAGAGCTTATAGAGGCCAACATTATGATGTTGCCCACCATAGAGTCCACTAAGGATCTAGGTCAATTTTTCATCGAGTCTCTACCTACGGATCCTATCTTGGAGACATCGTATGAGTATGAGGAAGGTTCAGCTATCATGATTGAAATAGGACAACCTCAGTATATTGATGAATTACCTAGAACACATGCAGTTGTGGAGTCTTCCCACGAGTTTGTGGGAATGGTTGACATTAGGCCAAAAGAGTAGGTGATTCCTAATCACATAGAGCTGGAGATGGGGCAATCTAGTGGTTTTTCTACATTTCCAAGGCCAGAACCTTTGAAATTAGTCACTCCTGACTCATTTATTAGGGCACCATCTCAATATCACAAAAAAGTAGGTTCCTCACATCAGATTGGGGGTACCATAATTGACACAGTTCAACACAACAAAGTGAAACAACAACTTGAGATGTGTCAAAGGCATGAGCATGTGGATAGCACTGATGAAGTGTGTCATCAAGAAGCTTCCACATCAACACAAATGAAGGAAATAGATGATTTGCAATTACCTAATAGATCCATAGCATCCACTTTTTTGTTTCCTTCAAATGACAAAGGTATTTCGAATCAGTCATTGGAAATACATATGAACTCTTTGTCAGTATTGTGATCCATTTTAAGCTATCTAGAATGGATGGAGCATCGAATGGATGAGCAAGATAAGGTGTTGCATTTTATCAAGAACTAGTTTGAAAACTTGGGATCACAAAAGCAGACCTTGTCTGAGGCCGAATCACTTCCTATGCAAGTACAGGAAAAGCCTCAGCGAAAGCAAAAGCCCATGTGGCCAACCCAACCATTGGATTCTAAAATCAAACCAATGCGGGTAAAGAACCCAAAACAATCACAACATAGTGGGAATCGGTTAAAAGAGTCTATGCCAGACATATTTTAGAAGCTCTAAAATGCTAAGGTCATCACCTTACCTGATATCATCCCTTTAAACCCCAGTAGAGTTAAACCTACCGGTTACAAGGAGCATCACTATTGTATCTATCATCGAATAGAGGGTCATGGCATTCAATATTGTCATGAGTTTAAGAGTGTGGTGTAACATATGATAGACAAGGGGGTTTATCATGTAGATGGTTCTCTCATAGTACCCCAACATGCCGAAGTGGAGGTCACACTTCCTCAAGAGCGACCACGAAGTCATCAGTCACCTCGTAAGTCCAATAGGCCAATGCAACGGGTAGTTTCATTTTAGATGACTACTCTAACTTTGTTCCAAAAGTTACACGAGGCAAAGGCATTCATATTACCCGAAGTCAAGCATAGGGTATCCAAGATTGAGCCACCTGATGAGAGACCCTTTTGTGTGTATCATAGAGTGCATGGACATGATATTCGGAGTTGCAAATCATTCAAGAGGGTCATCCAAGACCTAGTATAATGGGAGGAGATCCATGAGGATGGTTCTCTCGTTCACCCATGCCAAAGCATAGGTACACCAGTGAGGTCCGTTCTTCACCTGGGAGAGTTGATTTATGTCACTCTTCCTAAAAAATTAGATTACTTTTCAATGAATAGAATGCATGTTGGGGGTCTTCAAGGTAGCATACCTTTTCGGGTCTTCAAGGTAGCATACCTTTTCCACCAGCCATACCAAATTTGATAAGAAAAAATGAGGAATCTAGAGGTATTGCACCTCCCTCACCGTCATCAAATGGCACACACATTGGGGGTACATAGGGCATCATGTCCTTCCCAAAATGCTCCAAGGATTCCTAAAATCGCTTGGTCATGTCAGTCAAAGGCCCTGAGAGTTTTCTTAAAATCGCTCGGTCAAAAGGTACCAAGAGTTTTTGAAAAATTGTTTGGTCAAACCAAAAGGCTCCAAGGGCTCCTAAAACCGCTTGGTCGTGTTAGTCAAAGGCCCTGAGAATTTGCTTAAAACCACTCGGTCATCCCAAAAATATCCAAAGGTGTCTATAAGCCCTTTGGTAAAATCCCAAAAGGCTCCGATGGTTTGCTTAAAACTGCTCGGTCATCCTAAAAATCTCGAAGGATTTTGTTGAAAAATTGCTTGGTCAATATAAAGGCTCCAACAACATTTTCACGCCATTTGGTCACTCCTAAAGGTTCTATAGGTATGTACTCATCGTTTGGTCAGATATGAGGTTCAAAACTCATAAAAATTATAAAATCAATAAAATCCAAAATTTTTTTGGTAAAGCATAAAATCCAAAAAAACATTTGCATTTGCATTTGAATTTTGCATTCTCATTTTGTATTCACTCATGCATCCATTGTATTATTGCATTGCATATAGGCATTTATCATCTGTTGCATTCCATAATAGAAGGGATTATGTTTGTCAGTATTACAAATAGCACCATGTTTGTGTCTAAATCTTGCATCTATGCATTTATCATGATCCATCATTAATGTGAGTAATTGTGTTTTTCAACACAACCTATTTTGTTGCTATGGAGATATACTAGGGTTTTTCGGTCATTCAACCATACCTAGAGGTCTTATCAAGAGTTGGTAGAAAGCTTACTTTGTTTTTGTAGCTGAGGTTTAGTTAGTATAGCCCTTAGCATATCATAATCCTATCACTAATAAAAAAATTAAACAATACTAACAAGGACTAGGGGAAGATGAAATTCACGAAGCAGTACCGGATATCCTGAGGTGAAAAGGGTTATTCTTGCTTATCCCTCTATGCAGACGGTATGGGAAATGTTGGCAGTTGGCAAAAGAATAGGTTAGCTCCCTATTCAGAATCCCTTGCTTACGATAAAATGAGCAATATCACAGAGTGATATCCCACATCAATCCTCAAGATTGATACCCTAGATCGATATCATAGATCGACTTCCTATATTGATATCCCATATTGATATCATAAGATCAATATCTGAAGAACACAAGCTTATACTGAGAGGGGGGGGTGAACAGTATAAGACCTCTTTTTACTTTTTCCTTTATACTTCAAAATAGTAAAGCAATATACCCAAAGCAATATCAAAGCAATGCACAATATCATCCACAAAGTGACACCAATTTTAACGTGGTTCACCCATAATGGCTGGGCTACGTCCACAAAACTTTTCTCTAAAAGTTATCTCAAAGTTCTTTGGGAATCCTTCCCAATTACAATGTTTATGAGCCTCGGCCCAAAGGAGATACCTTCCCCCAATCAGAATTTATGAGCCTCTCGCTCAAAGGAGATACCTTCCCCCAATCAGAATTTATGAGCCTCTCGCTCAAAGGAGATACCTTCCCCTCTGCTCTGGAAATGATCCCTCGGAAGATCAACCGCCTCTACCTCTTGCCAGCACGTGGAACTCCTTTCCACCGAAGACCTCCTGTCCTCAATGCTTAGCCTAAGAGACCTCTCGCCTTCTATGATCACGTCCACAGCAGCTCAGCAACCTCGTACCAAACACAGTCGGTCGGTCTAGTACAAGTCTTCCTCTCGTCCGTCAGATCTGTCCAACTCTTGAACAAATCAATCCTTTGCATACAAGCCTTCTCAAAGACTTGCCAAATCTATCCTCGGGTTCTTCTCATAGAACCAATGCACCTCTGTCCTCAAGTTCTCTGATAGAACTATCAAACTCAGCTCACAAGTCCTCTGCTAGGACCTGTCCAAATCTGCTCACAAGTCCCCATCGAAACCTGTCCAAAACTGCTCACAAGTCCCCACCGAAACCTGTCCAAAACTGCTCACAAGTCCCCACCGGAACCTGTCCAAAACTTGCTCACAAGTCCCCACCGAAACCTGTCCAAAAATGCTCACAAGTCCCCACTGGAACCTGTCCAAAAACTGCTCACAAGTCCCCACTGGAACCTGTCCAAGAACTGCTCACAAGTCCCCACTAGAACCTGTCCAAAAACTCAACAAGCTCACCAAGAAAAACTTTCTTAGTAGGAAATCACAAAGTGAATTGTTAGAGACCCAATGTGATTTGTCAAACTCATAGAAGCATAAAGAGAATTGTTAGAGACTCAATATGTTCTATACTCAAATCCCAATCTCAAAACTCAACTCAAATCAACTCAGCTCAATCTCAATCTCAAATCTAAAAACTCAACTCAATATCCGAAATGGATAGGATAGAATGTTTTCTTTCAAGAACATGAAACCCCAACAATTGCCAACTATGCAAAGAATCACATAACAATGATACTCATGTTCTTTTCACCATCAATTAGGGTTTCAACAACAATGCTCATCAAACAAGGTTTAGTCAACCAACACCATTCAACTCAACATCAACCTTGAAGCATTCAACCAATCATCACAAGAAAAGGAAACAAGTAGAAATCCTTTTCCCTCCAAAGATATTTGAACAAAACATCCACCAACACAATATCACCAAATGCAAAGAATAACTTGCTCAAATCAACTCAATGGAGTAAGCCCAATATCATGAATCAAGTAAAGCAATAACTTGATCAAACAACCTCTATGGAAGCAACTCAACCATCAAACTCAAAACAGCCAACCAAGGGTTCCACCAACTCAATGCAAGTAGCTAGACTCACAAATATAAACCCTAGTGCACAAAGCTTCCACTATCTCAAACCAAAAATTATGCATTCACCAAAAACTCTCCTTAAGGATAACAATGCATAAGTAGTCTTCAACAAACCAGAAAATAGGATTTACACCTAGCCAAAGGATACCTAGTAGAATACCTTTTCACTCCAACCTTATTTCAGAAAACATACACCAATCATACTCATAAGAAGAATGTGCCCATACCTTATTGGAGTAGAAGATAATTGAACCTTCAAGCTGTCACCACACACAACTCTCAAACTTCCAACCAAGTTAGGGTTAGAATAAAAAGAAATGAGCAATAATATAAACTTCCTTTATTACACCTTTTAGCTCCACTTCTTTAAACACAACCACCATAACATGCCAATAAATCAACAATCACAGACTCACACCTTATACCTCCATTTTTAATTTTAGCATAGCAAAGAATAATCTTAAAAATACATCCAAAGAAATATGCCCTTATTTCTCCTAAGATTTTATTCAATGCTAATCACAAAAGCCAAAACTCATAAAATTTAATCACACCTTATAAATCGCTGTCCAAGAAACTCCGAATTTCGTGGCATAAAGACGTTTTAATAAAAACATGTGTTACTCTAGCAAAGCACCCCCGCGAGACTCGAAACGGTGACCTCCGCCAATGCAGCGCCCAACAGCAGCCTTCGCTGCCACTAGCCCACACGGGCTACGAAGTTCACAAGTGAACTTCCCTCCACTTCACCCTCGAAAAAACTCCCGAAGACTTTTCAACCGCACGTGCTTCTAAGTCTTCCTTCGATCACAACGAATATAGAGCACAAACACCGCAAATTGCATTCGAGGAATTTTGAATTAATTAGCCTTCCAACCTTAGGAGTTGGAGAATAAATAGTCTCTTCGAAGACACCTTGACGTCGACGGAAATAAAGACCATTTCGAAATTAATCAAAAGTCTTTTCAAAAAGGGTTTAAAAACCCTTAATTAATTAAATAATTAATTAATTAAAACCTTGAAGGGTTTTAAATAATAATTAAATAAATAATAAAGAGAACCTCCATTGGTTTTAATAAAAACCATTTAACTTGGTTTTAATAAAAACCCTATCCAACTTGGTTTTAATAAAAACCCTTGCCAATGGAATCTCTTCGGATTCTCTTAAAAATATTCTCTTGGAATCTTCCACCTTTGAAGCCAACACATCCTCTTAACATTAATGCCATTTCCTTTTGACATCAATGACAACTCATAGACAAGAAGCTAGGATCTCAAACCCAAAATTGCCAACAATCTCCCCCTTTGTCATTGATGGCAAACCATGCTTCTCAACAACACAGAAACTCAACATAAACAACTCCCCCTGTCTTGAGGCTCTCCCCCTTACTCAAATATCTCCCCCTTTGTCATCAATGGCAAAGGGTCACCTTTGGGGCTCGGGACTAAGAATGAGCCTCTTAGCTTAGTCCCTCCCCCACCTCCTGATGAGGTGATTAATTCTTGGGTGGGAGTAAAACTCCCATTAGGCACTGATCATCATCAGCGTCTATAACTTCCTTGTCGGGCCTTCTCTTGAACTCTTTGTCCATATTCCTATTCCTATCACTTGTTCTTGTTCTTGTTCTCATCCCTGTTCTTGTCCATGCCTTGATCCTTGGACCTGATCATGCCACTGTTCCTGTTCCTGTATTCTGGAATTTTAGCTCTACACTGTCTGATTGTGTGACCTTCATTGTTGCACTTGAAACACTTGACGATGTTGTTTCTCCGAGGTAAACCTGATCTTTGAATCCACCTGCTTCGACCAAACTCGTTCGACCAAACCTGTTCGGCCAAACCTCGTTTCGACCAAACTCGTTACGACCAAACCTGTTCTTGTTATTTGCCTTGCAATAAACCGCCTTGTGCCCAAACTGTTGACAAGAGTAGCAATACCCTTGAAAGTAACTAGCACTTCTGAAACTGTCATTTACCTCCTTCACTTGAGCCATGCAATGTGAAGCCATGTGACCAAACTTGTGACAAGCAAAACATCTGCCTTGAAACTTTCCTTTAATTGACCTCTTAGGTTCTGAAAACTTCTTCTTCTCATTCTGAATTTTGTTTTCTATTTCTGTGCATCTATCATTCAAGGACTCCTTTTCTGAAATACTTTCCTCATCAGAACTCTCTTCCTTTTGGAGTCTCTTACTAGACTCTCCAACTTGTTCCTTGTGTGGCTTAACAAAACCAAGGCCTGTTTTATCTGTTGTCTTTCTTTGACCTTTGATGAGTGACTTAACCTTTTTGGAGCTATCTTGAAACCTGTAAAGCTTATCCTTGTACTCTTTAGTTTCCTCTTTCAAAGAAGCCATTTTCTGTTCTAACTCACTATACTCAAGAACCTTAGACTCTAACTCATCCTTGAGTTCTTGTGTCTTAGCCATAGAGAAGTCAAGACTTTCTATAAGATCATCTCTCTCCATACAACATTCATCTAACTTATCCTTGAGTCTAGCATTCTTCTTTCTTTCCTTTTTCAAAGCACTAAGAGCACTAATAAGTTCACCTTCAAGATCTACTTCACCTTCCTCTATATCTTCCTCTATTTGTTTGCTTTTTGAATCATCAAAGCCTTTTTCAGATTTCTTATCACTAGAGGTGCTACCCTTTTCAAAAACCATACATGCATCTTCCTTATAGTTTTCTGAAGCATCCTCATACATACTAGAAACCAAATCATTATTTGTGCAATCATCCTCAAGGTGACCAAAATTTCCACATCTAAGACATTTCATGATAATGAATCTATGTTTCGGTTCTTCCTCTTTTTTCTGATATGAACAACATCTCATTTTCATTATCACTTGAAGAACTTTCACTATCACTACTAGAACACTTACTTGCTTTGTCTAGGTAGAAACTCTTCTTGTGCTTGTGAGAATACCTCTTTCCTTGATTGTTGTGCTCATATTTGTTTTTCCTGTGATGCTTGTGCTTTTCAGAATCCTTGCTCTTAGAATCCTGTTTATCTTCATCACTTTCATTCTTGGGAACAGATACGATCAGTAGCATAATGACCAAACTTTCCACAATTGAAACATCTTATATTTTTCATACTTTTGTGCTTTCTAGAGAACTTGCCTTTCTTGTTGTAATATGCCTCTTCATCACTAGAAGACTCATCACTATCTTGAAGTTGTTTACCCTTGGAATTCTTGGTAGCCTTGAAAGTCGCCTCTTTCTTGACATCAACCTTCACTTGAGTTCTCAACTCAAATGCTGCAAGTATACTATGGAGCTCATCCTTTTTCAACTTATCCAAATCTTTAGCTTCCTCAATAGCAAAAATATTTTCACTAAATCTATTAGGAAGAGATCTTAAAATCTTATCACAAACATCATTTTCAGCAAGCTCAAGACCTAAGTCTTTCATGGAGTTAACAACCTCATCCATACGAAGCATGTAGTCACTAATATTTTCATCATCATTCATCTTGAGTTGTTCAAACATACCTTTGAAGTGTCTCAACTTGGCCTTTCCGACATTTGTATCACCTCGTATGAACCACCTTCAAGCTGTTTCCACATTTCACTAGCTGTCTTGCAGGGAATCACTTTGGTGAGATCTGCTTTCCGTAAGCCTTTCAGGATTGCATTCATTGCTTTTGAATTGCTGTGATGTAGGAGCCTTTCTTCTTTAGTATTAGGACCATGTTCAGGAATAGTGTACTCATCTTCAATCACTTCCCAAACCTCATTCCCAAGTGCCATTAGATGAACCTTCATCCTTGCACTCCAAAGACCAAAATCCGACCCATCAAGAATAGGTGCTGCATTGCCACTTGAATGATCCATTGTGTTCTTTACTAGCTTTTCCTTCAAGCTGTTAAAATTTTTGAAGGCACCTGCTCTGATACCAATTGAAGAACACAAGCTTATACTGAGAGGGGGGGTGAACAGTATAAGACCTCTTTTTACTTTTTCCTTTATACTTCAAAATAGTAAAGCAATATACCCAAAGCAATATCAAAGCAATGCACAATATCATCCACAAAGTGACACCAATTTTAACGTGGTTCACCCAGAATGGTTGGGCTACGTCCACAAAACTTTTCTCTAAAAGTTATCTCAAAGTTCTTTGGGAATCCTTCCCAATTACAATGTTTATGAGCCTCGGCCCAAAGGAGATACCTTCCCCCAATCAGAATTTATGAGCCTCTGATCAAAGGAGATACCTTCCCCCAATCAAAATTTATGAGCCTCTGCTCAAAGGAGATACCTTCCCCTCTGCTCTGGAAATGATCCCTCAGAAGATCAACTGCCTCTACCTCTTGCCAGCACGTGGAACTCCTTTCCACCGAAGACCTCCTGTCCTCAATGCTTAGCCTAAGAGACCTCTGCCTTCTATGATCACGTCCATAGCAGCTCAAGAACCTGTACCAAACACAGTCAGTCGGTCTAGTACAAGTCTTCCTCTATCTGTCAGATCTATCCAACTCTTGAACAAATCAATCCTCTGCATACAAGCCTTCTCAAAGACTTGCCAAATCTGTCCTCAGGTTCTTCTCATAGAACCAATGCACCTCTGTCCTCAAGTTCTCTGATAGAACTATCAAACTCAGCTCACAAGTCCTCTGCTAGGACCTGTCCAAATCTGCTCACAAGTCCCCACCGGAACCTGTCCAAAACTACTCACAAGTCCCCATCGAAACCTGTCCAAAATTGCTCACAAGTCCCCATCGAAACCTGTCCAAAACTGCTCACAAGTCCCCATCGAACCTGTCCAAAAACTGCTCACAAGTCCCCACTGGAACCTGTCCAAAAACTGCTCACAAGTCCCCACTGGAACCTGTCCAAGAACTGCTCACAAGTCCCCACTAGAACCTGTCCAAAAACTCAGCAAGCTCACCAAGAAAAACTTTCTTAGTAGGAAATCACAAAGTGAATTGTTAGAGACCCAATGTGATTTGTCAAACTCATAGAAGCATAAAGAGAATTGTTAGAGACTCAATATGTTCTATACTCAAATCCCAATCTCAAAACTCAACTCAAATCAACTCAGCTCAATCTCAATCTCAAATCTGAAAACTCAACTCAATATCCGAAATGGATAGGATAGAATGTTTTCTTTCAAGAACATGAAACCCCAACAATTGCCAACTATGCAAAGAATCACATAACAATGATACTCATGTTCTTTTCACCATCAATTAGGGTTTCAACAACAATGCTCATCAAACAAGGTTTAGTCAACCAACACCATTCAACTCAACATCAACCTTGAAGCATTCAACCAATCATCACAAGAAAAGGAAACAAGTAGAAATCCTTTTCCCTCCAAAGATATTTGAACAAAATAGCCACCAACACAATATCACCAAATGCAAAGAATAACTTGCTCAAATCAACTCAATGGAGTAAGCCCAATATCATGAATCAAGTAAAGCAATAACTTGATCAAACAACCTCTATGGAAGCAACTCAACCATCAAACTCAAAACAGCCAACCAAGGGTTCCACCAACTCAATGCAAGTAGCTAGACTCACAAATATAAACCCTAGTGCACAAAGCTTCCACTATCTCAAACCAAAAATTATGCATTCACCAAAAACTCTCCTTAAGGATAACAATGCATAAGTAGTCTTCAACAAACCAGAAAATAGGATTTACACCTAGCCAAAGGATACCTAGTAGAATACCTTTTCACTCCAACCTTATTTCAGAAAACATACACCAATCATACTCATAAGAAGAATGTGCCCATACCTTATTGGAGTAGAAGATAATTGAACCTTCAAGCTGTCACCACACACAACTCTCAAACTTCCAACCAAGTTAGGGTTAGAATAAAAAGAAATGAGCAATAATATAAACTTCCTTTATTACACCTTTTAGCTCCACTTCTTTAAACACAACCACCATAACATGCCAATAAATCAACAATCACAGACTCACACCTTATACCTCCATTTTTAATTTTAGCATAGCAAAGAATAATCTTAAAAATACATCCAAAGAAATATGCCCTTATTTCTCCTAAGCTTTTATTCAATGCTAATCACAAAAGCCAAAACTCATAAAATTTAATCACACCTTATAAATCGTTGTCCAAGAAACTCCGAATTTCGTGGCATAAAGACGTTTTAATAAAAACGTGTGTTACTCTAGCAAAGCACCCCCGTGAGACTCGAAACGGCGACCTCCGCCAATGCAGCGCCCAACAACAACCTTCGCTGCCACTAGCCCACGCGGGCTACGAAGTTCACAAGTGAACTTCCCTCCACTTCACCCTCGAAAAAACTCCCGAAGACTTTTCAACCGCACGTGCTTCTAAGTCTTCCTTCGATCGCAGCGAATACAGAGCACAAACACCGCAAATTGCATTCGGGGAATTTCAAATTAATTAGCCTTCCAACCTTAGGAGTTGGAGAATAAATAGTCTCTTCGAAGACACCTTGACGTCGACGGAAATAAAGACCATTTCGAAATTAATCAAAAGTCTTTTCAAAAAGGGTTAACTTAATTAATTAAATAATTAATTAATTAAAACCTTGAAGGGTTTTAAATAATAATTAAATAAATAATAAAGAGAACCTCCATTGGTTTTAATAAAAACCATTTAACTTGGTTTTAATAAAAACCCTATCCAACTTGGTTTTAATGAAAAACCCTTGCCAATGGAATCTCTCCGGATTCTCTTAAAAATATTCTCTTGGAATCTTCCACCTTTGAAGCCAACACATCCTCTTAACATTAATGCCATTTCCTTTTGACATCAATGACAACTCATAGACAAGAAGCTAGGATCTCAAACCCAAAATTGCCAACAATATCCTCAAATCGATATACCAAAAATAGTTTTCCCAAGTAAATCCCCCAAAGGAAAGTTTCTGAAGAAAATTATCAAATATAAATGCCGAAAAGTGAAGATCATTTGAAGATCAAAAAATAGGCTTAAATCAAGTTCAAAGTGAAGATCAAATGAAGATCATAAATCAAAATTTCGAGTGGAGATCAAATGAAGATCAGAAATCCAGTTCGAAGAGAGATCAAATGAAGATCCAGAGACAGTTCAGAATGAAGATGGAATTGACTCCCTTGCTTCACCACATATGAGCAAGTATCACTAAAATTGAAGGATAGAAAGGAATGAGCTTGAATCCTTGGAATTATTGGCACTACTGTACCTTATGCATGACGATATGTCTGATACACTTGCATCTTGCTCATGGGTAGACTAATGTTTGAATGTAGAAGAGCTAGCTTCAGGTGTCCTGCATTGCCTAGTGGCTTAGTCCAACTAAAATCTAAACTTGGGATTGGATAAGACATTTGTGGAACCCCTATCTTAGCAATGGGCTGAAAGAATCCCGTCTGATATTGAGGAACGCTCGTTTCTTATCTTAATATACTCATGTGCACACATAGGGATAATGAACAGTTAGGGCCTATCCTAGAAAAAGCCTCGCACTTCAGAAGTCTAGTGTGGATAGTATACAACTTTTGATGAGTCTACTAGGGTGTTTGAGTCTCATGGAAAACCTCAAAAATTTCTCTAATAGCAACAAAATACCAATTGTCGCAAACCATATAAAATCATTAAACTGCAAAGTATGGAGTCTATGATACATCATCACATAAATCACAATCAAAGGTATAGGATAGATACCAGATGGATATTAGAAATAATATTTAGACTACCACTGACTATATTGTGCATTTTTTTTCAAACTTGCAAAAGAAAATAGAATGACACATTATATCATTCGCATCATAACATCGCATACCATTGCATTTCATGTATTGATGATTAATTGATTAAATTCTTATCTTGAGGATTTTCAATTACATTCATGATTTTTAGACATTCTGTGGTGTCGTCTATTAGATTGATAAAAATAATTGTATTCATTCCTTACGTTTTAAAGTGTTTAAAGCATACAGGTTCATTTACATTAGATTACCATCATGTAAATAATGCACTACATACATTGCATTAGCATATCATGACATCGTCATAAATTAAATGCATGAAATAAAGCAAAATCAAATATGCATTTAAGAAAATATTGCATTCATATGCATCTATCATCATATATCGCACATCTAAGCATCTAGATCACTGCATATCATCATCATCATAAATTAAATAGCTATCTAGTGCATGTCATCCATACATCACATCATATAACATCAAATTAACATAAGCATTGCATCCATGTGCATCAAATAAACATAAAATTAAAAACATACACAAGTACACATAATGAGTCATAAATTATGAATCGAACACACACACACACACACACACACACACACACACACACACACACACACACACATATATATATATATTTGTCCAACAGAGTACATCAGGAGCTTAAAATTCCCATAGGCTACAATCGTGTAGGTCCTAGACCTTACACCAAAAATGGTATATATACAAAAATGTAGCCTAGATCTGGTAGATCCCTAGCTCTGACCTGCTCCTCCTAAAATAGAGCTCGTGCTACCTCCCTTAGCCCTAGGCTCTAGAGCCTGATCTGTAGTTGGTTCTGGTGCCTACTGTGTGTCATGATGAGGGCCCTGTGTGCCACCTAACCCAAAGAGACCTCACACATGGGATACTGGTATGTCTATGTGGTTATACCTGTGACTAGAGGTCACACCTATCTCCCTGGACCTAGTATGGGAGCTACCTCCATGTGTTCTAGAGGACCTATGTGTCCTCTTTGTCCTGTGAGTCCACTGGCTGAAGCTCGCTGTGGACTATCCTATAGTCTTGGACCTGGTCCTCTAAGACCCCATAACATGTCTATCCTCTAGCACCTACAAGCCTCAAAATATGATAAAGCCCTCTAGCTGTGAGATGTGGGTTGCTCTCGCATCGTAAAGGTCATTTCCCTCCTCTACGAGGGAAGCGAGCTGCCTAATATCTGTCGTGGGATCACCACCTCCTAGTAGTATAGCTGATGGTGCTATTGGTGGTGCTATGATAGCCTGAGATGAGGATGGGTCTCCTTTATGAGCCTAGGACTGATCCAAGTCCCTCTCTGCTACAACTGCAACTCGATGTCCCTTTGATACCTATAGTGAGCTAGTCAGCTCCTGAATCTGATCCTCTACTATTGTTGCATGAGCCATGGCATCTATGAAATCCTCTTGGATCTACTATTTATGTCTCTCACTATGAGCTAGCTTCACCTCTAACATGGTGATGCTAGTGTCCCTCTGCAACATCTGAGTGTGGAACCACCCAACCTGGATATGCAGATCTGCTACCTGGGTTAGCAGGTGGCCTACCTCACTATTTTGAGGTACCTCACCCTCATCTATTGCCTCCTCGATCTCCATAGGGGTGCATCTACTACTACAGCATTTGTACCCCAACCACCCTCAGTTCGTAGGTGCACATTCTACCCTTATGGATCAGCCTTAGCCTCATCATCAACCTGGCTAAGGGGCCCAGATCCCTGCCACTATCGTAGCGACCACCAAGCATCATATGCAGTAGTCCCAGCCATAGAAACCCTTGACTCTTAGAAATTGTCAGCCGCATCCCCAAGTGTTGTCGGATGTATCCACTACAAACCTGTCTCTAGAGCCAGCCACCTGTAGATGATCGACAAATCTGGTGTATCCTAAACTAAGCCAAACTGCCATAAGACATGAGAGTAAAAATGGTACTCCCTGATCTCATTCTTGTAGCCCAAGAGCCACATGTCTCGACGAGCCTGACGCAGCCACTCGTCAGCCTCTAGCCATGTAGGGCACCCCATGTATGGGCATCACTTTATATCATTGGGCCTCAATCCCATGAATATACTAAGGTAATGCCCAATGTCCCCTACATGGGACCTGCTCTGGAACCCCTCCTCCTCATGGGGCCAGCAAGGTGCGTAGCACTGGTGCTCATCCTCAATAGAGTCAATCTTAAGTGGCAGCTCTATAGGATGCTTAATGCAGATATGCTACCAACCCTATATCTATAGTAGTAGGCTATAGTTTATGCCTACCCAATTCCTGTAAGTCACCTGATACATATCCCGATAGAGATGGCATAATAAAGTGCTCCCCTAGGCTAGGAGCAGTGGCTGACAGATGGTGCTTTGAACAACCTTCATGACACTGGCAAGAAGGTTCTAGGGGATCCTTGTGCCTGAGGAGTTTGGAAGGACTATCTACATGACCAAGTGCATGAAGAATGCCTCTATGATAGAGAAGATGCACTCTTCCTACCTGTAGCCGATGTGTACACCTTTGTGATCCATTTATCGCTGGGTCTCGTTGCTCTGATCACCGAAGATAGCATCGCAAACAACCTTATTTCTCCGATAGGAAGAGGATGTGATGGCCTCGCCATCAATAGGGATCCTTTAGATCTGATAGATGTCCTCTAGGGTGATTGTCATTTCACTTGTCAGTATATGAAATGTGTTGATCCGAGCATTCTAGCTCTGGGTCAACACGGTCATATATGTTGTATCTACCCTAATCATGGGTATATCCAAGACATAGCCAAAGCCAATGGCTTTGAACCACTCTCGCTCCCATGTAGTAAGCTGTCTGTAGAGGGTGCGAAGTATGTTTGGCTCTCGGGCCCTAGAAGTCAATATCTGGAAATAAACAGTGCATAAGAGAAAAATCTAACTAAAAACAAGCAAAAATAGATAAAAAATGACTCTAAAAATATCAAAAACATCAAGAAAATTCAAAAGGCATCTTAGACATGCAATAACTGGCATTAATTACCAAAAAACCTTAGAAAAAGTGAGAAAAATTAGAAAAAATTTCCAAATTCATCGAACCGTGGGTCAACCTTGCGGTTCGACTGTGATCAAATTTTATCGTTGGAAATTTAAAATCTAATCATAGCTGATAGCTACGATTCCCAATTTGACAATTGGGAGCTGCAGGTGCCAGCTGTGGTCTAGGAACAAGAGACATTTCGAGTTCCTTCCTAGCCTAGCTAGCCAAAAAAATGAAAATCTAGCCTAGCCTAGTCTATGGTGATGTCCGTTGCCAACAATTTAGTGAAGTTCATTAACCCATTACTTAATGAAGTTTATTTTTTTTATTTTGTAATGAGTGCAAGGACTCAGTTTCGAGTTACCTTGCCCACACCACAACCTCTGCTAGTGGATGGTTGTCACAGATCTGCCATTGGGGTACGAGTGAAATTTGAGATCAAGTTTGGTAGCTTTCCGGATCAAGGAATGTCTCTCACCTCTCATAGCTCTCTGAAATGTAGTTATTTGAATGAGAATAATAAAATTTTCATAGTGGGAAAACTATTTATAGTTTCCCCTAATTTTTACGGACCGCAGCCCCGACTTGCGGTTCCCAAATTGGAAATTTTCAACCGTAGACCATACTCGCGGTTCACAACTAGCATTAAATGCACTCAAACCCCACCGTGGGAAGGTCTAAAATGACAAATTAATGACTCCTAACGGATCAAATTTCAAAAAGAGCAATCAATATTACAAATTTGGTGATATTCAAAGCACCAGGATCGATCAATAAAATAAAATTAACAAAAAAATCAAATAATTAAAAAACCAAATGCGCCTCGTATTCAGTAATTTACCCTATACACTTGGTGATTGTAGTGACTTGCGATCCATGCAATTCGGCAAGATGAGTAAATTACCATAAGGACATTTGGGGAAAAAATTGCCATCATTGATCTGATATGCTTCTTTTCAATCCCTAAGAAGGCCTTCAAGGTCAGACTGCTCCATGGGAATGAGGCATTTCACATCATTTCTCCTATGAATATTTTTAGCAAATCATCGATAACTTTAATCAACACAAATCTAAGTGGATTTGTATCATTTTAATTCTCTAAGAAGACTATTTCAGCCTGACTGCTCAATGGAATAGGAATGTGCAATTACTATTAACAGTTGGAATCATAAGTTGAGCTAGGCTTAGCCAAGTAATTCAAAATGCTCAAATCTAAATATGTTTAGATCATTTATTTTGGTCAAGCGACCTCATCGCTTCAATCATTATCATTACCCTCATAGAATCGTCGCTTGAGGGGGTAGTCATAATATCAAATTGTAATCAAAATCAGTAGAAGATCCCTGAGATTGTAGATCCCTTGATCTTGTCAAAATTGTGTTCATCCTTGCAAATAATTGTCAACAACTATCATCAGCTTACCCCTTTGCTTGGAGAAAATAACAAATATGATAATTTGTTTGTAACTCTCATCCTTTCGGTTATATAGGCCTAACTCCTATTGTAGTTCCAAAGCTACTCAAATGTCTGATGACGAATGCAAACTCTTTCAAGTTTAAGCCTTCAAAGAGTTGGAAGCAACGATTCCAGGATGTGCATCCTTTTGCAAGACCTGGGGAATCTAATGTTGATCTGACTAATTATCATCATAGAACCTTCAACATCATTTTGGGAGGTCTATTTTTGCTTAGCATTGTTCGATATCATAATGCATCTAAAAAGGGGCATCTGTAGACACCTAAAATGCATCATGTCGATGGCGACTACTCATATGGACATTCTACAAGACCATATGGAAGATCTTGGATAGAATCCAAGATGGAGCAGTGGTTCTAACCACTCAAGTTGGGATCCTTGGCCTAATCAATTTGAACCGTAGCCCAGACCTATATTCTATAGTCTGAACTACGGCTAAGGCCTACGGTTTATAGTCTGGACTGCAACTACAACCTACGGTCTTAACTGAAGTTCAGTTGGCCTTCATCTGAGCCAAATCAGTTTGAATGACCATTTGTTCTAGAAGAAGGTGGTTAGAGGATGGAAGCTTTTAATCCAACTGTCCTAACCACCCCTTCTTGAACTTGGCTTCTCCATGAAGCCACCCCTAGCCCTGGGACATCCTATAAGTACCCCCTCCAAAATAGGGAAAAATATACAGAGCATATAGAGCATTTTGATAGCGAAGCGCTATAAAAATACTAAGAGAGAGTGCATTTGGATATCAAAGCACTGAAGCCCTCTCAAATTGTTGACTCACTTGAGTGCAAAGAGAGAGCCTTGTTGCCATCCCCATTGTCAATTTGTCAAGCATCATGACGAATTAGGCCATGGATGCCCTAAGGACATAGGAGAGCCAAGAAATGCTAATTCGGGAAAACGGAGGCCCCATTCAACGATTCAACCACAAAACTTGTTAGAGGACACTAAAGGTGACCCTTGAACATCAATTGGACAAGGAGGTCAAGCCCACAACCCTTGAATTTGGAGGGCAAACCACTTGGTTGCTCATTGCGGCTTTTAGCCATGGTTTACAGTGTAGACCGCACATCAGAGCTGTGGTTTGCAACAGAGGCGATTTCTCCTTACTATTTTATTTCCAGTATGCTTAATTAGATCATATTTAGCATTTTAATGGTTTATTTAGGATTTTAGAGACTTCTGACCAACATAATTAGCATTTTTACTAACTTGTTTTCATTATGGTAGTTTAGACATTAATGGCTTCTTTTCATGTTATATTGCTTCATTTCAAGTAATTGGTTCCATAGATTGATAGTTGTATTTCTTGTTTACATATTTCCATCAATCTTGATAGGATTTACACATGATTAGCATAGTTTATGCATTTTCTTGATTTCATGTCATTATGTTATTCTCATGCTATTTGTATTTAAAGGTCCTCATCATGAGAGACCTCCTATGCTTTTGAAATTCTTGTGTTGTTTCTTGATCATAGGAAATAGGTTTTAAAGGAGCTACAATCATTCATTTCCTTCCTCACCGTGAAGAAGAGGGTATACTCCACCCTAGAGAAGTTAGTGTCATCCTGAAGGGCACTTTAAAATCACACCTACCCTTGAGGGGGAAATAAAAATACCTCCTATTATAACAATTGTATCAAGATGATTATCCCTAAGAAGTATGTACTTGTAATTCGAGTTTGGCATTGAAATATAATGGAATAAAGCGTCTTTTATTGATCATTTCGTTGTCAATTTCTTGTTCTTGTATGCATTTTGTATTTTGTTTATCAATTCCTGCAATAGGATACTTTAGGTGTGAGCCTTTTTGGTGGTTACACAAACCTATGATTGATATTATTTAGTACACAACCAACTAGTTGGAACAAGTTTTGTAAGTCAAATCGATCAGTTTTGTAATCAATTTCCTCAAACTAGCACCATTTCCTTATTTAGCAGAATTAGGTTGTAGCATGAATTACCAAATCGAGTAAAATGATAGTTTGTACGATTTGGTAGAAATCCTTGTATGATTTGTATGAAATTTTGTTGCAAATATCTTCTAGATCTATCACTTGATACATCCAATCCTTCTAAGACAAATTTTGGGAAGGTGTTAAGCCTCAATTGCTCCAATTCTTCACAACATGAAAATCCTAATTCATTAACAATGAATTATATTCACCATGGATGATTCCAAAAACCATATAATTACTGTAAAACATTAAAAAAAATTTGTAACTCATCTTATAATGCATTACCAAACCATTCCAAAGTTGTTTCTGAAGCATCACATTATTTACAACTACCATTCCCAACGGATTTCCAAAACAATTCTTTTTATAAGGTTTATTAGGGCCTAATTCAATTTTTATCAAATTAACCCCAAATGCACATTACAACTTCAATTAATTTCATTTCACATCATGCATGTGCATCCTTGTATATTTTTCTCTTTGCTGGTATGATTTGATTTTGTACACTTTCATCAAAATTGAGCAAAATTCAACAATTCTATGCAAATCCATGGATTACTTTGTAGGCAGCAAATCCACCTCCCAGAAGAAGAAAAAGTGATAAAGAGGATTTGCCTAGTTTTGACAATTTTTATAGTTTTGGTAAAACATACAAGGAGGAATTAAAACGTACATAAGGAGCAAAATGTACAAACTAGAAGCTAAAACGCACAAGGTATAATGTAATGCAATGAAATTTAGGTGGAATGCAATTCGAGTTGTATTTGTGAATGAATTTGATAATAAATGTAATTAGACTTAGTAAAGAATGTAATTAAGAATTTTTTTATATGTGGGTAGTTGTAAATAATGAATTGCCCCAGGAAACAACCTAGGCAGACGTTATATAAGGCCCCCCTTTCAATTTCATAGGTCTGGTTAGGGAATGCATCTATCTGATCATTGTGTGGAATTACTGGTTTATTGTGTATCCTTGTGGAATTTTTTAGTAATTGTAATGTACCATTGAAGAGTAATGAATGAAGAACCATATTTCATAGCATTCTCTCATGTTATTCTACAATTATGGAATGATGGATTAGTGTTTTGCAGTATCTGATTATTGCATGTTACTTTTCTATGTCTATGGATGATGTTAATGAACTAGTATGAATAATGGAATGAATCACCACTGGTGTGAGTCTTGGAAGTAATATATGAGGATACATTAGGAAAACATGTCATGGGAGCTATTGTATGATTGATTGAGAGTACCATTGTGAAGAACTTTCTCAAACCCTAAATAGAGAACTTGCATTTTGGTAAATATGGAGTGAGTGACATTTCATAACTTCCCAAAACTTGTATGAGAAATATTGATAAAGAAAAGTATCCAAGTTGGTACCTTGTTGAAATTTCATTTAGTACAAATCTTACACGATACGTGTTACAAATAGTACAAAAGAACTATACCCGATTTGGCAGTTAGGCGATTGAAGAAAACTTACTCAATTTGGCATGTTTGGTAAATTGAACAAATTAGTTACAAAAATGTGTACGACAACTTAAAAAACCAAATATGAAGGATTGAATGAGCTTCAAATCATACAAGCACTAACACTGTATGATTTGGGATTGTACAATTGTACGATTTGAGTTCGTACAAGCTATTTTGTAGTCACATATCCATTGTTGAGAACATTGTTCGATTTGGGTATTTTAATAAAAATAGTAAAATGGTCATCCCAAGCCTTTGAAAATCATATCCCCATTAGGAATACTACACCCCTATGCTATATTTGGTGCTATTGCCTTATCAAACTTGATATTTTTATTAAAACGGGTCAAACTGACAAAGTAAGAATATTACAAAATTGGAGGTGAATGACAAGAATCAATGTGCAAAGACGTAGGAGATGAGAAGTATGAGAGAACATTCCAATAAGGAGCATGAGAATTGATCAAAGAGAGAATGCAAGTAATTCTAACCATAGTACACATGAACCAAAAATAGAGTAAGTTTGGACACCTGACATGAAGGAGATTTCGAGGCGCTATTGATAGAGACAGAAGAGGAGATACCAAAACCACCTAATGTAAAGGAACAAGTTGACATAGAAGTGGTGCACAAGGAAGGAGAGTGGATGGTGACACCTAATAAAGTGACAAAGGGGTTGCAAGGGAGTATAGAGGATGGGATTCAGGCACCATGTCAATAGAGCATGGGGTCTCAAGAAGAAATACCAAGACCATCTCCCTCACATCAGTGAAGGAAGTCATAGAGTGAAGACGCAAATGAGTTTGGTCAACGATTGGTGGAAGAGTACAAGATACCTCTGAAATTTTTGATGACAATCATAGTGAAACACCCCTAAGATATAATTAGATAAATATTCCACAGGAAATCTCAAGTGACAAGGATGATTCACCAAAGATGGCTAATAAGGCAGCAAAGAAAAGATGTCCACCCTTTATAGGGGAGGGTAAGGAAGATCCCATAAGATATATCGGAACCTACATAATGATTCGAAGGGTAAATGACATAGATCAACAAGATGATTTTTTGAATTTATTTCTTGCTACCTTGAGAGGATTGATGATGGATTGGTATCTAAAAAGAAAAAATACAGTAGATTTTTGTACTTGGAATCAAGTGAAAGATAAATTCATTGAATAATTTCATCCCTTGAAGGATGATGGAGACATTGTCACTGAAATTTGTATGACTAAGTAAAATCCTGATGAATATGTAAAATCATATAACAATAGATTAAAGCAATTAGTAGACAAGATGCATATGCCTTTGGCAGATGTATTGGTAAAGCAATAGTTCATATATGGATTTTTACCAAAATATAAGAAAAATATGAAGGCAATACCATCGAAAATGTATGATGAAGCTTTAAATCATGCAAATAATTTTGAAAGTGACTTGAAGTAGATGTATACAGAAATATTATCTCATCCCAAGTCCAATGATTCATATAGTGGAGAAGACAACACTATACAAAGGACAGTAGCCTCATTCCATCAAAAAATTTCCAAGATCATTAAAAACAAAGAAGCAAGCTTGATATGAATGATATTTGGTGCACATAATGTAAAATTGAAGGACATACAAATTTAAAGTGCCCATGAAATGATTATTGTCATATCTATAACATGTTGGGACATGAGGTAATGCTATATTCATATAATGCAAGAGTGCATCCACAGGTCTTGATAATCCAGGGGTAGGAAGAGAAACCAAAGGCCCTAGGAAGCAGACAACAAGCAACAAGTGGCAGTTATATAAATAGCCAACAAGGTGGAAGGTAGAAATAGAGAAATCGATAAGGAGGATAGAGTTTTTTGCAATATGAATCAGAGGGAGGCCGACCATACAATCTTGCAATTTCCAAAAGTGGGGAAATTTTGCAAAAAATTGTACTTCACCTCAGGGACAAGAAATGCAACAGGTAAACACTACACACATGTGTAGGTGGTGTGGTCCGGGTAACCACAAGGAATTATATTTCCCCAAGTATGTGAGTTTAAGTAACCTGTAAAATGCAAACTATTTGGATATTGAATTTCCTAGAGTTAAAGAGGAAACTCAAGAAGTTTTAGCCATAACAAGAAATCAGGTTAAAAGGGATAAGTATCCTGAGCCAGCAAAACAAAAGCAACACTGGTAAGTAGCAAAGAAAGTACTAGAATATGAAGCACAAAAAGCTAAGCAAGTAAGGTTAGCAGAAGAGAAGGAACTGAAGAAACCATTAGAAGAGAAGGCAGTTGTGCAAAATCTGGTAGCACAAGTTTTGAACACCACAGTAGAAATCAAAATGGCTAACTTGTTGGAAGCTATCCCATCATTACAAAAAGCGATGGTGGAAGAGATACAACCCCACAAGGTGATGGAAGTTCAAAGTCAACCGATTCAGGAGAAGAAACAAAAAGACCAATTTATGCACTCCACCATATTAATGATTGATGTGGGGAAGAAACCCGTATTAGTTCATATGGATATTTTAGGGCACAAATTGACACAAGTTATCGTAGATGGAGGATCCAGTGTCAATGTGCTACCTGAAAGAACTTCGTTAGAACTTGGTGCTCCATATCTATAGGCATAGAGCTTCTAACTATATGGCACTTCCCAGTATGGTATTGAGACAAAGGGAATCTTGACAACACAACGGGTAGTGATAGTTGACCAAGAGTTCGTCTTGGATTTCATTGTGATTATTATGTAGAAGCCTGCGTATGATGCTCTATTGGGAAGAGGATGGCTACATGTAGCCAAATTTAATCATAACTGGGGAAAGAATTAGATAAATTTTAAAAAGGGATAGCATAAGAATAAGATTAATTTGACTAATAAAAGGGTTAGTGAGGATGTAGCCACGACCGACGAATCAGAAAACTCTTCAGGAGATGAAGGATATGAACCTGACAAAGAAGGAATGTTGTACCTTAATGAATGTAGTGAAGATGAATCTAGATTTGATAGCGAAATCCTTCATTGGAAAATGGAGGAGTACAAAGTTTTGCAACCCAATTGCCTATGTATTAACTCAGAGGAGATCAAGGAAAATAAGACAAAATGAAAGTCATCCAGGAACCTAAAAAGGAAGCGAAAGAGAAATGGATGTTTCCAAAAAGTTTTATAGAATATACAGTAGGAGATGTAGAAATTGATGCAAGACCGACACACCCAAAGAATGTGGAGAAAGCAATGAGTGAGCCAAAAAATATCAAATACGAAGGACCCCAGATAGTGGACATCAATCTAGGGATGGAGGATGAACCTAGGATGATTCACTGTGGTGATGATTGGAACCCTGTATTGAAAGTGATAACCTTTAAGATATTCTTAGAATACAAGGATGTCTTTGCATGGACATACAAGAAGTTGAAGGGAGTACCACCTGAGTTATGTGTCCATAAGATCACGCTGATGCCTGGAGCATAACCAGTATGAAGAAGACCATATAGGATGAATCCAAATATGTTGCATTAGTGAATATAGAAATAGAGAAGATGTTGGATGCAGGAATCATCTTCAGGGTTACAAACAGTGAATGGGTATCACCTATAGTGGTCACCTTGAAGAAGGAAGTGGAAAAAATCATAATATGTATGGACTTTATGTCTAAACACAACAACCATTAAGGATCCCTTCTCGATTCTCTTCATAGATTCCATTTTGGAGGAAGTCGCAGGACATGAGATCTATTCATTTCTAGATGGATTTTCGAGTTACAATCAAATAATCATGGCCAAGGAAGATAAGCTGAAGACCACATTTATTATGGAGAATGGAATCTATGTGTATAATCGAATTCCATGTTGGCTCTGTAATGCCCTAGGTACAATTTAGTGCATTATACTGTATATATTTGATTAGTTGATGACGAGGAAGTTTAAAGTATTTTTTGACAACTAGTCCATTTATGGGGAGATCAAGGAGCATCTTCTTGCACTTAGTGAATGTATGAGTTGGTGCAAAATTATACAGATCTCATTAAACCCTAGAAAGTGTTACCTGATGGTACCATATGGAAAGTTGTTAGAGCACATAGTGTGCAGTGAGGGATTAAAAATAGATCCTAATAAGATCCGTATGATATTACACATGGAAGAACCATATGACATGAGTTCACTTAAAAACTTACTTGAATCGATGGGGTATTATCAAAGGTTTATTAGGAATTATGCACATGTGTCTTATCCATTGGATTCATTGACAAAGAAAAATGTTCCTTTTAGTTGGATAGAGAAGCACTAAGGAGCCTTTGAGGAGTTGAAGATTAAGCTTGTTAGTAGCCTGATTTTGGTGTTTCCAAATTGGGATAAGGAATTCCATATCCACATTGATGCTTCGAATTTTGTAATTGGATGTGCTTTAGCACAAGAAGGGTAGTTCCTAATTGATCAGCCTATTTTCTTTACTTGTCATCTATTGTCAAGGGTAGAAATAAAATATAGTACAACAGAAAGAGAAGACTTGGAAATGGTATTTGTAGTTCAAAAGTTCAGGCATTACTTACTGGTGAATACATTCGCTTGTTATATATTTCACCAAGATTTTTTGTACTTAATAAACAAACCAGTGATACACGGACGGTTCAGCAGGTGGCTTATCACCCTATAGGAGTTTTTATTTTGAGTGGTAGTGAGACATGGTAAGAAGCATGTAATTGCAAACCAACTATCTTGGATACGATTAGGAGAGCCTACAGGAACATGGATTTCGAATGAATTCCCTAATGCATAATTATTCACCATCAATTTTTTCTATCATGGTACAATTTTATTGGCCAGTATCTATCCATAGGAGAGTTGCCACAATAAATGACAACAACCAAAAATAATAAAGTAATTATGAAGTCAATGCCCTTCCAATTTATAGAGAGATTACTGTATAATATGGGAAGTGACGATATCTTAGGAAGATGTGTGATGGAGGAAGAAGTTAAAGTGGCATTGAAATAAGCTCATAAAGGCTTAGCATGAGGGCACATGGGACCAGATGCCACTGCTAGGAAAATATTACTAGTAGGATTATGGTGGCCCACACTATATAATGATGCAAAATAATACGTAAAAGCATGCGATACTTTTCAAAGGACAAGGAATCCAGTAAAGAGAGACTTTATATCATTGCATCAATTACAACCCCAAAAAATATTTTAAATATGGGGATTAGACTTCGTCGGACCATTGAAAACCTCTTGAAGAAGGAAGTGCAGGTGGTAGTAATCGAGTACTTGACAAAGTGGGTTGAAGTGGGAGCACTACCTAACAACTCAGGTAACTTGTTGAAGAAAACTTCTCTCCTGTTGACTTGTGATGGCAATTCCTTGTTGTCGACTTGTTGAAGACAACTTCTCTCCTATTGACTTTTTTGACGATAAATTTTTCCTGTCAACTTGTCTAACGACAACTTCTCTCCTACCAATTTGCCTAACAACAATTTTTCTCTTATTCACTTGCCTGATGGGAAGTTCTCTCCTATCAACTTTAATTATGATAAATTCTAATGGTTGACTATAATGATGGCAGTTTGTGGTAGAAAGGGTAATGCCAATAAGCACTAGACTCTCGTGTTTCTCACAATTGCAAATTCTCTAATGAAAACACCATACTCCTTTCGACTATCTTGCACAATAATTACACTTCATCCTTTGATAACAATTATTTAGACCTCTAGCTTCTATTAGTATTGGTTACAGTCATCAAATGACCTTTGTTTGACTATGAATTTGTTAGCAAAATTAACCTTTTGTTGTATAGTTGATATTTGTATATTTCATGAGTCCCTTAATGTTTATCGATTTTATATTTATGTATGGCATAATTCGTTTGGTTTGATGATATGATGCACACATGTTTTCTGCCAACTAAGTATTCAAATCCTTATGATGAACACTTCACAAATGCCTCAGACCTAGATTTCTTTTGCAAACTAGTCTTCATTGTATGTTATACTCCTCTACCACCCCTATTTATGATCTTTTCTTGTTGTGATTGCTACCCTTGCAAATTGCGGTTTAACTTCCACTACGTGTTCAAACTATTGCATGCTTGCCACATCACCACCTTGCATGCATTTTCATGATTTTTGTCTTTTTTAATTTCCTTATTTTATCTTTTTTTTACTTTTGGCTTTTTTTTTTTTTATTATTATTTTATTCTTTTCCTTATTTACACTATGTACAATGTGAGTCTTTACCACATGTCACTGATGTTGTGTGAATCGTATGGTTATGCCAACACGAAATTCCAACATATATGTTAATGATACCTCTTCCTATCCATGATGATGAATATCCTCACTCATTGAATTTTTGTTTTCACGCATTATTTTTGCTTGTTTTATGCTTCATTAATTCCATTAGCTTCGAGAGTGTTTTTATTGTTGTTTTGTCTAACAATCATTCCTAGTTCTCGTGATTATACACCAATCTTCCATTTCCCCCTCTTGTTGATGGTGTCTCACTCCTTTGACACATGGGCTTCTTTCATTTTCTTAACTACATCCAACTTCATTCTACTAACGATTACTTGTTCTGTCAAGTGACTAACGATCCTCTCTCCCATCATCATATTGATAGCCATATATCCTATCATCATTTTGAATGACTGCTTTCCTATCATCATCTTGATAGATATTTTTTCTCTCATCATCTTGATGAATAATTTCCCTATCATCATATTGATAGATAGTTTCCCTATCATCTTGATGAATAGTTGCACTATTTTCACCCTATCAATTACCTATTTTGTCAGTATCCTAATAGTAGACTACCATCCTATCAAACTCTTAGTTATTTGATATTCATCTAGTTCCTTAGTCGCTCAAGATGACCTCTTAAAATTCTATGGAACCCGCAAGGAGGTCTTGTGTTAGGAACCTACTATTAAAAATAGACTCACACAAAATACTATGTAATAACTAAAATGCATCAAATAATAAAATAACACTATGTAGAAAGTAATTGCAGAATTGAAACAATCTCACAAAATAACTCAGAATCACAAGCCACTTTGAGGGAACAACCTCCTTCAATATTTCATTAACTTGCACAAAGATACATTTGTACATGGCTTCATATGTTACACACCAAACCTAGCCGTCGGCTAGGTATTCCAGGAGTAAAACATTTCATATATATAGTAGATAGATTATTCAATTAAATCATCGTGTTTTATTTTTTATTCATTGCATTTTGCTATTGCCTTCATGGCGGGAACGTGCCCTCCCTGAGTGGCGAACTATTTTCCATTTAATTTAATTTATTTACTGCTATGGATTTCATATTGCTTCGTCATATTGCATTTGAGGAATTTGATCAGAATTAATTAGATACGAACGAAGTTAAATCGTTCCAAGTGGTATCACTCCAGACCGGTCGGGTTACTGTTTTCACCAAGCGCACTCTGTGTTTCTGGGATACTATTGTCACTGACCACAGCCCTACTATTACGAATTCATATTACAAGTAGAGCACAATTTTTGTGAGGAGCACAGTCTTCGTGATCTTATCATTCCCGAAACCAACACGCAAATTAAATTCACAAACTCTATGCTTGCGGATAGTACAGTGGCGGATTTGGGACACAGGTAACCAGTTTATCGTGGCTATCTACACGGTATAGGTGACCAACGGAATCAAAGCTATGCAAGCTGAAAATCCAATTGCTTAGCTATAGCAACGCCAAATCGCCACAGAAAAAACATATCCACTCGCCCAACATCGTCCTCCAATTAGCGTGCAGAATTAAAAGTTTAAACAGGGCAATCCTAAGGTTAGCGCCAGTTATAATTTCATTTTAATTTTTACTGCTGGGAAATATTCCACATCTTCCAGGGAGGGGAAAATTCTTGGTTTATATTCTTTTTGGGTCACTTAACTTCACGTGGCTTTGGGCCACACAAGCCTTCTTCCTCATGAACCTTGAGTCTTTCGCTCACGTGTCGTTTGGTCTTCCACTCGCGTGTCGTTTGGTCTTCCCTGTCATGTCTTCTGCTTACGTGTCGTTGTGTCGTTTGGTCTTCACTGTTGTGTCTTTCGCTTGAGTGCCTGCTATCTTATTTCGTCGTGTCGTGTCTTCCGCTCGCATGCCTACTGTCTCGTTTCGTCGTGTCATTTGGTCTTAGCTGTCGTGTCTTCCGCTCACGTTCCCGGGACGTCATCCGTTCTTCGACTGTGTTCGTCAGCTGTCGTATCCTCCGATGCTGTCAAGTTGCTGAAATTGTCCAAATAAAAAAAAAAAAAAAAAAAAAAAAAAAAAACAAACTATTGAAGGTTGCGGTCAAGGAGGCCACCCAAATTCAAATCCGCATCACAGTTGGAGTGACAGTTGAAGCGGATCCAAATTTTTGCTAGAATCAACCAATTTTGCTGCAGTCCAAGCTCACAAGCTTCTAAGCAGGTTATGCTAACTAATGCATGAGCAAAAGGTGGACCAAAGGATCTGACGGTCGATTATCAAGCTCGGAGACGACCAATAACAACGCAAGAAGACCTCATCGAAGCCCAGGTACAAAAAATTCTCCTTCTCCTTTCAAAATTTGTAGTTATAATCCACATCATCCACTAGTAGACCCTATGGCTACTAACCCTCCCCCAACTCATGAAAACATCACACAAGGAGACTCAAGTAACTTGGCCATTTCCAACGATGAATCTCTTCGAATCTTAATAGATGGTATGCGCGAAATTAGTATCAACCTAAAAACCCTAGTGCGAGCACAAAACCAACTTAATCCCAATAAATCACTCCCATGCCCAGGAATGAAGAAAATGATGATCAAGATGACGATTGGGAATAGCAAAGAGGCAATTCGGATAATTACAGGGATCGCTATCATAGACAGAGGTATAACCAAGATCAAGAAAGGGATATGGGTTATCACCAACCGAGAGGCCCTAATAATTTTCCACACATTGATATGCCCACTTTTGAGGGTCATGATCCTCGTGGTTGGATAGCCAAAATGGAAGGCATTCTCGACTTATACCAAATTAAGGAATTTGATAAAGTCCCTTTCGTTGCATCAAAATTAGGCACTGAGGCCTACCAATGGTTCGTATGGCTTAAGCGAGAGAAAGGAGCTACTATTAACTGGAAAAAATTCACTACCTCTTTTTTAGAAAGATTTGATGAAGGAGCTACATCATCATACACAATAAGAATGTTATCTCTTAAACAAGAAGGATCGGTTAGCGAATTCATTTCAGAGTTCACCAGTTTACTACCATATACTTTAGACCTCAGTCCCGACACAGTGGTAGGAGCTTTTTGCAATGGATTGAAAGAAAATATTAGGGTGGAGGTAGACATTCAAAATCCAACCTCACTGAATGATTGTATAAGAATAGCCAAGCTAGCTGAGAAGAGAAATAAGTTGTATGCACGGCGTGAAACTTATAGTCGTCCTTCGTATCACAACAATTCCTTTTGTAGAAATGATCAACCATCAAGATACTTTTGCTATAAATGTCGCACTCATCACCCCAGGGAACAAGCATGTGCCCAAAAACAAAACTTTCATATTGAATGTGATCAATATGAAGGAGAAGAGGAAGAAACTTACCACCAAGAAGAACCTATGCAAGAAGAACTACCAAGTACTTTAGAAGAGAAGGAAGAGGATACAATGGCGATCTCCGTGCATGCCCTCATGGGGTTAACCGCCCACCATACCATCAAGGTACCAGGATTTCTCCGCCGGAAAAAGGTGAATGTGCTAATTGATTCAGGCAGTACCCACAATTTTATCGACATCAAAACAGCAAAAGCTTTGAATTTATTCATTAACTCTTCCAACAAAGACAAATTCCAGGTTCTAGTGGCCAACGGGGTGAACACGCAATGTGTTGGTCGAACATCTCAAGTTTCCATAAAAATGGGAACTTATACCTGGTTTGGATCCCTTTTCATCATGAATTTAGGGAACTCTGATGTCATTTTGGGAGTTGAATGGTTGGAAACATTAGACACGGTTAGCTTCAATTTCAAAAAATTATTTGTGGAATGGAAGGAAAACGGACGAGTCATTCGCTTACAAGGCATTACTACTCCTCCATCACAAATGGTGAGCTCTCATAGTATGGAGAAGATGTTAAAAAAGGGTGGATATGGATTTATAGCTCAAATTAATTGTTTGGAAAAACAATCTCGAGAAAATTCGGATATTACTGCTCCAGAGTTACGAGACATCATAACACAATACGAAGAGGTTTTCCAAGAACCTAAAGGATTACCACCTAAATGATCTCATGATCATGCCATCCATTTGATTCCAGGGAGTGTCCCACCTAATTATATACGAACGAAGTTAAATCATTCCATCATATCTTTTAAAGAATACCTTTATACAACCCTAACCCTAAGCTCAAGATTTGGCTTACATAAAAAATGCTACTCAAGCTAGAATCTTCTACCAACATCGGTTACATTCTTCATAATGATTACATGAAATAGCCCCACTTGTCTAGGTGCCTTACTTGCCACATATCATTACAAAAGTATTACAAAATAATATTATAAGTGTGTCACCATGTTGGATGTGGGTCATTACATAATCAATTTAGAATTACAAAAATAATGTTAGGATGGGTTCCTAACATGTCCTTCCACTTCAAAAAGCTTTGTCCTCAAAGATATAGATGAGGGAACTAGTGCTAGAGCTGGTGGAGAGATTCCCATGTAGCATATTTCGATTGTAGACCACAACATTGAACAAGGACCTCAATAATGACTTGGTTGCGAAGCTTACACATCCTATGATCCAACAATTATTTTCGCTCAAGCAAGATAGAACCTTCTTCATCCAATTCTGGGAGGGCATATTGAACCTGTACCTAATTTCCCATAACCTTCTTGAGAGAGGATACATGAAAAATAAGGTGGAGCTTTGAGGTCAACGGTAGGACCAATTTATAGGTCGTGGCACCAATCTATTGTAAAACTTGTTAGGATCCATAGTACTTGATTGTAAATTTTTGGTATCGATAAAACTAGAGAGAGGATTATTTGTATGGATACAAGCAAAGGAAGACCGTATCACTAATATTAAAGCTACGATTAGAACGATGTTTATCAGCTTGTTGATGCATCTGGTTATGGGCCGCTTCCAAATTCATCTTCAATTGAAGGACTTTGACATGTTGACTAAGTGTAGTGTTGAATGCATGGAACTTGGAGCTGCCTAGAATGTAGGAGGAGGGTGTGCATGGAGGCCATCCATACACTACTTCAAAAGGAGTGACCTTGGTCATCATGTGATAAAAAGTATTATACCACCACTCGGCCAAGGGAATCTACTTCAACCACTATGTAGGATGATAAAAGGTAAAAGAATGAAAGTATGTCTCCAAACATTTTTTGATAATCTTAGTCTGGCCATTTGTTTACGTATGGTGAGATGAACTCATCTTGAGTTGAGTTCCCTATAATTTAAAAAATTCTTATAAAAAATTACTAGTGATTGGAGGGTGATGATCAAACACAATGGAGGCAAGCATTCCATGAAGGTGGAAGATAGAATCAAGGAAAAGTTGGGCAACTATAGAGGTCATGTAAGGACGGGAGAGGGAACAAAAATGAGCATACTTTGAATGATGATCCACTACCACGAAAATAACTGATTTTCCTTCAGACTTAGGTAACCCTTCAATAAAGTCCATTGAAATATTTATTAAAACCTTTTCAAGAATCGGTAAGGGTTGTAGAATTCCTGGAGAATGCACCATTTTTATTTTATTTGTTGATAAGTGTCACATGCTGCTATAAAATTTTATGTGTCCTTCTTCATACCCCTCCAATAAAAGGTACGCTTGATTTTTTCATACATTTTGAGGAACCCTAAATGGCCTACAGTGGGGAAAACATGCATTTTCTTGATGAGAATTTCTTGGAGTGGGGATGTGTGAGGAACAACAAGGTGGTAATGATATCATAAATATTTTTTGTTCCAAGTGTAACTAGGACATGAAGTAGATTTTGTTTAAAGTGAGGAAACCAAAGTTTGCAAGCTTGAATCCTTAAGAACCTCCTCACGAAGAGAATTTATCCATTGTGGAATAGGATAAGAAATGACACATAACATACTGTGAGCCTCAAACTAGTGAGAGAGGTCATCCGCCACAATGTTCTCCTTGCCCTTTTTATAAGTAATATCATAATCATAACCAATGAGCTCAAAGACCCACTTATGTTGTTCGGGGGTGGAAACCCTTTGCTCCAAGAAAAAGTTGAGACTTTGATGATCTGCTTTAATGGAGAAATAATGCTCAATGAGATAATTTTTCCAATGAGTGATCTCATGCAAAATGGTTAGAATTTCCTTAGCATAAGTGGATTTATCTAAATCGCGATTAGAAAGCGCTTTACTAGTGAAATCCAAGTGGTTCCCTTACTACATCAACACTGCACTAATACCATTTCCTGAAGCATCACTTTCAATTACAAAAGGCTTAGAAAAATTAGGCATTGCTAATATTGGAGTGTTTATCATAGCATATGCTTCAACTCTAGGAAAGTCTATTCAATTGGACTAGTCCAAGTAAAAGAATCCTTTTTAACATGGAGGTTAAGGGAGTGGCAATTTTTCCACAATTGTAGATAAATTGCGGTAATAGCCTTTAAGACCCAAAAATCCACAAAGACCTTTTAGAGTGTAAGCTTTAAGACACTCTTGAACTCCTTGAATATTCTTAGGACCAACTTTAACGCCATATTTAGTGACAATGTGTTCCAAATATTCCACTTTTGTCAACCCAAAAGAACACTTGGACCACTTAGCATAAAGGTGATGTTGTGCCAATAGTTGGAGAGTCTGATCCACATGAGGAAGATGCCCTTAACAAGAGTGACTATAAACCAAAATATCATCAAGAAAACCATAATGAATTTACGGAGAAACAAATGAAAAATATTATTCATGAGACTTTGAAATGTAGAAGGCACATTGGTCAAGTCAAATGGCATCACCAAAAACTCATAGTGAACCTCGAAAGTATGAGATACGACTTTTGGAATATCTTCATCCCTGAGCCTGATCTAATGTTACCTAGAGCGAGGATCCAATTTAGAGAAAAACATAACCCCATGTAGCTCGTCCAATAATTCATATACCACTAGAATAGGAAACTTTTCTTTGATGGTGAGCTTATTGAGCTCACAAAAATTAATACATAATCACCATGATCCATCTTTATTTTGTACCAATAAGATAGGAGAAGAGTAAGGACTGTTACTTGGGTGGATTACTCTAGCTTTTAATAATTCTTGTACTAACTTCTCTATCTCTTACTTACCTTACTTGATTTTTCTTTTACCATTAGACTTAAGTACCAAATTGCCTATCTTAAATTCCATCTTCCATAAGTGCTTATAATGCCATAGTTTTCTTTGATTTTGGGAAATATATGTTGCCCATTGTGCCATGACCCTATTCTCTTCTAATTGTACTAGTGTAGTGGCCTTTTCTTCCAAGCTCTCATTATCCCTCAGGCAGTTTTTTATTGCTACCCATAAACTAGGTACTAGGAATTCAACCGAAACTACCACCTCCTATCCATACATTAATTAGAAGGGTGTATGGTTTGTTGTCGACTTGAAGGTTGTCATGTATGCCAATAAAAATGTTGGTAATTATTCCTCTTGATTGGCTCCTTCCAAATTTTATATTTTATACATTATAGAAATTTAATACTTATTTGTTGCTTTAGCTTATCCATTTTATCTAGGATAGTACAAACTAGATAAAGAATAAAAGGTCCTAAATTTTATAGTCAGGATTTGAATAATTTTATAAGGAAATTACCTTCCTATCACTTGTTAATTATAAGGGGATACTAAACCTTGTGATCACTTATTCATACAAGAAGTGAGTAATGCTTCTTGTAGAATTATCTGGTAGAGCTTTTGATTCCACCCATTTTATCAGATACTCAATTACCACTATAATGTATCGACACCTCCCACTACACCAAAAAGGATATTTAAAAATAGTTATTCATCCATCATCTATGAGAGCATCGTAAAAAGTCCATGCCATACGTCAATGGTTAAAAAACACCTCAAAATATTGCTCTCTTAGGGTCTATTAGAGTGGTTAAAATCACCTCACAAACCACTTTAATAGATCCTCAGAGGGTAGTTTTAAATAACCCTCTTAGGGCTAAGAGGGTGGTTTTACTCTTAGCCCTAAGAGTACGATTTAAAATCACCCTCTTAGCCCTAAAAGGGTGGTTTAAAACTACCCTATTAGGGCTAAGAGTAAAAATACCATCTTAGCCCTAAGACGGTGGTTTAATTTTTCCCTAAGAATTGCCTCCTTCGATCGTTTACCTATATCTATATCCTCCACCAACAAAGAGAATACGTCTTGGAAAGAGCCTTCATAACAATGGCTTCCATAACCATAACACATTTTTGAGCAATGGAATAGTGTTGTACTCTCTAATATCTATAGTTTTTTTTCATCACTCCATCCTTGTTCCTTAGATGACTGAGTAATTTTGGCTCAATTATCCATGTCGTTTGTATAAATCCAAGAAGTTTCATGAAGGCTTCTATTGCTCCTCCTGAATGCATTTCTAGTCCAGGGAGACACATCAAATTCCTGTAAGATAAGCTCTCTATGGTCACTTATTAGGCATATCTCCATTAGTTATCTTGGATTAAGTAATTTATCACCAAATAAACCCATTTGATTCTTCTTGAAATCCATTGAAGCAGGGATTAGAATTATAGGAAAGGGCTTCATACCAACTACATACAAAATATGGCAATGTGAGTAGTCCCATAATCAGCATTAACAAGTACATAATACTGCATATCAAGTACATTCAAAAGCTAGAAATATGGAGAGTTTCATCATGAAGTTGTGACTATTGAAGAATAAAACCATCTTATCAATAGAGGTCTTATCTAGCAATACGAGTATCCTCATAATCAACAATACCAATTGTGTTATAAAATATGCACATTATTGACTATGAAAAGATATGCATAAGAAAAAAAATTGCAAACTTGCATTGGAAAAATTATAAGAAAAGAAACGTATGGTAGATAACAAGAGCATTAAAATAAGGAGTGTGAAAATTCCTAGAGTCTCTAGGAAATTGGAATTTGGAAGTGCCACACCTAACATATATAACAAGGGGTCTATCTTTGCATCTTTTCATAAATTCTAAAGAGGTCAAGAAAGTTGAAATGTACAGTACTTAAGATAAAAAAATCTGTTTATGGAAACTGATTTCCATAACTCACCATCATAGCATGAGTTGATTCATATGTAGCCAAATTACAATTTTGTACAATTTAGTCATATGAAACCAAATTATAAGTTTGTGAAACCTATCTTATTACTTTATTGTAACAATATGAGTGCACATGTAGAGGCTAGTGATGTAGTATTCCCAATGGATAGGTGGCTTAGAAGCTATGGAAATGATTTCCAATATCTCAAACTCCAACTTGTACAAATCGTATAGCTTGTACGATATTCATCGTACACTAGTTCAACTTGTAAAAATAGCTTGTACGGTCACAAAATCATATAGTTGTATGATAAAAATCATACAACCCTATGCTTGGTATGATTTAGTACACAAAAAACTAGTTGGAACAAGTTTTATAAGTCAAATCGATCTGTTTTGTAATCGATTTCCTCAAACTAGCATCAATTCCTTATTTGGCATAATTAGGTTGCAACATGAATTACCAAATCGAGTAAAATGATAGTTTGTATGATTTGGTAGAAACCCTTATATGGTTTGTATGAAATATTGTTGCAACTATCTTCTATATATATCACTTGATACCACCAATCCTTCTAAGACAAAATTTGGGAAGGTACTAAGCCTTGATTGCTCCTATTATTCACAACATATAAACCCTAATTCATTAGCAATGAATTATATTCACCATGGATGATTCCAAAAACCGTACAACTATTATAAAATGTTAAAATACAACTGCAATTCATATTATAATTCATGCCCAAACCATTCCAAAGTGGTTTCTGAAGCATCGCATCATTTACAATTGTCATTCCCAACGGATTTCCAAAATAATATTTTTTATAAGGTTTATTAAATTCTAATTCAATTTTTATCAAATTAACCCCAAATGCACATTCCAACTTCATTTTATTTAATTTTACATCATGCATGTGCATATTTGTATGTTTTTCTCTTTGCTTGTATGATTTGAATTTTTACACTTTCATCAAAACTGAGCAAAATTTAACAAATCTATGCAAATCCATGGATTACTTTGTAGGGAGCAAATACACCTCATAGAAGAAGAAATAGTGACAAAGAGGATTTGCCTAGTTATAAAATTTTTGATAGTTCTCGTAAAATGCACAAGGAGGAAGCAAAATATACAACAGGAACAAAACATACAAACTGGAAGCTAAAACGTAAAAGGTATAATGTAATGCAATGAAATGCAGATGAAATGCAATTTGAGTTGTATTTGTGAATGAATTTGATAATAAATATAATTAGAATTAGTAAAGGGTGTAATTAAGAATTATTTTATATGTGGGTAGTTTTAAATAATGAATTGCCTCAGGAAACATCCTAAGAAAATGTTATATAAGGCCCCCATTTCAATTTCATAGGTCTGGCTAGGGAATGCATCTATCTGATTATTGTGTGGAATTACTGGTTTACTATGTATCCTTGTGGAAGTTTTTAGTAATTATGGATTCATAGGGCATGTTGGGAGTGGATTTCTCAATAGGATTATTAGTTTCAGATGTATGAAACCATCTCTAGCTGATCAGGGATTGAATTTCTCATCACAGAGAGATTAGCTGAGCTTAAAAGAGGCAGACAAGGGTTTGCTAAATTTTGAATTCATTTGGGTTGATGAACTGACCATTTGGGTTATATTGTTTTGGCTATACTTCATCTGGGTCAGTGCCATTTTGATTTATTTTGGAGTGATAGATGCAATACTGGAGCAGATCGTACAACATATGGGTGCTTAGGGAATCAAGTCATTTGCTCACAGTAGGGAAATATCCCATCAAATCATTCTAGGCAATTTACAAGGCAAGGTCGAACCCTTCAATAGCTATACATCTTACTTGCAGTTACCTCGGGGTGCATGCAAAAATTAATTGGGCTTGGATTCACATTTTTGAAGGTTACATTTTGGGTGGCTTCATTTGGAGAGACAACTACACTTTACGGGGAAGGAATCGGAGTTTCGATGATCAAGTTACGAGCAGATGAACGTTTCAGTTGTGTAATTTCCAATTTGCTTTGCAAATATAGACCTGTACTTTCAGGTCAAAAAATTAAATAAATAAATATCCATCTCCTTACTGCAAATTTATCATTTGTTCAAATGTTTGTTTTCTTATTGCATTATGAATGAAATTCAAGTCAATGCCTCAAAATAAACAAGCAAAACCGATAATTTCATTGCAAAAACAAACAAGCACAAACCAAAATAACTCATAACCAGCAAGTGGAGGTGTATATTATAGATTTATAACTTAAAGTTATAACTTAACATTAAAAAATATCCCCTTTCACTTTGCCTAGTAACCCTTTTCCAAGGTCAACACTTTCAAATGGTAGAATTATACCCTCTGAATGTTGAGATTCTCACCAAGATGAGTCCCTAACCAAACTATTTAGCCTAGGGGACCCCTGTGACTAGGCTAACAGGTATTTGCTCTATCTACTATAGAGAAGGGGATATTACAAATAACTAAGAAGAAAAAGGAGAGAAGTAAAGAGATTGGAGAGATTGATAAACTTACCATCAAATTGGTTATAGCAAAGAGATAATAATCAAAATGAATCAGGTTCTGATACAAACATTTCTGATGCATACAAGGAGATCCTAGAAACCGCATCTCCATAAAGATGACTTGAGAAAAGAATATGGAGACATCGTTTAATATGGGCATATCATAGAATTAGAGCACTATGAAAATTATCACCAAGCGTAAGATGAAGTAGAAGTCCACTAGCCAATATTAAATTGGTAGATATAACTCCTAATAATCAAGCAACGAGAGGGAGGAATCAACAAGGACCCCTAAGGCTTCAACCAGGTAGGGGAGGAGGTATTCGACCATGGAATGAAAGAAGTCAGGGTGATATTACACCAAGAGGAGGAAGAGGACGAGGAAGATTTCGACCCCCTACTCCTAGATGGTCGGGAGACACACCTTTAGCATGTTTGAACTGGACACGAAATCTGCAAGGTATACCAGGGATAAGAGGAATATTACCAAACCCTAAATGGCGATACCCAGTGGGATGACCACCACTAATCTGATAAGGACCTTGAAGAGTGGAAGGAGGTAGAGGATTACTCCAAGGAAGGGAGGAACCACCAATTTTTTAGAGAGTTTTGATGTCAAGGGGAGTAGAACATGGAAGGCACTTGCGAGGTAGAGGCCTTGCTGGTAGAGAAAAAGTGTGTTTTGCAGATGAAAGAAACCATGGACAACAAAGGATTCGATCATCAAGTCTGGAGACAAAATTGATCTGAGGAGGTAGGTAGAGAAGTTGCTCAAATGATAATAGAATAGTCAGAGCACTACCACCAAGGGATCCATCACTTGTACGACAAGAGGAAGAGACGTCAGGAGAAGATACTCTAACTTGCAATTGTACAATTCCAAATTGCACACATGGTAGTGGAAGGCCAGGGAATTTAGTAACATCACAAGTTGATATGAATCACCCTAGAGAGCAAGTGGTGCTAGATGATACAATTACTTGTAATGTCATGGTCAAACCTCCAAGAGAAGAATCATATAGGACCATGCAAGTGATTGTCACTGTGCAATTACCACAATGGTAAGTATAAATAGTATTAGAAAATGAAAAAAATAATAATAAAAAAGAAGAAAAGAGAAAAAGAAAAGAAAAAGAAAAAGAAAAAATAAAAGAAAAAGAAAAAAATAAAATTCCTTAGTTGTGAAAATCCCTCGGGATGCAATTAAGAAGGAATTTGGTTGAAAACCGAAAACGACGGCCTCTTCAAGAGAAAAATGGAAAATTTCTCTAAGTGACAGATCGTACAAATCAGTTTGAAGGTGAAAAAGCACAAAGTTGAAATCGTACAAGCAAAAATAGAAAAGGCACACATAGAAATCATACAAAGCTAGCCTATTGTACGATTTAGATCGTATAGTGTACGATTTTATCATACAGATGTATGATTTGCAACCATCGCAATTATTGTTCGCATGCGCGAAATGATGAGTTGTTGAGAAATGTACAAAAAATATGAAATCGCATGCAGGAAGTAGTGATTTTTCAATCATCCATGCAAAAGAAGACAAAAATACATGCAAAGAAGGTGAAGTGGCACAATTTTAAGAATCAAACAGTTAGGGTTTTTCAACAATTTAAATAAGGACAAGTTTGAAGTATTTTTTACAAACCTTACAAGGGTAAATTCAAAATTTCAAGGAGAGCGAAGGTGAAAAGCTTGCAACTAGATAAAATCTTCTACATGGGTGTTGAAATTCACCAGTAGAACTACAGATTGCATGACCCATTTTAATTTTACACCAGGGAGACTTTTCACATTCAAATAAAATCAAATTGAAAGAGAAAAAGTGAGGGTTTTGACTCCATTAAAAGCAAATTTTAAATTGCAGCTGAAGGGAAGCGAGGGTTTGTAGTAGGAGGTATATAAGAAAGAAATAAATGGTTGAAAACATCCACCTAGGGTTTAAGGAAATTGTAAATTAGAGCCAAAATGAAGAAATTGCAAAAAAAAAGAGAACTCACAAACCCTAATCAAAGAAAAAGTAGCAAAGATCAAAAAATGAATTCTAAGAGTTGTACAAGGCAGGAGGAAAAGGGGATATGATCGTAAAACCCTGCAACCCAGCCAGGAAAGTTTTTTTTTGGGAGAAATTGCACCAAGTAAAGGAAAAATTGTAGATTTGCTCATGAATTGCACTGGAAAGATAGATTGGGATATTTTAGCAATTGGGTTGGTAACAAATCATGGACAGGAAGTGAAAATGTAAGTTTCAGGCAAATAAGGATTTCAGAAGACATATTGTATGATTTGGAGGATATATTGTATGATTTAAGGGAGAACTTGTACAATTTCAAGCACTTCAAAGGCTGATTTAAACCCTTTCAAGCAAATCATACAGAATCATACAAATTTGGGAAAGGAGAATAGGTGGAAAGGGAAGTTATACAAATTGGTACGACCCTTGTAGATTTTGGTGCAACCGATGTATGATTTACATTTTGTGAACGGTTTTGGAGTAGTTGTATGAAATTGTATGATCAAGAAACTGTTTAAAGGATTGTATGATTTAGAGGTTGTTGTACGAACAAAAAACGTACATGAACGGTTTGGAGGGAGTATTGTATGATTTATAGTAGCTTTGTATAGTTTTCAAAGGACTTCTATTTACATGATGGTTGATGTTCGAAAAGAAAATATTATTAAAGGAATGGCAGGAAAATAATTTCAATCGAAGAGTTTGGATACCGGTTAAGAAGAATTGTAGCCAATAGAGTTGAAAATTCACCAAGACCTCTGCATAAGAGGGAGTCACATCCACGACAACACCAAGGGTAACAGTTTTAGTCTCATGGTTATCATGGTAATCATATTTTGAGGAAAGGAGGATATAGGCTATGGAGATAGCAGAGGTATTGGAGGGATGATCAAAGGACACCGTCAAGGTTTCAAGAGGAGGAAATGGCACAGGAAAGAGCCTCGAGGAGGGAACTGCATAGTGGAGACCATTATGTAGATCCAGAGGAGGACCTAAGTAGTGAATGTAAGGAGGACCAGGTTGATATAATGAGGATATCATTTATACAACATGGAGGAGATACATGCCATAAGTGGTGGAATAAAGAAGAAAATAAGAAGCACCTATTGAGAAAATATTTTGAGAAGGTTGGTGTAGTTGTGACAGCACATGTGCCACTGTACCAGAAGACCTTCTTTTATAACTATCTATTGTAGATTGTTCAGGTATACAATCTTGTAAGCAAACTTGCCTATGTTAATGTGAGCAAACGGTCGGTGAAGGTAGAGTTCACAACAGAGGTGTTTAGAAGAATATTTGGATTGCCAAAAAATGGCAATGAGATAGTCAATAAGTTGCTTGATTTTATTGAGACACATCACATCATCACTTCACTCACCAATGTGAAATCGTTGACCAAAGCAAAGCTATCGGGTGCAGGAACTCGAGGGATGAAGTAGATCCAGTTGATAGGAAAGGATTGACCATGCGCCATGAATATTATAATGGCTCGACTGTCAAGAGAAACACGAGCCATAAATATACAAATATGGATGGCTCAATACATGGAAGGTATTACCAAAGGAATTTAGTATGATTGGGGTACCTATCTGGAGAGAAAAGTGCATGACGTACTGACAAAAAGGCCAAAGAATTTTGGGATGAATTTCCATACCATTGGATTGTTATTGAACATTGTTACACATATGGGAATTCATTTTCTAGGCTTGACAGAGCCTAGGAATATTGATGTAGGTAAGCCAACCATTCTATGGTGGGCAAAGTCTGTGCTAATTAAGGAGACTCCATATAAATCTCAGGAAAATAAAGCAACTAAGAAACAATCCATTGTAGTGTATGAGGATACTCCTTCGGATGATGAGGTACACCATTGAAGGAAAAGACATAGGAAGTTGCAACCTGAATTGGAAAAACAAGCACTTTAACAATGATAGTAGGAGCAGTCGTTAGTTCAAGAAAGGGAGGAAATTATGGGGAGGTAATCTAGCTTAGTACGAATAAGAACAAGAAGAAAATAAGAGAGAATGACAAAGAATCCCATTTTGGAAAAGTAAATCAAGCTTGTACAGGATAATTAGCAAGAGGAAGGACATTCAGACTTGGAGAGGCTAGATTTACACAATTGGGATTGGGCAAATGTAGAAGAGATGGTAGAATACCCACAAATTTTCTAGTCTACCATTATTAAAATTTTGGATGATACAAAAGTGAGGCAAATAGTACAAGAAGTGATATCCACTACACAGTAAGGGAGAAAACCAAGGTGGTAGTGGAAGCCACTGAAGAAGATTCAAGAGATAAAAATAAGCCTCGCTTCAGATTCATGATGGGAGGAGGCACTAATCAAACTGAATAGAGTGATGCACAAGAAGATACAAATTCACAGAATGTACAAGGAGTGGTGCAAGCATCATAGGAACAGTAAAATCCTATTGTTGAAGAGGTCATGGCAATGGAAGTTTAGAATAATCAAGAAGAAAAGTAGGTGATAGAAGAACAATAGGTCGACTTATCTGAACATTAAAATGAAGTCCAAGAACCAATAAGGAAACATCAATCTCATCCTAAGGTTATTGATATTGAAGATGATACAGAGGTTGAGAGACCTGCGAGACAAAATCCACCGTAGGAAAATATAAACGTGGATAAAACACTAATGGAGCGTGGGAAGCTCTGGTCACCACTTGGAAGAAGAGGAAGAACAAACTCCTATATATGAAGAACTACGGAGGATGCAGAAAAGCTACCTCTTGGAAATACCATAGTTCTCAAAGATTGAAATAGAAGAGGATGCAAAAAGGGTAGACTATCAGGTGGACCATTTCTTCTCTCATATGGGCAATGCCATGGCCAATGCCAAATTATAGTTTTGTATTGGACGCATAGGAGAATTGAAGCTATGGGAGGAACAAGTGTTTATCAAATTGAAAAAAATAACAAAATGGGTGAGTAGTGAGGATCATACAAGGAGAATTGATGATATCCATGTACAACACCCATGGAGGTTACCCAGGGGTGAATTAACAACGATGTTAGGAAGAGATGACTTAAAATGAGTGAAAATTAACCACAGGCAGCATTCGAGGTTGCACCTGGATAAAGCCAATTATCTGACTTGTTCCTTGAATACAGTGGAGTTGGAACATAAGAGGGCAAACTCAGGCTTGGCTATCACTATGAGGAAGTTGAACTTCCTAACACATTGGATAGAGTGGTTGAGCATAGGATTGGAGCAGATCTATTAGCTCAAATAATCTCATAAGTAAGAGATAGAGGTCACTCAGAATGAAATGGTTACAATAGAGGAAGAATTGAATAAGAGTAAGGTTACAATAGAAGAAAAGTCAAAGAAATTAGAAGAAGAACTACTAAATAATAGGGTTGGTTTTGAGGCCAAAATCAGTTCGCTAGAAGAGGAGAAGTGACAGGTCTCCCAAATGGTAGAAGAAATGATCAAGGAGTTGGAAGCTCAACTAACAACAAAAGAAGAACAGTTGCAGGCGAAGGATGAACAACTGAAAATACAGCTTGTAGTGAAAGATGAGCAATTGGATGTGAAGGATAAGAAGATAGAAGAGCTTACAAAAGACAATAAGTGATATAATGATATTATCTTGGAGAAGCAAATGCAATTGAACATTAAGGAGGAGACTATTCATGCTTTGGAGGCTAATATTAATCATCATATGAAGATCATTATAGACAAGAATGAAGAGTTAGCAGTAGCAACTCGAACAAAATCACATTTATAGGAGAAGCTTAAGAGGAGTGCTACTGAGCGTGAACAAAAATTAAGGGAACTACTGAATATTTTCGAGGAGACCAAAAACCAGGATGGTATGAAAGTAGTAGAAATGGGTAACTACACAGCCAAATTGTAGAACCAACACGTAATTCTTCATTCCCAACTGGAAGACAGTGAAGCCTTGGTCAAAGAATATGAGGCTTAGCTGAAACAAAAAGATGAGTCAGTAAGGACACCGACCAAAGTAAAGGGGAGGGCAGATGTAGGCAAAAAATCCACCTCTTAGAAGAAGAAAAAGTGATAAAAAGGATTTTCCTAGTTCTGAAAATTTTGATAGTTTTGGTAAAACGTACAAGGAGGAAGCAAATCCTACAAAGCAAGATAAAAACATACAAATTGGAAAATAAAACGTGCAACATATAATGTAATGCAACGAAATGAAGGTGGAATGCAATTTGAGTTGTATTTGTGAATGAATTTGATAATAAATATAATTAGACTTAGGAAAGGATGTAATTAATAATTTTGTTATACGTGGGTAGTTGTAAATAACGAATTGCCTCAGGAAACAACCTGGGTAGATGTTATATAAGGCCCCAGTTTCAATTTCGTAGGTCTAGTTAGGGAATGCATATATATAATCATTGCATGGAATTATTGGTTTATTGTGTAACCTTATGGAAGTTGTTAGCAATTATAATGTACCATTCAAGAGTAATGAATGAACCACATTGCATAGCATTCTTTCATATCATTGTACAATTTTGGAATGATGGATTAGTGTTTTGCAGTATCTGATTGTTGCATGTTACTTTTCTATGTCTATGGATGATGTTAATGCACTAGTATGAATAATGGAATTGAATCACCACTAGTGTGAGCCTTGGAAGTGATTTATGAGGAATATTACATCAGGAAAAGATGTCCTGGGAGTTGTTATACGATTTCTAGACATTGCCATTGTGAAGAACTTTCTCAAACCCTAAATACAGAACTTGCATGTTGGTAAATATGGAGTGATATTATAATGAACACCCCCACTTGCTGGTTCTGAGTTATTTTGGTTTGTGCTTGTTTTTTTTTGCAATGAAATGACTGGTTTTGTTTTTTTAGTTTGAGATATTGACTTGAATTTCATTCATAATGCAATAAGGAAACAAAAATTTGAACAAATGATAAATTTGCAATAAGGAGATTTATTTATTTAATTTTTTGACCTAAAAGTACAAGTCTATATTTGCATAGCAAACTGGAAATTACACAGCTGAAATGTTCATTTGCTCGTAACTCAATCACTGAAACTCCAATTCCTTCCCTATAAAGTGCAGTTGTCTCTCCCAATGAAGTCGCCCAAAATGTAACCTTCAAAAATGTGAATCCAAGCTCAATTAATTATTGCATGTACCTCAAGGTAGCTGCAGGTAAGATGTACGACTACTGAAGGGCTCAACCTTACCTTGAAATTCGTGCCTCACTCTAAATGCCTTCAAAATACCACTAAAATGATCAACTGGTGAGCCAAAGATATTGGTAAATTACCTAGAATGATTCGATGGGATATTTCCCTGTTGTGAGCAAATGACATGATTTCCTAGGTGCCCATATTTTGTACGACCTGCTCCAGTATTGCATCTATCACTCCAAAATCAATAAAAATGGCACTGACCCAGATGAAGTATAGCCAAAACAATATAACCCATATGGTCCGTTCATCAACCCAGATGAATTCAAAATTTGGCAAACCCTTGTTTGCCTCTGTTAAGCTCATATAATCTCTCTGTGATGAGAAATTAAATCCCTGATCAGCTAGATATGGTCTCACACATTTGAAACTGATAATCATGCTGAGAAATCCACTCTCAACAAGCCCTGTAGATTCTCTGACGAAAATCTCTGCAACTCCTCATAAAAAACACAAAATATCCATATACAAAATGAGACCCAACGTGAAAATATGAGGTTAGGGTCGAATTAGGATTTGGGTGCCACATTTACCTTGGGTTTTTAAAATTCAAATGATGTCTTTTAATACATGTAAAGGGGCCACGCCCACCCCCATGTCCTAGTCGAGTCACTTTTTACCTTTTAAGTTATAACTTTAAGTTATAACTTAACATTATAATTCATCATTATAACATGTTCCCCTTTCCTAGTGACCATCTGCCTTGGTCAACACTTGTAGTTGATAGAATTAAGGCCCGTAATTGTTAAAATATCCTGTGCCAAGGTAAAACTGACCTCCTGAACCAAAATTGAATCTCTACCATGGATTAAAATAGCGAGATCTTCACCAAATTGAGTTCCACACCATTCTGTTTAGCCTAGGGGACCCCCATGACTAGGCTAACAGGTCCTTATTTCTCCTACTGTTGAGAAGGGGACATTACAGTCTCCCCTTCTTGAAATTGCTTATACCCAAGAAATTGAAAACCTGAAGTCTGCATTATTGACTCTCCCTCCCATGTGGCATCTTCCTTAAATAAATCTTTCCACTTGATTCAATATTCCTTAATGATTCTCCTCCTGAGGGTACGTTCATGCTGGTCAATCATTGCCTTTGGAATTAGTACCAGCTTACCTTCTTCATCCAGAGGTGGCAAATCTACTAAGGGTGTGACATTGTATCCCAAGGCCTTCTTGAGGTGTGGCACATGGAACACATTGTGTATCCTGCTTCTCTCGGGTATCTCCAGCTCATAAGATACCTCTCCCACTCATTGAGAGACTCGAAATAGGCTATAGAATAGGGGTTTGAGCTTCTCAGCTCCACTCCTCTTTAGTGATGACTGTCTGAATGACTACAGTCTCAGATAGACCATATCTCTTACCTCAAATGTGCGTTCAATTCTCTTCTGATCAACATATTTTTTTTGCTGCTCTTGTACCTGTATGATGTTCTCTTGCAATGAATGTATGATATCCCGTGTCTCCTGTAGAAGATCTTTGGCTCTCGAAACCCGACTGTCACCTAACGCCAAATCCATGAAGCTAGGAGCTTCATACCCATACAAGGCCATGAATTGGGATATTTTTATTGACATGTGATAGGATGAATTATAGCAGTTACTCACTCAAATGTACCCACCTAACCCATGCCTTTTGCTGCCCCAACACATAATTCCTCAAATATCCTTTTATCCATTTTTTGACAATTTTAGTCTGACCATCTATTTGAGGATGATAACTTATGTTGGGTGTCAACTTTGTCCCACACAATCTAAATAACTCCTACCAAAAGAGACTCATAAACTTACTATCTCTATCACTGAATATGGACTTAGGTAGGCCATACAATCTGAAAACTTCCCTAAAAAAGAGTTCAGCCACCTGTGTTGTTGAAAATCTTGTGGTGATAGCAAATAAATGGGTAAACTTGGTACGTATATCTACCACCACAAATAAATAATCCTTTCCATGTACCTTGGGAAGTCTTGTAACAAAATCCATAGATATACTTTCCCATTTTTGTGAAGGAATGGGAAGTGGCTGTAGTAACCCTGCTGGAAAAGTATGCTCATGCTTATTCTGTTGGCACACAAAACACTCTCGGATGTACTGTAGAACCTCATCCTTGAGTCCTCTCCAAGCAAACCTCTCAAAATCTCGGCTGTCCCTCTCACTCATGAAATGTGGGCTTCACAGGCTGGCAAGATTAAGTGGCTCTGATACCACTATAATGGACACCCCCACTTGTTGGTTCTGAGTTATTTTGGTTTGTGCTTGTTTGTTTTTTTAATGAAATGATTTGTTTTGCTTGTTTAGTTTGAGATATTGACTTGAATTTCATTCATAATGCAATAAGGAAAAAAAAATTGAACAAACGATAAATTTGCAATAAGGAGATTTATTTATTTAATTTTCTGACTTGAAAGTACAGGTCTGTATTTGCATAGCAAACTAGAAATTACATAGCTGAAACGTTCATTTGCTCGTAACTCGATCATCGAAACTCTGATTCCTTCCCCGTAAAGTGTAGTTCTCTCTCCCAATGAAGCCGCTCAAAATGTAACCTTCAAAAATGTTAATCCAAGACCAATTAATTGATGCATGTACCTCGAGGTAGCTACAGGTAAGATGTATGACTACTGAAGAGTTTGACCTTACCTTGAAATTCATGCCTCACTCTAAATGCCTTTAAAATACCACTAAAATGATCAACTGGTGAGTCGAAGAGATTGGTAAATTACCTAGAATGATTTGATGGGATATTTACCTATTGTGAGAAAATGACATGATTTCCTAGGTGCCCATATGTTGTACAGCCTGCTTTAGTATTGCATCTATCACTCCAAAATCAATCAAAATGGCACGAATCTAGATGAAGTATAACCAAAACAATATATCCCATATGGTTAGTTCATCAACCCAGATGAATTCAAAATTTGGCAAACCCTTTTCCGCCTCTGTTAAGCTTAGATAATCTCTCTGTGATGAGAAATTAAATCCCTGATCAGCTAGATATGGTCTCACACATTTGAAACTAATAATCCTGCTGAGAAATCCACTCTCAACAAGCCATGTAGAATCTCTAGCGAAAATCTTTGAAACTCATCACAAAAAACATAAAATATCCATATGCAAAATGAGACCCAACGTGAAAATATGAGGTGAGGGTCGAATTAGGGTTTGGGCGCCACATTTACCTTGGGTTTTTAAAATTCAAATGATGTCTTTTAATACATGTAAAGGGGCCACGCCCACCCCCATGTCCTAGTCGAGTCACTTTTTACCTTTTAATTTATAACTTTAAGTTATAACTTAATATTATAATTCATCATTATAATATGTTCCCATTTCCTAGCGACCATTTGCCTTGTTCAACACTTGTAGTTGATAGAATTAAGCCCTGTAATTGGTAAAATATCTTGTGCCAAGGTAAAAATGACCTCCTGAACCAAAATTGAATCTCTACCATGGATTAAAATAGCAAGATCTTTGCCAAATTGAGTCCCACACCATTCTGTTTAGCCTAGGGGACCCCCATGACTAGGCTAACAAGTCCTTATTTCTCCTACTATTGAGAAGGAGACATTATAGTCTCCCCTTCTTGAAATTGCTTATATCCAAGCAATTGGAAACTTGGAGTCTGCAATATTGACTCTCCCTCCCATGTGGTATCTTCCTTAGGTAAATTTTTCCACTTGATTCAATATTCCTTAATTATTCTCCTCCTGAGGGTACATTCATGCTGGTCAATCATTGCCTTTAGAATTTGTACCAGCTTTCCTTCTTCATCCAGAGGTGGCAAATCTACTAAGGGTGTGACATTGTGTCCCAAGGCCTTCTTGAGGTGTGACGCATGGAACACATTATGTATCCTTCTTCTCTCTGGTAGCTCCATCTCATAAGCTACCTCTCCCACTCATCGAAAGACTATAAATGGGCCATAGAACATTGGTTTGAGCTTCTCAGCTCCACTCCTCTTTAGTGATGATTGTCTGAATGGCTGCAGTCTCATATAGACCATATATCCTACCTCAAATGTGCGTTCAATTATCTTTTGATCAACATATTGTTTTTGCTGCTCTTGTACCTATCTGATGTTCTCTTGCAATGAATGCATGATATCTTGTGTCTCCTGTAGAAGATCTTTGGCTCTCGAAACCCGATTGTCACCTAACACCAAATCCATGAAGCTAGGAGCTTCATACCCATACAAGGCCATGAATGGAGATATTTTGATTGACATGTGATAGGATAAATTATAGTAGTACTCACTCAAATGTACCCACCTAACCCATGCCTTTTGCTACCCTAACACATAATTTCTCAAATATCCTTCTATCCATTTGTTGACAATTTCGGTCTGACCATCTATTTGAGGATGATAACTTGTGTTGGGTTTCAACTTTGTCCCACACAATCTAAATAACTCCTTCCAAAAGAGACTCATAAAATTACTATCTTTATCACTGACTATGGACTTAGGTAGGCCATGCAATCTGAAAACTTCCTTGAAAAAGAGTTCAGCCACTTGTGTTATTGAAAATTTTGTGGTGATAACAAAGAAATGGGTAAACTTGGTAAGTCTATCTACCACCACAAATAAAGAATCCTTTCCATGTACCTTGGGAAGTCTTGTAAAAATATCCATAGATATACTTTCCTATTTTTGTGAAGGAATGGGAAGTGGCTGTAGTAACCCTGCTGGAAAAGTATGCTCATGCTTGTTCTGTTGGCACATAGAACACTCTCAGATGTACTACAGAACCTCATCCTTGAGTCCTCTCCAAGAAAACCTCTCAAAAGCTCGGTTGTCCCTCTCACTCATGAAACGTGGGCTTCATGGGCTAGCAGGATTAAGTGGCTCTGATACCACTATAATGGACACCCCCACTTGCTCGTTTTGAGTTATTTTGGTTTGTGCTTTTTGTAATTGTAATGAAATGATTGGTTTTGCTTGTTTAGTTTGATATATTGACTTGAATTTCATTCATAATGCAATAAGGAAACAAACATTTGAACAAATTATAAATTTGTAATAAGGAGATTTATTTATTTAATTTTTTGACCTAAAAGTACAAGTCTGTATTTGCACAACAAACTAAAAATTACATAGCTGAAACGCTCATTTGCTTATAACTCGATCACTGGAACTCTGATTCCTTCCCTATAAAGTGCAGTTGTCTCCCCCAATGAAGCTGCACAAAATGTAACCTTCAAAAGTGTGAATCCAAGCCCAATTAATTCTTGCACACACCTCGAGGTAGCTATAGGTAATATGTATGACTACTGAAGGGTTCGACCTTGCCTTGAAATTCATGTCTCACTCTAAATGCCTTCAAAATATCACTAAAATGATCAACTGGTGAGCCGAAGAGATTGGTAAATTGCCTAGAATGATTTGATGGGATATTTTCCTACTGTGAGCAAATGACACGATTTCCTAGGCATCCATATGTTGTACAACCTGCTCCAGTTTTGCATCTATCACTTCAAAATCAATCAAATGGCACTAACCCAGATGAAGTATAGCCAAAACAATATAACCCATATGGTCAGTTCATCAACCCAGATGAATTCAAAATTTGGCAAACCCTTGTCTGCCTTTGTTAAGCTCAGATAATCTCTCTATGATGAGAAATTCAATCCATGATAAACTAGAGATGGTCTTACACATCTGAAACTCATAATCCTACTGAGAAATCCACTCCCAACAAGCCCTATAGATTCTTTGAAGAAAATCTCTACAAATCCTCACAAAAAACACAAAATATCCATATGCAAAATGAGACCCAACGTGAAAATATGAGGTGAGGGTCGAATTAGGGTTTGGGCGCCACATTTGCCTTGGGTTTTTAAAATTCAAATGATGTATTTTAATACATGTAAAGGGGCCACGCCCACCCCCATGTCCTAGTCGAGTCACTTTTTACCTTTTAAGTTATAACTTAACATTATAATTCATCATTATAACATGTTCCCCTTTCCTACCGACCATATGCCTTGGTCAACACTTGTAGTTGATAGAATTAAACCCTGTAATTGGTAAAATATCTTGTGCCAAGGTAAAATTGACCTCCTAAACCAAAATTGAATATCTATCATGGGTTAAAATAGTGATATCTTTGCCAAATTGAGTCCCACACCATTTTGTTTAGCCTAGGGGACCCCCATTACTAGGCTAACAGGTCCTTATTTCTCCTACTATTGAGAAGGGGATATTACAGATATTCCAGAACTTCCCAAAACTTGTATGAGAAATATTGGTAAAGAAAAGTATCCAATTTGCCACCTTGTTGAACTTTTGTCTCATACAAATCATACACCAGACGTGTTACAAATCGTACAAAAGAATTTTACCCGATTTGGTAGTTAGGCGATTGAAGAAAACATACCCGATTTGGCAAGTTTGGTAAATTGAACAAATTAGTTACAAAACTGTGTACGTCAGCTTACGAAACTAAATCTGAAGGATTGAATGAGTGTTAAATCATACAAGCGCTGACATTGTATTATTTGAAATCGTACGATTGTACGATTTGAGTATGTACAAGCTATTTTGTAGTCGCATATCCATTGTTGGGAAGATTGTACGATTGTATGATTTGGGTATTTTAACAAAAATAGTAAAATGGTCATCCCAAGCCTTTGAGAATCACCTCCCCATCGAGAATACTGCACTTCTATGCTATATACATTTTATTCTTCTTGGAAGTGGATTTGTTGCCTACATCTACCCTCCCTTTAAATCAGACGGTGTCCTCACCGTCTCAGTTTGCTTTGTCTTCTCTAAAGCCTATTTGTAGTAATCAACAAGCAAAAGGTGCAAAGTAGTACGTTCATCCTTCAAGTGAGCTATGTATTGACTCACTTCCAATACTTTCAACCTGTACTTATTAGCCTTATCTTTTACAACAATCAACAGTGCTCCTAACTCCCTCTCATGCTCGGATGCTCCCTTGTGTAGCTTCTCCACCATCATTGCTTCTGTTCGAGCTGCTATGGCTAAATCCTCATTCTTTTTAGTAATAACCTATAAATGATAATGCAGGTCAGCTTCCATTGTTGCCATAGTCTCATCCTTAGCCTTTAGTATAGTCTTATGATACATAATGATTTTGTTATAACAAGTGGCATCATTTTCCATCTCTTCAATTTTGTGATTCTTTTCCTACAGTTGTTCCTCTACCATATTCAACTGAGTAGACTTGTTAGCCAACTACTCATTCTATGCTGCCAGTTGAGCTTCAACTGCTTCGTACGCTCTTTTACATGTGGGATCACAAGCTATTTTTCTACTTCATGTGAATGAAAATGATTTTCATAAGTTTACTTCATACTTTCTAATTTTATTTCCACTTTATTTATCTTTTCCTCAACCATGGTTTTGTTGCGAGTCAATTCTTCTTCCATCACAACCATCTCCGTTCGGGTAGCTTCTGCCTCCTTTCGTTGTGTTTCTTTAGCCTGGTAAACTTGTTCAAGACCCAAGCTGAGCCACTCAATCTAGTATGTTAGGAAATTCAATTTTCTCATTATGAAGGCCAACTCCCAAGGTACTCTTCAAAAATTTATACCTGTTGTATTCAATGGATAGGTTTGACAAGTTGTCCTATCCAAATACACTCATGGATTTGTATGGTAATTGGTCTTCACTCCTAGTAAATCCTTTCTATCAAGCATCATGGTTATGTCTCCTCCTGGTAATAACCATGGGTGTTGTGAATAGATGTGTGTTATCTGCCTCATACGATCCTCATTGCACACCCATTCCACAATTTTTTCCAAATTAGTGAAGGTTTGCTCCCTCCACTATTTCAATTTCCCAATGTTGTCAATACAAAACTGCAATCTAGCATTGGAAACTATCTCGCTAGCCTGTCAAAATATGTGCTCCACCTGTTCATCAGTATTTTCACCCACATCCTCTACTTGATCAAAGTGAGGTACTTCCACTAGGAAGCTTATACGAAGCTCCTCAATGTTACCTTGTAGTGGGGTCTATCCTTCTTCTTCCCATTTTGGATGTGAACTTCCTCTGACTTCTTTCATCATGTTGTTTACTATTTCCTCAGGTGGTAAACTGTGTACTACAACCTTACTCGTCTCTTCTTTTATCGGTGATTATGTCTCTTCGACATTAATAATTTCTTTTTGAGACTGCTGCTCCTTCACCGGTACTTGGCCTTCCTCTTGTGACTTAGGTAAGTCATCTTGTTGCTTTGTTGTCAACCCTTCATCTTGCGGGTTCGGGTGCACTCTCCTTTGAGTTGCAATAATCTAGTTAGGAGCAGGATCTTCCTGTGGTACCTGTATGTTTGTCTACTCCTGTTGGCTATGACTGCATCTCATCACAATTTTTATTTTCTTAGTCTCCTTAGGTGCTTCCTGTTGTGACTATTTCACAACTAGCCCCTAAGCTTGGGGACCCACATTTTTTTGATAAATTTTTGGTGTGGTTTTTTTTGTCTATTAATGTGTTTGTAATTCAAACATTAACTTTTGGGTTAATTCATGTTTAAAAAAATAAATAAACTAAAAAAAAAAAGGAATAAAAAAAAATAATAATAAATAAATTAATAGAACAAAAGAAAGAAAAAAGAAAAAGGGAATAAGTAAAAATAATATATATATATATATATATATATATATATATATATATATATATAAACAAATGAACATAAAAAAAAAACAAAAAAAATAATAATAAAAATAAAATAGGATTATTTTTAGCTTTTTTGTTTTTTGTTAGTTTTTAATTTTTTCATGTTGGTTTAAGTAAAGTTTAGTTTTTTGTTTTTTTTGCAAGGTATTGCATATGGAAGAAAGGAAGAGAGAAACGAAAAGCCATGGAGGAGAAACGAAAAGTCATGGAGGAGAAAACGAAAAGCCATGGAGGAAAATCTTTAAATACCCATTGAAATGCATGCACAGGGGAGGAACTTTTGGCATGGCCAAATGCGGCAAAATTTGATGTGTAAAAGAGGAATATAATTTGAATGGGAAAGCTTCTTTTCAGAAATTTCAGGCCTTGTTAGCAAGAAAGAATGAGAAATTTTCTCGCATGCTCTATTTTAATTGTTTTATCTTTCCCCTTCCAAATTTCAGATTTGTATGTGAAATTTACGCCATGGGATGGGTTATTTCATGTGAATGTTTGCAATTTGGAAATTATTTTAAACCCTAGAAGTCAAGCACTTAGTTTACTTTGATTGTGTGTAGTACAGATCAAATAGGCTAGGTTGCATGTATGAAACTCTCACGTATTCGGTTTTGCAGAACGGGGTGCTATCAAACTGAAGGAGCTTTTGCATTGCTGCATTTCCAGCAATTATTTGATGCAAAATTTTAATTTTCTGTTCTCAAAAATTTTAATTTTCAGAATTTTTTCCTATTTTCGGGCATTAAAATAAACATTAAAAAAATTTCAAAATCCAAAAATAATTTCACCATTGCGTAGATTATAATTCAGACTTCCATTACGCACTTTGAAATTTCATTTTCGGAGTTGTTTAGTATTTTTTAAAATTCACCGAAGTTGCTGCTTTGTCACGTATTTTAAAAATCCGAAAATAGAAATTTTCCATTTTAAGGTCAAATTTCATTTTTCCAGTTTTGTTTTGCATTCATGAGCCTATGATGACATTCCCTTCATGGAAATTCCAATTTCATTGAAGGAGTGATGTTTTATGGCATTTACATAAATTTCCATTTTTGGCCTAAAATTACCCTTTCTTCATAAAAACTCCAATTTTACGAAAGAGGGGTAATTTGAGCATCAAACTGAAGGAGCTTTTGCATTGCAGCATTTCCAGAAATTATTTTGATGCAAAATTTGAATTTTCTGTTTTCGTAAATTTTAATTTCAGAATTTTTTCCTATTTTCAGGCATTAAAATAAACATCAAAAAAATTTCAAAATCCAAAAATAATTTCACCATTGCGTAGATTATAATCCATACTTCCATTACGCACTTTGAAATTTCATTTTCGGAGTTGTTTAGTATTTTTAAAAATTCACCGAAGTTGCTGTTTTGTCACAGATTTTAAAAATCCGAAAATAGAAATTTTCCATTTTAAGGTCAAATTTCATTTTTCCAGTTTTGTTTTGCATTCATGAGCCTATGATGACATTCCCTTCATGAAAATTCCAATTTCATTGAAGGAGTTATGTTTTACGACATTTTCGCAAATTTCCATTTCGGGCCTAAAATTATCCTTTCTTCATAAAAATTCCAATTTTACGAAAGGGGGATAATTTGAGTATTATATTGAAGGTCTTTGCCTTAAAGCACTTAATTGTTCATCTTGATGAAAATTTGATTTCATTTAAGAGGGATAAGTTAAAGTGACATTTTGAAGATTCTATTCATCATTGAGGATTTAATGCAAGATAAAATCCATTTTAAAACCATCAAGATAAAAGGAATTAAAGCACTACATCGTGGTCATATGAGGGCCAACTCACATTTGATTTATTTTGGTTCAATGAACAATCACTAAAGTTTCATGGTAAAATAAACCAACATTGCCCCTTGTTTACAATACTTGCAATCACTAAGGTGTTCCAAGCATTTAAATTGAATATCTTTATTTGAGATTACTAATGCACATATGCAAATGCTAATATAACGGAGACCTTGGAGAAGTTGTTTGTTTAACTTCTTTGCAAGAGGGGATTTGGAATCCAAATCCTAAGGGAGAGTGTACTTTCACAATTGGGTGAAAATACCACTCAACATTTTGGCGCTAGAAGGAGGGCCTGAATTGGTTTATTTTAGTATGATTTAAATGCTATAGGGATTTAAATTTTGAATATTTCATGCCCTATTGATTATTATCTGTAGCCCTCTTTTAATATTACAAATTGGTACTGTTAAAAGGAGGACATGAATTGCTATGCATTGTTCTAACGCTTTGATTGTTCATACAAGAATAATGGGATTTGATTTGATGTTAAAAAAAATAAAAAATAAAAATAAAAATTTTTTGGGTATTAAAGTTATATTCTTTAAGATTCACTAATGGCTATGTTTTCACCATGGATGACAGGTAGCCCATTGAACACACCAGGAGTTCAACATTATTTGCCCGTCGGTTGGGAGAGTTGTCTTCCTCGATTTTGGTCTAATGGGACAATTACTCGCAGGAGAACACATTCGAGCATTCAAATTTGTTGTGAATCAATTAATAATTTGGCATGATGATGTTGTTTGTAAAATGTTCCCTTACACCTTGGACAAAGTGGCATTTGATTGGTTTACAAGTCTACCTTTAGGGTCTATCACTTCTTGGGCTCAACTAGAGGCAGCATTTCTTAATCAATTCAACAAAAAGCAAGTTGACCCAATCCGCATATATGAGCAATTTTTCACCATCATAAAAGGACCAAGTGAAAATGTGAAGTCATTTTCTCGAAAGGTTCTTTGGATTATATGCTCAATTAGTGACATGTTATGTTTTGCAAGAAGAAGTGGCTCTCCAAATATATGTCAATGCTCTTGACCCACTTATTTCCACATATTTGCGAGGGATGCCCGGGATGCCCTTAATCACTTCTTTGTCTCAAGCCTATGCTCAAGCAATGGCAATTGAGCAACAATTGAGTTGTCAAAATTATGGTGTGGGTTTTGGATCATGTAATCTTCAATCATTTAATACTTCCTTTACCCACCCAATGATTTATCCACCTCAACCAAATTCGAATGTGAATCAATTTCAGAATCAACAATCATTCCCAAGCTTCAATCAATTTCAAAATCCTCAACTTACTATGCAAGATCAACCATCTTTCTTAAGTATGAATCAACTTCAAAGTACTCATCTTGATTCAAAAGATGGTTCTAAAATCGATTTTAATGATTTTCATAAGAAGATGATTTTAAGCAAGGGAGGAGTGCTAGATCCAACTAGTATTGAAACATGTGACAAATTGGAAACCCTTGACTCACCAAAAGATGAATTCTATGAGGATGAATTTGTTTCGGATGACATTGTTGAAAATGATGGCCAAGAAAATTCACACCTTCCAAATTGTGATAAAATTGAATCATGGGTTACAAATTTGGATTATGATAGCCTTATCAATTTGAATACAAGCAATAACCCAATTTTGGAAGTAATTGAACCATCTAAGGAAGGTGAAGATAAATTTGATGAGAAACATGTTGATGAATTAAAAGATGAAGAAGAAATAGTTGAGCATCACAATTTAATTTTGAAAGATGATCATTATGATTCTTGGGAAGAGTATGCTCACTCCAAAATTGCTAATGAAATTTGTATGCCTATTGATATGCAGGATGATACAATTGCCCTTTCACATGAGGATATTACAAGTCTTGTGCAATCTGAAAATGTTTTGGAAGAAGGATTGGAATCTCATCAAAGGTTTGAGAAGGATAATGTTGTTACTACCATGGATCAAGAAGGAGAATCAATTGTTTTTGTTCCCCTTGAGGGGCAAGAAATAGAAAATCTTGATCCACCTATTGTTTCTACAATGTCCATGCCATCTCAAAATCATGAAATTACAAAACCTAAGTGGTGTGGGTTTGATAATGTTGATGATCCTAATGAAAATATGAATTTTGAGGCAACTCAAGCCATTGATCATGGAAAGGTGTCACGTGACACATATCTTGAAAAATTAGGCTCTTGTTTTGAAAAGGATGGATGCATGTTTGATTGGGTGCCTAACTTTGGTGTTTTTGAACAGGTGTTGGATGATGAAGAAGACAATGAGGAAGAAGAAAAAGCTACTAACACTCATCAAGTTGTGGTAAATTCTAACCATGATGGGTTGAGTATGGATGACAAGGTGAAATCTTTACCTTTGGTAGTAGCTATAAAAATTTCAAGTGATAGATTACATGATGTCCCTTTGGATGCTAATGTCATTAATGATGAAATGTCAAATCTTGGTGATGTTTTGATGGATTTTGATGGCTTTAAATTCTTGAAGAATTTGAATGCAAGACTTTTAGAAATAGGCTCTTGTTTGCAATATCTCACATTTGAAAAGGAAAGCCTACTTCTAAATTATGAATGGAATGATGAAATTTGCACTTTAAAGAATAGACATGATAAAATTGAAAATCAATCATTGTCTGATCAATTTAAAATTTTGAATCTCACCTATATGAATACTAATGAAACTAAATTTAATTGGTGGGGTGAGAGAGGGAAGTTGAAGTTTGTTGCATTGCTTGGTATGATCTTATTGTTGTTGGATTCCTACAACATTTGGCATGTGTATTGTGACATATGCCTTTTGAAATGTTCTAATCATGTTTGGGATCCAGGAAAGTGATAATCCAAGCTTTGCATCATCTTGTACTATATTGTATATAAATTTTGATTTTGGTTTGAGTTTGTGTTTTCAAGTTTCATTTTGGGATTGCTATTTGGATTAGGATTTAAGTCGTGTGTTTGATTTTATTGAACGTGTTTCGATAAATTTGAGATGTCAACTTATGCCTAAGATCAAGAGAATATGAAACATTGGAATTGTGTTGTAAAAGCTCCACATGTAATACAAACAGTTAATTTATATCATTTGAAACTTGTGATGCATGAAAGAGTCAGTTTTGCATGACAAATCATTTCATTTGCAATTCAAGAAGTAATACATTCATTTTCCATCTCACTTTTCATACATTTCATCTTAGTGGCATATGCATCTTAGGTGCAAATTATTTAAGTATGTCAAATCCTCTTAGGGTTATGTTATAACATAAATCTAAGTAAATCCTAAGGTTGGAAACCGAGTCTTGAAATGTCTAGAACCAAGCACGTCTCATACATTAAAAAGGATCTTGAGCAAAATGATCAAAACCTAACTTGGAGGAAAAGGTTGGGCGAAAGAAGTTTTTGTCTATCCTATTATGCAACATGATCCTTAAAACAATGGTTGTCACCACTTCCATAGAGCTTAAAGCCTAAAATCAAAGTAGTAAGGATAGGATTAAATCCTCATCAAACTTAGGTTGAGGATCCAATTCCCCAAAGCTTTGATTTGACCCACATAGAGTAGTAAGGATAGGGTATAAATTCTCATCTCGGTTGGTTGAGAATCTGATTCCCCAAAGCTCTTATGTCTCATTTCATAATAAGTCTTGGATTGTAAGGATCGTACTATTTGTCCTCTGCAAAGGATGGGTAGTCATCCCCAAGGTCTAAGTAACAAAATTAATATTTTCCATTTACATTTAAATCTTGGATTGTAAGGATCGTACTATTTGTCCCTAACCAGGATGGGTAGTCATCCCCAAGGTCCAAGAAGTAAAAATAAATTTTTTCCATCTCATATTTATATCGGATTGTAAGGATCGTACTACTTGTCCTCTGCAAAGGATGGATAGTCATCCCCAAGGTCCAAAGAAATGAAGATAAGTTTTGGATTGTGGGGTTAGATATGCCCATGCATGGCATCATGTCTTGCCTAAAAACAAGACCACTGATTGTTTAGAGGGTTAGACTAGCATGACCATTTCTTCCATAATTGGTTTAATTATTTTGCTCAAAGTGAGGTAAAGAATTCTAAATCATAATAGTAAGGATAGGGTTAAACTCTCATCTCGGTTGGTTGGGAGTCTGATTCCCCAAAGTTCTGATTTCACATCCACTCGCACATGGGTTCAAGATAGTAGGGACTCACAACCAACTTTGGGATATAATGAACCATTCACTAGTGGATCCTAAGAGGGTTTGGCAGCCTTGAATGTTTGCACATAATACTAGAAGAGTGACTATGCATTTTATAAAAGCAAAATCTCATGGCATATTCATTAGGGTACACAAATCATTCACAATCTCGCATATGCATTCATGCAAAACTGACAATGGAATGTTGATCAATTTCAAACGATGAGGAAAGAAATTCATTGCACACACTGAGCTAATGCTTAGCGATTCTGATGTTTCATGTATTTTTGATCTATTGGCATTCTTTGGATATTTGTTGATGCTTGTGTTAAATTTTTGAAGTGTGTTTTCAGGTGTTCTTTTTGGTTCTCACCAAAATGCTCAGGAGCATTTCCCAAATAGAGTCGCCATTTGTTGTGACTATTTCACAACTAGCCCCTAAGCTTGGGGACCCACATTTTTTTGATAAATTTTTGGTGTGGTTTTTTTTGTCTATTAATGTGTTTGTAATTCAAACATTAACTTTTGGGTTAATTCATGTTTAAAAAAATAAATAAACTAAAAAAAAAAAGGAATAAAAAAAAAATAATAATAAATAAATTAATAGAACAAAAGAAAGAAAAAAGAAAAAGGGAATAAGTAAAAATAATATATATATATATATATATATATATATATATATATATATATATAAACAAATGAACATAAAATAAAAACAAAAAAAATAATAATAAAAATAAAATAGGATTATTTTTAGCTTTTTTGTTTTTTGTTAGTTTTTAATTTTTTCATGTTGGTTTAAGTAAAGTTTAGTTTTTTGTTTTTTTTTGCAAGGTATTGCATATGGAAGAAAGGAAGAGAGAAACGAAAAGCCATGGAGGAGAAACGAAAAGTCATGGAGGAGAAAACGAAAAGCCATGGAGGAAAATCTTTAAATACCCATTGAAATGCATGCACAGGGGAGGAACTTTTGGCATGGCCAAATGCGGCAAAATTTGATGTGTAAAAGAGGAATATAATTTGAATGGGAAAGCTTCTTTTCAGAAATTTCGGGCCTTGTTAGCAAGAAAGAATGAGAAATTTTCTCGCATGCTCTATTTTAATTGTTTTATCTTTCCCCTTCCAAATTTCAGATTTGTATGTGAAATTTACGCCATGGGATGGGTTATTTCATGTGAATGTTTGCAATTTGGAAATTATTTTAAACCCTAGAAGTCAAGCACTTAGTTTACTTTGATTGTGTGTAGTACGGATCAAATAGGCTAGGTTGCATGTATGAAACTCTCACGTATTCGGTTTTGGCAGGACGGGGTGCTATCAAACTTAAGGAGCTTTTGCATTGCTGCATTTCCAGCAATTATTTGATGCAAAATTTTAATTTTCTGTTCTCAAAAATTTTAATTTTCAGAATTTTTTCCTATTTTCGGGCATTAAAATAAACATTAAAAAAATTTCAAAATCCAAAAATAATTTCACCATTGCGTAGATTATAATTCAGACTTCCATTACGCACTTTGAAATTTCATTTTCGGAGTTGTTTAGTATTTTTTAAAATTCACCGAAGTTGCTGTTTTGTCAGATTTCAAAAATCCGAAAATAGAAATTTTCCATTTTAAGGTCAAATTTCATTTTTCCAGTTTTGTTTTGCATTCATGAGCCTATGATGACATTCCCTTCATGGAAATTCCAATTTCATTGAAGGAGTGATGTTTTATGGCATTTACATAAATTTCCATTTTTGGCCTAAAATTACCCTTTCTTCATAAAAACTCCAATTTTACGAAAGAGGGGTAATTTGAGCATCAAACTGAAGGAGCTTTTGCATTGCTGCATTTCCATAAATTATTTTGATGCAAAATTTGAATTTTCTGCTTTCGTAAATTTTAATTTCAGAATTTTTTCCTATTTTCAGGCATTAAAATAAACATTAAAAAAATTTCAAAATCCAAAAATAATTTCACCATTGCGTAGATTATAATTCATACTTCCATTACGCACTTTGAAATTTCATTTTCGGAGTTGTTTAGTATTTTTAAAAATTTACCGAAGTTGCTGCTTTGTCACAGATTTTAAAAATCCGAAAATAGAAATTTTCCATTTTAAGGTCAAATTTCATTTTTCCAGTTTTGTTTTGCATTCATGAGCCTATGATGACATTCCCTTCATGAAAATTCCAATTTCATTGAAGGAGTTATGTTTTACGGCATTTTCGCAAATTTCCATTTCGGGCCTAAAATTATCCTTTCTTCATAAAAATTCCAATTTTACGAAAGGGGGATAATTTGAGTATTATATTGAAGGTCTTTGCCTTAAAGCACTTAATTGTTCATCTTGATGAAAATTTGATTTCATTTAAGAGGGATAAGTTAAAGTGACATTTTGAAGATTCTATTCATCATTGAGGATTTAATGCAAGATAAAATCCATTTTAAAACCATCAAGATAAAAGGAATTAAAGCACTACATCGTGGTCATATGAGGGCCAACTCACATTTGATTTATTTTGGTTCAATGAACAATCACTAAAGTTTCATGGTAAAATAAACCAACATTGCCCCTTGTTTACAGATACTTGCAATCACTAAGGTGTTCCAAGCATTTAAATTGAATATCTTTATTTGAGATTACTAATGCACATATGCAAATGCTAATATAACGGAGACCTTGGAGAAGTTGTTTGTTTAACTTCTTTGCAAGAGGGGATTTGGAATCCAAATCCTAAGGGAGAGTGTACTTTCACAATTGGGTGAAAATACCACTCAACACTTCCAATGGCACCTCCAACATGACCTTTGCTTTTGCAACTGGTGGTACTATCACCATTCTGGTCAAGTATATGGATGAATCCAGAAGTTCAAAATAAGAGGTCTAGTCTTGGGGATCCCATTAATTTTCCCATTCCTTACAGACCTAGAAATTTTAGATTTAGTAGATTTAACCCCTTCAAATTAGAGTACCCTTCCTATGGTGTTGACTTAGGTTGTACTTTCTATACCCACTTCGTCTGTTTCTCCCTTTGTCATCGTGTCTGAATCCATACAGGGCTAGATTAATGCTCCACTTTCTCCTCCTCTAAAAAAGAGCTAGGTTGCTCCTGTATCTTGTGGACTTGGGCCTGCTGTTCTAAGGCATGTTCTAACTGTCACCTTCATTTTCTCTTCAGATGGACATCTTCATCAGATGAAGTCTCAAACTCATCCTGCATTGATGGTGTTGGTTGCTTTGTACCTTTCTTAGCCTTATTGTTATCTAGAGTGGCTTTCGATAAAGGTACAATATTTAACCATTGTAGTATGGTTGGCCGACCAGGTGTTATTTCCCGTGGTTGGGTTCTCTCTGGAAGTGAATTCCCAATCCTGACACTACATCCAGTAATAGTGCAATGGCATGAAAGGTCATGTTAAACATATTTCTTCTCCTTTGCAATGATTTCTACATTGGTTCTTGTAAGAATTCTCTCTAATTGTACTTCATGCCCTTGTAAACACCTTCTACATATTGTGCCATCTAGATTGGCATCTTTGAATTTTGTGATTCTCCAAACAATCATGTCATTACTACATTCATCACATAAGCCAAATCATTTATATTTAACTAACTTTATTTAATCCCACGAGTACCAGTACTCAAAATCTTGGCTGCTATAGGTGACTTCACCGACGTAAGTGTCGTGATCAACCTGTGCATCTCAATGGGATCAACTATTCTTTTCACAACTATATCTCCTTTTGTGGGAAATTTGAATGTCCATCGAAATACCATTGTAGTGAATTCTACCTTAACATATATGTTACCCACTCGTACAACTGTATGGTTCTCAGTAGGTTTGTACGACTGGATAATATACAACAAGTATTCATTGAAAAATACCTCGTCTTGTGGTGGAATTTTATCTAAAATACTCACTTCCACCTTCTTTAGCGCCTCCTTCAATGGATGTTTATTGTCAGCACTCACCCACCATTTTTTGTAAAATTCTCCCATTGGCTGCCCAAAAGTGACATCCTTGATGTCCACTTGCTCCTCCTCTGTTTCACTAGGTAGGTCCTCCTACTCTTTCGGGGTCTTTTCTCGGTGAACTTCACTATGAAGTTCTCTTATAGGTGCCCTAGGTGGTTCCATCTCTTCCCTCCTATATTGTGGCGATGTTCTTTTCCTACCACCACACCAATGCCTCTCACCTCTCAATGACCTTCCTCATCTCCCTCTCCAAAAATAGTTACCGTGCCTTTTGGGTGATTGGAATTGTCGTCCTTGGTCTCGATTGGATACCTATTACTTTGCTTAATGTCTCTTACAATATTTTGGCAAAAGCTTTAGCTCTCCATATTCGCAACATTCTCCCTGTGATTTTCAGACCAGAGCAAATGGGTTTCATTAAAGGACATTACATCTTGGATAATCTTATTGCTATTTGGGAAGGTTTGGAATGGTCTCGTATCTCTGGCCAAAAGCTCATTTTCCTTAAACTAGACTTTAAGAAAGCTTATGATCATATTGAGTGGCCTTTCATTCAAGCCATGCTTCAAGATCTCAGCTTTGGCCCCTTTTTTATCAAGGCTAGTAGTATGTTGTTTGTTGATGTTTCAGCTTGTCTTACTATTAATGGACATAAGTCAGAGGATTTGGTTTGTTTCATTCTATTCGCCAAGGCTATTATTTGACCGCCTCTCTTTACATCCTTGCTGCCTATAACCTATACATGCATACATACATATTATATGCCTATAACCTATACATACATACATACATACATATTATATGCCTTTAACCTATACATACATACATATTATATGCATATAACCTCTAACCTATACATACATATTACAACTCATAAATTTTACCCGAAAAATAAAAACGTACATTTTTCCCGTCGAAGTGGAAGCCTACTCGCGAGTCGTCGAGATTGAAATATATCGTAAAAAATAACGACTTATTGGCAAAACTAAAGTCGGCACACATCGCTGTCGATGGTGAGGATCTTTACGATGTCGGCACGTGTTAGGATTCACTATATAAACAAAAGGGATTCTTGAAGCAATAAACTTAATCAGTACAACAGAAACTATTAACCATCATAGAAGAATAACATAACATGCAAGACAACATAAAACACAACATATAACGTGGTTCACCCAACACCAGTCCTTTGTATTAACACCAATACAATCCCTGAAGGGAGTAATCCTGCAACAGAACCAACTGCGAATTCCTCTTCAAAACACCAACATCTCCACACAATTACTCTAACAGTAATTCAACATGCAAACACCCTTGCATCAAGCTCTACATCAAGCTTCCTGATCTCTCTACATGAGATGCACAATCTTGTGCCCTTCCCATAAACAAGATACAATCCTCTCTACCGGAGGTATTACATAAATAGGGAAATCCAGTTACATGCATGCTAAAAAAAAGCATGCTATAATTAACCCAAAAATCACACCCTGAAAAATAACATTGATTTCTATGCAACCATTAATTTTATAGATTATATCTTGGAATTAGACACCAAGGATAGACCCATAAATTATGACTTTTTCTGGATTGTTTTTTCCAATTTAGAAAGTTTTCATGCATAAAAGAAACTAGTTACCAAACAGAGAGAAACTATTTTTTCCATATTTAACCGAGATCATACTCCACAACCTAGCAATCTCCCACTTGGAGACCGATCCACAATAACTCTACTGTTGTTGCATCCACTAAAGAACATATTTAAGCCAAACAAGGAATGCCAACTCCTCTAGATTGTTGTAACCATGCTCTGAACCATCACACCGAACTAGTGTCATCCATGCACTTTTATCCTATGATCAACAAGCAACACACAATCTCTCTACCACAAATTAGTGATAATAACAACATCCTCAGAATTACTTTGTATCATGGTGAATCAAACATCACCACCATGGCAAGATCTACATACTATGGATGACCCATAGCATGCACACACACAATATGGCTTTACCACTAGCTTTGAAAGCACACTCCCCAAGTGTGGAATTACCTTCCAACTTAGGGACTTAGGGTCGCAATGATCCAAAGCTATAACCATATTATGTGTTCCATCTTGAAAAATCATACAATAAATCCTGAGCCATGTCCATATTCCTAGACATGTCTCCCAGTTCCCACTGCTGAAAGGATCAAATCCTCTTTTTCATTTGCTATGTTTGCTTCTCCTCCATCTCCATTTTGAGACCAACAATCTTTCTTCAGATGCCCCTTCTTACCGCAATGCCATCACACCATATTTCCTTTGGACTTGGATCCACCTTGATCTTCATGGTTCCATGAATTCACTCCTCTTGTCTTATGTTTTCCTCTGGCAATCAATGCTACACCAGATGATGATTCTTCCGTGCTCTTCCTTCACATTTCATGACTAAGGACTGCACTCACTACATCATCAAAAGAAAGAATACTAGAAACAGTACCATTGCTAATAGCCATTACCAAGCTCTCCCAACTATCAGGTAATGAACATAGGAATAGAATGACCTTCATCTCTTTCTCAAGTTTAATATTAATTGAGGCTAACTGACTAACAACCATATTGAAATCATTTAAATGACTAGCCACAGATCCACCTTCTGACATTTTCAAATTGTAAAGATGCTTCATTAGAAAAACTTTATTTGAAGCCGAGGGATTTTCATACAACCTTTTTAGTGTGTCCATAAGATCCTTGTTAGTCTTCACCTCTGAAATGTTGAATGTCACTGAAGCTGCAAGGCACAAACAGATAGTACCCAATGCCTTCCTGTCTAGAAGAGCCCACTCCTCATTTGACATGCTTAACGGTTGCTTCGCTTTACCTTCCAAAGGTAGATAGAGATCTTTCTGATACAGATAATCCTCCATCTACATATTTCACAGCGGATAGTTTTGGCCATTGAATTTCTCCACTCTAAACTTCCCTTCTTCTGCAATAGCTCCCACTCAAGTCAAGCTCCTAGTCAATCCTGAATCCCAACCTCACCCTGATACCAATTGTTAGGATTCACTATATAAACAAAAGGGATTCTTGAAGCAAGAAACTTAATCAGTACAACAGAAACTATTAACCATCACAGAAGAATAACATAACATGCAAGACAACATAAAACATAGCATATAACGTGGTTCACCCAACACCAGTCCTTTGTATTAACACCAATACAATCCCTGAAGGGAGTAATCCTCCAACAGAACCAACTGCGAATTCCTCTTCAAAACACTAGCATCTCCACACAATTACTCTAACAGTAATTCAACATGCAAACACCCTTGCATCAAGCTCTACATCAAGCTTCCTGATCTCTCTACATGAGATGCACAATCTTGTGCCCTTCCCATAAACAAGATACAATCCTCTCTACCGAAGGTATTACATAAATAGGAAAATCCAGTTACATGCATGCTAAAAAACAAGCATGTTATAATTAACCCAAAAATCACATTGATTTCTATGCAACCATTAATTTATAGATTATATCTTGGAATTAGACACCAAGGATAGACCCATCAATTATGGATTTTTTTGGATTGTTTTTTTCAGTTTAGAAAGTTTCCATGCATAAAAGCAACTAGTTACCAAATAGAGAGAAAAATTGTTTTTTCTATATTTAACCGAGATCAGACTCCACAACCTAACAACACGCTCACGGCTATGGAAGAACGAAATGGGCACCAACCATCCAATCTTGGGATGTTTGTGGATAAAGTGTTTGTAGATAATTGTGTCATCGACTCCCTTCTGGCCATCCTCCCACAACCTATAAATAAACGGGGCATCCATCCATATTCTTAAGTCGGTCTGAAGCGGTTCACCTCTAGTCTTTCAAATTCACTGTTTATATTCTCAGTTTTTCTCCAGAGTTTTTGGAATTTCGAAGAATGGCGGAGGGTGGAGAGAAGAAGGGATTAATGGAGAAGGTTAAGGAGAAAATTCCACGACAACAGGACAAGAAAGAAGGCCAAAAGTATCATGGTGAGGGGGAGAGAAGAAATGTGGTGAAAAACAGTGTGGTGAGGGTGGAGAGAAGAAGGGATTAATGGAGAAGATCAAGGAGAAGGTACCCGACCAACGCAGCTAGGAAGAGAAAGGGCTCTAAGCACCAGAGTAGCCATCTTGCTTGTTGCTTCAGTCTTAACCTAATGGTTGTTTTAGTGTTAATTCACAAGTTCTATTTACGTTTGTGTTTTGTGTATGTTGGAGGGTCACCCTGCGGGCCCCGCAGTGTAACGGCTTTGCTTTTCTAATTTGATATCAGTTTCGCTTTTATGTGCCAATTTCTGGATTCTTTGTTTTAGTGTTAATTCAAAGTCCTATTTACGTTTGTGTTTTGTGTATGTTGGAGGGTCGCCCTACGGGCCCCGCAGTGTAACGGCTTTGCTTTCCTAATTTGATATCAATTTCGCTTTTAGGGCCAATTTTTGGATTCTTTTTTTCGTTGCTGGCAAATGTTTGTAAATAACTAGAAAGAAATTTTATCAAAAATTTATTAAAAATAAAAGTTAACTACCATATTTCATATAATAATATATATTAAAAAATATATAATAATAAATTAATAAAAAATAAAAAATAAAAAATTAATTATTATATTTCATTGTGTTAATATACATCTACAGAATAAGACTCAACCTTAGTAAAGTGTTAAATTCTACCTAACCTAACTGAAGTCTTAAACCCTTATTAACAAAAGGGTTTAACAAAGAATAAAGTTCTTAAACAACACAATTTTTTTTATTTTAATAAGTCTTATAAACATACAACACAAACCTTTGTAATAAAGTTCATAACAAAAAAAAAAATTATATATATATATATATATATATATATATATCTTAAAACTAGTTGAATATATCCATTTTTTTTAATTTAACATTCGAATAAATATATATGTTATACAAGCAATTGGGTGACTAAGGGGAATATTTCGTACAATGAATCTAAGGAATGCCCTGTTTCGTGTTTTCAAACTGTTCTACACATAATTTCAGGGCTAAAAAAAATTGCATTCTTCATTTCGGTTGTTGCGGGTAATATAAAAGTTCATGTTCAATGTCTTTAGTTTACTTTGTTGCAATACAATTTTACTTGAAATCAATAACATGATTTTTAATTACTTAAATATAATGTCAGAGTGTAGTATGCTTAGGACAATATATTGGTTAGGGTTTTGGTTTTGGTTTTTTTAAGAGGTCTAAAATTTAAATCACAACAATTTTAAAAGAGAAAAAGCTAGATGGTAATAAACGAGTGTTAGTTAGTTGGCTACTCTAGTTCGATGCATTGAAGATCCGGAGTCATGTTGACTTCATCTTACCCAACACGTTGGTTGGTCGAGGTCAAGTTGACTTCATCTTACCCAACAAATAGAGTTTTATAGAGGCAACATCGTTAAAGCTTTGGGCATCCCCATCCCACCATAACCTCTCATAAGGGGAAGAGTAGAGTTTATCAATAGGGAGTTTAACACACAACCATACATGTCGTGGTTTGAACTTTAGACCTCCCGAAGAAGAGCCAAAGCCTAGTTCGGATCATTCTTACCGATTTTCTTATATATATAATAATGTAAAGGTGTTATATATTAGTTGGCACAAAAATGAATTACTATGCACAAATGAAACATATCATTGTCTTAGATTAACTTGTAAGCTTACTAAATTTTTAAGGGCTTTGGCCTCTTTTAAAGAGGTCTATGTTTCAAACCCCACTCACTTCAAGGGAACCAAGACCAAGACCCAAGTTTATTTGAAAGGTTCAAGATTTTTATTTTAATTTTGGTTACATAGGAGAGTTGGTCACACGACTCACAACCATACTATTTTTAGTAACTTACAAGCTTAGGGTTCAAACCATAGAGGCTACTCCCACCAAACTTATTCTACCTCGTTATTGTTGACTCAATGTGAAGGGGACCACCAGTCACTCAGGATTCATAGTTAATTTGGTGCACACTCAGAGGATTCAGATTAAACTACTATTGGCACGCACTCAAAGGATTCAAATCATACTACTACCTTTGCAACCATACTAAAAAAAGTAATTGACAAACGTAGGGTTCAAACCATAGGGGCTACTCCCACCAAACCTATTTCACCTCGTTATTGTTGACTCGATGTGAAGGAGACCATCGATCGCTCGGGAGCATAGGGTTCAAACCATAGGGGTTGCTCCTACCAAACCTATTCCACCTTGTTATTGTTGACTCGATGTGAAGGGGACCACCAGCCGCTCAAGATTCATATCGTCATCGTTGATCCGACGCACACTCAGAGGATTCAGATCATAATACTACCTTTGCAAATAGGTTGCCTTCAATATTTGAATCTAGGTGTCTTCTTGATAAATACTTGACCAAACAAGCACTTACCAATCCACCTAACAATCGAGGGCCAAAAGGTATAAGATTTAAACTCAATTAATATGAAAAAATTTGGACCCCTCAATAAAAACCTCTATAAATTCATTTAAAAAAAAACTTGTAAAACAAATTTTTTATTATTAAATTTACATAGATATCTATGCTTATAGATAGAGAAAGGTTACATGAACATGTACATGATAATGGTTCTATCACAATGAAAAAAACACTCTATCCAACTCATTGTCGGAGTAGAGCATTTTTTAAAAACCACCAACAAAATTTATCGTTTTTAAGAAACTAAAGTTTACTAAACTTATTAAAGAAGTGTCAACATTTTTTAAGTTTAAAGAGATTTTGGTTTAATTATTGAGATATATAAATGATGTAGTTCATAATTAAAAAAAAAAAAATTGGCTGCTTACCAAATATTGCTTCTACTCTTGAAGCTTCTTCTTTATGCTAAACGTATTCCAAAGTCTTGTGTATGCCTTGCATCACAACATGACTCCTTGCAATTTGTGTTGCGGTAATATGTTGAACTGAGCCTTATGGTGGGGATGACGTCAGTTCAGGTGATGCAAACCTCCTTCGTCTCTTCAGATGTGCTTCTTATTTGGTTGTGGCTTCTTCCTTATCCAACTCGTCTAAAGGTTCATTTTTGAGTGATGCCTTACTAAACCCTTATTTCAGCCTTGGCTGCTTCTTTGGAGTAATCTTGTTTTGTTGAGGTTTCATATTAATCCACCTCAATACTATTGGTGCCATGTTTGGTAGGTCTCAGGGGGGGATCTAATCTAGGGATTTTTACACCTTCTTGATGTGCAACATCCAAAAACAATCTTATGGCATGGAATACCATTGATGAATTCTTTGTAGTATGCATTAGAAAATTCTAAATGTGCACTGATAAGTAGGTTGCCTAATCGTAGGCTATATCACTTTCTATACCTTGTAGGTATGGTATTAGCCAAATAGGTAATTTTGAGGCACTCTATTCACCAGATAATCTTGCCATAAGCACATTCATTATGCATTGTAGTCCTACATCTCATAACTGATTTGGATTGGTGCCTCAACTTCCATGCAACATTAATGCGTCAATGTCATCCTTCTCCAGATCAACGAAAATGTCGATCAATTGTAAACTTTGAATAGAATCCACCCCTTCTTTTATTATTGTCTGCCCCTTTTTGGCAGCACAAATATTCTTCTAAAGTTTTCTATCGAGAAAACAATGGTGCTTTTCCTTTCTCCTACTTGTGGGGTCATATGTTTATAGCATCTATAATAAGTATATATTGAAGAATTCCTTGTCAAAATTTGGCACTTGTATGAAATTCACTCTAGCCTCTTTTATCTTCTACTACAGTATATTCTTTGGTGGTGTTTTGTCCCACCATTGTAAGAAATAATTGTTCATGGTATGAATCCATGTAATATATTTGAGAGGTATTTGCTCTCGTTCACTCTATTGAACTTCTTTTCCTTTATCTTTTGGAATGACTTCTACTTGGAAATGTACCTGCCTGTTATGAGTTTATCCCATCTCAGGATTATGTTCTTGCCCACATGCTCCTCCACTAGCACGGGAATGTTCTTGTTGATACCAGAGTCACTTTTTAGACACTAACTCATGTGGTACTTCCCTTCTTGATTGTTCCAGATATGTTAATCTTGTGTGGATCGGACGACTCCTACTCATTTTGCTTTAGCTGGCTTATGATGGTATTTATCTAATTATTATTGGCAGTAACAATTTATTTCACATGATAGTGGCTTCTTCCCTTTACTTTATGATGGTCATGGTACCCGTTTGTCAATTTTTTGAGACATCAGTCCTTGATGGAAACTCCCTTTTACTGACTTGTGATGGTAATTACTTCTTATCAACTTGTTGAAGATAATTTCTCTGTTGTTGACTTGTTTGACGATAACTTATGCCTGTTGACTTGTCTAACAACAACTTCTCTCCTACCCCAACTTGCCTAACAACAATTTTTCTCTTATCCACTTGCCTTATGGGAATTAATCTCCTATCAACTTGACTTATGACAAGTTCTAATGGTTAACTATAATGGTGGCCATTTTGGAAGAAAGGGTAATGCCAACAAGCACTAGACTCTCGTGTTTCTCACAATTGTAAATTCTCTAATGACAACACCATAATCATTTCAACTGCCTTGCACAATAATTACACGTCATCCTTTGATAAAAAATCTTTAGGCCTCTAGATTCTACTAGTATTGGTTACAGTCATCAAATGACCTTTGTTTGACTATGAATTTGTTAACAAAATTAACCTTTTGTTGTATAGTTGATCTCTGTAGATTTTATGAGTCCCTTAATGTTTATCGATTTATGTTTAGCTATGGCGTCCTTCGTTTGGTTTGGTGATATGATGCACAAGTGTTTTCTGCCAACTAAATCTTCAAATCCTTGCGCTGAAAACTTCACAAATGCCTCAAACCTGGATTTCTTTTTCAAACTAGTCTGCATTGTGTGTTATACTCCTCTACCACCCCTATTTATAATATTTGCTTGTTGTAGTTGCTACCCATAAAAATTATGGTTTAACTTCCACTACATGTTCAAATTATTGAATTCTTGCCACCTCGCCACCTTGCATGCATTTTTCTAATTTTTATCTTTTTTCCTTTTCCTTATTTTATCTTTTTCTTACTTTTAGTTTTTTCTTCTTTTTATTATTATTTTATTGTTTTTTACACTATGTACAACATGAGTCTTTGCCACATGTTGTTGATGTTGTGTGAGTCGTATGTTTATGCCAATGCGAACTTCCAACATATATTTCGATGATACTTCTTCCTATCCATGATGATGATTATCCTCACTCATTAAATTATTGTTTTCATGCATTATTTTTGCTTGTTGTTTGCTTCGTTGATTCCCTTAGCTTCGAGGGTGTTTTTTATTTATTTTTTGTCTAACAATCATTCCTAGTTCTCTTGATTATACGCCAATATTCTATTTTCCCCTATTGTTGACGATGTCTCACTCCTTTGACACATGGGATTTTTTCATTTTCTTAACTACATCCAACTTCATTCTACTAACAATTACTTGTTTTTTCAAGTGACTGACAATCCTCTCTCCTATCATCATCTTGATAGCCATATCTCCTATCATCATTTTGAATGACTGCTTCCCTATCATCATATTGATAGATAATTTTTCTATCATCATCTTGATGAATAGTTTCCCTATCATCATATTGACTGACATTTTCCCTATCATATTGATGAATAGTTGCTCTATTTTCACCCTATCAATTGTCTATTTTCTCAGCATCCTAATAGTAGACTACCATCCTATCTACATTTCATCGTCCTCTTCTTTGACTATCGTTATTCCTCCTATTTTTAGTCTTCCTTGGCATGTCAGACTTAGAACTGGAGTTTCTAGTGGTACTTGGATTTTATTCTAGAATCCTTGTCTCCCTCAAAACCTTTCCAGACATCCTCTCGTTACTTTTGGGTGAATTTCCCTTGTATGGGACTATCAAACTATTAGTTGTTTGAGATTCGTCTAGTTCCTTAGTCGCTCAAGATGACTTCTTCAAATTCTATGGAACCCGCAAGGAGATCTTGTATTAGGAACCTACTATTGAAAATAGAATCACACAAAATACTTTATAATAACTAAAATGCATCAAATAAAAAAATAAAACTATGTAGAAAGTAATTGCAGAATTGAAACAATCTCACAAAATAACTCAGATCACAAGCCACTTCGAGAGAACAACCTCCTTCAATATTTCATTAACTTGCACAAAGATACATTCATACATGGGTTCATATCTTTTAAATAATACCTTTATGCAACCCTAACCCTAAGCTCAAGAGTTGGCTTACATGCAAAATGCTACTCGAGCTAGAATCTTCTACCAACATCGATTACATTCTTGATAACGATTACATGAAATGGCCCCACTTGTCTAGGTGCCTTACTTGCCACATATCATTACAAAAGTATTACAAAATAACATTATAAGGGTGTCCCCATGTTGGATGTGGGTCATTACATAATCAATTGAGAATTACAAAATTAATGTTAGGATGGGTTCCTAACATGTCCTTACCCTTCAAAAAGCTTTGTCCTCAAAGCTATAGATGAGGGAAATAGTGCTAAATCTGGTGGAGAGACTCCCATGTAGCATCTTTCAATTTTAGATGACACCACTGAACAAGAACCTCAATCATGACTTGGTTGTGAAGCTTACGCATCCTACGATCCAACAATTATTTTTGCTCAAGCAAGATAGAACCTTCTTCATCCAATTTTGGGAGGGCATATTGAACCTGTACCTAATTTCCCATAACCGTTTTGAGAGAGGATACATGAAAAATAGGGTGGAGCTTTGAGGTCAATGGTAGGGCCAATTTGTAGCCCATGACATCAATATATTATAAAACTTGGTAGGATCCATAGTACTTGACCGTAGGTTTATAGTACCGATGAAACTGGAGAGAGTATTATTTGTGTGGCTACAAGCAAAGGAAGACCATATCACCAATATTAAATCTATGCTTAGAATGATATTTATTATCTTGTTGACACATCTGGTTATGGGCTGCTTCCAAATTCATCTTTAATTGACGAAGGACTTTGACATGTTGACTAAGTGTAGTGTTGACTGCATGGAACTTAGAGCTTCCTGAAATGTAGGAGGAGGGCGTGCATGGAGGCCATCCATAAACTACTTCAAAAGGAGTGACCTTGGTCATCATGTGATAAGAAGTATTATACCACCACTCGACAAAGGAAAGGTACTTCACCCACTATGTAGGATGATCAGAGGTAAAACAATGAAAGTAGATCTCCAAACATTTATTGACAATCTTAGTATGGCCATCTATTTGAGGATGGTAAGATGAACTCATCTTGATTTGAGTTCCCTGTAATTTAACCAATTCTTGTCAAACATTACTAGTGATTGTAGGGTCATGATCAGACACAATGGAGGCAAGCATTCCATGAAGGTGGAATATAGAATCGAGGAAATGCTAAGAAACTGTAGAGGTCATGTAAGGATGGGAGAGGGAACAAAAATGAGCATACTTCGAAAGATGATCCACTACCACCGAAACAACTAATTTCCTTCAGATTTAGGTAACCCAATAAAGTCCATTGAAATATTTGTCCAAACCTTTTCAAGAATTGACAAGGGTTTTAGAGTTCCTAGAGAATGCATCATTTTCCATTTATTTGTTGATAAGTGTCACATGCTGCTATAAAATTTTATGTGTCCTTCTTCATACCCTTCCAAGAAAAGGTACGCTTGATTCTTTCATATGTTTTGAGGAGCCCTAAATGGCCTGTAGTGGAGGAACCATGCATTTCCTTCATGAGAAGTTCTTGGAGTGGGGATGTGTGAGGAACAACAAGGCACTAATGATAGAATAAATATTTTTTGTCCCAAGTGTAACCAGGACATGAAGTAGGTTTTGTTTGAAGTGAGGAAACCAAAGTTTGCAAGCCTAAATCCTTAAGCACCTCCTCATGAAGAGAATTTATCCACTGTGGAATAGGGGAAGAAATGACACATAACATACTGTGAGCCTCAAACTGATGAGAGAGGTCATCTGCAACAATGTTCTCCTTGCCCTTTTTATAAGTAATATCATAATCATAGCCAATGAGCTTAAAGACCCACTTATGTTTTTCGAGGATGGAAACCCTTTGCTCCATGAAAATTTTGAGACTTTGACGATCTGTTTTAATGGATAATGATGCCCAATGAGATAAGGTTGCCAATGCGTGATCGCATGTAGCAATCATTTCCTTAGCATAAGTGGATTTACCTAAATTACGAGTAGAAAGTGCTTTACTAGTGAAAGCCAAGTGGTTCCCTTACTACATCAACACTGCACTAATACCATTTCTTGAAGCATCATTTTCAATTACAAAAGGCTTAGAAAAATTAGGCATTGCTAATATCGGAGTGGTTATCATAGCATATGCTTCAACTCTAGGAGAGCCTATTCAATTGGACTAGTCCAAGTAAAAGAATCCTTTTTTAACATGGAGGTTAAGGGAGTGGCAATTTTTCCATAATTACAGCTAAATTTGTGATAATAGCCTGTAAGCCCCAAAAATCCACAAATACCTTTTAGAGTGTAAGGTTTCAGCCACTCTTGAACTGCTTGAATCTTCTTGGGACCAACTTTAACGCCATATTTGGTGACAATGTGTCCCAAATATTCCACTTCCATCAACCCAAAAAAATATTTGGACCGCTTAGCATAAAGGTGATGATTAGAAATAGTTAGAGAGTCTAATCCACATGGAGAAGATGCTCTTCCCAAGAGCGACTATAAACCAAAAGGTCATCAAAGAAAACCAGAATGAATTTAAAAAGAAATCAATGAAAAATATTGTTCATGAGACTTTGAAATGTAGAAGGCACATTGGTCAAGCCAAATGGTATCACCAAGAACTCATAATGATCCTCGTAAGTATGAAATACGACTTTTGGAATATCTTCATCCCTGAGCCTAATCTAATGGTACCTAAAGCGAGGATCCAATTTAGAGAAAACATAACCCCATGTAGTTTGTCCGGTAATTGATAGACCATTGGAATAGGAAAATTTTCTTTGATGGTGAGCTTATTGAGCTCATGAAAATCAATACATAATCACCATGATCCATCTTTATTTCGTACCAATAAGATAGGAGAAGCGTAAGGACTGTTACTTGGGTGGATTACTCCAGATTTTAATAATTCTTGTACTAACTTCTTTATCTCTTACTTAAGGGCATGAGGATATTGGTACAACCTAATGTTAGGTGGTACACTACCAGGTACCAATGGAGTAGCATGATCATGAGAGCGACGTGGTGGTAATTCTATTGGTTCAGTAAAAACTACATTGTGCTTTGTCAAAAAAAGTTGCAAATCATTAGGAATTTGGTCCACTTTTGTAGTAGGTGGTTGGATTGCAAATATTTGCATGATGATCCCACGAGAATATTTTTTTAACAACTTCTCCATACAGTTAGAACCAATAATCTGAGGAGGCCCTACTTTGAAACTGTTAAGAGTATAAGACTAGCCATTTTATGAAAACTACATCCATACTTCTACAAAATTCCATGAGATGTTACCCAAAGTACCAACCATTGAGCGCATAACACAATATCACATCCCCCTAATTATAGAGCTTACATATCTTGTTTGATCTCATTCTCCTCAATTTTCAATTTAACATTACAACATTTACCTTTGCAAGGTAAGGTCCCTCTATTTGCCACCATAACCTCAAAGGAATTGCATGTGTGTATGTAAAAATTGGTCTACTTGACAACTTGAGGATCAATAAAGTTGTGTGTGCTACCTAAATCAATAAGGATGGTAAGGCATTGGTCTTTAAAAAAGTCCATAACTTTCATGTTTTGTGGAGTAGTAATCCCTACAAGAGCGTGGACTGAAATCTTTGCCTAGGGTTCTTGTATTCCTGCTTCATTTTGAGGTGGTTCTTCTATTGTGTCTACTTCATCATCACTGTGGTCATATCTTACAGGTTCCTCAATATCTATTAAGAACAATTTATTTTGGGTACACCTATGCCCTCACCATCTTGCATGCATTTGTCATACTTTTCTTGATTTTCAATTTATTAACTCAATATCTATTAAGAACAATTTATTTTGGGGGCAGACTGGACAAGTTCTAGTGAGGAATTGTTGAACAAATTAGAGACAATTTCTTGTGAGGACTTGTTGAATAGATTTGAGGTAAGTCTTGGTGAAGACTTGAGAGTAAGTTCTAGTGAGGACTTGTTGAGCATATTGGACAAGTTCTAGTGAGGACTTGTTGAACAGATTAGAGACAAGTTCTTGTGAGGACTTGTTGAACAGATTTGAGGTAAGTCTTGGTGAAGACTTGAGATTAAGTTCTAGAGAAAGTGTTTTCTATCATAAGAAGATGAGAGCTAGTTATGGCATAGAGGATTAGGTCATTTGAATTTTGACAACATAGTCTGCATAAGCAACAAATAGGCAGTCAAAGATTTACCCAAATTAAGGAGACCTAAAAATATGATTTGTGCACCTTGTCAACATGGAAATCAAACTAGGACCACATACAAACCAAAAGGCTATATGTCTTCTGAGACTTTAAGTTTAATACATACTGATTTGTGTGGTCCTACCAGAATACAAAGTATTCAGGGTGAGAGTTACTTCATGTTGTTTTTAGATGATTATTCTAGAATGGTTTGGGTAACTTTCCTAAAAGAGAAGTCAAAAGCCTTCAAAAAATTCAGAGCATTCAAGGAATTGGTTGAAAATAAAATAGGCAAAAGGATTAAGTTTCTAAGATCTGATAGAGGAGGAGAGTTTACTTCAGATGAGTTTGTAGAATTTTGTGAACATGGAATCAAGAGAGAGTACTCAGCAACAAGAACTCCCCAACAAAATGAAGTAGTTGAAACATGATTCTTATTTACACTATGTACAACATGATTCTTTGCCATGTGTCATTGACATCGTGTGAATCACATGGTTATACCAATAGGAACTTTCAACATATATGTTGATGATACCTTTTCCTATCCATAATGTTGGTTATCCTCACTCATTGAATTATCGTTGTCATGCATTATTTTTTCTTGTTGTCTGCTTCATTGATTCCCTTAGCTTCAAGGGTATTATTTACTATTGTTTTGTCTGACAATCATTCCCATTTCTCTTGATTATGCACCAATCTTCTATTTTTTCCTCTTGTTGATGGTGTCTCACTTCTTCGACACATGGGCTTCTTTCATTTTCTTAACTGCATCCAAATTTATTCTGCTGATAATTTCTTGTTCTGTCACGTGACTAACGGTCCTCTCTCCTATCATCATCTTGAAATATTAGTTGGACAATTTCTTGTTCTTATTCTGCAGCAACAAGAACTCCCCAACAAAATGAAGTAGTTGAAACATTTTTCTTATTTACACTATGTACAACATGATTATTTGCCATGTGTCATTGACATCGTGTGAATCACATGGTTATACCAATAGGAACTTTCAACATATATGTTGATGATACCTTTTCCTATCCATAACGTTGGTTATCCTCACTCATTGAATTATCGTTGTCATGCATTATTTTTTCTTGTTTTTTGCTTCATTGATTCCCTTAGCTTCAAGGATATTTTTTACTATTTTTTTGTCTGACAATAATTCCCATTTCTCTTGATTATGCACCAATATTCTATTTTTTCCTCTTGCTGATGGTTTCTCACTTCTTTGACACATGGGCTTCTTTCATTTTCTTAACTGCATCCAACTTTATTTTGCTAACAATTTCTTGTTCTGTCACATGACTAACGGTCCTCTCTCCTATCATCATATTGATAGCCATATCTCCTATAATCATTCTAAATGATTGCTTCCCTATCATTATACTGACAAACAATTTTCCTATCATCATCTTGATAGATAGTTTCCATATCATCATCTTGATAGACAATTTCCCTATCATATTTAAAGGTAATTGCTCTATTATCACCTTATCAATTGCCTATTATATCAACATCCTAATGATAGAATACCATCATATATACAATGTGTCGTCCTCTTCTTTTACTATTGTCATTCATCCTATTTTTTAGTCTTCCATGGCATGTCAGACTTGGAACTAGAGTTTTTGGTGGTACTTGGATTGTATTCTAGAATCCTTGTCTCCCTCAAAAATTTCTAGACATCCTCCCCTTATTTTTGGGTCAATTTTCCTTGTGTGGGACTATCAAACTTCCAGTTATTTGAGATTCATATGGTTCCTTAGTTGCTCAAGATGACTTCTTCAGATTCCATGGATACTACAAGGAGGTTCCTATGGGCCATCCTTGTGAACTCATGGATGTTGGTTGTTTTGTACTGAATCTGTAAATAGTCCTTATGGTCCATTTTTTCAATCAATCGACCTACAAGTAGTAGGTTGGGAATTTATTTCCTTTGAGCTACCAGAAGGAGATCAACCAGACTCCTCCCTTGGTCAGGTATACTTGGGTTACTAAGAAGATCTAACGATCCCCTTGGATTTATCAAGTTACCTCCACTCCTCACTCAAGTAATTCTTCTCTTGTTGCTTGCCCTACATGGTTTTGAATTTCTAGTGAAAATTATCTTGGATTTCTCAATATGTGATCTACTCACATTAATTTTCTGTCATATTGCTTTTTTGAACTATCTCTATGGTTCAAAATTTTCCAATGCTCCTTGATACTAAATTAAGAAATCAAATTTAGTGTTGGAGTCATTCCCTTCACCTACTATATGTATAAACAATTTGGATGTTTTCTACACTTGTATTTGTAACCTTATCGATTCTCTTTTGTCTTCTCAATTATCTAGCTATAATTTAGTACTCTTGTACCTTTAGCCTTCCTTATGGTCCTCTTATTAGATCATTGTCACTACTTGAGCTATTATCTCTTCTTTCATCTTCCCGCTCTTAGGAAATTAGTGGTTCATTATTTTTGTCTTCTCAAACCACTTTAAGGAATCTTATCCTTGCTTTCTCACTTCAATATTCATCCTTGTATTCTTCTTGCATCATTGGGACTTGGATATAGTAGAAATGTTTTCATTACTACTTGATTATTTAATCCATCCTCTCCCATTTTTAGATTGTTCTAGCACTTCCCTAATATATCTCCATAATTTTTAAACATATTATTCTATGCTTATTCGATATTATACAAAATCAGCAAGTCCTTATGGTATTTCCTCAATTCTTTCCTATAATCTAATAATTTCATCTTTGCCCTATCTTTGAGTATTTTGTGGTAGTGTATATCTATGCCTTTTGTACCTTATTATCAATGGAGAGCTAAAACTAATAGTACTACTTTTTAATTGAATTCTTAATCTATTTGAAGATGAGTTACTGGAGCTTAAGGAGAAAAGGTACTTTCTAAAGGTGTTGCTTCATAGCCATTGACACTTCCCCTTAACCACTCTATTTTTCATTCTATACCTTGTTCAAATTCATCTAGCTCTACTCATCTTAGTTCTTACCTTTCATTTATTCGTTGCATTATTTCATCCAGTTTGTGAACCATTTGTTCTCTCAATCATGTATTATACATCCTTAAAGTCTTATATTATTCTTGTAATTGTTGTGTTTTTTTGATCATTTGTTGTAGAACTTTGGATTCTATTGACTTGTGTAACTCTTATTCATTTTGAGTTCCATCCCTTGCTTCTCTTGTGTCAGGTTCTCTTTCTTGAAATGCAACATTGGTGAGAGTTTGGAATATGTATTCCTCATTATTGAAAAATCTAACATGGACTTGTAATATTCTATGCTCCATTGGTCAAGGTTACAATTCTCTTTGATCAATTACAAGTTCTCTTCCTATTTTGAATAGCCACTCTAGTTTTATTTGCTTGTCTTCTTGAGCAATACTATGATTAGCGGTTCTACTAGGTTCTTCTCATTTATAGAACCATAATCCTTGGTGTGGTACTTCCATTGTTCTGCCAGAAGTTTCTTGTTGTAATGATTCTAAGTTAATTACATTAACATGTTTATTTTCCTTATACACCTTTAACTTAGAACCATCCATTATCTCGAGGTACACTTTATCGTCCAATTTCTTGAGTCGAACAACTCCATTGTCCAAAACTTCTACCCAAAAGGGTCAAAGTCATAGGGTCTTTAGTTTACCTGACTTAATTTTTCTTTTACCATTAAACTTAAGTACCAAATTATCTATCTTAAATTCCATCTTTCATAAGTGCTTATCATGCCATAGTTTTCTTTGATGTTAGGAAATTTTTTTTGCCCATTATGCCATTGACCATTTTCTCTTCTAATTTTACTAGTATCATGAGCTTTTCTTCCAAGCTCTCATTATCACTCAGGCAGTTTATCATTGCTACCCATAAACTAGGTACTAGGAATTCAACTGACGCTACCACCTCCTATCCATACATTAATTAGAAGGGTGTATGGTTTGTTGTTGGCTTGAAGGTTGTCATGTATGCCAATAAAATTGTTGGTAATTGTTCCTCCTGATTGGCTCCTTGCACGTCGTATGTTTTATAAATTATAGAAACAAAATACTTAGTTGTTTCTTTAGCTTATCCATTTGCCCTAGGATAGTATAAACTAGATAAAGAATAAAATATCCTAAATTTTATGGTCAGGTTTTGAATAATTTCATTAATGAAATGACCTCCCCTATCACTTGTCAATTATAAGGGGATCCTAAACCTTGTGATCACTTATTCATACAATAAGTGGTCAATGCTTCTTTTAGAATTATCTGGTAGAGCTTTTGATTCCACCCATTTCATCAGATGCTCAATTACCACTATAATGTATCGACACCTCCCACTACACCAAAAAGGTTCTCTAAGGACAGTCATTCATCCATCATCTATGAGAGCATCGTAAAAAGTCCATGTCATACGTTAATGGTTAAAAACCACCTCAAAATATCACTCTCTTAGGGTCTATTAGAGTGGTTAAAAATCACCTTACAAACCACCTTAATAGATCCTAAGAGGGTAGTTTTAAATCACCCTATTAGGGCTAAGAGGGTGGTTTTACTCTTAGCCCTAAGAGGGTGATTTAAAATCACTCTCTTAGCCCTAAGAGGATGGTTTAAAACTACCATCTTAGGGCTAAGAGAGCGGTTTAAAACCACCCTCTTAGCCCTAAGAGGGCGGTTTAATTTATCCATAAGAATTGCCTCCTTTGATGGTTTACCTGTATCTATATCCTCCACCAACAGAGAGAATACATTCTGGAAAGAGCCTTCATAATAATGGCTTCCATAACCATAACATATTTTTGAGAAATGGAAGAGTGTTGTACTCTCCAACATCTGTAGGTTTTGCTCATCACTCCATCCTTGTTCCTTAGATGACTAACTAATTTTGGCCCAGTTATCCATGTCAGCTGCACAAATCCAAGCAGTTTCAAGAAGGCTTCTATTGCTCCTCCTGAATGCATTTCTAGTCCAGGGAGACACATCAAATTCTCGTAAGATAATCTCTCTATGGTCACTTCTTAGGCATATCTCCATTAGTTATCTTGGATTAAGTTTTTTATCACCAAAAAACCCGTTTGATTCTTCTTGAAATACATTGAAGCGGATATTAGAATTATAGGAAAGGGATTCATACCAACTACATACAAAAGCTTGCAATGTGAGTAGTCCCATAATTATCAACAACAAGTACATCATAATACTACATATCAAGTACATTCAAAAGCTAGAAATATGAAGAGTTTCATCATGAAGTTACGACTATTGAATAATAAAACCATCCAATCAATAGAGGCCTTAGCTAGTAATACGAGTATCCTCATAATCAATAATACTAATTTTGTTATAAAATATGCACATTGTTGACTATGAAAAGACATGCATAAGAACAAAACTTGCTAAATTTCATTGGAAAAATTATAAGCAACGAAACATAGGGTAGAAAACAAGAGCACTAAAATAAGGAGTGTGAAAAGTCCTAGAGTCTCTAGGAAATTGGAATTTGGAAGTGCCACACCTAGCATATATAACAAGGGGCCTATATTTGCATCTTGTCTTAAGTTCTAAAGAGGCCAAGAAAGTTGAGATGTACAATCCTTCAGTTAAAAAATATATTTATGGAAATTGCTTTCCATAACTCACCATCACAACATGAGTTGATTCATATGTAGCCAAATTACAGGTTTGTGCAATTCAGTCATATGGAACCAAATTACAAGTTTGTGAAGCTTGGGTTATTACTTGCTTGTAACAATATGGGTGCACATGTAGATGCTAGCAATGTAGTATTCACAATGGGGAGGTGGCTTAGAAGCTATGGAAATTATTCTAATAGCTCAAACCCCAACTTGTACAAATCATATAGCTTGTACGATCTTCATCGTACACTAGTTCAACTTGTAAAAATATCTTGTATGATCACCAAATCATACAGTTGTATGATCAAAATCATACAAACCTATGCTTGGTATGATTTAGTACAAAACCAACTAGTTGGAACAAGTTTTGTAAGTCGAATCGATCTATTTTGTAGTCAATTCCCTCAAACTGTCATCATTTCCTTATTTGGCAGAATTAGGTTGCAACCTAAATTACCAAATCAAGTAAAATGATAGTTTGTACGATTTGGTAGAAACCCTTGTATGGTTTGTATGAACTATTCCTACAAATATCTTCTATATCTATCACTTGATACAACCAGTCCTTCTAAGACAAATTTTGGGAAGGTGCTAAGCCTCAATTGCTCCAATTCTTCACAATATGCAAACCCTAATTCACTAGCAATAAATTATATTCACCATGGATGATTCCAAAAATTGTGAAATTACTATAAAATTTTAAAATATGACTGTAATTCATCTTATAATGCATGCCCAAACCATTCCAAAGTGGTTTCTGAAGCATCACGTTATTTACAACTGCCATTCCCAACGAATTTCCAAAACAATTCTTTTTATAAGGTTTATTAAGGTCTAATTCATTTTTTATCAAATTAACCCTAAATGCACATTCCAAATTCATTTCATTTTATTTCACATCGTGCATGTGCGTACTTGTATGTTTTTATCTTTGCTTGTATGATTTGAATTTGTACACTTTCATCAAAAGTAAGCAAAATTCAACAAAACTATGCAAATCCATGGATTACTTTGTAGGCAGCAAATCCACCTCGTAGAAGAAGAAAAAGTGACAAAGAGGATTTAACTAGTTCTGAAAATTTTAATAGTTTTGGTAAAACATACAAGGAGGAAGCAAAATGTACATCAAAGCAAAATGTACAAACTGGAAGCTAAAATGTACAAGGTATAATGTAATGCAATGAAATTCAGATGAAATGTAATTTGAGTTGTATTTGTGAATGAATTTGATAATAAATGTAATTAGACTTAGTAAAGGGTATAATTAAGAATTTCGTTATATGTGGGAAGTTTTAAATAATGAATTGCCTCAGGAAAAAGTATGGGTAGACGTTATGTAAGGCCCGCCTTTCAATTTCATAGGTCTGGTTAGGGAATGCATCTATCTAATCATTGTGTGGAATTACTAGTTTATTGTGTATCCTTGTGGAAGTTGTTAGCAATTGCAATGCACTTGTTGAGTGGTGTTTTCACCCAATTGTGAAAGCACACTCTCCGGTAGGATCTGAGTCCCAAAATCCTTTGCTTGCAAAGAAATTATGACAGAATAATTTCTCCAAGGTTCCTGTTGTGTTAGTTATTCACTCACCAATGATGCTTTCGATTTGAATGTTGGGAATACCTTAGGGTTGCAAGTGGATGTTAACAAGGGGCACTCTGGTTTATTTAATTTGAATTTGCAATGGACTCCAAATGAATAAATCTGAGAAATAAATCTATTTGATCTTAGGCTTTGATGGATTTTCAGTTATTTACTTGAATGAGAATAATTAAAATGCAGAAACTAAAATGAGGGTTTGAAAATAAAAGAAATGCAAATGAAAATGAAACTAAACTACGGTCAGAATGCTGCCATCTCAATTCGATGAAACCGAAGATAATGAGGTTTTCTACATGCAACCTAACCTATTGAATCTGCACATTCGCACAATCTTGATAAGCTAGGTGCGGGTTTCTAGGGTTTTACTGTAATTTTAGATTTTAAGCATTCGCATGAGGCAACCAAGAGGACTTGCATTAAACTCCATCTATAAACCTAGAAATCCGAAAGGGAAAGATAAAACATTAAATCATGCATGCAAAAATAACTCCTTCTTTCTCATCAATGAGATGCCAACTCTCCGTATTTTTGTATTAAATGATATATCGATTACATTTACAGAATGTTCCAGGTTTAAATAATCCGAGAACAAATGAAGGAAATTGCTCCAAGTGCAGGCCCAGAATGGCATGCAGCCCTTGTCTCTGCAACTCTGCTAGCAGCAATTTCCAACCCCTTGTTCAATCTACGCTTTCGATTTTATACTGTCTGGCACGGCTCTTTGGTTCACCTGCGTCACTTCGTTTCACCTCCCAGAATGCGTCTTTTCAAATTCCTACCTTTTCGATGCTTTTACTTCATGCTCGATGCCAAAACATTCAAAATCTTTCGTTGCATGTAACGCTTCTGCAACTCTGACACCTGTATGCCACGTGTCTCACGCTTTCTGTGCCTTCTGTAATGGTCCCATGGAAATCGCAACGTTTTCATGCATGCAGCTTGTTCCTCTGTTAACACAGTGAAAATGAAACAGGTCGCGATATCGCGACGTTTCTCGACCAATAGCCTCCTTGCCTTCTTGCTCAGTGAAAACGTGACATGTCGCGAAATCGTGACGCTTTTTCGTTTCTTTCCTCTTGGCAGCTTTCTGTCGTGAAATCGTGACACTTTTCTGTTCCGTACCCTTTGCCTGTTTTCTGTCGTGAAATCATGACAATTTTCACTTTCGGACTGCCTTGCTGCAATCTGTCGCGATTTCGCGACGCTTCTCCATTCTATGCCCTTGCGCTCGTTTCTGTCACGATTTCGCGACGCTTTTGTGCTTCGGACCCTTTCGCTCGATTTTGTCATGATTTCACGACATTTCTTACACTTCATGCCTTTTACCTGCAACCTGTCGTGATTTCGCGACGTTTTTCACTCAACGCTGCTTTGGCTGCAACCTGTCGCGATTTCATGACGTTTTTCACTCGGCGCTGCTTTGGCTGCAACCTGTCGTGATTTCGCGATGTTTTCTCACTTCGTGCTCATCTGCTGCTTTCTGTCGCGATATCGCGACGTTTTTCAGCTTCGTCTTGTTTGACTGGTTTGACCCGCGATTTTGCGACATGTCGCGATATCGCGACACTTTTCTGCTTCGTCTTTCTCTCTCCTCTTTCGACCGTGACGGAGCAACATGTCGCGATTTCGTGACACTTTTCCATTTTGCCTTTCTCTCTCCTCTTTCGGCCGCGACGGAGCAACATGTCGCGATTTCGCGACACTTTTTCATTTTCTCTCTCCTCTTTCGATCGTGACAGAGCAACATGTCGCGATTTCGTGACACTTTTCTATTTTTCGGCAGCGATGGCGCGACATGTCGTGATTTCGCGACATGTCGCGATTTCGTGACACTTTCTATACTTGTGCATTTTTGCCCCTTTTTCTTGAATTTTAGCATCTGGGTCACTGAGATTCCTTTTGAAAGCATGCAAAAAAGATGGGTCCCCAATTTTGGGGTGTGTTGTGGATCAGCCACAACAAATGGCGACTCTATTGTCAAATGCTCTTGAGCATTTTAGTGAGAACCCAACCTGAAACATATACAAACTCAAAAACATGCGTTAGCACATAAGCAATATAAACAAATGCCCAAAGATCAGAAGTACATGAATCATCAGAATCATCAAGTATTAGCTCAGTGTGTGCAATGAATTTCTTTCCCTATCGTTTGAAATTGATCCACACTCCATTGTCGGTTTTGCATGAATGCATATATGAGATTGTGAATGATTTGTGTAACCTAATGAATATGCTAGGAGATTTTGCTTTTATAAAAGGCATAGTCTTTCTTCTAGTATCATGTACAAACATTCAAGATTGCCAAACCCTCTTAGGATCCACTAATTAATTGCCTTATTATATCCCAAAGTTGGTTATGAGTCCCTACTATCTTGAACCCATGTGCAAGTGAATGTGAAATCAGAACTTTGGGGAATCAGACTCCCAACCAACCGAGATGAGAGTTTAACCCTATCCTTACTATTCTGATTTAGAATTCATTACCTCACTTTGAGCAAAATAATTTAACCAATTATGGAAGAAATGGTCATGCTAGTCTAACCCTTTGGACAATCAGTGGTCTTGTTTTTTAGACAAGACATGTTGCCATGCATGGGCATACTTAACCCCACAATCCAAAACTTATCTTCATTTCTTTGGACCTTGGGGATGATTACCCATCCTTTGCGAGAGGACAAGTAGTACGATCCTTCCAATCCAATATAAATATGAGATGGGAAAAATTTATTTTTTACTTCTTGGACCTTGGGGATGACTACCCATCCTTGCTAGGGACATGTAGTACGATCCTTCCAATCCAAACTTTAGATGAAAATGGAAAATATTAATTTTATTGCTTAGACCTTGGGGATGACTACCCATCCTTTGCGAGAGGACAAGTAGTACGATCCTTCCAATCCAAGATTTATTATGAAATGAGACATAAGAGCTTTGGGGAATCGGATTCTCAACCTAAGCGAGATGAGAATTTATGCCCTATCCTTACTACTCCATGTAGGTCAAATCAAAGCTTTGGGGAATTGGATCCTCAACCTAAGTTCGATGAGGATTTAACCCTATCCTTACTACTCCGATTTTAGGCTTTAAGCTCTATGGAAGTGGTCAAAACCACTGTTTTAAGGATCATGTTGCATAATAGGATAGACATGAAAAACTTCTTTCGCCCAACCTTTTCTTCCAAGTTAGGTTTTGATCATTTTGCTCAAGATCCTTTTTAATGTATGAGACGTGCTTGGTTCTAGATATCTCAAGACTCGGTTTCCAACCTTAGGATTTTTCTTACATTTATGTTATAACACAACCCTAAGAGGATTTGACATACTTTAATGATTTGTACCTAAGATGCATATGCAACTAAGATGGAATGTATATGTAAAGTGAGATGTAACATGAATGCATTATCTCTTGAATTGCAAATGAAATATTTGTCATACAAAACTGACTACTTCATGCATCACAAAATCAAACGATATAACTTAAAATGTTTGTGTGACTTGTGGAGCTTTTACAAGACAATTCCAATATTTCATATTCTCCTAATCTTAAGCATAAGTTGACATCTCAATTTTTTTATTATATATATATATTATTTATTATTTATTTTTTTTTGTTATTTATATAATATATATTTTTTATCAAAATAAACAAAACATGTCAATTGAAATCAAATCCACAACCAAAATCCTAACTAAGCTAACAATCCTAAACAATGAAAACAAAATCTGAAAATCCCCACCAAAACCGAAAAGAATAACATCAAAATCTCACAACCTAAGGGCTAAAATAATGCTTTAAAATCTGCCCATTAACCGGTAGCATAAAATCTCTCCCTTCTAAAGTTTTTAGCCTGAAGGTATTCTTCCCAAGAATCTCTGAAATCTGATAGGGGCCTAACCAAAGACAATCAAACTTTTGATGATTCCCTTTTTCCTCATGTCTTTTGTCCCATAGTAATACCAAATCTGAAATTCTGAATGACTTAACTTTGGCCCTTCTATCAAACCATATTTTGATAACTTCTTGGTGTTTATTCATGTGATTCATGGCTTCTTCTCTCTTTTCATCAAGGTGCAACAAATGACTTAACCTGGCTTCAACTTGATCATCTGTCCCCAAGTACTCTTGTATGAAATGCAAGGTCTGCAACTTCAAATTTGCAGGAAATATCGGGTCTTGCCCATAGACCAAATGATAGGGAGTATTCCCTATGGATTCTTTCACTCTGGTCCTATCTGCCCAAAGGGCAAACTTCAATTGGCTGTGCCAATCCCGAGGGTTCTTTTCCAGCAACTTCTTAATGATGTTCAACAAATTTTTATTTGAAGATTCGGCCAAACCATTTCCTTGAGGATAATAATTAGATGCAAACTTTAAGCTCACTTTGTTGTCATATGCCCAATCTGCAAATTGTGTAGAAATAAAAGCTTTACCATTGTCACTGACAATAGAATCGGGCATTCCAAATCTTGTTATAATATGGTCCTCAAGGAATTTTATTACAACGTCCGTGGTGGCATGTTTAGTAGGAATCGCTTCGTCCACCTTGTACAGTAATCTGTAGCTGTCAATATGAATTTATGAGAATCAGAAGAATTTGGGTTAATAACCCCAATGAAATCTAGTCCCCACTGTGCAAATGGTCTCATTTCAACCATAGGTTGTAACGGCATGGCTGCATTTCTTTCTCTATTGGCAGCCACTTGACAGATATGACAAGATCGTACATGGGCATGTGCATCTTTGAAAATGTGTGGCTAGTAGTATCCTGCTCTCAGGATTTGATGCGCTGTAGCATTTGCCGCACCATGACCAGTTCCATGTTTCCCGTGAAATTCCTGCAACACCCTGGCAGCTTCTTCTTTGTTCAGGCACCTCAGGTAGATCCCTTCATGATTCTTCCTGTAAAGAACACCGGATTTCATCGGATAATTGATAGACTTAAGCCTTAAAGCTCTTCTCTGGGTTGAATTCAGATTATAAGGACACTTACCGGTCAATAAAAATTGCACAATATCAACATACCAGTCATCCTTAGCAATGTATTATGTATTCGAGTATTGGCATGTTATCTGCGGATTATTTTCTACGATCGCCTTCGCCAGTCCCTGTCCTCGAACTAGTTTCATAGGTTGGATTTCGAGATCAAATTCTTGGATGGTGGAAATCCATTTCCCTCTTTTCTCACCTAGTTCGTTTTGTAAAAACATGGTCTTAACAAGAGTCGGGCACGATGGCAATAACTCTGTTGTGCACAATGTAATGCCTAAATTTTTTCACCGTTTTGAAAAGTGCGTACATTTGCTTATCAAGGATTGAATACCTTAATTGAGCATCTTTCAGGGGGGCACTTAAAAATGCTATGGGTTTTTCTGCACTAAAAAGGCTTGGAATCTGGCTTCAAAGGGATGGTATGTGTGATAATGTCTTGGTTGTATGTCTTCAGCTCATTGTAATTCCAAGCAATGTAATCTATGTAATGCTTCAATGCCTACATTATGTTGCTCCTTTCTTCATCTGTACATGCCTTTGCAATGTACACCTCCTTTGGATTGTCTGCACTTCCTAGATTAATTGAATCACATTCATCTTTAGGAAGTGGGACTCTTTTTCCTCTTTTGGTCTTGTATCCCACATCGAACATTTTCTCCAATGAAACCACGTCTTTAGGTATTTTGTTGGATTGACACGCGGTTTCACTTTCATTTTCTGTTTCATCTTGCCACCTTTGTTCCTCATCAATCACCTGATTTTCAAAAATACCCGAGTTCGTGACAAATTTGAAGATGTGTCTGTCACTTTCAAAAACCTGGAAATTCTTGACATTATCGGGTATTGATGGACAAGGAACTAATTCAATGGAAAATTTTTTACACCTTTTTATATCAACCGGGTTTAACATGCCCGCGACGACTGCAAGAGAGTCTGCTATTCGATTTCCTTTTCTAGAAATAAGGGCTATATTGAATGCATCGAACTCCTCCATGAGGTCCATAACCCTAGTTCTATAAAGGCTTAGTCTCCTGTCACGACATGTATATTGTCCTTTGATCTGCTTGACTACCAGCTCAGAATCTCCCAAAACCTTCAAGCATTTAACTTGCTTGCTCAATGCTAGACGTAAACCAAAGATCAATGCTTCATATTCTGCCACATTGTTCGTGCAAGGAAATTGCAATCTGTAGGCAACCAATAATGGTTTACCTCCTAGGCCAGTGAGCTCGACTCCAGCTCCTGCTCCCTGTCTAGATTTTGATCCATCGAACCTGAGCAACCATGTGCAATCATTTTCCTCGGAAGAGCCACCATGACATGTTTCCTCTTTAGGCTCTTCAGTAGCTTCCTCAACATCAAGTGCATAAACCCCCAGTTCTGGCTCGAAAAACTGAACTTCATTCGACTTGTTAAATTATGTTATGATTTCTTTAAGCCTCGGTTCATTTTCCACTCTGATTTGGTTTGCAATTCCTTTCCATGGTAGCCACATATGTGAGCAGTCTGTTGAAAAATAGCCATTCAGAGTTTTCATCCAATCCCTCGCAAGTAGCATTCCATATCTACTTGGGATATTAACAACTAGAATGTCGACAACCTTTGGACCCCGGGTTCAGAATTTAATTGAATTTTGACATCATATAGGGTCCCTACCACATTTACCTCTGATCGGTCCAATTGCAAGACCTTGCATTTGGATGAAACAGGTTGCAGACCTAGCATTTGACATATCTCCGAAGGCATGAGGTTGCTCGTGGCACCCGTGTCCACCAAACAGTTATGCAAATTCTTACCCGCAATTCTCGAAGTCAGTAAGAATGGCGGGACATCCCTTCTCTCCTTTCGCAAAATCAGATGGGACTCAACTCCTTTTCCCTTCCACATTTGATCAGGTGAGTTCAAAGCTTTTATCAACGCCTCCTTTTGGCCAGGAAATCTAGCCGCGTCCAAGAACGAAAGGCTAGATTTGGACTTCTTTAGATCCTCCACTATGTCATAGTTTGGTTTTTCAAATTTGACTGTCTTCTGCACATCATTAGACATTTCTCTTCTGAGTGGAGGAGGAGGATTATTATTTGCCTTAGTATCCGGAGGAAGAATAGAGTTGTTTGGAGGTGTTGATGAGGTTTTAGGGGCTTTAGATTTACTTCTCAAATGGTATCCATGATTCCCCTTTCTGAAATCTCGAAAAGCTTGCACCTCCTGTTCCAAAATTTCGTCTTCTTCTTCCTCACTCTCACCTTCTTGATGATATACAGTTTCCATCACCATAATATTATCATCTTGATGTTGCGATGGACCCTCATTTGATACCAGTTCCAAATCATCAACTTGTGCCTGAAGACAATGAGTGTATCTAGCAATTTCAGGACAATTCCTCTCATTGTGTTCTTTTGTGTTGTGCAACCTGCACCCCCTTTCCCACGCCAAATCTGAAAGATTCAAAAGAGAATTGGATTGGCTAGGTCCTGCAGAAGTATCTAGTTGATTAGCAATGGGAGCGGGAACTCCCCCATTGTTTGGCTTGGTGTTCCAGTGCCTCCCTCTATTGTTAAAATTTTGATTTGAGTGAGGGGCATGGGACTCATACTTCTATTTTTGAACCACTGTCATTGCTCAGTTTATGAACTAATTTCTTGAGCTCTTCGACTTCTGAATAAATCTCCTTTGGTGGAATCACATTGTTGTTAACCCCCGTTGGATTCGCATAATTGGTGGGGTCTTGATTCAACATTTGGGTCGGGTTCTGAGGAATTTGATTCCCGTATGGATTGACACTTTGAATCGGGGTTGGATTTGGAAAAGGAACTATGGCCTGAGGATTGACTTGGCTAGTTCCTTGCATAGTCGATTGACTATTCTGCAAAAATGCGGGGACAGGTGGAATGGATGTGATTGGTTGGATTGGAATGGGTGCATACGCAGGTGCTGGTGGATACGGTTGTTGATATGGGAAGGCATTCATGCTTGGCATTTGAGGTGCCATGATTTGATTTGCCAAGGGAGCTTGACCATATGGAGCATACTGTCCCATCATAGGCATCTGGGTAAACCCGTAGCCTTGTGGTGTCATTTGCTGCTCGATGGTCATGGCTTCATTATAGGCTAAAGCGAGTGTGGTGACTTGAGGATTTCGTCTTGCAAACATGGCTGTCATGGGGTCCAATGCCCAAAAATATATCTGCAAAGCCACTACGGGATCGATGGCAAAATGCCTAATTGCTCTATTATAGCACTTTTGGAATCTCTGATTAAAAGTTCTGATCGGTTCCCCCTGGCCCCTTTTGCACGTAATAAACTGATTGTAAATGGTTGCGGGATCCAAGGGTGACCTAAATTGATTAACAAAGGCGTTCTCCATTTGCGTCCAAGAAGTGATTGAACCAGTTGGTAAGCATATATACCATTCATATGCTATTGGATCTAAGCTCATGGGGAAAAGTCTGCAAGCCACATCTTCATATTGGACTTGCAGCCTAATTAAAACATCCCTATAGGCTTGGATATGTTCTTCTACTGTTCTTGGGCCATCTGGTTTGTATTTAGGCAAAAATATTTCAATGTTCTTGGGGATTTCATGGATATCCCCAGCAATGTTCAAAGGAGTATTGTTAGCTCCATACCAAGGAGCTGCTGGAGCTTGAGCCATTTGACTCAAAATCGATGAAGACAAACCTACAATAGCAGTAGAAATATTACTGACAATAGGAACACTAGTGGCAACTGATATCACTGGCGTAGGTCCACTCGATGTTCCTAGAGAAAACAGGTCTTTTGTGACTGGTGAGCTTATGACTTGCTTGGTTTTATTCTTGGGAGTACCAGTGAGCGTAAGGTCATGAAAAATGGTTTCCCCGGTTGTTTGGGACCTGGTCGCAATACGACGCGGTGGGTCCAGCCTGCCTGATGAAACCCTCGGTTATTTCCTATAACAAAAACAAAACAAATGTTGCAGTTAGCTGCTTGTGAGATTTAAGATGTAATTTCAAAATTAAATCAAAAGATATTATTCATGTATGAAAATCAAAATAAAGTAAACCAATTCGGGCCCTCCTTCTAGCGCCAAATCCGTTGAGTGGTGTTTTCACCCAATTGTGAAAGCACACTCTCCGATAGGATCTGAGTCCCAAAATCCTCTGCTTGCAAAGAAATTATAACCGAATAATTTCTCCAAGGTTCCTGTTGTGTTAGTTCTTTTTTCACCAATGATGTTGTTCAATTTGAATGCTGGGAATACCTTAGGGTTGCAAGTGGATGTTAACAAGGGGCACTATGGTTTATTTAATTTGAATTTGCAATGGACTCCAAATGAATAAATGTAAGAAATAAATCTATTTGATCTTAGGCTTTGATGGATTTTCAGTTATTTACTTGAATGAGAATAATTAAAATGCAGAAACTAAAATGAGGGTTTGAAAATAAAAGAAATGCAAATGAAAATGAAACTAAACTACATTCGAGATGTCTGCCATCTCGATTCGATAAAACCGAAGATAATGAGGTTTCTGCATGCAACCTAACCTATTGAATCCGCAAATTCGCACAATCCCGATAAGCTAGGTGCGGGTTTCTAGGGTTTTACTTGTAATTTCAGATTTTAGGCATTCGCATGAAGCAACCAAGAGGACTTGCATTAAACTCCACCTAAAAGCCTAGAAATCCGAAAGGGAAAGATAAAACATTAAATCATGCATGCAAAAATGACTCCTTCTTTCTCATCAATGAGATGCCAACTCTCTGTATTTTTGTATTAAATGATATGTCAGTTACATTTACAGAATGTTCCAGGTTTAAATAATCCGAGAACAAATGAAGGAAATTGCTCCAAGTGCAGGCCCAGAATGGCATGCAGCCCTTGTCTCTGCAACTTTGCTAGCAACAATTTCCAACCCCTTGTTCAATCTGCACTTCCGATTTTATACTGTCTGGCATGGCTCTTTGGTTCACCTGCGTCGCTTCGTTTCACCTCCCAGAATGCGTCTTTTCAAATTCTCGCCTTTTCGATGCTTTTACTTCATGCTCGATGCCGAAACGTTCAAAATATTTCGTTGCATGTAACGCTTCTGCAACTCTGACACCTGTATGCCACGTGTCTCATGCTTTCTGCGCCTTCTGTAATGGTCCCATGGAAATCACGACGTTTTCGTGCATGCAGCTTGTTCCTCTGTTAACACAGCGAAAATGAAACAGGTCATGATATCACGACGTTTCTCGACCAACAGCCTCCTTGCCTTCTTGCTCAGCGAAAACGCGACATGTCACGAAATCGTGACATGTCACGAAATCGTGACACCTTTCGTTTCTTTCCTCTTGGCAGCTTTCTGTCGTGAAATCATGACACTTTTTTGTTCCGTACCCTTTGCCCGTTTTTTGTCACGAAATCGTGACAATTTTCACTTTCGGACTGCCTTGCTGCAATCTGTCACGATTTTGCGACGCTTCTCCATTCTATGCCCTTGAGCTCGTTTCTGTCATGATTTCATGACGCTTTTGTGCTTCGGACCCTTTCGCTCGATTTTGTCGCGATTTCACGACATTTCTTACACTTCATGCCTTTTACCTGCAACCTGTCACGATTTCGTGACATTTTTCACTCGACACTGCTTTGGCTGCAACCTGTCACGATTCCACGATGTTTTTCACTCGGCGCTGCTTTGGCTGCAACCTGTCGTGATTTCACAATGTTTTCTCGCTTCGTGCTCATCTGCTGCTTTCTGTCGCGATATCGCGACATTTTTTGGCTTCGTCCTATTTGACTAGTTTGACCCACGATTTTGCGACATGTCGTGATATCGCGACACTTTTCTGCTTCGTATTTCTCTCTCCTCTTTCGACCGCGATGGAGCAACATGTCGTGATTTCATGACACTTTTTAATTTTGCCTTTCTCTCTCCTCTTTCGGCCGTGACGGAGCTACATGTCGCGATTTCGCGACACTTTTTCATTTTGCCTTTCTCTCTCCTCTTTCGATCGCGACGGAGCAACATGTCACGATTTTGTGACACTTTTCTATTTTTCGGCAGCGATGGCGCGACAGGTCGCGATTTCGTGACATGTCGCGATTTCGCGACACTTTCTATACTTGTGCATTTTTGCCCCTTTTTCTTGAATTTTAGCATCTGGGTCACTGAGATTCCTTTTGAAAGCATGCAAAAAATATGGGTCCCCAATTTTGGGGTGTGTTGTGGATCAGCCACAACAGCACCATTGAAGAGTAATGAATGAATAACCACATTGCATAGCATTCTCTCATGTCATTGTAGAATTCTGAAATGATGGATTAGTGTTTTGCAGAATCTGATTGTTGCATGTTACTTTTCTATGTCTATGGGTGATGTTAAAGCACTAGTATGAATAATGGAATTGAATCACCACTGGTGTGAGCCTTGGAAGTGATCTGTGAGGAATATTGCATCAAGAAAATATTTCTTGGGAGCTATTGTATGATTTTTGGAGATTACCATTGTGAAGAACTTTCTCAAACCCTAAAGACAGAACTTGCATGTTGGTAAATATGGAGTGAGTGACATTCCAGAACTTCCCAAAACTTGTATGAGAGAGATTTATAAAGAAAAGTATCCAATTTGGCACCTTTCTGAACTTGCATTTCATACAAATATTACACCAGACATGTCACAAATCGTACAAAAGAATTTTACCCGATTTGGCAGTTAGGCGATTGAAAAAAACTTACCCGATTTGGAAATTTTGGTAAATTGAACAAATTAGTTATAAAATTGTGTACGATAGCTAAAAAACTAAATTTTAAGGATTGAATGAGTTTCAAATCGTAAAAGCACTAGCATTGTATGATTTGAGTTCGTACAAGCTATTTTGTAGTTGCATATCCATTGTTGGGAAGACTGCACGTTTGTACAATTTGGGTATTTTAATAAAAATAGTAAAATGGTCATCCCAAGCCTCTGAGAATCACCTCCCCATAAGAAATAATGCACCCCTATGCTACATTTGGCACTATTGCCTTATCAAACTTGATATTTTTATTAAAACGGGTCAAACTAATAGAGTAAGAATATTTCAAAATTGGAGGTGAATAATAGGCACCAGTGTGCAAAGACATAGGAGATGAGAAGTACGAGAGAAAATTCCAGTGAGAAAGAGTACAAGAATTTATCAATGATACAATGCAAGTAATTCTAATCATAATGCACATGAACCAAAAATAGAGTAAATTTGGACATTTGACGAAGGAGATTTCGAGGTGCTATTGATAGAGACAGAATAGGAGATACCAAAACCACCTAATGTTGAGGAACAAGTTGACATAGAAGTGGTGCAAAAGGAAGGAGAGTGGATGGTGACACCTAATAAAGTGACAAAATTATTATAAGGAAGTGCAGAGGATGGGAGTCAGGCACCAGGGAAATAGAGCATGGGATCTTAGGAAGAAAGACCAAGACCATCTCCCTCACGTCAGTGAAGGAAGTCACGGAGTGAAGACGCACGTGAGTATGGTCAACGAATGGTGGGAGATTATAATATACCTCTAAAATTTTTGACGATGAGTGTAGTGAAACACACCCAAGGCAGAATCAGATAGATATTCCACATGACACCTGAAGTGATGAGGATGATTCACCAAAGATGGCTAATAATGTAGCCAAGAAAAGATGTCCACCCTTTACAGGTGAGGGTAAGTAAGAACCTATAAGATATATCAAAACCTACATAACCATTTGGAGGGAAAATGACATAGATCAGCAAGATGACTGGTTGACTTTATTTCCTGCTACCTGGAGAGAATTGACGATGGATTGGTATCTAAAAAGGGAAATAAAGTATATTTCCGTACTTGGAATCAAGTGAAAGAGAAATTCATTGAAGAATTTCATCTCTTGAAGGATGATGGAGACATTATCACTAAAATTTGTATGACTAAGCAAAAGCTCGATGAATATATAAAATCATATAATCGTAGATTAAAGCAATTAGTAGACAAGATGCAGATGCCTTTGGAAGATGTATTGGTAAAGAAATGGTTCGTATATGGATTGCTACAAAAATATAAGAAAAATATGAAGGCAATACCATAAAAAATATATGATGAAGCTTTAAAGCATACAAAGAATTTTTAAAGTGACTCGAAGTAGATGTATACAAGAATATTATCTCATCCCAAGTCCAATAATTCATATAGTGGAGAATACGACACTATACAAAGGACAATAGCATCATTCCATCAGGAATTTAACAAGATCATAAAATAACAAAGAAGCAAGCTTGACAGGAATGATATTTGGTGCATAGAATGTAAAACCAAAGGCCATACGAATATAAAGTACCCATGAAATGATTACTGTCATATCTATAACATGTTGGGACATGAGGTAATGCTATGTTCGTATAATGCAATAGTGTATCCATAGGTTTTGATAATCCAGGAGTAGGAAGAGAAACCAAAGGCCCTAGTAAGTAGGCAACAACAACAAGTGGCGATTATAGAAATAATCAGCAAGATAGAAGGTAGAAATAGGGCAATCGATAAGGAGGCTAGAGCCATTTGCAATATGAATTAGAAGGTAGGCCGATCATACAATGTTGTAATTGCCAGGAGTGGGTGCATTTTACAAAATATTTTCCTTTGTTTTAGAGACAAGAAATGCAACAAGCAAACATGACACACATGTGTAGGTGATGTGGTCCGGGCAACCACAAGGAATTAAATTATCCCAAGCATGCGAGTTTAAGTAACCCATAAAATGTAAACTATTTGGATATTGAACTTCCTCAAGTTAAAGAGGAAACTCAAGAAGTTTTAGCTATGACAAGAAATTAGGTTAAAAATGATAAGTATCCTGAGCCAATAAAACGAAAGTAGTACTGATAAGTAGAAAAGAAAGTACTAGAAGATGAAGCACAAAAAGCTAAGCAAGTAATGTTAGCAGAAGATAAGGAACTGAAGAAACCATTAGAAAAGAAGGCAGTTATGCAGGATCTGGTAGCACAGGTTTTTAATACCATAGTAGAAATCAAAATGGCTAACTTGTTGGAAGCTATCCCCTAATTACAAAAAGCAATGGTGGAAGAGATAAAACCCCATAAGGTGGTGGAATTTCAAAGTCAACTGATTCAGGAGAAGAAACCAAAAGACCAATTTATGAACCCCACCATATTAATGGTTGATGTGGGGAAGAAAGCCACATTAGTTCATATGGATATTTTAGGGCACAAATTGACACAAGTTATCGTAGATGGAGGATCCAATGTTAATGTGTTATCTAAAAGGACTTGGCTAGAACTTGGTGCTCCATATCTATGGGCATCGATCTTCTAACTATATGGAACTTCCTAGTATGGTATCAAGATAAAGGGAGTCTTGACAACACAACAGGTGGTGATAGCTGACCAAGAGTTCGTCTTGGATTTCATTGTGATTATCATGCATAAGCCTACGTATGATGCTCTATTGGGAAGAGGATGGCTACGTGTAGCCAAAGTTAATAATAATTGGAGAAATAATTAGATCACTTTTAAAAAGGGATAGCATAAGTATATGATTAATTTGACGAATAAAATGGTTAGTGAGGATGTAGCCACAACTGACAAATCAAAAAACTCTTGAGGAGATGAAGGATATGAACCTGACGAAGAAGGAATGTTGTACCTTAATTAATGTAGTGAAGATGAAGCTAGATCTGATAGCAGACTTCTTCATTGGAAAATGGAGGAGTACTAAATTTTTCAACCCAATTGCCTTTGTATTAGCTCAGACGATATCAAGAAAAAATAAGATGAAATCAAAGTCAACTAGGAACCTAAAAAGGAAGCGAAAGAGAAATGGATGTTTCCAAAATATTTTGTAGAATATACAATAGGAGATGCAAAAAATTGATGCAATACCGACACACCCAAATAATGTGGAGAAAGCAGTGAGTGAGTCAAAAAATATCAAATACGAAGGACCCCAAATAGTGGACATCAATCTAGGGATGGAGGATGAACCTAGGATGATTCATTGTGGTGATGATTGGAACCCTGTATTGAAAGTGACAACCTTTAATATATTATTAGAATACAAGGATGTCTTTGCATGGATATACGAGGAGTTGAAGGGAGTACCACCTAAGTTATGTGTTCATAATATCATGCCAATACCTGGAGCATAACCATTATGGAGAAGACCGTATAGGATGAATCTAAAATATGCTACATTAGTGAATGCAAAAATAGAGAAGATGTTGGATGTAGGAATCATCTTCAAGGTTACAACCAGTGAATGGGTATCACCTATAGTGGTCACATTGAAGAAGAAAGTGGAAAAAATCAGAATATGTGTGGACTTTAGAAGTCTAAATGTAGCAACCATTAAGGATCCCTTATCGATTCTCTTCACAGATTCCATTCTGGAGGAAGTTGCAGGACATGAGATCTATTCATTTCTAAATGGATTTTTGGGTTACAATCAAATAATAATAGCCAAGGAAGATAAGTTGAAGATAAAATTTATTGTGAATAATAGAATCTATGCGTATAATTGAATGCCATGTGGGCTCTGTAATGCCCTAGCTACATTTTAGTGCATTATATTGTATATATTTGATTAGTTGATGATGGGGAAGTTTAAAGCATTTTTGGACAATTGGTCCATTTATAGGGAGATCAAGGAGCATCTTACTGCCCTTAGTGAATGTATGAGTAGGTGTAGAAATACACAGATCTCATTAAACCCTAGAAAGTGTTACCTAATGGTACCGTATGGAAAGTTGTTAGAGCACATTATGTGCAGTGGGGGATTAAAAATAGATCCCGATAAGATCCGTGTGATATTACACTTGGAAGAACCATATGACGTAAGTTCACTTAAAATATTCTTTGAATCAATGGGGTATGATCAAAGGTTTATCAGGAATTATACACGTGTCTTATCCATTGGATTCATTGACAAAGAAAAATGTTCCTTTTAGTTGGATAGAGGAGCACCAAGGAGCCTTTGAGGAGTTGAAGGCCAAGCTTGTTAGTAGCCTGATTTTGGTGTTTCCAAATTGGGATAAGGAATTCCATATCCACATTTACACTTCAAATTTTACAATTGGATGTGCTTTAGCACAAGAAGGATAGTTCATGCTGGATCAACCTATTTTTTTTACTAGTCATATATTATCAAGGGCAAAAAGAAATTATAGTACAACATAAAGAGAAGTCTTGGAAATGGTATATGTAGTTTAAAAGTTTAGGCATTACTTACTAGCGAATCCCTTCAATTTTTATGTATATAACTAAGATTTGTTGTACTTAATAAACAAACCAGTGATACAAGTATGTGTCAGTAGGTGGCTCGTCACCCTATAGGATTTTTTATTTTGAGTGGTAGTGAGATGTGGTAATAATTGTAGACCAGTTGTCTCGGATACGATCAAGAGATCTTGCAGGAACAGGGATTTTGAATGAATTCCCTGATGCATAGTTATTCACCATCATTTTTTTTCTATCATGGTACAAGTTGATTGGCCAATATCTATCCACAAGAGAGTTGCCATAATAAATGACAACAACTGAGAAGAAGAAAGTAATTATGAAGTCAATGACCTTCCATTTGATAGCGATATTACTGTATAATATAGGAAGTGATGATATCTTAGGAAGATGTGTGATGGAGGAAGAAGTTAAAGTGGAATTGAAAGAAGCTCATAAAGGCTTAGCAGGAGGGCACATGGGACCAGATGCCATTTCTAGGAAATATTACTAGTAATATTATGGTGGCCTACACTGTATAATGATGCAAAAGGATATGTAAAAGCATGTGATACTTGTCAAAGGACAAGGAAGCCAGTAAAGAGATATTTTATGTCATTGCATCAATTACAATCCCAAAAAATATTTTAAATATGGGTATTGGACTTTGTCGGACCATTGAAAACCTCTTGAAGAAGGAAGTGTAGGTACATTGTGGTAGCGATCGAGTACTTGACAAAGTGGGTCGAAGAGAGAGCACTACCTAACAACTTAGCTAACTTGTTGAAGATAACTTCTCTCCTGTTGACTTGTGATGGCAATTTCTTGTTGTCAACATGTTGAAGACAACTTCTCTCTTGTTGACTTGTATGACGATAACTTCTGCCTGTCAACTTGTCTAACAACAACTTCTCTCCTCCCAACTTGCCTAACAATAATTTTTCTCTTATCCACTTGTCTGATGGAAATTTCTCTCCTATGAACTTTAATTATGACAAGTTCTAATGGTTGACTATAATGATGGTAGTTTTTGGCATAAATGGTAATGCCAACAAGCACTAGACTCTCGTATTTCTCACAATTGCAATTTCTCTAATGACAACACCATACTCCTTTCGACTGCCTTGCACAATAATTACACTTCATCCTTTGATAATAATTCTTTAGATCTCTAGCTTCTATTAGTATTGGTTATAGTCATCAAATGACCTTTTTTTTACTATGAATTTGTTAGAAAAATTAACCTTTTGTTGTATAGTTGATCTCTGTATATTTCATGAGTTCCTTAATTTTTATCGATTTATATTTAACTATGGTGTCCTTCTTTTGGTTTGGTGATATGATGCACATGTGTTTTCTGCCAACTAAGTCTTCAAATCCTTGCGCTGAACACTTCACAAATGCCTCAGACCTGGATTTATTTTGCAAACTAGTTTGCATTGTGTGTTATACTCCTTTACCATCCCTATTTATAATATTTTCTTGTTGTGATTGTTGCCCATGTAAATTGTGGTTTAACTGCCACTACGTGTTCAAACTATTTCATGCTTGCTACCTCGTCACCTTGCATGCATTTCCTTAATTTTTGTATTTTTTTTTCTTTTCCTTATTTTATATTTTTCTTACTTTTGGCTTTTTCTTCTTTTTATTATTATTTTATTATTTTCCTTATTTTTTTTTTTTGGTAATTATTATAGTAGATTAAAAAAGGGTTTTTATAGAGGATCCCAAAACCTTATGTACAAAATCAGCCTTGCATCATGCCTCCTGGCTTTATGTATAAGCCTATTACAAGAAACGTAACCCCTAAAAAAAACCTGATTACATAAGCAATAGGCCTAGGGCATCAATCCCTTGAAACTGAACACCAAAACAAAAATCCCGCCCAACGGTAACAGTAAGCATGAAATAATCCCTTCAACGGGAAACAGACAAATAAGAAAGGAAGTAGTTTTGGAGATCCGCCTGACGGGGAGTAGCCAAAAACCACCATCGAGAAGATCCCGCCCGACGAGAAGCAAAGAAAAACCGTTACAAAAAAATCCCGCCTCACTGGAAGCAGTCAAAACCACCACAAGCAGTCTCACCTAGCGGGAAGCAACAGGGAAATCCCGCCATCCGGGAAACCATCAGAAAAGAAAGGATCCCGCCTCACGGGAAAACTGGCGGATTTGGCAGATCCCGCCCTGTGGAGAAACCATCCCGCCCACCGGGAAAATATTCCGTTCAGCGAGAGCCATCCTACAGGAAGTCGATAGCCAGCACAGAGAGGATCCAGCCCATCAGGAAGTGACCAAAGAGTTGCACCACAAAGAACCCGCCTCGAGAAAACAAAAGAGGATCCCAACAGCAGGGACCAAGAATCCCGTCCAAGCACAAAGCCCGCCGAGGATTCACAAGAAAAAGGGGAAGCTGTCCAAACCCTAAACCATCAGCTCCACCGCACCGAGAAACGCAAGGGACCAGATCCATGCGAATAACCTGCAAAAAACCCCAGGGGGAAGCCTGAGGGAAAAAGGGAAGGGATCCCCAACCAAACAGGGATCCCTGGGAAGCACCGATCCGAAAAAACAACCAAGGAAACCCTAGCCGACCGGGAGGGGCACGGATAGTGGAGAAGGATCTCCCCCGGAGATCATCTCGCAAACAACCACTCCCCGGGAGGGATGACCTGGGTTGAGCCAGGAACTGGGCAGGAACCAGGAGCCATGGTAGGGGGAGCAGGGGAGGGACCAGAGCCCTCCCCTCTCTCACACAAATGTTTATTTTGGCACCAGTAGTAGCACTATATATATTCCGACTGTTAAATGGTAAGATAATAAGAATGGAAATCCAGTAAGGAAAATACCCTACTCTTATTTTCCTTATTTAAACTATGTACAATGTGAGTATTTTCCACATGCCGTTGATGTTGTGTTAATCGTATGGTTATGCCAACGTGAACTTCCAACATATATGTCAATGATACATCTTCCTATCCATGATGATGAATATCCTCACTCGTTGAATTGTTGTTTTCATTCATTATTTTTACTTGTTGACTGCTTCATTGATTCCCTTAGCTTCGAGGGTGTTTTTTATTGTTGTTTCGTCTAACAATCATTCCTAGTTCTCTTGATTATACACCAATCTTCCATTTTTTCCTCTTGTTGATGGTGTCTCACTCCTTTGACACATGGGTTTCTTTCATTTTCTTAACTACATCCAACTTCATTCTACTAACAATTACTTGTCCTACCAAGTGATTTACAATCTTCTCTCCTATCATCATTTTGAATGACTACTTCCCTATCATCATCTTGATAGATAAATTTTCTATCATCATCTTGACGAACAGTTTTCCTATAATTATCTTGATAGGTAGTTTCCCTATCATCTTGTTGAATAGTTTCTCTATATTCACCCTATAAATTGCCTATTTTGTCAACATCCTAATAGTAGAATACCATCCTATCTATAGTTCATTGTCCTCTTATTTGACTATCGTTATTCCTCCTATTTTTTAGGATTTTATTCTAGAATCTTTGTCTCCCTCAAAAGCTTTCCAAATATCCTCCCCTTATTTTTGGGTGAATTTCCCTTGTGTGGGACTATCAAACTCTTAGTTTTTTGATATTCACCTGGTTCCTTAGTCTCTCAAGATGACTTCTTCAAATTCTATGGAACCCGAAAGAAGATCTTGTGTTAGGAACCTACTATTGAAAATAGACTCACACAAAATACTGTAAAATAACTAAAATGCATCAAATAACAAAATAACACTATGTAGAAAGTAATTGTAGAATTGAAACAATATCTCAAAATAACTTAGAATCACAATCCACTTCGAGGGAACAACCTCCTTCAATATTTCATTAACCTGCACAAAGATACATTCGTACATAGCTTCATATATTTTAAATAATACCTTTATGCAACCCTAATCCTAAGCTCAAGAGTTGGCTTACATGCAAAATGCTACTCGAGCTAGAATATTCTACCAACATCGGTTACATTATTCATAATGATTACACGAAATGGCCCCACTTGTCTAGGTGCCTTACTTTCCACATATCATTACACAAGTATTACAAAATAACATTATGTGGTGTCACCATGTTGGATATGGATCATTACATAATTAATTGAGAATTACAAAAATAATGTTAGGATGGGTTTCTAACATGTCCTTCCCCTTCAAAAAGCTTTGTCTTCAAAGCTATAGATGAGGGAACTGGTGCTGGAGCTAGTGGATAGACTCCCATGTAGCATATTTTGATTGTAGACCACACCATTAAACAAGGACCTCAATAATGACTTGGTTGCGAAGCTTACACATCCTACGATCCAACAATTATTTTGGCTCAAGCAAGATAGAACCTTATTCATCCAATTTTGGGAGGGCATATTGAACCTGCACCTAATTTTTGATAACCTTCTTGAGAGAGGATACATGAAAAACAAGGTGGAGCTTTAAGGTCAATGGTAGGGCCAATTTTTAGGCTATGGCACCAATTTTTTGTAAAACTTGGTAGGATCCATAGTACTTGATTGTAAGTTTTTGGTACTGATGAAACTAGAGAGAGAATGATTTGTATGGCTAAAAGAAAAGGAAGACCATATCACCAACATTAAAGCTACGCTTAGAATGATGTTGATTATCTTGTTTGCACATCTGGTTATGGGTTGATTCCAAAATCATCTTCAATTGAAAGAGAACTTTGACATATTGACTAAGTGTAGTGTTGACTGCATGGAAGTTAGAGCTACCTGGAATGTATGAGGGCATGCATGGATACTGTCCATAAAATACTTCAAAAGAAGTGACCTTGGTTATCATGTGATAAGAAGTATTATACCACCACTCAGCCAAGGGAAGGTACTTCACCCACTATGTACGAAGATCAAAGGTAAAACAATGAAAGTAGGTCTCCAAAAATTTGTTGATAATCTTAGTCTAGCCATCTATTTGCGGATGGTAAGATGAACTCATATTGAGCCGATTTCCCTACAATTTAAACAATTCTTGTCAAAAATTACTAGTGATTGTAGGGTCATGATCAGACACAATGGAGGAAAACATTCCATGAAGGTGGAAGATAGAATTAAGGAAAAATTGGGCAACTATAGAGGTCATGTAAGGATGGGAGAGGGAAAAAAAATGAGCATACTTTGAAAGATGATCCACTACCACAAAAATAGTTTATTTTCCTTTAGACTTAGGTAACCCTTCAATAAAGTCCATTGAAATATCTATCCAACCTTTTCAAGAATTGGTAAGTGTTGCAGAATTCCTGGAGAATGCACCATTTTTACTTCATTTGTTGATAAGTGTCACATGCTGCTATAAAATTTTATGTGTCCTTCTTCATACCCCTCCAAGAAAAGGTATGCTTGATTCTTTCATACATTTTGAGGAACCCTGAATGGCCTGCAGTGGGGAAAGCATACATTTCCTTCATGATAAGTTCTTGGAGTGGGGATGTGTGAGGAACAACAATGTGCTAATGATAGCATAAATATTTTTTGTCCCAAGTTAACCAGGACATGAAGTAGGTTCTATTTAAAGTGAGGAAACCAAAGTTTGCAAGCCTGAATCCTTAAGCACCTCCTCACGAAGAGAATTTATCCACTGTGGAATAGGGGAAGAAATGACATATAATATACTTTGAGCCTTAAATTTATGATAGAGGTCATCCGCAAAAATGTTCTCCTTGCCCTTTTTATAAGTAATATCATAATCATAACCAATGAGCTTAAAGATCCACTTATGTTGTTTGGGGGTGGAAACCCTTTGCTCTAAGAAAAAATTGAGACTTTGATGATCTATTTTAATGGAGAAATGATGCCCAATGAGATAAGGTTGCCAATGAATGATCACATGCAAAATGGTAAGCATTTCCTTAGCATAAGTGGATTTACCTATATTGTGACTAGAAAGCGCTTTACTAGTGAAAGCCAAGTGGTTCCCTTACTGCATCAAAATTGCACTAATACCATTTCTTGAAGCATCACTTTCAATTACAAAAGGCTTATAAAAATTAGGCATTGCTAATATCGGAGTGGTTATCATAGCATATGCTTCAACTCTAGGAAATCTTATTCAGTTGGACCAGTCCAACAAAAAGAATCACTTTTTAACATGGAGGTTAAGGGAGTGGTAATTTTTCCACAATTGTAGATAAATTTGTGGTAATAGCCTGTAATCCCCAAAAATCCACAAAGACCTTTTAAAGTGTAAGGTTTCAACCACTCTTGAACTGCTTGAATCTTCTTGGGACCAACTTTAACACCATATTTTGTGATAATGTGTCCCAAATATTCCACTTTAGTCAACCCAAAAGAATACTTGGACCATTTAGAATAAAGATGATGTTGTACCAATAGTTGGAGAGTCTGATCCACATGGAGAAGATGCTCTTCCCAAGAGTGACTATAAATAAAAAGGTCATAAAAGAAAACCAGAATAAATTTATGGAGAAACATTCATGAGACTTTGAAATGTAGAAGGTACATTGGTCAAGCCAAATGGCATCACCAAGAACTCATAGTGAACCTCGTAAGTATGAAATATGACTTTTGGAATATCTTTATCCTTGAGTCTGATCTGATGGTACCTAGAGCGAGGATACAATTTAGAGAAAAACATAACCCCATGTAGCTCGTCCAGTAATTCATATACCACTAGAATAGGAAACTTTTCTTTGATGGTGAGCTTATTGAGCTCACTAAAATCAATACATAATCACTATAATCCATCTTTCTTTCGTACCAATAAGATATGAGAAGAGTAAGGACTATTACTTGGGTGGATTATTCCAGATTTTAACAATTCTTATACTAACTTATCTATCTCTTACTTAAGGGCATGAGGATATCAGTACAACCTAATGTTAGGTAATACACTACTAGGTACCAAGGGAATAGCATGGTCATGAGAGTGAAATGGTGGCAAATCTGTTGGTTCGGTAAAAACTACATTGTGCTTTATCAAAATAGGTTGCAAATCATCAGGAATTTGGTCTTCTTTTGTAGTAGGTGGTTGGATTACAAATATTTTCATGATGACACCACGAGAAGATTTTTTTAACAACTTCTCCATATAGTTAGAACCGACAAGCTGAGGAGGCCCTACTTGAAACCGTTAAGAGTATAAGACTAGTCATTTTATGAAAACTACATCCATACTTCTACAAAATTCCATGATATGTTACCCAAAGTACCCAACCATTGAGAACCTAAAACAATATCACATTCCCCTAATTGTAGAGCTTACATATCTTGTTTGATCTCATAATTTCCAATTCTCAATTTAATAGTGCAACATTTACCTTTGCAAGGTAAGGTCCCTCTATTGGCCACCATAACCTCAAAGGAATTGCATGTGTGTATGTAACAATTGGTCTACTTGATAATTTGAGGATCAATAAAGTTGTGTTTTCAACCTAAATCAATAAGTATGGTAAGGTGTTGGTATTTTAAAAAACCCACAACTTTCATGGTATGTGGAGTAGTAATCCCTACAAGAGTGTGGACTAAAATATTTGCCTAGGGTTCTTGTATTCCTGCTTCATTTTGAGGTGGTTCTTCTATTGTGTCTATTTCTTCATCACTGTGGTCATAGCTTATAGGTTCCAAAAAATCTATTAAGAAAAATTTCTTTTGGGCACAACTATGCCCTCACCATCTTGCATGCATTTGTCATCATTTTCCTAATTTTTCTCTTTTTTCTTAATTTTGGCTTCTTCTTTTTTTTTTCCTTTTTATTATTATTTTATTATTTTTCTTATTTATACTATGTACAACATGAGTCTTTGCCATGTGCCATCAACATCGTGTGAATCGTATTGTTATACCAATAGGATCTTCCATTATATATGTTGATGATACCTCTTCCTATCCATAACGTTGGTTATCCTCACTCATTGAATTATCATTGTCATGCATTATTTTTGTTTGTTGTCTACTTCATTGATTCCCTTAGCTTCAAGGGTATTTTTAACTATTGTTTTTTCTGACAATCATCTCCATTTCTCTTGATTATGCACCAATATTCCATTTTTTCCTCTTGCTGATGGTGTCTCACTTCTTCGACATATGGGCTTATTTCATTTTCTTAATTGCATCCAACTTCATTCTGATGACAATTATTTGTTCTATCAAGTAACTTACAGTTCTCTCTCCTATCATCATCCTGATAGCCATATCTCCTATAATTATTTTAAACAATTGGTTCCCTATTGTTATCCTGACAAAAAGTTTTCCTATCATCATCTTGATGGATAGTTACCCTATCATCATCTTGATAGACAATTTTCCTATCATCTTGAAAGATAATTGCTCTATTATCACCTTATAAATTACCTATTCTATCAGCATCCTAATGATAGACTACCATCCTATATACAATGTGTCATCCTCTTCTTTGACTATCATCATTCCTCTTATTTTTTAGTCTTCCATGGCATGTCATACTTGGAACTAGAGTTCTTGGTGGTACTTGGATTCTGTTCTGGAATCCTTGTCTCCGTCAAAAACTTTCTAGACATCCTCCCCTTATTTTTGGGTCAATTTCCCTTGTGTGGGACTATCAAACTCCCAATTGTTTGAGATTTATCTGATTCCTCAGTTGCTCAAGATGACTTCTTTAGATTCCATGGATACTGCAAGGAGGTTCCTATGGTCCATCCTTGTGAACTCATGCATGTTGGTTGTTTTGTACTAAATCTATGAATAGTTCTTATGGTCCATTTTGTCAATCAATCGATCTACAAGTAGTAGGAAGGGAATTTATTCCCTTTGAGCTACCAGAAGGAGATCAACCAAACTCCTCCCTTGGTCAGGTATACTTGGGTTACTAAGAAGATCTAAAGATCCCCTTTGATTTCTCAAGTTACCTCCACTCCTCACTCAAGTAACTCCTCACTCAAGTAATTATTCTCTTGTTGCTTGCCCTACATGGTTTTGAATTCCTAGTGATAATTGTATTAGAGTTCTCAATATTTGATCTGCTCGCATTAATTGTCTATTTCATCTTGATTTTTGAACTATCTCTATGGTTCAAAACTTTCCAATGCTCCTTAATACTAAATTAATAAATCAAATTCAGTTTTGGAGTCATTCCCTTCGCCTATTGTATGTATAGGCCATTTGGATGTTTTCTACACTTGTCTTTGTAACCTTCTCGATTCTCTTCTATGTCTTCTCAATTATCTAGCGGTAATTTAGTACTCTTGTACCTTTAGCCTTCCTTATGGTCCTCTTATTAGCTCATTGTCACTACTTGAGCTATTCTCTCTTCTTTCATCCTCCTCGCTCTTGGAAAATTAGTGGTTCATTATTTTTGTCTTCTCAAACCACTTTAAGGAATCTTATCCTTGATTTCTCAGTTCAATATTCATCCTTGTCTTCTTCTTACATCATTGGGACTTGGATATAGTAGGAATATTTTCATTACTACTTGATTCTTTAATCCATCCTCTCCCATTTCTATATTGTTCTAGCACTTCCCTAATATCTCTCCATAATTTTTAAACATCTTATTCTCTGCTTATTTGATATTCTACAAAATCAGCAAGTCCTTATGGTATTTCCTCAATTATTTCTATGATCTGATAATTTCATCTTTCCCATCTCTTTGAGGATTTTGTGGTAGTGTATATCTATACCTTTTGTACCTTCTTATCAATGGATATATAAAACTAAATGTACTAATTTTCTTAATATATTTGAAGATGAGTTACTGGAGCTTAAGGAGAAAAGGTACTTTCTAAAGGTGTTGCTTCATAGCCATTGACGCTTCCCCTTAACCACTCTATTTGTCATTCTATACCTTGTTCAAATTCATCTAGCTCTACTCATCTTAGTTCTTACCTTTCATTTATTCGTTGCATTATTTCATCCAGTTTGTGAACCATTTGTTCTCTCAATCATGTATTATACATCCTTAAAGTCTTATATTATTCTTGTAATTGTTGTGTTTTATTGATCATTTGTTGTAGAACTTTGGATTCTATTGAATGGTGTAACTCTTCTTCATTTTGAGTTCCATCCCTTCCTTCTCTTGTGTCATATTCTCTTTCTTGCAATGCAACATTGGTGAGATTTTGGAGTTTGTCTTCCTCATTATTGAAAAATCTAACATGGACTTGTAATATTCTATGCTCCATTGGTCGAGGTTTCAATTCTCTTTGATCAATTACAAGTTCTCTTGCTACTTTGAATAGCCACTCTAGGTTCATTTGCTTGTCTTCTTGAACAATATTAAGATTAACGGTTCTATTAGGTTCTCCTCATTTATAGAACCATATTCCTTGGTGTGGTACATCCATTGTTCTTCCATAATTTTCTTCTTGTAATGATTATAAGTTAATTACATTCACATGTTTATTTTCCTTATATACCCTTAACTTAGAACCATTCATTATATCAGGGTACACTTTGCCATCCAGTTTCTTAAGTTGAACAAATCCATTATCCAACACTTCTACCTAAAAGGGTCAAAGCCGTAGAGTCTTTAGTTTACCTGACTTGATTTTTCTTTTACCATTAAACTTAAGTACCAAATTGCCTATCTTAAATTCCATCTTCCATAAGTGCTTATCATGCCATAGTTTTATTTGATGTTGGAAAATATATGTTGCCCATTGTGCCATGACCATTTTCTCTTCTAATTGTACTAGTATCGTGAGATTTTCTTCCAAGCTCTCATTATCACTCAAACAGTTTTTCATTGATATTACTAGGAATTCAACCGATACTACCACCTCCTATCCATACATTAATTAGAAGGGTTTATGGTTTGTTGTTGCCTTGAAGGTTGTCATGTATGCCAATAAAACTATTGTTAATTGTTCCTCTTGATTGACTCCTTTCACGTCGCATGTTTTATCAATTATAGAAACTAACTACTTATTTGTTATTTTAGCTTATCCATTTGCTCTAGGATAGTACAAACTAGATAAAGAATAAAATATCCTAAATTTTGTGGTCAGGTTTTGAATAATTTCATTAATGAAATGACCTCCCCTATCACTTATCAATTATAAGAGGATTCTAAACCTTGTGATCACTTATTCATACAAGAAGTGAGCAATGCTTCTTGTAGAATTATCTGGTAGAGCTTTTGATTCCACCCATTTCATCAGATACTCAATTACCACTATAATGTATTGACACCTCCCACTACACCAAAAAGGGTCTCTAAGGACAGTCATTCATCCATCATCTATGAGAGAATCGTAAAAATTCCATGTCATACATTAATGGTTAAAAACCACCTCAAAATATCGCTCTCTTAGGGTCTATTAGAGTGGTTAAAAATCACCTCACAAACCACCTTAATAGATCCTCAGAGGGTAGTTTTAAATCATCCTCTTAGGGCTAAGAGGGCGGTTTTACTCTTAGCCCTAAGAGGGTAATTTAAAATCACCCTCTTATCCCTAATAAGGTGGTTTAAAACTACCCTCTTAGGGTTAAGAGCAAAACCGCCCTCTTAGCCCTAAGAGGGTGGTTTAATTTATCCCTAAGAATTGCTTCCTTCGATGGTTTACCTGTATCTATATCCTCCACCAACAAAGGGAATATGTCTTGGAAAGAGCCTTCATAACAATGGCTTCTATAACCTTAACCCCTTTTTGAGCAATGGAAGAGTGTTGTACTCTCTAATATCTGTAGGTTTTGTTCATCACTCCATCATTGTTCCTTAGATGACTAACTAATTTTGGCCTAATTATCCATGTCATTTACACAAATCCAAGCAGTTTTAAGAAGGCTTCTATTGCTCCTCCTGAATGCATTTCTAGTCCAGGGAGACACATCAAATTCCTATAATATAAGCTCTCTATGGTCAAATCTTAGGTATATATCCATTAGTTATCTTGTATTAAGTACTTTATCACCAAATAAACCCATTTTATTCTTCTTGAAATCCATTGAAGTAGAGATTAGCATTATAGGAAAGGGCTTCATACCAACTACATACAAAAGCTTGCAATGTGAGTAGTCCCATAATAAACAATAACAAGTACATAATACTGCATATCAAGTACATCCAAAAGCTAGAAATATGAAGAGTTTTATCATGAATCTGTGACTATTGAATAATAAAACCATCCAATCAATAGAGGCCTTAGCTAGCAATACGAGCATCCACATAATCAACAATATCAATTGTGTTATAAAATATGCACATTGTTGACTATGAAAAGACATGCATAAGAACAAAACTTGCTAAATTGCATTGGAAAAATTATAAACAAATAAACATAGGGTATAAAATAAGAGAATTAAAATAAGGAGTGTGAAAATTCCTAGAGTCTCTAGGAAATTGGAATTTGGAAGTGCCACACCTAACATATATAACAAGGTGCCTATATTTGCATATTCTCATGAATTCTAAAGAGTCCAAGAAAGTTGAAATGTACAGTCCTTCAGATAAAAAATATATTTATGGAAACTACTTTCCATAACTCACCATCACAACATGAGTTGATTCATATGTAGCCAAATTATAGGTTTGTGCAATTCAGTCATATGGAACCAAATTACAAGTTTGTGAAGCCTAGGTTATTACTTTCTTGTAACAAGATGGGTGTACATGTATATGCTAGTGATGTAGTATTCCCAATGGGGAGGTGGCTTAGAATCTATGGATATTATTTCCAATATCTCAAACCCCAACTTGTACAAATCGTACAACTTGTATGATCTTTATTGTACACTAGTTCAACTTGCAAAAATAGCTTGTACGGTAACCAAATCATATAGTTGTATGATATAAATCATACAAAACTATGCTTGGTATAATTTAGTACACAAATAACTAGTTGGAACAAGTTTTTTAAGTCAAATCGATCAGTTTTGTAATCAATTTTCTCAAACTAGCATCATTTCCTTATTTTGCAGAATTAGGTTGTAGCCTGAATTACCAAATCGAGTAAAATGATAGTTTGTATGATTTGGTAGAAACCCTTATACAGTTTATATAAAATTTTATTACCACTATCTTCTAGATCTATCACTTGATACAACCAATCCTTCTAAGATAGATTTTGGGAAGGTGCTAAGCCTTGATTACTCCAATTCTTCACAACATATAAACCCTAATTCATTAGCAATGAATTATATTCACCATGGATGATTCCAAAAACCGTACAACTATTATAAAATGTTAAAATATGACTGTAGTTCATCTTATAATGCATGTCCAAACCGTTCCAAAGTGGTTTCTGAAGCATCACATCCTTTACAACTGCCATTCCTAATAGAATTCCAAAAAAAATCTTTTTATAAGGTTTATTAAAGTCTAATTCAATTTTTATCAAATTAATCCTAAATGCACATTCCAAATTTATTTTATTTATTTCACATCATGCATGTGCATCCTTGTATGTTATTCTCTTTGCTTGTATGATTTGAATTTGTACACTTTCATCAAAATTGAGCAAAATTCAACAAAACTATGCAAATCCATGGATTACTTTGTAGGCAACAAATCCACCTCCCAGAAGAAGAAAAAGTGACAAAGAGGATTTGCCTAGTTTTGAAAATTTTGATAGTTTTGGTAAAACATACAAGGAGGAAGAAAAATGTACAACAGGAGCAAAATGTACAAACTGGAAGCTAAAACGTACAAGGTATAATGTAATGCAATTTGAGTTGTATTTGTGAATGAATTTGATAATAAATGTAATTAGACTTAGTAAAAGGTGTAATTAGGAATTATTTTATATGCGGGCAGTTTTAAATAATGAATTGCCTCAGGAAACAGCCTAGGTAGACGTTATATAAGGTTCCCCTTTCAATTTCATAGGTCTGGTTAGGGAATGCATCTATTTGATCATTGTGTCGAATTACTGGTTTATTGTGTATCCTTGTGGAAGTTGTTAGCAATTGTAATGTACCATTTAAGAGTAATGAATGAAGAACCACATTGTATAGAATTCTCTCATGTCATTGTACAATTTTGGAATGATGGATTAGTGTTTTGCAGTATTTGATTGTTGCATGTTACTTTTCTATGTCTATGGATGATGTTAATGCACTAGTATGAATAATGGAATTGAATCACCACTGGTGTGAGCCTTGGAAGTGATCTATGAGGAATATTACATCAGGAAAAGATATCTTGGGAGCTGTTGTACGATTTCTAGAGATTACCATTGTGAAGAACTTTCTCAAACCCTAAAGACATGACTTGCATGTTGGTAAAGATGGAGTGAGTGACATTCTAGAACTTCCCAAAAATTGTACGAGAAATATTTATAAATAAAAGTATCCAATTTGGCACCTTTTTGAACTTTCAGTTTGTACAAATCGTACACCATACGTGTTATAAATCGTACAAAAGAACATTACCCGATTTGGTAGTTAGACGATTGAAGAAAACTTACTCGATTTGGCAAGTTTGGTAAATTGAACAAATTAGTTATAAAACTATGTATGACAACTTAAAAAACCAAATCTGAAGGATTGAATGAGTGTTAAATCATAAAAGCACTGACACTGTACGATTTGGTATCATACAGTTGTACGATTTAAGTGTGTACAAGTTATTTTGTAGTCGCATATCCATTGTTGGGAATACTGGACGATTGTACGATTGGGTATTTTAAAAAAATAGTAAAATGGTCATCCTAAGTCTCCCCATCAGGAATACTACACCCCTATGCTATATTTGGTGCTATTGCTTTATCAAACATGGCATTTTAATTAAAACATGGCATTTGATGACAGGCACTAGTGTGCAAATATATAGAAGATGAGAAGTACGAGAGAAAATTCCACTGAGAAGGAGGAGGAGAATTTCTCAAAGATAGAATGCAAGTAATTTTGACCATAGTAAGCATAAACAAAAAATAAAGCAAGTTTAGACATCTAACGAAGGAGATTTTGAGGCGCTATTGATAGAGATAGAAGAGGAGGTACCAAAACTACCTAATGTAGAGGAACAAGTTGACATAGAAGTGGTGCACAAGGAAGGAGAGTGGATGGTGACACCTGAGAAAGTGACAAAAGGGTTGCAAGGGAGTGCAAAGGATGGGAGTCAGGCACCAGAGCAATAGAGCACGGGGTCTCAGGAAGAAATACCAAGACCATCTCCCTCACATCAACGAAGGAAGTCACAGATTGAAGATGCATGTGAGTTTGGTCAACAACTTGTGGGAGAGTACAAGATACCTCTATTTTTTTTTATGATGAGCGTAGTGAAACACCCTCAAGGCAGAATCAGATAGATATTCCATAGGACACCTCAAGTGACGAGGACAATTCACCAAATATGGCTAATAAGTTAGTCAAGAAAATATGTCCACTCTTTACAGGTGAGGGTAAGGAAGACCCCATAAGATATATCAAAACCTGCATAATCAATTGGAGGGCAAATGGCATAGATTAGCCAGATGATTGGTTGACTTTATTTCCTTCTACCTTGATAGGATTGGCGATTGATTGGTATCTAAAAAGAGAAATACAGTAGATTTTTGGACTTGGAATCAAGTGAAAGAGAAATTCATTGAAGAATTTCATCCCTTGAAGGATGATGAAGACATTATCACTGAACTTTGTATGAATAAGCAAAAGCTCAATGAATATGTAAAATCATATAACCGTAGATTAAAGCAATTAGTAGATAAGATGCATATGTCTTTGGATGATGTATTGGTAAAGCAATGGTTCATAGATGGATTGCTACCAAAATATAAGAAAAATACGAAGGCAATACCATAAAAACATATGATAAAGCATGCAAAGAATTTTGAAAGTGACTTGAAGTAGACGTATACAAGAATATTATCTCATCCCAATTCCAATGATTCATATAGTGGAGAAGATGACACTATACAAAGGATAGTAGGCTCATTCCGTCAAGAATTTGACAAGATCATAAAAGAACAAAGAAGCAAGTTTGACAAAAATGATATTTGGTGCACAGAATATAAAAACGAAGGCCATACGAATGTAAAGTGCCAATAGAATGATTATTTTCATATCTGTAATATTCTAGGACACGAGGTAATGCTATCTTCGTATAATGCAAGAGTGCATCCACAAGTCCTGATAATCCAGGAGCAATAAGAGAAACCAAAGGCCCAAGGAAGCAGGCAGCAAGCAACAAGTAGTGGTTATAGAAATATCCAACAAGGTGAAAGGTAGAAACAGGGCAATTGATAAGGAGGATAGAGTCATTTACAATATGAATTAAAAGGGAGACCGATCATACAATAGCGTAATTTCTAGGAGTAGGGGCATTTTACAAAAAAAATCCCTTTACCTCAAAGACAAGAAATGCAACAATAAAACACTACACACATGTGTAGGTGGTCTGTTCCGATTAACCACAATGAAGTAAATTTTCCCAAGTAGGCGAGTTCAAGTAACCCACAAAATGTAAACTATTTGGATATTGAAGTTCCTCAAGTTAAAGAGAAAACTCAGGAAGTTTTAGCTATGAAAAGAAATCAGGCTAAAAAGGATAAGTATCCTAAGCCAGCAAAAGAAAAGCAGCACTGGCAAGTAGCAAAGAAAGTACTAGAAGATGAAGCATAAAAAGCTAAGCAAGTAAGGTTAGTAGAAGAGAAGGAATTGAAGAAACCATTAGAAGAGAAGGCAGTTGTGCAAAATTTGGTAGCACAGGTTTTGAACACCAAAGTAGAAATTAAAATAGCTAACTTGTTGGAAGCTATCCCATCATTACAAAAAGTGATGGTGGAAGAGATACAACCCCATAAGGTGATGGAAGTTCAAAGTCAAATGATTCAGGAGAAGAAACAAAATATCAATTTATGCACCCCACCATATTAATGATTGATGTGGGGAAGAAACCCACATTAGTTCATATGGAGATTTTAGGGCACAAATTGACACAAGTTATCATAGACAGAGGATCCAGTGTCAATGTGCTACCTGAAAGGACTTGGTTAGAACTTGACACTCCATTTCTATGAACATTGAGCTTCTAACTATATGGCACTTACCAATATGGTATCGAGACAAAGGGATTCTTGACAACACAATGGGTGGTGATAGCTGACTAAGAGTTCGTATTGGATTTCATTGTGATTATTATGCATAAGCCTACGTATGATGATTTGTTAGGAAGAGGATGGCTACATGTAGCCAAATTTAATAATAACTGGGGAAATAATCAGATCACTTTTAAAAAGGGACAACATAAGTATATGATTAATTTGACTAGTAAAAGGGTTAGTGAGTATGTAGCCATGACCGACGAATAAGAAAACTCTTTAGAAGATGAAGGATATGAACCTAACGAAGAAGGAATGTTGTACCTTAATGAATGTAGTGAAGATGAAGCTAGATCTGATAGTAGACTTCTTCATTGGAAAATTAAGGAGTAAAAATAGTTTCAACCCAATTGCATCTGTATTGACTTAGAGGAGATCAAGAAAAAATAAGGCGAAATCAAAGTCAGCCAAGAACCTAAAAAGGAAGCGAAATAGAAATGAATGTTTCCAAAAAGTTTTATAGAATATACAGTAGGAGATGCAAAAATTGATGCAATACTGACACACCCAAAGAACGTGGAGAAAGCAGTGAGTGAGCCAAAAAATATCAAATACGAAGAACCCCGGATAGTGGACATCAATCTAGGGACGAAGGATGAACCTAGGATGATTCACTGTGGTGATGATTGGAACCCTGTATTGAAAGTGATAGCCTTTAAGATATTCTTAGAATACAAGGATTTATTTGCATGGACATACAAGGAGTTGAAGGGAGTACCACCTGAGTTATGTGTCCATAAGATCACAGTGATACCTGGAGCACAACCAGTAAGGAAAAGACCGTATATGATGAATCCAAAATATGTTGCATTAGTGAATGCAGAAATAGAGAAGATGTTGGATGTAGGAATCATATTTAAGATTACAAAAAGTGGATAGGTATCACCTATAGTGGTCACCTTGAAGAAGGAAGTGGAAAAAATCAGAATATGTGTGGACTTTAGAAGTCTAAACGTAATAACCATTAAGGATACCTTCCTGATTCCCTTCACAGATTCCATTCTAGAGGAAGTCACAAGATATGAGATCTATTCATTTCTAGATGGATTTTCGGGTTATAATCAAATAATAATAGCCGAGGAAGATAATATGAATACCACATTTATTGTGGATAATGGAATCTATGCATATAATCGAATTCCATTTGGGCTCTATAATGCCCTAGCTACATTTTAGTGCATTATACTGTATATATTTGATTAGTTGATGATGGGGAAGTTCAAAGCATTTTTGGACAACTAGTACATTTATGGGGAGATCAAGGAGCATATTATTGCCCTCGGTGAATGTATGAGTAGGTGCAAAAATACATAGATCTTATTAAAAACTAGAAAGTGTTACCTGATGGTACCGTATGGAAAGTTGTTAGAGCATATAGTGTGTAGTGAGGGATTAAAAATAAATTTTGATAATATCCATGTGATATTACACATGGAAGAACCATATGATGTGAGTTCACTTAAAACCTTCCTTGTATCGGTGGGGTATTATCAAAGGTTTATCAAGAATTATGCACGTGTCTTATCCATTGGTTTTATTGACAAAGAAAAATATTTCTTTCAATTGGACAAAGGAGAACCAAGGAGCCTTTGAGGAGTTGAATGCCAAGCTTGTTAGTAGCCCAATTTTGGTGTTTCCAAATTGGGATAAGGAATTCCATGTCCACATTGATAACTAAGAAGACAAAGGAGAGAAGTAAGGAGATTGGAGAGATTGATAAACTTACCAGCAGATTGGTTGGAGCAAAGAGAGGATAATCAAAATGACTCAAGTTTTGATATAAAAATTTCTAATGCATACAAGGAGATCTTGGCAACCTCATCTCCACAAATATGCTTTGAGAAAATAATACAGAGACATTGCTTAATACGAGCAGATCGTAGAATTAGAGCACTGTGATAATTGTCACCAAGTGTAAGATGAAGTAGAAGTCCACTAGCCAATATTGAATTAGTAGATATAAATTCTGATAATCAAGCAACAAAAGGGAGGAATCGACAAGGATTCCTAAGGCTTCAGCCAGGAAGGGGAGGAGGTATTCGACCATGGAATGAAAGAAGTTAGGATGATATTACACCAAGAGGAGGAAGAGGATGAGGAAGGTTCCAACCCCCTACTCCTATATGGTTGGGAGACACACCTTTAGCGTGTTTGAACTGGACAAGAAATTTGTAAGCTATACCAGGGATAAGAGGAATCTTACCAAACCCCATCGGGTGGTACCCCATTGGATGACCACCACTAATCCAATAAGGACCTCGAAGAGTGGAAGGAGGTAGAGTATTACTCCAAGGAAGGGAGGAACCACCAATGGTTCATAGATATTTGATATCAAGGGAGTAGGACATGAAAGGTACTTGCAAAGTATAGGCCTTGCTGGTAGAGGAAGAGTGTGTTTTTTAGATGAAAGAAACCATGGACAACAAAGGATTCAATCAAGTCTGGAGATAGAATTGATCCTAGGAGATAGGTAAAGAAGTTGCTCAAATGATAACAGAATAGTCAGAGCACTACCACCAAGGGATCCATCACTAGTACGACAAGAGGAAGAGACGTCAAGAGAAGATACTCTAACTTGCAATTGTACAATTCCAAATTGCACATATGATAGTGTAAGACCAGGGAATTCAATAACATCACAAGTCGAGATGAATCACCCTAAAGAGCAAGTGGTGCCACATGATACAATCACTCGTAATGTCATGGTCGAATCTCCAAGAGAAGAATCAGATATGACTGTGCAAGTGATTGTCATTGTGTGATTGCCACAATGGTAAGTATAAATAGTATTAGGAAATGGAAAAAATTAATAAAAAAAAGAAGAAAAGAGAAATAGAAAAGAAAAATAAAAAGAAAAAGGAAAATAAAAATAAAATTCCTTAGTTGTGAAAATCCCTCGGGATGCAATTAAGAAGGAAGTTGGTTGAAAACCGGAAACGACGACCTCTTCAAGAGAAAAATGGAAAATTTCTCTAAGTGACAGATCGTACAAACCAGTTTGAAGGTGAAAAAACACAAGGTTGAAACCATACAAGTAGAAATAGAAAATGCACAAGTAGAAATCGTACAAAGGGAGCCTATTGTACGATTTAAATCGTATAGTGTACAATTTTATCATACAGATGTATGATTTGCAACCATCACAATTACTGTTCGCATGTGTGGAACGATGAGTTGTTGAAAAATGTAGGAAAAATATGAAATCGCATGCAGGAAGTAGTGATTTTTCAATCATCCATGCAAAATTAGACAAAAATACATGTAAAGAAGGTGAAGTGGCACAATTTTAAGAATTAAACACTTAGGGTTTTTCAACAATTTAAATAAGGGGGCGTTTGAATTATTTTTTACAAACCTTACAAGGATAAATTCAAAATTTCGAGGAGAGCAAAGGTGAAAAGTGTGCAACCAGATAAAATATTTTGCATGGGTGTTGAAATTCACCAGTAGAACTATAGATTGCATGACCCATTTTAATTTTGCACCAGTGATACTTTTTGCATTCAAATAAAATCAAATCTAAAGAGAAAAAGTGAGGGTTTTGACTCCATTAAAAGCAAAATTTGAATTGCAGCTGAAGGGAAGCGAGGGTTTGTAGTAGGAGGCATATAAGAAAGAAATAGATTATTGAAAACATCCACCTAGGGTTCAAGGAAATTGTAGATTAGAACCGAAGTGAAGAAATTGCAAGAAAAAGGAGAACTCACAAACCCTAATCAAATAAGAAGTAGCAAAGATTAGAAAATGAATTCTAAGAGTTGTACAAGGTAGAAGAAAAATGGGATATGACCGTACAACCCTACAACCCAACCATGAAAGTTCAATTTTGGGAGAAATCATGCCAAGTAAAGGAAAATTATAGATTTGCTCCAGAATTGCACTGGAAAGATAGATTGGGACATTTTGGCAACTGGGTTGGTGACAAATCATTGAAAGGAAGTGAAAGAAATAAGTTTTAGGCAAATAAGGGTTTCAAAAGACATGTTGTATGATTTGGAGGGCAGATTGTATTATTTCAGGGAGAACTTATGCAATTTCAAGTAGTTCAAAGGCTGATTTAAGCCCTTTCAAGCAAATCATACATAATCATACAAATTTGGCAAAGGAGAATAGGTGGAAAGGGACGTTGTATAAATTGGTACGATTATTGTATGTTTTAGTGCAACCAGTGTACGATTTGCATTTTGTGAACAGTTTTGGAGCAGTTGTACGAAATTGTATGATCAAGTTTGAAGGATTGTATGATTTAGAGGTTGTTGTACGAACATAAAATGTACATGAACGATTTGGAGGGAGTATTGTACGATTTATAGTAGCATTGTATAGTTTTCAAAGGACTTCTGGTTGCATGACGGTTGATGTTCAAAAAGCAAATCTAACCGAATGAATGATAGGAAAATAATTTCAATCAAAGAGTTTGGATACCGGTTAAGAAGAATTGCAGCCAATAGAGTTGAACAGTCACCAAGACCTCTGCACGAGAGGGAGTCACATCCATGGAAACACCAAGGGTGACAGTTTCAGTCCCATGGTTGGCCTGGTAATCATCCTTGGAGGAGAGGAGGATACAAGCCATGGAGGGAGCAGAGGTATTGGAGGGATGATTGAAGAAGGATATCATTAAGGTTTCAAGAGGAGGAAATGGCACAAGAAAGAGCCCCGAGGAGGGAACTGTGTAGTGAAGTCCATTACGTAGATCTAGAGGAGGATCTAAGCAGTGAATCTAAGGAGGACCAGGTTGATATAACGAGGATACCATTTATACAACATGGATGAGATACATACCAGAAATGGTAGAATAAATAAAAAAATAAGAACCACCTATGAAGAAAATATTTTGAGAAGGTTGGTGTAGCTGTGATAGCACAGGTGCCACTGCACCAAAAGACCTTATTTTATAACTATCTATTATAGATTATTTAGGCATATGATCTTGTAAGTAGACTTACCTATGTTAATGTGGGAAAACGGTCAATGAAGGTAGAGTTCACAACAGAGGCATTTAGAAGAATATTTTTATTGCCAAAAAATGGCATTGAGATAGTCAAGAAGTTGTTTGATTTGATTGGGAAACGTCGCATCATCACTTCACTCACTAATGTGAAATCGTTGATCAAAGCAAAGTTCTTGAGTGCAGGAACTCGAGGGATGAAGTAGAGCTAGTTGATAGGAAACGATTGGCCATGCACCATGAATATTGTAATGGCTCGACTGTTAGGAGAAACACGAGCCACAAAGATGCCAATATGGATGGCTCAATACGTGGAAGGTATTACCAAAGGAATTTAGTATGATTGGCGTATCTACCTAGAGAGAAAAGTGCATTATGTACTGACAAAAAGGTCGAAGAATTTTGGGATGACTTTCCATACCATTGGATTGTTATTGAACATTGTTTAACATACGAGAATTCATTTTCTAGGCTTGACAAAGCCTAGGAATATTGATGCAGGTAAGCTAACCATTCTACAGTGGGCAAAGTCAATGCTAATTAAGAAGGGGACTCCATATAAATCTTGGGCAAAGAAAGCAACTAAGAAGCAGGCCATTGTAGTGCATGAGGATACTCCTTCGGATGAGGAGGTACACCATTGAAGGAAAAGACCTAGGAAGTTGCAACCTGAACTGGAACAACAAGCAGTTTAACAATGATAGTAGGAGTATTCGTTAGTTCAAGAAAAGGAGAAAATTATGGGGAGGTAATCCAACCAAGTATGAATAAGAATCATAAGACAACAAGAGAGAATGACAAACAATTCCATTCTAGAAAAGTAAGCTGAGCTTGTACAGTAAAATCAGCAAGAGGAAGGACATTTAGACTTGGAGAGGCTAGATTTACACAATTGGGATTGGGCAGATGTAGAAGAGATGGTAGAATCCCCACAAATTTTCTAGTCTACCATTATTAAAATTTTGGATGATACAAAAGTGAGGCAAATAGTACAAGAAGTGATATCCACTACATAGGAAGTAAAGGAGAAAACCAAGTTGGTAGTGGAAGCCTTCGAAGAAGAGTCAAGAGAGAAAAAGAAGCCCCGCTTCAAATTCGTGATGGGAGGAGGCACTAATCAAACTAAACAGAGTGATGCACAAGAAGATACAAATGCACAAAATGTACAAGGAGTGGTGCATGCATCACAGGAATAGGAAAATCCTATTGTTGAAGAGGTCATAGTGATGGAAGTTTAGAATAATCAAGAAGAAAAGTAGGTGATAGAAGAACAATAGATCGACTTGCCTGAACAGTAAAAGGAAGTCTAGGAACCAATAGGGAAACATCAATATCATCCTAATGTTGTTGATATTGAAGATGATACGAAGGTTGAGAGACTTGCAAGACATAATCCACCATAGGAAAAGATAAACGTGGATAAAGCACTAATGGAGCTTGGGGGAAGCTCTGGTCACCACTTGGAAGAAGAGGGAGAAAAAAATCCTACACAGGAAGAACTATGAAGGATGCAAAAAAGCTACCTCTTGGAAATACCACAGTTCTCAAAGATTGAAATAGAAGAGGATGCAAAAGGGGTAGATGATTAGATGGACCATATCTTCTATCATATGTGCAATGCAATGGCCAGTGCTAAATTATAGTTTTGTATTGGACGCATAGGAGAATTGAAGCTATGGTAGGAACAAGTGTTTATCAAATTGAAAAAAATAATAAAATGGGCAAGGGAAGAATTAACAACGATGTTAGGAAGAGATGACTTACCAAGAGTGAAAACAAACTATAGGCGACATTTGAGGTTGTACCTAGATAAAGCAAATTATCTAACTTGTTTCTTGAATACAGTGGAGTTGGAACATAAGAGGGTAAACTCAGGATTGGCTATCACTTTGAGGAAGTTGAACTTCCTAACACATTGGATAGAGTGGTTGAGCATAGGATTGGAGCAGATCTATTAGCTCAAATAATCTCATAAGGAAGAGATAGAGGTCACTTAGAATGAAATGGTTACAATAGAGGAAGAATTGAATAAGAGTAAGGTTACAATAGAAGAAAATTCAAAGAAATTAGAACTACTGAATAACAGGGTTGGTTTTGAGGCCAAAATTAGTTTGCTAAAATAGGAGAAGTGACAGCTCTCCCAAACGATAGAAGAAATGATCAAGGAGTTGGAAGCTCAACTAACAACAAAAGAAGAACAGTTGTAGGCAAAGGATGAACAACTGAAAATACAGTTGGCAATGAAATATGAGCAACTGGATGTGAAGGATAAGAAGATAAAATAGCTTACAAAAGACAATAAGCGATATAATGATGTGATATTGGAGAAGAAAACACAATTTAACATTAAGGAGGAGACTATTCATGCTTTGGAGGCTGATATTAATCATCATATGAAGATGATTATAGACAAGATTGAAGAGTTAGCAGTAGCAGCTAAAAAAATCACATTTACAGGAGAAGCTTAAGAGGAGTGTTACTGAGCGTGAACAACAATTAAGGGAACTCTTGAAGATTGCCAAGGAGAAAACCAACCACTATGGTATGAAAGTAGTAGAAATAGGTAACTACATAGCCAAATTGCAAAAAAAACACACAATTCTTCATGTCCAACTGAAAGAAAATGAAGCCTTGGTCAAAGAATATGAGGATCAACTAAAATAGAAAGATGAGTCAGCGAGGACACTGACCAAAGTAAATGGGAGGGCAGATGTAGGCAGAAAATCCACCTCTTAGAAGAAGAAAAAGTGATAAAGAGGATTTGCCTAGTTCTGACAATTTTGATAGTTTTGGTAAAACGTACAAGGAGGAAGCAAAACGTACAAAGCAAGAGCAAAACATACAAATTGGAAGCTAAAACATACAAGGTATAATGTAATGCAATGAAATGCAGATGAAATGCAATTTGAGTTGTATTTGTGAATGAATTTGATAATAAATATAATTAGACTTGGTAAAGGGTGTAATTAATAAATTCATTATACATGGGTAGTTGTAAGTAATGAATTGCTTCAGGAAATAGCCTGGGTAGACGATATATAAGGCCCACGTTTCAATTTTGTAGGTCTGGTTAGGGAATGCATCTATCTAATAACCTTGTGGAAGTTGTTAGCAATTGTAATGTACCATTGAAGAGTAATGAATGAAGAACCATATTGCATAGCATTCTCTCATGTCATTGTACGATTTTGGAATGATGAATTAGTGTTTTGCAATATCTGATTGTTGCATGTTATTTTTCTGTCTATGGATGATGTTAATCCACTAGTATGAATAATGGAATTGAATCATCATTGGTGTGAGCCTTGGAAGTGATATCTGAGGAATATTGCATTAGAAAATATGTCCTGGGAGTTGTTCTATGATTTCTAGAGATTATCATTGTGAAGAACTTTCTCAAACCCTAAAGACAAAACTTGCATGTTGGTAAATATAGAGTGACATTCCAGAACTTCCCAAAACTTGTATGAGAAATATTGGTAAAGAAAAGTATCAAATTTGGCACCTTTATGAAATTTTGGCTCGTACAAATTGTACACCAGACATGTTACAAATCGTACAAAAGAACTTTACCTAATTTGATAGTTCGACGATTTAAGAAAACTTACCCGATTTGGCAAGTTTGGTAAATTGAACAAATTAGTTACAAAACTGTGTATGACAACTTACAAAACCAAATCTGAAGGATTGAATGAGTTTCAAATCGTACAAGCACTGACACTGTATGATTTGGAATCATACTATTATACGATTTGAGTCCGTACAAGCTATTTTGCAGTCGCATATCCATTGTTGAGAAGATTGTATGATTGTACAATTTGGGTATTTTAACAAAAATAGTAAAATGATCATCCAAAGCCTTTGAGAATCAATCCCCATTGGGAATACTGTACCCCTATGCTATATACATTTTCTTCTTCTAGGAAGTGGATTTGCTACCTACATATATCCTCCCCTTTAAATCAAGTGGTGTCCTCACCGTCTCAGTTTGCTTTGTCTTCTCTAAAGTTTGTTTGTAGTAATTAGCAAGCAAAAGGTGCAAAGTGGTACGCTCATCCTTCAAGCGAGTTGCATATTGACTAACTTCCAAGACTTTCAACCCGTACTCATTAGCCTTCTCTTCTACAACAGTAAATAGTGCTTCCAACTCCCTCTCGTGCTTGGATGCTCCCTTGCATAGCTTCTCCACCATCGTTGCTTCTGTTCGAGATGCTATGTCTAAATCCTTATTCTTTTCAGTAATATCCTATAAATGCTAATGCAGGTCAGCTTCCATTGTTTCTAGAGTCTCGACCTTAGCCTTTAGTATAGTCTTATGATACAGAATGATCTTGTTATAGCGGGTGGCATCATTTTCCATCTCTTAAATTTTGTGATTCTTTTCCTATAGTTGTTCCTCTACCATTTTCAACTGAGAAGCCTTGTTAGCCAACTACTCATTCTATACTGCCAGTTGAGCTTCAACTGCTTTGTATGCTCTTTTACATGTTGGATTACAAGCTATTTTTCTACTTCGTGTGAACGAAAATGATATTCATAAGTTTGCTTCATACTTTCTAACTTTGTTTCCACTTTATTTATCTTTTCCTCAACCATGGTTTTGTTGCCAGTCAATTCTTCTTCCATCACAACCATCTCTTTTTGAGTAGCTTTTGCCTCCTCTTGTTGTGTTTATTTAGCCTGGTAAACCTGTTCAAGACCCAAGCTGAGCCACTCGATCCAGTATGTTAGGAAATTCAATTTTCTCATTGTGAAGGCCAACTCCCAAGGTAATATTCAAAATTTTTTACCTGTTGTATTCAATGGATAGGTTTGACAAGTTGTCCTATCCAAATACACTCATGGATTTGTACGGTAATTGGTCTTCACTCCTGGTAAATCCTTTCTATAAAGCATTGTGGTTTTGTCTTCTCCTAGTAATAACCATGGGTGTTTTGAATAGATGTGTTATCTGCCTCATACGATCCTCATTGCACACCCATTCCACAATTTTTTCTAATTCAGCGAAGGTTTTCTCCCTCCACTATTTCAATTGCCCAATGTTGCCAATACAAAATTACAATATGGCACTGACAAATATCTTGCTAGCCTATCGAAATACGTGCTCCACCTGTTCATCAGTGTTTTCACCCACATCCTCTACTTGATCAAAGTGAGGTACTTCCACTAGGAAGCTTATACGAAGCTCCTCAATGTTACCTTGTGGTGGGGTCTATCCTTCTTCTTCCTCTTTTGGATGTGAACTTCCTCTGACTTCTTTCATCATGTTGTTTACTACTTCCTCAGGTGGTAGATTGTGTACTACCACCTTACTCGTCTCTTCTTTTATCGGTGATTGTGTCTCTTCGACATTAATAATTTCTTTGTGAGACTGCTGCTCCTTTACTGGTACTTGGCCTTCCTCCTGTGACTTAGGTAAGTCATCTTGTTGCTTAGGTAAGTCATCTTGTTGTTCGAGTGCACTCCCCTTTGAGTTGCAATCATTTGGTCAGGAGCAGGATCTTCTTGTGGTACCTGTACGTTTGTCTGCTCCCGTTGGCTATGACCGCCTCTCATCATAATTTTTATTTTCTTAGTCTCCTTAGGTGCTTCCAATGGCACCTCCAACACGGCCTTTGCTTTTGCAACTGGTGGTGCTATCACTGTTCTAGTCAAGTATATGGATGAATCTAGAAGTTCAAAATAAGAGGTCTAGAGTAGTTTTGGGGATCCCATTAATTTTCCCATTCCTTCCACACCTACAAAATTCATATTCAGTAGATTTAACCCCTTCAAATTAGATTACCCTTCCTCTGGTGCTGACTCAGGTTGTACTTTCTATACTGACTTCGCATGTTTCTCCCTTTGTCATCGTGTTTGAAACCGTATAGGGCTAGATTATTGCTCCACTTTCTCCTCCTCTACAAAATATCTAGGATGCTCTTGTAGCTTGTGGACTTGGGCCTGCTGTTCTAAGGCATGTTCTAACTGTCACTTTTTTTTCTCTTTGGATGGACATCTTCATCAGATGCAGTCTCAGACTCATCCTGCATCGATGGTGTTGGTTGCTTTGTACTTTTCTTAGCCTTCTTGTTATCTGGAGTGGCTTTCGATAAAGGTACAATATTTAACCATTGTAGTATGGTTGACCGACTAGGTGTTATTTCCCTTGGTTGGGTTCTCATTGGAATTGAATTCCAAATCCTGACACTACATCCGGTAACATTGCAATGGCATAAAAGGTCATGTTAAAAATATTTCTTCTCCTTTGCAATGATTGATGCATTCGTTCTTGTAAGAAGTCTCTCTAATTGTACTTCATGCCCTTGTAAACACCTTCCACATATTGTGCCATCCAGATTCACATCTTCGAATTTTGTGATTCTCCAAAAAATCGTGTCATTACTACATTCATCACACAAGCCAAATCATCTGTCTTTAACTGACTTTGTTTAACCCCACGGGTACCAGTACTCAAAATCTTGGCTGCTACAGGTGACTTCATCGACGTAAGTGTCGTGATCAACTTGTGCATCTCAATGGGATCAACTATTCTTTTCACAATTGGATCTCCTTTTGTGGGCAATTCGAATGTCCATCAGAATGCCATTGTAGTGAATTCTACCTTAATATATATGTTACCCACTCATACGATTGTATGGTTCTTAGTAGGTTCGTATGACTAGATAATCTGCAACAAGTATTCATTGAAAAATACCTTGTCTTGTGGTGGGATCTGCTCTAAAAGACTCACTCCAGCCTTCTTTAGCGCCTCCTTCAATGGATGTTTATTGTCAGCACTCACCCACCATTTTTTGTAAAATTCTCCCATTGGCTGCCCAAAAGTGACATCCTTGATGTCCACTTGCTCCTCCTCTGTTTCACTGGATAGGTCCTCCTGTTCTTCTGGGGTCTTTTCTCGATGAAATTCACTACGAAGTTCTCTTCTAGGTGCTCTAGGTGGTTCCATATCTTCCCTCCTATATTGTGGTGATGTTCTTCTCCTACCACCACGCTAATACATCTAACCTCTCAACGACCTTCCTCCTCTCCCTCTCCAAGAATAGTTATCGTGCCTTCTAGGTGACTGGAATTGTCGTCCTTGGTCTCGATTGGATACCTATTACTTTGCTTAATGTCTCTTACAAGATTTTGGCAAAATATTTAGCTCTCCATATTCACAACATTCTCCCTGTGATTATGAGACCAGAGCAAATGGGTTTCATTAAAGGGCGTTACATCTTGGATAATCTTAATGCTATTTGGGAAGGTTTAGAATGGGCTCATATCTCTGGCCAAAAGCTCATTTTCTTTAAACTAGACTTTAAGAAAGATTATGATCATATTGAGTGGCCTTTCATTCTCGCCATGCTCCAAGATCTCAGCTTTGACCCTTTTTTATCAGGGCTATTAGTATGTTGTTTGTTGATGCTTCCGCTTGTCTTACTATTAATGGACATAAGTCAGAGGATTTGGTTTCTTTCTATTCGCCAAGGCTGTTCTTTGGCCCCCTCGTTTTACATCCTTGCTGCTGAAGCTATTGGTTATCTTCTTGCCAATCAAGCATCTAAGGGGTTGATTAAAGGTATTCTTTTGCCTAATATGTCAACCCAACTTATTAATGGGCACTCTGCAGATTATTCTTTTCTCACTATCAATGAGGATGAGGTTTCAATTTCAACTACTTTGGTTTGTTTGAACACTTTTTGTAAGGCCTCGGGATCCAACATCCAATGGTCTAAGTTTCTTTGTTTCTGCCTTGATTCTTCTTCTGTACCTGCTTGGTTTAGGCATTTTTCATGGCATTGGCTTCAAAGGGGTGAGCGTTTTAAGTTCTTAGGAATCCCCTTTGCTTTTGACAGCTCGTCCTGTAAACTCTGACAATATGTCATTAACAAAATTGAAAAGAAGATTTCTTATTGAGTCTCACGTCCCCTTTTTCTTATTGGTAAGTTTTAGATTTGCACAAAAATTCTTGCTGCTATCCATGTTTACTACTCCTCTTGTTAAACCCTTTTTAATAATGTTTATAATAAGTTGACCAAACTCCTTAAAGATTTAAAAATAAGAGAAAACAACTTTTTATTTAAAAAATAAAAAATAAAATAATTTCTTCATGCATCTGCACGTCAATTCCTGATAACCAAACCGCTAGTTGAAGTAACCTGCGCGGAGGAGGGATTAGAAAGGGTTTTGTGGTCATATATATTTTGACACACAATAAGAAAAAGTGTTTGTCATCTGCTCATGTAGAGGAGTTGGAGAGCAAGTGGGTAGTTAAAACTTTCCAGTTATCGAGAGGCCCAGGTTCAAATCTCTCCCCTCACATGTTACGGATATGTTGTATATAAAAAGATTCCTCAACAAAAAAAAAGAAAAAGAAGTCTGTAACCTCTAACCTATACATACATATTACAACTCTATTTCGGGAATTCATATGTTTTACTCGAAAAATGAAAACGTACATTTTTCCCGTCGAAGTGGAAGCCTACTCGCGAGTCGCCGAGATTGAAATGTATCGTAAAAAACAGCGACTTATTGGCCAAACTAAAGTCGGCACACGTCGCTGTCGGCGGTGAAGATCTTTACGATGTCGGCACGCTCACGGCTATGGAAAGACGCCGTTGTGGGCACCAACCAACCAGTCTTCGGATGTTTGTGGATATGAAGGGTGGTTTCAGGCATCAGCGAAACCGCGTCTCCCATCCTCCCACAGCCTATAAATAAACGGGGCATCCATTCCATATTCATAAGTCGGTCTGAAGCGGTTCACCTCTAGTCTTTCAAATTCACTGTTTATATTCTCAGTTTTGCTCCAGGGTTTCTGGAATTTCGAAGAATGGCGGAGGGTGGAGAGAAGAAGGGATTAATGGAGAAGGTTAAGGAGAAGATTCCAGGACAGCAGGACAAGAAAGAAGGCCAAAAGTATCATGGTGAGGGGGGAGAGATGAAATGTGGTGAAAAACAGTGTGGTGAGGGGGGAGAGAAAAAGGAGATGAAATGTGGTGAAAAACAGTGTGGTGAGGGTGGAGAGAAGAAGGGATTAATGGAGAAGATCAAGGAGAAGGTACCCGGCCAACGTAGCCAGGAAGAGAAAGGGCTCTAAGCACCAGAGTAGCCATCTTGCGTGCTTGTTGCTTCAGTCTTAATGGAATGGTTGTTTTAGTGTAAATTCAAAGTTCTGTTTACGTTTGTGTTTTGTGTATGTTGAAGGGTCGCCCTGCGGGCCCCGCAGTGGAACGGCTTTGCTTTTCTAATTTGATATCAGTTTCGCTATTATGGCCAATTTCTGGATTCTTTTTAACGTTCCTTAATATTGTGTTGTTGGCAAATGTTTTTAAATAACTGGAAAGAAATTTTATCAGAAATTTATTAAAAATAAAAGTTAACTACCATATTTCATATAATATATTATATTAAAAAAGATATAATAATAAATTAATTAAAAATAAAAAATTAATTATTATATTTCATTGTTATTCAATGTCAATATACATTTTAAGACTCAATTTTAGTAAAGTGTTAAATTCTACCTAACCTAACTGAAGTCTTAAACCTACTCCTTATTAACAAAAAGGTTTAACAAAGAATAAAGTTCCTAAACAAAGCAAACTTTTTTTTTTTTTTTTTTAAATAAGTCTTATACATATCCACCATGAGGTGACATCATACATAATGCAAGTAGCGTCCTTGTCGGTAAACCACACTCACAGGAATACAACACAGACCTTTTAATAAAGAATAAAATTCATAACCAAAAAAAACTTAAAACTAGTTTAATATATCGCATTTTTTTAATCTAACATTCGAATAAATATATATGTTATGTGAGCAATTGGATGACTAAGGGGAATATTTCGAACAATGAATCTAAGGAATGCCCTGTTTCGTGTTTTCAAACTGTTCTACAAATATTTTCAGGGCTAAAAAAAACTGCATTCTTCATTTCGGTTGTTGCGGGTAATATAAAAGTTCATGTTCAATGTCTTTAGTTTACTTTGTTGCAATACAATTTTACTTGAAATCAATAATATGATTTTTAAATACTTAAATATAATATAATGTGAGGGTGTAGTATGTTTAAGATAATGTATTGGTTAGATTTTGGTTTTGGTTTTTTAAGAGGCCTAAAGTTCAAATCACAACAAATTTAAAAGAGGATAAGCTGAATGGTAAGGGGCGAGTGTTTGTCACTTGGATACCCCTACATTAGAAGATCCGAAGTCCTCTTGACTTCATCTTACCCAACATGTTGGTCGGTTGCCTTAGTTTCACAATGTGGTCGAGGTCCGCTGACTACATCTTACCCAACAAATAGAGTTTTATAGAGGCAACATCGTTATTTTTGTTTGGATTTGGTTAGTATGAGAAACGGCTACAGCTGAAGCTTTGGGCATCCCCATCCCACCATAACCTCTCATAAGGGGAAGAGTAGAGCTTATCAATAGGGAGTTTAACACACAACCATACATATAGCGGTTTGAACTTTAGATCTCCCGAAGAAGAGCCAAAGCCTAGATCGGAGCTTTTTTACCGATTTCCTTTTATATATACATAATAATGTAAAGGTGTTATATATTAGTTGGCACAAAAATGAATTACTATGCACAAATGTAATGTATCTTACATTGTCTTACATTAACTTGTAAGCTTACTGAAGTGTTAAGGGCTTTGGCCTCTTTTAAAGAGGTCCAAGTTTCAAACTCCACTCACTACAAGGGAACTAGGACCAAGACCCAAGTTTCTTTGAAAGGTTCAAGATTTTTATTTTAATTTTGGTTACATAGGAGAGTTGGGCACAACCATACTATTTTTTAGCAATTGATAAGCCTAGGGTTTAAACCATAGGGGCCTACTCTCACCAAACTTATTCCACCTCGTTATTGTTGACTCGATGTGAAGGGGACCATCGGTCGCTCGGGATTCATACCGTCATCGTTAATTTGGTGCGCACTCAAAGGATTCAGAGCAGACTACTATTGGCGCACACTCAGAGGATTCAGATCAGACTACTACCTTTGCAACCATACTATTTTTAGTAATTGATAAACGTAGGGTTCAAACCATAGGAGCTACTCCCATCAAACCTATTCCACTTGGTTATTGTTGACTCAACGAAGGGGACCATCGGTCGTTCGGGAGTGTAGGGTTCAAACCATAAGGGTTGTTCCCACAAACCCTATTTTACCTTGTTATTGTTGACTCGATGTGAAGGGGACCATCGGTCGCTCGAGATTCATACCGTCATCGTCATCCGACACACACTCAAAGGATTCAGATCACACTACTACCTTTGCAAATACACACTCAAAGGATTCAGATCACACTACTACCTTTGCAAATAGGCTGCCTTCAAGATTTGAATCTGGATGTCTTCTTGATAAGTGCTTGACCAAACAAACACTTATCAATCCACCTAGCCCTCGAAGGCCAAAAAGTATAAGATTTAAACCCAATTAATATGAGAGAACTCAGACCCCTTAATAAAAACCTTTATAAATTTATTTAAATAAAAACTTGTAAAAAGAATTATTGATTATTAAATTTACATAGATATCTATGTTTATAGATAGAAAAAGGTTACATGAACATGTACATGATAATGGTACTATCACACAGGAAAAAATACTTTATTGAATTGATTGTCAAAGTAGAGCAGTTTTTAAAAACCACTAACAAAATTTATCGTTTTTAAGAAACTAAAGTTTACTAAATTTATTAAAGAAGTGTCAACATTTTTTTAAATTTAAAGAGATTTTGGTTTAATTATTGAGATATATAAATGATGTAGTTTACAATTTTAAAATTCTTCTCTGGTTACTTACCAAATATTGCTTCTACTCTTGAAGCTTCTTCTTTATGCTAAACTTATTCCAATGTATTCCTTTGTTTTGCGGTAATATGTTGAACTGAGCCTGATGGTGGGGATGACGTCAGTTCAGGTGATGCAAACCTCCTTCATCTTTTCAGACGTGCTTTTATTTGGTTGTGACTTCTTCCTTATCCAACTCGTCTAAAGGCTTATTTTTGAGTGATGCCTTACTGAACCATTGTTTCGGCCTTGGCTGCTTCTTTGGAGTAATCTTGTTTTGTTGAGGTTTAATATTAATCCACCTCAATACTATTGGTGCCATGTCTGGTAGGTCTTAGGGGGAATCTAATCTAGGTATTTTCACACCTTCTTGATGTGCAGCATTCAAAAACAATCCTATGGCATGGATACCATTGATGAATTCTTTGTAGTATGCATTAGAAAATTCTAAATGTGCCCTGATAAGTAGGTTGTCCAATCGTAGGCTATATCACTTTCTATACCTTGTGGGTATGGTATTAGCCAAATAGGTAATTTTGAGGCACTCTATTCACCAGATAATCTTGCCATAAGCACATTCATTATGCATTGTAGTCCTACATCTCGTAACTGATTTGGATTGATGACTCGACTTCCATGCAACATTAATGCCTCAATGTCATCCTTCTCCAGATCAACGACAATGTCGATCAATTGTCAACTTTGAATAGAATCCACCCCTTCTTTTAATACTGCTGGCCCTTTTTTTGGCAGCCCAAATGTTCTTCTAAAGTTTTCTATCGAGAAAAAAATGGTGCTTTTCCTTTCTCCTACTTGTAGTGTAGTTGCATTTCTTGTGGGGTCAAAATTTTATAGCATCTGTAATAAGTATTCCTTGAAGAATTCCTTGTCAAAATTTGGCACTTTATGAAATTCACTCTAACCTATTTTATCTTCTACTACAGTATATTCTTTGGTGGTGTTTTGTCCTGCCACTGTCAGAAATAATTGCTCGTGGTATGAATTCATGTATTATATTTGAGAGGTCTTTGCTCTCGTTCACTCTATCGAACTTCTTTTCATTTATCTTTAAGAATGACTTCTACTTGGAAATGTACCTGCCTGTTCTGTGTTTGTCCTATATCAGGATTATGTTCTTGCCCACATGCTCCTCCACTAGCACAGGAATATTCTTGTTGATGTCAGAGTCACTTTTCAAACACTAACTCCTATGGTACTTCCCTTATTGATTGTTCCAGATATGTCAATTTTGTATGGATCGAACGACTCCTACTCATTTTGTTTTAGCTGGGTTATGATGGTATTTCTCTAATTATTGTAAGCAGTAACAATTTATTTCACATGACAGTGGCTTCTTCCCTTTACTTTATGATGGTCGTGGTATTTGTTTGTCAATTGTACGAGACATCAGTCCTTGATGGCAACTCCCTTTTACTAAATTGTGATGACAATTCCTTCTTGTTGACTTGTTGAAGATAACTTCTCCTGTTGACTTGTCTGACAATAACTTCTACCTGTTGACTTTTCTCACAACAACTTATCTCCTACCAACTTACCTAACAACATTTTTTCTCTTATCCACTTGCCTGATGGGAAGTTCTCTCCTATCAACTTGATTGATGACAAGTTCTAATGGTTGACTATAATGGCAGCAATTTTTGACAAAAAGTGTAATGCCAACAAGAACTAGACTCTCGTGTTTCTTACAATTGCAACTTCTATAATGACAACACCATACTCCTTTCAACTGCCTTGCACAATAATTACACTTCATCCTTTGATAACAATTCTTTAGGCCTCTAGCTTCTATCACTATTGGCTACAATCATCAACTGACCTTTGTTTGACTATGAATTTGTTAGTAAAATTAACCTTTTGTTGTATAGTTGATCTCTGTAGAATTCACAAGTCCCTTAATGTTTGTCGATTTATATTTGGCTATGGAATCCTTCGTTTGGTTTGGTGATATGATGCACAGGTTTTTTCTGCCAACTAAGTCTTCAAATCCTTGCACTAAACACTTCGCAAATGCCTTAGACCTGGATTTCTTTTGCAAACTTGTCTGCATTGTGTGTCATACTCCTCTACCATCCCTATTTATAATCTTTGCTTGTTGTGGTTGCCACCCATGCAAACTGTTGTTTAACTGCCACTACATGTTCAAACTATTGCATGCTTGTCACCTTGCCACCTTGCATGCATTTTCCTAATTTTTGTCCTTTTTTTCTTTTCCTTATTTTTATCTTTTTCTTGCTTTTGGCTTTTTCTTCTTTTTATTATTATTTTATTGTTTTTATTATTTACACTATGTACAACGTGAGTCTTTGCCAAATGTCACTGATGTTGTGTGAATTGGTTATGACAATACGAACTTCCAATATATGTCGATGATACCTCTTCCTATCCATGATGATGATTATCCTCTCATTGAATTGTTGTTGTCATGCATTATTTTTGCTTGTTGTCTGCTTTGTTGATTCCCTCAGCTTTGAGGGTGTTTTTTTACTATTGTTTTGTCTAACAATCATTTCTACTTCTCTTGATTATAAGTCAATCTTCCATTTTCTCCTCTTGTTGATGGTGTCTCACTCCTTTGACACATGGACTTCTTTCATTTTCTTAACTACATCCAACTTCATTCTACTAACAATTGCTTTTTCTGTCAAGTGACTGACGATCCTATCTCCTATCATCATCTTGATAGCCATATCTCCTATCATCATGTTGAATGACAACTTCCTTATCATCATCTTGACGAATAGTTTCCCTATCATGATCTTGACAGACAATTTCCCTATCATACTGATGAATAGTTGCTCTATTGTCACCCTATCAATTGCATATTTTGTCAGCATCCTAACAACAGACTACCATCCTATATACAACTCATCATCCTCTTCTTTGACTATCGTTATTCCTCCTATTTTTAGTCTTCCTTGACATGCCAAACTTAGAACTAGAGTTCTTGGTGGTACTTGGATTCTATTCTAGAGTCCTTGTCTCCCTCAAAACCTTTCCAGACATCCTCCCCTTATTTTTGGTGAATTTCCCTTATGTGAGACTATTGAACTCTTAGTTGTTTGAGATTCATTTGGTTCCTTAGTCGCTCATGGAATCCGCAAGGAGGTCCTGTGTTAGGAACCTACTATTGAAAATAGACTCACACAAAATACTATATAATAACTAAAATGCATCAAATAATAAAATAACACTATGTAGAAAGTAATTGCAGAATTGAAACAATCTCACAAAATAACTCAGAATCACATACCTCTTCGAGGAGCAACCTCCTTTTATATTTCATTAAGTTGCACAAAGATACATTTATACATGGCTTCATATGCAACCCTAACCCTAAGCTCAAGAGTTGGTTTACATGCAAAGTACCTCCCCTTTCTCTTGACAGAATTGAAAAGAAAATTTCATGTTAGACTTCGTGTCCCTTTCTCTTGCCAACAAGTTTACTACCCTGTTGTTGGATCCCTTCTAAGAATTCTTATAATAAGTTAGCCAAACTCCTTAGAGATTTAAAAAATAAAAAAAAACAACCTTTCTTATTTAAGAAAAAAAAACACTTGAATTTCTTCATACATGTGCACGTCAATTCCTACAACCAAACCGCTAGTTGAAGTAATCTACGGCCACATAAATCGCACATGAGGGATTCAAAAGGGTTTTGTGGCCATATATTTTGACCGACAATACGAAAAAGTGACTGTAAATGTAACCTCTAACCTATACATACATATAACTCTATTTCGAGAATTCAAATATTTAACCCGAAATGAAAACGTACATTTTTCCCGTCGAAGTGGAAGCCTACTCGCGAGTCGCCGAGATTGAAATATATCGTAAAAAACAGCGACTTATTGGCCAAACTAAAGTCGGCACACGTCGCTGTCGGCGGTGAAGATGTTTACGATGTCGGCACGCTCACGGCTATGGAAAAACGCCGTTGTGGGCACCAACCAACCAGTCTTGGGATGTTTGTGGATAGAGTGTTTGTAGATAATTGTGTCATCGACTCTCTTCTGGCCTTACGTGTCATATGAAGGGTGGTTTCAGGCATCAGCGAAACCGCGTCCCCCATCCTCCCACAGCCTATAAATAAACGGGGCATCCATCCATATTCATAACTCGGTCTGAAGCGGTTCACCTCTACTCTTTCAAATTCACTGTTTATATTCTCAGTTTTGCTCCAGGGTTTCTGAAATTTCGAAGAATGGCGGAGGGTGGAGAGAAGAAGGGATTAATGGAGAAGGTTAAGGAGAAGATTCCAGGACAGCAGGACAAGAAACAAGGCGAAAAGTATCATGGTGAGGGGGGAGAGAAGAAGGAGATGAAATGTGGTGAAAAACAGTGTGGTGAGGGTGGAGAGAAGAAGGGATTAATGGAGAAGATCAAGGAGAAGCTCCCCGGCCAACGTAGCCAGGAAGAGAAAGGGCTCTAAGCACCATAGTAGCCATCTTGCTTGTTGCTTCAGTCTTAACCTAATGGTTGTTTTAGTGTTAATTCACAAGTTCTATTTACGTTTGTGTTTTGTGTATGTTGGAGGGTCGCCCTGCGGCCCCGCAGTGTAACGGCTTTGCTTTTCTAATTTGATATCAGTTTCGCTTTTATGTGCCAATTTCTGGATTCTTTGTTTTATACTTTAAAACCTACGATTAAGAAAAAGGTTAAACAAAGAATATCGTTTTTAAACAACACAAACTAAAAAAAAATTAAATTCTTAAACAACACAAACCTTAAAACTGGTTTGATATATATATTTTAAATTTAACAATCGAATACATAAAGATCTTATGCGAGTAATTGGATGACTAAGGGGAATATTTCGTACAATGAATCTAAGGAATGCCCTGTTTCGTGTTTTCAAACTTATCTACACATATTCTCTGGGCTAAAAATAAATGCATACTTCATTTAGGTTGTTGCGGGTAATATAAAAGTTCATGTTCAATGTCTTTAGTTTACTTTGTTGCCATACAATTTTACTTGAAATCAATAACATGATTTTTAATTAAAGGTGTAGTATGTTTAGGACAATGTATTGGTTAGGATTTTTTTTTTTGGTTGAGAAATACTTCTTATACATTTTTACTATGGGGATTGAATTCGGGTCACATCAAGTGGCGTTTTTGCCGGTAGACCACACTCACTTACGGGGATTGGTTTTGGTTTTGTAAAAGGTCTAAAGTTTAAATCAGAACAAATCTAAAAGAGGATAAGTTGGATGGTAACAAATCTAAAAGAGGATAAGTTGGATGGTAACGGGCGAGTGTTTGTCGGTTGGCTACCTAGTTCCATGCATTGAAAGATTTGGGGTTTTGTTGACTTCATCTTACCCAATGTGTTGGTTGGTTTCCTTAGTTCAATGTGGTCGGGTGATGTTGACTTCATCTTACCTAACGAATAAGGTTTTATAGAGGCAGCATCATTATTTTTGTTTGAATTTGGTTAGTATGAAGTCGACACTTCGGACATCCCCATTCCACCATGACCTCTCATAAGGGGAAGAGTAGAGCTTATCAATAGGAAGTTTAACACAACCATGCATGTTATTCCACCATGACCTTTCATAAGGGGAAGAGTAAAGCTTATCAATAGGAAGTTTAACACAACCATGCTTGTCGCAATTTGAACTTTAGACCTCTCAAAGAAGAGCCAAAGCCCAGATCAGATCATTGTTACTGATTTCCTTATATATATAAGTGTGAAGATGTTATATATTAGTTGGCACAAAAATGAATTACTATGCACATATAAAACACACTGCATTGTTTTGGCCTCTTTTAAAAAGATTGAAGTTTCAAACACCACTCACTACAATCAGTACAAAGGAACCAGGACCTTATGTAAACTTAATTTTAAAATTTTAATTTTTTGAACACTTCATTTTTAATTTTTTAAAACTATAGTGATAAGGGCTTTGAATTTTCTTTGAAAGGTTCAAATATTTTAATCCTTTTTAGTTTGAGAAGACTCGAACCCCTCAATAAAAACCTTTGTAACTTATTAAAAAAAAAAAAAAACATTTTAAAACTATAGTGATAAGGGCTTTGAATTTTCTTTGAAAGGTTCAGAGATTTTAATCCTTTTTAGTTTGAGAAGACTCGAACCCCTCAATAAAAACCTTTGTAACTTATTAAAAAAAAAAAAAAAAACTTACACACTATAGTGAAAGAAACTTTTATTATTAAATTTACATAAATATCTATGTTTATAGAATAGAGAAAGGTTATATGAACATGTACATGATCATGGTATTATCATAGGAAAAAAAAACACCCTATCACATTGATTGTCGGAGTAGAACATTTTATAAAAACCATCAACAAAATTTATCGTTTTTAAGAAACTAAAGTTTACCAAACTTATTAATTAAATGTCGACTTTAAAGAGATTTTGGTTTAATTATTGAATGCAGACACGGAAAATTGACCCACTTCAGTGGGCAATCTTCCCTGAGCCCTCTAGGGGACCCCTTAGACTTGCCTAGGGCAAGGGCAAGGCTTTCCCCCCTGTTTTGCTTGTTTTTCCTCTCTATGCGAAATCGCGCCTGGTCCTTGATGGGGCGCGACTTCGCATTGCGATATCGCGGTCGGCCTGGATGGGGCGTGATTTCACCTTTTTAGGGTTTGACACATTAAAACCCTAATTTTTTAGGGTTTTTTCGCTCTTTTTGCCTTCAAATCCGCTATATAAGGAGGGTTTGAATTCACTTTTCACACACAAGTTAACACACGCTCACATAATCGACACTTGATGATTTATTGCTCGCATTTGATTTCTCGCAAAGTGTTTTGTTCGGTCTGCATCCTTCTTCTTCTTCTTTCGCAAGCAACTTTGAAGTGTGGAGTTTGATTGATTGTCTGTTGCATTGGATTGTTGTTGTTCGCTCTTGGTGGATTGTTGTTGGAGCCCTAAGGAGAGATTGACCATCTGGGAGATCTAAAACCCTTCTGTTTTGCTTTTGCACTCTCTTCTAGGTGAATTTGCTCTTTTGCATGCATATTTGGATTTTTTGAATGACGTGATCGAGCTTCTGCACTTATCTTTTATTTTTCGCATAGTTTATGCGAAATCGCGCCCGACCTGCTATGGGGTGCGACTTCGCCTTGCGTTATCGTGACTGCCCATTACGGGGTGTGATTTCGCTTGAGACCAATATGGGGGTAATCTATTGTTCCTATTTTCTTCATTGCATCATAGACTGCATCTAGAGCATAGTGGCATATTCTATTCTGTGATTTCTGCATTCTGTTATGTTGTATTGTATTATGTTTGCTTTTCTCCAAAGGTCAATTTTTACTTTTAATTATCAAAGGTCAGCTAAAAGGACCTAGGGGGCTTGACTATTGTGCCTCCAAGTATTGTTATACAATGGCCTAAGTAGGCCCCCTAACGCTAATCCCATTTTCAAGTGTTTGTTGAGTTATCTTGCAGGAACAAGTATTATTGATAGCATTGGACAAAGGGATAAAAGCAAGGATAAATCATCGGATAAGCTAAGTATTCTGATTAGTCTTTTAGGTTATTTGTTGAGTGCTTTTATTTCTATTATAAAACCCTAGATCTGATTTTATAGAAATATATTTAATTAAGTTCTAGGCATTTGAAAGATAAACAACATATAGTGTGCACTTAGGGTTAATTATGTTTGTGCATTTCTTCTTGAGCCCTTGCTTAAAGGTTGTCTGTTTAGAACCCTAGGTTAGAAAAGCATTCAAAGGAAGAATCATTCTAGGGTTAGCTCTTGTATTCCTGCATTTGTGTATTTTTGCATTGTCCTTTATCTTTTATAGCATAGATCTAGAAAGGCCAAATCTAGGTGTTTGTCTTGAATCTCATACATCAAACATTCCTGAAATTCCTGTGGACTTGGAGCGAGTCCTTAAAGCCATTCCTAGTGAACCCTTCCCCCTTAGCACCGAGTGTAGAGAACAACACAACCCCCATGGTTCACCCCATAAGGCTTCTCTTCTCTCTTGTGGATCCAACCTTTTGGGAATTGTACATGGTAGGGCGGTTTTCCCCCTCTACATCTTTGGTGAACCCGATGTGAACACCTCCTTTTATTTTAAACCTTTAAACAAGATCATTAAATTTATTTGTGTGATTGGAGAATCTTAATAATATCTTTAAAAATATTTTTGTTTCTATTGTTAGCATTCTCTTCTATCCTTTCACTTTTCTAATGGCTCCTATCCTTAGAAGTCAGTGAAAGCATCTTGAATCTGATTGTATTCCTCTGAAATATGATCAGATTGATAGAGAGGATCCTAACATAGATCCAGAAGAGCAAGACAACATGGATACTGAGATGAGTTTTGATCCTTATGAGGGACCTAATGGTAGCTTTGTCTTTTCATCATTTGAGCATATTTGGGGCTTTATGAAGGCTAATAGGGATAGGATATTGGGAGGCATGGAGCGAGAAGCTCACCTCGAAAGAGATGAGACTCCTCCACCTCCTCCAATAAGCTCCCCTATGCTTAACCAGGAAAACCCCTTGCCTAAATCAGTGCATCTTGATAAGTTGAACTCAATTATTGATACTACTACTACCACCAACATTGGAAGGAATATGCAAGCTCCTCCAATTAGTAGTGTCACTCAAAAGTGTTTTCAATTTCTTCCTCAATCTTCTAATATCAACACTTTTGCTTCTGTTCTTCCCAATGTTAGTTGTCCACTTTCACAAGGTGCCACATATAACAATAATATCCATACTTCCAACCTGAATCAAGCATTGGTTCCTCAACACACATATGGGAATCTAGGAACAATGCATAACAATAATCCAAAAGTACAAAATTTGGCAAATATGGTGAAGCAGTTGGTTTCAAAAGTTGAGATGATTCAACCTTCAAGTTTTACTTATAGTTATAAGGAAATGTGTAATCAACCATTGGATCCTATTGTTGTTGCTAGACCTTATCCTAAGCACTTTCCTATGCCAGTTTTACCTATCTATAAGGGGATAGAAGATCCAATAGAGCATCTAAGAAGATTTAGAACAACTTGCCATGATCTCATTTATGATGATATGTTGTTGCTTAAAACATTTCCTAAGAGCCTTGGTGGCATGGCATTAGAATGGTATTATCGGTTGCCTAATTATTCCTTAAAGAGTTTTGAAGAGACAACAGAATTATTTGTTCAACAATTTGGTGCTTACATTGAGAAAGAAGTGACAATGAAAGATGTTTATAATTTAAAACAAAGTAAAGAAGAAAGCTTTTCAAAAATTTTGGCTCGTTGGAGAAGTTTAGTTGGACGTTTGAGATATACTTTACCTCCTAAAGATATGCTTGAGATATTTATTGGTAATTTACAAGAACAATTATCTTATGCATTAGAGACTACTACTATTACATCTTTTGATCAAGCAATTGATTTAGCAAGGAAAGTAGAACAGGCTCTCATCAGGAGAGGTCAACTCAAAGTTAAGGAAGAGAAACCTACTAAGTCTCAACATAAAAATAGACATATAGGAGGTGATAATGGAATGGATAGTAGGCCTATTAATAATGTTACTAACAACCTACAAAATATAGTACTTCAGAAACCTCCACAAAGGAATTTTACAAGGCTTAATATGTCTATGGAAGCAGCTTTGAAACAACTCTTAGAAGCTAAGGCAATTGAGTTACCTCCTATTAGACAACCAGATACTACGACTCATTGGTATAAGGTAGGTCAACATTGTGCATATCATAGAGTGGAAGGACATTGGATGAATTCTTGTAAGAAGTTGAAACATGTAGTTCAGGATCTGATTGATGCAGGATGCATTGACTTAGGTAATTCTCAGGCAGTGAATAATCAAGTACCTATCCAACAAAATATAACTACCAATCAAGATATGGGAATATTTAAAGATCCATTGCCAAAACATAATCAACAAGCAACAAATCAGGTGGCTCATCAGAATGAGCCTCCTCCCTATGGTAATATGGTTGGCATGGTTGGGATAACTACAAGAAGACAAGCTCAGACTCAACATCCTCAGCAAGGATAGAATTTTGTATTACAGCCCAGTTCAGTTTTGAAGAACAATCAAGGAAAAGTTTTAGATATAGGGATTCCACCTATTGTATTGAGACCACAACCTAAGGTTTCATTTGATCTCCAAAAGTAGTTGGCTAGTACTCCAACAAATATTTTAGTTTTAGAACTCCTTCAAACTTCTCCCAACCATAGAGATGCTTTGATGGAATTTTTAAAGCAACAATCAGTTCCTTCAGATATTTCTCCCAATGCTATAGTTGATGTCGTAGGTTCTCTTGGGATACATCATATCTCATTTTCGGATGATGATAAACCTTCCTCAAACTTGCAAGAAGATTCTTCACTTTACATCACTACACTTATTGGGGATACTTTTATCAAGCGAATTTTGATTGATAATGGTTCTTCCCTCAATTTGTGTACATATCAATTCTTTCAAAAATTTGGATTAAAAGAGGAAGATTTGACAAAATTCGATATCATTATAAAAGCTTTCAACAATGAGTCCCAAGAAGCCTGTGGTGTCATATCTCTTCCTCTCAAAGTTGGGCCTAAAATATTGGATACTTTGTTTTATGTGGTACATTGTCCTGCATCTTTTAATCTTCTTCTTGGACGTCCTTGGATTCATGCAATGAAGGTCATCCCTTCTACTCTTCATCAGTGTCTCAAGTTTGAGTTTAAGAATCAAGTTATCACCATTTTGGGTGACCCTCGACCATTTGAATTTTGTTCAAATGTAGAGTGAGCTCGATCTGAGTTCAACCTATGTCCCTCAATCTCTTCAATGGTCTCTCCATGTTCCTCATCTCAAATATTAGAACAATTTCAAAATTTAAAAATGAGTGAGGAACATATCTTAAATTCTTCATCTCAGGATCATGATAATCAGTTTCTTCAAGAACCTCTTATGGATCTAGCTAAGCTACCACCATCACCAAGAACCATGGGTTTACCCCATAAGAAAGGTGATGTTGTACACTTTGGCATGTGTACCTTTGTCTTCGTAGGAACTACCTTCGAGGATAAGATACGTGGTAGCAACCCCTCTCCCATTGAGCATTCTTTTGCTCATTGTTACCTTTCCAATGATTACCCACTTCCTAAACAGATCCTATCTAGTATGGGATATGTAGGTAAAGGTTTGGGGCCACAACAGAAGGGCATTCAAGAGCCTTTGGATGTCGAGATCTGGCCTGGGAGATGTGGCATAGGTTTTATACCTAGTAAAGACCAACCTTTACCATTTGACAATGATGATCATCTTATGACTTATGCTGAATATATGGATTATCAAAAGTCAGGAGTGGGTGATGAGGATGATGGTCCCCCTTATTCTTTTGATGTCTTGTTTTGCAATATGGTTGATTATGTATGTTCTAAAAGTAAACCTTCTATTTTAAAAGAGGACCCTACTTCGTTGTCCTATAGCGATCTTGCGAAGTTAGGAATTGCTCCTCCTTATGTTAAAAAGAATGGTTATGTTCGAGAGTGCATTGATTATCATGCTATGGCTGCCAAAGAAAGAGCTATGAAGGAGCCTCTCCATAATTCTAATTATCAATAAGGCTTCTTTTAGATATTTCTTTAAAAAATACCCCCTTTTTTTTTTTAAAAACACACATATACCCTTTCATTTTACTTGCTTAAATTAATTAATAATAAAACATGAAAACAAATAAAAATTGCATCAAATCAATTAATCATCATTTAGCTATGCATTTGCATTTCCATTGCATCCATCTGCTTGCTCATATTGCATTGTTGCTTGTCATCCTTTTGCATTGTCTGCCTGACATTTAATTCAACTTGCATGCTTGAATGTCATATTTTGCATGATTGCTTGTTCATGACTGCTTGATCATATAGATTTTTGGGGATCTTGCGACAATGGCATGTGATGATACCTAGTTAGGTCATAGCTCACATGCATTGCACTCTCTCTAGGGTTATGATGCCTAGTAAGATCCCCACCTAGGGCTTTCTTCTTCAGTCTTCTTTCTTGCTTTTTGCTTCTTCAAATGTCTTCCTTAATCTTGGAAATAGTGAGAGTATCTCTTAGATCAAGGGTGATAGTTCATTAATATTTCCTTGTCACTTTTTCATTGCTCTTCCTTTTTCTTTGTCTTCCTTTGCTTTTGATAAGGAAATATGTGCATTTTGTTTCCTTCCTTCTTAAGTTGTCTTCTCAGCACAATTGCACACACTCACTATCTTGTTTTCTACTCTAAACCCCTATCGAGGGTAGCACTCACCTAATATATATTTTATCCTTATATTACACCCCACATGGGATAGCTATACATCCTAGTGGGTATCTTATCGGATATGATCTTCTATCGGGTTATACTCCCTTTTGACTCAATGGGCTCAACACCCCATTACAGGATAAGCTCCTTGGCCATTTTTAGTAGGCCTCGACATACATCCTAGTGGGTAATCACCCCACAATAGTCAATAAGTGAGCAACCACCCATAGCGGGTCAGAATCCAACACCTCATCCCTCTTGGTGAGCACTACACCCATAGCAGGTTTAGCTCCCCTCTTTCTAGTATGATTCATAGTATTTAGTCACATTGGTCCCTTGCAACCTACGCTGATTTCAATACTATGTTTCACCCATCCTTATCTATTTCATATGGTTGACCTTTGGATTGTCTTCTTCTTTGTCTTTCTTCTTCATCTTCTCTCTTCTTCTTCTTCGTATTGTTGGTTTTCTTTCCTTGTCTTTTTCTCATGTTTTATTTCTTTTCTTCCATCCATTTTCATCCATGCATTTCATATAGCCTTGCATTTAAGATAGATTGCATACATAAAATATCAAATTAAAGAACATCTAAGATAACAATCAAATCACATGCACACATTCACAAAATATAAAAAGAGAAAGCAACTATGTATTACTCGATGAAAAGAGAGAGATACAGTCATGTCTGGTTGGTGTACCACAGTCTAGTCCTGGTACACTCAACCAATCCCTAGGGGTGCATGCCATAATCAAAATTGGTATGTCATCCCGATCCCTAGCCTAGCTCTGAGAGCCTATCTCCTCTACTCCACTCGAAGGAGGAGGTGGTCCAGGCAACCACATACCCATGGATGGTGATGTCGAGAATATCCATGATCGAGATCGTGACCTACTAGCTGACTGGAGGGATGGAGGGAGTGTCACTCTCTACCTCATTAGTACCACCTAGTAGTACATGGTCTCATAAAAGGTAGCCCATTGAATGGCCACCTCCAGCCTCTCCCCTACCCTCTATAGCTCCACCTATAGAAGGTGGACTCCATCGCTAGCCTGGCTGCTCCCAATGATAGCCATCCCCTCTACCCGAGCCCTCTGGTGCTCTATATCCAGATGGCTCACCTCTCCTCAAAGATGATCAACCTCTACTCAAGCTACATCCCTACCCTCTCTATGATGCTCAAAGAGCCTCATAGTCCCTCGATCCTCTTGGACCTATCCTCCTAGAGTAGGTCCACCTACCTCTATAGAGTCACCACCTATGCCCATAGTGCCTCTACCTCCTCCCTTAGATCCCCTCATCCTGGAGCCTGACCCTAGCTAGCTACTATTGATGTGGAGGTCTCTCCTAATCCTCCACCTAGTAGTACCCTAGCCTCTATGGGGGTAACTCTAGATACCCCTATCTCCCTAGTCTATAGTGTCCTCCATCACCAACTCAATCCTGACCTGAGCCTACCTCTATCTCAAGGCTATTAGTCCCTACTAAGCCCTCTCTATGGCCCTACGAGCTACCTCTCAAAATGCTCACTACATGCCCGAGCCCATCACCTAGCACCTCTATATCAAAACTAGTAGGGAGACCCTATAGGGCATGACTCCTCTATACCACCGCTAGTAGTCAAAGGCCACTCCTGCATCGTCCACCCTAGGATCCATGTAAGGAGGATCATCTAGGTCCTCCTCGGCCCACCTAGTTAGGTCAGGTCCACCTCCTACCCCTACTAGGTCCCGATAGACTCTCTAGTACCAGTGATCCCCCAGGTCTAGGATGCCCTACAAGATCTTAAACTACCTCAAGACTCGATCAAACTAAAATACCTCTAGCTCCCCCTTCTCTATCATCAACCACCTGATCCTCCTAACCCTCACCAACTTTATCCTATCCTCAACCCATCCTAGGTGTAGATGCTAAGGTTACCATACTATCTTGGCCTCCCTCAACTCATCTACTATCTACCTCGCTAGTGGTAGATTTCCAATATAGGTCCTCATGACCTGCTCTACGGATATGGTCCATCTATATACTATTGGTCACTCCAAACTAGGCAATGGACCTAGTAGTGCATCCGATCTTCACACCACTATGTGCTCCTAACTCCATACCTAGAGCAAAGTCGTACACACTATCCTATATACCACTTGTACATGATATTGTACAATATCCTATACAATGGGCCAACACATATGGATCCCATGCAAACCTAACTCTCTAGTCTCACAAATCAATGTGTCTACCCCACCCTACCAGGTCATCTATGACTATGGTGCTCTCCTGCACCTAGTGGGTCCAACCCCTCAAAAATCATTACAAGGTCATTGGTCTCCCTCACTCTATAAAATACTCTCCCCTTAATGGGGATGCACAAGATGTGCCACACATCCTCCAGTGTGATGATCATCTCTCCCATGGGTAACCGAAAGGTAGATGACTCTAGGTACCACCTCTCTACTAGTGCTATCAGTAGAGCCCTATCTACCTCCACCCGAGGTAGTCTAGCTAGGTGGTCTAGCCCCACCACTACCAATGTATCCCTCTTCACCTATTTGAGTACCTCTAGCTCCACCTCTAGGGAGCTTGCTCTCCACTCATAGCTCTCGAGTACCCTAAGCTACAATAACAACAAAATAAAATTTTTCCATTAATAAATTTAATTAAAAACTTAACACATTAAAATTAATTAATTAATTTAAAATCAATCAAAATTCATGGCACAATCAAATTCCACATATTTAAAGTTGTTTGCTTGCATCCTTTTCCCTTCTTCTTCCTTTCATTTTATTTTCCCTCTTTTTCTTTTCCTTTTTTTTTTTTTTTTTTCCTTTTTAAATCATGCCCGCTAGGTGCATTTTCATGAAATCGTGCCTGGTCAATTTTTTCAGGCATGATTTCACCACTACTTCCCAGGGCAAAATCTCGACTAGCCATGAAATCATGCCCAAGTCGTACATAGCAAAACCATCGATTTTGGTAGAAAATCGCTAAAAAATGCATGATAAAAATTGAAATGCAAGAAGTGGTTTTCGACCCTACCTATGCTCGCTCTGCTTTCATGTTAGTTTTGCACCATATCCTCCATTTCTCCAGAGCTCCTTTCTTCTCCCTCGTACAGTTAAAATGAATTAGGGTTTTGCCCCCTTTTCACTTTTAACCCTATTTTCACGCGCTTTTTCTCCTTTTGGTTTTTCTTCTTCTTCTTCTTCTTCTTCTGAGTCTACCTTTTCAAGTTTTTATGAGGAATGTGTCCCTCATAAAACTTGAGGGGGCACCCTAGCCTTAGAGGCATTAATGTCCCTAATGCCTCGATTTGCATGTAAAGTATGAAAGTGTTCGGAATAACACTATTTTTGCACCATCCCTTTCTTCTAAACCAACCACCCCATTTTTGCTTGTTGTCTTTTGTTTGTGAGTGTTTACATATTTTCTTTGACACATTTATTAGGCCATAAATGCATCAAAGAGGGGGAAAAATGTAGACACAAAAAATTGACCCACTTTAGTGGGCAATCTTCCCTGAGCCCTCTAGGGGACCCCTTAGACTTGCCTAGGGCAAGGGCAAGGCTTTCCTCCCTTGTTTTGCTTGTTTTCCCTCTCTATGCGAAATCGTGCCCGATCCCTAATGGGGTGCGACTTCGCATTGCGATATCGCGGTCGGCCCGGATGGGGCACGATTTCACCTTTTTAGGGTTTGACACATTAAAACCCTAATTTTTTGGGGTTGGCATGTTTTACGTCGGCCCTCCTTGGTTTTCCTACTCTTTTCACCTTCAAATCCGCTATATAAGGAGGGTTTGAATTCACTTTTCACACACAAGTTAACACACGCTCACATAATCGACACTTGATGATTTATTGCTCGCATTTGATTTCTCGCAAAGTGTTTTGTTTGGTCTGCATCCTTCTTCTTCTTTTGCAAGCAACTTTGAAGTGTGGAGTTTGATTGATTGTCTGCTGCATTGGATTGTTGTTGTTCGCTCTTGGTGGATTGTTGTTGGAGCCCTAAGGAGAGATTGACCATCCAGGAGATCTAAAACCCTTTTGTTTTGCTTTTGCACTCTCTTCCAGGTGAATTCACTCTTCTATGCATATTTGGATTTTTTGAATGATGTGATCGAGCTTCTGCACTTATCTTTTATTTTTTGCATAGTTTATGCGAAATCGTGCCCGACCTACTATGGGGCGTGACTTCACCTTGCGTTATCATGACTGCCCATTACGGGGTGTGATTTTTCCTGAGACCAAACTAGGGGTAATCTGTTGTTCCTATTTTCTTCATTGCATCATAGACTGCATCTAGAGCATAGTGGCATATTCTGTTATGTGATTTCTGCATTCTGTTATGTTGTATTGTATTATGTTTGCTTTTCTCCAAAGGTCAATTTTCGCTTTTAATTATCAAAGGTCAGCTAAAAGGACCTAGGGGGCTTGATTGCTGTACCTCCAAGTATTGTTATATAGTGGCCTAAGTAGGCCCCCTAACGCTAATCCCATTTTCAAGTGTTTGTTGAGTTATCTTGCAGGAACATGTATTATTGATAGCATTGGACAAAGGGATAAAAGCAAGGATAAATCACCAGATAAGCTAAGTATTCTGATTAGTATTTTAGGTTATTTGTTGAGTGCTTTTATTTCTATTGTAAAACCCTAGATCTGATTTTATAGAAATATATTTAATTAAGTTCTAGGTATTTGAAAGATAAACAACATATAGTGTGCACTTAGGGTTAATTATGTTTGTGCATTTCTTCTTGAGCCCTTGCTTAAAGGTTTTTTGTTTAAAACCCTAGGTTAGAAAAGCATTCAAAGGAAGAATCATTCTAGGGTTAGCTCTTGTATTCCTGCATTTGTGTATTTTTGCATTGTCCTTTATCTTTTATAGCATAGATCTAGAAAGGCCAAATCTAGGTGTTTGTCTTGAATCTCATACATCAAACATTCCTGAAATTCCTGTGGACTTGGAGCGAGTCCTTAAACCATTCCTGGTGAACCCTTCCCCCCTAGCACCGAGTGTAGAGAACAACACAACCCCCATGGTTCACCCCATAAGGCTTCTCTTCTCTCTTGTGGATCCAACCTTTTGGGAATTGTACGCGGTAGGGTGGTTTTCCCCCTCTACATTGACACATATAAATGATGTAGTCTATATCAAAGTTTAGATCTTGGTGACATTAAATAGACTATATAGCATAATATAATATAAAAGGGAAACCTTTCAAAACCTTACTTTTTAAATCATTTTAAAATATTAAGAAAAATAAAAGTTTTCTAAATTTATTATTTAAGTGCCATGTATGATAAAAAAAATTACAATCTAGGCACTACTTGATTTTTATTGAATATCACCATCTAGACTTTAAATCAATGCAAGCAAACAAAATTGGTTATGAGAACATGTTTTTATTATCATTCAAACTAAAGAATAATTGATAATGCATTTAATAGTAAATAATAAATTATTTAATTAATATTTAGTTATTAAATTATATTATTATATCTTTTAATATTGAGTTCTTGATTTAATGGTTGAGATATATGGATGATGTAGCCCACACCAAAGTTCAAATATCGACAACACTAAATAAGCTATATAGCTCAACGTGACTAACTTGATGTAAAAGGGAAAGGGTAACCCTTTCAAAACCTTATTTTTATTTTTTGAAAAATATTGATAATTGAAATTTTATAAGTAAAAGAATAAATGATATAAAAAATATTTAGTTGCTATCATTCTAATGTTTAAATATTTTTAAAATGACCATAAACATAATATGTATAGATCACCTTTCTTTAGGTATTTGTTGTATCTATTGGAAAATGAGCCCAAATATTATAGGTATATTTTCCATGATCGTGTAATCACATGCATATAATCTCATTCAATAATAATACCAATATTGCACAAAATAAAATCCTTTATGTTGATAATAAATCATTATGTTCCAATATCGTTAAATAGCATAGAGCTTTGTCATCAATATAACATTACATGAGACTCATCAATACATCCGACTTTTGCTCTCCTCAAACACACGGGAGATGCAACCTTTCATATGCCTTTCTTACATAATGAAAAAGTCTCTCATGATTACATAACTTCCTACTTCTAATCTTGACACATCACACTCATAACTCTCACTTACATATATGACACCTTTCACTCATGACTCTTCACTTACACACATGACACATTTCACTTATAACTCACACTTGCATACATGACACCTTTCACTCATAACTCACACTTGATTACATGACACATAAACACACTTCACACTTTGACACATTTTATTAACAAAAATAATAAATACACCTAATCTAAATATTTACAATGGTACTCAAAGTACCAAATAATATAATATCATCAACACCGCCATTATATTATTTGGTGTGAAGGCCTTTGCCGTCAATCTCTAACTCTTGTCTTCAACTTGTTAACTTTGATATTCCTTCATGTTTGGGCATTGCATATGTTCTTGTGGTTTGATATCTACCATTCTTATGAGTAAGTCATCACAATAATATACTCCATGAATATCTGAATCCAATGACTCTTTATTATCAGACCTAACACATGTTGAATACATCAACATATCATCCTATACATCAATATTATTTGTACATTCTTTGGTTACACCCAAATTTATTTCTTCAACAAGATCATTTTCTATCATATGCCATAAGTCATTTGTGTCGTAACTTGTATCTTTTGTCACTGGTTTGTCCTTCAGGCTTTAATCAACTCTTCTTGTTTTATTTTATTATCTTTAAAAATTTCAATAGTAATACCATATACATTATCATACCTATATCAACAAGTAGTATAATAACATCCTTAGAATTTTCTCTTGCTTCAGTAAGTTTTGAATGTAGATAATTTCTGAAAGTTGTAAACTTTTCATCTTTGGCTTCTATGTAAACTTTTCATCTTTGGCTTCTATGTAAACTTTTCATTTAATATTCTCTTTAAATGTTGTGTGCAAACTTTTAACATTTCAATCTCTCTTTACTTTCTTCTATTAATGCATTCTAAATATTTTTTCTATGGTAATCAATTTCACCTTAATTCTCTCAATTCAATTCTTCTTTTGTTGTAGAATTTCAAATTCTATTTTTCAAAAATTCAGTTTTCTTCTTTCAAATTTCATTCAACCTCAATCAATCAAATTTCAAATTCAAATTTTTAATCCTCTAATGTCTTTCTAATCAATTTCAATTTCACAATTCTAATTTTCTCCTTTTTAATATTTAATTAATTAATATTTTCAATAAATTAATTACTTATTCCACCCATTCACTTCATTCTTTAATTTTTTTTAATTACCATATATCTTTCAAAACACTTTAATCCATTAATTATTTAAAAACATCTTATAACTCATGAGTAATTAATCCCTATTAATCAAATACATGCATGTAATTCACTTTTATCAAATAAGTTCTAGATATTAAAAGCTCACCTTTAATGGCTCTCATTCATTCATCTCGGTAGGGTGGATTTCATGTTAGGGCGAATCTTTCATGCATTTAGGCTTCTAGAAATAACTCTGCCTCCGTCTATGATGCAGTCAGTAATTGATCGACCATGTATCCAACCGTTTTCGAAGGTGTTTCCAAAACAATGTTTGCAAGACGTTACAACCTTATCTAGTAATCTTTGAAATCAAGTCTCTATCTCTTCATCTTCGACGGGAAAATGTACGTCTTAAATACGTTTTCATTTCGGGTAAAATAAATCGCAGAGGGATTCCAAAGGGTTTTGGTGATATATATATATTAACAGACAATAATGTAACCTCTAACCTATACATTCATATTTCGAGAATTCAAATATTTTATTTGAAATGAAAACGTACATTTCCCGTCGAAATGGAAGCCCACTCGCGGGTCCCGTAAAAAACAGCGACTTATTGGCCAAACTAAAATCAGCACACGTCGCTGTCGGCGGTGAAGATCTTTACGATGTCCGCACGTCACGGCTATGAAAAAACGCCGTTGTGGGCACCAACCAACGAGTCTTCGGATGTTTGAGGATATGAATGGTGGTTTCAGGCATCAGCGAAACCACGTCCCCCATCCTCCCACAGCCTATAAATAAACGGGGCATCCATCCATATTCATAAGTCGGTCTGAAGCGGTTCACCTCTAGTCTTTCAAATTCACTGTTTATATTCTCATTTTTGCTCCAGAGTTTCTGAAATTTCGAAGAATGGCGGAGGGTGGAGAGAAGAAGGGATTAATGGAGAAGGTTAAGGAGAAGATTCCAGGACAGCAGGACAAGAAACAAGGCGAAAAGTATCCTGGTGAGGGAAGAGAGAGGAAGGACAAGAAAGAAGGTGAAAAACAGTATGGTGAGGGTGGAGAGAAGAAGGGATTAATGGAGAAGATCAGGAAGAAGCTCCCCGGCCAACGTAGCCAGTAAGAGAAAGGGCGCTAAGCGCGAGAGTAGCCATCTTGCTTGTTGCTTCACTGTAAACGGAATGGTTGTTTCAGTGTAAAGTCAAAGTTCTATTTGTATACGTTTTGTGTTTTGTGTATGTTGGAGGGTCGGCCTGCGGGCCCCGCAGTGTAACGGATTTGCTTTTCTAATTTAATATCAGTTTCGCTTTTGTGTCTAATTTCTGGATTCTTTTTTCCCTGGCAAAGAAATTTCATTTTACAAATGGACCATTTTTAGTTGTGTTTGAAGAGATTTAGGTTTAAATTTTGAGAGCATGTTTCTTTGTTTAATTTGAATCTTTTTGAGTGTTAACCAGATCAACCAGACCTCAACCAAGTCAATAATAATGAAATGGTATAGACTTGTTGGTGATTTGAACCCTATAATTAAAAATTACTAAGAATAAAAATAATATAAATGTAACCAACTCCTTCTATATCTTAAAAATAATATATTAATATGTTATAGGTGGAAGGGTCCTATTGTTCAAGCGTTCTCTTGGATACCACGATTTAAATTCCTCCAATCTCCTAGAACAAGAAGGCATGTCTTGTTAAAAAGTTTATGCGACACTATTGGAAGTTAAAGTGGCAAAAAAATAAAATAAAATTCAAATATAAGAAAAAACAAAAAAAAATTAAAAAAATTTAATTAAAAAATATATAATAATAAATTAATTAAAAATAAGAAAGTTAACTATCATGTTAATATATTAATATAAAAAATAACTATTACATTTATATAAAATATTTATATATTATTCGTTTTTCTTTGGGAGGTTCAAGGTTAAACTCTGACCTTAACACATAATCATGACTTCTCCTAAGGGGAGAGTTGAGCTTATCAACATGGAATTTAACACCGAATCACACATTTGATTTAAACTTTGGACCTTGCGAAAAAGAGCCAAAACCCAAACTATTGTGCTTTCCTAGGGATCATTGTTAACAGTTTCTTTTTATATATAATATAATATAATAAAGGTATTATAAATTAGTTGACACAAAAATGAATTACTATGAACATATACAACATATCTTATATTAAACTATAAGTTTAATGCATTGGTAAGAGTTTTGGCCTTTTTAAAAGGTTTAAATTTCAAACCCCACTCGATACAAGGGGATCAAAATCCCTCATAGAACCTAATGTAAACCTTAATTTTAGTTTTTTTAATTTTTATAAACATTATACTAGTAAGGGCCCCACTCGATATAAGGGGATCAAAATCCCTCACAAAACTCAATGTAAACTATAATGTAAACCTTAATTTTAGTTTTTTTAATTTTTATAAACATTATAGTAGTAAAGGCTGAAAAAGCTCAAAATTCAAATCGGTATGAAAGGACAAAAAATCCCTCATAAATATCTGTACCAAAATTCTTAAATTTTATCTTGGCACTTTGAAAATAACTTTTTTATTATTAAATTTATATAGATATGTATGTTTATGTAGATAGAGAAAGGTTATATGAACATGTACATGGTCATGGTGCAAGAAAAAAACACCCTACCGAACCAATTGTCGGAGTAGATCATTTTTTTCAAAACCACCAACATATCGATTTTAAGAAATTAAAGTTTATTAAATTTATTAAAAAATTAAACTATAGGGATCATAAACCTTAATTTTAGTTTTTTAAAATTTTATAAAGGCCCCACTCGATATAAGGGATCAAAATCCCTCATAAAACTCAATGTAAACTATAATGTAAACCTTAATTTTAATTTTTTTAATTTTTATAAAAGGGCTTTGAATTTTTCTTTTCAGAAGCTCAAAATTCAAGTCCGTATGAAAGGACAAAAGATCCCCATAAAAATCTGTGCCAAAATTCTTAAGTTTTATCTTGACACGTTGGAAATAACTTTTTTATTATTAAATTTATATAGATATGTATGTTTATGCAGATAGAGAAAGGTTATATGAACATGTACATGATCATGGTGCAAGAAAAAAACACCCTACCGAACCAATTGTCGGAGTAGAGCATTTTTTTCAAAACCACCAACATATCGATTTTAAGAAATTAAAGTTTATTAAACTTATTAAAAAAGTTTAGAGATTTTGGTTTAGTTACTGAGATATATAAATGATATTAAGGTTTAATTTTTGATGGCATTAAATAGGTTATATAACCTAATATAATTTAAAAAGGAAAGGACAACCCTTTCAAAACTTTATTTTTTAAATTATTTAAAAATATTAAGAAAATAATATTTTTTAAATTTATTGTCTATCAAACATTATGAATAGGAGTTTGAATTGTATTTTCATATGAAACATAATATTGGATGAAAATATTATTTTGTGTTTTGTGTTGCTTATCCAGGTTGTGATTTAGTGCTATATAAGAATCAGGTAGAAAGAGAGAAATCCGTCCCACCTTCTTAAGGTTTTCATAGTAGAGGAGTGTAAACACTTCGAGATTCTTCGAGAGTTGACTAGAAAACCACTCTCTAACACTATATTTCTAGTCTTCTATCATTTCAGATATGTGAATGAGAGATAAAGTCACAAATGATTTCTTTCACCTTTAAATCATTTTTTGAAATGACTTATAGTAGAAAATAGATCACATCTCATCATGCCAAGCCATATTTCATTTGCATTACTTCATAGTCATCTACTTCAGAAATTGACAAGGAGTTATGATGAAAGTTTAAACCTTGTTGCATCTTGTTACCCTTATCTTGGCTGTTATATTTCAAAATATCACAACTACCTTGTCTCCATCTCTATCATCTTCTTCTATATTTAGATTATCCTTGCTTCCATATTCATGTAGGTTCATATCTTCATCCCTTCCACTCTTCTTGACATCCTCTTTATTGACTTACTGCGATATCAATGCCTTCCATTCTTTATTAACTTCCTGAGATATCAATGCCTCCCCTTCTCATTTAAACTTGACAAAATTTATATCTTCTCATTAGTAATTTAAAAAGCTATGTACAATTTAAGTTTTTCTATAAAAATCTAAATATATACGACTATACCAGTTATTTTTTATGTATTGTTTGTCAAAATTTATAAATGGGAGTTTGAGTTGTATTTTGCATATGAAACCTAATTCTATATGAAAACATTATTTTGTATTTTGTGTTTCTTCTCTAGGTTGTGATTTAGCTTTATTGTTGTAAATCTTTCTAGTATGCAGATATCATATATTTTTCATACACCTTCTCACAATCATAAATTTTTGTATGATTGTAGGTCTGGAAAAAGGTATGGTATCTTTTTGACTATTTACCATCAAAATATTATAAGGAACAATCAGTATTTTAACATGTTCACCTTTATTTAATTTTTTGAATGTGAGGCCCTAAGAGGGCGGTTTTAAACTGCCCTCTTTTATTTTTTTGAATGTGAGGCCCTAAGAGGGCGGTTTAAAACCACCCTCTTAGAGGAGGCCCTAAGAGGATGGTTATGAACTGCTCTCTTAGGTCTAAGAGGATGGTTATCAACCACCATATTTTATTTTTTTAATGTGAGGCCCTAAGAGGGCGGTTAAAAATCACCCTCTTAGGGGAGGTCCTAAGAGGGCAATTATGAACCACTCTCTTAGGGTTAAATACAACAATTTAAAAATACCCTTTTAGATCCTAAGAGGGCAGTTTTTTGAGGTGCTTTTTAACTGTTGTCGTATGATGCAAAATTTTTATGACACCCTCATAGAAAAAAATTGAATAACCACCATTAAAAGTCTTTAAGGGTAGTTAAAAATCACTCTTAAAGACTCTTTTTGGTGTAGTGTAAGGAGATTATAACAACTCTACCAAAGGATAAAACTCTCGGACCTGATGGATTCACAAAAAACTTTTACCAACAATACTTACACATCATCAGAGAAAATTTGCTACGTATGATTGATGAAGTTAGGGTGAAAGGTAAGCTTATTGGAGCCATCAACTTCACTATTCTAGCATTGATTCCTAAAGAAAAATACCTCTACTTTCTCTAGATTTAGATGAATTTCTCTATGTAACACTTCCTATAAAATTATTACCAAACTGTTGGCCAATAGAATAAAGAAGAAACTTGAAAATTTTTATTAGAAGAGCAAGGGGGGTTCATGTATGGAAAACAAATATATGATAATATCATAACAATGCATGAAGCCCTTCACTGTAGTAGAAAAAAAAAAAAAAAACAAATTGTTATAAAACTTGATATGGCAAACGCCTTTGATCAAGTTAATATACAATTGTATGTCCGATATTCCATCTACAAAATTTTGGGTTCCCACATTAGATCATCAAGTGGATTGGAGCATACATAAAAAAACCCATGGATAGACCCTTTAATAAATGGAGAACCAACAAATTTCTTTCAGGCTACAAGGAGAATTAGACAAGGGTGTCCACTATCACCATACCTTTACATCATTTTAGTTGAAACTCTTAGAAAATTAATTAACCATCTTCGAAGAGAAATAAAAATAATAGGGATGCAAAGTTGTAATAGATGCCTAATTTGTAGATGATATCATTCTTCTAGGCGAAGCCACTAAGAAAAATGTTAAACAATTCAAGCAATGCTTGAATTGGTTCACACAAGTTATCAAGGCTCATATAAACACTCAAAATAGTCAGTTCTATACACAAAATGTTGCAGCAATAAGAGTCAAAATATTTTGCACTATCCTAGAATTCGATCTGGCATAGAAAAATACTTCAAATATCTAGGAGTGCCCATGAGATTCCACCTCAAAGCCTCAAATTGCTGGACCCCAACATTGGACAAGATGGTTAGGAGGATACAAAGTTATAGTAATAGTTGGCTTAGTCTTGCAGGAAGTGCAGTATTGATCAAATCAGTGTTATCTTCTTTTCTAGTCTACCAACTATTAGTATATCATGCTCCCAAGTGTATTTTGCAAAAGGTAGATGGAATCATACGCAACTTCCTATGGCAAGGCGATAGGCAATCATAAAGAAAAAATTTCCACTTGGTCAATTGGGAGATGGTCACCAAAAGTAAAATTCAAGGAGGACTGGAAATAAAAAAATGGAGACTAGTTTCGAAAGCACTGAGAGCAAAAAATCTTTGGAACATGTTTAAACACAATCGAGCATGGTAGCACATACTAGTCAACAAGTATGTAAATAATCAAACAGGTATTCAAATACTCAAACACATAGATAAACTTCCCAGAGCCTTGTTGGTTTGGAAACATATAGTGGTTGCAAAGAGCATAATAGAGGATATAATTTCTTGGCTATCGGGAGATGGTAAGTCAATTAATCTATGGGAGGACCCGATCCTAGGAAATCCACCATTAAGAGAGAACTCCTATCAAATTGTACAATCACTTGGAAAGCCAAAGAATACTCAAATTAGGCGACTTATTTTATTGGACCTCAAAAACTCTGAACTGGATCTCCCCTCCCATTCCATCTCAGCTTCAAGGAGATTGGGAATATTTTAAGTCCCACATGATGAGCATTAGACCTCTTCATCCCATACTGCCAGATAAACTTATTTGGGTTAGCATCAGTAGTAACGGGGAACACTCAGTACCTCTAGGAGTCCAACATCAATAGATTGGGCCTACCAATAAAAAACTATTGATAGTATGAAAAAATAGAGCACCACTTAAACTACAAGTATTTAGTTGGCTAGTCTCTCAAAATAAAATATTAACAGGTGATAATCTACAAAATAGGAGTATAGCAATACCTCATGTTTGTTACAAGTGCAGGCAGAATAGTGAAACAATTTTCCATCTTTTGTTTGAATGCCCAAAGGTAATTTCAATTTGGTTAGGAATAATAAAAATTCTTGGCACTTCCTACTTTGGAAGGTTAACCATAAACATATGTTTTCTCAAGTGGAACAAAGAATAAAAAGGTAAACTAGCAGGTAAGCCCCTCTTGAAATATCTGCAGAGCTCTATACCATATTTTGTCATCTGGCACATCTGGTTGGACTGAAACCAGAGGATTTTTGAAGGCAAAGGTAAGGACAACAAAACTCTAATACGAAGGATAAAAAAATAATTAGTCCTAAATGATAAATATAGTTTCTATCAACATTAGTATGAATAATATCTATCATCCACAGAAAGAATAATGATCTACCAACTTAATCTCCAAGATTTCCTCACACAGGGAGGTTGCAGAGCAATCAATTTTTTGTCTAACATATGTTTTTCCACTCTTCTTTGATGGTGCCTCCAAGTCCAACCCTGATCAAGCAATGATAGGGGACTGATTCTTATAGGATCCGGTGAGATCCTGCTCAAATACATGATCAGCTTAGGAACAACATCTAACAACGTGGTAGAGGCTATTGGATGTGAAATTGGCTTAAATTGGTGGCAAAGCAAGGAATCACTCATGCCAAATTTTATAGGGATTCTAAACTCATAATAACAGTTCTTACCAAAAATAAAGATTTTAAATTTTTATAATTAAAGATTATTCAAAACAAGATTAGACAACTAGGCAAGATAATTGACAAAATATCCTATCAACACGTAAGGTGAGAATTCAACAAAGAGACCAACACACTAGCGAATCAGGCAATAAATATAGCCCTTGGTTATTGCTACCAAATCATCAAGAAACATAAGGGCAATTATGACATGCAAGGATGACGAGGACTCCAATAATAAAATTCCCTTTTATCTTCATATTCAATTTTTTAAAATGCTAAGTTCACTTTGATCTCTAATTGGAAATTTTTGTACTTTTTGTTAAATTTTGTAATAAGTTTTTTTTTTTTGAGATTTAAGTTTAAATTATAATGAGGTATGTATGTGTAATTGTATAAATGAGTTTATTAAAAAAACAAATGGATGCCCTCGCATTAAAAAACAACAATGTTTTCATGTTAATATTTTTTAAAGTATAATTTAAAAAAAATAATTAATTAATTTCTTCATCCCATTTACACGTCAATTCCTAACCAAATCGTAGTTGAAGTAACCTGTGACAACTTTAATTGCAGAGGGATTAGAAAGGGTTTTGTGGCAATATATATCTTTGATAGACAATAAGAAAGATGGCGAAAAGTATCATGGTGAGGGGGGAGAGAAGAAGGAGGAGGACAATGAAAAACATTTTGGTGAGGGTGGAGAGAAGAAGGGATTAATGGAAAAGATCAAGGAGAAGCTCCCCGACCACCATAACTAAGAAGAGAAAGAGATTTTAGCATGAGAGCATCCATATTGCTTGCTTCAATGTAAACGTTATGGTAGTTTTAGTGTAAATTCAAAGTTCTATTGGTATTGCTGCGTACGTACGTTTGTGTTTTGTGTATGTTGGAGGGTTGCCCTGCGGCCCGACAGAGTGTAACGACTTTGATTTTCTAATTCGATATCAATTTGGTATTTGTAGCTAATTTTTGGAATCTTTTTTCCTTTCTTAATACATTTTAAAATAACTATTAAAGTGGAAATGATATTAAAAACTAATATAATAATAAATCAATTAAAAATAAGAAAGTTAACTACCATGAATCATGGTTATTCAGTGTTAATATATTAATATTAAGAAAAAAAACTACTACATCTACATAATAGGATTAAACATTATAAGGTGTTAATTTCTACTGCAATGTATCGACAACTTCTCTCCCGACTTGTTTTGAATGACCTATGAAGTCCAACCCCTATCTATTAAAAATTACCCTTATCTTTTAAAAATTTCAGGAGGGAAGGGTACAATAACATGAAGTCTCTAAGTCTCTTCTTAATGGATTTTTTGTTTTTAACACGTATTATAAGCCTTAACACATTCTTTGGCATCATGATAGAGGGTGGACCACCATAGTCTATCTAACAACACTTTCTTTATTGTTGCATTTGGTCCCATATGACCTTCGACTAGTCCCTCATGTATCTCTTTCAATGTTGTTTATACTTCATCCTCCATGACACACCTCAAAATGTGATTCACTCCTATTTTGTACAAGCTTACAATTAGTAAAAATGGTGTCACTTTTAAAATAATCTTACATTTTTTTGTTATCATCATCTCCTATAGCAACTCTCCTATTGACATATTTCCCTATGTGTTTGTACTATACTAGTACTACACTTATCATAAACAATTGTATGTCCGATATTCCATCTTGTATACCTCCTTATGTAGGTTCTTTGGAGTGAATTCTTCAAAGTTGATATACTATTTCATGTTTCTTACTATGTCTCCCTACCACTCAAAACATGAATTCTTGTAATGTGGTAAGCCACCTACTCACTCACCCATATATAATCAAATTTTTGATTAAATATAGCAATGTCTACTGGTCTACATAGAATGCAAACGGGCTGGTTAAAAAATAGTGTCAGAATTTTTGGATTGCATATACCATTCCCAATGTTTCTCATTTTGTTGTGCTATAATTCTTCTTTGTATTGGACAAAAATCGGCTTGCAAAGTAAATGGGATGACCTAGCCCAAACTGCCCCTCCTGGGCTAAGGCACATCCAATCGCAAAGTTTGATGCATCAACATGGACATGAAATTCTTTTTCCCAATTTGGAAATACAAAAATAGGTGTCTTTACCAAATGTGCCTTGAGTCCTTCAAAAGCCTCTTGGTGTTCCTTATCCCATTTGAAAGGAACACTCTTATGTGTGAGAGCATCTAGCGGGTATGTAATCTATGCATAGTTCCTTATGAACCTTTTATAGTATCCCACTATTTCTTAGAAGGTCTTCATGAAACTTATGCTGTGGGGTTCTTCCATCAACAATATTATGCTTTTTTTTATTTGGATCCAAATTTAGTCCTTCCTAAAAAACAATATGTCCCAATAACATTTTGTAAGGTACCTTCAATATACATTTTCTAGGGTTTAGTGCTATTCGAGCCTTTTGGCACAAGCCCATACATTCATCTAACACCTTCAAATGTTTGATAGTTTTGTCATATAGGGACCAATCATTAAGAAATGCTTTAAAATTTCTTGTGGATATTTTTATCAAAGATATATAAAATTATTCTCTAGAAGGTAGCAAGTACATTACATAATCCAAATTATATTTGATTGTATGCATATATGCCATTTTCTAATATGAAAGTAGTTTTCAACTTGTCTTCCTCCACAAAGTTGATATGATTGTAACCCAAAAATCCATCCAAAATAGATAGATCTTGTGCCTGGATACCTCTTCCAATATGGATCTGTAAATAGGATCAAGAAGGAGTCTTTTATAGTTATGACATTCAAGCTTTCAAAGTATATACAAATCTGAATTTTGTTTGATTCTCTTTTCAAGGTAATCACTATTGGTGACACCCATTCACTTATCATAAATTTGAAAATGATGCCAAACTCTAGCGTTTTCTCAAATTTGACATTCACTAAAGCTATGTACTTTGGGTTCATCCTGTATGGTCATCTCCTTACTGACTATGCACCATCTATTAAAGGTATCCTATGTATGCACAATTTTGGTGGTATCCCCTTCAAATATTTATAAGTCCATGCGAACATGTCCTTGTACTTCATAAAAATTTTAAAAGCTACTACTTTTAGTATAGGATCCCAATCATCTCCACATTTTATTATCTTTGCTTCTCCATCATTGCCAAGGCTTACCTGCCCTATCCTTGGTCCTTCATAATTGATCGTGTATGTTTTTTTATTGCTTTCAGTACATAAATTGGGTGGACTTGTTTATCTTCAATAACCGTGTCATGTAATGTGTATTATATGAAGTTTTTTTTGGAAATATCCACTTCTTATTTTCTTGGTCTTTATTTATTACTGATATTTTTTTCTTACTTTGGTCTTCTTTCAGGTTCTTTTCTTCATCCTTGTTGTTGTTGGTAATTTTGGGTATGTTGCCTAGCTTCATGTTTGTGAGTTGTCATTGATGTCAAAAGGAGTTTGTGTTGATGTTAAAAGGAATTTGTGCTGATGTCAAAAATAGTTTGGTGCCAAAAATATCTTGAAAGTTCCATGATGTTTGTTTAAGGGTTTTTATTAAAACCATGGTGACAAGGTTAAAGATTTTAAGTTAAGTTTATTATTAATAAAATAATAATTATTAATTTAATAATTATTATTGAAAGGGTTTCTAAACCCTTAGCGACACCAATGTAGAAGAATTACCTCATCGACGTCGTTTTTTTGGAAGGAGTACCACTGTCAACTTGCATGGGATGTAAAAGACTATTAAAGGGCATTAATTCCTAAGGTTCAATACACCTTCAATTTGCGTGATTACCTTCAAATTAATATTGCTATGTGACCTTCAATTTCATATTGCACTATGATTTTTGAGTCTCATTTTGCTCTGTGTTAAATTCTGATTTCATGCGCAGTGAGGAAGACAAATTTGGTCTGTGTTAAATTCAGATTTCGTGTGCCTATGAGGAAGGAAATTTTGGTTGTCTTTTGCAAGCAAAGGGAAGGTAAAATGATGAGTAGCGCTTGAGAGTTTCATTGGGCACTTGTGCTCCAACGACAGAGGCAATGGAGCGAAGGCGCTCGCTAAGCAAAGGCGCCGAGTTCATTTCGCGATAGGCGTGTTTCAGTTTTTCTTGGTCACAGTTATTGTGCACGTGGTACAACAGTTGCTTTGAGCCATGAATTTGGAGGAGGAAGCACTTTGGCGCTTATGTTAGTGTCTCCACACTTCTCCTAAGGTTGGAGAATTGATTTTTGGCCAAGGTAAATCTTTTGTTGATAATGTGGAATATTTGATTTGACTTGGCAATTATTGTTGGTAATTAGATGGAGGTATAAGGTTAAATAGAAATATTTCTTTGACATTGTTATTATTGATGCTTAATGTTTATGTGGTAAATGCATTTAGAAGTAGATGTATTTTAGGAGTTATAAAGGTTTAAGGAATAATTGTGCTTAATGTCATATTGGGGTTAGAGAGCCTTTGGAGTTATTGAGTGGATAGAACATATTGAGTCTCTAACAATTCTCTTTATGCTTCTATGAGATTAATTTGAATTGTGATTGAAAGTTGAAGGATAGAACATATTGAGTCTCTAACAATTATCTTTATGCTTCTATGAGATTGATTTGAGTTGAGATTGAGAGTTGAAGGATAGAACATATTGAGTCTCTAACAATTCTCTTTATGCTTCTATGAGATTGATTTGATATGATTGGATGAAACACGTTGGGTCTCTAACAATTCTCTTTGTGTGTTCACATTGGGTAAGTTTCTTGGTAAACTTTCTTGAGTTGATTTGGGCAAGTTCTTGGTGAGCTTGCTAGGACTGATTTGGATAGGTTCTTGTTGAAGAACTTGTGGACAGATTTGATGAATTATTGGTGAAGACTTGTGAGAAGTTGTGATTGATTTGTTCAAGCTTTTGGCTTAAGCTTGGGATATATCTGATAGAGATTTGAGAGAAAATTTGTGCTGGACAAGAGGACTAAGTTTAGTGGAGATTTGAGACAGAGTTTGAGAGGACTTGTGCTGGACTGAATGACCGTGTTTAGTACAAGTTTTGATGAGCAGCTGTGGAGCTGATCAGTGAGGATAGAAGTCTCTAGAGCCAGAGCAAGGAGGACAGGACGTCTTCTGTGGAAAGGAGTTCCACCTGTTAGGGACAGAAGAGGCAGTGATCTTTTGAAGTATCATTTCCAGAGCTTTGGGGGATAGGACATCTCCTTTGGTAAGGAGGCTCATAAATACTTGTTGAGAGGATATGACATCTCCTTTGGGCAGGAGGCTCATAAATACTTGTTGAGGGGAAGGATTCTCCTTTGGGCAGGAGGCTCATAAATACTTATTGAGGGGAAGGATTCTCCTTTGGATAGGAAGTTCATAAAATTTGTAATAGGGAAAGGATTTCCCAAAGAACTTGATTGAGAAAGCTTTTAGTGAAAATATTTCTGTGGATGTAGCCCATCTTGGGTGAACCATGTTAAAATGTCTCTTCTTTGTGTGTTGCTTTCTATGATGGTTAATGTTATGGTGATGCCACTGCTATCTAAAGTAAATTTTTTTAAATGGTTGCATATTATACTATTCACCCCCCTATCAATATAAGTCTATGTTATTCAATTGGTATCAGAGCGGGTCTCTCTAGGAAGAGCCTAACAACTTGGAGAAGGATCCCTCAGAAGATCATATGAGCATAGAAAGCGATGAAGAGATTGAATTTGATTTGAAAGGGGAATTATTTTTGGCCCTAAGAATTTTGGAAAAAGTCAGGGAAGAGAATTTTGTTTTAAAACAACAAAATAAAGAAGAAGAGATGGCCAAAATAGAACTATCTCAAAATCTCATAGACTTCAAGATCCTAGCTGAAGAAGGAAAGAAAGTTGAGCAGGTTTTGACAAAAGTTTTGAAAGGGAAGGAAGCTGAATGTGAGAGACTTGAAGAAGAGGTGGTTTCTTTAAGAGTTAGACTTGAACAGATGAGTCTTAAACAAAATATTTTTCTTGGAAAGCAAAGGGAAGAAGATCTCCATATCCAAGAAGCAGGAACATCCACCAGAAATAATGTCAACTTTCAAAAACCAAAGGATACCAGAAAAGAAGAAAACAAAGGAGAGCAATGGACAAGAGTTGATCACAAAAGAAGGAACACTCATCAAAGGCTTCCAAAAAGGTTACATAATACTTTCCATGGCTATTGTTTTTCTTACAATAAATATGGTCATAGAGCTATCCATTGTACTAGGATTGTGAATGGCAATGTTAAGAAAAATGTTAATTCTTTTGCACCACTCATGGATGATAGTATTATGTGTTACAAATGCAATAATTTTGGGCATATAGCTAGAATGTGTAAATTGGAAATATCTAGTGAAGTGAATGTTAGGAAAACAAATGGAAATAAAACTAGATCTATGATAGTTCAAACTTCTCTTCATGCTCAAGATAAGGAAGAAAAATGGTACCTTGATAGTGGATGTTCTAGGCACATGACTAGAGAAAAATAAAATTTTATAGTTCTCAAAGAAACTAGTAGAGGGTCAGTTAGCTTTGGAGATAACAGATCAACTAAAATTTATGGAAAGGGTTCTCTAAGTTTAGATGGAAAAAATAGAACTAAAAATGTGCTTTATGTAGAAGGATTGAGACATAATCTTTTGAGTGTTAGCCAAATTTGTGATCAGGGTCATATGGTGGCTTTCTATTATGATAGATGTGAGATAAGGAAAGTAGAGAATGTAAAAATCATTGCTAATGCAAGATGAACTCCTAACAACCTCTACATGCTAAGTGAGATAAAAAGGGAAAAGTGTTTTTTGTCTCAAGAGGATGAAAGTTGGCTATGGCATAAAATAATGGGATATTTGAGCTTTGATAATCTTATCAACATTAGCCATAACAAAGCAGTCAGAGACTTACCTAAATTGAAAAGACCCCAAAATACTATTTGTGGTCCTTGTCAACATGGAAAACAAACTAGAACCAACTTTAAGGCTAAAGGGTACATGTCATCCAAAACTTTAGATCTTATTCATACTTATTTGTGTGGTCCCACTAGAACTCAGAGTATACAGGGAGAGAGTTACTTCATGCTTTTCATAGATGCTTTCTCTAGAATGACTTTGGTTACCTTTCTGAAAGAAAAATCTGAAGCCCTTGACAAGTTTAAAGCCTTCAAAGAAATTATAGAGAATGAAAAAGACAAAAGAATAAAATTCTTAAGATCAGATAGAGGAGGAGAATTCACTTCAAATGAATTTTTGGATTATTGTGAGCAATAAGGGATTAAGAGGGAATTTTCAGCAGCAAGAACTCCTCAACGAAATGGAGTAGTTGAAAGAAAAAATAGAACTATTGAAAATATGGCTAGAGCTATGTTGAATGAGTCAAAGCTTCCTGATGTTTTTTGGAAAGAGGCAGTTAGTACAATAGTGTATATTATCACCAGAGCTCAGTTAAGAGTCAATAATCACAAAAGTCCCTATGAGCTATGGAAAGGAAGACCAACCACAGTAAAATATTTTAGAGTTTTTGGTAGTAAATATTACATCAAAAGGGAAGATCAAAATTTAGGGAAGTTTGATCCTAGATGTGATGAGGGCATTTTTCTTGGGTAATCCAGCAAGAGCAAAGCCTATAGATACTACAACAAAAGAACTTGTACTATTGTGGAAAGCATAAATGTTACAGTGGATGAGAAAATAGGGATAAGAGAACCAGTTCAAAAAATTGATGATGAAGATTACCAAGAAGAATTCAGGTAGGATTCAGATAAAGAAGAAGAGGAAAGACAATAACTCCTTCCTAAAACTCCATCCAAATATGTTTAGAAAAACCATCCAAAGGATCAAATCATTGGTAATCCAGAAATCATACAAACAAGGAGAAGAATCATATCTTCAAATTCCCATATAGATGTTTCGTTGTTATCTTAGATTAAGCCAAAATATCCCAGTGAAGCCTGTGCAAATAAGTTTTGGATAAATGCTATGAATGAATAATTGGAATAGATAGATAAGAGTGAGACTTGGGAACTTGTTCCAAGACCTAAAGATAAAAATGTCATTGGCACTAAGTGGGTCTTTAGAAATAAGCTAAATGAAGATGGTCAGGTAGTCAGAAATAAAGCAAGGTTAGTTTGTAAAGGTTATGCTCAAGTAGAAGGAATTGATTTTGAAGAAAAATTTGCTCCAGTTGCTCATCTTGAGGCTATCAAAATGTTTTTGGCTTTTTCAAGTTTTAAAAACTTCAAGGTCTATCAGATGGATGTCAAATCAAATTTTCTAAATGGTGTGTTAGAAGAAAAAGTCTACATTGAACAACCAGAAGGGTTCTTACTTTTAGAAATTTTAGATTTTGTGTGTAGATTGAAAAATGCATTGTATGGTTTGAAATAAGATCCTAGGGCTTGGTAGTCGAGGTTTGATAGGTATCTTCAGAAACAAGGTTTTAGAAAAGGTATGGCAGATAGCAATTTGTATATAAAAAATGATGGAAATAATATCTTAATTGTGGTTGTTTATGTTGATGATATCATTTTTGGAGGTAATAACACCAAAATGTGTAAAGATTTTTCTAACAATATGCAGAGTGAATTTGAGATGTCCATGATTGGGAAATTGTCCTTCTTCTTAGGACTTCAGATTGCCCAATCAAAAGAAGGAATATTTCTCTCATAAGGCAAGTACATAAGAGAGATGCTGAAAAAGTTTGGTATGGAGGATAGCAAACCTGTTAGTACTCCAATGATTATAGGGTGTAAGTTGAGAAATGATGATGAATCTCCAGAGGTAGATCAAAGGTTGTACAATCCATGATTGGAAGTTTGCTTTATGTTATAGCTACCAGACCAGACATCATGCAGGCAGTGGGACTAGTTGTAAGGTTTCAGGCTGCACCAAAAGAAACTCATGTTATGGCAGTAAAAATGATTCTTAGATATCTGAAAGGCACTATGGATTTTGGGCTTTGGTATACCAAGAGCGATAAGTTCACTCTAACAAATTTTATATATGCAGATTGGGTTGACTATATTGATGATAGAAAAAGCACCAGTGGTGGAGCTTTCTTTTTGGGGAATTTTTTAGTTGCTTGGTTAAGCAAGAAACAACCTTTAGTTTCCTTGTCTACAATAGAGGCAAAATAAATGCAGCAATAGCTTGTTGTACACAATTTTTATGGATGAAGACTACCTTGGTGGATTTCAAAATAAAGCATGATCAACCCATTTCCATATTGTGTGATAATACAAGTGCCATAAGTATCTCCAAGAATCTAGTAATGCACTCAAGAACAAAGCATATTCCCATCAATATCACTTTATGAGAGAGTAGGTTCAGGACAAGCAGGTTAAGCTGGAATATGTGCCTACTAAGGAACATATTGCTGATATTTTCACCAAACCTCTTCTAAGAGAGACTTTTGAGTATTTAAGGAAGAAGTTGGGAATAGTTTTACTCCCACCCTATAATTAATCACCTCAATAGGAGATGGGGGAGGGGCTAATCTAAGATGCCCATTCTTAGCCTTGAGCCCCAAAGGTGACCCTTTGCCATTGATGACAAAGGGGGAGAAATTTGAGTAAGGGGGAGAGCCTTGAGTCAAGGGGAGCAAAGTTTGAAAGGATGGTTTTCAGTTGGTTTTAGTTTTGACTATTGGCAATGGTTTCAGTAGTGGTTTGCCATCAATGACAAAGGGGGAGATTGTTGGTAATTTTTGGTATGTTACCTAGCTTCATGTTTGTGAGTTATCATTGATGTCAAAAGGAGTTTGTGTTGATGTCAAAAGGAATTTGTGCTGATGTCAAAAATAGTTTGGTGCCAAAAATATCTTGAAAGTTCCATGATGTTTGTTTAAGGGTTTTTTATTAAAACCATGGTGACAAGGTTAAATATTTTAAGTTAAGTTTATTATTAATAAGATAATAATTATTAATTTAATAATTATTATTGAAAGGGTTTCTAAACCCTTAGGGATGCTAATGTAGAAGACTTACCTCGTCGATGTCATTTGTTTGGAAGGAGCATCGATGTCAACTTGCATAGGCTGCAAAAGACTATTAAAGGGCATTAATTCCTAAGGTTCAATACACCTTTGATTTGCATGATTACCTTTGAATTCGTATTGCTCTATGACCTTCGATTTCAAATTACGCTATGATTTTTGATTCTCATTTTGCTCTGTGTTAAATTTTGATTTCGTGCGCAGTGAGGAAGATAAATATGGTCTATGTTAAATTCAAATTTTGTGTGCCTGTGAGGAAGAAAATTCTTGTTGTCTTTTGCAAGCAAAGGGAAGGTAAAATGATGAGTAGTGCTTGAGAGTTTCATTGGGCACTTGTGCTCCAATGACGGAGGCAGTGGAGCAAAGGATCTTGCTAAGCAGAAGTGTCGAGTTCGATTTGCGACAGGCGTGTTTTAGTTTTTCTTGGTCACGGTTATTGTGCACATGGTACGATAGTTTTTTTGGGCCACGAGTTTGGAGGAGGAAGCACTTTGGAACTTATGTTGGTGTCTCCACACTTTTTCTAAGGTTGGAGAATTGATTTTTGGCCAAGGTAGATCTTTTGTTGATAATGCGAAATATTTGATTTGACTTGGCAATTATTGTTGGTAATTGGATGGAGATATAAGGTTAAATAGAAATATTGTTTTGACATTGTTATTATTGATGCTTAATGTTTATGTGGTAAATGCATTTAGAAGTAAATGTATTTTAGGAGTTATAAGGGTTTAAGGAATAATTGTGCTTAATGTCATATTGGAGTTAGAGAGCCTTTGGAGTTATTTGATATTCTCACAATGACACTAAGAGGGGGGGGTGAATCAGTGTAACTACTTAAAAACTTAAATCTGCAACTTTTAAAACTAATAATGCAAGCTTGAAACTAGATAATGCAAGTATCACACAAGAGCATCACACAACACAGGATTTTACGAGGTTCACCGATGTGGCTACTCCTCAAATAATGACTGTTTGGACTTCAATCCAAATCTAGTCTTTGCAAGGATTCAATATTTACAATTGTTTACCAGCACCCACTGGAAGGAGCACCAACCCCTGATTTATCTGCTGCAACAGATAGGAGCACCAACCCCTTTATCCAAGCACCAACTTGGATTTCTATTTTGCAAGATAAATGGACATAAAGATGCCTTCTCTTATACAAGACCCTCACTGGTCTACAACACATACAAAAATCTCACAGAAGCATAGAGAGAATTGTTAGAGACTCAATATCTTCCGATCTAATCTAAAACCTTTCTCTTGAATATTCAATAGAATTGCGGGTTTTGATCTAAGGTTGTTTTCTTACAGAACCCTTACTTATCGAGACCTTTTAAATGCACAATGAAAACACGATCACAAGTAACCTTCTCACTATGCCGATTCGATCCTTATATACTTGATTTCTTCGAACGGCTCAATTTCAAACGGTTTAACTTTCCCTCCAACATTTTCATGCATTCTCGACTGTAATTGACATGTCAAATCCTTCTCTGACCTGATCCGCCTTTTAGCCGCTTTCTTACTGACATTCTGACCATCTTTTTCTCTGCATATTCTGCATATACTGACAGTCCTTCTCTGCATATACTGACAACCCTTCTGCGCGTTTCGATGCTCTATTATCTCTACGAAACTGCTCTTTCAACTTCTTTTGCACTTTATTCTAAACGGTGTCAATCCTTCTATTCTACCCGTTACTTTCTTGTGGGTCAAGCACAACCATCGAGAAGATTTCTTGTTTGCAGTGATTATCTGAAAACTGTGCTTATGTCGGCTTACTGTATCACGGCCCTGCAATAGCCGTTCGCGTCTTAAATGCACTGTCTTCATAACTCTCTTGTCACTCTCGTTAATTGCAGTAGTATTTCCTCTAGTCTTGCCCTGACACCTGTCACCTGGAACTGTCGACCTTACTCTAGTTAACTTTTCGTAACTGGCGCCTTTTTGACACCTGTCACAATGCATGTATCTTTGACTTTTTCTCGCCAAAACATTACCTGTCGCGATATCGTGACATTTTCCGCTTTGCTGACGTCATCCTCAACTTTGTCACGATATCGCGACACTTTCGGCTTCCTGAGGCTTCTCTGGAAACATGTCGTGATATCGTGACATTTTCTGTCTTGCTGACGTCATCCGCTAAGTTGTCACGAAATCGCGACGTTTCTGGCTTCATGAGGCTTCTCTGGAAACATGTCGCGATATCGCGACATTTTTTGTCTTGCTGACGTCATCCGCTAAGTTGTCACGAAATCGCGACACTTCCGTCTTCCAACGGCTTCTTGTTCACCCTGTCGCGAAATCGTGACACTTTTTGGTTTTGCTGACGTCATCTTCTAAGATGTCGCGAAATCGTGACGTTTCCGGCTTGCAATGGCTTTTCGTTCACCCTATCGTGAAATCGCGACACTTTTTGGTTTTGCTGACGTCATCTTCTAAGATGTCACAAATCGTGATGTTTTCCGCCTTGCGTCATCCTCATTGCCGTCGTGAAATCGCGACGCTTCTGGCCTTCGTGCAATTTTTACTCCATGCAGTCGCGAAAACCTTACATGTAGCGAAATCGCTACACCATTGTTGCCTTAGCATTTTTCTTTGCTGCTAGCTAGTGAAACTCCGACGTGTAGCGATATCGCTACACCTTTCCACTTTGCACTTTGAACTCGTAGCACGATCGCTGCACCTTCCCAACATGTGTTTCAAACCTGTAGCGAAATCGCTACACCTTCGCACTATGCACTTTCAACCTGTAGCGAAATCGCTACACCTTTTTACCTTGCACTTTCAACCTGTAGCGATATCGCTACACCTCCGCACTATGCACTTTCAACCTGTAGCGAAATCGCTACACCTTTTTACCTTGCACTTTCAACCTGTAGCGATATCGCTACACCTCCGCACTATGCACTTTCAACCTGTAGCGAAATCGCTACACCTTTTTACCTTGCACTTTGACCATGTAGCGAAATCGCTACTACTTTTCACCTTGCAACTCGAAGCTGTATCAAAATCGCTGCACTTTTGTTCTTAGTGTCTCAAGCTTGTAGCGAAATCGCTACGCTTTTCTTACTTGGTGCTTTTTCTTTGCTTATGCTGGAGAAACTCAGACATGTAGCAAAATCGCTACAACTTCTTCATCAACTTTCTCTCTCCTCCGATGTGTCGCGAAATCGCGACATTTTTCATCCTTGGTGCCTTTGCTTCAAACTTGTCGCGAAATCGCGACAGTTTCTCGATTTGGCTTCTTTCCTTCCAGCATGTCGCGAAATCGTGACATTTTTCCTTGCACATTCTCTCTCCTCCGATATGTCGCGAAATCGTGACAATCTTACTTGCATCTTCTCTCTCCTCCGATATGTCGCGAAATCGCGACAATTTTGCAATGCACTTTCTCTCTCCTCCGATATGTCGCGAAATCGTGACATTTTTCTTTGCACTTTCTCTCTCCTCGGATATGTCGCGAAATCGTGACATTTTCTTATGCACTTTCTCTCTCCTACTTTTTGTCGCGAAATCGCGACAGGAACCATGTCGCGATATCGCGACAGAAAACATGTCGCGATATCGCGACAGTTTTCTTCCTTGTCTTTTTCTGCAAATTTCTGGATCTGGGTCCCCTCTGTTTTTCTTGAGATTTTTTGCACTTGATCTGACTGACCTCTGAACTGCTTCAACTGCATCACTCTGTCTGTGTTGACAACAATTACAATCCTTTTGCACTACTTTTGCTGCACCTTGCTCAACAATCTCCCCCTTTGGAATTGTTGGCAACACTTTGTAGCCTTGCTCAAATTCTTCTCCCCCTTTGCCAATAATGCCAAAGGGCTGCTGCAGACTCCCCCTGAGTCTATGCACAACATTCTCAGGCATAAATAACTTGAATGCTCCCCCTGAGAATGTATTTCCCATAGCTAGTCAGTGCTTGGGAAGTGTGACTACTCCCAACTTCTTTCGAAGGTATTCAAATACTTCCTTTGGTAAAGGTTTGGTGAATATGTCTGCTACTTGCTCTGTAGTGGGAACAAACTCCAATCCGACCTCTCCTTCTGCAACCTTATCCTTCAAGAAGTGATACCGGATTGCAATATGTTTGGTGCGGGAATGCATTACCGGATTCTTTGAAATGTTGATTGCACTAGTGTTGTCACATTTGATTGAAATGGGCTCATTGAAGTGAATGCCTAGATCTTTCAATGTTTGTCTCATCCATAGTATTTGTGTACAACATGTAGTAGCTGCAATGTATTCGGCCTCGGCTGTGGATAAAGAGACTGATTCTTGCTTCTTATTGTGCCATGCAACCAATTTGTTTCCAAGAAAGAATGCTCCTCCACTTGTGCTTTTTCTGTCATCAATGCATCCTTGCCCAATCGGCATTAGAGTATGCAAAGAGAGTGAAGTCTTTTCCTTTTGGATACCACAGCCCATACTCCATAGTACCTTTGAGATACCTAAAAATCCTTTTCACTCTTTGTCACATGAGTCTCTTTTGGACTAGCTCTGAAATCTTGCAACCATGCGAATGACTTGTAAGATATCCGGTCCAGTTCGTTGTCAAATACAGCAAGCTCCCAATCATTGATCTGTACATTGTTTGATCAACATCCGGAGATTTATCATCCTTGCTCAACTTGCAGCTTGTTGTCATGGGGGTGCTCACTGGCTTACTATCTTCCATAGTGAACTTTTTCAACATTTCTTTCACATACTTAATTTGAGAAATAAAGATCCCCTTTTCAGTTTGATTAACTTGTAATCCAAGGAAATAAGAAAGTTCACCTATCATAGACATTTCAAACTCTTTCTGCATTTTGTTTGCTATGTCTTTGCATGATTCATCATTGCTACTCCCAAAGATTATATCATCTACATAAACAACAAGGACAATGAAATTGCCATTTTCAGTTTTCACATATAAATTGCTATCTACCATACCTTTCTTGAATCCTTGCTTAGTGAGATAGTTGTCCAACCTTGCATACCAAGCTCTAGGTGCTTGTTTCAAGCCATACAATGCTTTCTTCAGCTTGCAAACAAAGTCGGGATTATCACAAAGTTGAAAACCATCAGGCTGTTCAATATATACTTCTTCTTCAAGATTTCCATTCAGAAATGCTGATTTTACATCCATCTGATAAACCTTGAAGTTCTTATGAACAGCTAAAGCCAAAAATAGTCTTATTGCTTCAAGTCTGGCCACGGGTGCAAAAGTCTCTTCAAAATCAATCCCCTCAACTTGGGCATATCCCTTACAGACTAATCTTGCTTTATTCCTTACAACCTGTCCATCTTCATTCAGTTTGTTTCTAAATATCCATTTAGTACCAATTATGTTTTTATTTTCAGGCCTTGGTACTAATTCCCAGGTTTTGTTTTTCTCAATTTGATCTAGTTCTTCATTTACTGCTTCCATCCAGCTTTCATCCGTGCTTGCTTCAATAATATTCTTGGGCTCAATCTTGGATAACAGAGAATAGTTATTTACTACTCTTCTTCTTGTCTGAATGCCAACTGTAGGGTCCCCAATAATCTTCTCTTTGGGATGATTTTTCTCGCTAACTGCCCATTCTCGTATTTTCTATTTTCATCTCTTTCTAAGTCCTCCGAATCTGATTTCTGTCTCTCTTCTTTTTCTTGATCTTCATCTTCTTCAATAAATTCTTCATAGGTTGGGTAGTTTTCATTATTGCTGATTTCTTGTTTCCTGCCTTCATCAACCTTCACATCCGCACTCTCCACTATTTTCTTAAGTCTTTTGTTGTAGCATGTATAGGCTTTGCTTTTAGTTGAGTACCCAAGGAATATTCCTTCATCAACTCTATCTTCAAACTTGCCAAGATTGCTTTCAGTTCTCTTAATGTAACACTTGCTGCCAAACACTTTGAAGTATTTTGTTGTAGCCTTTTTGCCAAACCACAGTTCATATGGTGTTTTGCTTTCATGCGGCCTCAACATACATCTATTCTGAATGTAGACTGCAGTGTGAACTGCCTCTTTCCAGAATATGTCAGCAATTTTGCTCTCTGTTAACATGGTTCTTGCCATTTCTTGTACAGTTCTGTTCTTTCTTTCAACTACTCCATTCTGCTGAGGTGTTCTTGCTGCTGAGAACTGTCTTCTTATTCCATGTCTTTCACAAAATTCTGCAAACTCTTCTGAAATAAACTCTCCTCCTCTATCAGATCTCAAACACTTTATCCTTTTTCCAGATTGGTTCTCAACCAGATTTTTGAAGGTTTTAAACATCTCAAAGGCTTCTGACTTCTATTTCAAAAAGAGTACCCATGTCATTCTGGAAAAATCATCAATACACAGCATAAAATATTTGTATCCATTTATGCTTTCTGTCCTCATGGGTCCGCACAAATCAGTGTGAATCAGTTCTAATGGCTTGCTAGTGAAATATTCTTTTGCTTTGAAGGTAGATCTGGTTTGCTTCCCCTTTTGGCATGACTCACATATCTTGTTTGATGGTTTACCAATAGTGGGTATGTCTCTTACTTGCTCTTTTCGAGCTGATTTTTATCAGATTATCAAAGCTTATGTGACCGAGTCTTTTATGCCACAGCCAGTTTTCTTCTTCTTGTCCAACCAAGCAAGCTCCTTCGAAGTCTCCGAGAGAGTATACAAATTTCCAGAAGTTCTCAATCCAGTGGCTATTAACTTTCCATTTTTTGTCTTTCTTACTTCACGACCCTCCTTCTTGAAAATTACTTCATGACCTCTGTCACAAATCTGACTTACACTCAGTAGGTTATGTTTCAGTCCTACCACAAAAAGAACTTCCTTAGAGTTGATTTTACCGTCACTTAACTTAACTGATCCTTTACCCACTATCTTTGCTCCATCATTGTTTTCGAATTTCATAGAACCACCTTCGTATGTCTGCAGCTTATCAAACTTCTGTTTGTCTCCTGTCATGTGACTGGAGCATCCACTGTCCAGAATCCAAGGAGCAGATTTATTCTGTGCTTTGAGAGTTGTTTGAACAATCAAAGATTCCTTGTCTTTCTTCGGTTGTTCCTTTTCTTTCCATTGAGATTTGACAGCATATCTGGTCACTTGCTTTACCTTCTCCCTTTCATTGGCCTGTGACAGTTTTTCGGGAAATTTTATGTTCTGTGTTGATCCAGTTGATCGAAACTTTCTTCCCTGGTATTTATTTCCTGCAAAAGAGCTACGACAATTCCTTGCAATATGGCCGAAGTTATGGCAGTTATAACATTCTACAGCATAATCTATCAAAGGTGAAAAATTATTTTTGCTAGTGAAATTTCTTTGTTCTATATTATATCTACAACTAGAAATTTTATGACCATATGCATTGCACTTAAAACAATAACCAGAAAAGGAACGAGTGTACCTGGGAAATGGATGTTGCCATGTGGAGGTAGGAGCCATGGGTCTTCTTCTTCTTTGATGAGAGACTTTGGTGAATCCATCATTTGCGAGCACTCCTTTCGAGCTTGGATTTGTTGTTTTCTTTTGCATGATACGGTTTATCTTGATCAACTCTAATCTTGTCTTCATTATTTACTGGATCTACTATTACAGACCTTTGAGTCCTTTGAGGTTTCTCCTTCATCAAAGCCCAAACCAAACTTGATACCTGTGGGCCTTTGATTATTCAACATTTTATTCAATTTCTCAGAACTGTCTTCAAACTTTTGATGACAACTCAGTTTCCGATTCATCCCTTCTAGCTGCAACCTTAATCCAACTATATCTTCTTCTAGCTTGTTGCACTCATTTATTTTCATGATTAGTTGTGCTTCAAAATCTTTAGACTTTTTCTTATGCTCTTCAGTTTGTACTTTCAAACTGATTATTACATTGCTGGCCTCCTCAAATTTTCTTGTAATCTTTTTATTTCTTTTCCTTTCTGCACTTAACTCTTCAAGAGCAGCCACCAACTCACCTTCCAGATCTACCTCGGCCTCATCGTCTAATTTTTCTTCACACTCCTGGGTTTCTTCAGTTCTTTGTTCTTCAAAAGCCATGAATAGGGCTTCACCAGTTTCTTCTTCTGATTCCTCACTGGAACTGTCTTCAGAAGAATCGATATTCTGGGAAATGAAACTCTTCTTCTTGAAGTTTCTTTTTCTAAACTGCGGTTTCTTTTTCCAGACTTTTCTTTCCTGATGTGTCCCTTCATCACTTCTATTTTTCTCATTCATTGGGCATTTTGCTGCAAAGTGCCCGATGCCGCCACAGTTAAAGCACTTGAACGGTAGCTTCCCTCTGTATTTCCCTTTTCCCTTTACTAGTTTCCTAACAAATTTTGCTTCAGTTTCATCTGCAGATTCTTCTTCCTCAGATTCTAGTTTAGATTTTATATTTTTCTGAGCTTGGAAGGCTGCTTCTCTGTCTGAGGGCTTAGTTTGACCAATCCTCATTTCATATGCAGTTAGAGATCCATGCATTTCATCCAAACTAAAAATATTTAAATCCTTTGCTTCCTCTATAGCAGAAACCTTTGCATCAAATCTTTTGTTGAGGGTTCTCAGTATCTTCTTCACGACAACTGCATCTTCAATCTCCTCTCCGAGTCCTCTTATTGCATTGATGATTCCATTTACCCTCAGCATATAGGCTTCTATGTTCTCATCATCGGTCATCTTTAATGCTTCAAACTGGGCACGATGTGTTTGTAGCTTAGCTTCCTTGATTTTGCTATCTCCTTCATGAATGCTTTGCAGTTTGTCCCATATGTCTTTAGCAGATTTGCAGTTCATGATACGTATCAACTCACTGTCGACCAATCCACACATAATAGCATTCTTGGCTTTCGAGTTGTTTTCAAACTTTTTCTTTTCAACCGCATCTGTTGGAGGAACAGTGGGAGTGGTGTATCCATTTTCAACAGATTCCCAAATGTCATAACCCAATGCACAGAGATAGGTCTGCATTCTGAGCCTCCAGAAAGAATAGTTTGTTCCATCGAACAGAGGAGCTTTGTTAGAAGAAAAACCTTCACCACCGGCCATTGTATATCTCCCAAGAACACCTTAGCTGATTAAGCTTGTGCAGGTGCTTGGCTCTGATACCAATTGATATTCTCACAATGACACTGAGAGGGGGGGTGAATCAGTGTAACTACTTAAAAACTTAAATCTGCAACTTTTAAAACTAATAATGCAAGCTTGAAACTAGATAATGCAAGTATCACACAAGAGCATCACACAACACAGGATTTTACGAGGTTCACCGATGTGGCTACTCCTCAAATAATGACTGTTTGGACTTCAATCCAAATCCAGTCTTTGCAAGGATTCAATATTTACAATTGTTTACCAGCACCCACTGGAAGGAGCACCAACCCCTGATTTATCTGCTACAGTCAGATAGGAGCACCAACCCCTTTATCCAAGCACCAACTTGGATTTCTATTTTGCAAGATAAATGGACATAAAGATGCCTTCTCTTATACAAGACCCTCACTGGTCTACAACACATACAAAAATCTCACAGAAGCATAGAGAGAATTGTTAGAGACTCAATATCTTTTGATCTAATCTAAAACCTTTCTCTTGAATATTCAATAGAATTGCAGGTTTTGATCTAAGGCTGTTTTCTTACAACACCCTTACTTACTGAGACCTTTTAAATGCACAATGAAAACACAGTCACAGTAACCTTCTCACTATGCCAGTTCGATCCTTATATACTTGATTTCTTCGAACGGCTCAATTTCAAACGGTTTAACTTTCCCTCCAACATTTTCATGCATTCTCGGCTGTAATTGACGTGTCAAATCCTTCTCTGACCTGATCCGCCTTTTAGCCGCTTTCTTACTGACATTCTGACCATCTTTTTCTCTGCATATTCTGCATATACTGACAGTCCTTCTCTGCATATACTGACAACCCTTTCTGCGCGTTTCGATGCTCTATTATCTCTACGAAACTTGCTCTTTCAAATTCTTTTGCACTTTATTCTAAACGGTGTCAATCCTTCTATTCTACCCGTTACTTTCTTGTGGGTCAAGCACAACCATCGAGAAGATTTCTTGTTTGCTATGATTATCTAAAAACTGTGCTTATGCCGACTTACTGTATCACAGCCCTGCAACAGTCGTTCGCGTCTTAAATGCACTGTCTTCATAACTCTCTTGTCACTCTCATTAATTGCAGTAGTATTTCCTCTAGTCTTGCCCTGACACCTGTCACCTAGAACTATCGACCTTACTCTAGTTAACTTTTCGTAACTGGCACCTTTTTGACACCTGTCACAATGCATGTATCTTTGACTTTTTCCCGCCAAAACATTACCTGTCGCGATATCGCGACATTTTTCGCTTTGCTGACGTCATCCTCAACTTTGTCGCGATATCGCGACACTTTCGGCTTCCTGAGGCTTCTCTGGAAACATGTCGCGATATCGCGACATTTTCTGTCTTGCTGACGTCATCCGCTAAGATGTCGCAAAATCGTGACGTTTCTGGCTTCATGAGGCTTCTCTGGAAACATGTCGCGATATCGCGACATTTTCTGTCTTGCTGACGTCATCCGCTAAGTTGTCGCGAAATCGTGACACTTTCGTCTTCCAACGGCTTCTTGTTCACCCTGTCGTGAAATCGTGACACTTTTTGGTTTTGCTGACGTCATCTTCTAAGATGTCGCGAAATCACGACGTTTTCGGCTTGCAATGGCTTTTCGTTCACCCTGTCGTGAAATCGTGACACTTTTTGGTTTTGCTGACGTCATCTTCTAAGATGTCGTGAAATCGTGACGTTTTCGCCTTGCTAACGTCATCCTCATTGCCATCACGAAATCGCGACGCTTCTGGCCTCCGTGCAATTTTTACTCCATGCAGCCGCGAAAACCTTACTTGTAGCGAAATCGCTACACCATTGTTGCCTTAGCATTTTTCTTTGCTGCTTGCTAGTGAAACTCCGACGTGTAGCGATATCGCTACACCTTTCCACTTTGCACTTTGAACTCGTAGCACGATCGCTGCACCTTCCCAACATGTGTTTCTAACCTGTAGCGAAATCGCTACACCTTCGCATTATGCACTTTCAACTTGTAGCGAAATCGCTACACCTTTTTACCTTGCACTTTCAACCTGTAGCGATATCGCTACACCTCCGCACTATGCACTTTCAACCTGTAGCGAAATCGCTACACCTTTTTACCTTGCACTTTCAACCTGTAGCGATATCGCTACACCTCCGCACTATGCACTTTCAACCTGTAGCGAAATCGCTACACCTTTTTACCTTGCACTTTGACCATGTAGCGAAATCGCTACTACTTTTCACCTTGCAACTCGAAGCTGTATCAAAATCGCTGCACTTTTGTTCTTAGTGTCTCAAGCTTGTAGCGAAATCGCTACGCTTTTCTTACTTGGTGCTTTTTCTTTGCTTATGCTGGTGAAACTCAGACATGTAGCGAAATCGCTACAACTTCTTCATCAACTTTCTCTCTCCTCCGATGTGTCGCGAAATCGTGACATTTTTCATCCTTGGTGCCTTTGCTTCAAACTTGTCGCGAAATCGCGACAGTTTCTCGATTTGGCTTCTTTCCTTCCAGCATGTCACGAAATCGTGACATTTTTCCTTGCACATTCTCTCTCCTCCGATATGTCACGAAATCGCGACAATCTTACTTGCATCTTCTCTCTCCTCAGACATGTCGCGAAATCGCGACAATTTGGCTTGCAATTTCTCTCTCATCCTTTTTGTCGCGAAATCGTGACATTTTGGCGTGCACTTTCTCTCTCCTCGGATATGTCGCGAAATCGTGACATTTTCTTATGGACTTTCTCTCTCCTCCGGTATGTCGCGATATCGCGACAGAAAACATGTCGCGATATCGCGACAGTTTTCTTCCTTGTCTTTTTCTGCAAATTTCTGGATCTGGGTCCCCTCTGTTTTTCTTGAGATTTTCTGCACTTGATCTGACTGACCTCTGAACTGCTTCAACTGCATCACTCTGTCTGTGTTGACAACAATTACAATCCTTTTGCACTGCTTTTGCTGCACCTTGCTCAACATTATTGAGTGGATATTCTCTTCTAATTATTTTTTGAGGTTGAAGTTATTTTGTGATATATTAAGTAGGAGTTATAAGGTGTAAAGAAATATTGTTGATATGTATATTTGTGAGTTTTGATTATTGATGAGTTGGAGTGATAAGGTGTTATTAGGACTCTTATCATTGTGCATTATTCCATTATTGCTAACTCTAATTTGTGGCAAATTGAAAGTTAGTATTGTGACATATTTTGAGTGCTCCTTCTTCATCAAAGTAAAGGTATGGGCACATTCTTCCATGGTTATTATTTATTGATGGTTTTTTGAAAATAAGTTTGGAGTGAAAAGGATTAAATTAAGTTTCCTTATTTGGAGTGGATATTATTTTCTGAAAGTGGAATTATTGATTATGCATTATGAGATCATGATGAGTTTATGAGTTATTGCATAATTCTGGTTTATGAGAGTGGAAGCATTTGAAGTTTACTTTAGGGTTTTTGAGTGAGAAGCTTATGCCATTGCTATAAGTTGTTGAAACCCTAATTGAGTTTTTTGGTTGTTGATAGTTGAAGGATAGAACATATTGAGTCTCTAACAATTCTCTTTATGCTTCTATGAGATTGATTTAAGTTGAGATTGAAAGTTGAAGGATAGAACATATCGAGTATCTAACAATTCTCTTTGTGCTTCTATGAGATTGAATTGAGTTGAGATTGAGAGTTGAAGGATAGAACATATTGAGTTTCTAAAAATTATCTTTATGCTTCTATGAGATTTATTTGATATGATTGGATGAAACACATTGGGTCTCTAACAATTTTCTTTGTGTGTTCACATTGGGCAAGTTTCTTGGTAAACTTACCTAAACTGATTTGGGCAAGTTCTTGGTGAGCTTGCTAGGACTGATTTGGACAGGTTCTTGTTGAAGAACTTGTGGATAGATTTGATGAAGTCTTGGTGAATACTTGTGAGAAGTTGTGATTGATTTGTTCAAGGTTTTGGCTTAAGCTTGGGATAGATCTGATAGAGATTTGAGAGCAGATTTGTGCTAGACTAGAGGACTGAGTTTGGTGTAGATTTGTGACAGAGTTTGAGAGGACTTGTGCTAGATCGACTAACTGTGTTTAGTACAGGTTTTGATGAGCAACTGTGGAGGTGATCAGTGAGGATAGAAGTCTCTATAGCTAGAGCAAGGAGGATATGACGTCTTCTATGGAAAGGAGTTCCACCTGCTAGCGACAGAAGAGGCAGTGATATTCTGAAGTATCATTTTTAGAGCTTTGGGGGATAGGACATCTCCTTTGGGCAAGAGGCTCATAAATACTTGTTGAGGGGATAAGACATCTCCTTTGGGTATGAGGCTCATAAATACTTGTTGAGGGGAAGGATTATCCTTTGGGGAGGAGGCTCATAAATACTTGTTGAGGGGAAGGATTCTCCTTTGGATAGGAAGTTCATAAAATTTGTAATAGGGAAAGGATTTCCCAAAGAACTTGATTGAGAAAGCTCTTAGTGAAAATATTTCTGTGGATGTAGCCCATATTGGGAGAACAATGTTAAAATGGCTCTTCTTTGTGTGTTGCTTTCTGTTATGGTTAATGTTATGGTGATACCACTGCTATCTAAAGTAAAGTTTTTTAAATGCTTGCATCTTATATTGTTCACCCCCCCTCTTAGAATAAGTCTATGTTCTTCAGTTTTTGTCTTCTATGTGGATGCACAAAAACTATGGTGTGAATACTTCATAGTCTTCCATTTGCTAATGTAGGAGTTATTTATCATCATATTGTTCATATTTAGTGCAATCCTCCAAATACAATACCCCTTCTTTATCAGGTTCATATCCTATTTCATCATTTGATGATGAACTCCTTAATTTGTCTGAGGTTGCAATATATTTATTTACAAATTAATTCTTAAGATTTATCATATACTTATACTAGCCTTTCTTAAATGTAAGACACTCATCTCAATTATGATTAAATTTTACCATCTGCAACCATCCAAGTATGAGCAATGCATCATAGGTTAGATTTTATATTATTATTATCACAAAATCCAAGGTAAAGTCTTGATCTATTATTCATACCTTCTAATTTGTTAGTACGACTTTTATTTCTATCCCGTATTGATCAACTCCATACAAACAAGAATTTGAGGACCATAATGATGATGCTTCGATGCTTTTCCATATTTTCTCAGACATGTCATTGATGCTCAACTCTCCATCTATGATTACCTAAGTTAGATTATGATCCAATATCTCCATATGGACAAAAGCTAGTTTATTTACTGCTTTAATCATCAATATTATGGGGTCAATATATTGCTCTTGCTTTATGGTGATAAATTCTCATACTTATTTTGCTTTCCTTGTCTTCATAATTTCACCTACTATGGCATATATTTCTAGTAGTGCATTGAGCATATTAGACATTTTCACTTTTACTATTGTGCTTAGTACTTATTTTGCCAAAATTTCCATTGATGTCTACTTGCTCAATATTACCTTAGGCATTTTCAAGCTTTTCTCCTAGAGCATTCTTCCTTTCTTATATTTCTTGAGCTCTTTCTTCACCATCTCATGTAATTTTTGCCATCGCTTATTTTCTTTGGTAGGGTTTGGGTACTACTCAATATTTTGAGCTTGAGCTCTTATTACTATTAAGACTTACTTCTCATTTTTTGATGGTGTCTCACTTCACTGTGTTAGAGTTGGAGTCTATTACATCATTTGGATCATGTAAATGTACCTTCCTAGGTATATACTTAGGACATTAGATTACTTTAGGGAAAAATTATCTAGTTACTTCATGCAATGTAATAAATGCACAAGTGTCAATGTGCAAGTTGTAAATGTGCAAGGTGTCCCTTGCATAGCTAGGGTGTTGTCCAAGGAATCTATCTTCTATTATAAAAGGGTCTCATTTTAAGAGTTTGATAAGCAAGTCAACAGGTAGTAGTAGTAATAGTAGGCGAATCCATTAGTGGTGGAGCACATAAAAGTTATGTAGCATATTGCATGGAGTATCCATTTCCTCCATAGCAATATTGTATTCATTTTCATCATTTCTATTTATAACATATTTTTGAGATCTCGTGAATTTAATTTCTTTTATATTTCTACATATTGTGATTTCCATATCCCATTGCAATCTACCTCAAAATCTAATAGTGGTATCAGATCCACGGTAGGTCTAGTCACAGTAGAGCTAGCTACTGTAGAGTTAGAGAAGAACCACCATTATTGTGGTGCCTAAATTTTTATGTGAACCTAATTTTACATAGTGCACAGGATATTGCAAGAATATTAAGAAGAATAAAGGTGGTAGGGAGAGCTTTGATAAAGTGTTATTACTAAAATAGGGCCAGTCACCATAGCTTTGATTTTTGTAAATTAGATGTTCCATTGAATCCATTGCATGTGAATTTCATTGTATGGTAGAGCAGATTGAAAAGGGAAAATTTGAAATTCATTGGGCTTAGAGTATTCCCACAGATTTACAAGAAAAAACTCATGAAGATAAGGACTCAACATTTGATCCACTAGTTTGATGAATCAACTAGTGAAGCTCATCTAAGAGATCAGAGAAAGTTACTATTGCTTGAAGTTTCTTTTATTGTAGGGAACTAACCCTCATATGATTGAAACACCTCCTACAATAAAAAGCTAGGATATTTTAACTTCATTGCTGAAATATCAAAGTGTCTTCATAGTGCAGAGATTAGTTGTTGTAAAAATGAAAACTTCAGAAGAGACTCTAGGATAAGGAGTCATACTGAAGTCTAGAGATTGAAAATATCTATTAATAAAGTTAACTTCACAACAGAAAAGGCTATAGAAGCCTTGATATAAGAAAAGGTCATAAAAGCCTTGATCTAAGAAAAGGCCATAGAAGCCTTAATATAGAAAAGACCATAGAAGCCTTGATCTAATAAAAGACCATAATAGCCTTAATTATCAAAAGGCCACATAAGCCTTGATCCTAAAAAGGCCATAGAATCCTTTATCCTAAAAGAGACTCCAGAAGAGAGTACCTAATTCAGAAGCAGATTCAGATTTTAGTACTAATATTTTATTGTAGGGAAAGGAGAGTTAGGAAGTTAGGAAACTTCCTACAAGAAATATAGGAAAAGTATTTTCTTTAGAATCAATCCAGCACCTGAAGCAAACTCGAATGTGAAAAGATCTGGTGAATATCTCATTGAAGAAACTTCTAGTATTGGAAGGACAAGAAGGACTAGGAGAGTCCTGTTCAAATATAGAAGTAGTAGAATCAAGTGATCCAGGAATAAGATCTCACTTCCAAAAGTTGAATAAGACAGTCTCAACGAAGACCAAAGTAGCTGTAGAGTTAAATACCTAGGAGAGGCCTCAAGGAAAAAGTCTTGGAGAGCCTTGTTGCTAAAGCAAGATCATCAAAAGAGTTCGTAGAAAAACTCATTAGAGAAATTCTCCATCAAGAAGAAACTTTATGATAAGGGAAATATTTGGGATAATTATCACCATCCAACAACAATCCCAATAAGGAGAAGAAGAATTAGCAAGGAGTGCCAAAAAAGATACAGAAGTCCTCAAGACATTTAGAGTCTTGAGAAGAATAAGATCCTTATTGAAGTTAGAATTTGACAAGAAGACTTGAAGACAATAGGAGTTTGTCAAAAATGAGAGACTTGAAGGTTGCCTAAAGATTCCTCTAGATCCATAGTATAAAGGAGAACATCAAACCACCAAACCCCAAGCTCATGAAAGAAATTTTAAGATATATTTTTGGTGAAGGAGGAGATGTTTGGAAAAGCTAACAAAAGTTGTAGAAAACAACAAGCTTGATCTACATTCTCTACAAAAGCTATCAAAAAGTTAAGCAATTATTGGTGCAAATGAATTCATTAATCTATTTACTCACAATATTTTTTAAAGCACCTTATGTTAGATCAGAAGTTGCAAATAGGAATATTGCATTATAAGTCTTCAAAGAAGTACAAAAAGGAAATTTCTTTTTAAGGTTTATTTGCACATTAATTTGGAGATGATTAGATTATAAAATTACAACTATATATCAACTAGCTATCTTATATCTTGAAAAAGAAGACTAGATCCTACAACTGTGTTTGTAGTGAAATTTGCAGATTATATTTGAAAGTTTACAGTGAAATTGTTAAGAGCATATTTGAGAAATTAGTGGAGCAATAAGGTGAATTTATTTTTACCATTTATAGTGCATATATTAAGCACAATTTTAGTTAATTTTTAACTAGTTGCTCTAAATTAGTTTGTGTTGATAAGAAGCACAAAAATAATAAAAAAATTGTAGCACTTTAGTGGCCAAAAGAAGCCACCATTACAAGTAGAAAGGTGGAGTAGAAAACCACCATGAAAATCCTTGAAGGAAGCCTCCAATCAAGACCTTGGAAGTCTCAAGAATTAAGGAGAATATAAGGATTTTTTTTCAAGAAAAAAGTGCAAAAATCCTCATTTCATTAGCTTGGATTGACTATCATACAAAAGAAGCAAGAAGGATTATAAAAATTCTTCATTTTGGTGCAAAAATTACATATTATAAAAGGCATATTTTTTGTTCCTTGGAATAACAAATGCAATATCATTTACAGGGGGGCAGAAGGATATTCTTAACCAACAAACTTGCAGCTAAGGGAAGGAGTTATCAAAATGCTCACACAAGAAGCAAATTTATGAACAAAGGAAGAGCCATCGAAGAGCTCACACGTCCATGTTCAACAGACTTATGTCCAAGCGAAGGATATATCAAAAGGCTCACACAAGCAGTAGATTTGTAGCCAAAGGAAGAGCTATCGAAGAACTCACACATCTAGGAATTGAGGTGTTTAAAAACACTATTTTCCTCCATTATATTTAGCCCTACAAGCAACGCATCACCTGCAACAGTGGATCCATTAAAAGAAGGTATTATCACTTATAATTATGTAGAAATAAGGGTAGTATTCAATGATAGGTTATCTATGGAAAAGACAAAGTATTGGCTGCTATAACCAACAACAAAGAAAGGAAAAATCAGTATTAAATACCTACAAATAAGTGCAGAGATAAGAGCTATATCTAAGGCATCCATTGAAGCAGGTGTCCACCAAAATAAGAGCTCGAAGGTGTGCCATAATATTGTGAAGCTATCTAGCAATAGTCGTTTGTCATCCTCTCCAAGCCAGCATGCAAAATAAAGCTTACATACCAAGAAACATAGCAATCTCACGTAGGGCATAAAGATAAATAAGAAGTTAGGGTTGCAAGCTCATCCTTGGAGTTTTAGAAAGAAGGCTTGCATGCACAAGCCACTTGGCATAAAATCTCTACATCTCCAAATGTTCAAGCACTCACCTAAAGGGAGTTACATTCGGTTGGAGGGAGTTAAGATTCTTTGGAGGTTACCACAAACCTCATAATTGCCAAAGGAACATTTATCACTACCAAAGAAATATTCATCATTATCAAAGGAACGTCTATCACTTTCAAAGAAATATTCATCATTGCTAAAGGAACATTTATCACTACCAAAGGAATGTTCATCATTGTCGAAGGAAAATTAAAGAATTTGTCTTGTAACGCTTCATGTGAAACTTTTCATGAAGCCCATCCTTCTTAAGATGTCGATATTGGAGAACGAAAGACATAATATTGTGTGAAGCAGAACATAGCCAAGCAAAGTAAGGGAGTATTCAAATAGAGGTAAAGCATTGAGGTGAAACATCTATACACCATTCAACAATGTAAGGAAGATATTTAATATGTTGTCATAAAACCAATGACTATTACTTGCATTTGGAGAAGCCCTGTAAGGGATACTCAAAGATATCTTTTATTTCCAATTGCAGAAGTGAAATATCGAGGTATGAGTTTGCACTGGTTAAAGAGGGCTCTGACTGCCCATGAGTGCTACACAACACAGCTATAAATATACCGATGTACAATATCGTTAATCGAGATATGAGTTTGTAGTCGTATATCGTGGACATTGTAAAAAGTCCGTGATATACGATGATGACTAAAAACCACCTCAAAAAGCCACCATATTAGGGTCTAAGAGGATGAATAAAAACCACCCTCTTAGGGCTATGAGGGTAGTTAACAATCATCATCTTAGGTCCTAGGTATACCATGTTACAAATACGTTTACACTTGATAGATGACCACATGCATACTACCCTATGGGACATGACAATGAACATTTTATGCATGTAAGACCATGATAAGAAGTCATGCAAATCATTAGGTGTTAGAAATTATTTACAGTTTGTAGATAGTGTTAGTCAAAATAATCTTAATTTTAATAGGCTAAAACTTTCCAATGATATCCCATTCTATACCTTATATGTTTGGTTGGTTGAATCAAGGTAAATACATATGGGTTGACTAGCATCCTAGACTTTCATATGCAATAAAACAATTCAAAGATAGAGATCCTCCTTGAGTAGTCCAATATGTGGTAGTGCCATGGTGTCTACTAGTCAAGGTGTCAAGGTAGAGTCCTCACTTTGCGAGATCAATTTTATAGGGATAACAGATGTGGCTCATGCTACCAAGAAGGTTGATGCTTTTGATGTTCAAATCACATAAATATGGAAATACTACTGCAACTCTATGTTCTTTAGTGATGCAAAAAAGGTGGGTTGATCAACCGGTAGTGGAAGACAATGATATATTTACAACATTTGAGTTGGTATTTTTGCATTGGTAGGTGAAGCACTTGAAAGACTTATTTTCTTGTGTCTCCTTGTCAGATGACCCTTTGTACCAATTTATATTTTGTAATTGTGAGATCAAGCACCATATTGAAGAATTGAGATAAAAGGGATACATACAATTGAGTGCATCACCTTGTAAGAGTTTGATTGAATACAAAGTTTTGAATAAAATTATTGTGATAAATAGGTACCCAATTACTTGTTGAATCAACTTAGAGATGCCAACTATTTCATTAAGGTCAACCTCAAGTTAGGTTGGTGGAAGACAAGATTTACATCCAAGTCTTTTGAGTTGTTGGGCCTAACCAAATGCATTTTGAATGATAGAAGTTTTGCTATTGTTGACTAAATTATTTGTAGCTTATCTACCTTCTCAATACGTGTTTAGACTCTTCAGTAAAATATGAGAGAAACAAATAGAGCATGTTGGGCAAGTTATTGACACCCTATGTAAACACTAATTGGATACCAACTTGGAAAAGTGTTTATTTGATATGCAAAAATCAAATGTGTAGGTTGCATTATCAGTAAGGAAGGAGTTCATGTTAAGAAATTTAGAAAATTTGGGACTAGCCTGCATAAATGATCTTCATACAACTTTGTAGATTCTTAGATCTAACTAATTTTTATGATTGGTTTGTGATAGGATTCTCCGACATTGCATGACACTCAAATTAAATGAGAAAAGGAATATCTAAACCAAAGTTCATGTGGACTAAGGTACCACAAAGAGCATTATGAGACTTGACTCATTGACTTAGCTTGACACTAATAATTGTCTTTTTTTGATTTGCAACAACCATCATGGCACTTAAATTAAGTGAGAAAAGGAAGAGCTAAATCAAAGTTCATATGGATTGAGGTACCACAAAGAAAATTTCGAGACTTGATTCATTTACTTAGCTTGGAACTAATACTTACCTTTTTAGATCTGCAATAACGATTTGAGATAGAAACTATCAACATATGCACTTGGTACATTCCTTGCTCAACTTAAGCATCTTTTTGCCTTACAAGTGAGATATTCAATGATATATTCTAAAGGTATCCTACATAGGATAAAGAACTCCATGCCATGTCCCAAGGATTTGTTAGTGAAAATATTATATTTTGAGCAATGAGAGAATCATACATATTGATTATAGATCCTTGAAATTATTGTAGATAGAAAGAAAAGTCTAAAATGAATGTCATAAAAAGAGGCCAATATACCTACAATAGTTCCACCTAAGCATTAAACATAATAAGGTAGTACAAATTGCTGATGGTTTGAATTAAGATCTTCTTGAAGCATTCATTATCATTTTTTACTCTTGTGTCCATTTGAGTTCCACTTTTCAGTGATTATACAAGAGCAACCCTGCCTTCATGAATGCATGCAAGACACTACTCATAATAAAATAAACAACTAAATACCATCTACACAAAAATTGTAGTTGAATACGATTATACCAGTTGAGGGTATTCATGTGTCCATGTAGTTTCAATAGGAATTTTGTAAGAGGCTTTGTATGGATTGCAACCCCTCTTATTGATCTTACCAAAAAATGTCAAATTCATTAGATAGAGGCAATGGAGGTTACATTGAACTCATGAAAAAATAATAATATCCAACTTAGTTTTAACACTTGTAGATTCTTTTTCCCTCTTCTTTGTGGTTCAATATAATCCTTCAAGTACAAGCATAAGGGCATTTATTATGCAAAATGGGAAACCTACTCCTTTTAGAAGTAGAAAGTGGACAAGTAAAGAACTTGAGCTTATGTAATAAAGACAATTTGGTTTAAATGCATGCAATATACAACTACCAAGATTGCCATCAAAATATTGACAAATTGGATCTTGAACCTTGTTAGAAATAGATTATATTACATCATTTAGATCATGTAAATATACTTTTCTTGGTACATACTGAGGACATTAGATTAATTTAGGGGGAATTTATCTAGTTACTTCATGCAATGTAATAAATGCATAAGTGTCAATGTGTAAGCTTTATATGTGCATGTTGTCCCTTGTACAACTAGGTAGAGTGTTGGCCAAGGAATCTATTTTCCTATATAAAGGGCCATAGACATAGAGAATGATATGGCAATACGAAGTAGTTTAGAACATTTTGGTGTGAGTCTAGAGTATTTCCACAAAGTTACAAGGGAAAACTCGTGTAGACTAGGACTCAATATTTGATCCACTAGTTTGATGAATAACTAGTGAAGCTCATCTAAGAGATCTAGATAAATTTATTTGAATTTTGTTTTATTGTAGGGAATTAACTCTCATATGATTGGGACACCTACTAAAACCAAAATCTAGGATATTTCAACTTCATTTCCTGAAGGTCAGAGTACCTTCATAGTTTAGATATTAGTTGCTACAAGAGAAAAATACTACAGAATAGAATTCTGGAGAAGAATTATGGTGAATTTGGAAGACAAGATATCTCCATTTTCTATATTGGAAACTTCACAAGAAAAAAAACCACAAAATCCTTAATCAAGAAAAGGTTATAGAAGCCTTGCTATATAAAAGTCCATAGAAGCCATGATATAGAAAAGGCCATAAAATCCTTGATACAAAATAGGCCATAAAAGCCTTGATACTAAAAAAAGGCCATAGAAGTATTGATCCTGAAGAAGACTCCAGAAGAGAGTATCTAATTCAAAAGCATATTTCAGTACTAATACTTTGTTGTAGGAACATGGATATTTAGAGTTGGGAAAGTTTCCTACAAAAAGGATAGGAAGAGTATCTTCTTTAGAATCAATCCAAAACCTAAAGAAAAATATATCAAGAGAAGATATGATTGAAGAACTTCCAGACTTGGAAGAATAATAAAGACTAGGATAGTATTTGCTTGAATCTAGAAACAACAAAATTAGAGATCTAGGAGAAGATCTCACCACTAACACTTCCAAAAGTAGAAGGTTGTAGATAAGGTCTCAAGGAAGACCACAAGAAGCTACACGATTAAAGGCCTTGGAGAGGTCTCTACAAGCATCTATTAACAGGCTTAAAAAGCTTTACTAAATATATCATCAAAGGAGTTCCAAGGAGAGCTCATTGAAAAAATTCACTATTGGAGATAGTGAAATATTTGGGACAATTATCGCCATTCGAAAAAAATCCCAAGAAGATGAATTTGGCAAGGAGTGCCAAATCTCAGAAGACCTCAAGACATTCAAAATATTGAGAAGAAGATCTTGTTTGAAGTCAGAATTTGATAAGAATATTGAAGGAAGATTTAGACAGAAGAAGCCTACAAAATCTAGGAGATTTAGAGATTACCTCTCACAACAAAAAGGCACCACTTCAAAAACAAACATCTCTTCAAATCTACAGTAAAAGGAGAATACTGTAAGAGGGGAACAAGCCACAAAAATCCTATATTTATGAAGTACAGTTTGAGATCATTATTTGGTGAAGACGAAGTTGTTTAGGGCAGTCTATAAAGAGCTATAAGATCTTACTCAAGGCAAAAACTTGGTGATATTAGACACCAAGATCTACATCCTCTATAGAATAAGTAAAAAGGGCTTTTAGAAAAAGGTAAGCAACTATTGGTGTAAGTAGATTCATTAAAGTAGATTACTTATTAGATTTGTTTAAGCACCTTAATTTGGATTAAAGTTGTAATAAGGAGAATTGAATTGTAGTCTTCAAAAGTGCAAAAAGAGCAAGGTTTCTTTAAGGTTCATTTGAAATTTATGAGTTTATTAGATTTTAGAATTTCAAACTATCTATAAACTAACTATAATCTACTTTGGAAAGTAAAAGAAGACTAGCTCCTACTACCTTGCTTATAAGAGAATTGTCGAATAATTCTTGAAGATTCATTTCAGATTATTCTTGATTAGTTGCAATAAATTTATTAAGTGTATTATTGTGAGAGTTGATTGGAGTGAAAACGTGTAATTATTAGTGCAGTAAAAGTGAAAATTTTTATATTCATTTGCATTATTATTACTCTCAAAAGAAATTAGTTTTGTGCTCTTGAGAAGGGTACAAAATATAGTTTACTTCAAGTATCTAAAGAAAATTTTAAAGCACAAACATATGCAACTCATAATGGCCAATAGATGCCACCAAAAAATTGGTCAGTACAAGTGAATAAAAACTATCCAAAAGAAGCTTCAAATATTGAGACTTGGTGAGTCTCAAATCCAAGGCACTACAGGGTTGAGTGCTATAGAAAAAAACTTCTATCTACAATATTTGTAAATCTTGGATCTATCATTAAATATCCAAGAAAAGAGGGCAAAGAGTCTATACAAAGGGATGTACTCAAAACCCTCATTTGTGCATTCAAAATTTTCTACAAAATCATACAACAAGACTTGCAAGAAGGAGTGCAAAAATGGTGCAATAAGAACGTATTATTCTCATAGAATATTACAAGGTATTGCACTACATTATTCATAGGAAAAGGGCAGATTGAAGGTGCCACTAAAGGCATAAAAATTATAAGGAAATCTAACCAAGAAATACCAAACGCCAAGCAAGAAAGACCGAACGTCAAGCACTCCTCATCCACATCACAAGGAGCCATTTGAAGGGGCTCATAATTCACATCTTGGATATATGAACTTGCAAAAGGCAATGCACATATCAGATCGATCATTAACTTGCATTTAAGTAGATATAAATGGAGCTATCTTTTACAATAAAAGGCAACATATTCTACCTCAATCAAAGTGGACGAACAACGTAAAATGAGCACATTGAATGGAACAAGGAATGAGGAGAATATGTTATATATTCAGAGGTTGCTATCTTGGTGAATATTGTACACCAAAAGAATCACCTACAACGCCATTCAAAGATCCAAAATCACCTCAACGATTGACTAGCAAGAGAAGAGATTGCTTGCACTCCAATAAATGTAGCAAGCAAATAAGAGATGTACAAAAAGGAATTCTACTCTCCTTAGAAGCATTACAATGAAATAAATCCATGAAGAAAGGTTGAAATCCACTTGGCATGGATTCTCTAAGGTGCCATCCATTTCTTAATTTCCAAGAAAACTCATGAAGGAGTTACAAGCGTCCACACAAGTGTTCATTCATTACAAGGTGACCAAGAAGCTAGCAGTGCATTACAAGGGGACCAAGAAGCTAGTACAACGTTACTAAAGGATTGTTATGTTACAAATGAGAGAGCTTGTATGTAATGCTTAGTGACACTTTTCAAAGCCTTCACCACCTTAAAAGGCATCTAAAAACAAAGTGGCAGTGTGTGAAGAAGATAGAATAGCACAATCAAAGGCATTCGATAGAGAATATCATAGAAAAACATGTTCGAAGCACAACATGGAAGGAAGGGAGGAGCATTAAAGGCTCTTGTAAAATAAGGTCAAACCTTATCAAATCTACAATGATCTTTACTCTAGCATTGAAGAAAAGACCATCCCAATCCACACACATCATCTCAAGTTCCAAAAGTTACATATTGCAGCTATTATATCCAACCAAATTCAAAGCCATTCAAGTGTGGTGATAAAGGAGCTAATGTAAGTAATTTATCTCATTTAATATTTCTTTCAAATAAAGGAGATATAAGGTTTTAAAATCAAGGATAAATTTTGATATTATGAAATCAAAAGACATAGGAGATAACTTACCAAGCTAAAATAATATTGCAAATTAACCTAGGAGATATAAGTAATTCTACTTGGGTTAGATAATTTAATACTTTTCAAATATTATTGTGGTCTATTTTTCCAAAACTTAGGGATTCATAAGGGTTACTACATAAAATTAATTTATTGGAAATTAGATACACTTAAATTAATTTCCAAAGGATTATTTAAAAGAGAGGTTTATCATAGTATTTCAAAGGTTGGAAATTTATAAAATTATTGTATCAAAATTATCAAAAGCAGACAAAAGATCAAAAATTATAACCTCTTTAGAATTTGGGAAAAGTGCTTAGTTCAATAGGAGCAATAAGGGATATTAGAAGTTGATTTTTTACAAAACTTTACAAAATAAACCAAATATTGAACTATAATTTATAAAAGTACTATATCTTATTCAGGATATGCTAGGGAGTAATGTATTGTACAAAACTTGGTAATATTAGCATCTATTAAATATTATCAAGTTACAAAATATAAGCTTTCTTAAAAATCTAAAAATCCTTAAGAGTATACACTCGCATTACTTGGAAGTCATAAGGAAGCCTACAAAACTAAGGATTAATAAAGGTTTATAAAATCAAGATTATATACCTCAATTAGGGAGCCATAAGGATGTCTACTTCCAATAAATGTGCAAAAATAAATAAGGATAATTATTTCAATAAGGAAACAATTAGTGCTATAAAATTGGGATCATGAATCTGCTTGTGAAATCTGAAAGAATGTTATATCTAACTTCAAAAGTAGTTTTCAGCGGTGTAAAAGGTTTAAAATGATTGTGGCATGGTGGTTATAGGGGCGGACTACACGAATATTTGTGTGGTGGCTTCTAGGGCGAGACAACGCAGAATACTGTGGCGGCCATAAAAGCTGGATAGCTTGCCCGGATTCGTGGCGGCTACCGATTCCACCATGTAAATTAAAAAAAAAAAAAAAAAACTTCAAAAGTAATCCATAGTGAAGCCTTAGAAGATAATTTTTATACTATGGAATACTATCTTCAAGCCCGTCTCAATGAAGCTATTGACAATGGAAAAAGTGACATTTAACTTTCCATGGATCTTGTGAAAATATTATACATGGGATTTCTCACATATAAACACTACAAGAATAAAAATGTAGAACAAAGAGGATTGATAGAACTACTCAAAAATAATACCAAACTTAATGAGTCATATCTAGAAAGTTTTTTTCAATCCTCATGTAGCATTGACATTTCAGGTTCTACTAACTCAAGATCTTATCATGATGCCCAAAGTGGTTGTTCAGAAACTTCTGTACAAATTGAAGACAAGAACCCTTTCTACAAGAATCAAGTAGCAGCACAACCACTTATGAAAGCACAAAGACTAAATCCAAAGGTAAATCTAAAGAAGAAGAAGATGAATTCAAAGAAGGAGGAATATAGTGCAAAGTCAAGTAAAAGAAGAACTTACAACTTTATACTATTTTTGCATCATTTGAAGACTAAAGCGATTACAGAAGAATCAAAGCTATAAGATGGGATAAGATCCACATTGAAGACTAAAGTCTTCAATATCCAAATAATGTAATATAAGGGGTGTTATAAATAGATTATATTACATTATTTGGATCATGTAAATGTATCTTTCTTGGTACATACGTAGGACATTAGATTACTTTAGGGAGAAGTTATCTAGTTACTTCATGCAATGTAATAAATGTACAAGTGTCAACGTGCAAGCTGTATATGTGCAAGTTGTCCCTTGCACAGCTAGGTAGAGTGTTGGCCAAGGAACCTAGTTTACTATATAAAGGGCCATAGACATAGAGTATGATATAGCAGTAGGAAGTAGTGTAGAATAGTGTGGTGTGATGTAGGAGAGTGTGATGCAATGAGATGGAGTGTGATATGCTCAAGGCTCATTCTTGAGAAATAGCTTTATCCATGGAGTGTTCATTTCCTCCATAGATACTTTGTGTACATTTCCATCATTTATATTTATAGGATATGTTCAGTCATCTCACAGATTTATTTTATGTCATATTATTCAGGATATTGTGATTGCTATCTCCTATTACTTGCTACATCAAAATATTACAAAGCTTAGCATTACACACAATGTTTTTTGAATAATATATGGAATATTTTCTCTTAGATTGCTAGATGAAAATCAAGTTATTATTTACGAACAACAATGATCTATTGCACCTCTTACATGTACAAAAGCAAGAAATAAAGAAATTATATTATGTCCAAGAGTGACCAAAGGAGGTAAATGAAATTCAAAGACCACATCTGGTTAGAATATTTAAGTACTAGGGCAAAAATAACCCAAGGAGCTCAAGAAGTGACTAAGAGATAAAACAGTAAACCATTGTAAATATAACCACAATGGGCAAATCCAAAGTGGATAAACCCTAATTCTATAAATCAAGTACAAATACAAACAACCATATGAGGGGGATCCCCTCAAGGTAAAGCAACAACATATGAAGGCCAATAGTGGAGACTGAGGATATAAAGAAGAATGTGTTTATGCCTAGTGGAGAAATAGAAAGCATGGTTGTAAGAATGCTAAATGAATGGAAAATTCTTATTTCAAGTACAAAATTAGTTATGATTATATATGTAAATGGAAAATTCTTATTTCAAGTGCAATTCTTATTTACAGATATAGGTGAATGGACAACTTGAGCCCTCCATATAATGGGAAGATGTCTAAACATCCCTACCCACCCCAACCATCAGAGATGAGGTGAGAGGGTATCCTGAGACTTTCATCAGATACATAAATATCCATCTATATAAATCAAGTACTACTACTAAGGACTAGGACTAAGAGTCAAACATGAAACATCAATTTCATAACTAAGGACTAGCAGCACTTGCATTCTCTCTTTTTTTTACCAAATTACCTTCTTGTATCTAACTGGCCAACCTCATGCTCAAGATACCTACTCACCTCACTCCTAGCTTGGATGCCCATTATTTGTAAACAATGTTTGATTTAGGCCAAGTAATGAAGGATCCCACAACATCCTTCATTGTGGCCATCTCATCATTCCTTCTAAACAATATTGTTTCCTCTTTATGGGCGACGTGCACATTGACTTTCCAATAACCTTCACCCAAACGTTGACCATGTACAAGGTCTTTAGGGTTAGTATTGATCATCGTGCCTTTGACCACTATGTTATCATTATGGATCTGAGTCAAGTAGCATTCCCTTCTCTCAGTTTGAGTGATCGATGTCATTTTTAGTCCCTACATGGAAAATCAATAGCCTAGATAAATTCACTACATAGCGTACAATACAAACTAAGTCAACCATTTTATATTTGAAATAATAGTCATACCATTGATGACTCTAGCCTAGAAGGTATTGAGTAGCTACATGTGCCTTGATCACCACCACCAATATTGTGTCCAATTATAGGGGTAGCATGTAGTGATGTTGCCTATGGAATTATATGCAAGGGATCATTACAACTTTAGGGGTGCAACATGTAAACATTTCAAATATAAAATCATAAAAAAACTGACACACCTCTATCTATGAAAGTCGTGTCAAAATCTCTTCAATATTTTTCTCTTTCTTTGCAAGCTTCTCTACATTATTTTTCATTCTCTGCAAGCTTCTCTTCCCACTTTTTCTCTTTCTCTACCGTATGCTCTTGCATTTGGTGCAACTTCTGTATGTAACCCTTGCTAGTAAACAAAGCAGTTGGTGATACTCCTTTGTTGACACCCCAAACCTGACCTAGTATTTCGGGTCCTAAAACCTTGGTGAGGGTATCATCCTTAATACATTGATTTATGGAGCTCATAGATGACATTTCATCATCCAATTTTTTTGGCAATATCACATGCATAGTTAACTAGTAACATGTTAAAAAATAATCGATATAACAATGGTTTGAAGTTCAATGTATTGCTATTTCCAAGGGAATGTCACTTATGATTGTCTTTGCAACTTTTGGTGAAACAGGAACCCCATCCTTCTTTGTATGAGCTACCATCCACACATTTTCCCTTGGTAGTGGAGTTTTCACATTTGGTTGGCTCTTCCTCTACAAGATATATAGTTGGAGAGACATGGGGATAAGTCATACGACAAAATAATAGAGCTATGTTTATCACATATAATGGATGAGTATGATAGAATACCATTTCATGCTCCAATCGAGCATATCCTGTTCGACTGCAAGTGTGCATGATGGATTGGTGAGATCTATTTTGTTTATTCCTTTGCCTCACCACCTACAATGCAATGAAGAAACCAATATATAAATTCATTAGGGAGAGCAAGGTCAACAAAATTCACATGAACATAACAATGATATGAACTACCATAGTAGATTGGTTGGTACTTACCTTAAAGTCAGTGCTACTCCTACCATTCACAAAGGCTTCCCAATATTTTTGTGATACATGAGGTGGGGGATTAGCAATTCTATCTTCATCATTATCATACTTATCATAGTGGTTTTTCACAAGTTGATTCTTATGTTCATGCCATTGCTTGTCCATGGTCGTGAAGACCCATTTCTTCATTATGTTCAAAATGATATATTTTTGCTGCATCAAACCAGTATCTTATTAGATGCAACATTTATATAAGTATTAAAAAATGGACACTATGAACTCCATTGGCTAGAAAGTTACCATAATGAGTGTCCATAACTAGTTTTTAACTTCCACTGGGACTGCTCTCTAGTTTGTATGGGTGATAGGGATAATCTCCCTCACAATCACCCCCAAGTAAGATCAAAACTTAATAGATTTTTTTCCTATGGGTTGTCCGTTTAGATTGCAAATGATCTCCACCTTATCTGTGTTGCTTGACTTTGCTGCACATCTTGTTGGACCTCTCTTTCTATGATATTCAGTGTTTGAAGTGTGTGATGACCTGGCATCAACACCTATAATATCGACACCATCCAAACATCATTATGCCATATAGTATGACAACAATGAGTAACCCAACATCACGAGCAAATTTCTTGTGTGGTCTACGTACCTTCTTCATTAGCCAAAGCATTGTCAGCCTCATTTCAAGTATTCTCACCATCGGATTCATTTATGTTATGGGTCACCTCCTTATATTCCTCGTTAATGGAACTCTATAGCTGGTATCTTCCACTAGTTGCTACAATACACCATAGTCGATGACAAAACCACGATCAATTCTAATATGCCTAGGTCAACCACTATTGAACAACACTATAAAATTTCAAGTACTTACTAGTGTGTGAGGCATCTATCACTGACTCATGATTTATTGTGATAGCCTCAGCTACCCGTGGTATCTTTCTTGGTATTTTTTTGTTCATATTGCCACTTTGAATATTGTACAAACACACCGTAAAACCAAAATAGACACAAATAAAACAAAAAGCAAAATTTTAATTTCTAGAAAGACCCAAATTAGAATCCATGTATAAAACAAAAAATCAAGATCTAAATTAGACTTATTTCTTCTATTTCCACTTGCAAAGAGAGTAGAGAGAAGGTGTAATCAGACCCCAAAAAAACTCATTTGCATAACCTAGTACATGTTTGTTCTGAAACCAGTTCTTTTCTTTCAACTAACTCTTCTAAGACAAAAAGTAGAAGAAGCTACTACAAAACAAAAGGAAGAACCCTTAGCTAAACAAAAACTAGAAGAGTCAATTGAAAGAAAAGAATTGGTTTCAAAACAAAAGAAAGAGCCATGGTTAAATCTATCTCCATTAGCATTAGTTGTTGTTACATCAATGCTTTCAACTATAAAAAGTTTTAAAGCACCACAAATGAAGATTGCTTCTTCATCAAACAACACATACATAATCCAACATGCACACATGGACATAGACATAGATGACACACCTTTAGGGTCATATGTGTCAATATTTGGAGAAAAAACTAGTAGGCTTGAAGAGATCTATGATAACATTATTGTGAAAAAGATGATTAAGAAAGAAGAACAAAAATCTAAAAAATGGTTAGTTGCAATGCCATTAAAGATTTATGTTCCAAAAATCAAACAGATATACAACATGTCAGAAACAATCATAAAGAAATATGTTATCAAATTAAACATGCAATAATGAACCTAGGGATTATGATATATTCTTGATTAAATTTTATGTGAGAACAAATGACTAGGAATGAAACTACTCATGTTTAAAAGATATGCAAGTTGATCAAATGTATATAATAGAAAATGATAAATTAACTTGACATAAGCCAATTATATCCAAAAAGACCTAATTTTATGACAAAGATTTAACTAAATTAAAAGGTTATGCTAATGTAATGATTAAATAGTGTCTATAGAAAATGATAAGGATGCATAGAGTTATGATGTCTTCTATTTGAGGAGATGAGTTTTGAAGAAATTTTGACAAAAGTGATGAGCTCAAATGGTGCTAACAAATTTGAGGCCATGCTAATAGAATAACCACTCATGGTTGGCACTATTGTCTATTAAAGGTAAATCCAAAGACTATGGATCCTTACCTAAGCATACAACTTGTATCTTATGCCTCAACCTCCAATCTATAGGTGGTGTACATGTTACTCTGCTAATGCTAAATAGCAAATGTAGGAAAGGGTGCCCCTGAGGGAAATATTGGCAAGCAGAATTTAGAGGTTGTTGCTAATTCAAAGACAAGAAATAATCACTTTGCCAGAGAGATACCCAATTCAAAGATAGGAAATATCAATTCAAAGATAGGAAATATCAATTTGAGGCCATGCTAATAGAATAACCACTCATGGTTGGCACTATTGTCTATTAAAGGTAAATCCAAAGACTATGGATCCTTACCTAAGCATACAACTTGTATCTTATGCCTCAACCTCCAATCTATAAACTTATGTCAAAACATCAAGAAAATTGATATACTAATGCATGTAATATAAATGTTTGTCTCAAAACAAATTGATTGCATTTGTATGGAAATAATGGGTTCATATTTGACTGTTTATAGTATAGATAAAGTAACTATTAGAAATTAAAAAAAAAAATACATGGGCTGCCCAACCAATTAAGGATTGAAAGAAACAAAACAATAAATAAACACGCTCAAATATCAGTATGTATGACATCCTTGTTTTGTCAAACAATGTAATAAAATAGTTGAATAACAAAAACAACAACAATATAAAAGACTAGAAAAATTATACCAATTGTATTGACAATAGGAAAAGTACAAATAAAAAGGATCCCCTACTAAAATGTAGGTAAATCTCACTTATTACTAACAAGAACAAACAATAGAAGAAATCAATTTGCAACTTGTCCTACCCACTTTTAACAGTAATAGTAATAGTCCTAGTAAAATTCATTACATTCATGCATCTGAGTTATGACAAAAGCAATAGAAGGAATTAAATTATATGGTTTGGTTGTGAAATTCATTACATTCATGCATCTGAGTTATGACAAAAGCAACAGAAGGAATTAAATTATACCCATTCCCTCTATCAATGCTTATTTTCCCCATAAGTTTTAGGTAGATCTCTTTTGTCAAACAATGTAATAAAATAGTTGAATAACAAAAACAACAACAATATAAAAGACTAGAAAAATTATACCAATTGTATTGACAATAGGAAAAGTACAAATAAAAAGGATCCCCTACTAAAATGTAGGTAAATCTCACTTATTACTGATAAGAACAAACAACAGAAGAAATCAATTTGCAACTTGTCCTACCCACTTTTAATAGTAATAGTAATAGTCCTAGTAAAATTCATTACATTCATGCATCTGAGTTATGACAAGCAACAGAAGGAATTAAATTATATGGTTTGGTTGTGAAATTTATTACATTCATGCATCCAAGTTATGACAAAAAGAAATAAAATGAATTAAATTATACCCATTCCCTCTATCAATGCATGTTTTCCCCATAAGTTTTAGTAGATCTCTTTTGTCAAACAATGTAATAAAATAGTTGAATAACAAAATTAATAATATAAAAGATTAGAAAATTTATACCAATTGTATTGAAAATAAAAAAGTACAAATAAAAAGGATACCCTACTAAAATGTACGTAACTCTCACTTGTTACTAACAAGAACAAACAACAGAAGAAAACAATCTACAACATGTCCTATCCACTTTTAACAGTAATGATAATAGTCCTAGTAATTACATTCATGATATTATAAAAAGAAAATTAAATATATGGTTTGGTTGTAAAATTCATTACATTCATGCATCTGAGTTATGACAAAAGCAACAAAAGAATTAAATTATACCCATTCCCTCTGTCAATGCCTATTTTCCCCATAAGTTTCAAGTAGATCTTGCTCATTAACTTTGTATTATTATCATCATTATTATTATTCATTAACTTTATTATTATTATTATTATTACATTTCAGACATTGCACTATGTGACTTCATATTAAAATAGTTTATGTTAATTTAGAGTGTCTTACTCTTATAAAGGTCATCTTTCCTTCATTATTAATATAATCAGTATTTCAACTGTTAAGTTCAAGAAAAGCAAGAAGTATTATGTATTACGATGCTTTTAATACTGAGCCATACTGAATCATGGCAAGGTGAAATATAAAAGTTAGTATATAAGTTGAAAAGAGGATGATCTTTAATAAAACAAGAAAACCTTACCAATGTTTCTTTTTTTCTTTTTGTAGTAAAAAAATTTCCTTCAATTTGATTCTATCACTTTCCAACAACCATTCTTGATGTCCTCACATGTTTGATTAGATAAAAATGAATCCCTATTAATTTGAGGAATCCACATTTTTGGTTAGCATAGTTTCCTAAGTTGACGATACTTATCTTGAGATCAAATCAATTCTAGAGATACATTCCACATGAACTGGGAAATCTTTCAAGTCTTCATGTTTTAGATATTTCACATAATAGTTTGATTTGTGGCATCCCACCAAAGCTAGGGAAATTGGTAGCCATGATGGAGGAAAACATGAAAAGTTTGAATGATTCCGACAATTCTGGCTTATATTACAAGGAAGAGATCCGGGTGACCACAAAGGAATTGGATATGGTGTATGTCAATTCTGTCCTGTTACTGATAACATGCATAGATATTTCTGGAAATAAACTATCAGGTTTCATTCCTCCAAAAATTGGAGAACTTAAAGGCCTACATGTCCTCAATTTCTCTAGGAATAATCTCATAGGAGAAATTCCCAAACATTTTGGAATGCTGAGGCAGTTAGAATCACTAGATATTTCCTTTAATAAATTGCAGGGCAAGATTCCAAATGAAATGTTACAAGCTCATTTTTTGGCATTTTTTATTGTGTCAAACAACAAGCTCTGTGGAAGAATACATGAGGAGGTCAATTTTGGACATTCGAAGTTTATTATTTCTCAAGAAATCCTTGTTTATGTGGGTTTCCACTCAATGTCAAATGTGGACCCAAGAACTCTGTTCCATATTCTCGAGGAGAAGAGGAGGATGGAAATTTTCCATGGTATTGGTATGTAGGGTGGATGGCCAACTATACCTTTGGATTCTGGGGAGTGTTTATACCCCTCATTGTGAAGAGAACATGGAGGAAGAAATATTTTAGAATAATAGATAGAGTTATAATTAAACTGATCAATAGATCAGGTAGAAGATAAAACTACAAATTTCATCATTGTAATAAGTGATAATTTCATCTCAAGAATTTGTATCAGGTTGTACCATATACCATGAATAATAGTATTCATAGTTGTGTCTAGCATCATTTCACAATAAATAATAATTATTATTAATATTGTCATTCCCAATTTGACTTTTATATCAATTTAATTTTTCTCTTTCGAGACCAAACAAAGCTCTAAATGAAAATAGAAAGAACACCCAAATACGAAATATGGTTAGGGTTTTCATATTGGTATTAATAAAACTGAAAACCGAAGGAAGACCAAATGAAGCTCTAAATGAAAATAGAAAGAACACCCAAATCAATTCTAGAGATACATTCCACATGAACTGGGCAATATTTCAAGTCTTCATGTTTTAGATCTTTCACATAATAGTTTGATTTGTGGCATCCCACCAGAGCTAGGGAAATTGGCAGCCATGATGGAGGAAAACATGAAAAGTTTGAATGATTCTAACAATTTTGGCTTATATTACAAGGAAGAGATTCAGGTGATTCTGCTTGTTAAAAATAATAGGAAATGCCTTATTGTCAACAATTGTGGATCTTTTTACATTCACAAGAAGAGGGCATATAATTACATATTCCAGGAAAGATATAGTCTTGTTTACAAGATCCATTCTGAAATGTAAAGTATTTTACTAGCATATTAAGAATTTTATGTATTGTGACTAGCATACCAAAAAAATTGGGAATGCTTAAATTGTTGTGGAGACGACAATGGTACAACCTAATGAAAAAGATATTCTAATGAGAGCAATTACACAGGTTTTTAAATTTTTGTTTTCATGTACTAAAATCATACACCCTCCAAATTCTATTACATAGGGTCCATCATTCAACTTATAAATGCATCCCTATTATTTTAAGATATTGGCAAAAGTTGAGAAAGCAAAAAGAAAAAGAAAATAAAAAATTCATATGCTAGAAAAATGTGGAGAGAAAAAGATGGATTGTAAGCACTCTTGAAACATCACAGAATTGCAATTGCAGTGCTAAAGCAACCTTCGATTGGTCATTGCATAATAGACAAGGACTTGAAAAATACAAACAAGTTGTCAAAGCAGTTATTTTTTCCCAACATCGATGCCTGATTTTGAAATCCAAAATAGATGAAACTACGGTGGAAGCCTCTTCAGGTTGGGATGTTTTGGGCCTATAGCTCAGAAATAAAAAAGAGCAAACTCTTTTAGAGAGGTCCTCTTAAACTGAAATTACCACAAACTTGGTCGTGGAAACCAGACCTCACGAAAAGACCTTTCACACATCAAAATATAGAGAGGCCTTCATTCCAACACTTAGCAAGCAGATGAAACAAAATTGGTGAAGGTAGACTTGCTTTTTTTAATAGATGAACCATATATATATATATATATATATATTGAACAACATTGAAGATAGTGGCTAGAAGACATCAATAAAGCCCTATTAGAATCTCCATATAGATAGTAGTACCTTCCCCATATCCCATGGTAGAGTGAAGACCAAGTGTTCTCTGTCTTAGCATACCAAATAAAGCATAGCCTACAAATCCTATGCTCAAAAGTGATAGGATACACTTTCTCAGCTCTCCAAGTAGCATGCATGCACTCTTAACTGACCAAATAGGAACCTATAGATATCTAACCATTGACATCACATACAACAACTGCAACAAAGTTCTTATATTACAAATAAAATCTGGTTAGGGTTTTCATATTGGTATTAATAAAATTAAAAATCGAAGGAAGACCAAACGAAGCTCTAAATGAAAATAGGAAGAACACCCAAATACAAAATCTAGCCTAGCCTCTCATTAGGATTTTCTTATTGGTATTAATAAAACTAAAAACCGAAGGAAGACCAAATGAAGCTCTAAATGAAAACAAAAAGAACACCCAAATACAAAATCTGGTTAGGGTTTTCATATTGGTATTAATAAAACTAAAAACCAAAGGAAGACCAAACAAAGCTCTAAAATGAAAATAAAAAGAACACCCAAATATGAAATCTAGTTAGGGTTTTCATATTGGTATTAATAAAATTGAAAAATGAAGGAAGACCAAACAAAGCTCTAAATGAAAACAAAAAGAACACCCAAATACGAAATCTGGTTAGGGTTTTCATATTGGTATTAATAAAATTAAAAACTGAGAGAAGACCCAACGAAGCTCTAAATGAAAATTAGGGTTATGCATAGTGGTGAATATTCACAAATTGGGTGAATATTAGGATTTCCAAAATTGAAAATTGGCGAATATGAGGACCCTCAACGTCAGCCCATTCGCCTAAAATTTTTAGGATCAATTTTTTCTTAGGGTCAATTCGCCACAATATATATCCAAACATAGGCATATTTGTACTCGTTGGAAATCTCTTTTCAATCCTGATATAATGGTGGTGTTTGTATGAAGTTATAAGATGATTTAATAGGTAAAAAGTGGCCCCATAGATGATATTACATTTGAGGGCTTCAAATACCCCAAATTTTGGTGTGAAGATTATCGATTTTATTTGATTAGGATTCTCCATGATTCACCTTGATTTTGATTAGTATTCACCATTTTTTTACAAGTACATTTTGAGTACAACCCCTTATGCATAATCCTGATGAAAATAGAGAGAACATCCAAATACATATACATAGTAATCAAAAAATATATTCAAATATCTACTTGTCACAACATAAGTTTAAATTTTGTGTACCAAAATATACAAGTTTATATTCAAGTTTAAGCTCTAAAATGCTCAAAGCCCTAGCCAGCCCTAGATATGCTATTCCTGCGGTCCCTCCATCATGCACTACTAAAATTCTCAAATCCCTAGCTCTACTATTACCATGATATTTTTTTCACGCACTACCAAAATACTCGAAGCCCTAGCTCTACTATTCCCATGGTCCCTGTCAAAATGCTCAAAGCCCTAGCTCTGCTATTCCCATGGTCCCTCTGTCGCATGCTATGAAATGCTCAAAGTCCCTTTGTCACACTTTGAAATGGTCAAAGTCCCTTCATCATGCGCTCTAAAATAATCGAAGTCCCTCCCATCACACATTCTGAAATGCTTAAAGTCCCTCCATCACACACTTTGAAATGCTCAAAGTGTCGAAATGTGATCTAGGATTTTCACATGGTCTTTATATATATATATATATATATATATATATATATATATATATATATATATATATATATATATTGTTGAGATCCTAAGAGCTTGGTTATAAACCATCCTCTTAGGGTTGCCTAAGCTGCCCTCTTAGACCTAAGAGGATAGTTTATAACCACCCTCTTAGGGTGACCCTAAGAGGGTGGTGCTCTTAGGGTGACCCTAAGACCCTAAGAGGGTGGTTTTTAACCACCCTCTTAGGATCTATTAAGGTGGTTTTTTACCACCGTAAAAAACCACCTTACTTTAGCCGCTATTAAAGCCCTTTTTTGGTGTAGTGTATGCTTGTTTTAATTTGAAAGAGTGTGGCAAGCTCCTCCATCCTAGAAACCAAAAAAACCCATTGAAGTTGAAAGTCTAACTTAATGTTTATTTTCCAAATTTTGAGTTTGGATTTGACATGTAGGATTTGCGTAAAGACTCCAAATAATGTTGTCCCGTGGGTAGGGTGCCCCTCCTCTCAGAAAACTAGGATTTTATATCTAATCCCATTTTCTATCCATAAATTCTCAAATTGAAATAGTCTAGATAAAGATTTATGGTTCATATCCCATTCTAAGAGGATTGGAAAGTAATCTAATTTTATTTTATTAAGGATTTTGGCTTCAGTGACCATAGCAAAAAAGCCTCTTCAGGCACCAAGAATATATCCAGTTTTGCCTTCATATTTTCCAACCCCACTTGTTTACTTGTCCAAGTATGAGGTCCCACATACTATACATTGATCAAATTGAGTTGATTTACTTTAAAGATCATAAATTTATCCCCTTGATCCAAATATGGAATGTCTTCTTCCTGATACCTAGTTGAAATCTTAGCATTGAAGTCACCCATCACTATCCAATTTAGTTGTTCATTTTCTATCCTACTTGCTTGTAAAACTACCCATTAGAGGCACTGCTCCCCATTTTTGTTTTAACCATAGAAATTTGAAATCAACAAAAGTTCTTCCAAACTCTTACTCTTGAAGAGAGATGTGAGAACATCCTTCCTACAACATGATCAATTACTATCTAGTTTAGAGAGTTCCACAAAGTCACTATACCCCCTGAAGCACCTTGGGATGCTACAACCATATGCTTTGCATGTCTCCATATTTTCTTGGTTATTCTATCCATCACTTGTAATGAATATTTCATCTCTTGAAGGAGAATGAAATCTAAATGATGACTTTCAATTAAACTATGAACAACAATTTGGTGAGACCCATTGTTGAAGCCTCTAATATTCCATGATTGTACTATTATTAGGACCCTATAATCTAATAAGTATCAATATGCTTTATGCTCCCCTAGTTTACTAGCTAATCACCCTCCATTACCAACTACTCCTGGTTTGATTTTCTTCCCACACTCTTGGATTTGGTATTTTTTTCTTTTCTTTTCTTGATGAATTCTAAGAGTAGGCTTACCTATGCCTTTATCTTTGTCTTTCATTGAGACATTCCTATCAACTAATACCATAGCAAGGTTGAGGTTCTTTGAAGCTATTAGAGTAATATGGTTTTGGGTTGGTTGGTTATTGGTCTCCAACGATGGTTGAGTTTTTATCTATTGTACTGATTCTATATTTAAAGGATAAATTTTCACCATGAGTTCCCCCATTACAACTATCTCATTCTCCATGTCCATTAGGTTATTAATAATTTCATAGTTATTTATGTTTCTCTCTTCTATCTAGTTTGATCATGACACATTATTTTGCTTCTTTCTTCCCCTTAGATGCTTCAAAACCTTATTTTGGTGTATTTAGGCTCAAGGTTGTGAACTAGGCTTATGCCTTCTTCTCAAGCATCTTATTGTTATTACCATTAGCCTCCAATGGGATGGGATCCTTCTAGATAGTATCAGGATAGAAATGAACAAGATGTTTGTGCTTATGATAAATCCTTCATCGAAAGGGAATCACTTCATAGTTTACTTGTTGGATCTAGGTTAATCCCCCATATATATTTCTGTATTAGCTAGAAAGGAGTGACTAAGATCCATATCAACATAGATCTAAGCATAAATGGTTGGATATCCCATCATCATATCTCTAGCTACTCCCATATAGCATCCCAAGAAATTGCCCAATCTCTCAAAAATTAGTTTTCACAAATATTCTATTGGTAGAGCATATAATCAAACCCAGACAACCATTGTAGTGGGTGTTATTCATGAATCAAATCTTACCTTCTAGGGTTGCACAATAAGACTTGTTGCTCCATAGATTTTCTTCCTTGATTTAAAAGCTTTGTTCATGTTTTCTCTTGAATAGAAACTTACTATATAGTATGTATTACTGATGAGGAGTATTAAAATATCCCCTAAAGGCTCTCAATTATTTTGAATCCAAGAGGTCATAAACATTAGAGACACTCATGCCAATAAATTTGTAGATTAGATCATGGTTATTCCTATTAAAAATATTTTAAACCAATAAGATTTGTTCACTAACAAGATTGGGACAGTGGATAGTCTAGGAAATACAATCATTAACTATGGACTGGAAACCTTTATTCATTAGCTTCTTAGAGTCATCAATAGAGAAGATGTATTTTAAATCATCACTTCTCAAAGATTCATCCTCGAATTCTTGTCTCTCCCTCACTATGTTTGTAAAGTATTTCTTAGGATAAGGGGGTAGAGAGAGGGACCTATAATGGCCCTCACATGTAGCCACGAGTAGGTAGAGAGTAGTTTTGAATTCTACTTAGAGTGTTGTGACAAAACCCTAGCAAAACATCCAAATCCTTTAAAATGAGATCCAAGTAAAGATGGTGCATTGATATCAATAAATGCAATTAATCATAGTTAAGCTACAACTATTTTTATTTCCATATTAGGCTAAAATTATTGATGTAACACTACTTTTTATTTTATAAATTTAAGATACACACGTCATCATATTCTTTTATTCATCAATATATTCAAATTATGCTATATTATATATTTATTTTATTCTTATATATAATTTTTTATTAATAATTAAATAACTAAAATAATTTGTATTAATTTACAATTTAGCCTTCACCCAAACCCTTTGTACCTCATAATAAATAAATAACACAAAAAAAAATATTTTAACTATAAATAAAACAAATACATTATTTTTAATATCGGTAATAAGACTTGGGATTACCCCCAAGGGCTAGGTGGATTGGTAAGTGGTAGTTTGGTTGAGCACTTACCAAGAAGAGACCCAAGTTCAAACCTTGAGGAAACCTATTGCAAAGGTAGTAGTCTAATATGAATTATCTGAGTGCACACCATATTAACGATGATATGAATCCCAAGCATCTAGTGGTCCATTTCACGTCGGGCTATAAAACAACAAGGTGGAATAGGTTTTATGGATGTAGTCCTTATGGTTTGAAACCTGCACTTGTCAGTTACTAAAAATAGTGTAGTTGTAACCAAATATCTTTTCAATACAAAATAAATACTTGCATCTAACCCCACCATGATAAATATATATAAGAAGTATTAATAAACAATCACAATATCCAATCAATTTCATGCAAGGTTCAAGGTTTGGGGTTTGACTTTTCTTCAGGAGGTCCAAGGTTCAAATCATGACGTTTGATTATGTGTTAATTTATGTAGCATAGGGGTGTAGTATTCCTAGTGGGGAGGTATTTTATAAGGCTTGGAATGATCAATATACAAGTTCCAACTTGGTTGCCAATTGTACAACCGTACAGTCCTTCAAACTACCCTTTTACGCCTAATGAACAACTTGTACAAAAGTCAAATTCACACACTATACAATCTCAAATAATATAGTAGCAAGGCTTATACACTTTTACACTCAACCAAATTTTTAGACTCAGTTTTGGAGGTTGTTGTACACCGTTTTGTAATCATTCAGGTCGATTCCCCTAAACTACCAAATCGGGTAAGTTTCTCTCAATCGTCAGGTTTGGAAAATCAGGTAAGTTTTTCTTGTACAATTTGTACGAACTTTAGTGTATGATTTATATGAAATTAAGGTACATCTAGGTGCCAAATAAGATACTCGACTGGACCAATTTCTCTTGGGTATGTTTTGTAAAAATTTAAAATGCCAATTAATCCATTCTCAGCAACATACAAAATATCTTAACGGGCTTGTGAGAGATTCAATTCCACTGACTACATTTAAAAATTGTACAACAGGGTTCATGACATCCTCGTAAGTGCTTTCATGCTTATAGATAATTCCTCAAGCTTCACCAGTGATATATTCTTACAATATATTGCAACAATGTATAAAACTAATCCAAACATTCACCTAAAAACACGTGCATCAATATTAAATAATAAATACTCATCCATCAGTGCCAGAATCATACAAAACTTGTAACAAATATATTCATACTCATTTGTGTCTTATTCTATCATAAATGCAATTAAAATATGGTTGTTCTATGCATTAACTCAGAACTTAACAATCTATCTCATTGGATTCTAACCAGTAAATACTCAATATATCTCCAACAACAACCAGACCTACAAATTTGAAAATGGGGCCTTAAATAATGTCGCCCAGGCTATTCCAAATTTGTTCCTAAGGCAATTAGTTATTTACAACTATCCATCTATAACATAATCCATAAATTTAGACTTTTACTAAGTCTAAAATCTTAATTAGAAAACTTATGCAGTGATTTCATCTCAAAATTACATTTCCTGTGCATTTCAGTGCTCCTTGTACATTTTGCCCTTTCATTGTACATTTTGCCTTCTTGGTTGTACGGTTTGCCCCTACCTGTATGGTTTACAAACTTTGGGTAAACTGTTAAAATTGAGCAAATCCTTTTTGTCACTTTCTCTTCCTCTAGGAGGTGGATTTGTTGCCTACATCTACCCTCCCCTTTACTTTGGTCGGTGTCCTCATCGACTCACCTTGCTTTTTTAGTTGGTCTTTGTAGCCCACAACTAACTCTTGCAAGTCATTCACTCTGGTTTGAATAATTACATGTTCATTCTTCAACTTGGTTGCATAGCTTCCCATTTCCACTACTTTTACCCCATGGAAATTAGTCTTCTCTTCAGTAGTCTTCATGAATTCTAAAAAAAAAAATTCTCAGTCAGTGGCACTCCTCTTCAACCTTTCTTGCAAGTGGGCTTCTATTTGAGTCACCACCTAAAGTTTTTCATTCTTCTCAGCAATGATCTCCAGGTGGTGATGAATATATGCCTCCAAGGCATGAATAGTATCTTCCTTGGCCTTCAACTGTGCTTGCTTCTCTAGGACCAATTCATTGTATATTTTGTTATCCTTTTGAAGTTCTTTTATCTGCTTGGCCTGTGTCACCACTTGCTCATTTTTCTCAGCTAACTATGTTGCCATCTATTCATCCTTTGCCTTGAGTTGTATCTCAAACTCCTTATCCTATATTCTGTTGTCTGGGAGATCTGTTTCTTTTCTTATTTAAGAAAATTAAGTCTGGTTTTAGACTCAGTATTTATTCTTATTAGATATTCCTTCAGTTTCTTTATTTTACCTTCTACTATAGCCTTACACTTTTGAAATTCTTCCTCCATTGCAATCATTTCTATCCGAGTGGCTTCCATATCCTCCTTATGAGCTTCCTTGAGCTGATAAATCTTCTCCAATATGATGCTCAACCACTCTATCCAATGTGTGAGAAAGTTCAACTTCCTCAGAGTGATAGCCAAATTTGTAGTGACCCTCTTGTACTCCAATTATCCTGTGTTCATCGAACAAGTCGGATGATTGGTTCTATCCAAGTACAATCTTGGATGCTACCTGTAGTTGGTTATAACTCCTTCTGGCAAGTCGTCTCTTTCCAATATTGTAGATACCTCTTACCTAGGTAAAATCCATGGGTGCCATACATGAATATCTATGATTCTCCTTGTACACTCCTTGTTACTCACCCATTCTATTATTTTCTCCAATTCGAGAGACACTTGTTCCTCCCACAACTTTAATTCTCCCACACATCCAATCAAAAACTATAATTTGGCCTTGGCTATGGCATCACCTATCTATGAGAAGAAATGTTCCACATCATCTTCTACTCCTTTTGCCTATTCGTATGTTTTGATCTTGTCGAACTACAATACCTTCAAAAGGTAACTTGTTCTCATTCTCTTTTGTTCCTCTTCTGTAGGAGTTCATTCTTCCTCTTCCTCCATGTGGTGGTTAGAGCTTCCTCCAAGCTCTCGAAGTGCTCTCTTTATGTCTATATTTTCCTGAGGTGGAGTCTATTTTACAATCTTCTCCTCCTCCTCATTATCTTCTATATTCACAATCTCCTGTTGAGATTGTTGCTGCTCCATATGTTCCTGGAATTTTTCCTATTCAATGGAGCCCACCTGTTGCTCTTAAGTCACCTGATCTTCCTCCAGATCCTATTGTGTTCCTATTGTGGTGAATTTTTCAACAATAGGTTCTTTCTATTCTTGTGATGCTTGTGACTCTTCTTGCGCATAACTTGGGTTATTTTTATTTGAACTTCCTTCCATCATGAATTTGTAATGGGGCTTCTTCTTTTTCCTAGACTCTTCCTCTAAGGATTTCAATCTCACTTCAGTGTCCTCTTTTTCCTCCTGAGTGGTGGCTGCCACTTCTTGTGCTATCTTCCCCACCTCTATATCCTTCAAAAGTTTTGAAGCATCCAAGATTTCAAATTCATCTTGTTGGAAAATTTGTGGAGATACACCATTTTCTCTACTTCTGCCCAACTCCAGTCATCCAGATCTATCTTTTCTGAATCTAAATGTTCTTCCTCCTGTTGATCCTTTTGTGTAGGCTCATATTATTTCTTTAAAACATGGTTCTTTACCATTATTTCTCGTTGTCATATTGTTCTTATTTGAATTGGGCTTACTTGTATCTCCACATTTCCCTTCCTTTCTTGAACTGACAGCTACTTCTGTTGTTGTTGATGCATTACTTGTTCCAGTTTAGTTTCCAATATCCTTGTTTTTTTTCCTTCGAGGATGTACATCCTCATAATTTGAAGGAGTGTCTTCTAGTACCTCCATGGCATGCTATTCCCTCTTTGTTCGAGGCTTATCTGAAGTATCCTTATTAATGGGTACTAACTTTGCCTACCTCAAAATGGTTTGCTGTATTACCTCCACATTCCTAGGTTTTGTCAGACCTATAAATTGGATTTCCAAATCTGTGATAGCATTCAATAATAGTCCTATGGCATGGAAGGTCATTCCAAAATTGTTCAATCTCTGTTCCATATGCTGACAACCCAAATATCTTCCTGAATGTATATACCATCACTTATATTTTCACTGACCTCTTGTCCACATTGACAAAAGCAGTTCTGATCATAGGATTATATGCCTGGACTATATACAACATGTAGTTGTAGAAGAAGGTTTTTTAGTGTGGTGGTACTTGTGTTATGATAGTTACACTAGCCTCATTGAACCATTTCCTCCATGGATGGTTATTTTTTCACTTATAATCCCACCATCACTTGCATGTTTCTCCTCCATGTTGTACGAATAAAATATTTGCTATCTCCACCTGACCTTCCACAGGTCCGCTACTATATCCTCATCCTAATATAGAATACGTACTTCACTCCTCAATTCCCTTCTCAATACCCTTTCTTGTGCCATTCTATCCTCTCAGTATCTTAGTGGTGTTCTTCTTCGATCAACCCACCAATAGTTATGCCTTCTCCATGACCTATATCCTCCTCTCCTCCAAGGACGAGTACCATGCCAATCACGAGATTGAAACTGTCACCCTTGGTATTTTTATGGACATGATTCTCTCTTGTGTAGGGGTCCTGGTGACCTTTCCACCCTATTGGCTACAATCCACCTTAACTAGAATCCAAACTGTTCTACTGAGATTATTCTTTTACCATTCTTCCAATTAACTTACTATCCAAACATCACCATTTCCAAAATTAGAAGTACTCTTGAAATCATACAGTTTACTATAAATAATACAATATGCTCTTCCTTGTACTCCTGTATAGTTTCATCTTCAATAGCCACTTCCAGATCGTACACTGCTCCTTTTTCATAGTTTAATTTTTAGCCTGTTTAGTCTTCAAACTACCGTAACTTCCTCAAATCGTACATTTGAAGCATGAAATTGTATAGGATGGTACTAATCTATATAATTTCACTTTCTAGCTACCTCCCTCTATGGAATCCATACAATTCCATATGATTCTGTACATTTTGTTGAAAACTACCTAAAACGACCTAAAAATTGCTAAGAATTGTACTATCTTCTTGAAATCCTACACCTTGCCCCAAAAATCGTACATTACATATTTTCAAATCCTAGGTTGTAAAAAAATTCACAATTTTATCCTCCTTTGTTGAATATTTCACCAACCCATTTGTCGGATTGCCTCGATATTCCTTTTCAGTGCTTTTTGGAAGCAATATTCCAACTTCTCTACCCTTGGCAAAATTTTATCTTTCAAAAATGAATTCTCTGGCTGTAATTTATAGTTGTACAATTTTTTGGCCTAATTTGTTCGATTTTAGGGTTTAAATTTCACTTTCCTTTCAAATCTCCCACTCCGGTTCCAAGTTATCACTGCTTCGAACCCTAATGTGCAATTTTCCACCACCTGGTTCATACTTAGGCACCTTCTGCTGCTATTCCTCCTTACTGAATGCACTTCAAATTTTTCCTTCCATGGAGTCAAACCCTATTTTTTCTCTTTCTTTCCTTCTCCGGTTCGATTTCTTTGAATGTGAAAAGTTCTCCTTGGTGCTAATAAAAATGGGTCATCATTATTTTAGGTTACTGATGAAATTTTCTGCCCATGTAGTCTTCTCTGCTCAATTGCATGCTTTCCACCTTTGTCCTCCTGAAAAAATTTGAATTCTCTTTGTATGGTTTAAGGGAATTGTAAATTTACCTTCTATTTAAATTATTTCTCAAACCCTAACTGAAACCTAACCAATTTAATTCATAAATTACACCACTTTGCATGTTTTCCATCCTCCTTGAATGGATGATTGACAACTCAACATGCTTTTTAAAAATTTGTATCCTTTTCCTACTTTTTCCTCCAACCGTTGTTTTTTCCTGCACATGCCGCATTAAATGGGGTAGTTGAAAATCGTACAACATGCCCAAAATCATACAATGTACAACCTAAATCATACAAATTATCTTTTTGTATGATTTCCCATGTCCTTTTGCCAATTTTACTTGTACGATCTCATAATTAGGCCTTTTTCCTCTTCCATTTCGCTTTGTACGATATTATACTTAGAGAAATTTTCAAATTTCTTTCTCTCTAAAGAGGCTGTCATTTTTGGTTTTCAACCCACTTCCTTCTTAATTGCATCCCAAGGGATTTTCACAACTAAGTTACCATTTTTTTTCCTTTTTTTTTCATTTCCTAAACTATTTACACTTTACCTTTGTGGCAATCACATAGTGACATTCACTTGTACAATTCCATATGATTCTTCTCCTAGAGGTTCGACCGTACATTAAATTTCATTATATCCTCAAACACTACTTATTACCTTGGTCGTTTTGTCCTCTCTTGTGATGTTACTGCATTCTCAGGTCTTCCCTTGCCATGTGTACAATTCAGAATTGTACAGTTGCACGTTGGAGTATCCTCACCTAGTGTCCTTTCCTCTTATCGTGCAAGTGATTGATCCCATGGTAGTGGTGTCCTAACCACTCTACTATAATTTGAGTGAATTCTTCACCTATCACCTCGGATCAATTCTGGCTCCAAACTTGGTGATCGGATCCTTTGTTGGCCTAAATTTCTTTCATCCACAAAGTGTACTCTTCCTCTTCCTACAAGGCCTCTACCACGTGAATGTCTACCCTATCCGAATCCTATTGAAATCGAGATTCTTTGTTCTATGGTGATTCCTCCATTTATTGTAGTAATCCTCTACCACCCATCACTCATTGAGGTCCTTGTTGTATTAAGGATGGTTATCCCCATGTATGTCGCCTTACAAGATTTGGTAAGATTTCCCTAATTCTTGGTAATCCTTGTAGATTCCTTGTCCAATTCATACAGGCTAAAGGTGTATCTCCTAGCCATCTAGGAGTAGGGTGTCAAAACCTTCTTTGTACTCTTCCTCCTTTTATTGTAATATCACCTTGTCCTTTTTCATTTCGTAGTCGAATACCTCCTCTCCTTCCTAGCTGAAGCCTTAGGGGTCTTTCCCTATTACTTCCTCCCATTGTTCGGGTATCAATATTTATCTCTACCAACTTAATGTTGGCTAGTGGACTTCTGCTTCTTCTTGTACTTGGTGATAATTATCATAGTTCCTAGATTCTACAATCCGCATGTGCTAGGCGATGTCTCCATATTCTTTCCTCGAAGTTTCTTTGTGGAGATGATGTTCCCAAAACCTCTCTATATGCATCATAAAAGTCCATATTAGAACTTGAGTGATTCTGATTCTCTTCTCTCTGTTCCACCCAATCTATTGGTAAATTCATCATTCTCTCCAATATCCATACTTCTCTCCTTTATCTTCTCAAATATCTATAGGCTATTATATATGCTTGTAGGTCAAGGTTGATTTGATGTCCCTATGGTCTCCCTATTTGTCATTGTGTTGTTTTACATGCTGGGGGATCACAATTACCTTGAGGATTTTGAGGGTTTTCTAGATAATCATCTTCATCACTGGTTTCTGTACTAGGTTCCATTACTATCCAAGGCATTCTTTCATTACTGGAGTCACTCAAATATAGTTGTATATTACCTTGTGATTCAGGTGATGTGGTTGTCTATTCAATATCTCGCCAAAGCATCTTTGCATCTTTGTTTGTCATTGGTGGATCACTCAATGGTACCTATGAACTTGTGCTTGTGCCACCATTCCCTCCACCACTTCTTGGAGTTAGTCCCTTAACCTCCTTAGGTTCTCTTTTGAGCTCTTGTAGCCTAGATACCCTTTGTTCCTCCAACCTCCGTATTATGCCATCCAATTCCTAGATGATTTTCTCTGTCAACATTGCATTATGACCTCACAACACTTGATATTCTTCTTGTATTTTTTGAGTCTGTAATCGCATTCTATACTATAATAACCCTATCTAAGCCAATGGAGTAAGTCCTACCAATTCTTGATCATTGGTCTCATTCTTGTCTTCCTTTAGAACTTCCATTTCAAATGTGTCCACTCTATCTTCATACCGTACTGTTAGTCGTATTCTTCTTCGTCCTTCCACTTGCTAGGGTAGTTTCCTTAATTCTACCTGAGGATACATCCTATTTATACTTACTAGGGTTGCTTCTTCCTAACTTCCCCTATTCCTGGATAACACTACTATCTATTGATATCCTCTTTCATTTGGAGGAATTAATTCTTCATCTTCTTCTTCAACTTGCTTGGTCCCATCCACAAATATGACATGTACTCATAATATTCTTCTTTCTCTGGGTTGAGCTGTCTGGTTCCTACCATTCTATAAATAATTGTACAAGTCTTGTTTTAGGCTCTTCTTATGATGGACCTGGAGTCTGAGCTCCTATTTGATCTTTCACTCATCTTCGTCTTTCAATTTCTTTTGAAGAAATGAATAAGCACTATACCTTGTAAGGCTTCAACTTTGAGCCATTTAAAATATTGAGCACCTCTGTCCCATTCAAGTTTTGTAACTTGACTGCTCCATTATTCATTACTTCAACTACTTTATAGGGACCAAGCCATAACATCTTTAAATTATCGAGCTTGATTTCCTACTTCCCATTAAACTTTAGAACCAAGTCGCCCAGACTAAGTTCTAACTTCCTTAGATGTATGTCATTCCACACCTTCCATATTTTTTGAGCTACCTCGATTGACCATTATGCCATAACTCTTATTTCATCCAATTTTATCAGTGTTGTCAGTAACTCTTCCAAAATTTCCTCATCACCCAAGTGATGCTCTATCGTGACTCTTAAACTTGGTATCAAGAATTCAACTGGCACCACTGCTTCTTGTCCATACATTAATTGTAATGATGTATGTTCTATTATAGGTTTAAAATTTTTTCTATATACCCATAAAATAGATGGTAGAATTTCCTCCCAATATGCTCCCTCTATTCCATAAGTTTTATACAGAGTAGATACCAGGACTTTATTTGTTACTTTTTCTTGCCCGTTTGCTCTGGGATAATATGAACTAGAAAATGAGTGTAAAATCCTAAACTCTATTGTAAGTGTTTTGATAATTTTATTAACAAGGTGTCCCTCTCGATCACTCATTAACTTTAGTGGAATACCTAATCTTGTGATTACCTGTGCGTACAAAAATATTGTTGTACTTTTAGTTGAGTTATCAGGTAATGCTCTCGCTTCTACCGATTTTGTGAGGTATTCTATCACTACTATGATGTATCTACACTTCCTTCTTTGATATGTCTTCAATGGTACTATGAAGTCCAATTCCTATCGCTCAAATAACTCTTATGGTTGTGATGGATGCAAAGGCATAAATTCCCTCTTTACTGGGTAACCTACCCTTTGGCAAGTATCACATGGCTTCACATATTATTTTGCATCATTATACAGTGTGGGCCACCATAATCTAGCTAATAATATTTTTCTAGATATCATGTCTGGTCCCATGTGTCCTCCTACTAAGCCTTCATGAGCTTCTTTCAATGCTACTTTGACTTCTTCCATCACACATCTTTGTAGGATACCATCGTTTCCCATTTTATACAGTAATATTACTATCAACTGGAAGGGTGCTGACTTCATGATCACTTTATTTTTCTTGGTTTCCATCATTTCTTTTGGTAACTTACCTGTGGATAGGTATTGGTAAATCAAATTGTGCATCTGGGAATTCATTCGGAACTCCCGTTCCTACAGGTTCCCCTGATTATAACTGAGACAACTGGTTTGCAATCACGTGCTTCTTACCAGACCTCATAACTAGTTAGAAAATGAACTCCTGAATGGTGATGATCCATCTACTAACTCATCCTTGTATCACTGGTTTATTTATCAAGAACAAAGAAGCTTGGTGATAGACATAAAAAGCAAAGGGATTCGCTAATAGGTAATGCCTAAACTTATGAAATGCATATACCATTCCCAAAGCTTCTCTTTCTATTGTACTATAATTTCTCTCTGGCCTTGAAAAAATATGACTAGTAAAGAAAATAGGCTGGTCTAGCCTAAACTACCCTTCTTGTGCTAAAGCACATCCAATTGCAAAATTTGTGTAGGTAGTAAATCCACCTCCTAGAAGAAAAGAAAATGACAAAAAGGATTTTCTCAATTTTGATAGTTTTGATGGTTTACCCAAGTTTCATGAATCATACAGGTAGGTAAAAATCATACAAATAGGAAGGCAAACCATAAAATGCAAGTTCAAATCGTACAAGGCACACTAAAATGCAATGAAATGCATAGGAAATATAATATTAGGATGAAATGGTGCATAAGTTTGCTAATTAAAGTTTTAGACTTAGTAAAAGTCTAAATCTATGCATTTTGTTATGGATGTGGGGTTGTAAATAAATAATTGCCTTAGGAAATACTTTGGAACGACATGGGAAATGTTAAATAAGGCCACATTTTCAAATTTGTAGGTTTGGTTGTTGTTGGAGATATATTGAGTATTTACTGGTGAGAATCCAATGAAATAGATTGTTAAGTTATGAGTTATTGCAATATATTGATATAACAACCATATTGTAATTGCATTTATGATAGAAAAAGATAAAAATAAGTATAAGTGCATTTATTATAGGTTGTGTATGATTCTGGCACTAATGGATTATGGTTTATGGTTTAACCTTGTTGCATGTGTTTTCTGGTGAATGTTTAGATTAGTTTTATGCATTGTTGCAACATATCGTATGAATATATCACTAGTGAAGATTTAAGAATGATATGTGAGCATGAAATCACTTAGGAGGACGTCATGAACCCTACTGTATGATTTTTGGATGTAGCTAGTGGAATTGAATCTCTCATAAGTCTTGTTAAGATGTTTTGCATGTTGTTGAGAATGGATTAATTGGCATATTAAAACTTTATAAAATATACCTGAGAGAGATTTCCCTAGTATATCATCTGATTTGACACCTATTTGTACCTTCATTTTGTAAAAATCATACACCAGAGTTCATACAAATCATAGAAGGAAAACTTACCCGATTTGGCAAACCAAGCGATTGAGAGAAATTTACCCGATTTGGTAGTTTAGGAGAACCGACTCGGAAAATTACAAAATTGTGTATGGGAGCATCCAAAACTGGAGTTGACAATTTAGCTAAGTGTAAAAGTGTACAAGCCTTGCCATTGTATGATTTAGGATTGTATAGTGTGTGAGTTTGATTTCCATACAAGTTGTTCATTAGGCGTAAAAGGGTAGTTTTAAGGACTATACAGTTGTACAATTTGGAAACCGAGTTGGTATTCATATACTGATCATTCCAAGCCTTAGAAAACACCTCTCCACTAGTAATGCTATACCCCTATTCTAAATTTTACATCGTTACCTTATCGAATTTTGCATTTTTGTTAAAATGGGTCAAGTTGACAAGTGTGAATACTAAAAAATTGGAGGTGAATGACGGACACCAGTGCATAAATACATAGGATATGTAAATTACAAGAGAAAATTCTAGTAAGAATGAGCATGAGGATTTCTCAAAGAGAAAATACAAGTAACTCATACCGTAGTACTCAAGAACAAGAAATAGAGCAAGTTTGGACATCCGAAGAAGGAGACTTTGAGGTATTGTTGATAGAGACAGAAGACGAGGAATTAGGACCACCTAGCATGGAGGTAGGAGTTAATAGAAAAGAAGTGCAATAGGATGAAGAGTGGATGGTGAAACTTGATAAAGTTATGGAAGGTTTGCAAGGGAGTTTAGAGTATGGGAGTCAGGCACCAGAGCAATAGGGTGCAAGGTCTTAGGAGGAAAGGCTAAGACCATCTCTCTCACATTAGTGAAGAAGGTCGCAGAGTGAAGGAACATGAGAATTTGGTAAATGAATGGTGGGATAGAACAAGATACCTCAAATGAAAACTAGAGTAAGACACCCCCAAGGAGAAATCAGTCAAAGATTCTATTAGATACCTCAAGTGATAGTGATGACTCTCCGAAGATGGCTAATAGAGAAGCCAAACATAGATGTCCACCATTTTTAGGTGAGGGTAAGGAAGACCCCACAAGGCACATTAGAACTTGCATAACCATTTGGAGAGCAAATGGTGTGGATAGACCATATGATTGGGTAACTTTATTTCCTACTACCTTGAGAGGATTGGCAATTGATTGGTATTTGAAGAGAGAAAATACCATAGATTTTCAGACTTGGAACTAGATAGAGGAGAAGTTCATTGAAGAATGTCGACCTTTGAAGGATGATGGAGACATCGCTACTGAACTTTGCATGACAAAGTAAAAATATTATGAAGATGTGAAATCCTATAACCACAAACTAAAGAAACTAATCGATAGAATGAAAATGCCATTGACAAATGTTCTAGTAAAGCAGTGGTTTGTATATGGATTGCTTCCAAAGTATAAGAAAATATGAAGGTAGTACCATCATAAACATATGAAGAAGCAGTGAAGCATGCAAATAATTTTGAGAGTGAATCAAAACAGACATATACAAGAATTTTTTCCCACCCCAAGTCGAATGATTTGTATAGTGGAGAAGATGACACTATAAAAAGGACAGTAGAATTATTTTGTTAGGAGTTTGATAAGATGATAAAAGAACAAAAGATAAAACCAGACAGGAATGACATTTGGTGCACAGAATGCAATGCAAAAGGTCATACAAATGTGAAGTATCTGAGGAATGACTATTGCCACATTTGTAATGTTATGGGACATGAGGTAATGCTATGTCCGTATAATACAAGAGTATGTCCATAGGTGTTGTCAATCCAAGAGTAGGAAGAGAAACCGAAGTCCCAAGGAAGTGGACAAAAAACAAGTGGTGGTTATAGAAATAACAGATGAGGTGGAAGACCAAACTAAGGCAATCGACAAGGAGGATAAAGTCATTTGCAGTATGAATCAAAAGGGAGGCCAATCATATAGTGTCATAATTACCAAGAATGGGGGTATTTTGCAAAAAAATACTCTTCACCCTAGAGTCAGGAAACTTCGCAAGTAAGTACTACACATATGTGTAGATGGTATGGTCCAGGGAACCATAAAGAAGTGAATTGCCCAAATCCAATGATTTGAAGTAACCCGTAGAATATTAGTTTTCTAGACATTAAGATTCCTCAAGTTAAGGAGGAAACCCAAGAAATTTTAGCCATGACAAGGAAGCAGGCTAAGAAGTATAAGTATCTAGAGCTAGCAAAGAAAAGTAGTGCTGGCAAGTAGTAAAGAAAATATTGCAAGAAGAAGCTGAGAATACTAAACGAGTAGAGTCAACAACTGATAAGGAACTAAGAAAACCATCATACAAGGAGACAATTGTGCAAAATATAGCAGCATAGGTTTTAGATACCATAGTAGAGATTAAAGTATCAAACCTATTGGAAGCTATTCCAACATTGCAGAAAGCAATGGTGGAAGAAATACAACCACATAAGGTGATGGAAGTGTAGAGCCAACCGATTTAGGAGGAGTGAAAGGATCAGTTCATGGATCCAACTATATTAATGATTGATGTGGGAAAGAAACCCACATTAGTCCATATGGATATCCTAGGGCACAAATTGACACAAGTAATTATGGACGGAGGATCTAGTGTCAATGTGCTACTTGAAATAACATGGCTAGAACTAGGTGCTCCATATCTATGGGCATCAAGCTTCCAATTATATGGTGCTAACTAGAATGGTATCGAGACAAAGGGAGTCTTGATAGCACAATAAGTGGTGATAGCTTACCAAGAATTTATCTTGGATTTTGTTGTGATTACAATGCAGAAGCCTGCATATGCCGCTCTCTTGGGGAGAGGATGGATACGAGTAGCCAAAGTTAATCGTAACTGGGGAAAGAATCATATCACTTTGAAGAAAGGAAAACATAAATTTATGATTAATCTAGCTAATAAAAAAGTTAGTGAGGATGTACCTATGACAGATGAATCAAAAAATTCCTAGAGATATGAAGGGTATGAACCTAATGGAGAAGGAATGTTGTACCTACACGAATGTAGCGAAGACAAAGCCAAATATAATAGCAAACTTCTTCATTGGAAAATGGAGGAGTACAAAAATTTTCAACCCAACTACCTCTATATTGAGTCAGAGGAGATCAAGGAAAAGTAAGACAAACCAAAAGTTAGCCAGGAACCTACGAAGGAAGCAGAAGAGAAATGGACATTTTTGAAAAGTTTTGCAGAGTATACAGTAGGATATGTGGAGATTGATACAAGGCTGACACACCCAAATAATATAGAGAAATCAGAAAATGAACTGGAAAATATCAAATATGAAGGACCTTGGATAGTAGACATCAATCTAGGAACATAGGAGGAACCTAGGATGATTCACTATGGTGATGATTGGAACCCTGTACTGAAAGTGGTAGCTTTTAAGATATTATTAGAATATAAGGATGTCTTTTCATGGACATATAAGGACCTAAAATGAGTACCATAGAAATTGTGTGTCCACAAGATTATTTTAATACCTAGATCTCAACCTGCAAGAAGGAGACCATATAGAATGAACCCAAAGTATTTTGCATTAGTGAATACAGAGATAGAAAAGATGTTGGAAGCAGGAATAATCTCCAGGGTGACAACCATTGAATGGGTTTCACCTATAGTGATCACCTTTAAGAAGGGAGTAGACAAGATCATAATATTTGTGGACTTTAGGAGTCTAAACATAGTAACTATTATGGAACCTTTCCCTATTCCCTTCACAGATTATATCTTGGAAGAAGTCGTAGGACATGAGATCTATTCATTTTTGGATGGATTCTCGGGATACAATAAAATCAATATAGCCAAGGAGGATAAGCTGAAGACCACATTTATTTTGGAGAATAAAATCTACACATACAACCAAATGCCATTCGGTATCTGTACTGCCCCAACTACATTTCAGTGTATCATACTGTATATATTCGATCAGTTGGCAATAGGGAACTTTAAAGAATTTTTGGATGATTACTCCATTTATGGGAATATCAAGGAACATCTTCCTACCCTCAATGAATGTATGAGTAGGTGCAAAAATACACAAATATCATTAAATCCTGGGAAATGCTATTTTATGGTATCATATGGGAAACTATTGGGACACATTGTGTGTAGTGAAGGATTGAAGATAGATCCTGATAAGATCCGTGTGATATTACACATGGAAGAACCATTTTATGTGAGTTCACTTAAAAACTTCCTTGGATCGACGGGTTACTATCGAGGGTTTATAAAGAATTATGCACATGTATCATACCCATTAGATTCCTTGATGAAGAAGAATTTTCCTTTCAGATGGATGGAGGAGCACCAAGGAGCTTTCAAGGAGCTGAAGGCTAAGCTTGTGAGTAGTCCAATTTCGGTATTACCAAACTGGGATAAGGAATCCCATGTCCATATTGATGCTTCAATTTTTGAAATTGGATGTGCTTTAACACAATAAGGGTAGTTTAGGCTAGATCAGCCTATCTTCTTTGTTAGTCACATTTTATCAAGGCCAAAGAGAAATTATAGTACAATATAAAGAGAAACTTTGGGAATGTTATATGCAGTTTAGAATTTTAGGCATTACCTATTGGCAAATCCCTTTGCCTTCTATGTAGATCACCAAGCATTTTTATAATTTATAAATAAACTAGTGATACAAGGGTGAGTTAGCAGGTGGCTCATCGTCCTATATAAGTTCATATTCCAAGTAGTGGTGAGGCTTGGTAAGAAGCACGTGATTACAGACCAATTGTCTCAGATATGATCAAGGGAACCTATAGGAACAGGAGTTCCTGATGAATTTCTAGATGCATAATTATTTACCATAAATGTTTTTCCATCATGGTACAAGTTGGTTGACCAATACCTATCCACAGGAGAGTTGCCATAAGAAATGATAGCAACCAAGAAAAATAAAGTAATAATAAAGTCATCACCTTTCCAGATAATAGCAGGATTGCTGTATAAAATAATAAGTGATGGTATCCTACGAATATGTGTAATGGAGGAAGAAGTCAAAGTAGCATTGGAAGAGGCTCATGTAGGCTTGGCAGGAGGACATATGGGACCAGATGCGATTGCTAGAAATATATTTCTAGCAAGACTATGGTGGCCCACATTGTATAATTATGCAAATGAGTATGTGAAATCATGGATACTTGCCAAAGGGCAAGAAATATGGTAAAGAGGGACTTTATGACCTTGCATCCATCACAACCACAAGAGTTATTTGAACAATGAGGATTGGAATTCGTAGGATCATTGAAGACATCTCGAAGAAGGAAGTGTAGATACATCATAGTAGTGATATAATATTTGATAAAATAGGTTGAAGCAATAGAATTACTTGATAACTTGATAAAAAGTATAGCAAGATTCTTGTATGAACAAGCAATCAGAAGGTTTGGTATTCTGCTACAAATAAGAAGTGATCGAGGAGGACACTTTGTTAATGAGATCATCAAGACGCCACAGAATTCAATATTTTGAACTCACTATCTAGTCTATATTATCCTAGAGCGAACGAGCAGGTGGAAGCAACAAATAAAGTCTTCGTATCTACTCTATATACAACCTATGGAATAGAGGAAGCAGATTGGGAGGAAAGGCTACCATATGTTTTGTGGGTATATAGAACAAATTTTAAACCTACAATAGAACATACACATTTCCAATTAATGTATGGACATGAAGCAGTAGTGCCAGTTGAATTCTTGATACCAAGTTTGAGAGTCACGGTAGAGCATTGCTTGGATGATTAAGAAAGTTTGGAAGAGCAACTGAAAAAACTGATAAAATTGGATGAAAGAAGAGTCATGGTGCAATGGTCGATTGAGGTAGCTCAAAAAATATGAAAGGCATGGCATGGAAAATATTTGAGGAAGTTAGAACTTAGTCTGGGTGACTTGGTTCCGTTGAGAAGCAACACACCCCCACTAAAAAAATGAAATTCCATCCTTTGAAAATATTTAGTTTTCATTTTGCCATAGGGACCCTCTTGATGTTTTTCAGGTTTTAATTCCAAATTTTGCTTGCCTCCTTCTTCTTCAAGTTTTGCATATACCAAAGCATTTAAGTAGGCTTGCATATGGCTTTGATTTGAGTTTAGAATTTATTTGTTATGTTAGAATCATTCTGAGTAAAGAAGATCTTTCACTAATATGTAAAAATGCGAGGATACATATGAATAAATTCATTGGAGTCAACCTACAATTTCTGGAAAATTTGCAAAGTAGAAGTAACTTGAGAAAACGTCGCGATTTCGCGACATATGCCATTTTTGGAAACATCAAAACCAAACCCATGTGACATATTCCATTTTTGGAAACGTCGCGATATCGCGACACATTTTGATTGGAAGGAAAGCTTGCGGAGATGTCACGATTTCATGACCTATTCCATTTTCGCGACGTCATAAGCTTGAAAGAAATGAAGTATGGAAAACGTCACGATTTCGCGACACATTTGGATCAGAAGCAAAGCTCAAGGAAAACGTCGCGATTTCGCGACATATGTTGTTTAAAGGCAAATCTTGAGGAAGTGTCATGATTTCATGACAGGTTTTGGAAGAAAGAGCCAAGCCACGAAACGTCGCGATATCGCGACATGGTTTAGACAGAAAGAAGCTAAGTGACAAAAGTGTCGCGATATCGCGACGTGTCATGTTTTCACGACATATTTGGACTAGAAAGTGCCGAGAAAGAAAACATCGCAAAATCATGACAAGTCTTAAGTGAAGGCATAGCTCAAAGAAAACGTCACGAAATCGCGACAAGTCTTAAGTGAAGGCATAGCTCAAAGAAAGCGTCACGAAATCGTGACAAGTCTTAAGTGAAGGCATAGCTCAAAGAAACGTCACGAAATCGTGACAAGTCTTAAGTGAAGGCATAGCTCAAAGAAAACGTCACGAAATCATGACAAGTCTTAAGTGAAGGCATAGCTCAAAGAAAACATCTTAAGGAAATAAAAAGTAATACAGTAAGGAAAAAAAAAAAGACAGAAGAACAAAAAAGTCGAAAACAAGTCTTAAGTGAAGGCATAGCTCAAAGAAACGTCTGAAACATGACAAGTCTTAAGTGAAGAATAGTAAGAAAAATCATGACAAGTCTTAAGTGAAGGTATAGCTCAAAGAAAAAATCACAAAATCATGACAAGTCTTAAGTGAAGTAAAAAAAAACTCAAATAGACAAGTTTAAGTGAAGAAAAAGAGAAGAAAAAACATAGTTAAGTGAAAAAGAATAAAATGAGACAAGTCTTAAGAAAAAAAAAAAGCACAAGTCTTAAGTGAAGGCATAGCTCAAAGAAAATGTCATGAAATCATGACAAGTGTTAAGTGGAGGCACAAGTGAAGGGAAGACGTCGCGATTTCGTGACACGTCACGATTTCACGACAGACAAGCTCGAAGGAAGAAAAGTGAAGTATGGAAAACGTCGTGATTTCATGACACGTGTCAAAAGAAATCAAGCCGACATGTGATAAACATTAGGGTTTAATTTAATAATATTAAAATGCTAATCCTGGTTTTGTCTTTTGCAGAAAGCCATCTGGCAGTTGCATACTAGCGGAAGTAATGGCGAAAAGGACAAAATAAGCGCGGATCAAGCGAAGGCCGTCAGATGGAAATGTGAGATGCCGAGAATTTTTGGTCCATCCAGATTTTATAGATCTGGCCGCAAAGAGACTTTACGGTGACTAAGCAACTGCCTCATTTAATGGAATATGTCAGAAATTGACCGAAAAATGAAAATATCTACACACGATTATCGAAATTTGCCGATGGACGCATTTAACAGGAGAATTTATGGTGAAAGTAATGGCATGCAGAGAATTTCAACTCAGAGGCGGCTCTGCGAAGATAAAATGTCAGAGAAACCAGTGACTCATCCAAATTTCTCTGAGGAATTAATGAGACGCTCCCGATAGATGCACCAGAAAGATGAAGATACCTTCACACGCAGTGCCCATTTATGGAATATATCGACGACCGACTAGAAAACGAAGATATTTACTTGCAGTTACATATGGATGAGAATAATATCAGATCATGCCTTCTCCATTTATGGCAAGTAACTGCACTAAGATTTGCAGAATGGTTAGGTTTTATCAAAACTCTATTTTAAAAGACCTTATATTGTAAAACCTGGGTAGTAGAGTTTAAGTGATAAGATTTAGGGTTTTGGAAGAAGATATTTCTGAAAAGATCAGGGTTTGTCCTGAGTCTATATATACTTCTTTCGGATGTAAACTCAAGAGGCGGAAACTTAGAATAAAAAGCTATTGGAGCAATTTCCTGCAAATCTTGTTTGAATGCTTTGTTCTGGACCTGGAGTTGGTGTAGTTTCATTTTCTGTGATAGCATGGCCAGGAGCCTAATCTCTTTCAGACTGCGATAAGTTCATCTTCTTTTGTTTTCGTTTCATTAAGGTTTATTTAATTTATGTTGTAGATCTGTGTTATCAAAGATTGGGTATGCTACTAGGCTTCATTCTTTTTATTGTATGCTAGGGAAAATTATAGATTTAAGGTTCAGGCCTGTTCTAATTGCTCTGTCCTCACTGTGCGAGCTAAGTTGCTGGTGAGAGATACCAATTTCAACTGACTTTCCTTCTGTTTGTGATTTTCTTTCAGATCTGTTTTGTCTCTGTCTTATGCTCTTAGTGGAAGGTGATCTTAGAAAGCTGGACACTTTCCTCTTTGATTTGTTCTATTGTGAAGCTAACTGGTATAACTAAAATTGGTAGTTTTGGTTTTGCGGCTAAGTTAGGTAAACTTCTCTTCTCGCCCTACTCTACTCTCTCTGTTCCACCGATTGAATGATCCATTTTTATCTTCTTTAGAATTTGTCTTTTATTTAAAACCGCTAAAACATAAAGAGCTAGATCAAAGAACTGATTGTAAATCTGAGTGTCCACAAAGATAACCAATTCCAAAAACATTACTGAACTAAAGTCCAGAACCCGTTGTAAGGTAACAGACAATCCACTTGAAAACTATTCCAGAAGCGGAAAAGAGTGAATAGACATTCGACCCAACTCTGTAACTCACACCTTGGATATCCAACAAGATCCTAAAGTGAGTGGGATTTATCCCTTATAAGTGTTATCAGGGTTTCATGCTCATTCTTCACAGGGTGTGTATAAAAGTCGAACCAACATTTAAAATTGGTGCTAGAAGGAGGGCCTGAAGTTCAGTAGTTTGTTAAGGATTGTAAGGTTGTAAGTGCTGGTGAAAAAGTTGGATTCTAATTATAGAGTAACAAGGTCCCACTCCAGAGCTGGAGAGCTCCTTGTGCCTGAGTTAGAAACCCCCAGAAGAAGCAACCTCAAAAGGGCCAAGTCCTTGTCTGAAATAGTTTTGTCACCACTTGTAGTTACTCCAACTACAACTGAAAGTATCATCGTCAATCAAGTAGTAATGGCAAACTGGTTGGGTTCCACTGCCTTAAATATCCCGGGTGCAGCCCATGACCTGCCCAAAAATCCTGAGAGATATCTTCCCAGATACAAGCATGATGGAACTAGGACAGCAGAAGAACACCTAGTAGCATTCAAGAATGCTCTAAAATTGTTAAATGTACAACATGAAGATGTGGCTTGCAGATTGTTCCCGTTCACTCTCCAGGAGGGAGCATACGACTGGTTTTTGAATCTCACTAACGATTCTATTACCAGTTGGAATGACTTGGAAAAGGTTTTTGTATCGCAGTTTGGTGAAGTGATAGATCCCAGTGTATTATATCAACAATTTTCTGGTATTAAAAGAGAAATAAATGAATCTGTCAGATCTTACAATGTCAGATTTCAGAAGGCTTATGGTAGACTGACAGGTTATTATGTGCCAAATGCAGACCTGGCATTAGAAATTTTTAGGAATTCTCTAGATCCAATGACTTCTGTTTTCTTGAAAAGAGATGCCTCTATTACCAATCTAACAGAGGCTTACAAAGAAGCTCTAGTTCTTGAAAGACAACTGGGACCTCAACCTTTGAATGCTCATCAAACTCCTTTTGTGACACAGGGTACCCCTATTTTCAATCCCATACCACATCAGATGATGTTGCCAATACATCAAACTCCACCATCAAGAAATCCATTGGCTGTAACACCTGCTGAAAATGTACAAAATCCAGGTAAAGAAGCTGATAACACAAGAGTCGAGGAAGTGTCAAAAATAGTCCAAAAGTTGGCAAATGACTTTTTAAGTTTTAAAAGGCAGGTTTCTACTGGGGAGAACTCAAACAGGTTTTCTTATCAGCAGAATAGATTCACTCGGCCCCCATACGAACCCAATAAGGATTATAAAGGTAAAGGGCATGATGTAAATATTTGTGACTTGGCTTTGCCTAACTGGTGCAGGATACATGCTACTTCTCAAAGACGGGGAATTGGATTGTTTGGAATTCCGTAACGCCTTTGAAGCTTTATCCGATGAGTTGATTTCTCCCAAACATCAAAGAAATGCGGATGGCCCAAGTTCATCCAGCCATAGTGCAGCTATGGTCTTAGATTCTTTCACTTTTCCAGGTGAGTCTAAGAATGTAGTGGAGATGCCTATGGATGAGGTGCAGGCTTTTCAACAATACAGGAGGGACAACTACAACCTCAAAAATAGAAATCTGGAGCCCAACACTACATCTACCCCTCCGGACAACTCCCACAATGTTCCTCCGGATCCATCTTCAAGCAATAACCCATCTCCACCCAAGGGAGGAAATCCGAGAGGACCAGATGCATTTGTCCCTCCACTCAATAAGGGATATAATATAGTGGAGGACATGAAGAAGATCAAAGCTAATATCACTCTCCATGAGTTAGCTCAAATTTTGGAACAGAGGGATAACTTGATTAAAACATACTCTGGGCCTACTACCAAATATTTGGACAAGGGAAAGAAGATGGCAAATGCAAATGTGGCCATGTATAAAGAGAAGACTGAAGTTCCGCCTTTTCTACTGACTGTTCGTATATTTGGGAAAAACTTACACAACTGTCTGGTAGATTCGGGTGCTTCAGCTAATGTTATGCCTTTGGCCATTTGTCAACAGTTGGGTTTAACCCCAATGAAGTCTGAAAGAAGAGTTGTCCAATTGGATAAATCAGAGGTTAAAGTAGTAGGTGAACTTCAGAATATTCATATCCAGTTAGCATCTGAGCCAAGGGCACAACACAGAATTGAAATTCAGGTGGTAGATATTCCTGTGGGGTACGGGATGCTTCTGAGCAGGGATTGGTCAAAATATTTGAATGGATACTTGGCAACTGATTTTTCACATATGTGGTTGCCGTGGAAAGGAGTTGCAAACCAATTAAGGGTTGAAAGAGAACCTAGATACAAACATACGATCACTGAATATAATGCAGAAAATGAGACTGTAAATATTGCTGATGTAGATATTGGGGTTTATAATTTAACAACGGGACAAAATGAGAAGCTTAGTAAAGCTCATCTTGTTCATAATAATGAAGTTTGGACGCTTCATGTGGATGGGGCTAAATCTAAACAGGGTTCTGGTACAGGGGCAGTTCTTAAAGGACCTGAGAGTCAGACATATTTTATGTCTTATCGCCTACAGTTCCCTTGCACAAATAATTTAGCAGAATATGAAGCACTGGTGCTAGGATTGAAATTTGCTTTGGACAGAGGTGTAAGAAATATCCAAGTTTTTATAGATTCAGAGTTGGTGGCTAATCAAGTTAAAGGTAAATTTCAGTGCAAAGCATCCTACTTAAAAGGATACAAACACCGAGCGTGGGATCTCGTGGAAGATTTTGATGCTTTTAATTTAACGCACATACCTAGAGAGCAGAATTCACGTGCAGATGTCTTAGCTTCATCAGCCGCAAGTCTGAAGCCACCTGGAAGAGTTCAAATGGAACAAATTTTTGATCGAGTTAGTCCCTTGTCCTTCGGTCCCAAATAATGTAGATAATTTTCAGGTTTTCTCTGATGATCAACAGATTATAAACTTTTTACAGAGTACCAATGCGTTTGAAAATGCTATAATCGATGATGGACAAAGGGATACTCTGCTGGAACAGTTAGACGATGAAAGGGGAATAATAAGGTTGAAAGATAACAGAATTCCAAAAGGGATGGTGGAACTGGAGCGGCTGTTTGATGTTGACCAAATTAAGCAAAAGGTGAGTTCTGGGGATTCTATTGGTGTAACAAACAGTGAGACTGAGAACCTGAACGTGGGGACTGAAGAAGATCCCAGGCACCTTAAGTTGGCTAAAACTTGTGACCCTAAAATAAAAAGAAATATGATTGAATTTCTTCACAGGTCCAAGGATGTTATGGCCTGGTCTTACAAAGACTTAAAGGTTTTTGATCCGAAAGTTTACACCCATGTTATACCTTTAAAAGAGTTTTGCAAACCTTTTCGGCAAAAATAGAGGCATGTCAACGCTTTGCTAGAGCCCCTCATCAAGAAGGAGGTAGAAAAATTATTGAGTGCCGCCATTATTTTTCCCGTTAGGCATTCTACTTGGGTGGCCAATTTGGTGCCGGTCATAAAGAAAAATGGAGAGATCCGCTTGTGTGTGGATTTTAGAAACTTGAACAAAGCATCTGAGAAAGATAATTATCCTCTGCCTTCCATGGATGAGGTGCTACAGATTGTCAATGGTTCGGAAATGATGTCTTTCTTAGACGGTTTCTCAGGGTATAATCAGATATTAGTTGAAAAGGAAGACAGGATGAAAACTGCCTTCACAACCAAGTGGGGAACTTTCGCCTACAAAAGAATGTCATTTGGATTGACTAATGCCGGAGCTACTTTTCAACGTGCAATGGATCATGCTTTCAAAGGCCTTATGGGTAAGTGCATCGTTGTCTACATGGATGACTTGACAGTTTTCTCTAAATCCCGGTTTGACCACGTGAAGCACTTGGAGTCTGTTTTCAACAAATGCAGGGAGTTCGACATTTCTTTGAACCCAAAGAAGTGTGTTTTTGGTGTAACCGAAGGAAATCTCCTTGGACACTTGATCACCAAAGATGGCATTTCCATGGATCCTGACAGAGTTGAAGCCATATCCGGGATACCCTTTCCCAACTCTAAGAAAGAGTTAAGATCCTTTTTTGGGAAAATTAATTTTGTCAGAAAATTCATCTCCGGCTTCGCAGAAATAGTCAAGCCACTGAATGACATGCTGAAGGAAACTGCTAAGATCGTTTGGACAACAGAAGCCAAAACAGCGTTCCAGGAGATCAAATCTGCCATCCAACAAGCTCCAGTGCTGGTGAGCCCAGACTTCAGTACAAATTTTTATTTGTACTCTTTTTCTTCTGAACACACACTTGCTGCGGTTTTGACCCAACGAAGAGAAACAGGGGAGCATCCGATTGCCTTCAAGAGTACCAACTTAAAGGGGGCTGAGCTCAAATACTCTCGCTTGGATAAGCAAGCCTATGCCTTAGTAAGAGCAGTTAAGCAATTCGAGCACTACATACTAAGAAGCAAAGTCCATGCTATAGTTCCTGATCCAACTGTCAAATACTTGTTAAGCCAAGACGAATTGGGTGAGCTGAGAGGTAATTGGGTTACAAGACTGCAGGAATACGACTTAGAAATTTGGCCTACAAAATTAATCAGAGGACTTGGGTTGTCTCGACATATTGCTGAAGTACCTGTACAAGGAGAAATTAATCAGCTGGATTCTGGATTCGATGATTGGTATGGAGATATCATTCATTTGTTGCAATTTGGAATTTGCCCATCTCACCTGAATAGAACCCAGAGAAGAGCACTAAAGTTGAAATCTGCTCATTTTTTGCTCAAAGGAGGTAACTTGTATAGAGAAAATTATGCTGGCATATTCTTAAGATGCATTTCTCAGAATGAAGTCAATGAGGTGATGTCCAGTTTTCATGAGAAGTTAGGGGCATGGCATTCTTCAGGTTTCGCTACCGCACACAAGATATTGAGAGCAAGGCTATTACTGGCCTACATTGTTTAAAGATGCACATCAGCATGTGAGAACTTGCCATCAATGTCAGACTTTTGCATCCAAAGAGGCTAATCGAGCTCTACCATTGCAGCCTATTGTAATAAACAAACCTTTTATGCAATGGGGACTTGACTTTGTGGGTGTGATAAACCCAAATTCATCAACAGGGCATAAGTATGTTCTAACAACCATCGATTATTGCACAAGATGGGTTGAAGCAGCAACCACCATGAGGAGTACAACCCATGAGGTGATCGAATTTCTAGAGTCAAATATCATAACCAGGTTTGGAGTTCCTTTGAATTTGGTGTGCGACAACGGGCCAGCCTTTCAATCATTAGAGTTTGCAGAGTGGGCATACCGGATGGGGATAGTCATCAGATTTGCATCCAACTATTACCCCCAGGGTAATGGACTAGCTGAGTCCACAAATAAGAATCTGATGAATGCCATTAAGAAGTCTGTCATAGACAAACCCAGACAGTGGCACACATTACTGAAATATGCACTTTGGGCTGACAAGATAAGACATAAAGTAGCTCTTAAGACTTCCCCATTTGCTTTGTTGTATGGTATTCAGCCCATTGTTCCTATTTCTTTGAAATTGCCCACTTATCAATTTGTTTTAGACTATTTTGAGGATCAAGCAGATGCAGAGGCTCGTATTTTGGATTTAACTAATTTGCAGGATCGAACGACTTCAAGCCCTGGAACATTTCAGTCGAGCACCAAGAAACAGTCAAGCACTGGTTTGACAAAAGAGCCAGAGTGAAGGCCTTCAGACTCGCAGACCTGGTGCTTCTATGGGACAAAGCCCATGAAAAGAAAGGTAAACACACAAAGTTGCAACCGCTATGGATAGGGCCATACCAGATTGCCGAGATCCTAGGTAATAATGCATTTCATCTACAGGACCTTGAGGGTAATTTTTTGAACCTTCCTGTTAATGGTCAATACCTAAAGCATTATTTCTCAATTGTTCCATCCAATACATCATTTGAATAAATCACAAAGACGTTGTAACATGTGTATATATTGTAAATAAGCTTTGAAGTAGTTTGTTTTTATTTTATTTTGTTTGTTTTTAAAGTTCTATGTTTTATCCTTTGGGGTCTATACAAATTTCTTTTAGCTTTTAAAACTCTATTTTTTTTAAGTTTTGCCTGGGCAGCAAAGAAAGAATCAGCCTTTAAAAATTGTTTTTATTCTGAGTTCAAAATCTAGTGTTCATTTTGTTTTATTCTAATTAAGAGATAGTCTGCTTAAACTGAACAGTGGAACTATTTTGTTATTCAGAACAATAGTAGAAAGATAATTGGATTTTGTGTCTTGCTTGCCACAATTATTTTAATTATAAAGAAACTACTATACTGTTTGGCTAGAGAACTCCCAGGGAATCCAAGAAAAGTTGGTCGTAAGAGGGGACTCGATTCGTGAAATTATTTGAGTATCCATAGAGGCTATCGGTACCCGCTTTCCAGATCGATGAAGAATAAAAAAATTGTTTTTAGCAAGGCTTTCCAGATTTCGGTATATTTCAAAAGAGAGAGAGAGAAGGTGAAAATTGAGCAGGGCAACATAAAACTGACACTCTTTTCTACACAAAAAAAAAGGAAAGAAGAAGTTATGTAATGAAAGAGATAGCCAAGGCTCCAGAAGATGTTTTCTTTTACCAAGTTGTAGATACCACCTCATAGTTGTGGATCAGGGTCGTGAAAATCTAAAGAGTAACTCTGTCGGGGCTATAAAAGGCTAAACTAGTAAACAGAGCCCTACTCGGTTTCCCCTTTCATAATCTAGAAAAGCTGATCAATCCGAAGTAAAACATTCGAAGGCCCAGTCATCCTTGAAGAAAGTTATACGCTTATAATTGCACATCAGAAATCTTCCTTAAGTGATTCAACCTAGTATGTCCTTGGGAAATTTTAACAACTATCAGGTAGTAGTTAAATTATTTTGAAGAATATTTGTGGCAAAGCATGGTACATGGTCTATATTGTTTTGAAACTAGAGTCTTGGATTCTAAAATAGTGCTACTATTTTCCTCGCAGATATCGCCATTTGTTGAGAAGCAACACACCCCCACTAAAAAAATGAAATTCCATCCTTTGAAAATATTTAGTTTTCATTTTGCCATAGGGACCCTCTTGATGTTTTCCAGGTTTTAATTCCAAATTTTGCTTGCCTCCTTCTTCAAGTTTTGCATATACCAAAGTATCTAAGTAGGCTTGCATATGGCTTTGATTTGAGTTTAGAATTTATTTGTTATGTTAGAATCATTCTGAGTAAAGAAGATCTTTCACTAATATGTAAAAATGCAGGATACATATGAATAAATTCATTAGAGTCAACCTACAATTTCTGGAAAATTTGCAAAGTAGAAGTAACTTGAGAAAACGTCGCGATTTCGTGACATATTCCATTTTTGGAAACGTCACGATTTCACGACATATTCCATTTTTGGAAACGTCACGATATCGCGACACATTTTGATTGGAAGGAAAGCTTGCGGAGATGTCACAATTTCGTGACTTCCATTTTCGCGACGTCATAAGCTTGAAAGAAATGAAGTATGGAAAACGTCGCGATTTCGTGACACATTTGGATCAGAAGCAAAGCTCAAGGAAAACGTCATGATTTCATGACATATGTTGTTTAAAGGCAAATCTTGAGGAAGTGTCATGATTTCACGACAGGTTTTGGAAGAAAGAGCCAAGGTGATGAAAACGTCGCGATTTCACGACAGGTTTTGGAAGAAAGAGCCAAGTACCATGGAAACGTCGCGATATCGCGACATGGTTTAGAAAGAAGCTAAGTGACAAACGTCGTGATATCCGACTGTCATTTTTGTGAGCTATTTGGCTAGAAAGTGCCAAGAAATTGGAAACGTCACGAAATCATGACAAGTCTTAAGTGAAGGCTAGTAAGAAACATCACGAAATCGCGACAAGTCTTAAGTGAAGGCATAGCTCAAGAAACGTCACGAAATCATGACAAGTCTTAAGTGAAGATAACTCGAAACGACGTGAAGGGAAACGTCACGAAATCATACGTGAAAGAGACTCAGAAAATGACGTTTGGGAAAGTCACAAATCGCGACAGTCTTAATGAAGTATAGAACGAAATCACGACAGTCTAATGAAGGTACACAGAAACGTCGTGAAATCGCGACAAGTCTTAAGTGAAGGCATAGCTCAAAGAAACATCACGAAATCGTGACAAATCTTAAGTGAAGGAAAATAGACGTCAAAGATGTCACAAATCATGACACTTAGTGAAGGCAGAGAAATCGCGACAGTCTTAATGAAGGCAAAAGAAACGTCGTGAAATCGCAACAAGTGTTAAGTGGAGGCACAAGTGAAGGGAAGACATCGCGATTTCGTGACACGTCATGATTTCGCGATAGACAAGTTCAAAGGAAGAAAAGTGAAGGAACGTCGCGATTTGGCACTCCATTTCGTGACATGTCGCGGTTTCGTGACAGAGAAAAGAAAAGTGAAAAGCAGCTTGAGGAAAACGTCACGTTATCGTGACACGTGTCAAAAGAAATCAAGCCGACGTGTGATAAACATTAGGGTTTAATTTAATAATATTAAAATGCTAATCCTGGTTTTGTCTTTTGCAGAAAGCCATCTGGCAGTTGCATACTAGCGGAAGTAATGGCGAAAAAGACAAAATAAGCGCGGATCAAGCGAAGGCCGTCAGATGGAAATGTGAGATGCCGAGAATTTTTGGTCCATCCATATTTTATAGATCTGGCCGCAAAGAGACTTTACGGTGACTAAGCAACTGCCTCATTTAATGGAATATGTCGAAAATTGATCGAAAAATGAAAATATCTACACACAGTTATCGAAATTTGCCGATGGACGCATTTAACGAGAGAATTTATGGTGAAAGTAATGGCGTGTAGAGAATTTCAACTCAGAGGTGGCTCTACGAAGATAAAATGTCAGAGAAACCAGTGACTCATCCGAATTTCTCTGAGGAATTAATGAGACGCTCCGACGGATGCACCAAAAAGATGAAGATACCTTCACACGCAGTGCCCATTTATGGAATATATCGGCGACCGGCCAAAAAACGAAGATATTTACTTGCAGTTATAGATGGATGAGAATAATATCAGATCATGCCTTCTCCATTTATGGCAAGTAACTGCACTAAGATTTGCAGAATGGTTAGGTTTTATCAAAACTCTATTTTAAAAGACCTTATATTGTAAAACCTGGGTAGTAGAGTTTAAGTGATAAGATTTAGGGTTTTGGAAGAAGATATTTCTGAAAAGATCAGGGTTTGTCCTGAGTCTATATATACTTCTTCCGGATGTAAACTCAGGAGGTGGAAACTTAGAATAAAAAGCTATTGGAGCAATTTCCTGCAAATCTTGTTTGAATGCTTTGTTCTGGACCTGGAGTTGGTGTAGTTTCATTTTCTGTGATAGCATGGCCAGGAGCCTAATCTCTTTCAGACTGCGATAAGTTCATCTTCTTTTGTTTTCGTTTCATTAAGGTTTATTTAATTTATGTTGTAGATCTGTGTTATCAAAGATTGGGTATGCTACTAGGCTTCATTCTTTTTATTGTATGCTAGGGAAAATTATAGATTTAAGGTTCAGGCCTGTTCTAATTGCTCTGTCCTCACTGTGCGAGCTAAGCTGCTGGTGAGAGATACCAATTTCAACTGACTTTCCTTCTGTTTGTGATTTTCTTTCAGATCTATTTTGTCTCTGTCTTATGCTCTTAGTGGAAGGTGATCTTAGAAAGCTGGACACTTTCCTCTTTGATTTGTTCTATTGTGAAGCTAACCGGTATAACTAAAATTGGTAGTTTTGGTTTTGTAGCTAAGTTAGGTAAACTTCTCTTTCTCGCCCTACTCTACTCTCTCTGTTCCACCGATTGAATGATCCATTTTTATTTTCTTTAGAATTTGTCTTTTATTTAAATCTGCTAAAACATAAAGAGCTAGATCAAAGAACCGATTGTAAATCTGAGTGTCCACAAAGATAACCAATTCCAAAAACATTACTGAACTAAAGTCCAGAACCCGTTGTAAGGTAACAGACAGTCCACTTGAAACTATTCCAGAAGCGAAAAAGAGTGAATAGACATTCGACCCAACTCTGTAACTCACACCTTGGATATCCCAACAAGATCCTAAAGTGAGTGGGATTTATCCCTTATAAGTGTTATCGGGATTTCATGCTCATTCTTCACAGGGTGTGTATAAAAGTCGAACCAACAGGTTCTAAAGTTCAATGGGAAGCAGGAAATCAAGCCCGGTAAGCTAAAGATGTTATGGCCTGGTCCCTATAAAGTAGTTGAAGCAAATAATAATGGAGTAGTCAAGTTATAGAACTTGAATGGGACAGAGGTGCCTGATACTGTAAATGGATCAAAGTTGAAGCCTTACAAGGTACAATGCTTATTCATTTCCTCAGAAGAAATTGAATGATGAAGATGAGAAAAAGCTCAAATAGGAGCTCAGAGTGAGTCAAGTCCATCACAGAAGGAGCCTGATACATGACTCATACATTTATTTGCATAAGATGAGGAACCACGACCAACCATAGAACAACAAGAGTTGGCATATCAGCCCTGAGAAAGAAGAAGATTACGAGTACATGTCAGATTTGCTGATGGTACTGAGCGAGTAGAAGAAGAATATGAAGAATGGATTCCTACAAATAAAAGAGGCTATTAGGAGATAGTATTGTTACCCAGGAATAGGGTAATGTAGGAAGAAGCAACCCCAGTAAGTAGAAATAGGATGTATCCTCAGGTAGAATGGAGGGAACTACCCCAGTAAGTGGAATGATGAAGAAGGATATGGCTAATAGTACGATACAAAGATAGAGTGGACACATTTAAAATGGAAGTTTAAGAGGAGGATAAGAATGATACCATTGATCAAGAATTGGCTAGAATTAATCCATTGGCTCAAATAGGGCTATTACAATAGAAAATATGATTACAGACTCAACAACTACAAGAAGAATATCAAATGTTGCAAGGTCATAATGCAATATTGAGAGAGCAAATCATCCAAGAATTGGATGGAACAATACGAAGGTTGAAGGAACAAATGGTATCTAGGGTACAAGATATTGAAAGGGAACCTAAGGAGATTGAGGAACTAACTCAAAGAAGTGGTGGAGGGAATGATGGCGTAAGCACAAGTTCATAGGTACCACTGAGTAATCCACCAATGACAAACGAAGATGCAAATATGCTTTAGCAAGACATTGAAGAAGCAACCACATCACCTGAATCACAAGGTAATATATAACTATATTTGAGTGACTCCAATAATGAAGGAATGCCTTGGCTAGTAATGGAACCTAGTATAGGAAGTAGTGATGAGGATGATTTTCTAGAAAACCCTCATAATACTCTAGGTAATAGTGATCCCCCAGCATGTACAACAACACAACAAAAAATATGGATACCGTGGGTACATCAAACCAAACTTGACCTGCAAGCATATAAAATAGCCTATTGAAAGTTGAGAAGACAAAGGAGAGAAGTAAGGAGATTAGTGATATTGATGAATTTACCAACTGATTGGATGGAACAGAGAGAAGAGAATCATAATCACTCATGTTTTGATATGGAATTTTTTGACGCATATAGAGAGGTTTTGGCAACATCATCTCCACAAATAAAATTTAAAGAAAGAAGATGAAGATGTTGCCTAGCACGTGCAGATCATAAAATTCGGGCACTGTGACAATTATCACTAAGTACAATGAGAAGCAAAAGTATACTAGCCAACATTGAGTTGGTAGAGATAACTCTTAATACCTGAACAATGGGAGGAAGGAATAGGGAAAGACCCCTACGGCTTCAGACAAGAAGGGGAGGAGGTATTCGACTATGAAATGAACAAGCACAAGGTGATGTTACAATCAAAGGAGGAAGAGGACGAGGAAGGTTCTGACCCCCTACTCCTAGATGGCCAGGAGATACACCCTTAGCCTATATGAATTGGATAAGGAATCTATGAGGGTTACCAAGAATTAGGGGAATCTTACTAAATCCTACAAGGTAACGTATAGGGGGACAACCATCCTTAATACGACAAGGACCTCGATGAGTGATAGGTGGTAGAGGGTTACACTAAGAAAGAGAGGAATCACCATTGGAATAGAGAAACCCAATGTCAATAGGAATAGGATGGGAGGACACTCACACAGAAGAGGCCTTCTTTGGTAGAGGAAGAGTGATGAGCCTCGAAAATGCTCATATTTTGTATGAGTTTCATTGATTATTATGCGGCAATATAATAGGAACTATGTACTTTTATGAATTATTATGTAATTATTTAATAGAATTGTGTGTGTTATCTAATTTGTGTGTTTTAGTGTGTTTTTGTGGAAATGTAGTTGGTTTTGACAGATTTGGATCAGTCGAGGTCCTTCATGGACCTGGCACTCTATTTCTTTCAGGATCAAGGCATGGTGAGTAGGTGCCTTCCTCTTCAAGGAAGGCACCAGGAGAAGGTAGGTGCCTTCCTCTTCAAGGAAGGTGCCAACAGAAGGTAGGCGCCTTCCATATAAAGAAGGCGCCCGACATACTTAGGTGCCTTCCGCATAAGGAAGGCGCCCCATGCAAGGCAAGGCGCCTTCCGCATAAAGAAGGCGCCCAACATCAGTAGGCGCCTTCCCCATGAAGAAGGCACCCGATCTTAGTAGGCACCTTCCACATGAGGAAGGCGCTCAACATTAGTATGCACCTTCTGCATAAAGAAGGTGCCTGCCAAAGCACTTGAGGAAGGCACCTTCCTCATAGAGAAGGTGCCTCCATTTTTTGCTAGTTGACCAGATAAAGAGACGTGGGCAGTGTTGACCGGTGCAGTTCCAGTTCCACGTCACGCAAGACAATTCTAGAAATTGCACCAATGGATGAGAACATCTTACCTACGCTAGGTGAAGCATGATCCAGCTCAAGCAACTTGAACCAATCAGTGAACGCGCCACCATTAGGAACGATGACTATTTTTAGCAGATGTCGAATGCGGTTACCAGACTATCCCAGTTTAGTCTGGACTGAACTACTATTGTAACTTCCTTGTAATAGAAGATCTGTGTGTGTGCTATATAAACACACACATACCTCTCTGATAGATATCCAAAAGATTGAGAATACATTTATCATTATGAGGAGATAGAAGTATTGTAATAATTATTTTGCAATCATAATAAAGTTTGAGAGTTCCTAATCGCGTGTTCAGCTGGAAGGGAGCTGCTGGAGCTTGGGCCCACTCCAAGCTAGTATTCCTTCCCTTTTACTTGTGCTTTCCTAGACTAATTTCCTACTTTCATAGGTTTGCTTTCTGTACTATTATTTTCATTGTCGTAGTGAAATTATTTTCATGTCTAGTTAATTATGCACGTATGAATATTTACTTTCTAAGGATTTAATTATTCATACGTAAATTATTGTGGTGTGGATGAATAATTGTTGATATTTTAAACCCCCCAATGATAGAATTAGTCGGACTCATCTCAAAGTGGGTATTGTAAATGATCTTGTTTGAGACACTTCTAAAGTTTACGAAGCTCCCTAGGTTGACAATTTAAATGCACGGGCAGTGACAAAATAGGAACAAAATTAACCTGTGTTTGGCCCACAACATTTTGGTGTCATTTTCGGGGAAGTGCCTCTACTAGATTAATTGCAATACCTAAAAACCTTCCATCTGACTTTGTATGAGTTCCTCGAGAAAAAGAGGACCTGACGGTCATTTTGTAAAACAAAGTCCACCAAAATCTGAGTCAGCCGAACACTCTGAATTTGAATTAGATTCCCTAGAATTGTCACCAGCAGTCCACTGGAGTGAGAATCCTCACTTTGTGCAAAGTGCTTCCTCATCCCACCAACCTGGGGAAGAATGAACCATTGTAAACCCATTATTTAAGAGGACACCCTCAGAGGAAGCCCTATTGTGGAAAGTTGTAGAGGATCGGATGATAACACCAACCGATTTCAGAGCCTTGACTCAAAAAGTTTTGAATGACCGTGAGGCCATAAGAACTGCATTAGAGACCACATTTCCTAAAAAAATGGCCGAAGAAGAGGCTTCATCTGGCTTTAGTTTCCCAATTGAGGAAGGAGTAGGAGAAACCAAAATGAAAAACATATCCCCTGCTCACCTTCCTACCTTCAGAGGATACCCAACCGAGGACCCTGACCTATTTTTATTTAAGTTTGATGTTCTATGCAGGTCTATGGACTACAAATATGATACGCAGAAGTTGAAGCTCTTTCCTTCCACATTAGACGATGCAACTCTATGGTGGTTCATCGGTCTAGGAGACAAACACATTGCCACATGGGATCAAATGAAGAGGCTCTTTTTAGAGCAATATCAAGACTTTGGGAGAGCAAGAGACTCCAGAGAAGAGGTCCTGAGCATGACGTAGAAAGAAGATGAGTCTCTTGAGGAGTACTGGGAGAGATTCAATTTCAATCTTCAATGATCTCCTCACGCGAAGTTAGCCGACAAGTCTCTTAAAAGCATATTTTTGAGAGGACTTAACAATGAATCATTAGAAGCTCTCAACATGATCTCTGGAGGTGACGTCTACCAACACGCTATGGAAGATATCCGACAATTATGTCGGAACTACTCAAGAAGGAGAGGCAAGACCACTTCTAGAACCATGAAAGCAACTACTTCGATCACAAAAATAGAGATAGGCAACATGCTAGAAGATTTGAAAAGTGAGATGCTTTCGTCTCTAGCATTACAAATGGACACACTGCTATTGGAGAAAAAGAAGCAAGAAAATGAGGCAGCATTGGCTTATTTCTGCCCAAAATGTAGAGGAAAGCATGCAAAGAACGCATGCCCAGAAAACAAAGTCAGATTATGCGTGGTCTACAAACTAAATCACAAGACTCGATTGTGCCCACAATTTCCCAGTATCAAGGAGGATGTCGATGTTACGGAAGCCTATTTTATAGGCAATCAGAGGAGTTGGCCACAACCCCTACGGGGAATACGCCACCAGGAATGCCATCATATGGGGGAGGACCATACATGCCACAAGGCCAGCCTCAACCACCTAACATGGGGTGGTGGGGGCCATCGCCTTGGTCCAATGCACCCCCAGGAGCAACATTTCTGAACCAGCAACCCTGGATGCCATATCAATATCCTGGGAAATAGTGGAGAGGCCATGTTCCATGGAATCTTGCTCCATAGAATGTAGCACTAGCTCACCCCCATAAAAACCTATTGGCCTTGCCTATAGTGAGACATGCATAGCTACCCGCACAACCGACGGTGAATCCAAATAATAGAGTAAATCAGTCAGCATACAATGTTGAAGGTGAGATGTATCCGATGTATCATATTAGTTGCAATCCTATTCAGCTTAGATCAGGTAGACAACTAGGAGTAGAGACACCTCCATTGATAGAAGAGGAGGCAGATGTAGGAGAAACACCTCTTATAGAAGAGGTGGAAGAAGAAGTGGTTGAGAGAACAAAGGCTCCATTTCCTAACCGATTGCAAGAACAGAAGAAACAAACATAGTCGGAGTATGATATTATTTCTAGCTTGAAAAATCTCATAGTGACAATTCCACTTTTTCAAGCTATCCGAGACGTCTCGATATATACTAAGGTGATAAAGGAGATGTGCCTAAGAAAGTTAGGATGAAAAGTAACCCAGACTATCAATATCATGGGTAAGTTGGTAGATTTAATGATGGGGAAGGCATGTCATCCTAAATATGTAGACCCAGGTAGCCCAGTATTGATTGTAAAAATTGGGGGACATTCCTTGACCAATACGTTGGTCGATCTCGATGCAGCCATCAATGTGATGCCTCAGGAGACCATGTAGAGGCTACAACTCATAGATCTGAGACCCACCTCAATGGTGCTATAGCTGGCCGATCGATCAACCATAGCACCAGAAGGAATGTTGGAAGATATAATAGTGATGGTTGATGCATGGGAATATCCGATCGACTTCCTGGTTTTACAGTCTAAAACAAGGTTGGGTGGCTACCCACTTATCTTGGGAAGACCATGGTTGGTGATAGCCGATGCTTACATCAGCTATCGTGATGGCCTGATGACCATCTCCAATGGACAAAATATCAAAAGGTTGACCATTTCACCCCCTATGCAATCCATGGATTCATTGGGAGACCCTACGTTGACCAAGCATGGAGACAATGAGTTGTCCATAATCCAGCCAGTGATGGCATTGGATGAATTGGTGGAGGATGAAGATGAGGATGGTGCTATCATGGAATTCCTCCAGGGAGAATCCTCCATCACCATGCTTGAGTCACCATTGGTCGATGCCCAAAACCACCACGTTCAATAGATAAACATTGGGTCGGGAAAGACGTTAAACATCAATAGTGGGTTGACCCCCACATAGCTAACAAAAGTGGAAGAGCTCTTGGTAAAACACCAATGGGATTTTGCATGGGATTACTCAGATATGAAAGGTATCAGCCCAAAAATTTGTACCCATTGAATATACCTCAAAGAGCAGGCGACTCCAAGCAGGCAACCACAAAGAAGGATGAATCCAGCAATGAAAGACATTGTCAAGGCAGAGCTGCAAAAACTCTTGTCTACCGGATTCATCTATCCAATTTTTGATAGTGAGTGGGTGTCACCACTTGTGGTGGTCCCCAAGAAGAATGGGAAGTGGCAGATTTGTGTGGACTATAGGGCATTGAACAAAGCGACCAAAAAGGATCACTTCCCACTCCCATTCATCGATCAGGTCTTGGATACACTTTCGGGGTGAAAGTACTTCTCCTTCCTGGATGGATTTAGTGGATACAACCAGATCCAGATAGGAGAAGAAGATCAGGATAAAACAACATTCACCTACCCATGGGGAATGTTTGCTTATCGGGTGTTGCCTTTCGGGTTATGCAACACACTAGCCACCTTTCAAAGGGTGGTGCTTAGCATATTTTTAGACATGATAGGAGATGCGGTCGAAGTGTACATGGATGACTTCACCGTTTATGGAGAAACCTTTGAAGAAGCAATGACAAACTTGGAAAGAGTGCTCAAAAGAAGCGAGGAAAATAATTTGTCCCTTAGTAATGAAAAGTGCTTTATTATGATGCAAGAGGGCATCGTATTGGGACACCATCTCTCCGTGGAAGGAATAAAGGTTGACAAAAGAAAGATCGAGGTCATCAAGGACCTACCTAGCCCTAGAACATAGTGAGAGGTGAGAAGTTTTCTTGGATCTATCGGGTATTACCGGTGATTTATCATCGACTTCAGTAAAATTGCAAAACCACTGCACACTCTATTGTCTAAAGATGTGGAGTTCAACTGGACGAAAGACTACGAAAGAGCGTTTCAGTCGCTCAAAGAAAAGTTGATATCTACACCAGTTTTAAGGGGACCAAATTGGGCCATACCCTTCCATATCTATTGTGATGCATCCAACAATGCGATTGGAGAAGTCCTCGGGTAGAAGGATGGCGAGGAATTTTACGCCATCTACTACGTCAGCAAAAACTTGGTAGGGGCTGAGCTCAACTATACAGTGATAGAGAAAGAGTTCCTTGCGGTTGTGCATGCCATAAATAAATTTTGCCATTATATCACTGGATACTAGGTGTTCGTCCATACGGACCATGTGGCCATTAGGTATTTAATGAGCAAATCAGCTATTGGTGGAAGAGTTATCAGATGGCTTCTACTATTGCAGGAGTTTGACATAACAATAGTTGACAAGCCAGGCAAGGACAATGTGGTAGCAGATTTTCTATCCAGATTGACACCAACAGATCATGCGACAGTGGAAGACCAGTTTTTGGATGAACATTTGTTCACCATCAGTGAACAAACATCATGGTATGCAGACATAGCCAACTACTTAGCCATCGAAAGAACCTCGCCCGCTCTCTCCTCATGAGAAAAGTAGGCGGTAATAGAGAAGAGCACCTCCTTTCTATGGGTTGATGACCTCCTATTTAAAATAGGACATGATCAGATTATAAGGAGATGCGTAGCAGAACAGGAGTTCTCAGAAATACTCAAAGCTTGTCACGATGAACCATGTGGGGGACACTTTACGAGAAAATGGACTGCTTATAAAATCCTACAGGTTGGGTACTTTTGGCCCACTCTATTTAAATATGTGGCCACCTACGCCAGCAAGTGCGATGAATGCCAAAGAATGGGTAGACCAACCCATCGGGATGAAATGCCCCTTCAACCTCAAGTGCACCTAGAGCCCTTCGATAAGTGGGGCATGGATTTTGTGGGGCCAATTAATCCACCTTCGATAGGAAGGAGATTTATTTTAGTCTATACAGACTACGTCACCAAGTGGGTGGAGGTTCAAGCATTAAGGGATTCAAAGGAAATAACAATCATCAATTTCTTATTTTCTCATATTTTTACATGATTTAGGGTCCCCAGAGAGATAACAATAGACCAGGGGCCTCAATTTACCTCCAAGTTGATCGAGGAGTTGATGAAGCAATATAGAATTTGGCACAACAAGACTACACCCTACCACCCATAGGCAAACGGGCAAGTGGAAGTGACGAACAAAGAGATTGAGAACATCCTGACAAAAACCATGCAACAACATAGAAAATATTGGGCTACATGGCTACCGGAGGTAGTATGGGCGTATAACACCACATGGAAATCCACCATAGGCTTCACACCCTTCCAGCTAGTCTATGGGAAGAGTGCAATGATGCCCATCAAGTTCGAGATCAAGACATTGAGAACTACTTTAGAATTAAATTTGAGCTTGGAAGAAGCCCAAAAAGAAAGAGTTCGATAGTTGAATCAGCTGGACAAAATCTGAATGGATGCTTTACAAAGAATGAAGATCATACAAAAGCAAAGAAAATAGTGGCATGATCATCACATTAAGCTAAAGCAGTTCTAGGAGGGAGAATGGGTGTTGTTGTATGATTCTAGGTTCTAGGAATGGAAGGGAAAATTAATGCAGAGGTGGATGGGACCGTATGAGGTGGTAGAGCTCATCAAGAATGGTGTTGTGCGCGTCAGGACCATTGATGGTAGCAACATTGTATTGACAGTTAATGGCCACCGACTATGGCCCTACAACACGTCCAAGAATTTACTGGTGGAGTCCAGAGTAGGCATGGGGGAGACCCCATCCTTGTAAATCTGGACAAAACTCTCAACAAGTAGAACGGTGGACATGGAGGTGTCCACAAAAATCAGTTAGTTTAGATTTGTTTATTTCTTACGATGTGTTTTGCAGGGATGATGCCCGCATGCAAGCTATAGGCATCCTGAGTTTAGGGCCTAACAGGCATGGAATGCATCTAACTGCCTGTATTTTTCTTTCTTTTTGTTTGCTTTTTGTAGGTGAAGGGCTTGACAACATGAAAAATAGGTATCTAGGAAACCAGGCCTGAACCGGCTCAACATCCCGCCACCTACGCATATAGTTTAGAAGTAGCATCTATCCAAGCTTGGGGATGGCAACAAACTCTCCTCTAGGGGAAAAATCACACGCCAGGCCTGGCAAGAAGATGTTGGGGCAGCATGAAGTAAGTCTGAGGAGGCTTGATCACCCTTGCCCGGACGATCACGACGTGGCTGCTAAGAAAAATGCCTTGCAGAAAGCCTTCATCTTCAAAGAAGACTCTCCACTTAAGGAATGGTGCCTTCCTCCTCGAAGAAGGTGCCTAACTAAGGTGGACGTTTCCCACCATGAAGAAGGTATCATGCTGGAGGTAAGGCACCTTCCTTATAAAGAAGGCGCCCCATGGAAATAAGGCACCTTCCTTATAAAGAAGGCGCCCATAGAAATAAGGTGCCTTCCTTAGAAAGAAGGTACCCAACTGAAATAAAGGCACCTTCCTTATAAAGAAGGCACCCAACTAAAATAAGGCGCCTTCCTTATAAAGAAGGCGCCCATCAAGAGTTCCTAAAAAAAAAAAAAAAGCGCCTTCCGCATCATGAAGGTGCCTTGAAAAAAATATATATGATGAAGGCACCTTCCACTCCAGGAAGGCGTATCCATTCAAAGCACCTTCTACAGTAGGAAGGCATCATTCTTCAAAAGCACCTTTCATAGTAGGAAGGCGTCATTCTTCAAAAGTGCCTTCCATAGCAGGAAGGCATCATTTCTCAAAAGCGCCTTCTACAATAGGAAGGCACCATTCTTCAAAAGCACCTTCCACAGCAGGAAGGCACCATTCTTCAAAAGCACCTTCCACAAGAAGGCACAAAAGCATATTCCACCTAGGGAAGGTGCTAGTCATTTAAAGTGCCTTCCACATCGGGAAGGCACCAAAAGTGCCTTTCGAGTACAACCGACACTTTGATTTCACGTGCACCTTGATTCAAACGAGATCAACACACGATTGGGTAGCACCAGATTACCACCATCACCCCATGTGATGGAAATCCACCCCAACCAAAAATCTTGTAGAGTTACGAGGTGGGATCCTTGCGCATACCCCAAAGATGATGGACAGATAGTTTTCAAGCCAATCATGAGTCTGTCTTCGACATCAAACCTCGAACAACACAACAACGAGTCCAACGTAATAAACACATGCAAAATGCGCATCCTCCATGTCACAGATCGACGAATCACCATTTTCTATGATGCACGAAGCATCCAATTAGGTACACGCATAATTCCAATTAAATTTTTATATAATTTTTCATAAATTATGCAGTTCTAAAAAATAATGCCACCATAGAAATCACGTACCCCTCCATGACCAAAACATTATGCTGAAATTATGGCTCGAGAAACATACCCTATCAACCCCCAAATAAAAAAAAATTGAATTAATGCTAGGAGTAGGCACCTTTTGTATAAGAAGGCACCTCCCTAAGAAATCTAAGGCAGTAAAATAGTGGATGTAGTTGTCAGACCCCAGGATGCCGATCTCTGGTAGGCTACAAAAGCTACATTCCAGGTAGCAGGGACTATGTTAGCTATACCACCTCCAATAGCAGCCAGGGTGGGAAACCCAAATAGGTAGAGTCAACGGATTGAGTAGAAGTAGACAATAGAAGTTGGCCGCCTCAACACCACAGTTCTGCGTAGAAAAAGAAAGATCGCACCTCCAGATGTCGGTCCCTAGAAAAAGCAATCACAGGTTGTAGGTACAACTAGATCTACTGGAAAACGATGATGATGAGTATGAAGGGCTACCTGTAGTTTGATGCCATTAGGGTGTGGCATATGTTAGGCATGGGGGGATGATGAGCCTCAAAAATGCTCATATTTTGTATGAGTTTCATTGATTATTATGCAACAATATAATAGGAACTGTGTACTTTTATGAATTATTATGTAATTATTTAATATAATTGTGTGTGTTATCTAATTTGTGTGTTTTAGTGTGTTTTTGTGGAAATGTAGTTGGTTTTGACAGATTTGGATCAGTCGAGGTCCTTCATGGACCTGGCACTCTATTTCTTTTGGGATCAAGGCATGGTGAGTAGGCGCCTTCCTCTTCAAGGAAGGCGCCAAGAGAAGGTAGGCACCTTCCTCTTCAAGGAAGGTGCCAATAGAAGGTAGGTGCCTTCCGTATAAAGAAGGCACCCGACATACTTAGGTGCCTTCCGCATAAGGAAGGCACCCCATGCAAGGCAAGGCACCTTCCACATAAATAAGGCGCCCAACATCAGTAGGCGCCTTCCCCATGAAGAAGGCGCCCGATCTTAGTAGGCACCTTCCGCATGAGGAAGGCACTCAACATTAGTATGCACCTTCTACATAAGGAAGGTGCCTGCCAAAGTACTTGAGGAAGGCACCTTCCTCATAGAGAAGGCACCTCCATTCTTTTCCAGTTGACCAAATAAAGAGACATGGGCAGTGTTGATCGGTGCAGTTCTAGTTCCATGTCACACAAGACAATTTTGGAAATTGTACCAATGGACGAGAACATCTTACCTATGCCAGGTGAAGCATGATCCAGCTCAAGCAACTTGAACCAATCAACGAATGCGCCACCGTTAGGAACGATGACTATTTTTAGTAGATATCGAATGAGGTTACCATACTATCCTAGTTTAGTCTAGACTGAACTACTATTGTAACTTCCTTGTAACAGAAGATCTGTGTGTGTGCTATATAAACACACATAGACCTCTCTGATAGATATCTAGAAAGATAATTGAGAATACATTTATCATTCTGAGGAGATAGAAGCATTGTATTAATTCTTTTGCAATCATAATAAAGTTTGAGAGTTCCTAATCACGTGTTCATCTGGAAGGGAGTTGTTGGAGCCTGGGCCCACTCCAAGCTAGTATTCCTTCCCTTTTACTTGTGCTTTCTTAGATTAATTTCTTGCTTTCATAGGTTTGCTTTATGTACTATTATTTTCATTGTCGTAGTGAAATTACTTTCATGTCTAGTTAATTATGCACGTATGAATATTTAATTTCTAAGGATTTAATTATTCATACGTAAATTATTGTGGTGTGGATGAATAATTGTTGATCTTTTAAACCCCCCAATGATAGAATTAGTTGGACTCATCTCAAAGTGGGTATTGTAGTGATCTTGTTTGAGACACTTCTAAAGTTTATGAAGCTCCCTGGGTTGACAATTTAAATGCATGGGCAGTGACAAAATAGGAACAAAATTAACCTATGTTTGGCCCACAACAAAGAGTGCACTTTATAGATGAAAGAAATTAGGGACAACTAAGAATCCAATCACCAATTCTAGAGCCATAATTGATCCGAGGGGATAGAAAAAGAAGTCACTCGAATGATAGTAGAGTAGTAAGGACACCGCTACCAAGGGACCAATCACCTGTGTGACAAGGATAAAGGACACTATGTGAAGATACTCCAACTTGCAATTGTACAATTTCAAATTGTACACACGAAAGGGGAAGGACAAGAAATTTCGTAAAATCACAAGTGGAGATGAATCGGCCTAGGGAATAAGTATCGACAGGCAACACAACCACTCAAAATGTTTCAGTTGAACCTCCAAGTGAATAATTTGATGGGATATTACAAGTGAATGTCACTGTACGGTTGCCAAGACGATAAGTGTAAATAGACTAGAAAAAGGAAAAAAAAAAAATTAAAATAAAAAGAAGGAAGTGGTTTGAAAATCCCTTGGGATGCAATTAAGAAGGAAGTGGATTGAAAACCAAAAACAGTGGCCTCTTCAAAGAGAGAAAATTGAAAATTTCTCTAAGTATAAGATCGTACAAATCAAAATGGAAGAGGAAAAATGCATAATTATGAGATTGTACAATTCAAATTGGTAAAAGGACATGGAAAATCATACGAAGATATAGATTATATGATTTAGGTCATACATTTTATGATTTTGGGCATGTTTTATGATTTTAAACTACCCCATTTAATGCAACATGCACGGGAAAAAGTAGTAGTTGGAGGAAAAAGTAAGAAACAGACAATTTTTTTCAAAAAGCATGTTGAGTTATCAATCATCCATGCAAGGAGGATGGAAAAAATACAAAGTGGCACAATTTATGAATTAAATTCATTAGGGTTTATTTAGGGTTTGAGATATTATTTTTAATAGAAGGCAAATTTACAATTTCCTTAAACCGTAGTAAGAGAATTTGAAATTTTCAGGAGGACGAAGGTGGAAAGCATGCAATTGAACGGAGAAGACTACATGGGCAGCAAACTGTATTAGTAACCTAAAATAATGATGAACCATTTTAATTAGCACCAAGGAGAACTTTTCACATTCGAAGAAATTGAACCAGAGAAGGAAAGGAAGAGAAAAATTAGGGTTTGAGTCCATGGAAGGAAAAATTTGAAGTGCAGCCAGGAAGTAAGGAGGAATAGCAACAGAAGGTTCCCAAGTACAAACCAGTTGGTGTAAAATTGAACATTAGGGTTCGAAGCAGTGATAAATTGGAGCCAAGGTGGGAGATTTGCAAGGAAAGTGAAATTTAAACCCTAAAATCAAACAAATTAGGCAGAACTGAGATAGAAAAGGTAAGGGAAGGAAGAAGCTTGCACAACCATAAAGTACAACCAAAGAATTCATTTTTGAAGGATAAAATTGTGCCAAGGGTATATAAGTGGGAAATTTATTTTAAAATGCATTAAAAAGAAATATTGGGACAATACGATGAATGCGTTGGTGAAATATTTGGCAAAGGATGAAAAAATTACAATTTTTTTACAACCTAGGGTTTGAAAATATGTACTGTATGACTTTGGGGGTAAGGTGTACAATTTTAGGATGAATATAGTATAATTCTTGGTGATTTTTAGGTCGTTTTAGGCAATTTTCAACAAATCGTAGGAAATTGTATGGCTTCCATAGAAGGAGGTAGCCAAAAAATGGCATTGTATGGAGTAGTACTACTCTATACTATTTCATGCTACAAATATACGATTTGAGGAAGTTATGATAGTTTGAAGACTGAATAGGCTAAAAATTGAACTATGAAAAAGGAGTAGTGTACGATCTGGAAGTGGTTGTTGAAGGTGAAACCGTATAGGAGTACAAGGAAGAGCATATTGTATGATTTACAGTAAACTATACGATTTTAGGAGTACTTTTGATTACAAAAATGGTGATGTTCGAGTAGTAAGTTAATTGGAAGAATGGCAAAATAATGATCTCAACAAAAGAGTTCGGACGTCGGTTAAAGTGGATTACAACCAATAGGATAGAAATTTCACCATGACCCCTACATGAGAGAGAAGCATATCCATGACAATACCAAGGGTGATAGTTTCAATCTCATGATTGGCATGGTACTCATCCTTGGAGGAGAGGAGGATATAAGTCATGGATAAGGCATAAATATTGGTGGGCTGATCGAAGAAGAACACCACCAAGATACCAAGAGGATAGAATGGTACAAGAAATGGTACCAAGAAGGTAATTGAGGAAGGAAGTACGTATTCTAGATCAAGAAGAGGATCCGAGTAGCAGACCTAAGGAAGGTCAGATGGAGATAGCAAATATTTAATTTGTATAGCATGGAGTGGATACATGCAGAAGATGGTGGAATGATAAACAAAATAAGAACCATCCATGGAGGAAATGGTTTGAGGAGGCTGGTGTAGTTGTCATAGCACAAGTACCACCACACCAAAAAAACTTCTTCTACAACTACCTATTGCAGATGGTCCAGGTGTATAATCCTGTAACCAAAATTGCTATTGTCAATATGGACAAGAGGTCGGTGAAAATATAAGTGATGGCGGATGCATTTCGGAAGACATTTGGGTTGCCAACATACAACATGGAAATAGTTAAGAAATGGGTTGATCTGATTGAGTCACATCGTATCATCACTTCATTAACTGATGTGAAACATCGACGACTACAAATACATTGGATGCAGGAACTTGAGGGATCAAATAGATCCAACTGAAAGGAGACGATTGGCCATGTACAATGAATACAGTAATGGATCAACTATCAGGTGATACAAGATACATGGAGATTCCAATCTGGATGGCTCAATATGTAGAAAATATCACCTAAGGAATCCAGTACGATTGGGGTACCTATATAAAAATGAAAATGCACGAAGTACTGATGAAGAGACCAACAAATTTTAGAATGATCTTCCATATCATCAGATTATTATTAAATGTTATCACAGAATTGGGAATCTACTTTCCAGGTTTGATAGAACCTTGGGAATTCAGGGAAGGATAGCCAACCATTTTAATATGGGCAAATTCAGTGCCCATTAAGAAGGAGACTTCGGATAAGCCTCGAATAAAGAGGAAAAAGTAGGCCATGGAGGTAACAAAAGATACTACTTCAGATGATGATGATGTACATCCTCAAAGGAAAATAACTAGGAGATTAGAACCTGAACTGGAACAACAAGTAATGTAGCAAAAGTAATAGGAGCAGTCATTGGTTTATGAAAGGGAGGGAAATGTGGAGAGACAATTAAGCCCAATTTGAATAAGAACAAGATGACAACAAGAAATAATGGCAGAGAACCTCGTTTCAGAGAAACAAGATGAGCCTACACAAAAGGATAAGCAGGAGGAAGAATAGTCAGATTCAAAAAAGATAGATCTGGATGACTGGAGTTGGGTAGCAATAGAGAAAATGGTGGTATCTCCACAAAATTTTTGATAGGGTGAATTTGAAATCCTGGACGCTTCAAAATTTTTGAAGGATATAGAGGTGGGGCAGATAGCACAGGAAGTGGCAACCACCACTCAGGAGGAAAAAGAGGAAACTGAAGTGAGAGTGGAAGCCTCAAAGGAAGAATCTATAAAAAATAAGAAGACCCATTACAAATTCGTGATAGGAGGAAGTTCAAATAAAAATAACCCAAGTAATGCACAAGAAGAGACAAAAGCATCACAGGAACAAAAGGAAACTATTTTTGAACAAATCATAGTGATGGAAATCCAGTACATTCAGGAGGAAGAACGGGTGATGGAAGAACAACATGTGGGTGGTGTGGAACAAAAAGAAGCCCAAAAAGTAACATAAGAGCAACAGGTGGGCATTATAGAAAAAAAATAAGCCCAAGAATCAGCTGAGCAACAATAATCTCAGTAGGAGATTGTGAATATAGAAGATAATGAGGAGGAGGAGAAGATTGTATAATGGACTCCATATCAGGAAAATATAGACATAGAAAGAGCACTTCGAGAGCTTGGGGCAAGCTCTAGCCACCACATGGAAGAAGAGGAAGAATGAACTCCTACAAAAGAAGAATGATGGATAATGAGAACAAGTTACCTTTTGAAGGTACTACAGTTTGACAATATTAAAATGGAAGAGGAGGAAAGAGGAGTAGAAGATAATGTGGAATATTTCTTTGTATAGATATGAGATGCCATAGCCAATGCCAAATTGCATTTTTTTACTAGACGCATGGGAGAATTAAATTTGTGGGAGGAACAAGTGTCTCTCGAATTGGAGAAAATAACAGAATGGGTGAGTAACAAGGAGCGTGCAAGGATAATCATAGATACTCATGTACAACATTCGTGGACATTACCTAGGGAAGAGGTAACCATAATTTTGGGAAGAGATGACTTTCTAGAAGGAGTGATAACCAACTATAGGAAACATCCGAGGTTGTACTTGGATAGAACCAATCACCCGACTTGTCCGATGAACATAGGAGAATTGGAGTACAAGAGGGTCACTACAAATTTTGCTATCACTCTAAGGAAGTTGAACTTTCTCAAACATTGGATAGAGTGGTTGAGCATTGGATTAGAGCAGATTTATCAGCTCAAGGAAGCTCAGAAGGAGGAGATGAAAGCCACTCATATAGAAATGATTGCAGTGGAGGAAGAATTGCAAAAGTGTATGGCTGTAGTAGAAGATAAAATAAAGAAACTAGAGGAATATCTAAAAAGCATAAATACTGAGTTTGAAGCTAGACTTAATTTTCTTGAAGAAGAGAAGTGACATATCTCCCAAATAGCATAATATAGGATTAAGGAGTTGGAGGCACACCTCAAGGCAAAGGATAAAAATATGGCAACACAGTTAGCCGAGAAAAATGAGCAAGTGACAACACAAGCCAAGCAGATAGAAGAACTACAAAGGATAAAAAATATATAATGAATTGGTCTTGGAGAAGCAAGTGTATTTGAAGGCCAGGGAAGAGACTGTTCATGTCTTAGAGGCAGATATTCATCATCACCTAGAGACCATTTCTGAGAAGAATGAAGAACTTTAGGTGGAGACTCGAACATAAGCCCATTTGTAGGAAATTTTGAAGAGGAGTGACACTGATCAAGAAAAAAAATGTTCATTCCTGAAGACTACTGAAGATAAGGTTAATTTCCATGGGGTGAAAGCAGTGGAAATGAGAAGCTATGCAGCCAAATTTAAGAATGAACATGCAATTATTCAAACTAGAGTGACTGACTTGCAGGAGTTAGTTGTGGAATACAAAGCCCGAATGAAGTAGCAAGGTGAGTCAGTGAGGATACTGACCAAAGCAAAGGGGAGGATAGATGTAGGTAGAAAATCCACCTCCCAAAATAAGAGAAAGTGACAAAAAGGATTTGCTCAAATTTGATAGTTTTGATAATTTACCCAAGTTTTGTAAACCGTACAAGTAGGGGTAAACCATACAACCAAGAAGGTAAATTATAGAATTCAAAGTAAAACCATACAAGGTACACTGAAATGCATTGAAATACATGAGAAATGTAATTTCGGGATGAAATGGTGCATAAGTTTGCTAATTAAGGTTTTAGACTTAGTAAAAGTCTAAATTCATGCATTCTGTTATGGATGGGCAGTTGTAAATAACTAATTGCCTTAGGAACTAATTTAGAATAGCCTGGGCAATGTTATATGAGGCCCCATTTTTAAATTCGTGGGTCTGATTGTTGTTGGAGATATATTGAGTATTTACTGGTGAGAATCCAATGAGATAGATTGTTAAGTTCTGAGTTATCGTAGTATATTGATAAAACAACCATATTGTAATTTAATTTATGGTAGAATAAGACACAAATAAGTATGAGTGTATTTTTTACAGGTTGTGTACAATTTTGACACTGATGGATGATGGTTTTATGGTTTAACCTTGTTGCATGTGTTTACTAATGAATGTTTGGATTAGTTTTATGCATTGTTGCAACATATCTTAAGAATATATCACTGTTGAAGCTTGAGGAATTATATGTGAGCATGAAAACACTTAGGAGGACATCATGAAACCTATTGTATGATTTTTGGATGTAGCCAGTGGAATTGAATCTCTCACAAGTCTCGTTAAGATGTTTTGCATGTTGCTAAGAATAGATTAATTGGCATATTAAACTTTTATAAAATATACCTGAGAGAGATTTTCCTAGTATAGGATCTATTTTGGCACCTGGATATACCTTCATTTTGTACAAATCGTACACCAGAGTTCATACAAATTGTACAAGGAAAAATTACCCGATTTGGCAAACCAAGCGATTGAGATAAATTTACCCGATTTGGCAGTTTAGGAGAACCGACTTGGACAATTACAAAACTATGTACATCAGCCTCCAAGACTGAAGCTGAAAGTTTAGATGAGTGTAAAAGTGTACAAGCCTTGCCACCGTATGATTTGGGATCATACAGTGTGTGAGTTTGACTTCCGTACAAGTTGTTCATTAGGCTTAAAAGGGTAGTTTGAAGGACTGTATGGTTGTACGATTTGGAAATCGAGTTAGGACTTGTATATTGATAATTCCAAGCCTTATAAAATATCTTCCCACTAGGAAAACTGCACCCATGTGCTACAATTTGAAGCATCAATATGGACATGTAATTCCTTATCCCAGTTTGAGAACACAAAAATTGGACTACTCACAAGCTTAGCCTTCAGCTCCTCGAAAGCTCCTTGGTGCTCCTTGGTGTCCTTGTGGCATTTTGTGATATTACATAGTATATTCTAGTGTGTGGCTAAGGGAAAAATAGGAACAAGGCTACACCTATAGAATATAGTAGGCATGTGACTGCGCCTATGGGATGAGGCAGGTGCTCAGTTGCGCCTGCATATGAGGGCTAAATATACAGAAACAAATTGGGGGAATTCGAAGGGCTCGATGAATGGACAACAATGAAGACAGTAAAAATGGGATGCAAAGGTGGTTGGAATTAGAAAATCCTAGGGTAATCTAGGGTTTTGGGGAAGGATAAGCTAAGGCACAACCTACTCACAAGAAACAATCTCTCAACAAGGTTAGATCTCATAAGAAAATTATAGCTCCAACATTCAAGCTTTCTAGGATTCAGGGGTTGAGCATTGAAAATGATCCTATTTATTATCAAGCATAGGGTTTTATTTAGGGTTGTACCAACTCGTGTGGCTAGGATAAAAGCAAATCTAAGGGCTGATATTAAACTTTAAGTGTGACATGGATTAAGGAATATGGATGGCTAAGATTGAATCGGATCGGATGGTTGAGGTTGATTTGGCTTATAAAAATATATTTTATAATAAATATATTAAAATATAATATAAAATATTATATTTAAATATAAATAATATAAAATAAATATAAATGAGTCAAATATGGGTCAAAAAATGGCAAGAAAGGGCTAAAGTGGGCCATTGTATGGCGAGAAAGTCATGAAATGGCCAATTGGATGGCGAGAAAGGGGGATGGTGGATAAGTGGCTAGGATTTTGTGTTTGCAGATGCCCATTTTTGTACCATGTTGCATGAAATACAATATGGTATAAAATATGAGACACCTGGTTGGGATTTTGGCCGCAGAAGCAACTTCTCTCTGTCGTTGGATTTGCGAGCAACAATGTTGAAGACAAAAGAATAAAGAATTTTGAAATTTGCGTAGCTTACCCCCTCAATTACCAAATGAGATTATGGATGAATTTCATGAGCCAATTGAAATTATTGTGCAAATTATGAATGATGTGATACCATTTTTACCCTAATGATGCAAAGGGGGTTGGTGTAAAATGTGATATGATGTGATGCAGATGATATGAATGATGTAAAATATGATAACTTTTTTGCCCCAATGGTGGGAAGGGTATTGTGTCAAATGTAGATGTCATGATCATGTAAGGTGTATCCCATCATGGGAAAATCATAATAAAATTTTGGTTACCCCAAATTTGGGGTGATTCACTATTGTTGAAACATTTTGCCTTTTTGGGGTCATTGATATGCAAAATGATGATGCAAAGAAAAAGAAATAAACCTTGGATGTACTTCTAATGACTATTTAAATAATTCCCATGATTGAAACCAATAATCCTAGCTAGTGTGTACCTCAAAGGTGTTAATGAGATTGTAAATGATGAAATGTGAGTTGTATCCATGTTTTAAGCCCCACGAACTAGATCATCAATGACAATAGTTGTGCAAATTGTTCTTGGCAATGTTTCACTCTAAATATGAGGAAATACCAAATATGATTATGCTTTTTGAACTAGGAGATATGGGATGATGATGATGACCAAGTGTTCTTATGGTAATTCATTCATCTTACCAAATTGCATGGATGCGAATTGCTGCAATCACCAAGTATATATAATAAACCACTATATATGAGATTCACTTGTAATTTTGATACATGTTGGAAGAAGTGATGGTATATTATGAGCTTGGAAGAATTTTTATGGAATAATGTGATGATCTCATTAAATTTGGAGTCGATTTGTAAGCGTAAGAGCTTTTAGCGATTGATTTTACACTTTGCTAACAAAAATAATTGATTTGAGGGTCAAATCGACTCCAATTTTTATGAAAATTTGTGGAATGATGAAGAATATGCAGTAAAGGATATGATTGTAAATTTTGTAAAACTTTGATATCATTTGATGTGTTTTGTAATTCAATTTATGCTTTTTACAAATTTGCATTATATTCAAAAAATATGTGTGCAAAACAATTCTTGTTTTCACAAAATGTGATTTTATGATGTGCATGATGCATGGATGAAATTTGGTGATATTTTTATGGGGTAAGCCACTACTTTGGTCCCTTTTGCCTTTATGTCATTTTGGCACTAGGTGCCCAGCTGTGCCTACGGTATCCTACAGGTGATCGGATGCACCTGGGTGCACCTGTAGGCACCCATGTGTACCTACGAAATGCAGACGTTGGGCTGCACCTAAGTGCACTAGCTGTAGCTATAAATAGCTTGCAGGGCAAATTATGAGGCTCATTCACACATTTGAGAGTTTGTGAAGTTGTATCTGAGGAGTGGAGTGAATTTGTGAGGGAAGTGAGGTTAGTGGGAATTTGCACGGGAGCTATGGTGGCGAAGGGAGCGAATGCTGGTGGTGGAGCGGAGGCATGATTTTTCCTGGTAATGTTGAAAAATATTATTTCTTTTTGTGCAAAACTTTTTGAAGTTTTTTTTTTGAAATAATACTAATGTAAAATATTTATTGCTGTAATTGAGGGAGATAGAGCCTTGAAATCATTTCTCTCCTCTCATTCCTAGGATGAGGAAGAAGCTTACAGATGATGATTGGGAGCTTTTGACAAAGGTGGTCTTGGAGGGAGTGGCTCACTTGGATGTGGTGAGGGCGAATGATGGGTATCTCTTGTCATTGATAGAGATATGGGACTTAGATAGGGGGATGTTTCAGCTACCAACTAGGGAGCTTACTATCACCCTTGAGGATTTATACCACATCCTCAAGGTGCCAATGGAGGGGAAGAAGATGTTCAGTGACCGATGGTGGGCGACGAGGATGGGAGTTGGAGGTATATGCTACTTGAGCATCTACAAGGCTAAGGAGTTGGATGCACTCCCTACCTTGATCATATTCGTGTTAGCGAACATAGTGCTCCCAAATATCACAAGGTGTAGGTTGCCTTGGAACCTATTAGGATTGGTGAGTTATCTACTCATAAATCCAAGGGCGTATGCATGGGCTCTTGCATTATTGGCACAATTATACTGGGAGATTTATGAGGTTACATAGAGAGGAAGGAAGGGGATTAGGTGCAGCATCCTCTTGTAGTGTTGGGCTTGGGAGCATTTTAGGGTAGCCTGGATAGAGGGGTTACCTTTTCAGGCATAGAAAATAGGTGAGCCCTATGTTAGGATATGGGTGGTTGTGGAGGAGATACAACTAAGTCGGGAGGTGCATACTAGCTAGTGGTATAGGGATATGTGGTCGGGGTTGACTCGGGTTGATGTGATATGGAGGCCATGGTGAGGAGCTATGTGGGATGGTGATGAGGAATAGTTGTATTGGGTGAGGTAGGCATGGTGGTTGGTTGGGAGGATGGATGAGGAGGTGGAGTAATTTCAGTACTCGCGGGTGTTGAGGCATTTTGGTTTACCTCAAGATGTGTCGGATGAGCCAGTGTTGTACCGACATCAGTGGGATGAGGTGGGACTTCCATGTGCCAAGACATGGAGGTTACAGATAGGATATGATGAGCGGTTGGAGGTTCTAAATGTAGATGATGTTGGGGTGACTCCAGAGTATATAGCATGGTTTGGTGCCCAACTAGTGTGGGTGCCAAAGGTGGTGATGGGTGAGGAAGTGGTAGCTGTTGGGTCGAGGATGAATCCAAAGAGGACAAGGCCTTAGTGATTGGTGAGTCATAGGTGATTAAGGAGAGTGACCTAGTAGAATTCTAAGGTGGAGGTGGTGGAGGATGGGGGGAGGATGATGAGGATATGGGAGAGATCTTCGAGTTGGCTAGGTTACGGGTTGAGGTGGAGTAGCTCCATGAGGAGTGAGAGACTACACTAGAGTCTCATAGGGAGGATCTATGAGGTGATAGGAGATCATAGTTGGGTTTAGGGATACTAAGCTTGGATGGATCCAGAGAGGTTGATAGATGGGGCTGGTGATCAGGAGACGATCATGAAGCTTTGGGAAGAGATTTTGGTGAGAGAGCATAGACATCAGATTGGCTTGCGATAGCTACATGCTAGTGAGACATACGTGCACTCCTTGGAGGATTTGTGCATGGCTAATAACATTCCTTTTCCATATCCTCCATTGTCCTACAAGATCGAGTCATCGAGGCACACGACATCTAGGCATAGCTCTAGGTTTAGGACTCCTACTAGGTCTCAGGGGTCCACTCAAGGACATTAGCTTAATGCTTAGATGCACTTTTGTATATGAGCCTTGGTGCTCCATTGTAGCATTTTTGGTATTCATTGTACATTTGATATTTGATATATATATATATGGCTTTTATATTTGTGTTATCTTTTGTTAATGTTTTTATGTGTATGCAATGCATGTTTTATGGAAATATTTTTATGCATGTATTATGGATGATTAATGCAAGCTAATCATGATGTGTATGCATAATTATTATGGATGATTAATGCAAGATAACCATGATGTGTATGCATAGTGTTATGGATGATTAATGCAAGCTAACCATGATGTGTATGCATAGTGTTATGGATGATTAATGCAAGCTAATCATGATGTGTATGCATATTGTTATGGATTATTAATGCAAGCTAATCATGGTGTGTATGCATAGTGCTTATATGGATAATTAATGCAAGAGAAATGGCATGAATGCAAACTATATGAGAGGAATGCATAATGTTCGAATGATCATTTTTAGTTCAAAATTTTGTTGGCCATTTTTTTTCATTGTTTTGCAATCGGGGGCACCAATCTTGGTGGCTTTATGCGGGTTGATCCATGATGAAGACATGGATGCTGAAATGGAAGAAGATATGGATGTTGATATGGAAGAAGATATGGATGTTGATATGGAAGAAGATATGGATGTTGATATGGAATACTGAAATATTTTCAGAGACTCAAACAGACTAGTGCTATCAACCAAACTCACTAAGGGTTGTCTAAATTTCTTTAGGAGCAATGTGTGTGCAAGTGAAGTTCATGTAGCAAATCTTGAGCATGGAAATGACCCTAGGAAATCAAGGACCAGTGTGTGTGCATGTGAAGTTCATTAACCCATTAGGAGTAAATTAGGCATGACCTGTTATGGAGAGGACCAAGAAGCTAGCTTGTCCATATGTGCGATCAAAAGTCTCCTTTTTTTTTTGAAAGAGAGACATGTTGTCTTGCATGAGCTTACTCCATTTCCAGTCAAGCATCTATAGCCCCAGTGGAGACTCAATCCATAGTCAAATAATTTGATCTTTAGACCTTGGGGATGACTACATATTTTTTTGAGGGAAATGTAGTACTATCCTTACAACTTTAAGGATCAATGGTGTGTGTGTGGAAATTGTTAAATTTGGATAGAGCTTTTGGGAATCGGATTCTCAACCGAAGTATGATGAGAATTTGACCCTATACTTACTACTCTATATTTTTGTATTTATATTTGGAGAGAAACTGTGATAGTGGTGAAAACCACTATTTTTTATTTTGGACTATGTTGCATTATAGGACAAACGAGGAATACCCATTTTCGCTTCAAGGTGCCACCCAAGTATGGTGTTATCCCTCTTTGACTCAATTTTTTTTTAATATGTAAAAAAGTGTCGTTGGTGCAAGATTGCTTTTGGAATCAGTTGATAAGACTCAAGACTTTATTAATGTGAAAAGTGAAGAACACAAGCTTATACTAAGAGGGGGTGAACAATATAAGATCACTTTTTACTTTTCTTTCCCAATCAATATTATGAAATGTAAATATAGCAATATCAATAGCAATAATCAAAGCAATGCACAAATCACCACATAAAATAGAGACACCACAATTTACGTGGTTCACCCAATGTAGGCTACTCCACGGAGAAAATATTTCACTAAAATTTTCTCAATAAATCTCTTTGGAATCCTTTCTCAATTGCAATGTTTATGGACCTTTTTCCAATGGAGATACCAATCCCTTGATAAATTTTATGGAACTCTATCCACAGGAGAACTTCTTTCTCCTCTTGCTTTGGCTAGTGATCTTCTATAAGAACTATTGCCTCTACTACGTTGGCTTATGGATCTCTATCCATTTGAAGACTCTTGTCCTAACTCAAAAGACTTTTCCTCACTGCCCTGGCTAATGGAACTCTATCCACTGGAGACAATCTTCTTCTATACTCTATCACTTCCAAAGCTCTATTTGAAATCTATACTAAACATACTCCGTCGATCTAGCACAACTCTGCTCAATATCTGTCCTCAAGACTTAACTCAAAGCTTGACTTAATCTCAAATAAACTCTGTTGGATCTACCCAAAACCTTAACTCAAAGTTTGAATAAATTAATCAATCAAATATTCTCACAACCCTCAAAGACTTGTCTCAAATCTGCCTTGTAAGCTTCCACAAAAGCTCACACCAATCTGTCTACAAGTACTCTCTAGAACTTGTCCAATCTGCTCAATAAGTCCTCTCAAGAACTTAACCAAATTTTCTCTCAATCTATATTGTAAGCTTCCACAAAAGTTTACTCAATTCTGTCCACAAGTCTTCTCAAAGAATTACCTCAAATTTTCTCAACAATTTCACACTAGAGTTTGTCCAATCTCATAGAAACATAAATAGAATTGTTAGAGACTCAATATGCTTCAACTCAATCACTTTCTTAATTCAATTCAGAATATAGAATAGTTTGTTTTATGGAACTTGAACAATAAATTTACACACCCACTTGACTAGGCTCAACCAAATCTACTCAATCAATTACTCAATGAAATAATCCTTGCTCACAAACCCTAGTCCAAGCATATGATTCTTCACTCAAAATATTTCCAACAATGCTCAACAATAAATCTCACATAACAATGATACTCATGTTCTTTTCAAACCCTAGATCAAGTTCTTCACACAACTCACTTCAACAAAAATGCTTATAAAACAACTCTCACATAACAATGATACTCATGTTCTTTTCAACTCCTAGTTCAATTTTTTCACACAATCAATGGATTCAACAATAATTCTTATAAAACAAAGTTTTAATAACAACTCTTTATTCCAGAAAACCTTGAATCATTAACTCAAAAAAACTTAATAAGGAAGCCCTAATCAAATCCTTTTCACTCCAAACTTATTTTTCATAAATACACTCACATTCATAATTTTTACACATGGAAGAATTTGCCCATACCTTTTCCTTGATTGGTGAAAGTCCTCTCAAAACTGCCTTCAAATAATACCTCCTTATTTACCAAGTACCAAGGGTTAGATAACAAGTGTTATACTTCACAAATACAAGTATGGTTCAATTTCATGATACACCTTATAGCTCCATCTCAATAGCAATATTCAACAATAATATTTTCACAAAATAACCCTTTCAAAAATACACCTTTAATTTCTCAATATCACAAAAACTGAAATCCAAACTCAATTTTTATCTCCTAAGGTAAAAATAATATTTACCCTAGTAAAATACCTATTTACCACCTAGTTAAATAATTTCCAATATTACCTTATGACTACCTAACCTTAGCATAATAATCAAATTGCATAAAACACCCCTTATACCTCCTAAACCTTAGCACATATGCAAAATAAAATTTAATTTAGAAAAACCTTTGTAAAATATCCTTCCGTGATTTTTGGCAATTCGATCTTGCGTAATTTGAATTTAAATATTTTATAAAATAAATATTAAAACCTCCTTTAGCTTTTAAAAATCTTCCTTGGTTTTTTATGAAAAACCTTTTAATTTGCACATCCACGGTTTTAATAAAAACCCGCCTTAATTTGCTTCCACATAATATTAAAAATATTATGAAGCTCTTTCACTATTAACCTTTGCATTGTTCTTCTTGACATCAATGATGACTTTATTCCTTGACATCAATGACAACTTAACTCAAAATGTCCAACCCAAACTCTTTTACCGAAAACTTGACCTTTCCTTTGTTCTGCTCCCCTTGGGACATTGCTCTCCCTGGTTCAATGCTCTCTTTTATTTTATCATGTACCAAATATCTCCCCCTTACTAAAATATCTCCCCCTTTGACATCAATGGTAAAGGGTCACATTTTGGGTTCAGGGCTAAGAATGAGCCTCTTAGCTTTGCCCCTACCCCACCTCATCTTGAGGTGGTTAATTCTGGGATGGGAGTATTTCTACTCCCAGTAAGCACTGTTCTCTACCTTTGTCATCTTTTCCTCTTATCTAATCCTTTTGATTACTCTGAATATTTCTTTCCATGTTCATGTTCCTGTCCATGTCCATATTCCCTGTTCCTATTCATATCCATGTTCCTATTCTTGTTCCTATTCATACTTGTTTTTGGAATGTCTGATCTACACCACTTTGCTATGTGACCATAATTATTGCACTTATAACACTTAATGTTATTATTCCTTGGAGGTGAAAATATCTTAGATTTTCTCCTAGTGAATCCATATCCTCTTTTGTCATGAACCCTACAATTCATTGCCTTGTGACCAAACTGATTACATGAGTAGCAATACCCATGAAAAAGTTATTTGTTCCCATATTCTTGCTTTTCATGTGTCATGTACTATGAAGCCATGTTCCCAAACCTATGACATGAAAAACATCTTCCATTGAAGTTCCCTTGTCTTGATCTCATTGGTCTCATAGTCTCTCTTAACCTATTCTGATTGTTTTTCCATATGTATCTTCTTTGTGCATTGTTCCTATTTTTGTTGAACTTTCTGTTGTTCAACTCATCCTCAGATGTCTCACTTTCTCTTACACTATATTCTTCTGAAGTGTCTTCATCTGAAGTTTCTTCTTCTCCAGATCTTGAGGTTGACTTTCATTCCCATGTATTTTGAGCTTGTTCAAAACCAAGACCTGTTTTGTTTGTTGACCTTATTTGTACCTTGATCATCTTATCCATAATATTTGAGCTATTTTTGAACCCTTTTATCTTGACTTTGGAGTCTTCTAAATCTTCCATTAGTAGCACCACTTCTTGTGCTAAATTTTCACATTCTAATATCTTTGCTTCTAACTTATCCTTGAATTTCTTTGTCTTAGCATTTGATTTTTCTAGATCCTCTATAAGCAGTCTTCTCTCTTCATCACATTCTTGAAACTAAAACTCAAGTTTGGAGTTTTTCTTTCTTACCTTCTTTACTGTTTCAAGAGCATATATAAGTTCTCCTTTGAGATCATATCCATCCTTTTTCGAATATTCCTCTATTTGTTTACCTTTGTCCACATATTCATTTTCTTTTGGCTTGTCTTCTATAGGATCACCTACTCCTTCTTCTAATGCCATTAGAAGGTTTTCATCTGGTCCTTCAAGTGCATCCTCATATTCATCATCACTGAAAATATAACCATTCCTTGTACAACTATCTTCAAGATGTCCAAAGTTACCACATCTAAAACACTTGAGAATTACTGGAGTCCTTTTCTTAACTTGTTATTTTTCTTCAATTATAAATAGAACTTCATCTTTATCATTATATGAAAAACTAGCATCACTATCACTTGAGTACTTACTTGCCTTATCTACATAGTAGCTCCTCTTTTTCCTTTGAAAGAACTTTTTTCCTTGTCTGCTTTGTCCATACTTTCTTTTATTTTGATGCTTATATCTTTCTGATTCCCTGTTTCTATGATCTTGTTTCTCTTCACCATTGTTATTCTTAGCTTCTTGACAATCAGTTGCATAATGACCATACTTTCAACAATTTAAAAATTTAACAAATTTTGTATCCTTAAATATTCTTGAATCTTTATTCCTTCTGCCATAATTTGCTTCTTCATCATTGGATGACTCACTACTTGATTCTGACTTCTTAACCTTTGTCTTCTTGATTTCTTTGAAGGTTGCTTCCTTCTTGGGAATAATATCTTTTGTTCTTAACTCAAAAGTTGTAATAATACCAAGAAACATATCTCTTATCAAGGAATCACCATTATTTGACTCCTCTATAGCATAAATATTTTCACTGAATCATTTTGGAAGAGATCTTAAGACCTTATCACAAACATCTAATTCATCAACCTTCATTCCAAGTCCTTGCATAGCATTAACAAACTCATCAATTCGAAGTAGATAAGTACTAATATTTTCTTCATCCTTCATTCTTAATTCTTCAAATTGTCCTTTGAGATTTTGTATCTTTGCTTTCTTGAAACATTTATCTCCTTCATATATATTTTACAATTATTCCATATTTCTTTTGCACTTTCACAGTGCATAACTTTCATGGACTCTGTTCTATGCAAACCTCTCAAAAGTGCATTCGTTGCTTTTGAATTGTAATGTTGCAGGAGCTTACCTTCCTTATATTTGGGTGGATCAACTGAGGGGTCGTATCCATTTTAAATTGCTTCCCAAATCTCATTGCCAAGTGCCTTTAAGTAGATCTTCATTCTCAAACTCCAACATACATAATCACTTCCATCAAAGCCTGGTGTTGAATTTCCCGATGATGCATTCTTAGAATCCATTGTGTTCTTGTAAGATTTTCCTTCAAGTTGTTAAACTCTTTCGAAGGAACCCACTCTGATACCAATTGAAGAACACATGCTTATACTAAGAGGGGGGTGAACAGTATAATACCACTTTTTACTTTTCTTTCCCAATCAATATTATGCAATTAAAGATAGTAATATCAATAGCAATAACAAAATCAAAGCACAAATCACCACACACAATAAAGACACCACAATTTACGTGGTTCACCCAATGTGGGCTACTCCACGGAGAAAATAATTCACTCCAATTTTCTCAATCAATCTCTTGGGAATATTTTCAGAATTACAATGTTTATGGACCTCTATCCAATGGAGATACCAATACCCTAATCAAGTTTGTGGAACTCTATCCACAAGAGAAATCCTTTATCCTCTTGCTTTGGCTGGTGATCATCTAGAAGAACTAATGCCTCCACTGCACTAGCTTATGGATCTCTATCCACTTGAATACTCTTGTCCTCACTCGAAAGACTTGTCCTCAATACACTAGCTAATGGACCTCTATCCACTAGAGACTATATTCTTATATACTCTATCACTTCCAAAGCTCTTTCTGAAATCTATACTAAACACAGTCTGTCGGTCTAGCACAAATATACTCAATCTATGTCCTCAAGCCTTAACTAAAATCTTTACTTAATCTCAAATCAACTCTGCTAGATCTTCCCCAAACCTTAACTCAAGGTTTGAACAAATTAATCAATCAACTATGCTCACAAGCCTTCTCAAAGACTTATCTCAAATATGCCTTGTAAGCTTTCACAAAAGCTCACACCAATCTTTCTACAAGTCCTCTCTCGAACTTGTCCAATCTGCTCAATAAGTCCTCTCAAGAACTTAACCAAATCGGCTCTCAATATGTATTGTAAGCTTCCACAAAATTTTACTCAATTCTATTCACAAGTCTTCTCAAAGACTTACCTCAAATTTGCTCAATAAGTTTACACTAGAACTTATCCAATCTCATAGAAACATAAAGAGAATTTTTAAAGACTCAATATGCTTCAACTCAATCACTTTCTCAATTCAATTCAGAATATAGAATAGTTTATTTTATGGAACTTGAACAATCACTTCACACACCCACTTGACTAGGCTCAACCAACTCTACTCAATCAATCACTCAATGAAATAATCCTTGCTCACAAACCCTAGTCCAAGCATATGATTATTCACTCAAAATATTTCCAATAATGCTCAACAAAAAATCTCACACAATAATGATACTCATGTTCTTTTCAAACCCTAGATCAAGTTCTTCACACAACTCACTTCAACAACAATGCTTATGAAACAACTCTCACATAAGAATAATACTCATGTTCTTTTCAACTCCTAGTTCAAGTTATTCACACAGTCAATGGCTTCAACAACAATGCTTATAAAATAAGGTTTTTGTTGACAGTTTGAGTTATTTTATGTTGTCATTGATGTCACATGGATCATATTGAGTTTTGGTGGCCAAATAATATTTTGGAAAGCATGGATAAATACAAGGTTTTTGTGAAAACCAAGGCAAGAAAAATAAAAGATTTTTTTTAAAACCATGGATGGTAGATTTGAACTGGATTTTTCTTAAAACCCAAGTTAGCCTTTCGTTTCATCTAAAAATGTGCCCCGGTGATGAAGATATTTAATATTTAATATTTAGTTTAAATATTAATTATTTAAAATTTAAATTTAAATTTAAAATTAAATATGCAATATTTCCATCGACATCATCGAAAATAATAAAGAGGCTATATAAATGGGATACCTAAGGTTCATAAACTGATTCTTGATCATGGTTAATAATAATTGGCTAAGCATCCAAATTGAGCTCGTGCGAAAATATTTTAGAAAGCATAAGCATCGAATAAACAAATATTGATCAAAGTCCAAAGTCATCATGGGTAGAGTGGCGCATTCGCAATTGGCTTTTGGCTAAGGCATGTGGCAACACAAATATCAAGGTTTTGAATCCCCTTGACTGCGTTCGGAAGGCAATGGAAGAAAAGTGCTTGAAGCGCTTTGATTTACGGAAAGGGAGGAAAGGTTTTTAAGGCACGCTGTGACTTTCCCTTTCGAACGAGTGGCTAGCTCATATGGCAACCTTAGCCGTGGCTAAGGTGCTCGTGGTGTGGGCAAGTCGGGGGTTCGAATCCCTTTGAGGAGGTAAATACGTTTTTGCTCTAATTAATTTTGTTAAGCCCTAAGTTGGAGTTATAAGGTGGTTAGGAATAATTAAAGTTTTTAATTAAACTTTGTTTTTATAAGGGTTGCGATTATTATTTCAAATGTGGATGAGTTATTGATTTAATTTGATGTTCATTAAATTGAGAATTAATATTTAGGAGAAATAAGGAGTTGTTATAAAATAATTTCTGAGAGGTTTATTGATTATTATTTTGATAAGGGTTTTTATTAAAAAAGGACTTTGGTGGATGTGTTTATTAAGTTGGAGTAAAAAGGTGTAAATTGAGTTATGCTTTATCTTGTGATTATTATTTGAAGTCCATTAACCCTTATTGATATTGGAAAGGAAAGTTGTGTTTAGTGTGACCGATTTTGTGGAAAACTTCTTGACATCAAAAAGGTATGGGCATATTCTCCTATTGATTGTTTATGGTGGTTGATTTCTAAAATATCATTGGAGTGAAAAGTATTAATTGTGGTTTCCTTTTCGAAAGTGGTTGGTTGAATGCTTCAAGGTTTTATGGTTTGAGAGTTGTGTTTAAACCTTGTTTTATAAGCATAGTTGCTAAAGCCCATTGGTTATGTAAAGAACTTGAAAAGAACATGAGTATCATTGTTATGTCAGATTTGTGGTTGAGCATTGTTGGAAACATTTGAGTTGGTTGATACATGCTTGGACTAGGGTTTTGTGAGAAAGAGTTATCCCTTGTGGTGATTGGTTGAGTTGAGTTTATTGAGCCTAGTCAAGTAATTGAGTGGTGTGATTGTTCAAGTTCCATGAAACAAACTATTCTATAATTTTGATTAGAGTTGAGTTTGGGATTGGAGTATAGAACATATTGAGTCTATCAATTCTCTTTATGCTTCTATGAGATTGATGAGTTGTGATTGATTTGAGTTGATATTGGGATTTGAGTATAGAACATATTGAGTCTCTAACAATTCTCTTTATACTTCTATGAGATTTATGAGTTCATATTGAGTTTGGAACATATTGAGTCTCTAACAATTCTCTTTATGGTTATTGTAGCACCCTAAAATTGGCACAGTTAAACCACCAGTAAAAAAGTAGAAATTTGAATTTTAACCTCGAAATTGCCTGTTAACCACTTACCTCATTTTTCGTGCCATTTTTAGAGGTTGTTGTGACTATTGGACGATATCATCGTTGATCTGGTGATATCGTCGTCGATTTGATGATATCATTGTCGATATGATGATATCATCCCAAATCGAAAAAAATAATCTAGAACAGAACATCCAGACGATTTCGTCCCAAAACCAAATTTTGACAATTAGCGTCTGTTCCAACGGCTTCTCCAACTTGGGTAGAAGCATGTCTACACAGTTAGAGATTCCCACACTGGGGATCTCCTAGATTGGGATGATCCCAAACCTCCTAACCTCCCCCTAATCCTATATAAATTGGCATTTTCATAGTTTATCCCCCTAACTCCCTCCCTGAATCCCTACCTGATTACCTACCTGGCTGTTTGACTGATTGTTTCCCTGCAATTTTAGTTTTGTTGTGATCTCCCATAATTTGCACTTGTGTTTTCAAGTTTTGTTGTAGGATTTCATTGTGTTTCAGCTGGAGGTAGCTTGGATCGTCGCAGGCGATTCAACTACAATTTTAGACGATCCTATCAAGATCGGCGATGATCTTGTATGATTACAGACGATCCGATATGCAATTCAACTTGAGGGCAATAAGAGCCTTGAGTTTGCATTATCTATCTTATTTTACTTATTTATTGATGCATTAGATTAATTTACTTCTGTTTTGCATCTTGGAGTTCACCTCATTTAGCATAATTGCATGATGAAATTCAAAATAAGTTTCCAAAATAGTGCATCTCATTTAATTTGATATCTAGATTTATCATTCAAACATCTATACTCTTATTTCTATCATCTTGCATCATTCTTGCAATTGTATTTTTGGTTTTCGGTGTCAGTTTTCTTGATTGTAGGTTTTTGACGAATTCGTCAGGTCGCTGATCATCTTGGGTGATCTCGGATGATCTCTTGTGATTTGGGATGATTATGTACAATTACAGATGATCCTATCATATTCGAGATGATCTGAAATCCTACAAGCTTCAAAATCTTCATCAGACATCAGAAATCAGGTGTACTCTTCTCCATTTTATATATTCTCCATTTTACATATGTATTCAATCACATTAGGATTCATTTATGTCTTCTGTATTCATATAAATCAGAATCTTCATATAGAATAGCTTAGCTTCATTTTGGCCAACCTAGGAATCTGAATGATTGAACATAAAATGAACAAATCAAACCCATTTTCAAACCTAGGCGTGGAAACTGCCACTCAAAGTTTCCTGGTGAACCCCACCATCCATCAAAAATTCACCTTTATACCCCTCCCTCGAGAGGTGCGACCTTCAAAGGGCCTCTCCATCCGAGGTATTTTTCCATCCTTTTCTCACCCCCCTTTTGGGTACGGATCCTTTAGCCTGAAGGTAAGGGTGCGAAAAATTTGGACGATACATTTTGGTAAACCCGACGTGAAACTAAAAAACACCTTTTGAAAACAATCCAAAAAAAAAAACATTATTAAGAACATCTAGAATCATTAGAAAATTGTTAAATTTGCATATCATACTTAGATGGTAGATTATAATAGAATACGAGCTATCTCCATAAATGTTGAAAATCAATTAATGACCATAGAGATTACTTATGTGCTTAGAGTACCTCAAACATATAGAGCCCAACCTTTGTGGGACGAACTTGATAGGAGATTGGGTATTATTGAATCTAGATCTGTAGAACCTAGGCAAATTGAGAGGTTTGTCCTAGATAGAATCCTGGATCCTAATCAGGTGACTTTGTATCATGAAATTCAGAGAGCTTGCCATAGGTGGTTAGCCGATAAAAGAGCACTTGTGTCTTCTAAATTATACACCTTTGAGGAATACCTTGAGAATGTAGTTGTAGTACATAAATTTCTATCTCATGTAGAGGATCAAGAAGTTGTTCTTACTGATAGAAAGAGATGGAATAGAGTTCCTAGAGTTGTGTTGTATCGAGAGGATTTCCATGAACTTTATTTTTACATGTCCGAGTCTAAAATAGATCATATTACCATAGCACACTTTGTCAAGTTCTTGAAAAACAACCTCCAATTTGAAGAGGAGCATTTCATGACTCCTGATAAACTTGACCCTATCAATGATATCCATAAACTATTCATAGAAAGCTAAGTGATTCTTTCTACTATTTTTTCTTACAACTAGCATGCTGTTTGTTATTTTTATTCTCGTAAAATAATAATATAATAAAATCACACAAGAAAAAAGAAAAAGAAAAAAGAAAAAAGAAAAACAACAAACAATTCCTTTTAAAGTATTATAGTAGGTATATAGTTAAAATATATACCTCTCAAACCTATCGAATATATATATATATATATATATATATATATATAAGTATATATATTTTCTAAAACCTAAGTTTAGCACAATGACTAGACTAAGGAATGGAAAACAAACCGAAGAAGATGAATATTGGTTAGGAAGACCATTAACTGACCAAAATATCCCTCCTGAGGACCAAGTTCAGGAAGAAGAAACCCTAGACCAGCAAGAATAAGAGCTTGCTATAGGAAATGAACAAGAAGAAACTATTAGAGAGGAAGAATCCTCATCCCCTAAAATGTCTCCGGGATGAGCTATCACTTTTGAGAACATGGAACAATTCTGGTAGTTCATTAACACTAATATTGGTGTTTTTAATAGAGCAGCCCATATGGACAAGGATCGAATTAGTGACACTCAAGCAAATCTAGAAGAAGTATTTCAAACACACACTAATCTCTTATCCTTTATTGAACAAGAGACTGATCAAGCTGGACCATCCAATTTGGATATAGTAGCTGTGATCTAGAGCATACAACAACTATAGGTTACCCAATGACCTAAAGTGCCTGTTAACAAGCCTAGGGTCATTCCTGCACAAAAGAAACCATCATTTACTGCTCTATTTCACCAAGATCTTGATCAACATACCTCAAATCAACAAAAACCCAAAACAAAACCAAACACCAATTACCAAAAATCTAAGGTACAACATAATACTATTACAAATACCCTTCATAATACTCTTCCTACCAACACTTTGCATAATAGAAATATAACATCTAATCCTTGTGTCACACCATCATACGCTCATAGATCCCATACCTATGTGCCATCGAACCAATATGGTGGACAAACTAGCAATATGGAAGCCATGGTGAAACAGTTAGTTTCCCGCATGGACCATATAGGTCTCTACCGTCCCTCATACAATTATTGAGAGATGTGTAGTCAGCCTTTAGATCCTATAGTCGTAGCACAACGGTATCCTAAACATTTTCCTATGCCTGTTCTTCCCATATATAAAGGAACCGAAGATCCCATAGAGCATCTTCGTATGTTTAGGATAGCATGTCATGATATATCACATGATGACTTGTTATTACTAAAAATGTTCTTGAAAAGCTTGGGAGGAATGGTATTAGAGTGGTATTATCAATTACCCACTAATTCTTTGAGGAATTTCAAAGAAACTGCCGAGTCTTTTGTTCATCAATTTAGTTTCTACATCGAAAGAGATGTGACCATTAAAGATTTGTATAACTTAAAATAGGGAAAAGAGGAATGCTTTGCTGATTTCCTAGCTAGGTGGAGACAGTTGATAGGAAAATTGCACTTTGTGTTACCTTATAGGGAGATTTTGGACATCTTTATTAATAATTTGCAAGAGCAACTATCTTATGAATTATCAACTGCTACCTTGGCCACCTTCGATCAGGCTATAGACTTATCTCGAAGAGTGGAATATGCTCTCATTAGGAGAGGCCAAATTAAAAAGAGAGAAAATGAGAAAACATCCAAAAATCAATATAAGAATAAACAAGTTGTGGGTGATGGAGTCACCGATAGCAGAAATACTGCTAATGTTAATGCTACGAAGGCAGCAGAGAAGTTTGTACTAAAACCTCCTGATAGACCTCCTCAAGAATTTACTAGGTTAAATCAACTTTTATCAACTATTATACCATAATTATTAGAACGAGGTTTGATTCAATTACCAAATATTTGGGAACTGGATCCAACTATACCCGGTTCATGAGAGCAGATTTACACTGTGACTTCCATAGAGGACCTGGACACACTACCAACTCTTGTAAAAGATTAAAACATAAAATACAGGACTTGATTGATAAAAATGAGATGGAGGTGCAAGCCTTTCAACCTAAGCAAAATCATCCTAATAATGTTCAAAAGAACACCCCACAAAACTAGAATCAGAATGCCAATCAGTCATTGGACATCTTTCAACACCCTTTACCGAAACATGGTAAGGAGGTGGCTAATCAAGTTGAACATCATAATGTACCTCCTCCTGCCTGATATGTAGGAAATATTAGTGGGCATTTACCTATTCATGATCTGGAAATATTTGACACAACTTTATTCATGGTTACAACCAGGCCTTTATATAATATTCAGATACCTAATCTTAGTGATACAAAATACGAGACTGAGAGTGATATGGAAATCACATCAAATCAATCGAATAGTTCTAAATATGAATCAGATCCTATTCACCCTATCACAAGTTATATGGTTCTAGAAGAGCCATTTACAAGAAGATTCACTACTAGACCATCGTATCATAGATTAATTTCCAATGAGCTAGCTATAAACGCTAGACCAAGACCCATTCATCATTCATAGAATAATATTGTGGGTACCATCGGAGCTGTTACTAGACAACAGGCTCAAAATTCGCAACAAGATCAAATTCAGAATGGTGGATCAGCTCCATTTGTTTTAAAGGTTTCTAGTAAAGGGAATCATTCACCTAATGTTCAACCTAAACCTCATTATAATATTAATGAACAATTATCAAATATTACAGCTAGAATTTCTCTCTTGGACCTTTTAAGATCTTCTCCTACACATAGAGATGAATTAATGCTCACATTAAGTCGGATGATGGTACCACAAGACATTCAACCTGATGCCATGGCCGATACTATAATAACTCGTGAAGTTGATTGTATTGACTTTCGGGATAGAGACATACCGCAACATAGTTTACATAAAGATAACCCCTTGTATATTACTACCTTAATTGGAGATGTAGCAATCAAACGAGTTTTGATTGATAATGGTTCATCTTTAAATATCTACACTTTTGACTTCTACCAAAGATTTGGGTTTAGAAGTGATGAAATGAAAAGAACTGATATGATCATAAAAGCTTTCAATGACGAAACACAAGAAACGTGTGGAGTTATTACCATTCCATTGCAGGTTGGTCTAAGAACCTTGGATATGACTGTGTTTATTGTACATTGCCCTACATCGTACAATATATTCTTGGGTTGTCCTTGGATCAACGTGATGCGAGTTGTTCCATAAACTTTACATCAATGTGTTAAGTTCAAATTTAAGAATCAGTTGGTTACCATTCATGGTGATCCAAGACCCTTTGATATGTGTGCTTTGGCAGAACCTATTGGAGTTCAATTTTGCCCCGCTCTATCATCCACACATCCTAATTCTCATTATCCATCTAAACGTGTGAAACTCACACCCACAATGTCATCTACTTCTTCTCCATCAGTTGCACCTCCACATATAACTCAACCATCCTTTGAAAAAACTGCATTAGGACCTAAGAAAGATCCTAATCCCACAACCAATGTCTCTTGTTCTACTTCGATAACTTCTATACCTTTAATAGACCCATCTATTGACACCTCTACACCATCTACATCCACCAAATTCATATTTTCTGCATCGAAAGACGTAGGGAATGTTCCTTCTACCTCTTATGCCCTTACTGATGAGCTCTTACCCGATCTATCTAAAATTTTTATATTAGAAGAAACAAATGCTTCTATGCAAGATTCCATTATTTTAAATAATTTGCCACCATCTCCTTGTACCTTGGGCCTCCCACAACCTATGGGAAGTATTTACCAAGTCAGGAGCTGTGCCTTTATTTATAAGGGATATGACTGGGGTAGAATACCCAGAAACATCGGAACTCATTATGATGGATATGCTCGATGTTATTTTACTAATGAGTATATTAAAGCCAAACCTATAATGCTTAAATTGGGATATAAAGGGAAAGGTTTGGGACCTTTCCAGAATGGTATGAAAGAACCTTTTGAGGTAGAAGCGTGGCCCGCACGATGTGGTGTGGGCCTATTTTCTAGTAAGGGTCAGCCATTCCCATTTGAGGATGATGACCATCTTATATGTTACCAAGATTATTTAGATGAATGCAATGCTTTGCATTTAATGAATAAGACATTCACATGTAATATGCTATCTATAGCTTATCCTGAGATGATCGCTGAATTCGACGCTAAGTTGGAGGGAGATATCTTTGACAATGTCTCCGTTGAGGAATTATTACATAATGGATTTTATTTTGATGGCTCTATACCTAGTATAGCCCAGCTTGAGGCCACGACTCCTCAAGACAAATTATCCAAGCTAACCTTGGAAGAATTACAAGAATTGGACGTTTCACCTGCCCCACCTAATTTTGAGAGAGATATACACATGGAAGTAGAAAATGTCATAAAAATTAACATTGGAACCGACGATAACCCTCACATAATCAACATTGGATCAGAATTGATTCAAGAAAAATAGGATAAATACATTGCATTTCTTAAAGAATATGAAGATATTTTTTCTTGGACATATGAAGATATGTCAGGTTTACACCCTTCTGTAGCTATGCATCACCTAGTAGTGCATCCAGATGCTAAACCTGTTAAGCAAAATATTAGAAAAATGCATCCTAAAGTGGCCTTACTAGTCAAAGGGGAGTTAGAAAAACTCTTGAATGTTATTTTTATACAAGCCATTGATTATGTTGAATGGATCTCGAATGTAGTTCCAGTAACTAAGAAAGAAGCTACTAAGGTTAGGGTTTGTACAAACTTTAGAGATATTAATGTTGCATGCCCTAAAGATGATTTTCGTCCTCCCAGTATGGATCTGATCATTGATTTTACTATTGGGAGTGGAATGATATCCTTAATGGATGGATTTTTTGGTTATAATAAGATCAGGATAGCTCCTGAAGATCAAGCTAAAGCAACCTTTATTACCCCTTGGGGGACTTTCTGTTGGAAAGTGATGCCATTCGGTTTGAAGAATGCAGTTGCAACCTATCAACGAGCCATGACTTATATCTTTCATGATATGATGCATGATATACTACATGATTATGTAGATGACATTATAGCTCGTTCTCATCGAAGAAGATGACCATTTAGACGACTTGAGAAAAGTATTTGATCGATTAAGGGAATATCTTATCCGATTGAATCCAGCCAAATGTATATTCGAAGTTAATTCAGGTAAATTATTGGGGGTTATAGTTTCTTTACGTGGCATCAAAATTGACCCTCTCAAGATTACGGATATCATTGATATGTCTGCACCTACAAATATATCTAAATTACAGAGTCTACAATGTAAGCTTCAAGCTATCCGTCGCTTCATCGATAAGCTGGCGGATAAAATTGGACCCTTTCTTAAGCTTCTTAAGAAGGATGTCTCTTTCCATTGGGATGACGAATGTAAGGAAGCATTTGAACTCCTCAAACAATATCTTCTTAACCCACCTGTACTTTCACCACCTAAACCTGATCGCTCATTTATCTTGTATATTTTTGCTTCAAATTTTGCTTTAGGAGCTATGTTAGCTCAACTTGAAGATGAGAAAAGAGAGCGTGCTAATTATTACATTAGCAGAACACTAAATAGTTATGAAACCCACTACACAGCATTAGAAAAGTTATGTTTAGCAGTCATATTTTCTACATAGAAACTACGCCATTATATGGTCAGTCAGAAAACATACGTTATTGCTAAATCCGATCCCTTGCGGTATCTCATGAGTCGACCTTATTTTTCTGGTCGCACAGTGAAGTGGGTTCTTGCTCTAAGTGAGTTTGAACTCACATTTATAGGATAGAAGTTTGTTAAGGGTAAAATCATAGCAGATCAATTAGCTACTGCACCCTTAGAGTCCACCCATCCCCTCGTTATTGAGTTTCCTAACGAATACCTTAACCTAAAGGCGGATCATTCCGAACAATGGTCCCTATACTTTTACGGAGCCCGATGCATGAGTGGGGCTGGTGTAGGTATTATTTTTATATCTCCATAGAAACATCTCATACCTCTATCCTTTAAATTAACGTTTTCCTGTACTAATAACACTATTGAATATGAGGCTCTAATCCTTGGATTATGAGCTGCCTTGGGACTGAAAATTAAAAATCTATTAGTTTTTGGTGATTCTCAACTTGTTATAAATCAAATTAATGATTTTTATCAGACTAGAGATGATAAATTATGTCCATATAAAGAATATGTATTACAATTAATACTTATTTGATCAAGTTACCTTGGAAGCTATTCCTAGAACTAGCAATCAAGTAGCTGACACTATGGCCGCAGATGCATCTCTTTTACCCTTGGAGTTAGATGACAAATATGCTACCATCATTATTCGTCGACTCCAGGAACCCGCTTCAACTAAATCATGCTTGGAACCTTTGGACATGTTTCTAATCAACGAAACTATTCTTGAACTTTGGTACACTGACATCCTCAATTTTCTTCAAAATGGGACCTTCCCTGAAGGTTTTAATAGAAACCAGCACCGGTTATTACGTAGACGAGCAAGTCACTTCATAATAATTGGCAATATGTTATATAGGATATCTTTTGAAGGTATCCTATTGAGATGTTTGAATCTAGAAGAGTCTAGATCAGCTTTGAGTGAAGCCCACGATGGATCTTGTGGGGGACACTTTAGTGGTAGCGCCATTGCTAAGAAGCTCCTTAGGATAGGATATTTTTGGCCTACCATGGAGAATGATGCACATGATTACGTGCGTCATTGCGATAAGTGCCAAAAACACGCTGACCTTGTCCATGCGCCTGCACAAGAACTGTAGACTATTTCATCTCCTTGGCCCTTTTCAAAATGGGGCTTATACATCATCAAAAAAATCAATCCTGTGTCATATGATGGACACAAATTCATCATAACCACCACCGAGTATTTTACGAAGTAGGTCAAAGCTATGCCCTTAGATTCTTGCACTGGAACACAAGTTTCCAAGTTTATTCTTAATCAAATAATTTGTAGGTTCAGAATTCCTACAAATCTCATCTCGGATAATGGAACTTATTTAAAAAACAAATATGTAAAGAAACTATGTCAAAAATATAAAATTCAACATCGTTGGTCTACTCCCTATTATCCTCAGGGTAATGGCCAAGCAGAAGCATCTAATAAAACATTAATTAAAATCCTCAAGAGACTAGTCAATAAATCCGGCCGTGATTGGCACATTCAATTATATCTTGCTTTGTGGGCTTATCGAACTAGCATTCGTACTCCCACGGGCACTTCACCTTTTGTTTTGGTTTATGGTGCTGAAGCTATTTTTCCCTTTGAACTAGAAGTTCCTTCTTTGGCTCTGCTACTTCAAGATACTGAAGTAGGAGATGAATATCATGCTAGCAGATTTAGTCAGCTAGAACTCCTAGATGAGAAGTGCATTAATTCTTTGGAGCATCTTCGTGCCTACCAGAACAAGCTCAAACGAGCATATCTCAAGAAAGTTCATAATCGATCCTTTGAGATCGGTGACCTCATCTTAAAAGAAAATCAAAAAAATACTAATGCAACTAAAGACCTTAAAGGTAAATTCGAGCCTAACTGGCTTGGGCCATATATTATCACTGCTAAATTTGGATTGGGAGCATACAGATTAGCTACCTTAGATGGTAAAGATCTTAAAGAACCTATGAATATTATGCATCTTAAGCGCTATTATGCATAAATCTAGTAATTTCATCACTGTATATATTATACATATTGTCTCATATTAGTAATTCATATAAAATTTCAAAAATAGTAATATTATGTATTCTCTCAATTCATAAATTAAAATCAAAATATAAAAAAATCAAAATCCTCAAAAACATCTTCTATTTTGCACTTGTCAATTCTTGAAGTATTACAGTTATATTTTTAGTTATTTTGGACAAATTAGCATTTATCTGGAATCCCTCACTTTCATACTCACATGAATAAATATCTTGATCTTATTTGGTATGATTATTAGTCTCTCTTATATCAAAGTCCACAGTTGAATTAAATAAATTTTTGAGCATAGAGAACTGATCTTGTTATTTACTTGAACCAAGTACACCTTTTCACATTAAAATGATTTCATTGCAAATTCCAAATGATGCTACACAGTAGAAGTGGTCCCTTGAGCGAAAAGTTTCCCCTACTATCCTATCATGCACATGGTCTAGAACCTTTGAGAATTAACAAAAGGACAAGCTCACCCCGCCTGAATAAAAATCCCTTGCTTTACAGCCAATCCGAGCAAGTATCCCTAGTATAGGAAGAAAAAGAAAAAGAAAAAATCAAGAAAAATCATGAGAAAAAGAGAAATTATTCAAAAGCATTATTTCAGTATCATTTTGTACCATCTCCGCAATATTTCAGCATTATCTCAGTGTCAAGCAAATACAAAAAAAGAAAAAAGAAAAAGAAAAGAATAGAAAAAGCAAAAAGCAATAAATCCTTCCCCCCCTTTTTGAAAGAAGGAAGTGTGAAGCTTGAATCCCTAGAATTCTCAATTATTCGAAAACTGTGAAGTAAACCCCATAACAGGTGATTTGTGCCCAACTTGCTTGACATTGGGTAACTCCTAGTGTGGTTATATGTCTGTCACATTAGCGACCTTCTTTTGTACAGACCTATGTCCGCTTATGGATCAACTAGCTCTTGATGACCCGACTTACATAGTAGTCTGGTACGGTTACATGCATATAAATCATGGTCAACAAACACTCATTTGGTTAATTCAAATTACTTGTATCAAATTATCTTGCTCAAAATCGGTAAATGAACATTACAATTGCACACACATTTGTGTTTGAGAGATTTTGTATCATTATGATAGATCAAGATCTGCAATGAACTCACGTATGCACACGAGGTTCCTTATAAATCTAAATTTTGTCTTTGAGATAATTTAAAATATTTATTCAAATATTCTGGAATAATTTAATTTTCTTACTTGAGAATATATGCTTAGCGTAAAATCAATACATTTTTTTCAAAAATCCAAAATTTTCTTGCAAAACATGTTAAAAAATCTAGCAATAAAGTCACATTTATATTTTTTTCGACTTTCACAATGATGGTATAGTTCCTAAACCTAAATTGGAATTTTATGCCTAGTGCAAGTCCTTATTTTTATATTTTCTGTTTATCTCAAAATCAAAAATCAACTATGCAATAAAACTATTATATCAATTTCTTCTTTGGATTTGGCGATGATGGTATAAGTCTATACCTAAAATTCTATGCCTAGCGCAAACCATCATTCTAATTTTATTTTCCATTTATTTAATCCATAAAAGCATATGGCTTAAATTATTATGTTACACAATTGTGCTTTAAAAAGAACGAAAACTTTTCTATTTCATTTCATTATGTCAACATTCATTTTTGCGATGATGGTATAATTCCTAGGGAATTGTTCAAATTTCTATCATACTTAGGAATTTTATGCCTAGAAAAAATCATATTTTTAATATTTCATGCATAATATTTTCATGGAAATATGAAAACAAATCATCACTATCATCATTTTTCATCATCACAATACAAAGTCTTAAGAAAGTCTCCTAAGCACCCTTTTACTTTTAGCAATATTTCTCTCATACTGGGATTAGCTTGATGACCTAGCGAGCGGTGACTCCATGAAATGGTCATGTAACAGTGACAATGTCCTTTGAAATTATTGTTAGAAGTCATTTTATTTTCATCAAAACACACCACCACAACCAGTTTTTTTACATCAGATTATTTCATTTAATTTTATAGCATGACATAAAATTATAATATTTTCAATGACATAATTACATGAATAGTCAATCAACAATTAAAATATTAAAGCATCATAAAACACATGCACAAGTCATATCACAAAAAGAACATATATATATCAAGAAGTATATACACCATATCAAAACGGATTGGTATGCCACAATCTATACTCTAGCATACTCAATCATCTCAAAAATATTCTATGTACAATGTGCATCTAGTCTCGAGAAGACCTCAAGCTCTTAGCCTCATATCCTCTCTCATCTTGAGGTGGAGGAGGTGGTCCCATCGAAGCCCGTCCTATATCATGGACCCTTGACATCGATCGTGATGATGTCCTCGATGACCCCATCCTGATCGGCTCTACCATGTTGACTGGCAACTGTATCCTCTGGCCCTCTAGAACCAACTGGTAGTACACTCCCTATTAGAACGTGGTCTAAGCAACTGACCGTGCTAGCTCCAGAATGCTTGCCCCTTCGCTTCGAGCCCTGAGCCATGTAGCGTCATCTTGCAGAGTCTGCACCTAAGCTTGTAGGCTAACATTCTCTACCTGGAGAGCTGCCATCTCGCTGCTCTCCCCCACCTTGACACCCTTGCCCCTATCGGGTGATGGTGGTCTATCCCTCTATTGAGGAGGGCATGTTTCTCTCCTCTCCTATCTCCTCTCCTACCTCCTCTCTGGCTGCTGCTATCTCTTCGACGTCTCTCCTGAGGAGATCATCGCTAATCCCTCCCTTCGTGACCCCTCGTTGCATCGATGGTAGCCTGGCACCACATCTCCATTTGTTTCACTACAACGTTCATTAAACCCTATGCCCTCATCATCTGAGAAGGGCGGATGCCTGCATACCAGGCATCATATTCATCTACTATCCCTGTGTCATCCCTATCCACTGGTTGAATGGGGGCATAATCAACATCCTGACTCCAAAACCATTGCATGTCTGGAGCCCCACTCAGTGTGGTACTATCCTACATAGTTTGGGAGTACTCATAATCCCTAATAGTAGGGATACCCTGCTGTAGACTGAACTACCTCAAAAATCAGTCATAGCGATGGAGCTCTACCTCTCCTCGCTCTGTCTGCAACCATATGACTTGCCTGATGCGATCTAACTCCTGTCCATCCTCTACCCACCTTGGATGTTCTCTCCATGGTATCCACGTGATCTGATCTATGGTGAGGTCATCTAGCAACCTTTGGCATATCGATAGATCTATCCACCACTATGACCCTCTCTAGAGCCACCAATAGAAAACCTGGGGTCTCTCTCGATCAACTTTTATCAGTGGAAGCCCTACCAGCCTCCACACCGCAATGTGCTCCCAACACCAAATCTGTAGAAGCAATGTCAACACCAAACATAGACCCCCCTTGTATACGACCCCATAAAGGATCCTATAAAAGTGGCACATTACAAAGCTGCTCTAAGCAAACCTGTATCTGTGGTCTCTCATGTCACAAACCACATCTGCAAGTAGCCACGGTAATATGCATCCGCTATGGTGGCATAGAAGAAGGCCACACACCACCCCTGCCAAAAATTGGGTCAACCAAGATACCCTAGGCATTTGCCTCAACACCTTGATGTTCACTTCGCCCTTCTCCAGGATGAAGCTTGGGTCCTCGCATAATCTCATCATGGCGTGGCCCTAATTGGTCGAAGGTATCATGAATTGACCATGTATGGGGTCCTCAAGATCCTCCATACATCCTCTAGAGTGGGAGTCATCTCTCCTATCGGTAGCTGGAAGTAGGACGATTTCGGATACCATCTCTCTGCTAGGGCTATCAGTAGCCCCATGTCTGTAGGAATTTGTGGCATCTCTGCCACATGCTGCAGTCCTACCTCTACCAATTTGTCTCACTCGTCCTGATCGAGCATAGCCAAATCGTATCTTAGACCTCCGTATTTACACTCCCGACTCTTTAGCAACCCCCTCTACAAAATAAGCAATAAAACAATAAAAAAATTATTAGTACATAATCATTAAAATAATCAATTAAAATCAAAGTTGATATCGCCCATTATTGGACGATATCGTACCAAATTTAGATAAAATCATCCTTAATAGGATGAAATCATCTCCATTCTTCAATTTAGGGATCACCCCTTATTGGATGGGATCGCCCCTATTTCTCTGATTTTGTACCTAGACAAAATTGGCAATATAGAGACGATTTCATCACCAGCTTAAAAACGGTCGCGATGCCCAAAAAACAATTAAAATTCAAATAAAAAATCAAATAAATCAAGTTAAAAACATAGTAAAACTAGGTTTATATCCTTACCCGCACCCCGTGTTGGATATCTGTCAATCTGTGTACCGTCTCCATGATTTCACCTGTAGAGCTCTAAAATAGCGAGAGTGAACAGTAAAAATGAATTAGGGTTTTACCCTATTTTTCTTATTTTTATTTAAAAATGACATTTTTTTTAATTTTTGCTTTTTCGTGCTTTTACCTCAAACGTTCGATTTGGGTAAAAACTCGGAGGGGGCACCATAGTAAATAGTCGTACAATTCGACCTAGAATCATCGTCTAAAAAATAGAATAAATTTTTGCTTTCTCATAAAGCGTAAAGAACTCGTCTTTAACGCATTTTTTTTGAAAAATTTGCTAAAGAGGGGGAAAAATGTAGCACCCTAAAATTGGCGCAGTTAAACCATCAGTAAAAAGTAGAAATTTAAATTTTAACCTCGAAATCGCCCGTTAACCGCTTACCTCATTTTTTGTGCCATTTTTAGAGGTTGTTGTGATCGTTGGACGATATCGTCGTTGATCTAACGATATTGTCATTGATCTAATGATATCGTCCCAAATCGAACGAATTCGTATGGAACATAATGCCCAGATGATTTCGTCTCAAAACTAAATTTCTGCAATTAGGTTATGTTCCAACAACTTCTCCAACTTGGGCAGAAGTGTGTCTGCACGGTTGGAGATTTCCACGCTAGGGATCTCCTAGATTAGGATGATCCCCAACATCCTAACCTCCCCCTACTATTATATAAACTGGGATTTTCCCAGTTTATCCCCCTGACTCCCTCCATGACTCCCTACCTGATTCCCTACCTGGCTGCTTGACTGATTGTTTCCCTGCAATTTTAGTTTTGCTGTGATATCCCATCATTTGCACTTGTGTTTTCAAGTTTTGTTGCAGGATTTCACTGTGTTTCAGTCAGAGGTAGCTCGGATCGTCGCAGGCAATTCAACTACAATTTTAGACAATCCTATCAAGATCGGTGATGATCTTGTATGATTATAGATGATCCGGTCTACAATTTAGCTTGGGGGTAATCAGAGCCTTGAGTTTGCATTCTCTATCTTATTTTCCTTATTTATTGATGCATTAGATTAATTTACTTCTGTTTTGCATCTTGGAGTTCACCTCATTTAGCGTAATTGCATGATGAAATTCAAAATAAATTTCCAAAATAGTGCATCTCATTTAATTTGATATCTAAATTTATCATTCAAACATCTATACTCTTATTTATATCATCTTGCATCATTCTTGCAATTGTATTTTTGGTTTTTGGTGTCTGTTTTCTTGATTACAGGTTTCTGACAAAATTTCCTAATGAATTCGTCAGGTCGCTGACGATCTCGGGTGATCTCGGATGATCTTCTATGATTTGGGATGATTCTGTACAATTACAGATGATCCTACCATATCTGGGATGATCTAGACTCCTACAAGCTTCAGAATCTTCATCAGACATCAAAAATCAGGTGTACTCTTCTCCATTTTATATATTCTCCATTTTACATATGTATTCAATCACATTATGATTCATTTATGTCTTCTATCTTCATATAAATCATAATCTTCATATAGAATAGCTTAGCTTCATTTTGGACAACCTAGGAATCTGAATAATTGAACATAAAACGAACAAATCAAACCGATTTTCAAACCTAGGCGTGGAAACTGCCACTCAAAGTTTCCTGGTGAACCCCACCATCCGTCAAAAATTCACCTTTATACCCCTCCCCCGAGAGGCGCGACCTTCAAAGGGCCTCTCTATCCGAGGTATTGTTCCATCCTTTTCTCACCCCCTTTCTGGGTACAGATCCTTTAGCCTAAAGGTAAAGGTGCAAAAAATTTGGGCGATACAGTTATATAAGACTTGAGTTGAATTGAGATTGATTTGAGTTGAGATCATTGTGGATCATTGTTGTCATCCATTGAAGAGTGCATTGCCATTTATTGTTGAGTTCATCTTTGAGCCTTGCCTTCATAAATTTGTAGATGAGATTTGAGTACTACTTGAGCATGATTGATTGAGCCTTTGAGAAGGCCCTTGGGATATATTTTTGGACAAATTTGTGGCAGTTTGTGTATGATTTATTGAGCCTTTGAGAAGGATTTGTGTATAGTTTTTGGGACAAATTTGTGGATAGTTTTAGAAATATTTATGGACAGATTGGGACATATTTTGATGAGGTTCTGAATGAGCCTATTGAGCAGAGTTGTGAAAGTTCTTGGCGAGCTTGCTAGAGCATATTTGGACAAGTTCTTGGTGAGCTTGTTGAGCAGATTTGAGAAAGTTCTTGGTGAGATTGCTAGAGCAGATTTGGACAAGTTCTTAGTGAGCTTGTTGGAGCAGATTTGAGCAAGTTCTTGGTGAGATTGCTAGAGCAGATTTGGACAAGTTCTTAGTGAGCTTGTTAGAGCAGATTTGGACAAGTTCTTAGTGAGCTTGTTGGAGTATATTTGAATAAGTTATGTGTGATATTGTTGAGAATATTTGGACAAGTTCTATGTGAGCTTGTTGAGCAGTTTTAGAAATTTTCTGTGTGAGCTTGTTATGCATATTTGGACAAGTTCTATGTGAGCTTGTTATTGCCTATCTTTGAGCAGATCAAAGAAATTTGGACAAGTTCTGTGTGAGCTTATTGAGCAGTTTTGGACAAGTTCTATGTGAGCTTGTTATGCAGATTTGGACAAGTTCTATGTGAGCTTGTTATTTTTTTTGGTAGATAAGATACTATAGCATTAATATTGGGTTTTACAGGTTGATCCAAAACCTTTTACAAAATTCAGCCTAGGGTTGTTGATGAACATGTCCTTACTAAGGATCCTATATATGTAAAATATACATGCCGCCAAAGCCATTACATCCGGTAAGGAACATAGCTTGTTATCAAAAAGAAACTTCCCATACAAAATTTTGGGTATACCCCAAGAAAACACACCTACATCATAATTACAAAAAAAGAAACAACCACAGATCCCTTCCTTGAAACAATGGAGAAACAAAAAGTTGCAGACACACATAGCAGAGTACTGAAAAAACTCCCACAAGCTCTGTATTGATAGTTACTCTTAATAATTCTTTGGTAATTTATTTCTTCCGTATATGACATGCTTTGGGACCACATCCCATCTTTGTCAATCAGCCTTGGATAAGTGAACTTGCTGGCTAGATTTATGGCGATGGCTATCTGGTGGTCCACGTGGCTCTAGTTCGAAGTCTTATATTATCGTTTCTTTCCTGCCTTGTGATTATCAACCAACCTCAAATTACTAAGATGACTAGGAGCCATGTTATATGACATGTGACTATCCCCATTAGTCTTTGTGGTATTTCCAAGCAACATCCACCAAGATTGACAACTTGAATAATTTTTATTGTGAGTCCATTTCAAAAAATATATGGGAATACTCATAGCCTTCGAACTTACAGTGCCTTCCTTGTTGGTAAATTTGACTATAATTATTGGTTATCTTGTTGAATAAGCTCCTCTACTTCACTCGAGACATCGTGTTCCCATTTGAAAATTATGTCACCATCGACACCCAAATTGGCTAGCTTATCAACAACTTTGTTAGCTTCCCGAAAGACATGTTGGGCTTTTCTGTCCTATCTTCCCTGGAAAAGGATCCTAGCCTCTTCAACAATTATTTTAATACTCCAAGGAGATGTTTTCCAATTATTGAGGAGATATATAACATGCATAGAGTCTCCTTCTACGATCAAATTTCCTTATACGTCTTGAGTCATTTGAAGGCCTCTCCACATAGCTCTAGCTCCAGCTTCGTTGTTCATCCTTGTTCCCAAATATTTATAAAATGCAAGCATCACATTCCCATTATGATATCACACAATGCCACCAATGCCTGCTCTACCAAGATTTTCCTTAGCCACTCCATCAAAATTAAGCTTAAACCAACCCATAGGAGGTGGGGACCACTTAACATTGGCTCTAGGGTTGACTACCCTAGGCACAGACTCATATAACAAGGTTAAGCTTAAATATTGAGCAATCGTGGTCTCCTTCAGATGAGGTTTACGACTATCAAAAGTGATAAGGTTCACATTCTCGTTGGCAAAGGATAGGATCCTGGCAATGATAGTTTGATGATCATGGATAGACTCATTAAAGACTCTATGGTTCCTTTCTAACCACACCTACCAAATATAGTGATTGAGACAAATTTTCCACATGTATCTAAGTCTTTGGCTTGAAAAGGGGCAAGGCCACTAGACGAACAAATCAAGTACAATGGCTGGTTTAACCCAAGAAATATTGAAGGCTTGAAAAATCCCACTTAGGATAGTCAAGGAAAAATGGCACTCAAGGAAAATGTGATAAATGGTCTCCCAATTAGCCCTGCATAGATAACAACAATTAGTGATAAAAATACCTTTACGCATCATATTATCAATGGTTAGAATTATTCCTTGGATAACTAGCCATGAAAAGACTGCAATTTTTGGAATTAAAATTTTTATCCAAACTAAGTCCTTTTGGAGGACAAAATCCTCATCATCAAGCAGAAGCTTGTAAGCTGATTTAAAAGTGACCTACCTATTTTTCATAGGATCCCAGGTCACTTGATATTCCTTAGGTCTCATGGGGATAAATTTTTGCCCAAGAATATTACAAAGATCATTTGATTCTTCTTGAAATCCTTGAATCCTTATTTTTTTCCACTTCATTCTGCCTTTGTCCTCAACCATATAATTGGAGAATTTTATACCAATGAGTTCTTCCATGATATCTCTGATTCGGTCTAAGTTAGGATACTGCATCCATGGTTTTTCCTTATCCCACATATCATTCCAACAATTTATCCTCTCATCATTGCTTAAAACCCATCTTAAACCTTTTTTTATGATTTCCTTACAATCAAGAATTGCTTTCCAAAAAGCAAAACCTCTGATTGGAACTGAGTCACTTAGAAATTCTATATTTTGAAGATAATTTTGTTTGATGATAGTTGTCCATTCATTTTCTTCATCAGAAATGAGGCACCATTCCTGCTTAGCTAATAAAGCTAAATTCATATGAGCAATTCTCCTCAGATCTAAGCCCCCATTTTCCTTGGGTCTACACACTTTGGTCCATCCTACAAGGTGTATCCTTTTTTTCTCCTTTGATCTAGTCCATAAAAATTATTTTTGGAGTTTCTCATTTTTTTGGAAAACCTTCATAAGGGATTTGAAAATAGAGAGGAAATAGACTAGAATGCTCTGAAGAGAGGCCTTAGTGAGGGTCAGCTTTCCTACTTGAGATAGAAGATGAACTTTCCATCCAACAAGTTTTTTTTGAATTCTTTCAATAACCCTGTCCCATATTAACTCTCTCAGAGAGCCAATGAAAAGAGGGAGACCAAGATACGAAGTGGGGAGGTTTGCTATATCACACCCTAAAATTTATGTAATCCTTCCTTACCTCTGAATGGTGGTGTTCAAGAAATATAACTTGCTTTTACTGAAATTAACTTTCTGACCAACATCGTCCTCATAGAGTTGCATGATGTATTTAATTTTTTTGGCCTCAACCATTGATGCCTTAGTCAATAGAAGGGTATCATCGATGAATTGTTGGTGAGAAACAACCCTAGTGAGAGATGTTGCCTTGATTCCTGATATTAGCCTTGAATTGCAAGCATTTTTTATGGTTTTTCCTAAAGCTTCTACTACAATGGTGAATAACATGGGGTTGATAGGGTCCCCATGCCAAATTCCTCTATGACTTTGAAAGTAACCACCAGTTGTTCCATTAACCAGAATCAAGAACCATGCTTTATAAATGCATTATTTGATCAAATTAACCCATTGGTGGTAAAAACCAAACTTAAGGAGGACAACAATCAAAAAGTCCCAATTTAGCCTGTCAAATGCTTTATTCATATCAAGCTTGAGGGTAAAAATAGACCTGTTAGTCTTATGAGCAGAGTGCAGAGCTTCATGAATTGTGATAACTCCATCCAAGATTGACCTGCCCTAGACAGAGCTTCCCTGGTACAGATCTATGATGCGGGGTAAAACATCTCTCATTCTATTTGCAATGGATTTAGTTAGGATCTTGTAAGAAACATTGCACAAACTGATTGGTCTAAGGTCAGCCATACATTCAGGGGTTTGTTATTAGGAATTAGAAAAATAAAATTATATTTGAGACCTTTTGGGATATGATTGCTTGCTTGGAATTCTTTGACAGCAAAAATTAAATCCTTACTTACGATGTCCTAAAAAGCTTGATAGAAACAAGGGGGAAATCCATTGGGTACCGAGGCTTTGTTTGGATCCATGCTAAACAAGGCTTCCTTAATTTCCTCATCAGAAAAGGGAGCTAAAAGCTTAAGGTTTATATCCTCATTTATTATGCTAGGAATGGATTGCAAGAGAATATCTTTGGCCTCCTCATTGCACTACGATTCCTGACCAAGGATAGAAGAAATAAGTTACTGCATCCTTTTTTATTTCTGTTAAGTGCCGAGTAATAGAACCATCTATTTTTTTAAATTTTTATCTTGTTATTGCTTCTATTTCTAAGCATGGTGACATGAAAAAACTTGGAATTTGAATCTCCATATTTCAACCAAAGAGCCCTTGATTTTTGCCTCCAATATATTTCCTCACAGGCCAAAATGTTATGAAACTCTGCTAGTTTTTTCTGTTCCTCCTGCCTAGTAGTTTCATCAACATCACCATGTTGAATCCTCTAATCAATTATCTTAAAACTTTCAACAACCTATTTTTTATTTTCAAAGAGGTTCCCAAAGACCTCTTTGTTCCAAGTTTGAATATTTTCCTTAACAAACTTTAATTTTCCAGTAAGTTTAAAAGTTGCACTACCCCTAACAGGCTATTGCCACCACTGAATTAAGTTATATCTAAAACTAGAATTTTTGATCCACATAGATTGAAATCTGAAAGGTTTCTTGAAGGACAAAGAGTTAGGGATCTCCAAAAAAATGGGATTATGATCAGAGGCAATTTTAGGAAGGGCTTGCAAGGTAGAATCACCGAACATAGTTGTAGCCTCCTTTGATAGAAAAAACCTGTCAAGCCTTTCTTGAATGAGATGACACCCTATCCACCAATTGCTCCAGGTATAATTCACTCCTCTAAGTTTTACATCCATCAAAATGTTGGAGTTCACAAAGTCATTGAACTCATCCATGCTCCTGATAGGTGGTCTATTTCCACCCATTTTATATGAAGGGTAAAGAGGAGTGTTAAAATCCCCAACCATAATCTAGGGGACATTATGGAATATTTCACTCAGATTGTCTAAGTACTCCCACAGTAGAGATCTCACTTGAATTGAAGTCAGGGCATAAATATTTGAAAGGATCCACGACCTGTTGTTGTTTATTTCCTTAAATAAAACAATAAGAATCCTGTCATCTTTCTGAATAATGGTACCTTCTACTATCCGGGGATCCCATAAAGTCATAAGGCCTCCAGACGATCCTCTGGATGATTTGCAAACCATCTCCCCTTGATTCCAATTTTTTTTTGCTACTTTTTTTGACTGAATCTCATCAGTTTTTGTTTCTTGAAACATGATAATAGTTGGATTCACTTGATTTCTTATTGCACCGAATTCCCTATGTTTGGGTAGGCCATTGAGGCCTCTCACGTTCTATGAGAGGAAATTCATTTATATTTTTTGGGATTTCTCTCTCCCCATCCCTTGAGGGGGTTTTCTTAATTTTTTGTCTTCAGAACCCGAAATAACCTGTTGAAACAAGGTTCTCTATTTTCCATTGGCAATATCATTATCAGTTTTAATTTTTTGATGCTCAGCATTTTCTATTCTCCCTCTTCTTTTTTCACTGCCAAAATCTATAGGATACTTCACAGTGCTGCTGGTTTTTTAGGAATAAACTAGGGGGAGGCAATTTGTTGTAGAAATGGACTACCATATTCCTCAGTCTGAAGAGTTTCACATATCTCGACCCCTACATCCAAATATTCTCCTTTTTTCTTGTATTCCCTTGGTCTGCAGGATAGCCCCTTAGTAGGATTCACCTAGATCCTAGTGATGATGTTAGGGAGATGAGATTTTTTATTTTCTAATGCCTCAAATTTCTTCCTAAGTTCTTCAACATCAGGGTTTGGATTTAGGATGGCCACTGGGCTTGAAGTATTTTCAAAATTTGGGTTTAAGGATCCCGACTTGGATGGGGATTCTAGAGATCGGGCATTAGGGTTTGGCTTTGTGATGCCCACGGGGCTTACAGTAATTTCAGCATTAGGGTTTGAGGATCTTGAATTGGATGGGGATTCTAGAGAGTTAGAAAGGTTAGCCTGAAGGTTATGGGCTTCCATGTCTTTCGATAATCCTCCTACTCCCATATTGGATAGAATTAAAAATTTATTTGAAACTAGAGGATTGGAACTTACCTGAGTAATTTTGTTGCCAACAACCAGTTGTTTTCCTTTTTCTTTTTGGGACCCTGCACCCTTTGTTTTATTTTTTTGGTAGACATAGTTTTCTTGATTTAAATCACCTCTTCAAGGGAAACTCCTCAAATTTCCTCTGTCTAGCATTCCCTATTTTTGCTTTTCTCTATTCATTGCCAAGTTAGGGCACTGATTGCATAGATGTCCTTGATTTTTACATTTTGCATAGAATGTCGGTCTATTCTTGTATTCTACCAACTATTTTCGATAGTATTCTCCATACTCTAGCTCCACAAACCTTGGCAATTTATTATCCAAATTAGCATTTATGTAGATTCGTGCATGAGTCATCCTTGTCCTAGCCAAGGTCACATGGTCAATGGAGATCAGGTCCCCTATAGTTTTGGCTATGCCCTGTCTAATATTCATTGAATAACTGGGTAGGTAGACTCGGGAGATGAACCCAAATAGGGGCAATGTTAATATTTTTATTTTTAGGGTCAAAATATTCACCCCATCATCTGTGAAAAAGGCTCCTTTTACCCAAAAATCAACGACCTCTTGTTAAAATACGGTTAGCATCCTCCATATTGTTAAAATGGATAATGAAGAACCATTGAGTTAATGCTACCAAATCCAAGTTGCCTACCAGTCGCTATTTACCCGTCGCCCAAGACCTGATAGTCTCCATGTCCAACCTACCTCCCAAAAAATTGCCTATGAGGGAGAATTTTTCCATTGAAAGAAAAGGGCTCATGGAACTTGTCGGGGCCAAAATTTTATTATTTCCGGAACTAGGGGCGGAAGAGAGAGAACCTCCTTTATTTTTCCTCTAAGAGTCTTAGCAAAATATAGCCACTTCTTGGGCCCCGCATTGTCCTTCATATCTTTTTTTTGGTGGTATTTCTGAGGAGGGTCGGGCCCCCGCATGATGTCGACCTCCAAATCTATCGCAGCCTAACTGCCTTCCTCTAGATCCTCGCTTAATCCATCCTCAAGGTTCCACCCACCCCTTCCATAATTGCTCTACCTCTGCCACCTTGGCTGAGGTTCCTGCCCAAAAAATTCAAACCCTCACTCCCATCGCACCCGCTAAACCTTAGCTCACTCATTCCTGATGATGCAATGCTCGATTTCTAATTGTATCTTGGCACTTCAATTTTGTATGATCTTGTTATTACCTATCTTTGAGCAGATCAAATAAATCATTGTATTGGATAAGGATCCTTATTTATGTGTGAAATATTTTAAGGAGATTATCTTGTGGAGTACCCCACATTAGGGGAACCACGTTAAATCTTGTGCCTCAATTGTGTATGGTGACTTGTGATCTTGCTTACTATTGTTATCTGAGTTATTAATGCATACTTCTATATTTGGTTATTGCAATTAAGGACATTAATTGATATTTATTTGGAAAGAAAGTAAAAAGTGGTCTTATACTATTCACCCCCCTCTTAGTATAAGCTTGTGTTCTTCAGTTTTAATAACAACTCTTTATTCTAGAAAACCTTGAAGCATTAAATAAAACACACTTAATAAGGAAGCCCTAATCAAATCCTTTTCACTCTAAACTTATTTTCAAAAATACACTCACATTCATCATTTTTACACATGGAAGAATTTCCCATACCTTTTCCTTGATTGGTGAAAGTCCTCTCAAAACTACCTTCAAATAATGCCTTCTTATTTTCCAAGTACCAAGGGTTAGATAACAAGTGTTATACTTCAAAAATACAGGTATGGTTCAATTTCATAATACACCTTATATCTCAATCTCACTAGCAATATTCAACAATAATATTTTCACAAAATAACCCTTTCAAAAATACACCTTTAATTTCTCAATATCACAAAAACTGAAATCCAAACTCAATTTTTATCTCCTAAGGTAAAAATAATATTTACCCTAGTAAAATACCTATTTACCACCTAGGTAAATAATTCCAATATTACCTTATGACTCCCTAACCTTAGCATAATAATAAAATTGTATAAAACACCCCTTATACCTCCTAAACCTTATCACATATGTAAAATAAAAATTAATTTATAAAAACCTTTGTAAAATCCCCTTTCGTAATTTTTGGTGATTCGACCTTGCACCCTCTCCTCAGCTGGCACCTTGGCTGTGGCTAGCTAGCCGTGTGAGCCAATCCCTCCACGTTCTACCTTAAGCACCTTGGATGCTTAAGTCCTTTAAAAAAATGCTTTAAAGCCTTTGGCTTCTCCCTTGCCTGGCCTTTGGCTAGACCACACGAGCGCTCTCCTCTGCCTTTACACTTGCATGACCATGAAGCACTCCCTTCTTTTTTGCTATCTCTCACTTCGCAATTTTTGTAGGCTCCAAAATATTCGCATGTGCATTAAATAAAATCATTGAATTTTCTAAGGTTTGCATTAGGGTTTAAATACTCTTTATTGCCTTTGCATTTCACGTCAACGGATGTTTTGATTTTTATGACGTCGACACTTTATAATTTAGAAATTATAATTTATAAATTATTTAAATTCAAAAGAATTTAAATCTTATAAATTATATTTATAAACCTTAGACTTTAGTAAAAATTAAAGCCTCCTTGTATAAGTAATATTTATTTATAAAATTTAAATTCAAATTGAATTTAAATATTTTATAAAATAAATATTAAAACCTCCTTTAGCTTTTAAAAATCTTCCTTGGGTTTTTATGAAAAACCTTTTAATTTGCTCATCCATGGTTTTAATAAAAACCTGCCTTCATTTGCTTCCACATAATATTAAAAATATTATGAAGCTCTTTTGCCATTAACCTTTGCATTGTTCTTCTTGACATCAATGACAACTTAACTCAAAATGTCCAACAAAAAGTGTTTTTGGTCCTAAAAAAAATTGGACATATTTTTTGATGTTGCTAGACACACTTGTAGTGGCTGAGTGATTGAAAACTTGGGGTTTATAAGCTATAACAAATGAAATTGTCGACTTATGATATTGGGTAAAATTGCATATATGCCAAAAATAGGTACCCACAATCGTGGAAACTTGACTTTTTGATTGGCCATATCATCACTACTATAAAATATCATTGAACATGGGATGGGATGAATTCAATTTGTAAAATGCAAGAGTATAGAAGAATGCATGTGGGATGCAATGGAATGCATGTGGAATGAATGCAAATGAAATATGTGTAAAATATGTATAAATGTGAAAAATGTATGTAAAGATGCCTATTTTTAAATGCGAGATGTATGCAATGGGAACATGCCTATGTGAATGATTTGTTTTTGTTTTTTTTTTTTAGCCATGTATATACATACATAAAAAATCATATTAAAATTAAAATGCCTTTAAATGGATACCATTAACTGGTTCGGGTTCCTCTACACCCTCTGAATCAGCCATTCTATATGTACCATTACCAAATTTTTGGGAAATTATGTATGGACCTAAACAATTAGCCGTGAATTTGTCATGAAGGTGTGATAAAGCATTGGTGTTTTGTTGGTTCTATTTAAGTACAAGATCTCCTATTTGAAATTTATGAATATGGACTTTGGCATTGTAAGCACGCTTTAGGCAGTATTGATAAACTCGTAAGTGTTCTAGTGCATTAACTCGCCTCTCATCAAGAAGAGTGAGTTGATCAAGACGTGATTGTCGAGCGATGTCATCATCTATGAATTCCTGCAAAGAAATTTGTGAGGGAATCTCGAGCTCAAGAGGTATGATAACTTAAGCTCCATAGAATAAGGAAAATGGTGTTGCTCTTGTTGGCATTCAAATTCTTGTTTGAGAAGTCCAAAGTGCCAAAGGGATTTGTGTATGTAAATATCTATGATTTTTGTTAACAAGCTTTTTGAGAATAGCAATCAGGGTCTTATTGGTAGCTTTGGCTTGTCCATTTGATTGTAGGTAATAAGGAGTCAAGAAAATGTGTTGGATATTATATTTCTCACAAAGTGCTCGAAATTTTTTGTTCTTGAAAGACTTACCATAATCAGAATTGATTTTAGAGGGAATTCCAAAACGATAGATGATATGGTAAAGTATGAAGTCCACAATTCAAGGTCCCATCGTACTGGTTAGAGGAATGGCCTCAACCCACTTTGTGAAGTATTCAGTGGCTATGATTATGAATGTATGTTGTCCCAAGGAAGGAGGAGAAATTTTTCCTATCAAATCTAGGTCCCATTGCAAAAATGGCCAAAGGATTTGTATAGGCTGTAAAGCTTGTGATGGTACATGAGTTATATTGGCATGTGTTTGATATTGCTTATAATTTTTGACATAGTTGCAATAGTTGCATTCCATTGTGGGCCAATAATAACCCATGTGTAAAATACGCTTTGCAATGGCCATTCCACTAAAATGATCACAAGTACCATTGTGGGCTTCGGCTATGGCTTTTTGAGCCTCACTTTTTTTGAGACAACGAAGAAGGATTCCATCATAACCACGTTTATACAACACATCCCCCAAGAGAATAAAATGGGTTGTTTTTTTTCTTAAAAAAGTATTTTGCAGATCGAGACATATTTGATGGGAGTGTTCCAAATTTTAGAAAATCCACTATTTGGCTTGACCAAGACTCATATGGTTTTGAATGGATAAAGAAAATGTCTTTTTCATCCTTAGGATCAGTATGGACAATGGTTGCTTTAGAGATTTTTGAGATTATTAGGGGTTGTACCTCTCCTAAGTCATCTTTTAGAATCAATGATCCAAGAGAGGCCATCACATCTACAAATCTATTAGTCGAATGAGGCAAGTTGTTGATTTCATACCATTTGAATTTTGAGAGCAATTTCATTGCTACTTCATGATAAAGATTAATGGTAGGTTCTTTGCATTGGTATTCTTCGGTTACTTGTTTGACAACAAGTTGAGAATCCCTAAATATCCTAATATGCTTGATGCCCATAGCTATAGCGGATTGAAGACCTAAGATTAAGGCTTCGTACTTTGCAATGTTATTTGTGCATGGAAAGTCTAACTTGAATGATAAAGGGATGGGTATCCCTTGAGGTGTATGAAAGACAACTCCAGTACCTTGACCTTTCTTGCACTTAGATCCATCAAAGAATAAGGTGATATTGACGTCTTCCTCCGGAATGACATCTTCTTCTAATTTAGTGATATAAAACATTGAATCATCTAGGATCTCTATAATCAAAGTATGATGACTAGGTAGTGGAGCTTTCACAAGTTGATCAGCTATAACCTGACCTTTAATGGATTTTTGGCTGATAAATTTGAGATCAAATTCTGTAAGGAGCATTATCCATTTAGTAGTACGAGTGTTATTGTAAGTACGATACATCATAAATGCAGATGATTTTCTCTAGATATGACATAAGTTGTATGGCTAAGCATATAATGTTGAAGTTTCTTTGTGGCAAAGACCACTGCTAAGCACAACTTCTCTACATAAGCATATCGGGTTTCATAACTTACCAATGTTTGACTAATGTAATAAATATCTTGCTCTCGATTTTTTTCATTTTTCTATGCAAGCATTGTCCCTAAAGCAAAGTATGTTGCTGAGACATAAAGAGAGAAAGGAACCCCCAGATGAGGAGGAGCTAAGAATGGTGGAGAAGCTAGGTAATGCTTGATATCATCGAAGGCTTTTTGAAATTCATCTGTCCATGCAAATGGCACCTCCTTTTGTAGCAGGTAGTTGAATGGCCTGCATTTGTTAGAAAGTTGTATGATAAAATGTCGGATTGATTGAATATTTCCTTTTGAACTATGCAATTCCATAATGTTAGTCGGGGGAGGCATTTCCATGATCACCTTGACCTTGTTTGTGTCTACTTCAATGCATCTTTTGGAGACAATGAATCCTAAAAGTTTACCTGAGGTAACACCAAAGACATAAGTTTTGGGATTTAACCTCACCTTATGTTCTGGAAGTTAGTAAAAAATCTTGTCCAATACACTAATATGCATGTAATAAGTCATGGCTCTTTGATAGGTAGCTCCTACATTTTTGATGCCAAAGGGCATAACCCAATAACAAAAGGTTTCCAAGGTGTTGTGAATGCTATTTTGTGTTGGTCATTAGGATTTATGTGAATTTGGTTGTATCCTAAAAAACCATCCATGAGGAAAAGAATTTCATGTCTAGCACAGGTGTCGATAAGAGTATCAATGTTTGGAAGAGGAAAGTCATCCTTAGGACATGCCTTATTAAGATCTTGAAAATCTATACAAATGCGTATCAATACATTAGGCTTGCAAATGGGTACCATTTTTGAAATCCACTCGAGATAATCAATAGGAACAATGAAGGTGACATCTAGAAGTTTTTGAAACTCTTCCTTGACTATGAGGGCCACAATAGGATGCATCCTTATAAGCTTTTGTTTGACCAGTTTGGCATCAAGATGTAAGGTGAGGTTGTGAACCACAAGGCTAGGGTCAAGACTAGGCATATCCTTATAGGACCATGCAAACACATATTTCTTCTTCTTTAGGAGAGCAATAAATTGCTCTTGTTCATTAGATGATAGGCTTTTTCTCAGTTTGACAATTTGGGGATTTTTAGGATCTGAAATAAGGTTCACTTCAATGGTATCTTCAATAGACATGTGAACCCTCCTCAAGTTTATGTGGTATTGGGATCAGATGAATGTCAATAATATGTCCTCCAACTCTTCCTACTTATTGTCATCTAACTCTACCTGAAATATGTTGGGATTATTGGTAGAATATGGAGGTAAAGGTGGAGGGGAGAGAGGAATGTAGTTGGCAGAAGCCCTTAAAAATTCCTCAGATAGGATAAAATCCAAAAAGGAGAGCAGGAAAGAAATTTGATCCATGTCAACAAGGCTTAAGTCAATTGGAATTGGCTTAGCTGGATTGTATGTATTACGGAGTGGTGTGAATAAGTCGATAGGATTCACACTGACTTAATATGAGAGGATGAATTGGAATAATGGATGGGAATCGATGTCGAATATTGTTAATCCTAGATAGCAACAACAAACATGAAATTAAATGCTATATACATGCAAAGAAATATTTTGTGTTTGTTTTTTAATATTTTGATTTTTTTGGTTTTTTTATTTTATTTTTGCTTATATACATATGTTACAAATTTTAGCTTGGTTGAATGGCTCAATGGAACTCAAGTGAGGGTGGTTGACCAGGTGGGTCAAATTTTTCTTGTGGAAGAAGAAAGCAGAAGATGAGCTGATGGATGGAAAATAATCTGAGGTAAAACTCATCATGTTGGGTAAGGGGAACGATGGGATGAAATTTATCTTTAGAATCGTCAGAAGCGTTGGACATAAGTTCATACTCTTTATAACTTTCATCATCAAAATCTAGAAGTGGGTAGGAAAAATTTAGGGGATCTTCTTCTTTGTTGAAGCTAAGCTCATGAAGAGCTTGTTCAAGAGAAGAGGTTGAGAAATATGGAAGGGGGGATTTGTCTTTGTCATTGAGGCTAAGCCTTTGGAAGACTTGCTCAAGGGAAGCTATTGTGTAAAGTAGGGTATATCCTAATACTGAATGATCATGTGCTCCTCGATATAGGAAATTGATTATGTCATGTATCCCTTGTTCATGGGAACCTAGATCCTGACCTTGCCAATTAACTTTATGAAAGTAACAAGATGGAAATCCCACCATGTTTTGTATGTTGGCAAGTCTTGGCTATTTCAGTTCTTTAGGTGGTTTTTATGAATTCTAGGAATCCAACCCTCCATAAATAAAGTTAATACTATTATAAGCAGAAATCATATCGTATACAACACCTATGGTTAAAGGAGAGTCAAGTGGGCGACTGAAATCCTTGGCTGTAGGAATGGAAAGCGGGGTAATGGTAACATCATGGACCACGTATTCACCAATACCAAGACTAGTGATGTGGACCTCAACTTGGGATGATGTGGAAATAGATGGCTCAAGATTGGAGGGGGTTGTGGAAGGTTGTGGGGATTTGAATATTTCACAATCCAAATTTTTGACTTGTGAAACATTAGATGATGGAGAGGGATTGGGTGATGGCTTAGAAGAAGGTGGATGATGCAATGATGATGAAGAAGGGATTTTTGTAGAAGGAGTGGTTGAGGTTGACGATGTGGTGAAAGTGAATTGACCTTGACCACATGTACAAGAAGAAATGAATTATTGAGAAGGTGTGGTGATGGGTAACTCCTCAACAATAGGAGATTTGGAATAAAAAGTGAATGGGTTAGGAGATGAAGTGGATGGATTCAAATATGAGGTAAATGGATTTGAAGATGAGGTGAATGGATTTAAATATGAATTGGATGTATTCAAATATCATGGGGATAAGAATAGGTGGGTGGAAGGTAACATGGATTCATAGGAATTTGAAATGAAATTGCAATACTTGAATGGTTATACATGTGGGGATACAATGGACATGACCATCATGAACATATTTCAAGCATTGGTGGAGAATTTATAGGACACGTTTCATTTTCCTCATCCAATGTCTACCAAGGAGTACATTGTATGCCATAACCCCTTCCAAGATGTGGAACATATTGTGAAATATTTTAACCCCTACTTCAATGGGAAAAATGACAATGCCAACTGTGGTACACAAAGCATCATTAAATGCTTTGAGGGTGAAAGATGACTTGGAAATATGGGAAGGTGGAAGTTTGAGGTTGCTAGGGGCAATAGTAGTGATAATGTTGATGGATAAACCATTATAAATTAAGAACCTTTTAAATGGATTATTGTATATCAGGGCCATGATATGCAACGGAGGATCTATGGATTTTGATATCATTGACTTTATTTCAAAGTCATAGAAGGTGATGGATGGCTCCATGCATGTTCTAATGCTGCCTACAAAGTTGTTTAAGGCATTAGGATCTTTGGATTCAAACTCAATGTATTTGAGAATTTAGATTAAGGCTTCTCTATGCCTAGGAGATTATTGGATTAGCTCATATAGGGACAACTTGGCTGAAGCCATCTTCAAAATTGTATTCAACCGACTACTTAAGGATACTGATGGCCTTAGAGGATGACAAGTTGGTTGATTTAGTGTACTAAAAATATGGATTGGTGGGGATGGATTTGGGAAATTTTGAATAGGTGACAGATTGGAAGGTTGCAACACATTTGGTTGCTGGGAATTTTGTTGATTTTGCCTTTGACCTCTTGTGACCACATGGACTGCTCCCACAAAATTTTGATAAGTTTGAACATGATTAACTTGGTTAGGAGGTGTATGATGATTATTACCTCCTACATTATTTTTGGCCTCTTCATGATTGGGAAGAGGTGTTTGAAATATTCCCAAGTTTTGATTTTGTTGGGCTAGGGGATTATCTACTTTAAGGACCCCCAAGTCTATGAGGTCTTGAATGATGTTCTTAAAAATGTTGCATGTGTTGATGTCATGACCATTTTACCTATGGTATGGGTAAAATAGATGTTCCTTATAACCTCTACTATGTTTGGTAGGGTCATCGGGCCTAATTTTTGGTAAAGCCAACTTATTTGTTTCATACAACTTTTGGAAGATGGAAGAATACAACTTTGTTAAAGGAGTGTATCAGTGTTGTGGTTGAGCATGTTGTCGACGGGTAGGGTTTTCCATAGTTGGCATTGTTTTTTGTATTGTGAGTGCTTGAGTTACCGAGGGGACCGCATGATAGACAATTTTTTATGGTTGTTGCATGGTTTGTTGAGCCATTACAGGTTGGTTCATCACCACTTGATTCACTTGATTGGATGTATTAGCCGAAGAGGCTTGAGATGACTTGTTTTGGCTAGACTGATTGCTTTTAAATTGGTCATTGTTTTACCATTCTTTTTTTTAAGCTTAATCATGTCCTCTGGGATTTTTATTTCCTAAATGATGCTAGCTTGTGCCAAAGCTTCTTCAAAATCTGTTGGATATGGCAAAAATGGTACCGAAGGATGAATTGGTTGATGGATTAGTTGAATTAGAGTTGGTTTTTGGCTTGACATGCTAGGAATATTTTGCATCAACTGATCTATTTGCTTTTGAATGACCTGAATCCTAAGATCTTCCCCATGAATATGGAAGCCTTGGATAACCTGATGACTTGGTTATGGACTAGAAGAAAGATGTTGTGGAGTGATGAGATGATTTTTATGAAATGGATTGGTTTGAAATTGATGGGGGGAAGATTGATGATTGAAAGAAGTAGAATATTTATGAAGAATAATATTTTGGAGGAGTTTGTTGGGTTGACTAAAAGAAATAGTAATTGGAGTAGTTGAATTTTTGGATTGGAGGTGGCTTGGGGATGGATACCACCGATGATTGGGGTATCTAGGTGGAATTTTGGTTGGCTATGTTTGGTTGGTCTAGAGCTATAGGATGCATGGGATCTACTTGAACTTGCTTTCTAGCATTTTGATTCTCTAGAAGAACTTTGTTCATGAGACTCGATATATCTTGAAGATCTTGATCAGTCATAGAAGAAATTGGCAAGGTTGTAGATGGATTAGAAGATGTCAGTATGGATGTGGGTGGATTGGAGGAGAGGGGCATGGTAAAAGTTGCACTTGATGTGGCAACTTGGGAGGTTGGTACCTGTGAGGCAGCATTGACATACTCCTCATACAAAGGATTGGAATGGATTTGGGTATAGCCATATGGGTGATGAGTGTTAAAAACACTCAAGTTTTGTTGGGCTAGACTAGGAGAGGAGGGCATACCATATTCATAGGTAGAATTGGGATATCCTCGGGTGGGGTTGGATGGAAAGGATGTAGCCAATTCTATTTTTTCAACATAATCTTGGCTAAGGGGTTCGAGAACATAGTTAGAAGACCTATAGATAGCCTCTAATTTGTCCATGTCAATTTGGATGGATGACTATTCATTGTTTTGGGAATGGATCCCTCTTGTGAGAGAGATGGGTGAATGGGCCTAGATGGACTAGGTTGAGTGGAATTTGAAGGGTTGGCTACTAAAGTAGTGGGTATGCTTGTTGTATTTTCCATTAAGTTATTTTGATTTAATATTCTTGTTTGATTTCGAGTTAAAACCATAAAATAATTAAATCAAAATACAATTTCAGGATAATTAAATTTCAAAACTAAAAATAAAGCTAAGGAATTTAGAAACAAAGAAAACAATCAATCCTAAGTTTCACCTTGTGTGGCTTACCTTATTCATTAATTATCTCTTTTTAGTTTAACTTCCTTTTTAGAAATGATAGTTTTGTGTGTTTTGATGTATCCTAATCTTGTTTACTGAAAATAAAGATAAAATACTATGGCTGAATGGGGCAACGAGATTATTGTTGGTGATGAAATCCAAAAATTTTGCTCGAGGGTAGTCCTAAGGTGTCTAGGGGTAGATATTTGGTGGATGGATATGAATGCCACCGTCACCAAACCTCAAGTAGCAACCGGTGATGAAATCCAGTTACTATTGTTTAAAGTGCAATGTGTTGTGTGTGATTAATTTTAAGTTCTTTATTCTCTATTATGGTCAAACAATGTTAAAAGTAACAAATTTTACACATCTAAATTAGAATCCAACACATAAATTCAAATTTCTTCTCAAGAGTGTGAAGTACACTGCTTAAAACCCCCTGCCTAGATAGAAACCGGAGGGTTCATCCACCTCTTTGCCAAAGGTGCCACCCAAGGGCAGGAATAATTTTTGCATTTAAGTATTGTTCCTATTTAGATAAGTAAAATAAGCAACCTTTAACTCCTAAGATGCAAATTCTAATTGATGTGTTTCACTTTCAAATGCAAACAGAAAGATGCAAGAATTATTTGAATTTGCAATTCTTTTCAAAACATAAAACTCAAAATGTGTGATGAATGAATGCACTGATGCCTTAGATACAATCTAACATGAATTTATTTCCAAATTCCTTAATATGTATTCTTTTTAAAATTAGAATCTAAAAACCATAGCAGAATATTGAAATACGTAAAAAGCAGGAATTTAAAATAGAATGGTTGCAGATCTTACTTGAAAGCCTAAGCTCTGCTCCAAATTACTGCTAGGCACAGCGAAGCACCTCTAGAGGCATATCTAGGCACCCATGTAGGTGTAGCTGGGCACCAGTGGGGATCATAAGGTTCTGTAGAGCGCCTGTGCACCTATCTGTAACTATCACATGATCTTCTATAAACCCTAACCAACGATTTTAGCTAGTTTTTCGCTCCAGAAAATCTTGCAAAATGGAACAACATAATGAGAGTTAGCAAAGTAAATCAGAAAATAGAACCCTTGTGGGGTCCCACCATGATTGCCATTTGTGAAGACAAAACATGATACCAAAACAAATATGAAAGTAAAATAACCCAACAAACAAGATATTGCATAAAATATGATCTTATTCAATAAATGGGGGGGCTGAGAAACTCATTTGTTACAATTGATCCGTTCAAAGGAATTATTTTGATACAATATATATAGATGCTAGGGTTCTCCAAAACCCTATATACAACAATAAGTAGTGTCTCCAATGTATCTTGCTTCCAACAAGGTGAGTGGGCTTATGGTTATCCATAATCGGACTACTCTAGCTTCAACAACTGCTCAATAATCCTTGATGAATGTTACCTGATCATGCACACACATCAAACACAAAATAATTAGTAAACAAAGTAAGGGTTCCATAGTGTGAACCCTCAAAAATGCTAACTAAAACCCTAGATCTAAATAAAAAAGCATGCAAAATCCAAATAACAACAAATAAATGCACAAAAATACTTACTTTGTTGTTTTGTTGCTCCATTGTAGATTGATGGTAGGGTGCCCCAGTGGCACTTGGTGATCTTATACTGTATATTATGGTGTGTGGTCGAGGGAACAATAGGCACTGGGTTACACCTACATAATGTGGTAGGCGCATGATTGTGCCTATGGGATGAGGTAGGTGCTCGACTGCACCTATGAATTAAGGCTAAATCTGTGAAAATAGATCAGGGGAATGCAAAGTGCTCAACAAATGGACGACAATGGTGATGATAGAAATGGGATGCGAAGGTGGTTAGAATACAAAAATCCTAGGGCAAGCTAAGGTTTTGGGGAAGGCTAAGCTAGGCTAAAACCTACACACAAGAAACAATCTCTCAACAAGGTTAGATCTCATAAGCAAATTATAGCTCTGACGTTCAAGCTTTCCAGGATTCATGGGTTGAGCATTGAGAATTCTCCTATTTATTATCAAGCCTAGGGTTTGCTTTAGGTTTTTACCAAATTGTGTGGCTATGATAAAAGCAAATCCAAGGGTTGATATTAAACTTTAAGTGTGATATGAATTAAGGAAGATGGACGACTGAGATTAGATCGGATCAGACGACTGAGGTTGATTTGGCTTATAAAAATATATTTTATAATAAATATATTAAAATATAATATAAAATATTATATTTAAATATAAATAATATAAAATCAATATAAATGATTCAAATATGGGTCAAAAAATGGTGGGAAAGGGCTAAAGTGGGCCATTGGATGGCGAGAAAGGCATGGAATGGCCAATTGGATGGCGAGAAAGGTGGATGGTGGATAAGTGGATAGGATTTAGTGTCTACACATATAATTCTGGTGGTACTCCTTTTAGGTCCTTATATGTCCATGCAAATACATTCTTATATTCTAAGAATATTTTAAAAGCCATCGCTTTTAGTACGGGGTTCCATTCATTGTTGTAGTGAATCATCCTAGGTTCCTCCTCCATTCCTAGATTGATGTCCACTATCTGAGGTCCTTCATTTGATATTTTTTTGTTCACTTTCTACTTTCTCTACATTTTTTTGGTGTGTTAGCCTTGTATCAATCTCCGCATCTCCTACTGTATACTCTGCAAAATATTTCAGAAATGTCCATTTCTGTTCTGCTTCCTTCTTAGGTTCCTGGCTAACTTTTGGTTTGTCTTGCTTTTCCTTTATCTCCTCTGACTCAATACAGAGGCAGTTGGGCTGAAAAATTTTGTACTCCTCTATTTACCAATGAAGAATTCCGCTATCATATCTGGCTTTGTCTTCGCTAAATTCATCCAGGTACAACATTCCTTCTCCATCAAGTTTGTACCCTTCATCTCTTAAGGAATTTTCTAATTCATTTGTCGTAGCTACATCCTCACTAAATTTTTGATTAGCTAGATTAATCATATATTTATGCTACCATTTCTTAAAAGTGATATGATTCTTTCCCCAATTGTGATTAACTTTGGCTACTCGTAGCCATCCTCTCCCCAAGAGAGCGTCGTATGTAGGCTTCTATATTGTAATCACAACAAAATCCAAGACAAAATCTTGGTTAGCTATCACCACTTGTGCTATCAAGACTCTCTTTGTCTTGATACCATTCTGGTCAGCACCATATAATCAGAAGCTCGGTGCCCATAGATATAGAGTGCCTAGTTCTAGCCATATTATTTTAGGTAGCACATTAACACTAGATCCTCCATCCATAATTACTTATATCAATTTGTACCCTAGGTTCTCCATATGAACTAATGTGAGTTTCTTTCCCACATCAATCATTAATATAGTTGGATTCATAAAATTATCCTTTTGCTCCTTCTCATGAATCGGTTGGATCTGCACTTCCATCACCTTATGCGGTTATATTTCTTCCACCATTGCTTTATAAAATGCTAAAATAGCTTCCAATAGGTTCGATACTTAAATATCTACTATGGTATTCAAAACCTGTGCTACCAAATTTTGCACAACTATCTCCTGGTCTGATAGTTTTCTCAGTTCCTTCACGACCGTTGACTCTACTCGTTTAGTATTCTCAGCTTCTTCTTGCAATATTTTCTTTGCTACTTGCCAGCACTGATTTTCCTTTGTTGGCTCTGGATACTTATCCTTCTTATCCTAATTCCTCATCATGGCTAAAACTTCTTGGGTTTCCTCCTTAACTTGAAGAACCTCAATGTCTAGATAACTGATATTCTACGGGTTACTTGAACTCACCTTCTTTGGAGAATTCGCTTCTTTGTGGTTCTCTGGACCACACCATCTACACATATGTGTAGTACTTGCTTGCAGTGTTTCTTGCTTTTGAGGTAAAGGGATTTTTTTTGTAAAATACCCCCATTATTTGCAATTGTAACACTGTATGATCAGCTTCCCTTTTGAGTCATACTACAAATAACTTTTTTGTCCTTGTTGATTGCCTTGGTTCGGTCTTCCACCTCGTCTACTATTTCTATAACCGCCACTTGTTGCTTGTTGCCCACTTCCTTGGGCCTTCGGTTTCTCTTCCTGCTCTTGAATTGACAATACCTGTGGATGTACTCTTGCATTATATGGACATAGCATTACCTCATGTCCCATCACATTACAGATGTGGCAACAGTTATTTGTTGGACTCTTCACATTTGTATGACCTTCTGTCTTGCATTTTGTGCACCAAATATCATTCTTGTATGGTTTGATATTTTGTTCTTTTATAATATTATCAAACTCCTGATGAAATGATGCTACTATCCTTTGGATAGTGTCATCTTCTCCACTGTCTAAATTATTAGACTTAGGGTGAGAGAAAATTCTTGTGTATATCTGTTTTGATTCACTCTCAAAATTATTTTCATGCTTCACTACTTCTTCATAAGTTTTTGATGGTACTACCTTCATATTTTTCTTATACTTTGGTAGTAATCCATCTACAAACCATTGCTTTACTAGAACATCTACCAGAGGCATCTGCATCTTATCGACTAATTTCTTTAGTCAATGGTTATAGGATTTCACATATTCATTATATTTTTGCTTTGTCATGCAAATTTTAGTAACGATGTCTCCATCATCCTTCAAAGGTCAAAATTCTTCAATGAAATTCTCCTTTATTTAGTTCCAAGTCTGAAAATCTGTGTTATTTTCTCTCTTCAAATACCAATCAATTGCCAATCCTCTCAAGTTAGTAGGAAATAAAGCTATCCAATCATCTGGTCTATCAAAACCATTTGCTCTCCAAATGGTTATGCAAGTTCCAATGTGCCTTGTGGGGTCTTCCTTACCCTCACCTAAAAATGGTGGACATCTCTGTTTGGCTGCCTTGTTAGCCATATTTAGAGAATCGTCACTATCACTTGAGGTTTCCCATGGAATATTTGACTAATTCCTCCTTGGGTGTGTCTTACTACTATTTTCATTAAAATTTTCTATTCAAGATATCTTGTTTTTTCCTACCAATCAGTGACTAGAATCGTGATTCTTCACTTTGTGACCTCCTTCACTGATTGGACGGAGATGGTCTCGACCTTTCCTCCTAAGACCTCGCATCTTGTTGCTCTGGTGCCTGACTCTCGTCCTCTGCACTCCCTTGCAATCCTTATATCACTTTCTTAGGTGTCACCATCCACTCTCTATCCTACACTTTTTTTGTGTCAACCCTTACCTCTATGCTAGGTGGTTTTATTTCCTCATATTCTATCTCTATTAACAATGCCTCAACATCTCATTCTTTAGATGTCCAAACTTGCTCTATTTTTGGTTCTTGAGTACTATGGTCTGAGTTACTTGTGTTCTCTATATCAATAATCCTCATTCTACTTCTTACTAGAATATTCTCTCATACTTCTTTTCTCCTACGGCTTTGTGCACTAATGTCCGCCATTCACCTCCAATTTTGTAGTATTCACACTTCATCAATTTAACCCATTTTAAAAAAATTCTAGATTCGATAAGGAAACGGTGCCAAATGTAACACAAGGGTGTAGTGTTACCAATGGGGAGCTATTTTCTAAGGCTTGGAATTATCAATATACAATTTCAACTCAGTTTCCAATCGTACAACCGTACAATCCTTTAAACTACCCTTTTACGCCTAATGAACAACTTGTACAGAAGTCAAATTCACACACTATATGATCCCAAATCATATAGTGGTAAGGCTTCTATTCTTTTACACTCAACCAAAATTTCAGACTCAATTTTAGGGGCTGTCGTGCATAGTTTTGTAATCGTTCAAGTCGATTCCTCTAAACTGCCAAATCGGGTAAGTTTCTCTCAATCATGTGGTTTGCCAAATCAGGTAAGTTTTCCTTGTATGATTTGTATGAAATCTTGTGTACAATTTGTATGAAATGAAGGTAAAAAAAAGTGTCAAATCAGATACTCTACTGGGCCAATATCTCTCAAGATTTTTTTTTGTAAAGGTTTAAGATGCCAATTAATCCATTCTCAGCAACATACAAAACATCTTAACGAGCTTGTGAGAGATTCAATTCCAATGACTATGTTCAAAAATTGTACAATAGGGTTCATGACATCCTCCTAAGTGTTTTCATGCTCACAAATCATTCCTAAAGCTTCACCAATGATATATTCTTACAATATGTTGCAACAATGCATAAAACTAATCCAAACATTCACCTGGAAACACATGCATCAAGATTAAACAAAAAATCCTCATCCATCAGTGCTAGAATCATACACAACATGTAAAAAATGTATTCATACTCATTTGTATCTTATTATATCATAAATGCAATTACAATATGGCTATTCTCTCAATCTACTACAATAACTCAGAACTTAACAATCTATCTCATGGGATTCTAACCAGTAAATACCCAATATATCTCCAACAACAACCAGACCTACGAATTTGAAAATGGGACCTTATATAACATTGCCCAGGCTGTTCCAAAGTAGTTCCTGAGGCAATTAATTATTTACAACTACCCATCTATAATAGAATGCATAAATTTAGACTTTTACTAAGTCTAAAACCTTAATTAGCAAACTTATGCACCATTTCATCCCGAAATTACATTTCTCATGCATTTCATTGCATTCCAGTGTCCCTTGTATTATTTTCCCTTGCATTTTATAGTTTGCCTTCCTGTTTGTATGGTTTATCCCTACCTGTACGGTTTACAAAACTTGGGTAAACTGTCAAAACTATCAAAATTGAGCAAATCCTTTTTGTCACTTTCTCTTCCTCTGGGAGGTGGATTTGTTGCATACAATTTCCTATTGATAAATGTATCTCTCAAATTTACAATGGGTCATGGCTAAGAGAAAAATTCTTAGCCCTATGCGTTGGTAAGTTGTATGGGTTTACCACAGTACCCATTTAATTTTACGAGGGATCATGGCTAGGAGGAGACTATTCAGACCTATGCATCATGTGTCAATCGTAGGAGTTTATCACATGCCATTTAATTTTAGTCCCAAGGAGGATAACGCAACAATTCAAGCTTTGGATCTTCTTCAAGAGGTCTAAGGTTCAAACCATGGGCATGGTTGAGTGTGTATGAGGGAGGTGTGTGTGTGTATGGTTGTGTGTTGATTACCTATTGATAAGTTTTGTTATCGACCTTACAAGGGATAATGGTTGGGATGGGAATGCTCAACCCTAAGCATCGATTGTGGGCATTGGTTTTCACACTACCTAAACCAAAAATAAAATTCATGTAAATACAAAACCGATACAAATTAGTTGGTTACAAATACAAAACCAATAGAAATTAGTTTGAGCATTAACTTTGTGGTTAGTAGTTTGATCTGAATCCTCTAAGTGTGCACTAGATCGACAATTATGGTATGAATCTCGAGTGATTGGTGGTTCCATCACACCAAATCATCAAAAATGAGGTGGTATAGGCTTGTTGGGAGCAACCCCTATGATTTAAACCTTGCACTTGGAAGTTACTAAAAATAATATGGATGAATCTTGAGTGATTGGTGCTCCCCTTACATCAGATCATCAACAATGAGGTGGTATAAGCTTGTTGGGAGCAACCCTTGTGATTTAAACCCTGCACTTGACAATTACTAAAAATAGTGTGGATGTAAAAACTCCTCTATATGTAAAAACAAAAAAATTTGTAGTTAGTTAAAGTAACATATTTATCATAATGATATGCAATTTTGCCTTCACTTAAAAAAAACTAAAATATGGAAATTTTTTACCTCGTATTTTTAAATTAAATTATAAAATATATAGGTCCGAGGTGTAGACCAATTGGTTCATCCAAACCCCATAAGGGGGGAAGAGGTCCAAGGTTCAAATCTCAGGCCTCACCGGACTAAACGCTTGTCCCTTTCCTGGTGCTTTTAGCGGTGTAAAAGGTTTAAAATGATTGTGGCATGGTGGTTATAGGGGAGGACTGCGTGAAGATCTGTGTGGAGGCTTTCAGGGAGGACAACGCAGAATACTGTGGTGGCCATAAAATCTAGATAGCCTGCCTGGATTCATGGCGGCTACCGATTCCACCATGTAAATACAAAAAAAAAAAAATTATAAAATATATTAATTAGTTTTATGTCATTAATTCCATAAGTTATCAGTGTATGTATAATCATACTAAAGAACTTGTAAAATTTGTTTTTAGAGGTTGAATAATAAAATTTACCACCTATAAAAAAATTAAAATGACATGTTAAAATTAAAATTATCTATCCAAACTAGCTAAAGGATGAGTCATTCTAAAATTTTATGGGGCAACCAAAGGTAATCTTGGGAGGGTTGGTGGAGGGGGTATTGTTAGAAATGATAATGGTGAGGTCATTTGGGTTTATGCTAAATATTATGGTATTCAAACAATCCACCTAGCTGAAGTTAAGGCTATTTTATCAGGTGTTCACCAAGTTTTTAAGAGGGGCTTCAAAAGACTTATCATTCAAGATGACTCCTTGAACATCATTCGGGATATGCAGGTTGGAAAGACTGATAATTGTTTAATCCTAAATAATATTAAGGACACTTCAAATATTCTAGAAGGCATGTTTTTTTGAAAAATAATTTGAAAATCTTGTATTAAAACAAAGATCATTTACAAGTTGGGATGAGACTTTTCCCAACCTTAGTCAGAGAGAAAACATGTTTACAATAGTAAAACAAGATTTGCATTGGAGCCAAATCTCTTAAACCATATTTCTACAATGACTGTTCACCTGTTTACAACTATAAAAGAAGATCTACATTGAAACATAAATCTCCTAAATAGTATTTCTGGAATGGTTATCCAAATTAACTAAGCATCGAATTTGCTCACCAACCTGCCTAATCATCTCATCCTCAATAGCCATGTCATTGTGCCACTGAACCCCTACCTCCTTCTCGGTACCCATCTTAGCCAGGAAGTCTGTCACTTTATTTAGATCTCTACTTACATAAATTGGAATCACATCATCTAATTCCATCCATAATTCCTTAATTTGAGTGACAAGAATCCTCAACCTCCATGTTTTCAAAGAAAAGTTCCTCATGCAATCTAGAGCTCCAACCATTATTTGAGAATATGATTCTAGGATTATCCTCCTATGACCTTGTTTTACTGCCCAAATAGAAGCAGATTTGATAGCTAAGGCTTCTGCTTCATTTTTTGTGGCTCTTCCCAAGCCTTGTAGTTCCCAATAGAGCACTGTTCCAACATGATTCCGACAAACCACTCCAATTCCAGCTCTACCCGGATTGCCTTTTGCAGCTCCATCAGTATTAATTTTAATCCAACCTTTTGGGGGTGGTTTCCAACTAGCTCTATCCTGTCCCTCTTGCACTTAAAATTCCTTCTCCATTACCCCAATAACAACCTGAGTTTCCTCTTTAGCATAGACTTCCACAGTTTCTGTGACTTTGCTCCAAATGACCTGCCAAACTCCATCTAAAGAAGAAAAAGTTTCTCTAAAAATTCTAGCATTTCTCTCCAACCACACTTGCCAACAAATAAAGTTTAATCCAAGCTCCCAACCAATACAAAGAGCTTTAGATTTAAATCTACCCCTCTTCCATCTTTCCCAAATATTAATCCGATTCAAATCACCATTAACTTGAATTTTATAATATAAAAACCATCTCTCCCAAATCTGGCACATGAATGGGCACTCAAACATCAAATGATCAGTTGTTTCCTCGCTCTTGTAGCATAAAACACATTGATATGGACCAATGATTCCCCTGCATCTGAGATTATCAAAAGTAAGAATTCCATTATGCATGAACTTCCAGGAAAAAAAGTTTACTTTCAGCCAACCCTTGGACTGCCAAATATTTCTCCAATCCTCAACCTGATATGTATGAGGAGGAGGCTCTGGAAGGATATTATCATATCCGTCCTTCACTGTGTAGACACCAAGGCTCCCATATCCCCAAGATAATTCATCCTCCTCGTCTCTACCTGTGAGAAATATTTCTGCCAAGATTTTAGTCATGATGGGTGTCAAATCCGGAGGGATTGAAATTTGCCACTCATCCAAATTCTTAAACTGCTTAAACTTATAATCCCCCAGCTGACTAGTGTTGAAATAACTTTCAATTTGGACCCATACCTTGGTTTCTATGGCTGTTTTTATTGGTTGCAATTCAGGAAATTCAATAATGATAGGTGGATATTGATCCCATGAATCTGTCCAAAATCGTGCCTTCTCCCCTCTCCCCACTTTCCAAAATAATATATATTTTACTACTTGAGATCCTAACTTGAGAGCCTACCACACAAAGGATCCATTACCATCCAAAGGGAAACAACCCATCTCATTTGGGTTTACATGTCCCAAATATTTACTAGTTAAGATTCTACTGAATAAAGAAGTTGGTTGGGAAATCCACCTCCAGTAAAGCTTTCCAGCCAAAGCTTTATTATTTAACTTTGATATTCTTAGTCCCAAACCTCATTTTAACTTGGGCTGGCTTACTTTATCCCAACCTACTAAGGCCAATTTCCTCTCTCCTTTTACTCCTTCCCATAAAAATTTTCTAGCCATCTTGTCCAACTCTTTCCATATGGTATGTGGGGTAGCAAGGATAGAAAATTTATAAATTGGCATGGCCTGAATGATTGACTGTAAAAAAGTTAATCTACCTCCATAACTTAACCATTTGTGAGACCAATGATTAATTATGTCCTTGATACAATCCAAAATATTCCTCTAGATATCTATTTTTAGTTTTTTAAAATGCAAAGGGACCCCCAAGTATACCACTGGGAGATAAGTCCTTGTGAATTCCAAGATCTCTAAAATTCTATCCTGAAGCCTTTGATCAAGATTGAAAAAGACCACTTTGGATTTTTTATCATTGATGACTTGGTTTGTAGCCCTAAGGTAGACATTAAGTGTATCTCTAATCATTCTTGCTTCCCTGAAGCTGGCCACTCCCACAAATCCTGTGTCATCCACAAACTGTAGGTGAGTCAAAACTTCCTCACCCACCTTAATACCTGTTAGCAAACCTTGTTGTCTTCTCCTCAAGATGAGTCTACCCAATCCTTCAGCCAATATGAGAAAAATATAGGGAGAGTAAGGATATCCTTGACGAAGGCCTTGAGTAGCTCCAAACAGTTGCGAGGCAAGAACCTTGATTAACACTGAATATGTCGGAGTAGAAACACAACTCATGACCCATTCTATCCAATCCTGAGAGAAACCAAATGTTGCCATCAACTTTGACAAGAAGCTCCAGTCCACCCTATCATAAGCCTTTGACATATCTAATTTTATGAACATTCCTCTATTACCGGATGTTTGCATTGAATGGATTGCCTCCTGAGCTAGAACCACACCATCCAAGATCTGCCTACCCTCTACAAAACCCCCTTGCTTTGAGGAGATAATGTTATGTAGAAGAGGTTTTAGCCGCTCAACCATTACCTTTGTGATTATTTTATATATGATAATGCATAAGGCAATAGGTCTATGTAGACACCAAAATCCAACCACTTGTAAGTCATCTATACCTTCCTGTCAGCCACGTGTCAATCATCCATCCTTCCCGCAATTATTTGGCCCAAATCCACACTTTCCCACCATTATTTGGCCCAATTTCACCTTTCCCGCCATTTTTCATCCCCAAATTTATTTAAATTTATATTTATATATATTTTTTAATATTTTAATATATTTTAATATATATATATAAATATAGTTTAAGTGATTTAATCTGAGCCGTCCATCCTTCATTTAATCTCATCCGTCCATCCATCTTAATCCGTTTCACAACCTAGATTTATTCTCTACCCTTGGATCCACTTTAATCTTAGCCACATGTTCAAAGTGTCGTTAAAATCCTAAAGTGTGCCCTAAGAGTAGATTATAAATTGAGTCACCTTGATGGCTCAAACCCTATCGATCTCTTAGGCTAAACCTACCTATCTTTCCTATCTAAGTCTGGAGTTGGCTATTGCTGTTAATCCTGAGTCTTCTGAGTCTTCTGCGGCCCTAAGTCTGAACTAAACCCTTTCGCCGCATCCATCGCCGCCGCCTAGTCTCACCGCGTTAATAGGAAAAGGTATAGATTCGTCTAAAGCAAGTAATATTTCTTTATGTATTAATCTGCTGTTGAATTCTGCATTTCGTTTATTTTTATTTCATAAATCTAGGGTTTTAGACTATTTCTGAGGGCTCACACAGTGGAGCCCTCTTATTAGTTTCTAAATCTTTGGTAATTTTAATGTGTGCAAGATTCTAATGGTAGATATGATTTGTTGATAGCAGTTGCTTAAGCTGGAGTGGTCCGAGCCAAAGGATACAACGAAGCCCACTCATTCTGTTGAGGTTAAGGATACATCTTCGGAGACGCCACCACATTGTGCCAGCTAGGGTTTCGGAGAACCCTAGCACAAATTGTAACTTTGTATCACGAAAAGGGTTACATGCCCTTTTGTACTTAAAAGGAGTTTCTAAACTCCATTGATTAATAAAAATCATTCATTTTGTACAACTGTTCTGCATTCCTTTATTGTGATTTCTTTATTTCTGTTTGGCGTTGTATCTTTAATCTACAGTCTATAATCTGAAATATGTACCCCCTCCTCCCATTTTGGAATTAAGGTAATGAAAGTATGATTTAATGCTTTAAGAATTCTTTTACTACCTTTGGACTCCTCTATAATAGCCATTATATCCTCCTCCAAGTTATCCCAAAAGGCCTAAAAAACTTAATTGGAAAGCCATCTGGACCTGGTGTTTTTTCGATGCTCATTCCAAAGACTACATTCTTCAGTTCCTCTCTATCAATGGGTTTAAGTAGGGTCTAATTTTCTTCTTCAGAGATAACAGAGGGTATGATAGCAATAACTTCTTTTTGAGCCTCTTCATATTGCACCATACTTTCCTTAAATAGTTTAGAAAAATAATCCATTGAATGGAAATGCATACCTGGAATTGTATCAAAGGAGTGTCCGTTCTCATCTTGAAGAGCTTCCATGTTGTTCATCTGTATCCTAGCACAAGCAGTTCGATGGAAAAATTTGGTATTTTTATCACCTTCTAATAACCAAGTGGTTCTTGCTCTCTGTTTCTAGTAGGTCTCCTCTTGGTTGTCAATGTACTCAACCTCTTTACGCAATGCATCATCCTCTTCTTTGAGATGCTCTGTAATTGTTCCTTCCCTAAAGTGTTTTTGAACCTCATCCCATCTGGCCACCAATGGAGCTCTTTGGACCTGGAAGTCTGTCTTGTTAGCTCGCCTCCATTGTTTTAGTTGATATTTGACATAATGAAGTTGTTTGTGGAATCTAAACATTGTTGTCCCATATGTTGGGCGACCTTCTTCCCACCACCGTGGAATTTTCTTTCGAAGTTCCTCTTTTTGTAACCAAAAGTTTTCAAATTTAAATGGTTTGTGATGTTGCACTGTCTTAATCCCTCCTTCCAACAAAATGGGAAAGTGATCTAAAACTAGACCCTCCAAAATCTAAAATTTTATATTCCATTTTACAAATGCCTCCTTTGAAACCAAAAAATGGTCTAACTTCACCTTCTTGCTATGTGGCTCCCTCCTCTTATTAGTCCAAGTATAGTTGGTTCCAGGGCATTTAATATCCACCAAGTGTAATACCTGGACTTGGGAAATCATAAGTCGATCCCCTGGGTCCAAAATTGGGGTTCCCCCTTCCTGATCTCTAGAGGATAATTTAGCATTAAAATCCCCAGCAATAATCTAGTATAAATATTCCCTTAAGACTCTCATGTTATGCACAACTTTCCATTGATGCATCTGACCATCTAGGTTTTGAGCCCCATAAAAATTTGTGATTAAAACATGTTCAACTATGACATTATTTCTAAAATGTGATGTGAGAACACCCCTCCAAGCTATATGTTCTATTGCAGTCCATTCAAGAGAGTTACAAAGAGTAACTATCCCCCCTGAGGCACCTTGGGTAGCCAATTCCATATGACCAACACCCATCCAAATTCTGTTAACTGTTTTACACATAAGATCTAACAACATTTTTGTCTCCTGGATAAGCAAAAAATCTGTTTTACATTTTTCTAAGAGTCTTCGAACAACATATTGATGGGTTATACTGTTTAAACCCCTAAAATTCCATGATTGTATAATCATTGGTTACCTTGAGAGCAGTAAAAATCTATTGGCCTCACCGATCCTCCAGTGATCAGTTTGTCTCCTTGAACTGCTAGCAATTCCTTATTTGATTTTCTACCCACTCCTTGAGAGTTGCTATTTTTTGATCTCTTTTCCACCCGAGTTATCCCTAAAGTTGGCCTTTCTCTGTTCTTTTCTGCTATTCCCATGTTGAAATCCTTAATTATTGGTTGCTCTTGGTTATGCACTATCAATGCCCCTGCACTCTCTAACTGCGGTAACTCACTGTACTCAATTACCTGCTCTATGATGGGGGGAGATGAAAGAGGAGCTTGAACATGGATGTTATTATTTTCATTATTCCCATCCACTCCTTCCATGAATTGTTCTTCTTGATCCATTAGTGTCTTAAATATCTCATACCTATTGGAGGGCTTGAGTTGGGTTTGCTCTTTACCATATTTTTTCTTTTGCCTTCTCCTTCTTTTGGGCTGTTCAAAACCATCTCCTTGTGCTTCTTTACCCTAAGAAATATTCGTTGGTTCTTTTTTGATTGTTGACTTACCCTCCTTAGGAAGATTTGACATTCCTAGAGGAGCCTCCATTTTTATGTTCATATTATTTGGGCAATATCGGGCCAAATGCCCATATTTGTGGCAAACTCTACATCTGAAGGGAAATGCCTCATAATCCAGTTGTTGAATCCAAGATAGTCCTGTAAGTTCAAGTTCCATCTCTGTCGGTAGAGGCTGGATAAGATCCATTTCCACACATAATCTTGCATAAACAACTGTGTTTCCTTCTATTGTGTCTTTGGAAACACCCAAATGTCTTCCAAGGGAATTACCGATAATTTCCAATACCTGCTCACTCCAAAACTCCATTGGAAGTGCATACAAATGGATCCAAACCGGGACAACAGTGGGTTCAATTCGAGGATCAAATCCCACTCTCCAGGGTTGAACAAATAATCCTGTCGGACCATGATTCCTCTTTTTTGATTCGAAAGCCCTATTTCTATCGGTAAGTGAAGAAAAACTAACAATAAAATATCCATTGCTAATAAACCATAAAGAATACTCACCAAGAGGCTCCCAGTTTTGCCGGACCCAGGAATGCAAAAAATTCAAGGTAGGGCAAATACCCATGAATTTACAGATCAAATCATGATTGGATCTATATAAAATTGTTTCTTCAATCATCCTTTGCTCAATGACAATATTTGGCCTTGATTTTGACTGTGGCAAGAATCCATTAACTCGTTGAGATGTTGATCTATTTCCAACAGTTGTAAAGAGCATTTTTAATGCAGTTTTTTGTGCTTCTTCAGTATTTTATGGAGATTTATCCTTTAACAAATCTACAAAATAACTATGTCTCTCTAGAAGAGGATCCGGAGGTGTCCCCATTGGACCCTCCTGGGGAAGCAATCTTGTCTTCAAATCCACAATAACCAGAAATCTCTTTGGCTACCCAACTGATGCCCTAGTTTTTCCCTAGCTCCATCTTGCCACGCCACTTCTAGTAGGATTTTTTCTATCATTCTAGAAGGCATGTTACAATTTAAAATTAAGCATATTTATAGGGAAGGTAACCAAGCTATTGATTTTTTATGGCCAATTTGGGTGTGGATAGTGGTCAGTTTCGAATTTGGGAAGATAATTTTCCTTCGCGATTATTGACAATTTTTGCTTTGGAAGCATTGGGTCTACCTTATAGTAGGTATTTTTATTGTCTTTCTACTTGAATGAGATCTCAATTGTGTTATAGTGATCCCATATTTAGGGGTGTTTGTTTGGGGGCTGACCCTTTTGCTCCTTGGTGGTTACCATTTTAAAGGAATATGCTTGGTTTTTGCCTTCATCCTTGCTCTCTGAGTTTGGAGTTTTGTTATCTGCATCTTGATGTTCTCCTTTATGCCCTACTGAATGGTGGGTTGGTCTTTGCTTTTGGATGGTTGTTTTACTTTAATTTATGTTTCTTTTGACCTTAGAGCTTGGCATGTTCTTAATTAGCCTTATCTTTCTCGGCCTCCTCTAATATAAAAGGTTCTAGGACCTTTCAAAACCTTGTTTTTCACCATTAATAAAAAAAAATTATCTATCCAAACCCTTAAATTTTAAATTTTAAGGTTACACTTCAAACATATTAATAGTTTATATTTTGAAATTAATATAATGTTAACAATGAAATAAAAAAATAAATTAAAAAATTTAGGGTTTTGGTTCTTTTTTGGGAGGTCCAAGATTCAAAATGTGGCATGGGTGAGTGTGTGATGGGGTGGGTGTGTGGTGGCTATGTGTGAATTTGCCTATTTATAAGCATAGCTCTCCACTTTACAAGGAGTCATGGTTGGGAGGAGATTACTCAGTCCTCTGCGTTGATCCTAGAGGTTCCAAATCTTAATATATATATATTTAATAAATATTAAAATAAAATTAAAATATTAATAGCTTTAATATGAGATATTAATGAAGCTAAATAGAAGATATTGGTGTAGGGAGGAGAAACATTTTTCATAGGACTGCCCAAACTATCAAACTTGTTTTGGTCGTATTTCACTCATCTGAACTTGGATTGAGCTAAATTTTTGAGTGTAGATGCCTGAAAATCCCTAAAACATCTCCATAAAGTTTTAGTGGAGCAACATAAATCCTAGTGCATCCCTATGTGTGAACAAGATCTTTGAAAAGCAATTGTGCGAGGGTTTCATATGGGTTGAGTGCAAGCATCTCCAAAGGTTGGTTTTCGGGGCCTTCGAGCCCTTACAACCAATATTTTTGTGGTTTATACTCAAGATTTTAGTAGGATATGTTGTAGGGGATCCATTATGGGTTACAAATATGTCTTTCAATAGATCATACCATGAACTTGAGTGACAAAAACTTCCAATTTATTGTACAAAATAAAAGGGAAAACCATAGCTTTCCATGGCGTCTAGGGCAAGGATTAAATATATCATGAATCAAGTTTCAAGCAGTTGATAAAAAAATGGCTTAGATATCAAGTGAATCTGGTGCTAAGGTGCACCCACAAAATAAATATACTGTGAAAACCCCTGTTAAGGGTAAGAATTTCGAATACTCAACCCTAAAAATAAATTTTAGGGATGCCCTCCGTGGTGGACAGCCTCAACCTAATGCTAATATTAATCTTAGGGCTTCCCATAAACCTCTAAGAATACCTAATATTAATCCCAGGAAAACAAAGTTAGGATGTCTTAAAGCAGCCGATGGAACTCCTATTGTTAAGCTTGATATGGGTAATATTTAGAATGACATTGAAGATCTAGAAAAAAGAGGACTAATTTATCGGTTCATGGGTTTTTGTTTGAGCCTATTTGCTTTCAAAGTCTGGGCTGCAAAAAGTTAGAAAACTAAAGGTGAGTTACAAATATCTATTTATCCAAATGGTTATTTTATTGTTTTATTTGCTAATAATAAAGATAGAGAGAAAAATTTTCAAGGGGGTCCTTGGTTATTTGGAAGGGCAAGGATTTTCATGAAGCCTTGGCATACTAAATTTAAAGCAGAAGAAGAGATGCCTTCTATAGCTCCCGTGTGGGTTAGACTCTTTGGTCTCCCTATTGAATTTTGCAATCCTATTATTTTTTCTTCAATTGAAAACTCTTTAGGAACTTTTATGATGACTGCTAATCGTACTCAAAATTTTGAACACATTATTTATGCTCAGATTTGTGTTTTAATGGATTTTGAAAAACCCCTATGTAAAAATATCACTTTACAATTTGGGGAAGACACTTGGGAGCAAGTAGTGGACTATGAGAATTTTCCTTTTCATTGTAGAATTTACTATGAATATGGTTATTTGGATAGTGCTTGCCCAAATAAAATTCTTGATCAAAAGAAAAAAGATATAAACTCAGCAGGTTTCCAAATGCCTAAGAAGAAGAACACTTAGAAAAAATTAGTTATGAAGGATCAATCAAATCCATCTGCTAATATTTTTGAAATCCTTTCCACAAATGATGTCCCAAGTGAGGATGAGGAAATACTGGAAACATAAATATTAGAAACACAATTTAAATATGAAGGGAAGAACTCAGAGATAAACCAACAAATCAAAGGTTCTAATGAATATTTATGCCCCAAATAGTTCATAGGATAGATTGGCATTGTGGAACAATCTCACTCAGATGAGAGAAGCGTTCAGTAATATCCCTTGGATCCTTGTTGGGGACTTCAATGCCCCATTACACCCCTCAAAAAAGAGGTGGGAAAGAGATCACTCCTAAAATCATAGGGGACTTCAGTCACTTCGTGGATACAAATGAGTTAATGGATGTTCAGTTGAGGGGGGCTCAGTTCACTTGGAGTAACAGAAGGGTGGGGGCGACCTCATTCAAGAAAGGCTTGACCGTTTCCTTCTATCTCAGGATGCTCTTCCCCTATTTGGAGATGCCAGTTTATAGGCTATGCCTAAAATTGGGTCTGACCACAACCCCCTAATATTTGAGACAGTCAACAAACCCTAGTTCAAAATGCCATTTCACTTCGAAGCAATGTGGACTCAACACCCTGACCTTAAAGATCGTATAGCTGAATGGTGGGGGGAAAGTTTCCCTGGAACTATCACAAACCAGGTCACTCAGAAATTGTGGTCTATTAAAGCCAAATTGAAGGTGTGGAACAAAGAAACCTTTGGAAACATCTTCAAAAATAAGTAGAACATTAAAGATAGGCTTCAAAGGATTGAAAACCAGTTTTAGCAGGGATAGGGAGATGACAACTTGAGAGCTGAAGAAAAACTTCTGTTGTCAGAATATCACAACATTTTGCGGAAGGAAGAGATGTTCTGGTGCCAAAAATCGAGGCACCTATGGCTCAAAGAAGGAGATTCCAATTCCAAATTTTTCCACATTTCCACTCTCAAGCATAGAGGAGCAAATAGGATCAAGGGCCTAATCAGGCAAGATGGCACTTTCACGTCAGATATCCATGAGATCCGTGATGAAGCGGTTAGTCACTTTCAGTCCCTCCTTGGTTCCTACCCCCCTATGGTCAAGCCATGGAATCCCTTCTTGAGCACATTCCCAAGACCATATCTGACAGCATGAATGCCCTCTTGCTCAGCCCTTTAAGCCCTGATGAGATTCACCAAGCTCTATTTTCCATGCAACCGAACAAAGCCCCAGGCCCTGATAGTTTCTCCCCAAGGTTCTTCCAAGATTTTTGGGACATCATTGGCCCCGATCTCTGCCAAGCCATCTCAAAAATGCAGAATACCAAAGTCATTCCAAGGGATGTGAACTCCACCTTCCTAGCCCTCATACCTAAAGGCCCCAACTCCAAATCCCTGTCTGACTATTGGCCCATTAGCTTGTGTAATGTCATTTATAAAATTCTGTCCAAAGCCATGGCCAACAGACTTAAAGGTATTCTCCCCTCCTTGATTGACCCCTACCAAGGAAGTTCTATTAAGGGCCGAAACATAGTGGATGGGGTCATTACCATTCATGAGCTCATTCATTCTGCCCTTAATTCTAACAAATCAACTTTCTTCCTCAAACTCGACATGAACAAAGCTTTTGATAGAGTTGATAGGGAGTTCCTGGCCAAGGTCCTTCAAAAGTTTGGTTTTCATGATAGTTGGGTTCATCTGATTTTGCAATGCATCTTCTCATCTTGGATTTCTGTGTTGGTTAATGGTTCTATGGCAGGTTACTTCCCCAGCACCAGAGGGTTGAGGCAAGGGGACCCCCTCTCCCCCATTATTTTCATCATTCTGGCTGAGAGCCTTGGTAGAGCTATCAAAGTCGCTTGCTCCAGAGGGCTGATCTCTAGAATTAAAGCAGCATCCAACCTCCAACCCTTGACTCACCAAAAATTTGTGGATGACACCCTGTTGGCTACTGCTACCTCTGTAGCTGAAGCTAGAGTCATAAAATCCATTCTCAACCTCTACGAGGAAGCTGCAGGGCAAAAGATCAATTTCACCAAAAGTAAGATTTACTTTACCAACACTCCACTGACCCGGCAAGTCAAAATTATGAATATCCTGGGATGTTCCATTGCAACATTCCCAGCCACCTACCTTGGCCTTCCAATGTTTCAAGGGAGACCAACCAAGACAATGTGGAATAATGTCACCGAGAGATTCCAAAAGAAGCTGGCTAGGTGGAAAGGGGCCCTTCTATCCCAGGCAGGTAAGGCCACCTTAGTCATGTCTGTTCTCCAAAGCATCCCTGTCTATTTTATATCAGTTTTCAAAATCCCTATAGTAGTAGGGGCAGCTATTGAACAAATTCAAAAATGATTTTTATGGGCTGGAGCTAACAACTAGAAAAAGTTCCATTTAGTCACCTGGGATAAAGTTTGCACTCCAAAAGACAAGGGTGGGCTTGGATTTCGCAGGATCAATAAGTTGAATCAGGACCTTCTCGCAAAATAGGCATGGAAGGTGTTCACTAGTGAAAACCTAGAGTGGGTCTCCATTATCAAAAGAAAATACTTGCAACACCATTCCTTTAGGGATGAAGGGATTCCTTAGGCAGGATCCCATTTCTGGCGATCTATAATCCAAACCAGACATCTGCTCTAGCAAGGTACCAGGTGGCAGCTTGGATATGGGAAAGACATCAATTTTTGGCATGATCCATGGGCAAGGGATGAGCCCCTCATCAGGGATCCAGACATCGCTACTCTCAAACACCTCACTGATAGTAGGTTTGGGCCCAAAGTCATAGATTTCATCATGCAAAATCAAGATGGTCATAAATGGAAGAAGCTTCACTTCAGAATGAGCAATGCAGTTCTCAACAGGGCCATCTCATCCTTGCAGATAGTTCTTAGGGCAAATTTTATTCCTAAGACCTAGAAGAAAGACAAACCCTTCTAGAAAGGCACCAACGATGGTTACTTTTTGGTTAAGACCACGTTTCTTTTGATGGACACTTCATAGAAGATGCACAATATCAAGGGTACCCCTGTTGTAGTTAAAAGAATTTGGCTCAAGCACCTCATCCTAAAGGTGGCCCATTTTTGTTGGCTAGCTTCCCAAAATAGGATTCTCACCACTGACAACCTGATTAAGAGGGGTATCATAGTCCCCAATAGGTGCTATTTGTGCCTTCAAGCGTGGGAGTCCAATCAACATCTCTTTGTAGAGTGCCCCTTCACCTACAATGTTTTTTCAATGCTGGTAAGTCTTTTCCAGGTCAAATGGGTGTGGCCCCAGTCAACCACTGACCTGTTTACTCAGTGGCCCAAAGTTTTTTGGAATCCCAAGCTCAAGTTCTTGTGGGAATCTCTACTGCATCACTCGATGTGGTAAATATGGCTTGAGCATAACAATAAAATCTTCAACGATCGCTCAAGGGACCCTGAAGCAGTGGCCAACAAAGCCCTGAGCTTTGCAATTGAAAATTCAAATCTGGTCCCCTATTTGGACATGCCTACGACTGGATTGGAATATTCCTTGGTTAAGTCCTTGGGCATTTCCATCGATTGCTCTAAATCCCAGACCCCTATCAACTGCAGATCCAATGCCAAATGGAACCCCCCTAGGTTGGTTCAAGGTGAACTTCGATGGGTCATCTAAAGGAAATCCTGGGGTTGTTGGGGCTGGAGGTGTCATCAGGGACCACAAAGGTAAAATAATCAAAGCCTTCACCAAAAATCTAGGAGTTCAGTCAAACAATTATGCCGAAGCCTAGGCTCTATGGAGAAGCATTGAAGTCAACAAAGATTTGACTAAACCCATGATTTTTGAAGGGGACTCTCTAAACGTGGTCAACCACATTAAAAACAATACAACTAGAGGATGGAATATTCAAAACATCATCCAAGAGTGTCAACTTACTCTCAAACAATGCCCTCTCAGCAAAATCCAACATGTGTTCAGAGAGGCAAATGTAGTAGTTGACCTTTTGGCTAACAGAGTAGCCAATCAAAACAACCTTACCATTTGGGAAGAGTCTTTCCCTTAGGACGTCGTCGATGCTACCAAAAATTATGTGGAGCATTTATCCAACTAACAACAAGTGGTTTTCCAAAGGTGTTTTTATCAACACCAAGGGTGTTCATTTCAACACCAAGGATTTTTGTTCCCCTACCCAAATCATCATTGCTCCCCGTAAAGTCGGTTGTACCCCTAACCATCCGAGTCATTCTGATCGTGACAAAGCTCTAAGCCTTCTCTGCATCCATTTTTTCACCCCATGCCACCACCTCACCATCCTCATTTTCCTTCACTCCTCTTTGTCTACCCACTCCCCCTTCCATTTCCACTTCCATCCCACTTTCGATGCCCTAGGATTCACTCTGATGGTTAGTCCCTTCCATTCTGGCATCCATTCAACCCCCTTGTGTGTCCGAGTTGCCTCCCTATCTTGCCCAGGTGACAAGGTTGGTCTGTGCCTTTACCATTTTTCAAATTGCTTTGAAAAGGGCCCATAGGCTAGTTTTCTCCCATGCCTGAGTCCTAATGCCCTTTTATTGATCTCCCTCCATATTGTGCATCCCCACTTGTGGTTTGGACTTTAGGTTGGTGGCCACTGGTTTGGCTGCGCAATCTCCTACAGGTATTCTAGCAAGATGGCCATCCTCGAACCATCGAAGCTCCAGCTCAAACCCATTGCTGAAGCTCTGCTTGGAGCCAAAGGGTTCATCCCTTTCTTTAATCTCTTTAATTGTGTGGATGGGTAAGTCACCAGCGAATTCATTAGCTCATTGAGTTAAATATTCATTTGCTTGCTAAAATTTTTGGTTTGGCTCCTAAGGGGAGGGCTATTAGAAGGGATAAACACAATTTCAAAGAGGAAACAAAGCACTTCCCTGATAAAGGTAAGGAGCTAGTGTGGGAGAAGGGGGAGTTACCCGATCCTCTCTCCCTCGTCCCTGGGACTCTACCATTGTACCCATCATCCAGTTCATCACTATTGACAGTCTCAGCAGCCCCCTCCGCTCCTATCACCTTGCCTTCATCAACCACCTCCATGACATCAGGCCCATGAACATCCCTGATTTTCTCTTTAGGTCCATCAACATCACCATTGAGAACTTCAGGGACAAGAAATCATCCAAATTCCCATTGCACCAGGGTCTATTCCTAGTTATCTACAAGCATGCCCTCATGGCTCAGCCTAGAGATGACCCATCCATCTTCCTTACGATACTTTAGCCTTCCACTGAGCTAGCCCATAAGACTGAGGTGTGTGACATTGATCCCCCAATAGATTCTCATTGCCCCTCATTCAATACCCCACCATAGTCGGCCCCACTTCTAGCGATACTCCGATATCCATCCACCCTTCTCAACCTGGCAATAATGGAGAGGAGAGCCCTACCCCCATCCCCAAGGATGCAACCCCTTCAGAGTCCCGCCTTGCTGGTCCAAGCTTGAGGAGCAAAAGGAAAGTTGTTCGCCCCCCTCAGAAAAGCAAAAAATCACGTCGGTTGGAGAAGAAAAGCAAGAACGATCCTCGTCCCTCACCCGAGATCATTTTGGACGATGAGGAAGAGGCCATCAATAGTGCAAAATATTTGTTGCATACCACGACTGTCAACCGCACCACTAGAGCAGTGGAGCATCTCAATGCTGCTGCTAGTATGATCAAGGAGCTGGGTACCATCCTCTCCAACATTACCAAAGAGGTCCAGGAGCTCCCGATGGTGATCAACGTCCTGCTTGCAAAGGACCAGAAAGATGATGTTAAGCAGGAGGATGAGGAGGAGTCCCAGTAGGTGGGAGGTGGCAGGTGTTGGTGGTTGGCCTGCCCATGTTTGTTTGGTTTTTTGCTTGATATTTTGTACTCCCTCTTTAGGGGTTCTACCTTCGTATTTGGTTTACGTTTCTTTGTCTATTTGTCCAGTTATCTGTTGCAGGGGTCTCCAGTCTATAAATCTCTTGTCGTCTAGCCCTGAATTAATGGGATGTGCCAAATTTTGTATGAATGGCATAACAAATGCCTATTGTAATAGGGATTGGGCCCTTCAACCCATCAAGTAAATAATTTTTTTTACCTACCAAAAAAATATTAAAATAAAATTAAAATATTAATATAAAATATTGTTAGTTTTAATATGAGATATTAATGAAGTTAATGTAGATATAATATATTAGTGTAGGGAGGAGGGACATTTTTCGTAGGACTGCCCAAACTGTCAAACTTGTTTTGGCCATATTTCACTCATCCAAACTTGGATTGAGCTGAAATTTTGAGGGTAGATGCATGAAAATCCCTAAAACTTCTCCACCAAGTTTTAGATCATTTGGAGCAACACAAATCTTAGTGCATACCTATGTCTGAAAAATATTTTTGGCAAGCAGGTGTGCGAGGGTTTCATCTGGGTTGAGTGCAAGAATCTCCAGAGGTTTGTTTTCGGGGCCTTCAGGCCCTAACGGCAAATATTTTTGTGGTTTCTACTCAATATTTTAGCAAGATATGTTGCAGGGGATCCAAGATGGGTTAGAAATATGTCTTTCAATAGATCATACCGTGAAATTGAGTGACAACGACTTCCAATTTGCTACACAAAATAAAAGGAAAAACCATACCTTTCCGCGGTGTCTAGGGCAAGGATTAAAGAGATCAAGTTTCAAGTAGCTGATTAAAAAATGGCTCAGATCTCAAGTGAATCTGGTGCTAAGGTGCACCCACAAAATAAATCTACTATGAAAACCCCTGTCAAGGGTAAGAATTTCAAATACTCAGCCCCAAAAATAAATTTTAAGGATGCCCTCCATGGTGGATAGCCTCAACCCAATGCTAATATTAATTTTAGGGCTTCCCATAAACCTATAAGAATGCCTAAGATTGATCCCAAGAAACAAAGTCAGGATGTCTTAAAGCAACTGATGGAACTCATATTGTTAAGCTTGATATGGGTAACATTCAGACTGACATTGAAGATCTGGAAAAAATAGGAGTAATTTTTTAGTTTGTGAGTTTTCATCCTAGCCTATCTGCTTTTAAAGTTTGAGCTGCAAAAAACTAGAAAACTAAAGGTGAGTTACAAATCTCTATTTATACAAATGGTTATTTTCTTGTTTTATTTGCTAATAATGAAGATAGGGAGAAAACTTTTCAAGGGGGTCCCTAGTTCTTTGGAAGGGTAGGGCTTTTCATGAAGCCTTGACATACTAAATTTAAAATCGAAGAAGAAATGCCTTCTACAGCTCCTGTGTGGGTTAGACTCTTTGGCCTCCCTATTGAATTTTTTTCTTCAATTGGAAACTCTTCAAGAAATTTTATGTGACTGCTAATTGTACTCAAAATTTTGAACATATTATTTATGCTCGGATTTGTGTTTTAATGAATTTTGAAAAACCCCTACCTAAAAATATCACTTTACAATTTGGGGAAGACACTTGAGAGCAAGTTGTGGACTATGAGAACGTTCCTTTTCATTGTAGAATTTACCATGAATATGGTCATTTGGCTAGTGCTTGCCCAAATAAAATTCTTGATCAAAAGAAAGAATATATAAACTCAGTAGGTTTCCAAAATGCCTAAGAAGAAGAACACTCATAAAAAACCAGTTATGAAGGATCAATCAAAGTCATATGCTAATATGTTTGAAATTCTTTCCACAAATGATGTCCCAAGTGAGGAAGAGGAAATAATGGAAACAAAAATATTAGAAACACAATTTAAAGATGAAGGGAAGAACTCAGAGACAAACCAACAAATCAAAGGTTTTCAATAGAAAAAAAGGGAGAAAATTTACACAAGAAAAATAATATTTTAAATATAAAAAATTCAAACAATACAGGTCCCAATATAGACTTTGTTGAACCCTCTAGTAAAATTCTAGTTGTGTACGAGCATTATTCAAGGTTAGAAGATATAAAAATATAATTGGAGTAAGTCAAGAAATAGGGAAAAAAATTGAATATGGATTCTAATCAAAAGGTAGGTCACAATACCAATCAATATCATATGGTAAAAGAAGGTTAAAATATTGTAGAGGAAGGTAATATTAATGCCCTTAACTTTTTTAGCCCTAGTATTAATGAAGATAATCACTTGGAATATTAGAGGACTCAAAGGGAGTCTTTCAAAACAAAATGAAATTAGAAGAATGATTCAGATAAATCATCCACATCTTGTTTTCCTTCAAGAAACTAATATGTCAATAGAGGACATGGACACAATTGCTAGCAGGTGCCTTACTCAAGTAGGCGCATTACTTAAGTAGATGCATTACTCAAGTAGGCGCCTTACTCGAACGAATACCCATATTATGCGTGTTGACCAAGGACTAGAGGGGGACCCCATTGACCACCATTCCAAGTCATTTGTGGGAAATTGTTGGTACACGAGTTGTCCCAACCAGAGTAGGGGAACATGTAACCATTTGCGAAGCAGAACTATATGAAACGAAAATTATCCGATTGCAAGTAAATTATGAAGAAGCTGATCATAGCACACCGGCTATAGTAACTGAACTATTCTAGTTTAGACTGTAACCGAGATGCCTATTGTAATAGAACTGTAGTAGGAATTTTTGTGTGTAGTATATAAACACACAAAATTCCCTATAGCAAGGAAGCATTCTTTTATAATACTATCACATGTAATCTTTCTGCACTGATTAATAAAGCTTGAGCATTTCTTACCTGCACGTTGTCTTCATGATTTTCTAGGCAGAATCTACTGGACCTCGGGCCCACTCCAAGCCAGTATTCTTCCCATGTTATTAGTTAGTATTTTCATATATTTCATTACGTATGGTAGTATGTTTTGAAGTTCCTAGATTAAATCTAGTCGTTTTATAATTGCATTCTTTTTATGGTAGACATATTACTACTTTCAGTGTGGTGTATTTACGTTTATGCATTTCATTTATATTTAAGTTTTCTTGGCGTGGACAATTCAACTGATAATTCATGAACACCCCCCAATGGTAGTTAGTGGATTCATCTCAAAGGTGGTAATGTTAGTAGTTTCAATCGTGGCACTTCTAAAGTCTACGAACTCTTGGGTTGACAATTTAAATGTGAGTGTTGTGACAATTATAGGACAAAATTAACCAGTGTTTGGTACCCAACACCTCTATCTTGTGGACATCCAACTAGATAATGGCCTTATGACTTGGTCTAATAGAAGGCAAGTCCTAACTTCTATAATGGAGATATTGGATAGGTTTTTGCTCTCTGAAAATTTCTTAATCCATGGTCACATTCCTAAAGTGAAGACTCTTAACAATGCTGGTTCGGATCACTGGCCAGTTATGGTGGAAATGTGGAAAACCAATGTGAGTTTCTCTCCTTTTTGTTTTCAATTAATATGTCTCAAAGACAGTTCCTTTAGTCCTCATGTGCAACAATGGTGGAAGGAAGATAAACCTAGGTATGGGACTAAGATGTTTTATTTTACCAAAAGACTACAATACATTAAATCCAAAATCAAGACTTGGAATTAGAAGGAGTTTGGGGATGTTCATAAAAACATGAAGTTATTGCTCAAATTGAAAATTTGAATAAGAAAATTTGTTTAGATGGCCTCATAAAGAGTAGAAGTGTAGATGAAATTAAACTCACAACTCAGTTAGAGGAATGGGAAAAAAGAGAACTCTTATGGAAGCAAAAATATAGAATTCAATGGCTCAAAGAAGGAGATCGAAACACAAATTTCTTCCAAAAATATCTTCTAGCTTGAAGATCTCACAACTTTATTTCTTCCCTAAAATCAGATTCTCGAGATGTTGTCTACACTTGGGATGGCATGAACTCTATTGTTGTCGATTAATTTTCCAATATTTTTATTGCTACTCCTCTTGACTTAGCTTCTCAATAAAATTTTCTTCAAGCAATCCCTTCTCTTATCACTTTTGAGGAGAAATTTATTTTGACTGCTCCTATTACTATCAATGAGCTTCAACTAGTTTTTAAAATACAAAAAGAGAACCCAAGTCCTGATGGTTTTCCCATTGAGTTCTACCAAGAGTTATGAGATATCCTTCATGCCAATTTATTAGAGGTGAAGGAAGAAGCCAAGAAATCCAAACAAAATTTATATTACTCTTGTTCCAAAATCTCAAGAGGTTGATCATATCTTAGCTTTTAGACCTATTGCTTTATGTAATGTTCTCAAAATCATTACTAAGATCATGGCAGAAATGTTGAAGCCTCTTTTGCATAAGATTATTTCCCCTGAACAAGGGGGTTATGTGGAAGGGAATCAAATAGTAGATGAGATAGTTCTTGCTCAGGAAGCCATCCATTCCATGGATATGCAAAAATCTCCTTCCATGTTCATTCGGTAAGACTTATCCAAAGCTTATGACAGAGTGGATTGGTACTTTCTTATCAAAGTTTTAAGGTAATTTGGTTTCTCTCAGGATTGGATGGATTGGATTATGGGATGTATCTCTTCAGTTTCCTACTTAGTTCTTATCAATGGTAGACCTTCTCAGTTGTTACTAGCTTCCAAAGGTATTAGGCAAGGTGACCCGTTATCCCCTTATTTATTCATCATTCTTACCGAATGCTTAGGTAGGACTATAACCAAGAAGAGAGAAAACAAAACCCTTGAGGGAGTTACCATTGCTCATGGAGCTAGACCTATCTCTCATCTTCAATTTTTTGATGACTCTACTCTTTTAGGTAAAGCTATAGTTAAGGAAGATTCTAATATTAAGCAAATCATTAACTATTTTTCTAAGGCTACTGGGCAATTGATCAATGAAGAAAAATCTAAAGTCATTTTCTTTCACTGCTTTGCCAGACAAGAATCCATGGTCTTGGATAAATTAAGATATAAGAAGACCTCAATTTTGATCACTTTTTAAGGTATTCCCATCAATATTCAAAGGCAAAAAAAAATGATTGGAATTGGTTGTTGGACAAAGTCAAGAAGAAAATTGGAAAGTGGACCAATAGGTGGCTTTCTTCTTGGGGTAGAATCACCTTGGTAAAATCAGTCCTTCAAACTATTCCTATTTATGTTTCTTCCATGTTGAATATCCCAAAGGTTGTTCTTCATGAACTGGATCAAATCAGTCATCGTTTCCTTTGGAGTGGTACTAAGGAGAAAAGAAAATGAGCCTTGGTGAAATGGGACACTTTATGTCTTCCTAAGAATGAAGGGGGGTTAGGATTACGATCTTCTATTCTTAACAACAAAGCTTTAGCTGCTAAATTATATTGGAGGATGTTGCATAATATCAATGCTCTATGGGTCAATAATCTTTGTGCTAAATATACTTAGAACAAAAGTCTTGAAGATCTTTTTCGCTATCAATTGCCTACCAAAGGTTCTCCTATTATAACAATTCTTAAGACTGGTGAGGATTTGATAAAGAAGAATTTATTTTGGATCATTCATAATGGTCAAGAGGTAAATTTTTGGACTGATTCGTGGGATGGTCACAAGCCTTTGATAACTCAATTTCCAAATTGGAGGCCTTGGATGGAGGAGCTTCACCGAGCTAATTGGATAAAGGTGGCTAATTAGTGTCTGTACCATACCGGTAATTCAAATGTTGGTAGATATTGGATCCCTATTGAGGACTGGCCTATTCAAATCCCATAAAGACAAAGATAAGCTATCCAAGGCATCCTTCATATGAGATCTCTCTCTTGGTCCCATGAAAAAAATTGTTTTGGATGGAACAACACTACTAAGGGTGAGTATTTAGTTGCTCAAGGTTATTTGACCTTATGCCATAATAATCCCAACCAATCATCTAACATCTTTTCTTAGTTGTGGGCTCAAAAGCTCTGGCCTAAGGTGAGGTTCTTTACTTGGCTTTTATTGCATCGTAGGGTGCTTACTAGTGAGCAACTTATGAAGCATGGTTTTCATGGCCCTTTTAGATGTGAAATGTGTGGAGAGAATGTAGAAACTCTTAGCCATATTTTTATTGAGTGTACTTTAGCCTCTGAGCTATGGAGGATAATGGCCACTTTACTTGGCTTACAGTGGTCCAATTTTTTACTTTTGAATAACTTTGGAGGGATTGACCTAAACAAGAGGGTGTTGATCATTTTATTAGGTAGTTAGTTTGGATGGGTTTTACCATTCTACTTTGGAATATCTGGAATGAAAGGAGCAACCAAATTTTTAATCAAGATAGGAAGGATATTCACTATATTTTATAAAATATCATTGCCAACTTAGTTGAATTAGTCCAACATCTCCTTAATCACCCCCAAAACTCCCACCAAATATGGGATCAAGTGATGCAAAGATTGAAGATTAAATATTCTAAGGGCAACCAACTTAAAGGGAATGTGAGTAATTGTAAGATGGATAGGACAAGAAATTGACAACCTCCTCCTAAGGATTTTAGAAAAGTCAATATTTATGGAGCCTCTAGAGGGAACCCTAGAAAAGCTAGTGTTGGAGGAATTGATAGACTTTCATATGGCTCCTTGGTTTTTACTTTTGCTAAGAATTTGGGTATTCTTTCCAATAACCTTGCTGAGGGGTATGGTATACTCAGAGGCTTTCAAGAGGCTACTATGGTTGGATGGGAAAATGTGCTAGTTGATTATGACTCTCAACTCATGATTAATATTTTGAAGTCTCCTAAGAATCATAAGGTTGATTGGAGAATAAAAAGAATTATTGAGAAGATTCAATTAATATAGATGAGATTTTTGAAAGTTGATTACAATCATGTGGTCAAAGATCAAAAAAAGAGTGTTGATGCTTTAGCTAATTGGGCTTTGGACAAAGGTGATATTACTTGTTATGGCCCCCTCCTAGATGGTGGGCTTTGCAAATAAGGGAAGCTCTTCTTTCTGTCATTTCTTTGGATGGCTCCAATTTTGAAGGTACCTAGTTTCTTCTTGCTTCTCTTTGGTTCTGGGGTATTTTAGTTCCCTAGCTCAAACTATTATTTCTTTTGTTTCCTCTATTGATTCTTGCCTTAAAAGTCTTTTGGTCTAGAAAGGTCATTGTTGTGTTCAATTTTTTCTTTTTTTCTTTTTTTGTTTAGTTTTTTGAGGTGTGTATGTTTTTTGTTTTGTTTTGTTTTTGTGTTGTTTTATGTTGTTCTCGTGTTTTTTTTGTTTTGTGGTTTTTGTTATTGTCCTCGTGTTTTTGTTGTTGTGTTTCTGTATGTTTGTGCTAATTCGTATTTTTGTGTGTGAGTGTTTTTTATGTTTTTTTATTTTTGTTTATTGTCTGTTATTGGTTGTTTTTTAATTTTTATTTTAATTTTTTAGGTTTTGGTTGTTTTTGTTGGTTATGTCTTTGTAGCGTTATGTTGTTTTTGTCTTGTTTGTGTTTTGTTATGTTGTTCTTGTATTTTTTCTATGTGGTTCGTGTTGTGTTTTTTTTATCTTATTGTGTGTGTATTTGGTTGTTTATCTTTTCAACACACTCAAAGAGCATGTTTTTATTTTATATTATTATTTTTATTTATTTATTTATTTTTAAAAATCTTATTGTGTGTTTGTTACTCCTTGAGTATGTCAAAGGTGGTAGACCAAGTACAAGCCAAGGACGATATTGGCAGAATAAATACCCTTACCTTTTTGGATCTTACCCAAAAATGACATCCTTTTTAAAATATTAAAAAAAAAAATGAAATATTAATTTATAATTTTTTTAACCATTTTACATAATAGTTAGGTGTACATATCTCTCACATTTTAATGTGATTTAAACTTAATATAAAACTAAACCTGAGTCTCCAAAAAAACCCTAAAATCTTAATTAGATAAACCACTGCCTATGTGAACAACTTGTCATCTTCTTTTGTCAGGGAATGAATTTGTTCTCTTAGTTTTCCTCCTACTTAAATTATAGATTTTAACAACATAAAAAATCCATCTAATCAATCCATCTAATTGACGAAAGGCAACATGTATTTAAAAAAAAAATTAACTTCTTCATCCCATCTGCACGTCAATTCCTGATAACCAAACCGCTAGTTGAAGTAACCTGCGGCCACATAAATCGCAGAGGGATTACAAAGGGTTTTGTGGCCATATATATATATTTTGAGAGACTAAAAAAGTCTGTCAATGTAACCTCTAACCTATACTTACATATTATAACTTTATTTCGGAAATTCAAAAAAATTACCAGACGTACATTTTCCCGTCGAAGTTGAAGCTTACTCGCGACTCCCCGAGATTGAAATTATCGCAAAAAACAACGGTGAAGATCTTTACAATGTCGGTACGCTCACGGCCAAACTAAAATCGGCACACGTTGTGGTCGGTGGTGAAGATCTTTACGATGTGGGTACGCTCACAGCTATGAAAAAACGCCGTTGTGGGCATCAATGAGTCATCGGATTTTTGTGGATAACGTGTTCCTGATATTTGTGTAAAGGGTGGTTTCAGGTATCAGTGAAACCGAGGCAAAACCGCGTCCCCAATCCTCCCACAGCCTATAAATAAACGGGGCATCCATTCATATTCATAACTCAGTCTGAAGCGGTTCACCTCTAGTCTTTCGATTTCAGTGTTTATATTCTCAGTTTTGCTCCAGGGTTTCTGAAATTTCGAAGAATGGCGGAGGGCAGCGCACCAGAGCACAAGGATCGCGGCCTGTTTGACATGTTTGGAAAGAAGAAGGAAGAGGAGAGCCGTCCTCAAGGGCATGATGTTGCCTATACTAAGCCTGCGTCTCATCAACCCGAACGTTACAGGGAAGGCGAAAAGAAGCAGCAGGAGGGTTTGACGGGGAAGAAGTCTCACAGTAACCACGGTTCCTCCTCCTCCAGCTCTGTAAGTTCATTTAATTTTTGTTCCATTTCAATTTCCTTGGTTAATTTCTTGCCTTTAAAGATCGATCCGATCTGATCTGATCTATTTGAAACGTTGTTTGGTGGATACAGTCGAGTGATGAGGAAGAAGGCGAAGGGAAGAAAGAAGGGGGGAAGAAGAAGAAGGGGTCGAAGGAGAAGATTAAGAACAAGAAAGAGGGCGAAAAACAGTATGGTGAGGGTGGAGAGAAGAAGGGATTAATGGAGAAGGTTAAGGAGAAGATTCCAGGACAGAAGGACAAGAAAGAAGGCGAAAAGTATCCTGGTGAGGGGGGAGAGAAGCAGGAGAAGAGAGAAGGTGAAAAGCAGTATGGTGAGGGTGGAGAGAAGAAGGGATTAATGGAAAAGATCAAGGAGAAGCTCCCCGGCCACCGTAACCAGGAAGAGAAAGATCTTTTAGCACGAGAGTAGCCATCTTACTTGCTTCAGTGTAAACGGAATGGTAGTTTTAGTGTAAATTCAAAATTCTATTTGTATTGCGAGAATGATCTTTTAGCACGAGAGTAGCCATCTTACTTGCTTAAGTGTAAACGGAATGGTAGTTTTAGTGTAAATTCAAATTTCTATTTGTATTGCTGCGTACGTACGTTTGTGTTTTGTGTATGTCGGAGGGTTGGAGGGTTGAAATTCCTAGTATGTTATTGGAATATGTTATTGAAAATAAAGAGTGTAACAGTTTTGATTTAATTTTCTAATTGAATATTAATTTTTTCTTTGTGATTAACTTGCGATTAACTTTTGTTATGAGGTATTAAAGTGGAATATAATTTTGGATATGAGGTATTAAAGTGAAATAAAATTCTAATATAAAAATATCTTATTGGAAATAAATAGAATGCAACTGTTTTGATTTGATTTTTTAATTGAATATTAGTTTTGCATTTCTAACTTATTTCTAATATTTTTTTTTAAAATAATATAATAAAAAATTAATAAAAAATAAAAAATTAACTACCACATTTTATGGTTATTCAATATTAATATATTAATATAAAAAATAACTACTACAAATTCTACATAACCTAACTGACCTCTATACCTTTCTATACCTTTCAAACCAACTGAGTATAAAAAAAAAAAAAAAACTGGTTTACCATATAACTATATCCCATATATATATATATATATATATATATATATATATATATATATAATTAATGCGAGCATTTGGATGATTAAGGGGATATTTCGTAAAATGATTCAAATATGGAAGTTCATGTTATATTATTGTTTATTCAGAGATATCCATACATTAAAATATTTGATTAATTATGAAGATCTGAGATGCATTGCCTCCTTTTTCATCAGGAATTATTCAATCTTAGGAACGAACTACTTAGTAACAGTTTGTAGAAGATAACATGATCCTGACTTATCATTTCATTCTTCCAGCCTCCAGAGGCCACGATCAGGAAGCACCAAGGTGATCACAGAGATATAACAAGATCAACTCGTGGTCGACTCCAACAAAGAACATCTACGACGACATCCAACTCTTATATCACTCACTTCTCTTCATCCGGTTTACTGTTTTTCATACTTTATTTTCTCTAAAGGTGCATTAGGCACTCCCGTTGCTTTGTGTATGTCTTACTTTATAGCGTATTGACCTCTTTTGGTCACCGATGGACATTAATACAAATTCAAATTCAAATGTCAAAAATCAATAATATGATCACTTTAATATAATATAAAGGTGTAGTTAGTTTAGAGTAGTATAGTGGTTGGAATTTTAGTGGACATTAATACAAATTCAAATTCAAATGTCAAAAATCAATAATATGATCTCTTTAATATAATATAAAGGTGTAGTTAGTTTAGAATAGTATAGTGGTTTCAACCAACCATGACCTCTTATAAGGGTGAGAGTTGAGCTTATCAATAAGGGTCAAACAAATACATTATAAAACTTGGGTGAGAGTTAAGCTTATGGTAGGGGCCAAACAAACACATTATAAAACTTGGATGAGAGTTGAGCTTATCAATAGGGGCCAAACAAACACATTATAAAATTTGGTTCCAATTGAATTTCATCATCTAAACTCTAAATCAACACAAGCAAACAAAAATGGCATTGCTAACATGTTTTAATTATCATTTCAACTAAAGAATAATTGATAATGCATAATAGTAAATAATAAATTATTTAATAAATATTTAGTTATTAAATTATATTATTTTTTATTAGGTAAATACGTCGTATACATATACATATTAAATTATATTATTATATCTTTTAATATTGAGTTTTTGGTTTAATGGTTGAGACATCTCAGTGTCACTAACTAGTGTCACAAAATTGAAAGGATAACCCTTTCAAAATCCTATTTATTATATAATAAATAAAAGAATAAAAAATATTTATTTACTATCATTTTAATGCTTAAATTATTTATATACATACCATCTTCTTTCTTTAGGTTAGGTCTTTGTTGTATCCATTGGCAAATGGGCCTAAATATCATAGGTCTATATTTTCCAAGATAATATAATCATATGCATATAATCTCATTCAATAATAACATCAATATTGCACAAAATAAAAAGTTTTATTGATAATAAATCATTATCTTACGAAATTATTAAATAGCATAAAGCTTTGTCATCAATAAAATCTTATATGAGACTCTTCAATACATATGATTTTTGCTCTCCTCAAACACATGGGAGATACAATCTTTCATATGCATTTTTTACATAATGATAAAGTCTCTTATGATTACATAACTCTCTACTTCTAATTTTGACATATCACATTCATAACTCTCACTTACATATATGACACATTTCACTTATGACTCTTCACTTACACACATGACACCTTTTACATAATGATAACGTCTCTTATGATTACATAACTCTCTACTTCTAATATTGACATATCACATTCATAACTCTCACTTACATATATGACACCTCTCACTTATGAACTCTTCACTTACACACATGACACCTTTCACATATCATAGTTGCACAATTGACACCTTTTACTCATAATTCACATTTGATTACATGAAACATAAACACACTTTACACTTTGATACATACTATTGACACAAATAATAAACACGCTCCTAATCTAAATATATACAATGGTACTCAAGGTACCAAATAATGTAATACCACCAACATCCCCCCATTACATTATTTAGTGTAAAGGCCTTTCCCTTCAATACATTATTTAGTGTGAAGGCCTTTGCCTTCAATATCTAACTCTTGTCTTCATCTTGTTAACTATGATATTTCTTTATGTTTGAGCATTGAATATGTTCTTTTGGTATGATATCTACCATTCTTATGAGTAAGTTATCACAATAATATATTCAATGAATATCTAAATCCAATGAATTTTTTAGCAGTCCTAACACATGTTGACCTAACACATGTTGAATGCATCAACATATCATCCTATTCATCAATATTGTTTGTACATTCTTTGGTTACACCCAAATTTGTTTCTTGAAGAAGATCATTTGCTATCATATGCCATAAGTCATTTGTGCCGTAATTGATATATTTTATCACTGGTTTGTCCTTCAAGGTTTTAATCAACTCTTCTTGTTTTATGTTCTTATCTTTAAAAATTTCAAAAGTAAATAATGTCGTATACATTACCATATCTATATCAACAAGTAGTATAATAACATCCTCAAAATTTTCTTTTGCTTCAATAATTTTTGAATGTAGATAACTTCTAAAAGTTATAAACTTTCCAATATGTTGTGTAAAGTTTTAGACATTTCAATCTCTCATTACTTTCTTCTATCAATGCATTTAGAATACTTTTTTCTATGGTAATCAATTTCACCTTAATTCTCTCTTAAATCAATTATTCTTTTGTTGTAAAATTTCAAATTCTATTTTTCAAGAATTTAGTCTTCTTTTTTCAAATTTCATTTAACCTCAATCAATCAAATTTCAAATTTTCAAATTTTAAATTTCAAGTTCAATTCTTTAATCCTCTTATATCTCCCTAATCAATTTCAATTTTACAATTCTAATTTTCTCCTTTTTAATCTTTAATTAATTAATTATTTCAATTAATTAATTACCTTATTCCTCCCGTTCACTTCATTCTTTAATTTTTTTTAATCACCTTGTATCGTCCATAACACTTTAATCCTTTAATGGTGCTCATTCATTCATATTTTCAGGGTGAATTTCATGTTAGGGCGAAACTTTCATGCATTTAAGCTTTCTAGGAATAGCTCTACCTCTATTTATGATGCAGTCAATAATTGATCGACCACGTATCTACTCGTTTTCGAAGATGCTTCCAAAACAATGTTTGCAAGATGTTACAACGTTATTTGGTAATCTTTAAAATAAAGTATCTATCTCTTTAGCATGTCCATATCCTCTCTTACAGGGATCCAATTGGATGATTCTATTGAATATATCTTCTTCCTCCAAGTCCACTGTCACACTGTTCGTTTGCTATCACCTCACAATATACACTCTTTATCCTCCTAAGCATTACAATTTCTTTGAAATACATGCAACAACTCAATTCATTTGTCAAATTTCTCTAGCTTCAACACTTTTGTACTTTCATCTCTTCCATCAAGGCTTCAACATGTGTCCAACTTGAACACTTCCACACCCATCTTGTTGGCACAAAAAAATTACTTATTGCTTAAGGATTTCATGAGTATAAATAATACAAGGGGTAGGTGATACATGTCACCAAGCTAAACCCATAAATGACACATGTCATGGGTAAAGCAATTATAAAGTAGGGGTAAAGTACACATTAATTTTAACATTCCCCCTTAATGTGTACTTTCCAAAAAAGGTAATTCAACATTAGAGACATTCTCCCTTAATGTTGACTTCCATTACATTATTTGGAATAGTGTCTAGGCTTTTGCTTTTGGCTCTTGGCTCTTCTACTTTGAAAAATAGCACGGTGTTTACCTTTAGGTCTGTTGCCTCAAGGTTAGCCACTTTCTTGGGTCTATTGCCTTTGGGTCAACCTTTGTCTTAGTGCCTTAGGATCAACCTCTTCCTTGGATATGTTGCCTCTATAGGTCACTTACTAGGTTCACCATGGGTATGATCCCCTGATCATGGTGAAATATTTATCTACGAAGTGTCAATCCATGCTGAAAATACAACTTTATACAAAAAATGTGAGCCATATGAGAGTTTTAGATACTACCAAAATTGTACTCTGAATTACAAAAAAAATATTTTGGATACTACTAAAAATGTACTCTGAATTACAAAAAAATGTGAGCCATAGACAATAATCCAAAAATGGAGAAATAAGAGAATATTTTGAAGTGTCTATGTCTATAGTATTCAAAAGTTGATCCAAAGTATCTTCATGGAATAGTCTTCGGATAGAGTCTAGGGTGTCAAGATTCTGTAGTCCCTAGAGTGGTAGGTGTCCTTATGGTGACCTTCTCATCCTACCAAAATGCATGGATAACTAGTCACTGCATTTGCCAGATGCTATAGAGAAGGTTATTAGGTACTAGGTTCACCCACATTGATGAGTGCACTCTAAAATACAAAACTATTTGAGGGCCAAAAAAGTATAGTAAACAATATCAAAACTCAAAATGGACACCTCCATTGTGTTTGGATCAAAAAAATATTTCCAATGAGTATATGCATGACTATACTTGGATCTGATTTGAGCCTCGATTACAAGAGGGAAACTCTATCCCTTTACATCAAGAATCAAGAATATTCTTGGTATCGCTCTCAGGTGGAAAAAAACGGAGGGAATTTTTCCTCTAGTGGAATTAAATTTTTGATATTCCACATCATTACAAAGTTCCCTCGCAAGGAAGATTACATGAAATTTTTAATATGGGACCACCATAACCTTCTATAAAAAATGGTGCCAATGCCTTTTTAAAAGGATTCCCCCCTTTATGCATACTACAATGAATGTCAAAAAATTTAGAAATTACCAAATATGTGAAAAATACTTCAATGGGTGGTGGTTTATTAGCCATGAGCTGGTCCACTCGTCGAAAAGCATGCAATAGAGGCCTATAATGACCCTATGAACTGTACCATTCTTTGGGGTCAAATGTAGGGTCAATTTCCCTCCATGTGTTGTATTGAGTGTAAGATCATGTTCAACTGGGGTGCCATGCGTTTAGTTAATAACGTGCACTAGAACAACATAGTGCATATTTTTGTAGTGGTAGCATAAAGGGCCATGTGGCAATGATGGCCAAAATATAGTTCTTTTGAAAAATGGCCTCAAGCAATTTCTCATCCTCGGTGGACATTCTTCAACATCAGATCTTCATAGACTAGACCAAAAATCCTCCGTTGTTGCTCCTAATTTCACATTTGACACAACAATAGATGCCTCCAAGACCTGCAAAACTCCATTCCATGACCTCAATTCTAATTTGCAATAATGTACATCAAACCCTACTTTATTTGTCAAAAATTGAGCAATGGCCACCAATTCAATCTTGAAAAAAACTACACCATCAAGAAATTATTAGGAATGCATATTTATGATCAAATATAAGGATTGAACTACTGATTTGAGGTAAATTTTAGATGGGATCAATGATCCACCAGGGGTGCTTAAGCACAACATATGATTGTTTCATACAACTAAGAAAAAATATGACCTCTAAAACTTTGTGATCAAGGTGCACTAAGACAAGCGATCAATTGAAAAATTGTACGTTGACTAGAACTCAACTTGCAAAAAAATAACCATGAACCAAACATGATTTTTGTTGATAAATCGATGGATTTTCCACAGTTGGATGATGTTGTGGCCAAATTCAAGCTTTGAATGCATCACTTATTTTTGTTGTGACCATTGATCATCAAGATCTAAGTAGTCATGGGCAAGGTACTAGGGAACACTGTAGTACACCATTCATAATAAGGCCCAGGTACATAAAATGAGCATCTCATTACTATGAGCAACAAGAAAATTAGAGGATATCTGACTGCTTGTCTTGGAACCAGACCATAGGAGAAATTTGAAGCTGGGGAGCTATTGCGGGGCAGGATAGCTAGTCGGTTGGTGCTTCGATGGCGTAAAGGTTTAAAATAGTGAAAGACTATTTGTCAAAAATTTGGGAAAAGAATCATCATCGACATAACTGTATTGGATCCATATCTATCCAACACACATGCCTGAGCTATTGATGAGGATATTCAAGGAACTTTGTTGTTTTCAAGAGGATTACAAAAATAAAGTCAATGTTGCAGCACACAGGCCACCACCGCATTCCATTTTGCTTTCAATCCCTCTAAATTTTTGATGTCATTTTATTCCATTGCCATCGCTAAAATTTCCAGAATAAATAAAACTATGATTTCTAGGGTTCGAGTTACAACAAATACATTTTACAAAAAATGATCATTCTACCTTGACGATTTCAGATCTTTGTCTGTAGGTGGTAGCATTTCAGATAGGTCATTGCACCTGGAAAATATTGCATTGATGAAAACATTAGGCTTTTTTGGGGCCAATGTGCTATCACATTCATCAGAAAAAATAAACTTCCCATTATTTTCCTCCTTTTAGCATGCACAAGGTTTCAATATGCATGTAATCGTTAATTGATGATGAATTATTGCGGATCGTATGACCTAGATCTAGCTGCTAAAACTGTGGGGGTTGCTAGGGATTTTTCCACTATGCAAGCACCTTTTCTCTCTACAATAAACTCTTTTCCTCAGTTAAAATGTAAATATCCTTTCTAATAAATTAAATTAGGTTTAAACCAACAAGTTTAGAGCATACTCAAATGTTTTGAATTAGAAGGAGAAAAAAATAGGGAAGAAGGGAAATCCCCCAAGCTTATAGGGTAGGAAATCTTGCTTTGGTACCAACTATTGGCATAAAAAAATCACTTATTGCTTATGGATTTTATGAGTATAAATAATACAAGGGGTACGTGACACATGTCACCAAGATAAACCCATAAATGACACATGTCATCAAGCTAGACCCATAAATGTCACATGTCATGGGTAAAACAATTATAAAGGAAGGGTAAAGTACACATTAATTTTAACACATCTTTGGTTCATCCATAGTAACAATATCTAACTCTCACAATTTTTGAAACTTAAACATTTGTTCTTTAATCCTCTCTACTCCTATGTATCTCCTCTAATATTTCACATGTCTGCTTTCAATTTTTCTTTAAATGTAGCTTTCATTCTCAATCATAGACCACCAGTCCTTCACCTCCAAAGATTTTAATGTATATCCTCCATTAAGTTCAATCTTAGATTCAAGTTTCCATCTAGTATGCAAGTGGCAAGATGATAAGCCAAGAGTCATGATATTCTTAATTGATCTATGATGATTCTTATCTTTACCTAAAGGTCAAAAGCATTAAAAATAATGATATATAAAAGAGAAGGAACACCCTTATAAATAATTTTTAAATTATGTCTTTTTCAAGATGCTTAAATCTCATAGGTATTAGATGGTTCTAGATTGTGCATATAGTTTTTCAATCATGAATTCGAGAAAGACCTCTAACATTTTTAGTTTTTTCTACAAATGGGATGATCATAATTTGAGATACTTAATTGCTCTACATTTCTCTTCATGGACTACATAGTTATCCAATTCAATAGTTTGCTTAAAAAAATTATTTATTTTTACAAACAACAAATATTAATATTAATTTTCTTTGGGAGAGATTTACTAGAACATTGTTGTAATCATATCTTTGATCCATTGTTCCACAATCCTAGTTGTTTTAATTGTAGCATATTATAGTTAATATATGATTGGTTATTGTGGGAATGCGTAAAAGTGATATTATTTGTATGAGAAGTTATTGATGGGTCATATTTATAGGAGACTTCAAATAGTATAAGACTTTTTGAGTCAAAGCACCCAATATTAGCCGACAAGAACACATATTTACAATAGTAAAAGGAGATATGTATTGAAATTAAATATCCTAAACCATATGCTTACAATGGCTATCCAAATTAGCTAAACACTAGATTTTCTCACTAACCTACCTAATTATCTCATCCTCAATAGCCATATCACTATGCCACTAATCCCCTACCTCCTTCTTGGAACCCATATTAACCAAGAAGTATACCACTTTATTCAGATATCTACCCACATAAATTGGAATCACATCATCTAATTCCCTCCATAATTCCTTAATTTGGGTGACAAGAATCCTCAACCTTCATGTCTCCAAAGTAAAGTTCCTCATGTAATGTAGAGCTCCTACCAATATTTGAGAATCTAATTCTATTATTATCCTCCTATAACCTTGTATTACTGCCTAGATAGAAGTATATTTGATAGCTAAGGCTTCTACTTCATTGTTCATCGCTCTATCCAGGTCCTATAGTTCCCAATAGAGAACTATCCCAACATGATTCCTACAAACCACTCTAATTCCAACTCTACTAAAATTACCTTTTACAACTCCATCAATATTAATTTTAATCCAACCTTTTGTCCTACCCATATTACTTCTTAATTGTTCCTATATAAGCTTGAATTTCCTCTTTAGCATGCACTACCACAATTTTTGTGGCTTTGCTACAAATGACCTACCATATTTCATCCAAGGATGAGAAGGTTTCTCTAAAAATTCTTCCATTTCTCTCTAACCACACAAGCCACCAAATAAATTTTAATCCAAGATTCCACCCGATATGAAGAGTTTTAGATTTAAATCTACCCCTCTTCATCTTTTCCAAATATTAATTTGATTCAAATTACCATTGGCTCAAATTTTATAAGCTAAAAACCATTGCTCCTAGATTTGGCATGTGAATGGATACTCAAACATTGAGTGTTCAGTTATTTCCTTACTTTTGTAGTATAAAACACATTGGGATGGACCAACAATTCCCCTACATCTTATATTATCAAAAGTAAGAATTCCATTGTGCATGAACTGCTAGGGAAATAAGTTTACTTTTGGCTAACCCTTGGACTGCCAAATATTTCTCCAATATGCATGAGGAGGAGGTTTTGGAAGGATCTTATCATATCCATATTTCATTGTGTATACTCCAAGGCTCTCATATCCCCAAGTAAATTCATCCTCATCATCTCTACATGTGAGAAATATTTTTGCTAAGATTTTAGTCATGATGGGTGTCAATTTCGGAGGGATTGGAATTGGTCACTTATCCAAATTCTTAAAATACTTAAATCTATAATCCCTTAGCTAACTATTGTAGAATTAACTTTCAATATAGATACAATCCTTGCTTTCCATGGCTATTTTTATTGGTTGTAGTTATGGAAATTCAACAATGATATGTGGATATTGATTCCATTAATCTATCTAAAATTGTACCTTCTCCTCTCTCCCCACTTTCCAAAATAATCCATATTTTATTACCTGAGATCCTCACTTTAGAGCCTGCCACACTAAGGACCTAATATCATACAAAGAGAAATGACTCACCTCATTTAGGTTCACATGTTTTAAATATTTACTAGTTTGAATAAATAAGTTAGTTGGGAGATCCACCTACAATAAAGTTTTCTAGCCAAAGCTTTATTATTTAACTTTGATCTCCTCAGTACCAAACCTTCCTTTACCTTGGTCTGGCTTACTTTCTCCCACCCTACTAAGGCCCATTCCCTCTCTCCTTCTACTCATTCCCATAAAATTTTTCTAGTCATATTGTCCAACTCTTTCCATATGGTATGTGGGGCAACAAGGATAAAAAAAATATAAATTGACATGGCCTGAATGACTGACTGCAAAAAGGTTAATCTACCCCCAAATTTTAACCATTTGTGAGACCAATGGTTAATTATTTTTTGATGCAATCCAAAATATTCCTCTATATAACTATCTTCATTTTTTGAAAATGCAAAGGGACCCCCAAATATACCACTGGGAGAGAAGTCCTCATGAATACCAAGATCTCTAAAATTTTGCCCTGAAGCCTTTGATCAAGATTGAAGATTACTACTTGACATTTCTTATCAATGATGACTTTTTTTATGTCCCTAATGTAAACATTAAGAGTATCTCTAATCATTCTTACTTACATAAAGTTGGCCACTTCCACCAATCTTGTGTCATCCATAAACTATAGGTGAATCAAAACCTCCTCACCCACCTTGATACCTATTAGGAAACCATGCTATCTTCTCCTCAATAAGACTCTACCCAAGACTTCATCCAATATGATAAAAAGATAAGGGGAACAAGGATATCCCTAACAAAGGAATTCTAGTGGCTCTAAATATTGTGAGGGAAGGCCTTTGATTAACACTGAGTATGTCATAGTAAAATCACAAGTCATGATCCATTATATCAAATCCTAAGAGAAAATGAAGGCTACTACGATGCTTGAAAAGAAGCTCCACTCAACCCTATCATAAGCCTTTGACATATCTAATTTTATGAACATTCCTATATTGCCATATTTTTACATTGAGTGGATTAACTCCTGAACTAGAACCATGCCATCCAAGATCCTGCTACCCTCTATAAAACCCCCTTGCTCTAAGGAAATAATGCTATGTAGGAAAGGTTTTAGCCTCTCAACCATTATCTTCATGATTATTTTGTATATGACATTACATAAGATAATAGGTCTATAATCTAAAATATGAACCCCTCATCTTTTAGAATTAAGGCAACCTCTGGAATCCTCTATAACAACCATTACATCCTAGTCCAATTTGTCCCAAAAGGTCTTGGGAAGCCATTTAGACTTGAAATTTTTCCCATACTCATTCCAAATAATACCTTCTTCAATTCTTCTTTATCAATGGGTTTAAGCATGGCTTGATTTTCTTCTTCAAAGATAATAGAGTGTATGACAACAAAAACTTCTTTCTAAGTCTCTTTGTCTTGCACCATAATTTCATTAAAAAATTTAGCAAAATAATCCATTGAATGGAAATGCATACCTAGGATTGTATCAAAGGAGTGCCCATTATCATATTGAAGATCTTACATCTTGTTCATTTGTCTCCTAGAACAAGCAGCCTGATGGAAAAATTTGGTGTTTCTATCACCTTCCAATAACCAAGTGGTTCTTGCTCTCTATTTCCAGTAGATCTCCTCTTAGTTTTCAATGTCCTCTACCACTTTATGCAATGCATCATCGTCTTCTTTGAGATGCTCTGTAATTGTTCCTTCCCTAAAGTGTTTTTGTACCTCATCCCATTTGGCCACCAATGGAGCTTTGTGGACCTGGAAGTCTATCTTGTTAGATCACCTCCATTGTTTTAGTTGATCCTTGACATAATGAAGCTGCTTGTGGAATCTAAAAATTGTTATCCCATATGTCAGGCATCCCTCTTCTCACCACTATGGAATTTTCTTTTGAAGTTCCTCTTTTTGTATCCAAATTGTTTCAAATTTGAATGGTTTGCGATACTACCCTATCTTGATCCTCCCTTCCAGCTCCAAAATATGAAATTTTAGATTCCATTTCACAAATACCTCCTCTAAAAATAAAAAATGTTCTAGATTTACCTTCCTACTTTGTAGCTACCTCCTCTTATTACTCCAAGTATAATTGGTTTAAGGACATTTAATATCCACCAAGTGTAATGCATGGACCCAGGAAATCATAAGCCAATCCCCTATGTCCAAAATTGAGGTTCTCCCTTCCTGATATTTGGATGATAATTTAGCATTAATATACCTAGCAACAATCCAGTCTAACTCCTCCCTTAAGCCTCTCATATTATTCACCACTTTTCATTGAAAAATGTGACCATCTAGATTTTGAGCCCCATAAAAGTTTGTGATTAAAACCTACTCAGCTATCACATTGTTTATAAAATACGATGTGAAGAAATCCCTCCAAGCTATATGTTCTATTGCCATCCATTCACGAGATTTACAAAAGGTAACCATCCCCTAAGGCCCTTTGGGAAGACACTTACATATGAATAGCATACATCTAAATTCTAATAAGATACAACAACATTTTTATCTCCTAGATAAGTAAAAAAACTATTTTACTTTTTTCTAAGAGTCTTCAAACAAGATATTGATGGGTTCCATTTTTTAAATCCCCAATATTTCATGATTGTATAATCATTAGTTACCTTGAGTCCTCACCAATCCCCTAGTGATTAGTTTATCTCCTTGAACTACTATCAATTCCTTATTTGATTTTCTACCCACTCGTTGAGAGTTGATATTCTTTGGTCTCTTCTCCACCTAACTTATCCTTAGAGTTGGTTTTTATCTATTTTTTATGCCATACCCATGATGACATCCTTTATTATTGATTACTCTTGTTTATGCACTATAAATTCCCTTGCAATCTCTAATTATGGTAACTCAATGCACTCTATTACCAGCTCTAGGATAGGAGGAGCCAAAAGAGGGGCTTGAGCATGGATTTTATTATTTTCATTATTCCCATCCGCTCCTATAAATTATTCTTCTTCTTGGTCCACTAGTGTCTTAAATATCTCATATCTGTTTGAGGTCTTGATATGGGTTTGCTCTTTACCATATTTTTTCTTTTGTCTTCTCCTTTTGGGCTATTCAAAACCATATCTTTGTGCTTCTCTGCCCTAAGAAATGTTGATTTCTTATTTTTTAACTTTTGAATTACCCTCCTTAGGAATATTCAATATTCCTAGAGGAGCCTCCATTTTTGTGTTCATATTATGTGGACACAACTAGGCCAAATGCCCATATTTATGGTAAAATACACACCTAGAGGGTAACACCTCATAATCTAGTTGTTGAATCCAATATCATATTGCAAGTTTGAGTTCCATATCTGTAAAGAAAGGCTAATTGAGATTCATTTCCATGCATAATCTAGCATAAATGATTGTATTTCCTTCCATTGTGTCTCTAGAAACACCCAAGTATCTTCCAAGGGAATTATCGATGATTTCTAATACCTGATCACTCTAGAAATCCATTGGAAGTGCATGCAAACAGATCCAAACTAGGACAATAAAGGGTTTAATTTGGGGATCAAATCCCACTCTCCAAGGCTAAACAAATAATCCTATCAGACCATGATTCCTATTTTTTGATTCAAAAGCCCTATTTTTATCGGTAAGTGAGGAAAAATAAATATAAAATATCTATTACTAATAAACCATAAAGAATACTCACCAAGAGGCTCCCAATTTTATCGAACCCATGAGTGCAAAAAAATGAGGGTAGGGCGAATACCCATGAGTTTACAAATTGAATCAAGATTGGCTCTATATAAGACTGTTTCTTCTACTATCCTCTGCTCAATGATAATATTTGGTCTTGATTCCAACTGTGACAAGAATCCATTGACTCTTTGAGATGTTGATCTTTTTCCAACAACCATAAAGAGCATTTTTAGTGTAATGTTTTGTGCTTCTTCAGTCTCTGCTAGAGATTTTTCCTTCAACAAATCTACAAATGAAATTTGTCTATCCAAAAGAGGATTTGGAAGCATCCCCATTGGGTCCTCTTGGGGAAAAAGACTTGTCTTTGATTTCACAATAACAAAAAAGTACTTCGTCTACCCAACTGATGCCCTAGTTTTCCCTTTCAAAGCTTCAATTCCTTCATAAACCTATTCCAAAAAAATAGTTGAGTTAAATGATCAAATTATAGTTGATTTTATTAGTAGTATCAATAAAAAAGAAACATAATACTCGATGATCCTATGCAATTTTATCTCTAATATAAGCATATTATCATTTTTAAAAGAGCCGAATTATGAAGCTTATTTAAACAAATAAATATTTTTTAGGAGTCTCATTTTCATTACAAATAAACAACAAGATTTATTCATAACAAGTTTTAATTCCCATGCTTAAAACCATTTAATCAAGGGTTACATCATTTCCACATAGACTTTATTTATAACTGACCTCTTTTGTTTAATGAAATAAATATTACTTAGAAAAATACATTTTTATCATAAGCATGTATAAGGTTTCAATATATAAATGATTTTCATAGCCATATTCAAGAACTTAGTTACATATATCCCATGATAATATTTTTGTAGCCATGATATGTACCTTTGGTATACATGAACTCTAACTATAATTTTACTACCAAGATTTCACCTTTTTGGTAGCTATATAACCGATGGTGGAAATATAGTTTTTACCATCAACTTTCAATCTATAAAGATATAAAGTACAACTAAAAATCCATTAAGAGTACAAATACCCCAAGGTACAAACTTTCTCAATCTAATATCAGATTTAATATTACAATAATCCTAGTAATCATAGATTTTTTTTCTAAAACTAATTATAATGGATATTTATATGATTAGTAAGTCTTAATATTTATGAGTGGTATCATAGTCCATTCCAAATTAGTTTACTGATAAAAACGAGTACACAAACATAATTAATAATCCTAATAGTATCATATGGTATAAGGATCCTTTCAAAATTTTTTACAAGATTAATAATATGCTTCACAAAGACTATAATGTTAAGATTCATAACTATTCCCAAGTATTTTTTTTGTTTGCTATTTAGTAGAAGTATGAACATTATAACAATCGATATGTCTTACACTTAATATATAAAAAACATTGTATAACATTAAAAAATTCGTAAGGCCTCATAATCAACCTGTTCACATGATGTAATATAGTGATGTCATGACCCATGAGGGATACAGTAGTGGTAAGTCCTTGGATTTTTATCAAGGATATTCAAGTTCAAACCCTGGTAGGAGGGGACAGAGACCCATTATAAAGACATGTGTAAACTCAAAATTTTTAATAGTTGTATGTTTATTGCAGAGGTAAGGGATTTTACCTCTTTTTGAGAGGTCCAAGGTTGCTCAAATCAGTATGAACAAATTTATATCTTATCCTATATATGTGCTAAGAAAGATGCATTTATGTATAAAATAGAATGCAAAATATCTAGTTAGCAAATAATTTTTTTTAACATATATTATATGGTCTTAAGATCTTTTTCAAAATAGAAATTAATTATGGATAAGTTTAATAACATTACTATTCATGTAATCCATTATCACATCCATGCAAGACAATCCTAGTGTGTTCAAGGATCTTTATTTAATACATTTATTACTATGACAAAGAGGGATAGAGATCACCATTAATAATCAAACCATCAAATGCAAATTGTTATTATAGTCTACGTATACAACTATTATACAACATACACTAAATACAAATACAAGGCAATATCCTCATAAAAATAATGTATTTTCTAAAATAGTACATGATATTTACCCCTCTACTCCCTCATAATATAGGCAATACGTAATAAATCATTCTAAGCATTCATATATCAACATGTTGCTATTATAATGGTAATTTAAAAAACTATCTAATTCTAAACACAAATAGCTACTATCACATTAGAGGGTAGGCTCACATAATTACCATTTTTTAAAAGGAGATATCACTAACAAAATATAAGATAAAGCACAAGCTAAACAAGCATTATCTCCGTCAACAATAGAGTATATTTTTATCATACAAACTGCATATAGTAATTACTTTTACAAAGGTAAATTGAACATTTAGCCATCTATAAATCCATAAGGATTGCACTCATATAATTATTCCCTTTAATAGAGATAACAATAGCATATCAATGGACTCATAAAACAAAGAAGTATATAACATGCTAATAAACCATGCAATATTGAGGCATACCCAACATTCAGTGTCATGACAACAATCTCAATTATAAATACTAACTTCTCATGGTTGTGCACAACTAAGGATTTCTACAGTCATTTCATTACTAAAGAATACATAATCAAAGTATTTAATTTAAGGTGTATTAGAATTAAGAAGAGGGACACCCAAGTTGGTATACCTTTGGTTTCTCATCAAGGAGACCCAAGTTCAAATTATGGGGAGGGTGGTCCATATTGTGACATCTAGTTGTACTCGTATCCTACTTTAATTATTAAACAAGAATAATGTATGATAAATAGTTAAATAAAAATGAATCATTTAAAGTATTCAATTAAACTTAATTGTTATATAAGAAATCTATCATGCTTTAAATAAGACAAGGAGTAGCAACAAATAAAGAGGAAAAATAGAGTGTTACATGTGCACGTGCACAAGTGGCGTGCACTACTTACACAAATATATATATTGTAACGTGCACAAGTGGTGTGCACTACTTACACAAACATATATATTGTAATGTATACTTAACAAGATAACAAGGATATTGAAAAGACACATTATATTCAAAAGATATGGCATGCATATAAGGTAGTAAGGATATTGAAAAGACACAATATTGACTTGGTATTTCTTATTCTTGATGAGGTTAGAAGAATTTTAAGGATACGATACAAGGATTTAATAAGCATTTTTGTATATGGTGTTTCTAACAAAGTTTGTATTAGTAAATGTACAAGCCAACAAGATAAAATGAAGGAGTATACTAGAGACATGACATTTTATAAGTTCAAAAGCTCCATTTAGGTGAACACTCAAATACAATTAACCTTCACATCTCAACAGGGATATAAATATAAATTGCTAACTAAAATAATTAGATGACAAGGAAAGGATAATTTTGTAAGAGAAAATAACCTTTCGTTAAACTACACATTACATTGCAATAGTAATTAATAATTTAAACCTATTATTGTTTTGTGTATATGTTGAAACTATTATTTTGTATTAAATATTCAGTACATTTCCAAATATATCTAAGAGAGAAAAGTGTTCAACATCAAAGATGATGGATGTTGCAATGAGGGATTATAATATATTCTTTGATTATCTTCTACAAAATTATTTTGTTTTTCTTAAATATTTTTTAGATGACAAGATAGACTAGATATTATTTTGATTAATTGATTACATCTAATTGAAACAAGCCCTAATCTATTCCATGATGATCACATTACCATTGTATTTCTACAAACTACATAGTTGTATTTGAAAATTGTGCATATATACCTTGTTAATATTTGAACCTAATTCTCTTTCCTGAAATTTTATATTTTTTAACATTTAAACTCATGTAATTTTCTAAATGTTAACATTAGAAAAAGCTCATGGATAACATGAGTGTAGGCTTGAATTTATAATATGGGTATACCCTTCATTAAAGGTCTATGACCACTTTGTTAGAGTAGGTTGTTTACCTTAACTCATGTTCACCTAGGTAATTTATTTTATTTTTATGTAGTTATTCCATGTATTTCCCAACCCACTTATGTGTGGATATTTTATTTATCTTATTTAGATATTATGAGATGTTCATATTTATTTTTTAGATATTATGGGGATATTTTTAGGTTTTTCCTAGGAGTTATGGAGATATCTTTAGGTATATTTGGAGGGTTGAGATTCTTTCTCCCCATAGCGGTTTCAGATCTATGGACCATATCACTTATTCCTTTTGTACAATGGATATTTGTCCTTAGCTTGATCCTACCGCTATGGTTGATCATCCTTGCCTATATAAGCAAGGCACCTTCATTGTACTTGTTGAGGAAGTTTATTATTCATGTATAATATATGAGATTGTTGCTCTTTATTTTGCATATCTATTTGTAAGTTTATGCTATCAATTTGCTTTCAGATTCTTGTTTTGGTTGAATGTGGTGTTCTGTTAACACTTGAGATCCTTGTAGCTTGGAATGATCTGATTATCATTCCTTTCACACTCAACTTGAGTCTTATGCATAGCCACAAGGTTTGCTCACATGATTAGAACCTAAAAATGTTTACTTCTATGATTACGAACCTACTATACAAGTTTATACATAAAATTGAATCCTTAGCTTATAATATACAATTTTTTTCTTCCATTGCATGCTCCAAACCCAATTAATCATCTATTACAATATAATTCATTTCAATTAAAAACATAAATAAAAATTAAACAAATACTTTTTAGATTTGAATTAGTACATAGATTTGAAACTTGATATTTACAATATCTCTATTTAAACCTGTTCTCATAGGATACAAAACATTAAGAATAACTTACATATTCATTATTAAAAAGCCATAAAAACAATAAAAATCGTGTAAATGTAAAAAATTATATTAATATAACATTAAATAAATCCCGTCAATCGTGCAGAAAGCATGTGGCGGAGAGTGCTCCACCACAAAATCCACCCTACAAATTCGGTTTTTATAACTCGTTTCTTAACATTAACCGTCCACGCAATGTCGTGCTAACCCACATCAAAAATAAATAAATAAATTAATATACAATATGATATTTTGCTAAATATCTACAATCTGGGAATTGGTCATTGGTTCTGTTTAAATCATGGACGGTTCGGGTCGGCAGTGGAGTGACGTGAAGTTGAGGTTATCTCTCAGAGTTCCCTTTGCTTTTTGGGGTAACGAATGACGGCAAGATTCTTCAACGAATTTTTAATTTGCATCACCGCCTATTTCTAAACGTGTCACCAAAAGAATGGTTCGGATGGTAACACGAAGGCGCGTCGAATTAGAATACTTCCACCACAACATGAACTCCATTCGCTATAAATCCACGTAACCATCCATCCATTGTTATCAAGTCTGTGTTACTATTTTATAGAAATCTCAGAACTGTAAAGATTTCTTCAGTTTTTTAACTTGAAAATGGCGGAGAACAATGCACCAGAGCACCAGGATCGCGCGCTCTTCGGGCTGTTCGGGAAGAAGAAAGAAGAAGAGAGCCAGCAAAATGAGCAGCAGCAGCATCCCACTCCCACTCCCACTCCACCTCCTGCATATTCACAAGCCAATGTAGATGGAGATGGAGGAGAGATTCATCCTGTACCTCCGCCACAGGCTCCCGCATCTCCTGTTCGTCCCCAACAATATGGCGGAGGGGAAGACGAAGGTGGGGAAATGGAAAAGAAACAGCAAGAGGAGTGGTCTCCCGCATCTCATGTTAATCCCCAACCAAATGGCGGAGGGGAAGAAGGGGAAATGGAACAGAAACAGCACGAGGGGTGTTCTCCCACATCTCATGTTCATCCCCAGCAATATGGCGGAGGGGAAGGGGAAGGATCAATGGAACATAAGCAGCACGAGGGAGCGATGGTCGAGCTGCTCCACCGCACGCACAGCTCCTCCTCCATCTCTGTAAGTATTTCTATTTTCTTTGCTGTTTTCGATTCCCTTGATTGGCTTTTCGGACAGTAGATCTGACCCATTTGAGAACTTTCATGGTGGATACAGTCAGGTGACGAGGAAGAAGGCGGAGAGAAGAAAGAAGGGGGTAAGAATAAGAATGGGTTGAGGGAGACGACGACGGACAAAAAGGAAGGCGAAACACAGCTTGGTGAGGGTGGAGAGAAGAAGGGATTTATGGAGAAGATTAAGGAGAAGCTTCCAGAACAAATAGAGAAGATTAAGGAGAAGCTTCCAGGACAGCAGGACAAGAAAGAAGGCCAAAAGTATCATGGTGAGGGGGGAGAAAAGATGGGGTTAACGGAGGAGATTAAGGAGAAGTGTCCAGAACAGCAGGACAAGAAAGAAGGTGAAAAACAGAATGGTGAGGGTGGCCAGAAGAAGGGATTTATGGAGAAGATTAAGGAGAAGCTTCCAGAACAAATAGAGAAGATTAAGGAGAAGCTTCCTCCAAAACAGCAGGACAAGAAAGAAGGTGAAAAGCATTATGGTGAGGGTGGAGAGGAGGACAAGAAAGTAGGCGAAAAACAGCACGGTGAGGGTGTACAGAAGAAGGGATTAATGGAGAAGATCAAGGAGAAGCTCCCCGGCCACCATGTTCAGGAAGAGAAGAGAGTTTGATTAGTGATGGAGTCATGGTTTGTGTTTCCATGTATACCTGCATGTTTTCTGTGTGTAGTGCCATATCATATGGATGTGAGTAGCTTCTCCGGCCACCATGGTCGGGGAGAGAAAGGACATTGATTAGCGATGAAGTCATGGTTTGTTTTTGCATTTGAACCTGCGTGTTTTCTGTGTGTAGTGCCAGCATATGGCTATCACAGAGTATTTTTTAGCAGTAAATAACATTTTAATGGCAGATTGTTATGCCTTTTGTAATGATTTGTATGCCCTTTGTATTTCTATGTAACGTTCTTGGACGAAGTGCAATGAAATATAATAAATTGATTCGATTTTAATTACTTTTAGCAAAACAAAATAGTCTTTAATGGAGAAGTTTTAAGGAAGTGTGTTTTTTTATTTCTTATATTTTAAAAATTAAAAAAAAATATTTATTAAAAAAAAAATTAAGTGTATTTTTTTTTTTTAAGGTTTTAAATTTTATGATAAAATGTTTTTCCATATTGTTCCTCTTGAATTATTGACAATCTTCTAGTTTTGCATGTAAGTTGTTGTGTAGTGGATCTTAGTTAGATTATAAGTATTTTTCCTTCCCTTGGATTGAAATTATGGATATAATACTGTTTTTCTCTTTCTAATTTTTTAATTCACATGACAAATATGAATTTTTCCCTTGCATACTATTTAAATTCTTTGTTGAAGTTTTGTAAAATTTAGTGCTCTATTTTTCTGTTCACCAATTTTTCATTCATTTGTTGCTTGGTTTTATTAATATGTTTTCTTTTTCTATTTTATAATACCACCAAAATAATTAATAACACAAAAAAGAATCTAATAGTTTTTCAACCCCCCACTTTTAACTTTTTGCTCTTATTGTTGCTTGGTTTTATTAATATGTTTTCTTTTTCTATTTTATAATACCACCAAAATAATTAATAACACAAAAAAGAATGTAATAGTTTTTCAACCCCACACTTCTAACTTTTTGCCCTTATTTTACAAAAGTAAAGTGCCCTCCATCATGCTTAGTATCCATTTCATCCTAGATGCTACTCAATTGTTTTTATTTAAAAATCTAACCCAAGGTATTTGTAATTTTTTACTACATATAATGGATTTCTTTAAAATAAAATATATGACTACTTTTACTATCTCCTAGTAGAGAAGACCATAATCTTATTTTTGCAAGTGTTTACTTGTATCCCAACTTATTTAAAAAAAATCTTAAGGTCTTTAGATGATTTCAAGTGTCTTGTTGATAAAGATGAGACCATTAGTATAGAGAATACAATTTTCACTATATTAGCCAATTGTATTCCTCCTCTTCCTAACTTTTCTATAATGGGCAAATAAAGTAGATGACAATGGACAAACTTGTTTCACCCTTATATCACCAATTTGTCAATATAAAGGGTATAAAGGGTAAATAAAGTAGGTGACAATAGACAAACTTGTCAACATAAAAGGTAAATAAAGTAGGTGACAATGGACAAACTTGTTTCATCTTGATATCACTCATAAAACACTACAAGAGTGCTTTTGGAGTCCTTTGTACTTGGTACACCATGTTCTTCCATTCTTTTCTATAATTTACCTCTAGGTACTATGTTAAAAGCATTTTTACAATAATAAACTTCTTCTTTTCATCCCACATCCTCTCTATTACATGCCTTACATTAATGCATTAATATATTATTCAGTGCTTTGGTATAAAACTTGCTTGCCCTATTGCCATATTTCCTTGATTTTATGCCTACTTAATGAATTTAATTTCTACTATGCTTCCAAACAATTTTACAAAAAGAGTAATAATAAAAAGGAGTAATAATCATGATGGTGTGGTAATTTGAAGGAAAACTAGTGGTTCCATTTTGATGCAATGGTATGACTAAGGTTAGTTTTCCACCCACTCCAATAGAATACCTCCTTTAATAATGCCATAAAAAAATATTTTGGATGTGTGGTGCTATAGTGTTTACCCCACACTTCAAATGTTCTATCTATTGATCATATATATCCCAAGATTTACCTCTTACCAATTTCTTAATGCCCTCCTTCACATATTTCAAATAAAAGAGTTCATAAGTTCTTTTAATTATAGAAGGGTATATTTTTCTTGGTTTCTCTCATACAACCTATCTAATAAAATATAATGCCAACCTCTCTCTCATTCACACACACACATGATTTAGAAGCACAACCCACTCACCACTTCACCAAGACCTTGTGTTCTATATATTAAATATAGTTGAATGCACTTGTGTAGTAGTAATGTTATAGTCAATGGGATCATTGACAAAGAAATTAAAGTGTGTATGTGTGTGGGGTAAAATATGGAAGGTTTCCAATTGGAAATAACAACAAACTTTTTTTTTTAGTTCAAGATATTTCATGGTAATTACAAAGACATAATAATATACAAATGTATCTTAGAAAAAATAAATAAAAAACATAAATTATCCACCATGAAAAAAATGTAAATAGTTTTAAATATTAAATTATTAAGGTCATTCAAAATTTATATTAACTATGTAAAATTTATTTCTTTTTACTTATAATTTTATGTTAACTATTCCATTTTTTGTTTTATATATGGATACATGTGTATACGCATATGCATAGATAATATGAGTGAAATAATATATGGAAATGTTAAAATATTGTTGGAAATAAATATATAAAAAAAATATTCATAAGCTAAAATGTCAAAGGCACATGGACAAGCATGAGTTAAACTTCTAATGCAACCTTTTGAATAAAATCCATATGAATATAAATGTGCTTGGTCCACCAATGATCTTCTAAAGTATGGCCTAACTAAATAACATTTTGATTAAATCAATTCATACTCACTCAAGGAGTCACCTTGTAAGGATGCCAATTTATAATATCTTACTTCCATGGACCAACCAAGTAGTAATTTGATTAAAGTATATGTACCCACTCAAGATGTCAACTTGTAAGGATGACACACTAAAATATCTTACTTTCATGTAAGGTGAAGTTTATAGAGTATCATTTCTTGTAAAACTAGTGAACAACATTTCATTATTCAGCAAGCGATTAAATAACATAGTACAGCAAACGGACTTCCTGGATTAGCCCGGAATGGGCGCATCTCAACAGGATGCCGCTGCAACTGCAATAACCAGTTGCTAAGTATTGTTAACAAATTAACAACATAGAATAGTACGCTAACATCCCCCTTTATTACATTATTTGGGTAATGTAATAACTAATAGCTATACTAACATCCCCTTACATTATTTTGTAATACAAAGTGAGCTGCGAAATAATTCAAATTTGACACGTCCAAGTGCCTTAGTGAAAATGTCTGCAACTTGAGCATCGGTGGGAATGTGCTGAAGCTGAATTCGGTGCTTTGGAACTTCATCTCGAATGAAATGACATTGTGTGTCAATGTGCTTTGTTCTTTCATGATGGACTGGATTCTTGACGAGGTTTAGAACACCTTGATTGTCGCAAAACAAGTGTATTGGAGATTTTGATGGATGGCCCATACTTGTCAGAATGCGACGTAACCATATCACTTCGCACACAGCTTCACGTGCGGCACGATATTCTGCCTCTGTTGATGAAATAGCAACCACATGTTGCTTCTTGTTGTGCCAAGAGACAGGACCGGATCCCAGATGAAAAATGTATCCAGAAGTTGACTTGCGATCATCAAATGATCCGGCATAGTCAGAGTCCGTGTATCCTTGCAAGAAGAATTTGTTGTTCCTCTTGTATTCTAGGCCATATTCCATAGTGCCACGGACATAGTGAAGAACACATTTTGCTGCTTTCCAATGAGTCGTCGTAGGCTCCTGCATGAACCTCGAAAGATAGTTGACAACAAATACGAGATCTGGCCTAGTCTTGGTCAGATATATGAGACTCCCAATCAACTGTCGATAGAGAGTACCATCTACCTGAGGTGAATCATCATATCGCGATAAGGGAAGTCCATTCTCCATCGGAGTTGCCCTTGGCTTGCAATCAGTCATGCGATATTTTTCCAGCAATGTCTTGGCATATTTTTTCTGAGACACTTTGATGGAGTGCTCCTTCTAGCTAAATTCCAGACCAAGACAATAATGGAGAAGTCCGAGATCTGTCATCTCAAAAGATTTGCACAAGTTTCTTTTGACAGTAGAGATCATAGTTTATGAACTCCCTATAATGAGCAGATCATCCACATAGAGTACAAGCAAAACTATCTCAGAACACTCTTTCTCGAAATAGAGGTTTGCATCTGACGGAAATCTCTTAAATCCATGCTGCATAAGGTGATTGTCCATTTTTATATACCAAGCTCGAGGAGCTTGTTTCAGACCATACAAGGATTTGACCAATTTGTAAACCTTCTGCTCTTGGCCTTACACCTCAAATCCTTCTAGCTGAGTCACATAGACTTCTTCTTGGAGATCACCATTTAGAAAGGCACTTTTGAAATCCATCTGGTGAACTTTCCACCCATATTGTGCTGCCATAGCACACATAACCCGAATTGTGGTCATCCGAGCAGTAGGTGCAAAAGTTTCCTCGTAGTCAATGCCTTCTTTTTGAGCATAGCCCTTTGCAACAAGACGGGCCTTATGCTTATCAATTGTTCCATCTGCCTTGTACTTGACTTTATATACCCATTTGCAGCCAATGGGTTTCTTTCCATGCGACAGATCAACAAGCTTCCAAGTTTTATTTTTCATCAGATACTCATACTCTATATCCATAGCGGCATTCCACTGAGGTTCACTGAGAGCATCTTGCACTGATGCAGGTTCAAGATCATCTATGGTAGACATGAATACCCTGTCATCATCAATATCCATATCATCTACTTCTGTACTTGGAGTTACAGAAAGTTCCTCAAAAGATTGACAAAGATCATCAACCTCACTAGTTTCTTTGGCTTCTCTTTCCTTTTGAGCCATACTGCGTGTACGAGGTCTATCCAAGTTCAAATTGGGAGGAGTGGATAAATTTGCATCTCTGATTGTATTTGTACACCATTTAGGATTCTTCTTCGATGGAGTTGAAGAAGATGTAGAAGGACCTCCTGTCTGTGTTGACGAAGGAATCTTCTCTTCCTTAGATTCCACAATATCTTGGTGTACTTTAGATGTGCTCTGTGATGTGAAAGCTTCATCAAAGACAACATCTCTGCTGATATGAATTTTCTTGGTCAAAGGATCTATCAACCGATATCCTTTAGAGTGCTCAGAATAACCAAGAAAAATACATCTCAGTGTTTTCTCATCTAGCTTCTTCCTTTTCTCTTTCGGTATGTGCATGAAAGCGTGACATCCGAAAATACGTAGATGAGATATGGAGGGTTTTCGACCACTCCATGCTTCTTGTGGAGTCATTCCTTTTAGGGCCTTTGTGGGTGCCCTATTCAATAGATACACTACAGTGGTGACAGCTTTTGCCCAATATTGTTGCCCAAGAGTAGCTCCTGTGAGCATACAACGAACCATTTCCATGATAGAACGGTTCCTTCTCTCAGCAACTCCATTTTTTTGAGGAGTATAGGCAGTTGTTAACTGTCTCTTGATTCCATGCTTATCTAGGAATGCAAAAAATTCATTAGAGGTAAACTCTCCCCCTCGATCTGAGCGGAGGGTTTTAATAGAAGCTCTTGACTCCTTCTCAACGGATTTCTTGAACTGCTGGAAGAATGCGAAAGCTTCTAATTTCAGTTGGAGAAAGAAAACCCACATCTTTCGTGAGTAGTCATCTACGAATAACTGAAAGTACCTCTTCCATCCACAACTGTTGGGTGTGAAAGGATCGCACAGATAAGTGTGAATTAACTCCGAGAGGTTTTTGTGCTCTTGTTGAGCTCTTCTCAAATGGTACTCTATCTTGCTTTCTGCTAGCGGTCGAGCACACTGGCAATGTGGCAGAAAGGGAAGGAAGACCCTTTACCATCTCATACTTACTGAGCTCAAGTAAGTAGCCAGAACTAAGATGCCCATATCTCTTGTGCCATAGGGAAGTTGCCTCCTTGGTAGAGACAGTCATGGCAACATGTGGAGTAGAGATAGCATCTAGTGCAAATAAGTCGTGCTTATATGAAGCTGTTGCAATCTACTTACCCTTCCTGGTAATGGTACAACACTTCTTTCCATTCTCAACATGAAAGTTGACAACCATATTTCTGTCCAGGATTTGTGTCACTGACAACAAATTGTTGGCCAATCCCGGAACATAGAGGACTTTGTCAATCTGACACTTGCCATTAGGAAGAGTGACTGAAACTGTACCCTCTCCACTGAACCCCTGTAGGTTTTATCATTAGCAATGGTGACGAGGTTTGCCCTCTTTGGCCACAAATGATTCAAACCACGATCTGTCGCCAGTCATATGTTTGCTAGCTCCAGAATCGACATACCAAACAAGATCCCTCTGTGTGGAATCTGTGGTAGTCATGAGCACCTTGTGTGCCCATTCATAATCTGAGTCAGATTCTTCAACAGCAACATTCACCTGGGGTTGCTTGTTCTTATTTTGTGGTTTGTTTTGGCCTTTTTGCTTGTTCTTATGCCAACACCTGTTGGTGTCATGGTTGTCTTTCTCACAGATCTTGCACCACCTCTTCTTCTGTTGAGGTTGTTTGCCTTTTCCTTTCGTATCCTGTTGAGAATTTCCTCCTTTCTGAAAGTTGCCTCCTTTTTGCCCATTACCTTTCTTCCTAGAACCTTGCCTATTGGTGTATAGGGATGTATTGGAAGAATCATCCTTGTGAAGTTGGCGTGCCTCCTGTTGTTGAAGCAGATTGACCAACTCGATGTAGGTAATTTGTCGTTGAGACACCTAGATGGAGGTTATCAACATATCAAATGAAGAAGGTAAAGCTCTCATCACAAGTGAAATGAGAAGCTTTTCGTCCACAGTATCTCCCAAAGAACTCAATTTCTCTTTCAAATCAGACACTCTGCACAGAAAGAGTTCAACTATTTCACCCTGTCTCAAACTCAGGTTATGAAGTTGTTGAATATGAAGAATGGTGGATTCATTCTTTCCCTCATAGATGGTTCTACGGGCATCCCATGCCTCTTTACCACTTGCTTTGTCAGCTATATGAGGTTGCACTTCATCTGAAACAGCAAACAAAATGAGCACCTTTGCTCGATTGTCTTTCTTGTCAAAAGCTATCCGATATGCGGAAGGACACTGTGGATCCTGCTTGTTGGTGAAGGCCTAGTTGCTACTCCGAGTAACAATATCCCACAAATCTTCCATTTGGAGAATTTCCTTCATCTTATGTTTCCATGGTGTATAATTTGGACCTTTCAATAACTGATGCGGATCAGTCATCAACTTTGCAACAACGGCCATAGTGAAGGTTCCTTATATCACCAATTGGTCCCCCTTTCGATATACCTTTTGCTAGGCCAATATACCGTACAAAATACCCGCCCTTACGTGAGGGAAACTATAGGTATTTAGAAAGATCAACAAAAATCACCCGCCCTTACGTGAGGAAGACTATAGGTGAGTTTTAGAGATCATACGATACGTGGAACATAAGCGATACTGAAAGGGAATCGCCTTGTTGATGGCACCTACCATAGAAGATTCTTCTCATGCATGGGGCGTAACTTCCCCTAAACACTATGAAGAATACTTCGTCAGGATTTACGCCTAAACACAAGTGCGATAAAGGGTAGTGGATGGAGTAAAAAAATGCAAAAATGGCAAACTTATCTCTCCTCGACGATTTATAGAGAACAAGCTCAGACGTCATTGTAGCAGCTATATTAGGCGGCGGATACAGTAGCCAAATCATGACAAATTTACCTGTAAGTGCTGGCCAGAGGTATCACAAATACCGAACGCTGCAGTGCAATAAATTGCACGGATGGGTTTTAATTATTTCGGGGACTTAGGGAGTGTTTGATTTTAATTTTTAATGTTATAGTGCAAAAAATGAAATATGCAACATACAACAAAAAAAATGCCCACAGGAATAACCCACAAGGTGTCGGTCACAGCCGAAAATGCACCTTTTACAATTCGCCAAATTGCCTTTTCAGAAAAATTACTCACAATCCCCCTTTGATTTTTTGAAAAAAATATCCCCCCTTAAAAAATTCTCTTTTAACAAAGTATTTTAATAATTACTATACTTTTAAAATTAAAATAAATAATTTTAATTTATATAGTTTTAAAACTTATAAAAAATAAATTAAAATTAAATTTTAATTTATAAAGTTTAAAAAACTATAAAAAATAAATTAAAATTAAAAATTTTAATTAAAAAATAATAATTAAAAAAAACTTTGCAAAAAAAAATTCACTTTTAAAATCAAAGATCCAATAATAATACAAATCTCCTCATAAAGGTCCCAATGAAAGAATTCACTTTTAAAATCTATTTATAAACATTTCAAAATAATGAAGCTATAAGAAGAGAATCGTATAATGGAGTCCATACATGAAATATGGTATTTCCAATAATAATAGAGCTATAAGAAACATAATCATAATAATGGAGTCCATATTACAAAATATAATCAAAGATTTAATTATAATTAGTATGTTTTCTAAATAACCCTTGTGTACTGAGATGAGCTTTATACTTCTCTATCTACCTATCGACTCCATACTTTTCTTCTAGACCTATTTACATCCAACAATATTCGTATCCCAAGGTCTTGAAATAAGATCTCAAGTCTATTTTTTCACAATTCAGTCATATTACGTTGTCATAATTTCCTCCTACTTGAGACATCCTTTGGATAAATATAGGTATTTGAGTCACCCTCCATATTCAACTTGGCAAGAAGGCCTAATATACAAGAGAATTTTATTACATTTTTCTTGGAGGTTTTTCTCCACTACCTTGAGAATAGTATTGACCCATTTGGAAATAATATTAGGATATGTAGAAGTCCTTAAAATGGGTAACCTATAAACAAAGACAATATTAAAAATAGTAAAAATGTCCTTCATAAGTTAAGTAACTTTTAATGTCCCCTACCATTGTGTATATGAGATTACCTCATACTTTCTATGTGTCCACTATGTGTGGGAGTAGGCATAGGTGTTGTGCTATCCACCTATGAGGCATACATACCCTATGCCCCTTTTGTATTTAAACTTTGAACATAATATTTGGAGTAGCCAAGTGTTCACCATTTGGCACACTCAGACTGTACATAACCACACAATATTTTTTTTTTTTATATTATCAAGTGCAAGAGGGAAGGTATTCAATATATCTAATGAAGGAAAAGTGAAATATGACTACTAAGAGTAACCACATAATTAGAAATGTTTATTTTTAAAATACTTAAGCATTCTTCATTGCTACATTTCATGGCCATAACATTGTCAATAATATTGGCATATTGTCATAAATCATGAATTTTGCTTTTTATGCATAATCATTTTGGCATTACATCGATCCTATGATGGTGCTACAATGCACTTATTTACATCGATCTAGTGCTAGCATAACACCGACATAACATCTATCATTAGTGTCAATGTAGTTCCAAATTGTAGCATTGGCATAATTCACCTATTTCATGTACCATCATAACATCCAATATATTTCAAACAATAGAATTATGATGCAACAATATTTAAAAAAAAAAATATTTTAAATTTATCTTAAATATAATTATTATAATTTATTTAAAATTTTAGGATTTATTGATAAATATATGAATACTTTGTTGTTTTCAACAAAAAATATTTAGATTACATGTTTATAAATGTAAACATTAAAAAAATGTATTAATATATGCATTCCACACACATAAGTACACACAATATGAGAATCATTATAAATGTATATTTTCAATATAAATGGATATATCGTATATGTAGTGTATGTAATACATAACCATATACAAAATATGGATATGTGCATATCAATAAACATATACAAAATTTTGATGTAGGAAACTATATCTATTGATTTTTGTTGCTCTCCTAATTGATATCATAATGAGCATATTCTCAACTCTTATCATTAACTTCCTTAATGAAAACTCTCATCATTAATTCCCTCAATGGAAATGCAGTCCTCATCTTCCTCATCCTTAAATTCAATATTCTTGTCTTAAGTTTGAAAAAAATATAGTAGAAAATATATTGAAATAAAATCACAAAATATTTAATAATTGTTGACATAAAGTGGGCATCATATCTACAACAATTCCATTTGGTCATTGACTACAAAAAGGGAAAGATAATATTGAAACTCAAATAATATAATAACATTAAAATGGTTATGACTAGAGGATAGATACATTCTCCTATTGCCTTATTAAATAAATATTACACCTAATCTAATCAAATCTTAAAACTTAGGGGTAATGGATATGTGGTCTTTAGACTATTAATTAAAATAGTATAAAAAATAATATTTTTTTAATCACTTCTATGGGATTGAAATAGATCCACCCATATTACATCATGACCACATAGTGGTATTGTAACAACTTGGTGATTTTGCTATTGTGCCACAAGATCATAGTCATTTGGATCTTCTCATTCCTTTGGAAACTTGAGATCTTTTGATGTACAACTTGTGGCTGAGTTATAGATCTTAGACTTTTTATAAAAATAATTACAAAGCATAAAATTATTTTGGAACATAGTGTAGATATTCTTCGATGATATTTTTCTCTAGCTTCAAGAATACTCATCAAATAATTTTTTTCTATAATTTAACATAATAACTAAAAACTTACTAATTGCCAAACATAATTGAAATTAAAAAGTTGACATAATAATTTAAATACTATGAATGTAATACTTATGTAGAGATTACCTTTTAACCTATGCATAATAAGGACATCATGCATGTAAGTGAGTTTAACATCTTATCATCTTCCAAATTATTTATATTTCTTCTAATATCCATCATATATTAGAAGAAAATATGATGGATATTAGAAGAAGAGCAGAGAGAAATATAATAGTTGGTATTAGAGCTTAGATGGTTTTGCTGATACCCGACTGCCTACAATAGTTGGTATTAGAGCTTAGATGGTTTTTTTGATACCCAACTACTTACAATAGTTGGTATCAAAGCCATTTCGGCTAAGGTCCGTTGTTTGTCAAGTAGCCTGAGCAAAGTGTTCGCACCGATTATGTCTAAATGTTGGTTGTCCTTTGCAATCAGAGAACGAGACATTTCATAATCGGAATGTCTGTGTTGTTGCCTCCGCAATCGAAATGTCTGTGTTGTTGCCTCCGCAATCAGAATGTCTGTGTTGTTGCCTTAGGTTGGTCTAGGTTTGTGATGGAAATGTGCCTAAGGATGGCAACCTTCTAAGGGTTCAAAAGGTTGACCAAGGAGCCTAAGTGCTGAAAATCCTTCTAAGTGTGGAGAAGGTTGGCAAGTGTGCCATTGTGCCGAAGTGTGCCCGAGTTGGCAGAATTTTGCACACCGAGTTGCCGAGTTGCAAAGGTCCCATGCCAAAAATGGGCAGATGTCCCATGGCGATGGGACGAGACAGTGGGTTGGCTCGTTTGGAGCTTCAGTGTGCTCATTTCAGTGTTTTGCCAAAAGTTAAGCAATTCTCGATGGAGTAGTGCTTGGATGGGTGACCTTATGGGAAGTGTCCTGGTTGGTGCATGCCATGGCATTAATTAAAGCAGAAGGGCTAAAGAGTTACCATGGGAGTTTGCCAAGATGGTTTGGATGTTGATAGGGACGTCACAGTGGTTTTTTGGGTGGTTGGGTTGCTTTGTGCCCATCGTTCTGCTACAACTACGTGACCTACCTTGGTTCATGTTGTCGTCTTGTGTGTTTGCTTAAAGTTGTTGTTGAAATGAAAGGGCTCATGTTGAGTTGGTGGGAGTCGAGCTCACCACGGTCCTATCAAGGAGAGACCACCGAAGTTTGAATGGAGATATAGGGAAAATAATAATAACTTTAACAAAATATTTTATCTTGAAACAAATTTTTTGTCTTTAAAAGAATTAGAAAACAAATTTTCAATGATAAATAATATTGAAAATATTTAAAGTAATAAATAAAAAATATATCAATATTTCAAAATATTTATTGTTTTTTTGTCCATAAAAAGATATCTTATATTATGGATTAATAACCTAAATTTTAATATGCTAATGGACAAATTATTAGAATGTGATATGGACAATTGATTGGGAAGTTCTTATTATGATAATAAGGTTTATTGTAATGCCACTATGTAGTTTCTTGAAATATTGCAGTAATAAGGTCATGACTAAATTTGGATAGACCCATTTTTTTTTGTATAAATTTAAAGAGAGGGTTTTGAAAGGGACCCCACAACCTTATAAAAATAGCCAAACTCTCAACCATAATAACAATCTTCAAAATATTATACCTATTAGGAATAACCAAGAGAGTTTAATTCCTAATAACCATAATGATTCCAGAGAGAACTTAGAAAAGCACAACACTTTGAAGGTAAAACAAACTCTAACAAACTCCGGTCAAAGGTCAAAGCGAGACCTAACATCCCTTCCAACGAGCACCAAAGGGATGTCCGACTCCTCCTTACAAAAACAAAGCATCATGAGCCTCTTTCCTAGCAAGGGAGACTACGTCATTCGGGACATCATTTTTACACACTAAAAAAGTAGCACAATGGACACCACTGTTGGCCAGCATATCGGCCAGAGCATTCTCCTCACAGAACACATGAAGAACGTTCACTTGTTCTAAAGTGTACAGCAATGTCCTAGCTTCGACAATAAGATTAAGAACGTTCCAGCTAAGTGTACACTCCCCATTGAGCATCTTGATTATGTTCAAAGAGTCACTTTCGATTTCCACATTCTGACAGCTAGCATTCGCTAACAATTTCACCCCCATATAAGCTATGCAAGCCTCCATGAAGTGTGAAGATTGGGAATGAAGGGGTTTAGCAAATGCCATTAGGATGTCGCCATTCTCGTTTCGCACAACGCCGCATGCTCTAGCATTGTCGGGGTTACCCTTCGAGGCCCCATCGAAGTTGAGTTTCATCTAATTGGGAGCCAGATGGGCCCACTTAATTCCTGCTCTAGGATCAGGTTCGGGGGGGGCGAGGAAGAGGGCTCCAACCCAATTTAAATTCCAAATCAACTTCATCGGAGGAGGAGGAAGCCTTGGGCTATTTACCCACAAAGGTAGCCAAGACATTCTTCGAAACTCTTTTAATGATCTTAGTACCCACCCTGACAACATTGTTCTCAACGTCATTAAAAGCATAGACATTACGTTCTTTCCACACCCTCACCATGCATGGGGAAGCATAATTTTCCACAACAAAGATAGACATTGAGACATGAACGACGAACACCATTGAAGGATGTTGTCCATCAACATACCTAGAAACACCTAATAAATGTTAAACCAATTAAAAATAAACATAAATACCTGCCATGTGAATGGGTAGCTGAGGAGTAGATGTTGTGTGGATTCCCAGTCTAATTTGCACAGATAGCATCTGTTCACCATAATGTGACCCCTATTTCAAAGATTCTCCAAAGAAAATATTTTATTTTGAGCCACTAGCCAGAAATAAATATTGATCTTTGGGATTAGTTTTTTTAATCCAAATAAGATTCATTAGAAAAGGAACCTCATCTTCTGGGAGAAGGAAGGAATAAGTTGATTTCACAGTAAAGTCACCTTCAGCTTCCCCGCTCCAAATCAAACGATCTCTGGAATCGTCTTGTCTAATTGCATACCTGTTAAGTTCCACTAAAAGTCTCTGCCAATTGACCAAATCATTTTGGTTGGACACCCAATAGGGATGAGAATTTCACGAATGCCTACCATTGACAATAAGCATATATTGGGAAACCCAAATTTTGCCTTCCTCCATCGCTTTCAAAGAAATAGCCCTAAGATTTGGGTCATCCAATAACGAATATTCCCTCAACCAATGGTCTTCCCAAAACTTGACATTTCTCCCATCACCAATGATCCACATGCTTTTAGCCTTCACAAAGTCCTTGATCTTCATTAAGCTTCTCCAAAAAACGGAGCCTCTCAAGGAGAGATCGTCTGAAAAGAAACAATTAAATCCATATTTCGCTTTAAGGATAGAACACCAAGGTCTCTCGATGTTCGAAGCAACCAACCATCCTGATTTACCAACCAGAGATCTATTCATAAGTGATGATATTTTCAAATTAAGACCCCCATCCTTTCTCCTCTTGCAAAGATGATCCCAAGCGACCAAGTGGTACTTGCCTTTTAAATCCGATCCAACCCAAAGGAACGTTTTACAAATACGATCAATTTTGTCCATTACTTTAGAAGGGAGCATGAATAAGGACATGAAATAAATGGGTATGTTGTGGAGCATACTTTGAACAAGTACTACCTTCCCTGCTTGGCTCAACAACACCCCTTTCCAAGAGACTAGTTTATGTTGGATTCTTTCAATCAAAGGATCCCACAACGAGTCTTTCGTTCTCCCCACAAAGAGAGACTCAGCAACACCCATTTTAAACTCATATAACCAATTAAAAATTGGTTAAGAAGTTATTCAATGACATCCTCTTAAGTGGGAAGGGGTTCCAAAAGAATATGATCTTCAATCATCAAATAAATCTTAAGTATAGTAAGGACCACTTTCATTATATACTAATAATCTATAAAAATAGGTCTAGATGATCAACATAATCTTAAATTGTTGTACCTATAACTCAAAATATTGGAAAACTAAAGGTCTAGATTTCTTTGGTAGATAGATCTTCAACATTTACCCTCCTCAACTTAAAGCAATAAGTGGCCCCTCTATTTTCTTAAATATAATAAACAAAATAAATAACATAACATTTTTTATGTTAATTGCATATATTTCATTTTAAAAGAACTTTCATTTCTATAAATTCAATCCAAATTAGAATTTTACATTGATTATACAAAACCTTACAAATTGTAATTAAAAAAAAAAAAAAAACTTGATTCATTAAAAAAAAATAACATGGTTTTAAAAAGTTGAAAAACTTACAATTTTGTTTTTACTTTACTTAAATATCTAAGTTTAATTCTACAAAACCTAGAAAAATCAACAAATTCAAGGTTTCTGCAAAACCCTCAAAATCATAATAAACTGTTAAAAAGTTTGTTGATTCGTAAGGGCTTTTGCAAAATCAACCCTTGCAACCAGGTATCTAGAATTCTAGAATTGCTTTCGTAAGACTTTGAAAACTAAATATATGTTAAAAAAAAAACTCTCCCTAAGTGAAACCAATCTTTTCATCTTACATGTTGCTTGGTGATGGAGGTATCCAAAAAAAAATTCTACCTAAGTGAAACCAATCTTTTCAATCTGACATATTGCTTGGTGATGGAAGTATCCAAATTCACTTCTTCGAATCCAATGTGTTCAGATCTTATTCGATGAGCCTGATTGTTAATTAGTGGCCAAAGACTATTTAAAATTTTAAAGGTAAACCGTCCATCTTATATAACAACTTGTATGCTTTTGATCAAAAGTATCTGATAAGTTACTGGGATGATAGGAAGTAACCGGTTTCCCGTTACATCGAAAAAATATCTTGAGAATGAGTATGATTCGTGCCGTCAACACATCTGTGAGGTTATATGTAGGCATTTCAGAACATGACCGTTGTCGGCAATAAAGCTAAGTTCCCTTCGCTTTTGTGGACAGGATGAATTGCAAGATTTATTATTATTATTGTTGACGTCAGATTCTTATCGTCCATGATTTTGAAATTCATTTCAAGGACTACAGCTGCACGAGTCAGGACAAAGAAATTGGATTATTTTTTATATATTTAATGTGGATGCTTGAAAAATTAGAGATACGTAAGAGAACGGTCCACCTGCAACACAAGAAGCCAAAAGCCAAAGCAATCCCCTCAACAAGAAATCCCTAGTTTCCAAGCATATTCAAAATACCACTGAGTCAAATCAAAGACATCTAATTCGGGAAACAAAACATGACAGCAATGACCCATAATGTCTTCACTTCTTGTCCATGATGATCTTGTCAACTTCTCATAAGATAAAATATCCCTAAAAAAGAGCTCACTATATTTTAATTGTACTAGACAACAAAGTGGTAACTGTCTGACATCCTTCCTCATTACTTTCTAGACTTAAAAAAGTTGATCTTTTATAGTGGAAAATGGAGAAGCTACAAATTTCTTTTTCCATCCTATATGCCCAACACAAATGCTTCAAATCTATTGTTTTTTTTTTTTTTAAAGTAAAAGAACAAAGTCTAGTTAGAGGAGAGATACTTAGGTAGGAAGTTTCATATGAAGAAATATTCATCATTAAAGATGAACATTGAATTCTTTTTTGGACCTATATTCATGCTCATTGAGAAAACACTAATATGATTATCTAATCTTGCATTGAGCTTGAACACCAAGAAAAAATGAGGTTACATTATTATATATAATGACTTAAAAGAAGAGGATGCTATGACCATCTCACCCTAGTGAACCATTATAGAAATCATGAGTATGGTGGAGATTTTATCTAATAAAGACTTCTCAACTAGCTCTTGAATCTGAATAATCACTACATAATAGAAAATCCTTATTAGATATGAATAATCACTATACAATGGAAAGGCCTTAGGTCAGCCAGTCTTTTTAGTTCATCCAACTCTTCTAAATTTGAATGTGGATGTCTTGCAACTATCTAATACATTTTCTAGAGAGCATGTTTGCTTTAGATTCATTAGAAAAGGCCATAAGTTGACCGTTATTAAGCACCAAGAGATTCCACTAGATGAAGGAGGTGGAAAAGCTTAGTCAATGTCTCAAAGAAGAGTCATTCTAGGTAAACTTTAGTCAACAATTTATCCAAATTATTATAACCCTTGAACTAGGGGTGATCCATTTAAAGTGAAGTAACTTGCACTAATAACATTGTTGTGCATACAAATATTATCTCATGATCCTAAATATTTTACCTCTTGAATTTAAAATTTGAACAACACCTTCCAAAGTTCATGGCCTTGTAATATATAAATTACCCACTTTGTATGAGGTTACATTACTATATATAATAACTTAAAAGAAGAGGATGCTATGATCATCTCACCCTAGTGAACCATCATAGAAATCATGAGTATGGTGGAGATTTTGTCTAATAAAGACTTCTCAACTAGCCCTTGGATCTGAATAACCACTACATAATAGAAAATCCTTATTAGATATGAATAATAACTACACAATGGAAAGGCCTTAGGCCAACTAGTCTTTTTAGTTCATCCAAATCTTCTAAAATTGAATGTGGATATCTCATAACTATCTAATACCTTTTCTAGAGAGCATGTTTACTTCAAATTCATTAGAAAAGGCCATAAGTTGATCGTTATTAAGCACCAAGAGATTCCACTATATGAAGGAGGTGGAAAAGCTTAGTTAATATCTAAGAGAAGAGTCATTCTAGGTAAACTTTAGTCAACAATTTATCCAACTTATTATAATCCTTGAACTAGGGGTGATCCATTTAAAGTGAAGTAACTTGCACTAATAATCTTGTTGAGCATACAAATATTATCTCATGATCCTAAATATCTTACCTCTTGAATTTAAAATTTGAACAACACCTTCCAAGGTTCATGGCCTTGTAATGTATAAATTACCCACTTTATATGAGGTTACATTACTATATATAATGACTTAAAAGAAGAGGATGCTATGACCATCTCACCCTAGTGAACCATTATAGAAATCATGAGTATGGTGGAGATTTTATCTAATAAAGACTTTTCAACTAGCCCTTGGATCTGAATAATCACTACATAATAGAAAATCCTTATTATATATGAATAATCACTACACAAAGGAAAGGCCTTAGGCCAACTAGTATTTTTAGTTCATCCAACTCTTCTAAAATTGAATGTGGATGTCTTAAAACTATCTAATACATTTTCTAGAGAGCATGTTTGCTTCAAATTCTTTATAAAAGGCCATAAGTTGACCGTTATTAAGCACCAAGAGATTCCACTAGATGAAGGAGGTGGAAAAGCTTAGTCAATGTCTAAGAGAAGAGTCATTCTAGGTAAACTTTAGTCAACAATTTATCCAACTTATTATAACCCTTGAACTAGGGGTGATCCATTTAAAGTGAAGTAACTTGCACTAATAATTTTGTTGTGCATACAAATCTTATCTCATGATCCTAAATATTTTACCTCTTGAATTTAAAATGTGAACAACACCTTCCAAGGTTCATGGCCTTGTAATATATAAATTACCCACTTTGTGATGATACTATAACCTTATTGCCATAAATCAATGATACGAAGCCCACATTTACTCTAAGGAAGGGTGCACTAAATCCATGAGCTAGCCATAATAGAGGTAATTGTATCCCATCTAGAACAAAGAAACATGCAAACCAACTTAGTCAAAAAAATATAGTTACTTTGGAGGAGATCAAATATATATGGGTGGTTGTGAAAATACTTTGCATCACCTGTAATTAAGTAGCAATCCAAAGGAATTTAGGAGATTAAGTTTCTAAAATTTTATGAAACCTATTAAAATAACCACTGAAACATGGCCTTTGATGAGGTATGTAAGCTAAAAGTAACCTCAAGCTAATATACTACCTCTTCATGATGAATCTACCTCTAAGAATCTAAAATGCACTGAGGATGGTAATTATCTAGGACCATCAAGAACCCTTTCTTAGTGGGGGGATACTTTAAATCTAGACACAATAGAAAACCTCAAGCATTTGTTGAGCATTATATAATTCTTCTTGTATTTTTTTGCTTGAGAAAAAGGGGTTGTACTCAAGTCCCCCACCATTGATAAATCACAACTTTCTTTTATAAAGCTTGAGAGTTTAAAACATATTCATTTCTCATCTCAATTGAGATGCTATAACTAGATATCTTCATTTTTCACAAAAAGTCTGAATTTTTTATATTTATTTTTGGATCTTCTTCATTTATTTTTTGTAAATACAAATATTGACATCCTTTTTCTTAAAAATTTCCAATCTTGTTCATCCATCCATCCAAGTGAAATCTTGATTAGTGATGGTCTTTGATGATGCCATGTTACCATTGTGCCACTTGAATATCCATAACTACTCTAGTGATTCCATGATTTTGTTGCCTTACTTTGATATTTCAAATGGTTGGTCATGTTGTTCCCTGATGTTGTTGCACCCCTTTGAAATCTAGAAACATTATGCTTTTTTTGCCAAACACTACCATACTTGATGCATTTATGACTCCATGTAGATATAAAATATTGATTCCTTAAGCCATACCTCCAAGATTATTATCACTTAGGGTGGTGTGGGTGTCCAAGATTATTCCTTAAGCTAAATAATATATAAAATTTGAATTAAATACCCTTGTGCCACAAATAATGAGAATACTATAAAGCTAATTTTAATGTATAGATTAGTAGAATAAGTATCCAAATGTATCAATGATTATGATATTGAAGAATGGTGTAAGGGGTAACCTTGTCTTATCAATATTTATAACAAAAAGCTTTAGTTAGAGTGTCATTAATTGCAATACTAACTGAGGTGTCCATAAAAATATTAAAATATCCTTTGATCTGTTTGGTGCTAAAACCAATACATCCAACATGTGTAAGATGAAGGGCCACTTGATTTTGTCATATGCCTTGTCAAAATTCAATTTTACAAATATTAATTATTGACTAGATTGACTAGCCTATTTTGGATTATCCCTGCTAACATCAATTTATCCAAAATAAAACTACCTTTGAGGAAACTAGTTTGCTTTGTCAAAACAATTAATTGAGATAAAGAGCTAATCCAATTTGCAAGACCCTTGGCAATTATTTTATAGGTGATATTTAGTAACATGATAAGACTCCACCCACTATTGGTATCTTGTTTTACATTCTTGGAAATGAGTTTAATAAGGCCTTATTAACAAAGGGCCTTAACAATCCCTTTATTTTAGATCCCTTATAAACTCACAATAGACAATCGTAAAGTAAGGACGACATTTTGTAAAATATTTTTAAGGTAACTGATCCATATTTAGGGATTTTTTTAAAAAGTTGATATATCAAGTGAAGCCTTGTCCAAATCATGAATATACAATAATATCTAGTGTCATCATTCACCTTTGTAAAAATAGCCTTTGCTAACTTAGTCAAAAAGAATAAATAAGTGAAATGATATTAGAGGCTCCACCTATTATTTTATTTACACCATACTTAATTTTAAAAAGACCAATTTCCACTATACTCTATGATTACACATGCATCATAGCTTGCAAAGGAAATGAAGCTACCATAACGAGAGACATAAATTATGGTCATGTAGATAGAAATCAGTATGATGACGATGATTATGACAATAGTCATAAATTTAATGGTGATGGTGAAAATAATGGTAGTGGAAATTGATACATATAATTGTATATTTGTATGGACTAACATAGATATTGCATATATGCTTAATAAATTGTCTTTATGTATTTTATTTTTTGTCTAAACATAGTGTAGTATATATGTATATGTAATTTTTTTATTGGTTATATGGGATTGAAATAGGATCCACTTGTATTTTTTTTTATTTTACATGGTGGAATCGATAGCTGCCACGAATCCAGGTAGGTTGTCCAACTTTTATGGCCACCACAGTATTCTGCATTGTTTGCCTCGGAAGTTGCCACATAGATCTCCGTGCAGTCCGCCCCTATAACCACAATGCCACAATAATTTTAAACCTTTTATGCCACTGAAAGCACCAGGAAAGGAACAAGCATTCAATCCGGTGAGACCCGATATTTGAACCTTCAACCTCTGCCCCCCTTATGGGGTTTGGGAGAACCAATTGATCTACACCTCGAACCTAAGGATCCACTTGTATTACATCATGACTTTATTACCATTATATTACATCAACCGATTATATTTAAGCATGGGTCTCATGTTGGGAGTCCACATTTTTAACTACTAGATCTCATGCCATTTGATTCCTTTTAAGGTTCACCCATGGGATTAGAACCTTGGCTTATGGTGTGAAACTTGTGGCTCCTAGCTAGTTGACCCAAACCATTGTGATATTACATCTTCATATTTAGCTATTTTATCTCAATTATATATATTGGTTGTGTAAGTATGTTTTGTAAATAATAATTAATAAACTCACGCCAATATGAAAATAAAATTAGTGACTAATACATCCAAACAAAATGGCTTCTATCACTATTAATTAATAGAATATATAATCATCCTCACTCAATAAATAGCTAAATTATTTTATTATCTTTTATTTCCAAAATCTATCTATTGTTATTATAATATGAAAATGCTATATTTTTAAAATTATATGAATTGAAGCTAACAAATAATGCTAACAAAATAATCTATAACATCACCTAAGCACCATAAAAGCTTTATTCTTTTCAAAAATTTAATTTTTGGTGCTACAATGGTGTTATAAATGATACAACCACCAAATTATATGGTAGTAATAATAGTAGTTTTTGATTGTATTAATTAATGTACCATTTTTCTACATAACTTTTATCCATTAGTTCATGTTAGTTTATATCTCAATGGTATTATAGGTGATGCAACAACCAACTTATATAGCAGTGATAATAGGAGCTATTAATTGCCTTAATTCATGTATTATTTTCCTACATAGTTTTTATTCGCTAGTTCATGTTAGTTTAAAATCTCAATCCAATACACTTTTAAAACCATTGAAAATTGACTCTATTGGAAGAAAATTGTTAGATTCAATAAATTTTATAAATCATAGGACAAATTTCTACAAAGAGAAATTCATTGTTTACTAATTCTTATAATGTAACATATCAACCTAGGGATTTTGTATCCCAATATTTTCTTTTGGATGGACACAATTTTTTGCATATATAATTCACTACAATACCATTATATGTCACAATTATTACTAATGGGGGATAACTCATTTAAATAAATTTTGATGAGAGGTTTTTTAAAGATAATTTATTTATTTATTTTTTAATAAACTGTATGCAGATTTTATTGGGACCACTTCATACCAAACTAATATGGATTTTAGAGAACTCCAAAACTTTATTGTGTTGCAATGGAGATTTTACAAGTATTTATAGACACTTCACTTCCTTAACAAGATCTGATCACATCTTGTAGGATAAGATCATATTTAACACAACTTGTTAGATTTTTTTAGAAGCCACCTTGAAATATAAGGATATATTCAAAACCTATTACACAAAATCCTAAGATTAATTACATATATTATATTATACTATGATAATCCTCATCATGGAAACCCTCACTAAGAATGCAAACACCAACAAAAATAACATCATTGAATTTTGGATATTTGTATATCTTGTGGTACTTGAGGCCATCATAGAGATGGAGACAAAAGAGTACAACCCTACCCTGGTCATACACAGAAGAAAAATTCTATGTCATATTATAATACATCATGGTTGCCAAACTTTCTCACTCCATAACTTATCTCAACCACACTGGCACCCAATATAGCCAACCTATTGTAATGAAATGGTTGAGAATTCTCATGATAAATATCTTGTCATGAAGATTTGTTATCTACACTTATAGCAACAAAAGGGGAGAATAGACCGAACAACACAAAGAGCATCCATGGATTCAAAATTTTCAATTCTTTTTGTGGTCCTCATGGCCATGGAAACCATGCTTCAAGCATATTGGATTGAGTCTTTCATTGGAATGAGTGAAAATAAAATTCTATAGGCTTCCATAATGGAATATATCAATAGGTATTCAAATGGTGGATGGAAGGCTGATGTGAATTCTCATTTTTTCAATCACACTATGGGATAATTCAAGTGTATCCATGGAGTTCTTCCTACTCCTAAGGATATGTTAGAAAATGCTCCTATGAGATATTATCTAAAGGGTATCAAGTTTCCAAAGGAATTTTATACACAAAAATATTTTCTATAGTGTAGTTCTATAAAGGATAATGGATCTGCTAAACTAGGCTTTGTCGATGGAAGCACAAGTTGCCAAGTTAGTAGCCATATTTTTATCATGAAGTATACAAATGTATTATTATAATTGCCTATGGGGAATACAATACTATCACCAGGGAAAATGGTATGGGCAATACTAATTTTTAATATTAGTATCCCATATATCTACTAGAAATGAATGTCTAAAGAGCATTGTCAAATTGCAAGTGATAAACATGAAAACATAGGAAATAGCTCTAGAGCAGAAGACACTGATAAGAAAATCAAGGTAGAAAATATTTACAGTAAGTGATATAGTTGCCTCTAGTGTTGGACCAGATAGGAATTGTCTACGAATGGTTCCTATAAAAATTTTATGTCAAAAGATTGTGTCGCACAAGGGTGGTTGCAACTAAATTATTTCAAAGATAATAAAGACACATGCCATATAATTTAGATATGAATATAATGTATTGTTTTCCTCTCTAAATGTCATACGAAAGGGAATAAAGGAAATCGTACCTTGCATAAAGTGACACGGTAGGTCCAATCTCGAGAGTATGAGGTTTGAATCAATTGGAGACCTTTAGGATTTTTTTACAAAATCGTACCTTGCACAAAGTGACACGGTAGGAATATCAAGAGTATGAGGTTTGAATCAATTGGAGACCTTTAGGATTTTTTTACAAGGCCAACTACTTGTTAAGTGATGAGGCACAAAAATACCATATTTTTGATAACCTCTTATCACCTTTTTGCACCAATAGGATGTGTCTTGTTTTGATTATTGTATTAGTTATGTGATTAGATAGGGTAAATAGGAGGAAATATTCACTTAATTAGATAGAGTGCAGTCATTTGCCAAGATAGGTAATAAAAGGATAAATTGCTAATTTTTGTCAAGATTATGTAATAAAATGAAGGATTATCTAGTTTTGTACAAAACTGGGAATTTTGGCTGAGTTTAGAATTTTAGGTTCACTCCTTGCCTAGGAATGCAATTAGATGAAGTGTTTGACTGTGTTTATTTATCTTGCACCAAACCTAACCCTGTTCACTAGGCGTATAATAGAACAACCACATGCAAGATATAACAATTATACACTAGCATCAAACAAAATTATGACGTAGCACTGGAACCTAAGCTGACCAAAATTGCCACATGGCTACAACATATGGTTGGAGGTATTTTTGTGATACTCCATAGGTGACATGCCACTAAGGGACAAGAATTTAATTGAATGACATATAGCAAGATACCAAATTGAGAGACAAACAATTTTTTGTTAATTCTGGTCAACTATTTTAACCAGCTGTAACAGCCAAAACAGAATGTTGTTAATAACTGGCAACAAGTTCTTTGCTGAAATTAGTTTACAATAAAAGTATGTTATAAGTTTGTTGTTGTACTACATATTTGTGATATAAAATTAGTCATATTACCTTCCATATTTCTATTAGCAAGGGCCCACTCCTAGCAAGGTGGAAGGTACTTTTATTAATGGTTTATTTGCTACATTATTAGATTAATTTTTTCTATCATTTTATTGCATTCACAATAGTTAATTTGTTGCATCATTTACTTCTTGAAAAAAATATTAATTAGATGTATCATTTTTAGATCTACTTCACCATAATTTAGATTACATTCTTATTTATTTCATGCTACATTTATTTCTTGCAATTTCTTTTACTTTTTTGCTAAAATATTTTTAATTCTTGCAAGTGTTTGATTAACTTAAATCTTTTTGTTTTTAGCTATAGTTAGAGTTCAATTATTTTTTTGAATTACTATAGTTAGAGAGCTAAAACCATACCTAATTTAGATACTTCCTAGTGCATATTTCCCATAGGACACCACCCTTGGTTTGATAAATTAAAAGTGACCTTGGTAAAGTGGTAATAATAACACCCATCACTTTTTGGTATTGTTGTGAGGGAATACAATGTTACTAGGAACATTTAGATTCATTAAACATCCAATATTGCAAAATTATTGCTTAGTTAGTAAATTGATTTAGTCATAAATATAATATACCTCCTTAGTGGCCATTATTGATATAAGTATTCACTAGGACAAAGTCTAAAAACCATTCATATAGACCAAGATACCTGGTATCCTTATTTGTGTTTATGTCTATAGGAGACCAATTAGTTAAAATTATGCAAAGCTAATGATGTTTAGAGGGGAAGGTAAAAGTAATTAGATTAAGAAAAGATAAAGGTTTATTTTAAAAGTTAGAGAGTATGAATAGGTCTCAAGACAAAAAGGGGATATTCATCAAAAAGAACTCCTGATAGGCCATGAGAGCACAACAAACACACAAAAATATTGCACAAGAGTACCCTATACCTATAATTGAGTCTCCAAATAATCTATTACAATCAAATAAGGAAATTACTAGTGAACAATCATCATCAACCTTAGTATCTAAAGGATTCCTTGAATTAGAAAAACCTAACAACGATCTATGTATTTCATTTAGAACTCTCCAAGAATACAAAATATTCCATAAAATTTGGTGGAAAAATAACAATATGGAAGATAGTCAAGAAGCAAACAATAGTAGAGATAGATAAAGTGTTGTACATAATGGGAAAACCAACAATGAGGCCAGGAATTGCCTCATTCATGGACTATTTTGGATATTTCACAAACTGCTTTATAAACCTTATGCTATGTTTCTATGCTAATTTTGATGATTGAATGCATTATATATTAATATTTACATGTTTAAATGTTTAGGAGCATAGTACTCTATTTTGACCATTTTTTGCATTTATTTGCACTATTTCAGTTGATTTACTTAGTAAAATGCAAGTGTATTTGAAATATATAGTAATGTGTGCTGATGTGTATCCTATTCTAGTGGCATTTCAATTACTTTCCTTGCTTCCTAACCGGTTTAAATTGCAAAAAGGTGCCAAACTGTTGTGACTGTGCAGAAAATCTGAAACACAAAATTTTGACCATACAAATTCCAGCCAGCTGTCCATAAATAGCATGGCTTGGAATTTGTCAACTACAACATGTAAAACTTGTTGAATTTGTCTTCTAAGGACTTAGGAAGACTACCTAACTAGTCAAACCCACTTTCCTGAGCATCTGGTGTATGGATAAGTGTCAAAGTTATTGCACTATCAGATATTTCGGAGCAGCTCCGAAATGAGCGGAGAAGGACCAGTTCTGGTCAAAAAGGTAAACAGAATGCCCAGAAAGGTGGGAAATGGAAATTTGGGAGTGGATACAGATGTATGAGATGTTTTCTCATCTCTTCCACTCATTTCCACCAATGGAGAATGCACAACAAGGGATAATGAAGATGCTGCAACATAACAGTTTCCTGAATTTGAGGAAGACAACTTCAGAACAGTTGTTGAATCACTAAAAAACAGCAACAGAATAGATTGTAAGCATAGCACATGTAATAGATTATTATAAATAATAGGCTCCCATGTTGGTTGAGCATATAGAGATAGAAGGTAGCAATAGACATAGAGAAGATAGTTGTTAAGTTGTAGCAGAACAACAATTTAGTAGGATTTTCCTGCAATGTTGTAATGTTGTGTAACAGTCAATAAAGTGCAGTCTTTCCATCCATTTTTTGTTCTGAGAGAATATGTGAGCATTGAGTAGTTAGAAGCATCCTTTCACCTTCTTCTAGATCAGGGAGCAAGGGCCACTTCCAGGCCCAGAAGAAGGATTAATTATTGATAGGTTTTTTTATGAACTTTTGCTATAGCAGATTAGCAGAAAACTTGGCAGTTTCTATTTCTTGTTTACTAACTATGTTTACTGTAGATGTATGTAGTGTGTATGTCAGCTAACTCAATAGCATAAATTTAGAATTTACAACATTTATGGTTTTCCCCTATTTTTAGTAGTTGTTCCTAACTTCTTAGCATTTCCATTTTGTTGATTGATTATCAACTTGTGTATTTCAATTCTGTAATATTTTCATTCCTATCATTTCAATTCTACAAATGTAATTAGGTTTCATTTTTTGCAATATTTTCATTCCTATCATTTCAATTCTGCAAGAGTAATCAGGTTTCATTTTCTGCAAACTTTCCATTTCTATAATTTTACTTCTACAAGTGTAATTAGAATTCAAATTCAGTTCATAGGATTAGAAGTGACACCAAAAACCCCCAAAGCTAACTTGTCCCACCAATAAAGCCTATTTCTTGAATGAGCTGATCTTTTAGCTACCTACTTTTGCTATCATATATAGCCTTGGACACCACCCTGGATTGACAAAACTTAAAGATTAAATGATGTGATTTATGACACTCATCATTTTTGGTACCATTTTTGGGAACCTAGGTGTTGTTAGGAGAAGTAAAACAGCCCAAGAATTGTTATCTTGATACAAGTAATAGTTCTTGGAAAATTGTACTTTAGTTCATTCAGAAAATGAGCATGAATGCATAGGCCAAGAGATGAAAGAGGAAGGTTTATCAGAACCGGCTCTTTCCTAGAAAGGTGTTCTTCATGATCAGGAGAAGACTTGCCTATGTATGAAATCCCTGAAAGACTTAAACGAGAGTCATCTTCTTCATCAGCCAAAATTTTGGGACCTCTGGAAGAGGAACTCTTAGAAGCACTTACTTCTAGACATACCCTGAGTCTGGCCATCCGAACAGGTTGCAAAAGTCAAAAGTGAGGGAGAAACTATGGCAAAAGAACATGATAGGGATGTTATGGTCCAAGCTGAAAACCCTACTAGGACTTTTGAATACCCTATTCGGTTGAATCCTACTCAGAATGCTCCTATGAAAACAATTTCACCTTCAGTATTGCCAACCTTTAGGGGAATTGTCTCTGAGGATCCTGACCAATTCTTGTTTGAATTTAAGGTTCTGTGTCAGACTTATGATTATGTAAATGACAACCAAAAACTGAAATTGTTTCCCTCTACACTCAAAGATGCAGCTTTACGATGGTTTATGAGTCTTGAACCTGATTCAATCCGCACTTGGGATCAAATGGAAACTGCATTCTTGGATAAGTATCAGGAGTATTGTAGAGTGTGAAATAGAAAGGATGAATTGTTTTGGATTAAACAAGAAGAAGATGAGAATTTAGAGGACTATCTTGATAGATTTACCTTTATCCAAAAGAGATGTGGTCCTGTAGAACCAGACTTGTTAAAAACCATATTTTTAAGAGGTTTACAGGATGATTCTAGGGAAGTATTAGATTTAATGGGAAAAGGAGATGTGAACACCCTTGAGATTGATGAAATCATAGGATTATGCAGAAATTATTCTCGCACTAGGCAAAGAAGAAAGAAGTGTAATTCCAGTAATAATGAAATCAAAGAATTAATGGAAGAAATGGCTAACATGAAAACTGATATTCTTGTCCAATTAAATTCTGCATTAGGGGAGAGAAATGCAAAATCCAACTCTACACCACCCTTGGCTATCTATTGCCCAAGATGTAGAAACAAGCATGCTTTACAAGATTGTCCCTTAAACAGAACTTCTATCTCAACTATTTGTGGCATTTGTTCAAAGGAGCATATGACTGATAAATGCCATCTGTTGCCTCAACTCAAAAATATTTTGGAAACCCAGATTGAAGAACTTAATGTTATTGGGCAAAGGCAAGGAGGCAAATTTTCACAATATCAAAATGCTCCTCATTTTCCTATAGGTTGGGGATAAAATCCTTGGAATATGCCATGGGGATATGTAGAACCACCCTCACAACCTTGGAATCAATCCTCTTGGACAGCTCCTCAAGATTGGTCACACTCTGGATGGATGAATCCACCTTGGACACAAAATCAACAACATGGGCAAATATGGGGGCAATAGTACCCATCATATCAAGGGCAGCAAAGGTATCAAGGACAAACTCAAAACTTGTTGCCTACTCCTAATAAGAAATTTCAAGGAAGAATGCAACCACAACAAGCACAACCGGTAAAACAACCTCCACTTCCAGCTCAACCTGTGGCTAACCCAAATAATACAAGACAAGCAACACCTGTCTATGGAGTTGAATCTAAAGAAACTACTATAGTTCATGTACTTGACTATAGTAATATCCAATTACATTCAAGAAAGGTCTTACCTGACCCTGTTCCACCCACCATTGAAGAAATTGATGGAAAACAAGAATCTCCAAATCTAGAACAATTGCAAACAACTTTGGAAAAGGAAAAAGAAAAACCAAAAAATGTGCAGGTGAAAAATGTACCTCCTTCAGGAGTGGTACCATATCCTGAAAGATTTGATAATACTATAACTATCCCTAAATCAGAATTAGTCACAGAGCTTAATAAAATGACTATATCCCTTCCTTTGTTGCAAGCAATAAAGGATGTGCCATTAATCAATAAAATAGTTCAGGAGTTATGTATCAAAAGACCTGGCAGAAAGAAGAAGTCCTTTCCTAAAACTATGCAAGTAGAAGGGAAGTTGGTTGACCTGCTATCTGGAAAACTTGTTCCTCCAAAGTATAGTGATCCAAGAAGTCCAGTTGTCACAATCACTATTGGGCTAGTGCAAATTCCAAATGTGTTGATTGATCTTGGAGCTGCAATTAATGTAATGACTAAAGACACAATGCAAAAACTATAGCTCAATAATCTCAATCCTACAACTACAGTGTTAGAGATGGTTGATAGGTCAGTTGCAAAACTAGAGGGGATACTGGAAGATATTTCCATAGAAGTCTCTTCTTGGGAATATCCTATAGATTTCTTGGTATTGCAGCCTAGAAATTCAGCCAATGGCTATCCCATCATTCTAGGATGACCTTGGCTTGCCACTGCAACTGCTTTTATAGACTACAGATCTGGGGAAATGACTATTTCAAATGGCATTGATCTTAAAAATATTTCCCTTTATCCTCCTGCCCAACCTTCAACAAAATTTTTTGGACAGATATGGTTTCCTGAATCTGATGAAGAACAGGAAGAAATTGTTTCCACCTTGGCTACAATAATAGTGAAGGAACACATTGAGGAAATAAATTCACAAGAAAGAGAAATTTTTGAGGATGAAACTGTCCTAGTAGAGACATTACAAGAACAAGGGCTTAAATATGATCAAATCATTGTTCATCATTTGCTATGGAAATATGAGGAACAGACCTCAGAGCACCTTTCATCCATTCCAATACAAGAAAGCTCTTTCACACTACCACATGGATGGCATCATCATCTTCTTACCTCTTTCACATGTCCTATGCAAGAATTGATTCCATCAGGAATTACTTTTGAAACAGAATCAAGAGTATTTCATACTCTTCAACCACACCATTGTCCATTAAATTCTTTAATCAACAAGTATGGAGCAGTCAATTCTATTCATCCAGGGATAAAACAAATTGAAGTACAACCAGGTAAAGTTTTAAATATTAATAGTTGGTTGACTAATGAACAAGAAGCAAAATTATTTGTTGTCCTACAAAAACATGTTCAGGCCTTTGCTTGGAGTTATAAGGATATGTCAGGAATTCACCCTGATGTATGTACACATAGGATATATACTGAAGATGTTAAACCTGTGAGACAACCTCAAAGACATTTGAATCCTGCTCTGAAAGATATTGTCAAGGAAGAAATTGAAAAAATTTTAGATGTAGGGTTCATTTATCCAATTTCAGATAGTCGATGGGTTTCTCCATTGGTTATTGTTCCAAAGAAAAATGGGAAAATGAGAGTGTGTGTAGATTATAGAGAGTTAAACAATGTCACACATAAGGACCATTTTCCATTACCATTCATAGACCAAGTGTTAGACACCCTTGCTGGCAAGAAATTCTTCTATTTTCTTGATGGTTTTAGTGGATATAATCAGATACAGGTTGCACCAGAAGACCAAGAGAAAACTACTTTCACATGCCCTTGGGGAACATTTGCTTATAGGGTTTTACCTTTTGGTTTATGTAATGCTCCAACAACTTTTCAACGAGCTGTTTTGGCAATATTCTCTGATTTAACAAATGAAAGTGTGGAAATCTACATGGATGATTTCACAGTATGTGGAGACACTTTTGATTATACCTTGGAACATCTTGAAAAAGTTTTAACACGTTGTGAAACATACCATTTGTCTTTAAACCCTGAAAAATGCTTTCTGATGATGGAGGAAGGGATTGTTCTTGGTCATCACATTTCCTCTCATGGGATCAAGGTTGACCCCAAGAAGGTGGAAGTCATCAAAAACCTTCCTCCTCCAAAAACTCAAACTGATGTTAGGAGTTTCTTGGGACATATTGGTTTCTACCATAGATTTATTGCAAATTTTAGTACCATAGCCAATCCAATGTTTGCATTATTGACTAAGGATTCTGAATTTACCTGGTCTACAGAATGTCAAAAGTCTTTTGAAGCATTGAAAGAGAAGTTAACAACTCCCCGATGTTGAGAGGTCCTAATTGGGAACTGCCATTCCATATTCAGACTGATGCTTCCAATACTGCAATTGGAGCCGCATTAGGTCAGATTGAAAATGGAGAACATTATGCCATTTATTACATTAGTAAAAACTTGACAGGAGCAGAAAAGAACTACACCACTACTGAGAAGGAATTCTTAGTTGTGGTATATGCTATCAATAAATTTTGACACTATATCATAGGGTATCAAGTGTTCATCCATACAGATCATGCTGCTATTAAGTACTTGATGAATAAACCTATGGTTAGTGCAAGAATTATTCGTTGGTTAATACTATTGTAGGAATTTGATATCACCATAGTTAATAAACCAGGGAAAGCCAATGTAGTGGCAGATTTTCTATCAAGATTGCCAAACACAGACACAGGGGAATTGGTTGAAGATGCTTTTCCTGATGAAAAACTATTTGCTATTTTTGTGCAATCTCCATGGTTTGCAGATATAGCTAATTACTTGGCTATAGGGAAAGTTCCTCCTCACTTCACTTCTAAACAAAAGAAATAGTTAATCAAGCAAAGTTCTTCTTTCAAATGGATAGGGGGTCTACTTTTTAAATGTAGTCCTGACCATGTCTTACGCAGGTGCATCCGCAAGGATGAAGTATATGACATTCTTCATGCATGCCATGATGAACCATCAAGAGGACATTACTCAGTAAAGAGTACAATTCAAAAAATCTTAGGTACTGGTTATTATTGGCCATCTCTGCATAAGGATGTAAAAAAATATGTCAGACATTGTGATGCATGCCAAAGAATGGGAAAACCTACCTATACCAATGAAATGCCATTACAACCTCAAGTAGATATAGAACCATTTGAGAGGTGGGGGCTAGATTTTGTAGGACCTATTGACCCACCTTCTCAAGGGAAGGTGCATATTTTGGTATGTACTGATTATGTGACTAAATGGGTAGAAGCACGTGCTTTTAAGCATGCCCGTGAAGAAAAAGTTGTTGATTTCCTATATTCACAAATTTTTCTGCATTTTGGAGCCCCACATTCTATCACTACAGATCAGGGACCTCAATTTACATCAAAGGTTATTGAAGCCTTTACTAAACTATATGAAATTAAGCACAAAAAATCTTCACCTTATCACCCTCAAGCAAATGGTCAAGTTGAAGTAACAAATCAAGAATTAGAAAGAATCTTAACCAAAATAGTAGCTTCCCATAGGAGGAATTGGATGGATAAACTACCTGAAGCAGTTTGGGCTTATAACACTACATGGAAATCCACCACAGGATTTACACCTTATGAATTGGTTTATGGTAAAAAGCCTCTTTTGCCTATTGAATTTGAATTACTAACACTTCGAACTGCTTTGGAAGTTGGTATTGACTTGTCACAGGCACAAACAGACAGGATTTTGTAGCTCAATGCATTGGATGAACTACGAATGGAGGCATTGCATCAAACTGAGATGATTCAAGCACAATGGAAGTTGTGGCATGACAATCACATTCAGCAATGAGAATTTCAGCAAGGTGATTGGGCTTTGTTGTTTGATTCTCGCTATGAATATTTTCCTGGGAAGTTACAAACTAGGTGGCTTGGACCTTATCTGATTGAAGAAGTATTTGGAAATGGAGTTGTTCATCTATCACCCATTGATGATTCATGAAGGAAGTTAGTGGTTAATGGACATCATCTCTAGATATACCATGCACCACTGACTAAGGATGAATTTCTGAAGCAAGTGGAGCAATTGGATGTCTACATGATGGAAGGAACTACCTCTTCCACAACAGATTCAATAGAATGAAAAAAAAATAAAAAAAAAATAATAATTCAGAAAGTGAAAACCTCCTAGGAGGCACTTCTGAATTGGCTTGCATGAAAACCAGTTTTCTGGCATGTTTGCCTTGTTGGTCCCACAATCACTATTCCATCCTTTCTCAAGACTGCACCTATCTTATTTCATAGAAGAGCTAAGCTGGTAGTCAGCAGGAACAGACATCTGTACAAATGTAGATAAGTGGTTAAATCAGGTATGTGCCCTTTGCATTTTAATCATTGTAGATATTTAGTATGTAGTGTATAAAAATCACTAGTTAGTATAAAATATTCATAAGGTTTGAAAAAATCCAAAAGTAATCCATCTGGTCAAAGGAAGGCAGAGAAAGAATTCCATGTTGTTTTAAGGGGATGAAAGAAACAGAAGAATTGAAAAAATTGTAGTCAGTAAAGCTTATTCTGGGGGAAGGTGTGTAGAGCTTCAGAATGATATTAAGCTCTAGAATAAGAATGTTGCTTAAAAGAAAATAACTTCGAATAAAAAAGTTTAACTTTAAATAAGAAGGTTTGAGCTTCAAATAAAGTGTTTATACTTCGAAACAAAAATAACTTTGATAAAAATTGAAATGCCACGTGGCATAAGTTTATTTTTAAATTCCATCATCCAAAGTTGGAAAACAAGTCAAGGCATCAGATAAATCACAAGTTACAATGAGAAAGATTTATTTGGAACCACCACATGCTTCAGTTTTACATAATATTTGGTATGCACAAAACAAGGTAAAATATTAACCTACAAATCATCCATATTTTGACCAACGACTAATTCCCAACTCAGCAAAGTCATAAAAGATAATTTGATTGTCATCATGGGAATTATCATCTTGCCACGTACCTATCAAAATTGATTTTTTTTTGTAATCCTCAACACATTTCGAAGATGGTTCCTACTCAAACATTTTCTATACTTCCATCAAAAAATTATTGATTCCAACCAAAGAATATTGTAGGAAAATCATAGAAGAAAAAAGAGAAAAGGAAATATGAATATGGGGAAAAAGAATAAAGTTGAGCCAGAAAATTCTAGTTATCTACAGAGGGATCCTGAGTCATTACAAATTTTTATAGAAGGAGGGCTGATGTCATTTCTGAACAAATTTGATGGGTACTCCGAAGGACTGGCAGAGTTTGCATGAACTTTTAGGAACAACCAGGCTAACATCAGTGGCATGGCAATCTAGGTAACACCTAAAATCTTAAGCCAAATCACTGAATTACCTTTGCAAGGGTTACAAATTTTAAAAACTGGTAAAAATACCCTAACAAAAATAGTTAATCAATTTAGAGAGGAGGGGATAAACCAATTGAATTTCAAATGAATAATAATATTTGCAAAGGGGTAAAATGAACCAGTTTACAACACCCTTGGGAGGAAGTAGTTGTATGGGTAATCAGATTTTTCACTTGTGAAGGGCAATTTGTTGTGTTGTCTAGCCACCATATTAAAATTTTGAATCATTTAAGGCATGGTAGCCAGAAACCTGAATTTAGGGTAAATTTTCCTCTATATCTACACCAAGAATTACAGAGTATGGCTAAATGCTACCAAGAAGGGAAAGGAACCCCTAAACATCATGGGCTAATTAAACTTATCTGTAAACACCATTTTAGGGGAAACCCTAGGAGTTTTGATAGGTTTTTCTCCTCTTGGAATGAACTAGTTGATAGAGAAAATGAAGAGGAAATAGGGGATGAAAGCCCTAAAAATAATGAAGAAGAGGCAAGGGATGAAGCTTCTAAAGATGAAATTCCCTCTTCACCACAAGGACCTCCATCTGCTAGGACTAGGAAACAAAGAGAAAGAAAATCTAAAACTAGTCCTATAGAAAAGAGGAGGAAAGTAACATTCTCTAAAGATGTGACTATTTTCGATACAAACCACTGAACAACCAGGGAGTTCAAGTAGGGAAACTCAGACTGAAAGGGAGACATCTCCATCTAGAGTAGAATCTACTTCAAAATTTTAGAATCCATCAGAAAACACAAAAAAGTAGTCTACCCTTGGATTACGAAGGTCCTCTAGACTTCAGAAGGATGAAACAATTGAGGAGGTAGTGGATGTGGAAGCATTATCACCACGAAAAATCCCTAGAAAACTACATCAACAAATGGATGAAGATCAAAGGGAACACCCTGATACATCTACTAAAGACACACAACAAGGGGAAATATTTGTAGAAGTGATTGTAGATGTAGGTACAGAGGATACATGTATAGATACAGAAATACCTACAATGGATAACCCACCTGCTTATTCTTCTGATTCTGAAGTAGAGTCCATAGCAGAAGAAGAGGAGGATATACAAGAACAATTACATGTGCTAGAAGTGTCATTAAGACACAGATGGGATGGATTGAACAAAATGAGGCCTCTATAAAAGAAAAATATAAACAAATTGCTGATTTGTAGTAGGAGGTGGATAATCTAAAGGCTAGGTTATCAAATCTTGAGCCACAACCTACAGAATATGATTCTGAAGATGAATTGGTAAGAATTTTGTTGGAGTTAGTAGAACAGAATAGAGAAGCTACCATACAAATGATGAAAATCCCCCAAATTAAAAAAGAGGAAGTGATCACCCATCATAGAGGGTTGAAATAGATGTGAAAAAATCACCAAGATGTAATTATGCCAACATGAAGTTTCAAGACCCTCAATAGAATATTCTAAAGTTACACCACAGGAAGTAATAGATGATAGTGATAAAAGGGAAGTGAAGGATCAGGTAAGCATGCATTCCCATAAATTTTCTATTGAAATGATTCCATATGATTCACCTCAAGTTGAAACAACAAAAATTGGGGTGCAAGTAGATTTACCTCCAAAAGTGCAGTAGATAATCAGACCTCCACAAACAGTTACACTGACAAAGTATAATGAAGATATAGCACATTGGATGCTGAAGTGTCAAAGGATGGAAGCACAAATTTCATATTTGAAACCTTTGGAACAGAAGCTTGATGCCCAAAGTGTAGAAGTAAATAAGTTGCAAGGACAGGTACAATATCTTTGCCAGGCTACAGAATACCTAGTCCAATTTAGAAGACCAACTAGATTTTACAGCTTGATCTTGAAAGAGAAATACCTCCACTAGAAAGTGATGAGGATTTGTTCCAATATCCCTTATAAAATAGACACTACTGAGGAGTTTTTAGAAGCCTATTTGCACAACCCAGAAGAACAGAAAAATTTGATGTGTGAATTATTCCTGCACCAATTTCTCATGCCAAAAAATGTGATATTTCTGCCACACATTTTCATAGGGGATATTCAGTTGAGAGCTTTTATGTCCACCCTACAAAATCAATTGTATTGGGATCAAGAGAAAAGGGCAAGTAAAGAAATTGAATTAAAAGTTGAGCTACTGCTAAGACCAGTCCATCCCAATCACAAGACTTCCACCAATCAACATTTTACCATGATGAGAGAACAAAAGATCAGGTTGGTTTATCTAAACAATCTTAATGATTGTATGTCCAGTTTTCAAACCTCTTGTGCCAAACATTTTGCAAATGCTTTATCAGCTTGCCAGGTTAGATGGGGAGAATTACCAATATCACTACAGAAAAGAGAACCCATCTCACCCAACAATCTATTATGGTCCAGAAGAAGAGCAGAAGGCATAATACAGACCATCCTAGAAGTGAAATATCATTGGATAGGTCTGAGGTACATAATGCCTACTATTATAACCCATGTTCCTTATTTCTTTGATAATGATCCTCAACCAGATGAGCAGTTTCAAGATTGGCTCAAGCAACTATAGGAAACCAGAGGATACTATAAAGGGAAATTGTGGAGTTATCAAGAAATAAATTTGAACATAGATCTATGTGCTTCTGTGGCCTTACAAAATGCATGAGGACATGCATTAGAATAGGTTGGGGGAAAATGATGAGGCCAGGAATTGCCTCATTCATGGACTATTTTGGATATTTCATAAACTACTTTATAAACCTTATGCTATGTTTCTATGCTAATTTTGATGATTGAATGCATTATATATTAATATTTACATGTTTAAATGTTTAGGAGCATAATACTCTATTTTGACCATTTTCTGCATTTATTTGTACTGTTTCAGTTGATTTACTTAGTAAAATGCAAGTGTATTTGAAATATATAGTAATGTGTGCTGATGTGTATCCTATTCTAGTGGCATTTCAATTACTTTCCTTGCTTCCTAACCAGTTTAAATTGCAAAAAGGTGCCAAACTACTATGACTATGCAGAAAATATGAAACACAAAATTTTGACCATATAAATTCTAGCCAACTGTCCATAAATAGCATGGCTTGGAATTTGTCAACTACAGCATGTAAAACCTGTAGAATTTGTCTTCTAAGGACTTAGGGAGACTACCTAACTAGTCAAACCCACTTTCTTGAGCATCTGGTGTACGGATAAGTGTCAAAGTTATTGCACTAACAGATATTCTAGAGCAGCTCCGAAATGAGCGGAGAAGGACCAGTTCTAGTCAAAAAGGTAAACAGAATGCCCAAAAAGGTGGGAAATGGAAATTTAGGAGTGGATACAGTTGTATGAGATGTTTTCTCATCTCTTCCACTCATTTCCACCAATGGAGGATGCACAACAAGGGATAATGAAGATGTTGCAGCATAACAGTTTCCTGCATTTGAGGAAGACAACTTCAGAACAATTGTTGAATCACTGAAAAATAGCAACAGAATAGATTGTAAGCATAGCACATGTAATAGATTATTATAAATAATAGGCTCCCATGTTGGTTGAGCATATATATATATAGAAGGTAGAATAGACCTAGAGCAGATAGTTGTTAAGTTGTAGCAGAACAACAATTTAGCAGGATTTTCCTGCAATGTTGTAATGTTGTGTAACATTCAATAAAGTGTAGTCTTTCCATCCATTTGTTGTTCTGAGAGAATATGTGAGCATTGAGTAGTTAGAAGTATTCTTTCACCTTCTTCTAGATCAGGGAGCAAGGGCCACTTCCAGGCCCAGAAGGAGGATTAATTGCTGACAGGTTTTTCTATGAACTTTTGTTGTAGCAGATTAGCAGAAAACTTGGCAGTTTCTATTTCTTGTTTACTAACTATGTTTATTGTAAATGCATGTAATATTTGTAGTTGGTATTTACAATAGGTGTATGAGTGTCAGCTGACCAATAGCATAAATTTGTGAATTTACAACATTTATGGTTTTCCCCTATTTTTTAATAATTGTTCCTAGCTTCTTAGCATTTCCATTTTGTTGATTGATTATCAGCTTGTGTATTTCAATTCTACAATATTTTCATTCCTATCATTTCAATTCTGCAAATGTAATTAGGTTTCATTTTTTACAATATTTTCATTTTTGTCATTTCAATTCTGCAAGAGTAATCAGGTTTCATTTTCTGCAAATTTTTCATATCAATTCTACAAGAGTAATTAGGATTCAATTTCAATTCATGCAAATTAGTTCATAGGATTAGAAGTGACACCAAAAACCCCCAAAGCTAACTTGTCCCACCAATAAAGCCTATTTCCTGAATGAGCTGATCTTTTAGCTGCCTATTTTTGCTATCGTATATAGCCTTGGACACCGCCCTGGATTGACAAAACTTAAAGATTAAATGATGTGATTTATGACACTCATCAGTGTTAGAACCTTTACATATCCTATTCGGTTAGACCTCGACATGTAAGATCAAATGAATAACATCTCTCCATAAAACCTACCTATATTTAGGGAAACCACTGGAGATGACCTAAACCTGTTCCTATTTGAGTTTAAAATCATATGTCAAACTTACAACTACACAAGTGATAGTAAATTTTTTAAATTGTTTCCTTCCATGCTCAATGATGAAGTTATGTGATGGTTTATGGGGTTATCTGTAGAATGCATATGTAGATTGGATGAGATGGAAAAGGTATTTCTATAAAAGCATTAGGAGTATTATCATGTTAGGATAAAAATAAAACCTTATTTGGGATAAAATATATGAAGATAATACTCTTGAGGATTACCTACATAGATTCATTTTTATTAAGAAAATATGCAAGGAAAATATGGACCTCAAAATTGTCAAAGAAATCTTGTGAGAATTACAATATGAGTCAAGGGATATCTTAAACCTCATGGGAAAAGGTGATGTGAATAAGCTATATCTTTATGATATTGTGTAATTATGTCGAAACTACTCCAGAACCAAAAAAGGAACACATAGGCATTGAGTAGGAAATAGTGGCGATGAGGTAGGAGAACTACTAGAAGAATTTGCTAATTTGAAAATTGGTTTTCGTACACTTAAACACAACATTGGATGAAATACATGTTAAAAATAAGGCCAAAGATGTAGGGAAAAATATGCCTTACAAAAATACCCTCTTAACAAAACCAATATTTGTAGTATTTGTGAGAAGAGTCACCCTATAGACCGGTGTGATATTTTATCAAAAATCAAGGCTAATATTGGAAGGAGTCCTACTAATATAGAAGAACTCAATTACATGGGATAAAAAAATAATATTTTCCATAATCAAAGAGCATCGTGGGCACAAAATCCATGGAATAATCCATGGCACATGCCCCCACCACAACAATAATAGGGCCAGTATCCTTGGTATCCATATCTTGAATGTAATAACCAAGGATGGTTTAATCCACCATGGATGGTCACATAAAAATCAACATTGGTCAGGACCATCCCAATCCAATCAATATTATGTGGGGCGGTAAAAATTTCAAGGCCAATGACAAGAGTTACTACCAAGACCCACTGGTGCATTTCAAATGATATAATCATAACTGCTAAAACAACCTCAAAAAATGACACAACATGTGGCCAATCCAAATAACAGTAGACAAGCAACTCCTATATCCAATATAGAGCATAACATCATAGTCAATATCAATGCTATTCACTATGATAACATGTAATTTCATTTTTAAAAAGGTAATGCCTAATCCAGAGCCTCCTAAAATAGAATAAATTTAGGAGGAAAGGTAAAATACTTCACCAATTCTTGAGCCAAAAAATAAATTAGAAGAAAACTTTCCATAAAGTATTCCTCTATAAATTCACCAAGCATCATAGCCTGAAATATTGGAGCCTAAAGAAGAGTAATTTGATTAATCTGACCTATTAGAAAAGTTAAAGAGATTAAACATAACAATCCCTTTACTCCAAGCAATAAAGGATATACCAATATTCAATAATATCTGTACAATCCCAGGAAGCTATGCCCCTTAGTCTACTTGCATCATAACATAAAAATAAAAGACCATGAAAGCATAAATAACATGGAAGTAACAAATGCAAGAAATATCTTTTATTGATTTATTTGAAACTCTTGTTACATATCGATCCTTATTAGGGATACCCAGTTTTGATACAGTGAAATACAATCAGAAGTAATGGTGTCCCTGTAAGGATATGGTGCACTCCGCTGGCCTCCTAGTATCACATATGAACTTGTATAAGGGCTTATAGATACCTTCTTCTCCTTCTTGTCTAAAGGGATTTGAAATTTTGAATGCTTTAACTTGGTCCTGTAACCTATATCATGTGTACAAGAAACAACAGTAGGAGATCAATAGCATGGGCAACCTCTCTTGACGAGGATTTATTATAAAATCTATGGTGCATGATATGTAAGCATAATAAGATCAAAATGAAGTAAAAATGAATGATAAATGTCTGGAAAACTCAAGAATAGTAGTGCAAATGTATACCAGATCTATGTTAAAATTAATTAATAAAGCAAAAAGCAAAGACATATCTAAGCTAAAACTTGGAAAATAATGTCTAAAACCCTAGGTTGTGCTTGTAGGCCATTTTCAAGGACAACGATCATGGAATGAAACCTTCTTTCTTGTGGACCAGGGGCTATAGCACTAGATTCCTCATATGAATTGATGTCCAAGGATTGTCTTTGTGTTCGTACACTAATTGGCAATGAAGAACATTCGATCTGAATGGTTGTATGACTAGAAATCATCACTAAATTAGGCAGAGCTCTGCTACTCCTCCAAGGGGTATGGAATATCTCTCCAATATACTAGAGCTTCACTGAATAAAATTTTGATATTCGTGGATCATTTGCTTTGGTTTGGAGGATCTATATGTAGAACTCCCATATTCAAATCTAGATCTGGATCTTGGCTTCTTGGAGAAGCCATGATCTAGATTTACATGCAACTAGCCATCCTAGAGAGAAGGATCAATCACAAATTTGCATTGAATGTGTAGTCAGGAGGAGCTTTAAGAGTTCCAGGCTAAAAATTGCTTGTAAACAATGCAAGTGCAGTCAGACTGCGTGATTTGGGATTGTATTCATTGCTAGACTATATTTTGATTCTATCCATTCTCCAAAGTAGTAGCTAGGTGTGGCCACTCTTAGCTTTAGTGACCAGTGTTGGTGGTCACTCTGATTGATAGCGGCCAAGGCTGAATGGGCCATAACTACTCCTAGTGAGTGGTTAGGACCACTATTGGCTCTTGGAAAGGTCCACGATCAATCATATGGCCTTCAGATGTGTCCATATGAGTAGTTTCCTAAACATGATGTATTTTAGGTGTCTACATATGCCCATTTTTGGGATGCATTATGGGAAAACATGGTGTGCAACAAAAATAGACCACCTAGGGCCACATTGTAGGGTGTGTGATGATCATTGATCTGATCAACATTGGATGCCCCGGTCATGATAAAAGGTGCAAATCTTAGAATCATTACTTCCAAGAGGATGGAAGGCTTAAATTTGAAAAATATTACACATGTCTATCAGGAAATCAGGTAGCTTCAATGCTACTATAGGCCTGAAGGGAGGAGAGCTACAATATTAACTGTCATATTTATTTATTTTTCTAGCAAAGGGTAAACTTGTGATAGTTGTTGATAATGATTCGTAATGTTGGACATTTTGAGTCCCTAAGCTAAAAGTTATCATTGATGTCAAAAGGACCTATGTAGAAACAACCTAATCCCAATACTAATCCCCAAAATCACTCCCATGCCCAACATAATGTAGAAACTGTTGATCCTAATGATGATTGGCAACAACAACGAGGTGATGCGAATAATTACAGGGATCCCTATCAAAGACAACGGTATAACCAAAATCAAGAAAGGGACACGGGTTATCACCAACCAAGAGGCCCTAATATTAACTTTCCATGAATTGATATGCCCACTTTTGAAGGTCATGATCCTCGTGGTTGGTTAGCCAAAATGGAAGGCAGCCTTGACTTATATCAAATTAGGGAAATTGATAGAGTTCCTTTTGCTGCCTCAAAATTAGGCACTGAGGCCTACCAATGGTTTGTATGGCTTAAACAAGAGAATGGAGCCATTATTACTTGGAGAAAATTCGCTACCTCTTTTTTAGAAAGATTTGATGATGGAGCTACATCATCCTACACAGTAAGATTGTTATCTCTTAAACAAAAAGGGTCGATTAGTGAATTTGTTTCGGAGTTTACCGGTTTACTACCATACACTTCGAGACCTTAGTCCCGACACGGTGGTAGGAGCCTTTCGCAATGGTTTGAAAGAAAGTATTCGAGTAGAGGTAGACATGCACGATCCAACCTTGTTAAACAGTTGTATAAGAATAGCCAAGTTGGCCGAGAAGAGACACCAGTTGTCTACACAGTGGGAAACATATAATCGTCCTTCATACCGCAACAATTCCTTTCGTAGAAATGATCAACCATCAAGATATTTTTGTTATAAATGTCGCACTAATCACCCCAGGGAACAAGCTTGTGCCCAAAAACAAAACTTTCATATTGAAGGTGATCAAGGTGAAGGGGAATAGGATGAACCTTACCAATCAGAAGAACCTATGCCAGAAGACCTACCAGGTACTATAGACGAAAAAGAAGAGGATACAATGGCGATTTCAGTGCATGTTCTCATGGGTTTAACCGCCCACCATACCATCAAGGTACCAGGTTTTCTCCGCCAGAAAAATGTGAATGTGCTAATTGATTCTGGTAGCACCCACAATTTTATCGACATCAAAACAGCAAAAGCCTTGAATTTATTCATTAACTCTTCCAACAAAGACAAATTCTAGGTTTTAGTGGCCAATGGGGTGAACGCACAATGCGTGGGTCACACATCTCAAGTTTCCATAAAGATGGGAACTTATACCTGGTTAGGTTCCCTTTTTGTCATGAATTTGGGAAATTCTGATGTCATTTTGGGGGTTGAATGGTTGGAAACATTAGACACAATTAGCTTCAACTTCAAAAAATTATTTGTGGAATGGAAGGAAAATGGACGAGTCATTCACTTACAAGGCATTACTACTCCTCCAACACAAATGGTGAGCTCTCATAGTATGGAAAAGATGTTAAAAAAGGGTGGATATGGGTTTATAGCTCAAATTAATTGTTTGGAAAAACAATCGGTAGCAACTTCGGATATTATTGCACCTGAGTTACAAGATATCATCACACATTACGACAAGGTTTTCCAAGAACCTCAAGGATTACCACCTAAACGATCTCATGATCATGCCATCCATTTGATGCCAGGAAGTGTCCCACCTAACAGTCGTCCTTATCGCTATCCTCAACCACAAAAGACAGAAATCGAACAGATCATTCAGGATTTTTTGGATCATGGAGTCATTCGTCACAGCACTAGTCCTTATTCCTCACCTGTAGTCCTGGCTAGACGAAAAGATAACTCTTGGCGTATGTGTCCTAACTTTTGTTCTCTCAATAAACTCACTATCAAGGACAAATTTCCTATCCCTGTCATAGATGACCTATTAGATGAGTTGCATGGTGCAAAATTTTTTACAAAATTAGACCTTCGCTCTGGCTTTCACCAAATCCGTGTTAGAGAAGAAGATATTCCCAAAACGGCCTTTCGTACTCATGAAGGTCATTACGAATTTTTGGTCATGCCTTTTGGTCTCACTAATGCACCATCCACATTCCAAAGTCTCATGAACCAAGTGTTTCGTCCACTCCTCCGTAAGTTTGTGTTAGTTTTTTTTATGATATTCTCATATACAGCAAAACTTGGGCGGACCATTTACATCATGTGGATAAAGTCCTTCACATCCTACACAAAGAAAAATTATTTGTTAAACGCTCCAAATGCTCATTTGGTGTTCAAGAAGTCGAGTATCTTGGTCATATAGTTTCACATGAGGGTGTCAAAGTCGATCCCAATAAGATTAAGGCAATTCAAGAGTGGCCTTTACCTAAAACCATCAAGAAACTTCATGGTTTTTGGGTCTCACAGGCTACTATCGCAAGTTTGTACAGAATTATGGTAAGATTGCAGCACCTCTCACAACACTCACAAAAAAGGATGCTTTTCGTTGGTCGGACGAGGCTACTTTAGCTTTTGAAGCTCTTAAGCAAGCCATGTGTACAACTCCAGTCTTAGCAACTCCCAACTTTCACAAACCATTTATTATCGAATGTGATGCATCAGGAACAGGAATTGGGGCTATATTAATGCAAGAAGGTCATCCTTTGGCATTTGAAAGTAAACAGCTTTCCAAAAAAAATTTGGGAAGATCAACATATGAAAAAGAAATGTTGGCTATTCTTCATGCAGTAGAAAAATGGAGACACTACCTAATCAGTAGCCGCTTCATTATCAAAACAGATCATAGTAGCCTCAAGCATTTTTTGGAGCAAAGGTTTTCTTATCCAGAACAAAATAAGTGGTTAACCAAACTTCTAGGCTATGATTTCGTTATTGAATATAAGAAAGGGAAGGAAAATATAGCTGCCGATGCACTGTCTAGAAAGTATGAAGATGAAGTAGTCATCAATGCTATTTCAGGTCCTTGTTCCCAATGGGTAACTCAATTACAAATTGAATGGATGTCTAATAGTGAAACTGCTCAGATAATTCATGAATTATCTATAGGGTCTTCCAAACACCCTGGGTTCTCTTATGAAGATAACATCCTCCGGAAGAAGAACCGCATTTACATTCCACATAATTCAGAACTCAAATAAAAAATCCTCGACGAATCACACGCTTCTCCATCAGTAGGACATTTAGGATTTTTGAAGACATATTTAAGGGTCAAACAATCATTTTGTTGGAAAGGATTAAAAGTGGAAGTCAAACAATGGGTAGCAGAATGTGAAGTTTTCCAGCGCAATAAAGGAGAAACAGTCAAATCACCAGGATTATTACAACCATTACCCATCCCTGAACGACAGTGGGAACATATATCCATGGATTTCATTGAAGGTCTTCCAAAATTAGAAGGCAGGATAGTAATCTTCGTCGTCGTAGACCGGTTATCCAAATATGCTCACTTTCAGGCTTTACAACATCCATTTTCCGCAAGCAAGGTGGCAAAGGTATTTATGGATTCAATTTTCAAATTACATGGTATGCCAAAGAATATTGTAAGTGATAGAGATCCCATTTTCACTAGTAACTTTTGGCGAGAATTATTTCGACTTAGTGGTACCAAATTGAACATGTCTTCAGCATACCATCCACAAACAGATGGTCAAACAGAAGTAGTTAACAAATGTTTGGGTACATACTTAATATGTTTTGCTCAAGATAAACAATACCAATGGAGCCATTGGTTAGCATTAGCGGAATGGTGGTACAACACTTCTTACCATTACTCAATTAAGATGTCTCCATTCGAAGCATTTTATGGCACCAAACCTCCAAAAGTTGTAGATTACGTACAGGGATCATCTAAAGTAGCTAAAGTGGATGATTGGTTCCAACAAAGGCAGTCTACGCTTACCATCCTCAAAGAGAATTTGGCCCAAGCACAGAATCGTATGAAACAACAACAAGACTTGCACCGATCAGAGAGAACTTTTAATATAGGAGATTGGGTGTTCCTCAAGTTGCAACCTTACAAACAAGCCTCATTAAAGATAAATTCCAGCCAGAAGTTGGCCCCACGATTCTATGGTCCCTACAAAATTGTGCACCGCATTGGAGAAGTAGCCTATCAATTAGAGCTACCGACATCTTCACGAATACACCCGGTATTTCATGTTTCTTGTCTCAAAAAAGTAATTGGTCAAAAAGTACAAAGTCAATCAGAATTACCAGTGCTCGATGAGGAAGGACGCATACATCTCCAACCAGAAGATATACTACAACATCGAGTCCACAAACTGAGATCACGTCAGATTCATGAATTTCTCATTAAATGGCAAGATTTATCAGAGGAAGATGCAACATGGGAACCTGAAAGTATCTTCCAGACATTTCCAGCTTTGAGGACAAAGCTTTCCGAGAAGGGGAGTCATGTTGCAGTCCAAACATAGCAGCGTCGGCTATGTTTCTCCAAGAGATAGAAATTTAGTATATATATTCACCGTAGTTGGTTTGAATAAGAATCATCATATCTTTTATATTTTTTCATCTGCTGCTTCTGCGCAAGGGTGTGCCCACCTTAAGTGGCCATTGTTTTATTTTATTTCATTTGCCGTAATTCCTTATTCTTATTCGCTTCGTCCTATGTCTGTATAATAATTGTTTATTTGTATTTCATTGTGCAAGAGATAGAAATATCTCTGCAGAGTAATGTTGATTATTTTGTGATATTCTAAACCTTGTGAAGATTGGCAAAATAATATTGTGATTGTGGTAGATTTCCAAACAGGTTTCTTCATATTCATTAAAAGTATGGGCACATTCTCCTATTGATTTATTATGGTGGTTGATTTTTGACAATTTCTTTGGAGAAAAGGATTTATTGTGGTTTCCTTTTCAAAAGTGATTTCTTTAATGCTTCAAGGTTTTTTGGATTGAGAGTTATGATTAAACCTTGTTTTATAAGCATTGTTGTTGGAGCTCATTGGTTGTGCAAAGAAATTGAACTTGAGTTAGAAAAGAACATGAGTATCATTGTTATGTGAAATTTGTTGTTGAGCATTGTTGGAAATATTTTGAGTTGATTGATACATGCTTGGACTAGGGTTTGTGAGAAAGGTTTGTTCATTGAGGTGCTTGGTTGAGTTGAGTTTATTGAGCCTAGTCAAGTGGATGCATGTGGTTGTTCAATTTCCATAAAATAAACTATTCTATATTCTTTATTTGAGTTGAGATTGATATTTGAGTATAGAACATATAGAGTCTCTAACAATTCTCTTTATTGTTGGCAATTTTGGGTACCTTGGGTACATTGCCTTCGCTCTAAGTGTAGATGTTGTCATTGATGTCAAGAAGGTCTTGAAGCAATTTGGTTTGATGTCAAAGAATGTGTTTTGATGAAGGTTTCAGTTTGGAAAGTGAGTTTCCAAGAAGATCAGAGTAGCCCGAGTTGCAAAAGATCAAGAAAAAGACAAGTAAGAAAAAGTATGCAGGCGGCTGGAAAAACTGTCGCGATTTCGCGACATGTTTTAGGAGAGAGAAAGTGTTGGCAAAACTGTCATGATTTCATGACATGTTTGAGGAGAGAGAAAGTTCTAGCAAAAGTGTCACGATTTCGCGACACGCTGGAAGACAGAGACGAAGCTGGAAAAACTGTCACGATTTCGTGACATGTTGGCAGAGAAAGAGAGCAAGTTGGAAAGTGTCGCGATTTCGTGACATGTCGCATTTTCGTGACTCGAAAAGTGCAGGAAGGCAGAGAAGGAAAAGTGTCACGATTTCATGACACATTGCCAGGAAAGTTGTACGGACAAAAAGGTGTCACGATTTCATGACATAATGCAGAAAAGAGAGTCCGCAGTGTGAACTATCATGATTTCATGACAAGATCGAAGAGAGAGAAAGTTATTCAGGAACTGTCACGATTTCGTGACATGATGCAAAGTTCCAAGTGAGGACTATCGCATTTTTGTGACATGCTACAGAGGTCAAGTTGAGGACTGTCATGATTTCGTGACATGCTGAAAAGCTCGAAGTGAGAACTATCACGATTTCATGACATGCAACAAAGGGAAGAGTCTGAAAGGAGAAGCGTCACGATTTCATGACAGGTTGCAAGGAAAGCTTTCGAAAGCTGAAAGCGTCACGATTTCATGACAGGATGAAAGAAAAATGTACGGATGTAGAAAGTGTCACGATTTCATGACAGGCAGAAAAGATAGCGTACGGATGCAGGAAGTGTCACGATTTCATGACAGGCAGAAGTGAAGAAGCCAACGGATGAAGTTGTAGCGATTTCTGAAGCTGAAAGAAAAGCGTACGGATGGTGAAAGAGTCACGATTTCATGACAAAAACTAGAAGCAGGTCTTCTATAGGAGAAGTGTCATGATTTCATGACAGAAGCAGAGAGGAAGGCCATGAAGACAAAAGGGTCACGATTTCACGACATGTTCTTCAAAGTGTCACGTTTCGACAGAAAGAGAAGTGTCATGATTTCATGACAAAAGCTGAGAGGAAGGCAATGAAGACTAAAGTGTCACGATTTCATGACAGGAGTGAAGATGACATCAGCAAAAGATAGAAGTGTCACGATTTCATGACAAGGACGTAGTCAAGGTAGACAAAAGCAAAAGTGTCACGATATCATGACAATAGCCAAACGAAAGTGTACGACTACAAAAATGTCATGATATCGTGACATGTTGTGGTTTCACGATAGAAGCTACTAAAGCACAGAGGCGGTTGAAGCCGACAGAGTTAAATCTGAGCCGATAAAGATTAGGGTTGTGCAGCCAACGGATTCTAGGGTTACAACTGACTAAGATTGAGTGTTTTGATCTTAGAATTTATGCTATAAAAGGAGGGCTATTTTGAGATTGTAAGTATCGAATGTGTGTATCAAATTTGTGCAAGTGAAGTCTGCTATGTGCAAGAGAGCGAGTCGAGTCGAATCGATCGAAGTGTGCGTTCAAAGTGCGATATTCATAGATAGAGTACGGGGGAGAAGTTCGATCGTCGAGAAGCAGAGTGTGCGAAGTTTGTTTGCGCACAAGTGCATAAGTTGATATTCGATCGAGTGCTGTTGTGTTTGCATGATCAGTGCAAAAGTTGGTTTCGACCAAGTGTAGCTATAATAGAACAGAAAGAGATAAGAGGACAGATTTGTGCCAGACCGAAGGACTGTGTTTGGTGTAGACCAGAGATAGAGGACATATGTGCTAGACCGAAGGACTATGTTTAGTGCATATTCGAGGACCAGCTTTGCGGTGATAGAGTTGAGGACAGAGATCTCCAGCCAGAGCAGGGAAGACAGGTGTCTTCTGTGGATAGAGTTCCACTTGCTAAGGGCAGAGGAGGTAGAGGTCTTCTAGAGGATCACCAGTCAGAGCAGAGCTAGGGGAAGGTATCTCCTTTGGGTTGGTGCCCATAAACATTGTAACAGGGAAAGGTTTTCCCAGAGGTTGAATTGATAAAATTTAGAGAGAAATTTTATCCGTGGAGTAGCCCGCTTTGGGTGAACCACGTAAATTGTTGTGTCTCTTTTGTGGATGGTGTTTTGTGCATTGCTTTGATTACTGCTATTAATACTGCTATATTTACACTGCATAATACTGATTTGAAAACTGTTTTGAAGCAAAAGTAAAAAGTGGTCTTATACTGTTCACCCCCCCCTCTCAGTATAAGCTTGTGTTCTTCAATTGGTATCAGAGCGGGTTCCTTCGGAAAGGTTTAACAGCTTGAAGGAAGAACTGATTAAGAACACAATGGATTATTCAAGTGGCAATGCAGCACCTATCCTTGATGGATCAGATTTTGGTCTGTGGAGTGCTAGAATGAAGGTTTATCTAATGGCACTTGGTAATGAGGTATGGGAAGTAATTGAAGATGGGTACACTATCCCTGTAAATGGTCCATACACTAAAGAAGATAGGCTCCTACATCACAACAATTCAAAAGCTATGAATGCAATCCTGAAAGGCTTACAGAAAGCAGATCTTACCAAGGTGATTCACTGCAAGACAGCTAGTGAAATGTGGAAACAGCTGCAAGTGGTTCATACAGGTGATGCAAATGTCCGAAAGGCCAAATTGAGACACTTTAAAGGTATGTTTGAACAACTCAAAATGAATGATGATGAAAATATCAGTGACTACATGCTTCGTATGGATGAGATTGTTAACTCCATGAAAGACTTAGGTCTTGAACTTGCTGAAAATGATGTGTGTGATAAGATTTTAAGATCTCTTCCTAATAGATTTAGTGAAAATATTTCTGCCATTGAGGAAGCTAAAGATCTAGATAAATTGAAAAAGGATGAGCTCCATAGTATACTTGCAGCATTTGAGCTGAGAACTCAAGTGAAAGTTGATGTCAAGAAAGAGGCAGCCTTCAAAGCTACCAAGAAATCAAAGAGCAAACAGATTCAAGAGAGTGATGAGTCCTCTAGTGATGAAGAGGCATATTACAGCAAGAAAGGCAAGTTTTCCAGAAAGCACAAGAGCATGAAAAACATAAGATGTTTCAACTGTGGGAAGTTTGGTCATTATGCTACTGACTGTACTATTTCAAAGAATGAAAGTGATGAAGATATACAGGATTCTAAGAGCAAGGATTCTGAAAAGCACAAGCATCACAGGAAGAGCAAAGATGAGTACAACAATCACGGAAAGAGGCATTCTCACAAACACAAGAAGAGCTTCTACCTAGACAAAGCAAGTAAGTGTTCTAGCAGTGATAGTGAAAGCTCTTCTAGTGATAATGAAAATGAGATGTTGTTCATTTCAGAAAAGGAGGAAGAACCGAAACATAAATTCATTGTCATGAAATGTTTTAGATGTGGAAATTTTGGGCACCTTGAGGATAATTGCAAAAATAATGATTTGGTTGCTAGTATGTATGAGGATGCTTCAGAAAACTACAATGAAGATGCATGTATGGTTTTTGAAAAGGGTAGCACCTCTAGTGATAAGAAATCTGAAAAAGGCCTTGATAATTCAAAATGCAATCAAATAGAGGATCTTGAATGTGAACTTACTAATGCTCTTAGTGTTTTGAAAAAGGAAAGAAAGAAGAATGCTAGACTCAAGGATAAGTTAGATGAATGTTGTATGGAGAGAGATGAGCTTATAGAAAGTCTTGACATCTCTATGGCTAAGACACAAGAACTCAAGAATGAGTTAGATTCTAAGATTCTGGAGTATAGTGAGTTAGAACAGGAAATGGCTTCTTTGGAAGAGGAAACTAAAAAATACAAGGATAAACTGTACAGGTTTCAAGAAAGCTCCAAAAAGGTTAAGTCTCTCATCAAAGGTCAAAGAAAACCAACAGATAAAACAGGTCTCGGTTTTGTTGAGCCGCACAAGGAACAGGTTGGGGAATCTAGCAAGAGATTTCAAAAGGAAGAGAGTTCTGATGAAGAAAGTACTTCAGATCATGAGTCCGTAAGTGATAAATGCGCAGAAATAGAAAATAGAATTCTGAATGCCAAGAAGAAGGTTTCGGGACCCAAGAGGTCGAATAAAAGAAAATTTCATGGCAGATGTTTTGCGTGTCACAGGTTTGGTCACATGGCTGTACATTGCATGACTCAAGTGAAGAGAGTAAATGACAGTTTTAGGGGCCGTAATTTCTTTCAAGGGTATTGCTACTCTTGTCAACAGTTTGGGCACAAGGCAATTTTTTGCAAGGCAAATAACAGGAACTGGGTTAGTCAGAACAGGCGGATTCAAAGAACAACTATGCCTGAAAGAAATAATATTGTTACTTGTTATAAGTGCAACAATGCAGGTCACACAGCCAGACAGTGCAGAGCTGATCTTCCAAGGTACAGGAATAGGAACAGTGGTATAAACAGGTCCAAGGATCAAGGTGTGGACAAGAAAAGAGATGAGAACAAGAACAAGAAAAGTGACAAGAACAGAAACATTGACAAAGAGTTCAAGAGAAGGCCCGACAAAGAAATTGTAGACACTGATGATGATGAGTGCCTAATGGGAGTTTCACTCCCACCCTTGTTTTAAATCACCTCATCAGGAGGTGGGGGAGGGACTAAGCTAAGAAGCTCATTCTTAGTCCCAAGCCCCAAAGGTGACCCTTTGCCATTGATGACAAAGGGGGAGAGATATGAGTAAGGGGGAGAGCTTCATAGTGAAGAAGAGAGCTTCAAGTCAGGGGGAGCAAAAACTTCAAAGGCAGATTCTCAGTTGTTGGATCAGTTGGTTTCAGTTTTGGCTCTTGACTAGTGTTTTCGGTTAAGGTTTGCCATCAATGACAAAGGGGGAGATTGTTGGCAATTTTGGGTACCTTGGGTACATTGCCTTTGCTCTAAGTGTAGATGTTGTCATTGATGTCAAGAAGGTCTTGAAGCAATTTGGTTTGATGTCAAAGAATGTGTTTTGATGAAGGTTTCAGTTTGGAAAGTGAGTTTCCAAGAAGATCAAAGTAGCCCAGTTGCAAAAGATCAAGAAAAAGACAAGTAAGAAAAAGTATGCAGGCGGCTGGAAAAACTGTCATGATTTCGCGACATGTTTTAGGAGAGAGAAAGTGCTGGCAAAACTGTCATGATTTCGTGACATGTTTGAGGAGAGAGAAAGTTCTAGCAAAAGTGTCACGATTTCGCGACACGTTGGAAGACAGAGACGAAGCTGGCAAAACTGTCACGATTTCGTGACATGTTGGCAGAGAAAGAGAGCAAGTTGGAAAGTGTCACGATTTCGTGACATGTCGCATTTTCATGACTCAAAAAGTGCAGGAAGGCAGAGAAGGAAAAGTGTCACGATTTCGTGACACATTGCCAGGAAAGTTGTACGGACAAAAAGGTGTCACGATTTCATGACATAATGCAGAAAAGAGAGTCCGTAGTGTGAACTGTCACGATTTCATGACAAGATCGAAGAGAGAGAAAGTTATTCAGGAACTGTCATGATTTCGTGACATGATGCAAAGTTCCAAGTGAGGACTGTCGCATTTTCGTGACATGCTGCAGAGGTCAAGTTGAGGACTGTCACGATTTCGTGACATGCTAAAAAGCTCGAAGTGAGAACTATCATGATTTCGTGACATGCAGCAAAGGGAAGAGTCTGAAAGGAGAAGCGTCATGATTTCATGACAAGTTGCAAGGAAAGCTTTCGAAAGTTGAAAGCATCATGATTTCATGACAGGATGAAAGAAAAATGTACGGATGCGAAAGTGTCATGATTTCACGAAAAAGATAGCATGATGGAAGTTGCATAAGGAAGAAAGGATGAAGTTGTAGCGATTTCTGAAAGAAAGCGTACGGATGGTGAAAGAGTCACGATTTCATGACAAAAATAGAGTGAAGGTCTTCTATAGGAGAAGTGTCACGATTTCATGAAAGCGAGAGGAAGGCTATGAAGACAAAGGTTCATCGATTTCTAATAGAAGGATGTGTCATGATTTCATGACAAAAGTGAGAGGAAGGCAATGAAGACTAAAGTGTCACGATTTCGCGACAGGAGTGAAGATGACGTCAGCAAAAGATAGAAGTGTCACGATTTCGCGACAAGGACGTAGTCAAGGCAGACAAAAGCAAAAGTGTCACGATATCGTGACAATAGCCAAAAAAAAGTGTACGGCTGCAAAAATGTCGTGATATCGTGACATGTTGTGGTTTCACGATAGAAGCTCTGAAGCACAGAGGCGGTTGAAGCCGACAGAGTTAAATCTGAGCCGACGAAGATTAGGGTTGTGCAGCCGATGGATTCTAGGGTTACAGCCGACTAAGATTGAGTGTTTTGATCTTAGAATTTATGCTATAAAAGGAGGGCTATTTCGAGATTGTAAGTATCGAATGCGTGTATCGAATTTGCGCAAGTGAAGTCTGCTGTGCACAAGAGAGCGAGTCGAGTCGAATCGATCGAAGTGTGCGTTTCGAAGTGCGATATTCGTAGATAGAGTGCGGGGGAGAAGTTCGATCGTCGAGAAGCAAAGTGTGCGAAGACTATGTGTTGTGTTTGCGCAGAGGTGCATAAGTTGATATTTGATCGAGTGCTGCTGTGTTTGCGCGTCCAGTGCAAAAGTTGGTTTCGACCAAGTGCGGCTGTAACAGAACAGAAAGAGATAAGAGGACAGATTTGTGCCAGATCGAAGGACTGTGTTTGGTGCAGACCAGAGATAGAGGACATATGTGCTAGACCGAAGGACTATGTTTAGTGCATATTCGAGGACCAGCTTTGCGGTGATAGAGTTGAGGACAGAGATCTCCAGCCAGAGCAGGGAAGACAGGTGTCTTCTATGGATAGAGTTCCACTTGCTAAGGGCAGAGGAGGTAGAGGTCTTCTAGAGGATCACCAGTCAGAGCAGAGCTAGGGGAAGGTATCTCCTTTGGGTTGGTGCCCATAAACATTGTAACAGGGAAAGGTTTTCCCAGAGGTTGAATTGATAAAATTTAGAGAGAAATTTTATCCGTGGAGTAGCCCGCTTTGGGTGAACCACGTAAATTGTTGTGTCTCTTTTGTGGATGGTGTTTTGTGCATTGCTTTGATTACTGCTATTAATACTGCTATCTTTACACTGCATAATACTGATTTGAAAATTGTTTTGAAGCAAAAGTAAAAAGTGGTCTTATACTGTTCACCCCCCCTCTCAGTATAAGCTTGTGTTCTTCATTTATGCTTCTATGATATTGATTTGAGTTGATATTGGGATTTTAGTATAGAACATACAGAGTCTCTAACAATTCTCTTTATGCTTCTATGATATTGATTTGAGTTGAGATTGATATTTGAGTATAGAAAATATAAAGACTCTAACAATTCTCTTTATGATTCTACGAGATTGGACAAGTTATGTGTGATCTTGTTAAGCAAATTTGAGACAAGTCTTTGAGAAGGCTTGTGGACTGATTTTGAGTAAGATTTTGTGGAAGCTTGCTATGTAGATTTGAGCAAGTCCTAGAGAGGACTTATTGAGCAGATTTGAGCAAGTCCTAGAGAGGACTTATTGAGCAAATTTGAGCAGGTTCTATGTGGACCTATTGAGCATATTTGAGAAAGTTATGAGTGAGTTTGTTGAGTATATTTGGACAAGTTATGAGTGATATTGTTGATCAGATTTGATAAGGTTCTGAGTGAACCTATTGAGACAAATATTTGGATGTGATAGAGTATAGAGGACAGAGTCTCAGTGGATAGAGATATAGTATCTAGGACAATTGAAGACATATCTGAGTTAGGAGTCTTCAAGTGGAGAGAGATCCACCTGTCAGTGCAACAGAGAGACAAAGTCTTCTAGAAGATCACTAGCCAGAGCAGAAGGGGAAATAGTTCTCCTATAGAAGATATCCATGAACTTGAGATTAGGGGATCAACATATTCTTTGGACAGAGGTCCATAAACATTGTAATTGGGAAGGATTCCCAAAGAGATTGATTAAAAAAATTTTAGTAAAACATTTTCTCCATGGAGTAGCCCACATTAGGTGAACCACGTAAATTATGGTGTCTTTATTGTGTATGGTGTTTTATGCATTGCTTTGATTACTTCTATTGATACTGCTATCTATACACTACATAATATTGAATTGAAAGAAAAAGTAAAAAGGGGTCTTATATTGTTCACCCCCCTCTTAGTATAAGCTTGTGTTCTTCAACCGGTATCAGAGCGGGTTCCTTCAAAAGAGTTTGACGGCTTGAAGTAAAAGTAGTCTAAGAACATAATGGATCAAAAGGATCAAAGTAATAGACCCTTCAATAATGTAGTACCAGTCTTTGATGGAAGTGACTTCTTATATTGGTGTATGCTAATGAGATTTTACTTGATGGAACTTGGCAATGAAGTTTGGTATGTAGTGGAACTTGGATATGATTCAATAGCCAATCCTCCTACAAATAAGGAAGGTAAGCTTCTAATGCATGCAAATTTAAGAGCTATGAATGCAATTATAAAAGGGCTGCATAGATCATAATATATGAATGTTATGGAATGTAAAACAAAAAAATAAATGTGGGAACTTCTATATAAAATATATGAAGGAGATAAAGGAGTCAGAATGGCTAAGATCAGAAATATCAAAGGATAATTTGAGAAACTAAGAATGATGAATGATTAAAATATTTGTGACTATCTCAACAAGGTTGATTAACCTGTACATGAGATGAAAGGTCTTGGAATACAGGTTGATGAATCTGAAGCTTGTGATAAGATCTTGAGGACTCTTCCAAAAAGGTATAGTGAAAAGGTTTCCGCTATAGAAACATCGATTGATAGTGATTCTTTGAAAAGGAATTCTTTGCTTGGCATGCTTACTAATTTTGAGATAAGAACAAAAGATCCTATTCTTCTAAAAGAAGTTGCTTTCAAAGTAGATAAAAAGAAAAAGGGAAAGAATATAGAATTGAGCAGTAAGTCATCCAATGATGAAGAAACAAATTATAGCAGAAGAGATAGAGGTTACAAAAGACCCATAGATCTAAGGTCTATCAAATATTTCAATTATGGATGGTATGGACACTATGCAACATAATCCAAATAGCCAAAGAACAATAATTATAAAGAAAAATAGAACCACAGATACAAGGAATCAGAAAGACAGGTACCAAAAGAAAAACAAGGATGGACAAAGCATACAAGAAAAGAAGTTCTTCTAGAGACAAAAGAGAAGCTACTATGAGAAAAATGCAAGTAAGTACTCAATTGACAGTGATGCTAGTTTTTCAGACAATGATAGAGATGAAGTCCTATTTATGGTTAAAGAGAAATATCCAGTTAAGAAAAGGACTCCAATTATTCTCAAGTGTTTTAGATGTGGTAAATTTGGACATCTTGAAGATGATTGCACTAGGGATGGTTATAGTTTCAATGATGATAATTTTGAAGATGCACTTGAAAGACCAGATGAGAATATTCTAATGGCTTTGGAAGATAAAGAAAGTGATCCTATAGAAGACAAGTCAAAAGGAAGTAATGATAAGGACAAAGGCAAAAAAATAGAATATTATTTAGTAGAGAATGGTTATGATCTCAAGGGAGAACTTATCTATGCCCTTGACACAATAAAGAAGGTTATAAAGCAACACTCCAAGCTTGAAATTCAGTTTCAAGAATATGATGAAGAAAGGTTATTGCTCATAGAGGATTTAGAGAAGTCAAAGGCTAAGGCAAGCAAGTTCAAGGATAAGTTAGAAGCAAAGATTTTGGAATGCGAGAAGTTAACACAAGAAGTGGCTACTCTAAAAGAAGACTTAAAGGACTCCAAAATCAAGATGAAGAGTTTCACAACTAGCTCTAAGAACTTGGATAAGTTCATATATGGACAACAAAAAACATCACGTTCAATAGGTATTGACTTTCGAAAGGTTCAAAAGAAACAAGAAAAAGAATCTACTTCAAGTCTTGATGAAAAAGAAACTTCAGAAGAAGATACATCATAAGAAGAAAATTCAAGTGAAATTGGGGCATCAAAGGATGAGTTGGACAACAAACAGTTCAACAAAAAGAGGTACAATGCACAAAGAAGATACAAATGGAACAAAAATCAGAACAGGAGACCAATGAGGTCAATACAAGGAGGCTTCAATGGAAGATGCTTTTCATGTCACAAGTTTGGACACATGGCTTCACAATGTAGGACTAATGAAAGATAGGTATATGGAAAAGAACAACTTTTTCAAGGTTATTGCTACTCATGTAATGAGTTTGGTCACAAGGAAATGAATTACAGTATTAATGACAGAAGAGGATATGGCTTCATTAGGAGAAATCCTAAGACAATTGCACATCCAAGGATCAATAATATTAAGTGTTATAAGTGCAATAATGATGGTTACATAGCAATATGGTGTAGAGAAAATATTCTAGAAACAAGCATGAATAGGAACATGAACATGAACAGGAACATGAATAGGGACAAGAATATGAACAAGAACAGGAATATGAACAGAAATAGGAATATGAATAGAAATACGAATATGAACATAAATAGGAATATGAACAGAAACAAGAATATGAACAGGAATAAAGACTCATAAAAGAATAGAGACTCAAAAAAGAATAAGAACAGGAATAAGGATGAGAACTGGAATAGGAACATGGATGACAACAAGAACAAAAACAGGAATAGAAGTGATGACAGGAACAGGGATGATAACTTGGAAGGAAACAATGAGAGGATTCATATAAGAAGAGAGAAATATAAAGGCATAGATCTATGCTTTCGAGGAGTAGAAATACTCCCACCCCATAACTAACCACCTCAAGTGGAGGTGGGGGAGGGGCCAATATAAGAGGCTCATTCTTAGTCATGAACCCCAAAGGTGACCCTTTGACATTGATGTCAAAGGGGGAGAGATTTGTGTATTGGGGAGAGATTTGATATGAGATTTGATATTTGAGAGAGCATTGAGCCAGGGGAGCAAAGTCCTAGGGGGAGCAAAAAATAAGGTCAGGTTTCAATAAAATGAATATGGGTTGCCATCAATGACAAAGGGGGAGATTGTTGGACATTTTGAGTCCCTAAACTAAAAGTTGTCATTGATGTCAAAAGGACCTATGTAAGTAAGCACTATGATTTTGCTCCACAAAGAGCTTCATGAGAAGCCAAGGTTTTGATCAAAGGTTCTATAAGGGATGCATGGCATTTGGTTCCAAAAGGAGCTTCAAGGGAAGCTTAGCAAAAGGTTTTTATGAAAAAAAATGAAGGCAAGGAAAGGTTTTATTTGAAACCAATCGATGGTAGATTTGAAATGGTTTTTTCTTAAAACCCAAGTTGGCTTTTCGTTTCATCGAAAAAGGTGCCCCGATGATGGATAAATTTAATTTTAAATGTTTAGTTTAAATTTTAATTTATTTAAAATTAAAATTAAAATTTTAAAATTAAATAAAATGTTTTTCCCTCCTTTCTTATTGGCATCGCCGACGTCATGAGGGAAATGTTAAAAAGGTCGACGTATTTGTATTGAAGGATGGCTTATATAAATAACCCAAAGGTTTTCCATTTAAAAAACCTAAGTCGTGTCGCATGATTTTTGAAAACAAAAAGTGTTTTTGCATCTGAATATTGCACAACAAATTTCGTGGAGTGTGATGTGGGCAGTCAATTCGTGGACGGTCAAATTTTTGACACCTTGTGAGGAAACCACACACAATTTAAGGAAGAGAGTTCCCAAGGCACTCACATGAGCAGTATTAGCTCATGCAGCTTAGCTGCCGCTTGGCAGCACGGTGGGCAGAGGTTTGAAATGCCAAAGCCCTTCGAGGGCTTCTTTGAGGTATGCACTATGACTTCTATATTTGTGGGGGTAAATATTTTAATTAAAATATTTTATTTTTAAGGTTTGATTATGATTTTTTTGGGAGATATAATGTTGATCAAGCTTTAATATTTTAATAAGATTTGATATTTGATTAATGTGAGATATTTCCTAAGAAATCTTTATGATTATTTTTGAATGCAAAAGTTTTGAGAGGAAGGATATAAAATATTTGATTTATTTTATGGTATAAGTGGTTTGTGGAGTGACAAGGTTATGCACGGTTATAAAATATCTTTGGAGTGAAAAGGATTGATTGTGGTTTCTTTTTTGAAAGTGATTGCTTTAATGCTTCAAGGTTTTCTAGATTGAGAGTTGTGATTAAACCTTGTTTTATAAGCATTTTTGTTGGAGCTCATTGGTTGTGTAAATAACTTGAACTTGAGTTAGAAAAGAACATGAGTATCATTGTTAAGTGAGATTTGTTTTTGAGAATTGTTGAAAACATTTTGAGTTGATTGATACATGCTTGGACTAGGGTCTGTGAGAAAGGGTTGTTCATTGAGGTGCTTGGTTGAGTTGAGTTGATTGAGCCTAGTCAAGTGGATGCATGTGGTTGTTCAAGTTCCATAAAACAAACTATTTTATATTATTGATTTGAGTTGAGATTGATATTTGAGTATAGAACATATAGAGTCTCTAACAATTCTCTTTATGCTTCTATGATATTGATTTGAGTTGAGATTAGGATTTGAGTATAGAACATATAGAGTCTCTAACAATTCTCTTTATGCTTCTATGAGATTAATTTGAGTTGAGATTGGGATTTTAGTATAGAACATATAGAGTCTCTAAAAATTCTCTTTATGATTCTATGATATTGGACAAGTTCTATGTGAGCTTGTTAAGCAGATTTGAGAAAAGTCTTTGAGAAGGCTTGTGGACTAATTTCGAGTAAGCTTTTGTGGAAGCTTGCTATGTAGATTTGAGCAAGTCCTAGAGAGGACTTATTGAGAAGATTTGAGCAAGTCCTAAAGAGGACTTATTGAGGAAATTTGAGTAGGTTTTGTGTGGACCTATTGAGCAGATTTGAGCAAGTTCTAAGTGAACTTGTTAAGCATATTTGGACAAGTTCTGAGTGAGCTTGTTGAACATATTTGAGAAGATTCTGAGTGAACCTATTGAGATAGAGCTTTGGAGGTGATAGAGTATAGAGGACAAAGTATCAATGGATAGATATCCAGAAGCCAGGACAATTGAAGATAGATCTGAGTGAGGAGTCTTCAAGTGGAGAGAGATCCACCACTCAGTGCAGTAGAGAGGCAAAGTCTTCTAGAAGATCACTAGCCAGAGCAGAAGAGGAAATATTTCTTCTGTGGAAGAGATCCATGAACTTGAGATTAGGGGATCAACATATTATTTGGATAGAGGTCCATAAACATTGTAATTGGGAAGGATTCCCAAAGAGATTGATTGAGAAAATTTAAGTAAAATATTTTCTCCATGGAGTAGCCCACATTGGGTGAACCGTGTAAATTGTGGTGTCTCTACTATGTATGGTGTTTTGTGCATTACTTTGATTACTGCTATTGATATTTCTATCTATACACTACATAATATTGAATTGAAAGAAAAAGTAAAAAGAGATCTTATACTATTCACCCCCTCTCAGTATAAGCTTGTGTTCTTCAATTGGTATCATAGCAGGTTCCTTCAGAAGATTTTGATAGCTTGAAGGAAAAGTGGTCTAAGAACACAATGGATCAAAAGGAACAAAGTGACAGACCCTTCAATAATGTAGTACCAGTATTTTATAGAAGTGAATTCTTATATTGGTGTATGCTAATGATATTTTACTTTATGGCACTTGGCAATGAAGTTTGGGATGTAGTGGAACTTGGATATGATTCAACAACCAATCCTCCTATAGATAAAGAAGGTAAGATTCTAATGCATGAAAATTCAAGAGCTATGAATGCAATTATAAAAGGGTTGCATAGATTAGAATCTATGAAGGTTATGGAATGTAAAACAACAAAATAAATGTGGTAACTTCTGCATGAAGTATATGAAGGAGATAAAGGAGTCATAATGGCTAAGATCAGAAATCTCAAAGGAGAATTTGAGAACCTAAGAATGAGGGATGATGAAAACATTTGTGACTATATCGATAAGGTTGATTAACTTGTACATGAGATGAAAGGTATTGGAATGAAGGTTGATGAATTTTATTCTTGTGATAAGATCTTGAGGACTCTTCCAAAAAGGCATAGTGAAAAGGTTTCTGCTATAGAAACATCAATTGCTAGTGATTCTTTGACAAGGAATTCTTTTCTTGGCATGCTTACTACTTTTGAGATAAGAACAAAATATCCTATTCCCCCGAAAGAAGTTGCTTTCAAAGTAGATACAAAGAAAAAGGGAAAGAATATTGAATCAAGCAGTGAGTCATCCAATGATGAAGAAGCAAATTATAGCAGAAGAGATAGAGGTTCCATAAGACCCATAGATCTAATTTCTATCAAATATTTTAATTATGAACGGTATGGACACTATGCAACAGAATGCAAAGAGCCAAAGAACAATAATGATGAAAAAAATAGAATCATAGATACAAGGAATAAGAAAGACACAGGTACTAGAAGAAAAGCAAGGATGGACAAAGCATACAAGGAAAGAAGTTCTTCCAGAGACAAAAGAGAAGCTACTATGCAAAAAATGCAAGTACTCAATTAACAGTGATGCTAGTTTTTCAGACAATGATAGAGATGAATTCCTATTTATGGTTAAAGAGAAAGATCCAGTTAAGAAAATGACTCCAATTATTCTCAAGTGTTTTAGATGTGGTAAATTTGAACATCTTGAATATGATTGCACTAGGGATGGTTATAGTTTTAGTGATGATGATTTTGAAGATGCACTTGAAATATTAGATGAGAATATTCTAATGGCTTTGAAATAAAAATAAAGTGGTCCTATAGAAGACAAGTCAAAAGGAAGGAATTATAAGGACAAAAGCAAACAAATAGAATATTATTTAGTAGAGAATGGTTATGATCTCAAGGGAGAACTTATCTATGCCCTTGACATACTAAAGAAGGTTAGAAAGAAACACTCCAAGCTTGAAAGTCAGTTTCAAGAATGCAATGAAGAAATGTTATTGCTCATAGAGGATTTAGAGAAGTCAAAGGCTAAGGCAAGCAAGTTCAAGGATAAGTTAGAAGCAAAGATTTTGGAATGTGATAAGTTAACACAAGAAGTGGCTACTCTAAAAGAAGACTTAAAGGACTCCAAGATCAATATGAAGAGTTTCACAAATAGCTCTAATAACTTGGATAAGTTCATCTGTGGAAAACAATGAACATCATGCTCAACAGGTCTTGGATTTGGAAAGGTTCAAAAGAAACAGGAAAATGAATTTGCTTCAAGTCTTGATGAAAAAGAAACTTCAGAAGAAGATACATCAAAAGAAGACAATTTAAGTTAAAGTGGGACATCAGAGGATGAGTTGGACAACAAAGAGTTCAACAAAGAGAGAAACAATGCACAAAGAAGATACAAATGGAACAACAATCAAAACAAGAGACCAATGAGGTCAAGACAAGGAGGATTCAATGCAAGATACTTTTCATGTCATAGGTTTAGAAACATGGCTTCACAATGCAGGACTCATGAAATATAGATATATGGAAAATAATAACTTTTTCAAGGTTATTGCTACTCATGTAATGAGTTTGGTCACAAGGCAATGAATTGCAGGATTAATGACAAAAGAGGATATGGCTTCATTAGGAGAAATCCTAAGATAATTGCACATCCAAGGAATAATAACATTAAGTATTATAAGTGCAATAATGATGATCACATAGTAAGATGGTATAGATAAAAAATATTCTTGAAACAAGCATGAACATGAATAAGAACATGAACAGGAACATGAACAGGGATAGGAATATGAACAGGAATAGGAATATGAATAAAAATAGGAATATGAACATAAATAGGAATATGAACAGAAATAAGAAGATGAACAGGAATAGAGACTCAAAAAATAATAAGAACAAGAACAAGGATGAGAACCGAAACAGGAACATGGATGAGAACAAGAACAGGAACATGAACATAAGTGATGACAGGAACATGGATGATAACTTGGAAAGAAATAGTGAGAGGATTCAGAAGACTCACATAAGAAGAGAGAAATATAAAGGCATAGATTTGTGCTTTCGGGGAGTAGAAATACTCCCACCCCAGAATTAACCACCTCAAGTGGAGGTGGGGGAGGGGCTGAGATAAGAGGCTCATTCTTAGCCCCGAACCCCAAAGGTGACCCTTTGCCATTGATGTCAAACATGGAGAGATTTGTGTATTGGGGAGAGATTAGATATGAGATTTGATATTTGAGAGAGAATTAAGCCAATGGGAGCAAAGTACCAGGTGGAGCATAAAATAAGGTCAGGTTTCAGTAAAATGAATATGGGTTGCCATCAATGACAAAGGGGGAGATTGTTGGACATTTTGAGTCCCTAAGCTAAAAGTTGTCATTGATGTCAAAAAGGACCTATGTAAGTAAGCACTATGATTTTCCTCCATAAAGAGCTTCATGAGAAGCCAAGGTTTTGATCAAAGGTTCTAGAAGGGATGCATGGCATTTTGTTCCAAAAGGAGCTTCAAGGGAAGTTTAGCAAAAGGTTTTTATGAAAAACAAAGAAGGCAAGGAAAGGTTTTATTTAAAACTAATCGATGGTAGATTTGAAATGGGTTTTTCTTAAAACCCAAGTTGGCTTTTCGTTTCATCGAAAAAGGTGCCCTGGTGATGGAGAAATTGAATTTTAAATGTTTAGTTTAAATTTTAATTTATTTAAAATTAATATTAAAATTTTAAAATTAAATAAAAGGTTTTTCCCTTCTTTCTTATTGGCGTTGTCGATGTTATGAGGGAAATGTTAAAAGTGCTGATGTATTCACATTGAAGGATGGCTTATATAAATAAGCCAAAGGTTTTCCATGATTTTCAAAAACAAAAAGTACTTCTACATCCGAATATTGTGTAGTGAATTTCGTGGAGTGTGACATGGGCAGTTAAGTTGTGGACGGTTAAAGTTTTGGTGTCTTGTGAGGAAAGCACACATAGTTTAAGGAAGAGAGTTCCTAAGGCACTCACGTGGACAGTATTAGCTCACACGGCTTAGCTGTCGCTTGGCAGCACGGTGGGCAGAGGTTCGAAACGCCAAAACCTTTCGAGGGCTCCTTTGAGGTATGCAATCTGACTTTGATATTTGCGGGGGTTGATATTTTTATTAAAATATTTTCTTGCTAAGGTTTCATTATGATTTTTTTAGGAGATATAAAGTTGAGCAAACTTTAATATTTAATAAGATTTGATATTTTATTAATGTGAGATATTGCCTAAGAAAGCTTTGTGATTATTTTTGAGTGCAAAATTTTTGAGAGGAAGGATATAAAATATTTGATTTATTTTATGGTATAAGTGGTTTGTGAAGTGACAAGGTTATGCAATGATTTGATTTATTTTATTTTATGGTACAAGTGGTTTTAGGAGTGATAAGGAAGTTGTGCATTAATTCTTGAGAAGGTTTTCTAATTAAAAGCCTTGGTGAATATAATTGTGAAGTGCAGTAATATTTATTATTTTGTGATCTTCTAACCCTTGTGAAGATTAGCAAAAGAATATTGTGATTGTGGCAGATTTCCAAAAAAGCTTCTTCATATTCATTAAAGGTATGGGCACATCCTCCTATTGATTGATTATGGTGGTTTATTTCTGAAAATGTCTTTGGAGTGAAAAATGATTGATTGTTGTTTCCTTTTCGAAAGTGATTGCTTTAATGCTTCAAGATTTTCTAGATTGAGAGTTGTGATTAAACATTGTTTTATAAGCATTTTTGTTGGAGCTCATTGGTTGTGCAAAGAACTTGAACTTGAGTTAGAAAAGAACATGAGTATCATTGTTATGTGAGATTTATTGTTGAGAATTTTTGAAAATATTTTGAGTTGATTGATACATGCTTGGACTAGGGTTTGTGAGAAAGGTTTGTTCATTGAGGTGCTTGGTTGAGTTGAGTTGATTGAGCCTAGTCAAGTGGATGCATGTGGTTGTTCAAGTTGCATAAAACAAACTATTCTATATTCTTGATTTGACTTGAGATTGAGATTTGAGTATAGAACATATAGAGTCTCTAAAAATTCTCTTTATGCTTCTATGATATTGATTTGAGTTGAGATTGGGATTTGAGTATAGAACATATAGAGTCTCTAACAATTATCTTTATGCTTCTATGAGATTTATTTGAGTTAATATTGGGATTTGAGTATATAAAATATACAGTCTCTAACAATTCTCTTTATGATTCTATGATATTGGGCAAGTTCTATGTGAGCTTGTTAAGCAGATTTGAGAAAAGTCTTTGAGAAGGCTTGTGGACTGATTTTGAGTAAGTTTTTGTGGAAGCTTGCTATGCAGATTTGAGCAAGTCCTTGAGAGGACTTATTGAGCAGATTTGAGCAAGTCCTAGATAGGACTTATTGAGAAGATTTGAGCAGGTTTTGTGTGGACCTGTTGAGCATATTTGAGCAAGTTTTGAGTGAGCTTGTTAAGTAGATTTGGACAAGTTCTGAGTGAGATTGTTGAGCATATTTGAGAAGGTTCTGAGTGAACCTTTTGAGATAGAGATTTGGAGGTGATAGAGTATACAGGATATAGTCTCAATGGATAGAGATCCAGTAGCCAGGATAATTGAAGATAGATCTGAGTGAGGAGTCTTCAAGTGGAGAGAGATCCACCTGTCAGTGCAGTAGAGAGACAGAGTCTTCTAGAAGATCACTAGCCAGAGCAGAAGGGAAAAGAGTTATCCTGTGGAAGAGATCCATGAACTTGATATTAGGGGATCAACATCTTCTTTGGACAAAGGTCCATAAACATTGTAATTGGGAAGGATTCCTAAAGATATTGATTAAGAAAATTTTAGTAAAATATTTTCTCCGTGGAGTAGCCCACATTGGGTGAACCATGTAAATTGTGGTGTCTCTATTGTGTATGGTGTTTTTTGCATTGCTTTGATTACTACTATTGATACTGCTATCTATACACTACATAATATTGAATTGAAAGAATAAGTAAAAAGGGGTCTTATACTGTTCACCCCCCTCTCAGTATAATATTTTGTTCTTCATGTAATATGAACACAATTTTAACATGATCGAGTGATCCTTTGTTGATTTTATTATTATTATTGATATTATGACTACCCCCTCAAGCGATGAGTCGATGAGGGAAGGACAATGAATAAAATGATGAGTCGCTTGACCAAGACGAATGAATTAGATCTTTTAAAGAGGTTTTATTTTTTGTTATATGGTAAGTCCCATCTCAGGTGTGATCTCAACCATTTTAGTAATTGTGCATCTCTATCCCACAGAGCGGTCTGACTAATGACCTTATTAGGAAATCAAGATGATAGCAATTGTATTCAAGCTTGTGTTGAATAACTACATTTGATGATTTGTTGAAAAATGTTATAGCAGAAATGAGATGGATACCTCATTCCCATGGGGTAGTCTGACAACCATGGCCTTCTTCGAGATTAAAGTGAAATATCTCAATTTAGCTATAAAAAATCTGCCTCAAATTGCCTTATGGTTACTTAGTCATCTTGTCAGATTGCATGGAGCGCCAGTCGTTGCAACCACCAAGTGTATAGAGAAAATAACTGGCTATGAGGCACATTTGAAAATTTGATGTTATTTGATTTTTTCATTAATTTGAATTTTATATTGGTTTGATTTTTGATTTTATGTGATTTTTTTGGTATTTATGCACTTTTGATTGTTTTGGATCAATAGGTGTGCTTGTTTTTCCATTTTGGGGTTCCTTATGGTGAGGAATTGAGTCTTTGTCTTTCTACTTTGAAATCACTATCAACTGGAGTGACCCCTAATTATCATTTTGTGGTATCTGTCAGAGTCAATGGCCAGAGAGTGTAGGCCACTGACGCCAACAGAGGTCGAGGCATAAATGGAAAATATAAAAGAAAATAATTAGGGTTTGACTTTATTGTTTGCCAGTTGTTAGTTTTGTTTGTGAGCTTTGAGGTGAGAGATAGTGAAAGTGACATCGAATTCTAATGAGACTACCAGGCGTGATGGTAGACCAGGGTGAGGCATCCATGAGCGAATGAGTCGAAGCTTCACAGGTATCTCTCTTAACCCTATATTTTATTTGTTTAATTAACTAGTAAAATGAACCTCATTAATTAATTGGTAAAATAACCAAATTAAACCCATTGGAAATGAACCAAACCAGTAAATAGGCTTAGTTTAGGTATAATTTTAGTGGATTCTGCTTAGTTTTTTTACGTTTTTTCAAAATTTTTGATGTTTTTGGATGATGGTGGATGCCATTAGCGTATCGCCTCATGGCCGCTAATGACCAGAGCAACCCCCAATTGACCAAGAGGGGTCGCTGCTGCTGTTAGCAGCTAGCTTGAATACCAATGGTCAATTTTTTTATTGTTGGTAGCTGGCTGCTATTGTCTTTAGTGGTTGCTATGTGGCCACTCTTGGGATGAGAGATCGAGCAAGCTTTGGGAAAATTTTGAATTTTTTTTTTTGCATGATTAATTGATTTTTTTGCATTTTTGAAGTGTGAATTTTGGTTTTTTTTTATTTTTTTAGGTGCATTTGCTTATTATGCTTGTAGCCTTAGGCTATATTAGTTTTTTTTACACATTTTTGTATTTTATTACCCTATTTAGCTTTTTAAGTGCATTTAATTTAGATTTTAATTTACACCTTTAGCTCTTGTTTGCACGGGCTTGGGACCCTACTTTGCTCGTGTGGCTACTGCCCCATATGGATGACATAGATTAGGATTGGATTGATGCCCATGAACTACAGTACATCATGATGCTACTGACGATCATGTCAGACCAGGCCTACCTCATTGCCCTAGCACACAAGTGGGATTCCTAGACTAACACCTTCCATATCCCTACTAGCGAGATGACTATTACATCGAAGGACATATATAGGATCTTTCAAATCCCTTTTGATGGAGTCCCTATTATGTCCTCTCCTATCGATTCCAGAGATGTTGTCTTCATGAGGGTATTTGGAGCACATGCAACTACAACATTTGGAAACTGCCATCATGGTGGGATCTCTGTGGATCAGTGGTATTGGGAGGATGTCTTCCCATGATGGTAGGATGTTTTGATGCATGTTATATGTAATAAGATTTTACCTGATTGCTCTTGATTGAGGTTCCCATGGAACTTCCTAGCTATGGTTTAGGATTTTATGGACAACAAGACACCCATCATCATGGCTTTGGGGAGCACACTGTTGGCCCAATGCTATGATGAGCTCTATAGGATTCAGTAGCATGGACAAGTCAGTGTCATTTGTATCCCGCTCCTTCAGATTTTGGAATGGAAGCACATCAGGGTGGACTTCATAGGAGGATTTTCTATCAATATTACTGCTATTGTAGATGTGGCTCAGTGTTACAGAGGTAGGTGGTCTTGAGAGTGCAATGAGTGCAAGAGTTAGTGCCATGCAGGGGATCTTTCTCACTATGTAGCGACTCTAATTGGCCTATAGGACAAGGATATTATATGGAGGCCTTATCATGAGTGCCCCACTTGGGCAGAGGTAGACATATTCACGGATTAGAATAGGCATGACCTATGGGTTATCAATTACAAGGGCAACATCAAAGAGTTTTTCCATTATTCTCAGGTGATTCGATAGTTTGGCATATAGTAGAATGTACCTCTCCAGCCAATTTTGTATAGACAGGTCATTGTAGAGAGGGATATACCACCTACTCGAGTTATAGTAGTTATAGAGGATGATGAACCTCCTATAGTGGATGTTGGTATAGCATATGTTAGGGTTACTGAGGTGTATATCTAGTGGTGGGTTACACGGCTATGGTAGGGTGGCAACAACTTAGGTCGAGATTGGGATGAGGCAGTTGTAGAGGATCATGATGAGCATTGAGTGTGGGCCCAGATAGAGGACTAAGGACAAGATAGAGTGGAGTAAGTAGTAGACCATTCAGTAGTAAAGGAGTAGGTAGCTCCTGATGAGGAGGAGGAATTAGCCCCAAATGAGCTGGAGTCTCCTCTCTGAGCTCAGTTGCATCGCATAGAGATTGAGCTTTAGGTAACTCTTATTCAGGTTTTATAGTGGGACTCTACTATTACTAGGCTTCAGACAAAGATCAAGAGCTTTAAGGGGGAGAGGGCCACCCTCCAGGCATAGATTGACTCAAAATATATTAGGATAGAGCATCTCACTATCAAGCGGGATGCTACCTGAGGAAAGATTTTGCCAACTACTACAGTTGTATAGGAGCTGAAAAGTTTGGATCTAGGTGCAGAGGTCAGGTTCCTAGGGGGTCTCTTAGAGGACTGAGATGCTCATATTATAGGAGATGTTGCATACATTACATCTCTACATATATATATTTGGATGCTAGACACCATTAGCTAGTTCAACCCTAAGCGAACATTGGTCTACAAACGGTGAACTTTGCCATATAGGTAGATATGTAACCAATTACCATACATTGTTCTACTACCATCTAGGTATTCATAGTCCCAAAAAAATTATCTTTTATCCCACTCTATACCTCACTCTACCACCAACCAGGAATTCATAGCCTTGATATAGGTTATTTGAATCACCTAATCACTTGAGCCTTTTTTTCTAATAATAGAAATTTTAGAAGCACTAGGATCTACTTTTGGGTTAGGGATCATAATGGAAAAAATGAGGGTGAGCATTCAAATTATTTTTGTCAGAGAACCAAACTACAATGGTTTTATTTCTCCTAATATATAATGTCTTTACATTATTTTCATTAAGGCTATATCCTTTTGCACTACTTTCAGATTAACTTATTTTACCCCAAAATAATGGATATACACCAAATAGTTGATTATACCAATCTTGGATTCATTGAGTTCAGAGCAGGATATTTCATTAGCAAACTATGTAGAAAGAACTCCCTCAATTAGAGTAACCAATAATTGGTTGCACTTAGCTAATCTAGGCCAAAGAGAAAAAATACAAAACAAAAATGACCAATAGAAAGTAAAACAAAAATGGAATGAAACAAAACCAACACACCAAAAACTTAAACCATAAAACTATGTACAAGGTTTATTAATGGCAAGGCGCATAAGGGGTCAAACCCAAAATGTACTTGTAAAAATTTATGCGAATCCATTTTGAAACCCTGGCGAATCTTGGCCAACCTCATGTCGGAGGAAATGGCAAATTACCTTATTTTTCCATAAAAATTTGTAAAAAATTGGTGAATTTAACTGTTTTGGATGGATCGGATGAAAAACACAGTATGGATAGGGTGCAAAATACGATTCAAGCTTGGACTAGGTGCAACACATGATCCAAACTCATACTGGGTGTACAACATGATTCGGGTTTAGATTGGGTGCAATACACGATCCAAGCTCGGATTAGGTGCAACACATGATTCGAGCTTAAATCGGGTGCAACACACGATCCAGGCTCGAACTAGGTGCAACACACGATCCAAGCATGGACTGGGTGTATATTAAATTTGACAAATAGACCATGTGCAAAGAAAGGATCGGGTAACAGATCAGGTGGAAGAAATATCCGATAGATGGATCGGGTGGAAGAAAGATCTAGATAGATGGATCGGGTGCAAGATAAGTTTTGGCTAGCAGTCAGGTAATTTAGTCCTTTATGGGCGGGGAAATAAAGTTTGGCACCCCGGTATATATGTCACATATCGGGTGTAGATAATACTCCATCCTCGTACTGGGTGTAAAACAAAATCTGGCTTGACCCTACCATGCATCACATCGCCACATGCATGTCCACTAACATGTTGCCACGTGTCCACCCCACTCAATTTCATCTATAAAAAGGCATCAATAGTTGTTTTTTAGGCTTTTTTCTGTTGCACGAGATCAGAGCGAAGTTGTGAATCCTTCCCTCCCCCAAGTGACCATTACCCCACACCTTTCTAGAGTGATGGCCACCATGTCCACAACCTCACAAAAAATTCATTCAAAAATCAAAGTTGCATCGGATTTTCAGAGTACTTAACGGTAACCACACCTGAGACAGACCATTCATGGGTTCAGGATGCAGGTTTTGGGGGTTTGACTTCTATGCCCCAATTTAGAATAGATAAATTTATTCTACACAATATCATCCAAGGCTACGACAATGATCTTGGGGTCGTTACTCTATCTGTACAGAATAGAAAACTATATTTTACAATCAAACCCTCTGATATCCAGAGGTTGATTGGTCTTCCACAGAAGGGTGTCGGTCCAGTTTCACAGAAGTTAATTCTCTCAAAGAAGGATAAGGCTTACCTGGTGAGCAACTACGATATCTCTCTGAAATTATTGTCAGGTATAATTCTCTTCAGTTGATTATCTTAAATTTCACAATTTAAAATTTGTTGTCACCTAATTTTTTTGCAACGTCTACGATGAAGTCCAAGAGAGGGTTAACTAATAACTCAGTTTCCAACAATGATTTCAAGTCAATTCTTGAATTTTTCCAAGCAAGACTATTTTTTCTTGGAAGAACGGAGATTCCATTCTGGTCATTGGCTTATATTATTCATTGTCTAGAGTACCACAAAATATTCGACTGGTGTACATATATTTCAGATCGAATCAGATTAGAGCTCTATATTATTCAAACAAAACAATCAGACAAACCTCACACGATCGCCTCTATAAATTATATTTTAGCACTTTACTATGAAAGTTTTCATAATTTGCAGGATACTGGTTCACCAACTATAGTGCACCCAAAATTACAAAGCATTGCTATGACTACCGAAGAGTTGAAGGTAATTATTCTATTTTTCACCATTAAATAATTTTTATATTTTAGCTTGTTTTTTATTTATTTTTTAACTTTTTTTTACACCTAAATGCAAAATAAGGTAGTCATCGTATAGATAAAAATGATGCTAGTGTCAAAGGTCATATTCCAGAGGATGGTGCTGATTTAAAAAGCACAATTTGTAAATTTCAACCACTGTAGAGATCTAATAAACGCTAGAAGCTAGCTTCTTCTACTGTTTCTCATCAACATGTGCAAGCACATACCATGGAATGTGAATCCAGTTATGTCGCACCAATGATGGGTAAGTTTACTATTTCGAGTTTTCTTGATTCATTACCATTACTATTTAGTTGAAATTATATCTATTTTTTCATTTTTTGTATGTTTTCAGTTTTACGCCACACCCCCACACGCACTCGCACCCAGTTGTCTCCATAGGCTGAAGGGTAGCAGGAGATCTCTTCATCGGGTAAGTGATTTTTTACTGTTATGTACTAATTTTATCCACTTTAATTTTGTTTAATAATATCTTGTTATAATGTATTTAGGTCCCTCCTAACAATTTACTAAAAGAAGGAAGGAAATGATGTCATCGCCACCACCACCACCACCACCAACAGGACAACCTCAACAATGACAACAATTAATGCGAGGTCAAGTTGCTAGAAAACAGCTTGTTGGACCGAGATCACGGGTGGGACCCACACCATCCAAGACACAGGGTTCTACATTTCCAACCTTGTCATTTTCAACTGGTTGTTCATTGAAAGATGTTTCGACCTCCGGATTAGATGTGCCAACATTAGATCAAGATTATCTTTTACAGGGGAACATTGAAGGGTTTAAAGTGTCAGAGATGTTTCAAGGACTACAAGAACAACAAATTCCTATAGCTGAGCTAATTTCATCGTCACCTTTTGACACCTCCGATCCTGGTCCTGAAACTGAGGATGAACAAGTTACTTTTTTTGAAAAGAATTTGGTTTCTAATAGTTGTTATACACTGATCCAAGATGTTTTGGTTAAAAATGTGAAGGAAATGAAGGATTGAGAATTTTGGGTAAAGATCCTTATCAAGGAAATAAATGCCCGCTATAAAAATTATGATAAAAGGGAAGAAATTTTCTCCTCGATCAGAAACCAACCTGAGAAGCTTGTTGGGTTGTTACATCAAGCTCAATCAGGATCGGTGAACCCTTTTGTGTCTTATGATGATCAAATTTTAAAGACTATGTTGAACAGGTTAGAGAACCTGAATGTTGAAGCCCAAGCGTATTACAACCTATGGGCTTCTGATAAGAAGAAAGTTTTAATCGATGATGCTGCAAGAGATGTTGCTGAGGTGAGACTTTAGATGCAATCAAATTTATCATTATATTTTGTAATATAACTCTCGACTAACTAAGGTTTTCTTTAATTTTTTGCAGGCAAATTTTTAGAATTTACAGAAACAAGTTGATTTCATGGTTGTTAATCTCGAGGTTGCAAAGAAATCAATCTTAAATGCAATAGCAATGAAGGAGACCTTACAGGCTAAGGTCAGGGATAATAATTATTTAAAAGCAATTATCATGGAGCACAAAATGGATCCAAATATCTTGCTTAAGAAGAAGCTTAAACAAAATGAACATGTAGTCCTTGAGGATCCAACCAAAGAAGATAGATTATTGATGGGGAGCTTACAAAAGGCAGAGGAAGGCCTCATCAGAATGGGAGCACTAAAAGGGCCTACATAGGTTATTGGTACAGAAGATAAGGGAAAAGAACCTGCAACTTCAAAAGCATCTCAAACTCAAGGAGATGCAGATATACAAGGAGCATCTCAAACTCAAGGAGATGCAGATATACAAGGAGTGACTAAATCTCAAACTCAAGCCCTAGGTGATCCATGTGCACAAGGAGCGACTGAATCTACCCCTGCTCACCCATGATAAAATTAATATATTGTAAAATATTTCATAGTTGATAGCAAGTTCTATTGTATTTCTGTGAACAATTTTGTACAATGTATATTTTCTATGCAAATAATGAAAAAGGCTTTTATTAATTTATCTTCTATCACTCAGAGGTTGTTTCCATTTATATTCTTGTGCAATTTTTAAATTTAGAATGATTCAACTATATTCACAATTACAATCTGAAAAAATAAACGATTCAACTATATTCACCATTCAACTCAGTTATGCCATACATTAATATCAGTACACTAACAATACTATAACAAAAACCATATATTTTGAAAGACAATGTTGTAAATCGGTTATGAAAGTCAATGTTGTGTTATAAATCATAAAACATATAATTTGAAATACAATGTTGTGTTATAAATCATAAAGTTACAATTCAGATAGATGAAACAATCTTGTGATGACAAATAAACATAAATTTATAGATGAAAATGATAACTAACAAATTCATATTGATCAATGTTGTAAAATCTTGTAAAAATTACAATTCAAGTAACTGAAACAAACAAATACTATGATATAAAGGCAATTAAAAATATTTCAAAAACAACAATGGGATATAAAACATTAAAATTTATGAATAATCAAATTTTGTGAAATCTAACAAATCTGAAACAATATTGTGAAATCTGATATCAAATGAATTCAAATTTATTAATGTTGTGAAATACTAGAAAAATCACAATACTGGATAAATCACAAATCAGGTAGCTGAAACAAACACTTCTCAGCTTGTCCAGAATCACTATTGTGAAATCTGATATCAAATGAATTCAAATTTATTAATGTTGTGAAAAACTAGAAAAATCACAAATCACAAATAGCTGAAACAAACACTTCTCAACTTGTCCAGAATCACTATTAAGCATAGCAGATATATGTGTCTCCACCATCTGATCACTAAAATCATCATTATCCTCCTTATCATTCGTATTCCCAGTACCCCTTCTACCTGCAAGGGAATTCCAATATGCCAATGCTCTATCATAGGGAAATGTGTTCAACTGATACGATGACACATAAATTCTCAAACAATTTTCTAAATTTTTGTCCAACTTGTTGCGGAGTTTAGATTTAACAAAATATAGTGCACTGAAAACCCTCTCATCTTCCACAGATCCCAAAATCATTGTTTGACATAATTCATATAAACAAAAGTATTCACTAATAGTATCTTGTAAGACACTACTTGGATACAATTTTTGCCACAAACGTGCAATGGAACCAGTCTCATGGATGTTACTCAAAAGTGATGTTTTCTCAACCATTGTTCCACCAAAATGTGATGATTGTTGTTTTAAAAGATCTTTGTTGAGTATACCTTTGATTTCAACACCATTGACTTCCACACTTTTACTGAAATGCTTAATAAGTATGAGCATATATTTAATAAACAACTCATGTGTAGAATTGTATTCAGTACAAGGACCCCAAAACATGGGGTTAACCACACCCATGGCCTCAAGCAACTCATCTCTTTGAAACCTTTCTCTTATCTCTCTTGTCAATTATTCTGCTATTTTAAACAAATTTGTCTTAGTTTTGTGTAAAACAACTTCAAATCTATTGTGTGTTATAGGAACTTGTTCAACATCATCAACAACTATACTTGATTGCCTTTCAAAACAATACAAAGGTATCATATTTCCATGAACATTAATACAAAGATGATCATTGATGTCAAACTTCAAAAAGCTTTTTGGATCATTCACGTTTGTCAATGTATTCCAACCATCAAACAAGGGATCTGTAAAATCTGCTTTGGACACATATAACCTATCAATAATCACACATATTTGCTTTCTCATCCTTATGAAATCAACGATATAGATGGATCTCTCTTGTGCAAGTTTAATCAATCTATTCATTTCATGTAACATTGGAAGAATACCACATAACGTTAAAAGGGTTTCAAAGTCAATCAAATGAAACAACAAATATTTTGCCTTATCAACTGCCCTATGATTTGCGTACATAAACCCTATTAATGATTGATATTCTTTAAAAACTCTGTGTGCAGGTTGATATAATGAAATCCACCTTGTATCCACATATTTTAACAATTTTTTTCCTTTTGTAACTCCTAGTGCAAACTGTTGAAACTCTGCAAACCTTTTTGGACTGCAAGAAAAATAAGAATGTATTTCACGAATAAGGTCTTCCACTCTCGCAACATTTTCAAAAGAGCTCACGATTTTATATGCTAGATTCACTCTATGAGCCATGCAATGAATGGGTATCATATATGGGGTAACTGAGGTTTGGAGATGAACACAAAGACCATTCTTGTGCCCTTGCATTATAGCAGCACCATCAACTCCAATGCATATTAACTTTGTGGCTATCTCTATATCATTCATTCCCGTAATATCCTTTAAACTACTCACAACCACATTATAGATGTTTTTTGCATTTGAACTTTCCACCATCTTATGTAATCCTAGCAAACTAGGTTGCCTTACATGATTTTGAAATGTGTACACATGCATGCAAATCCATGATGTGTTGTCCACAACCATCACCTCATCAATAGAAAGTGATATGAATCTGGCAAGTTTTACTTTCTCCCTCAGGTCCTCCTTCTCAACTAATGATAGACATTTTACCATTTCCCAACCACTTCGATCTGACCAATGGGAACTAGGAAGGTTTTGCACATCGGCTATTTGAAATAGGTGCTTATAATCAATGAAATCGGACATGGGTCTACCCTTTTTGAGAATACTATATACAACAGCCAACTGTAAACTTTTTGAAGCTAAAGTGATCTTATGAATTTTTTGAAATTGGGTTTTAATCATTCCACATTTCCCAACAAGAGATTGTTGTTGCTTTAAGTGATTGTCATATTCTATTGCATATCTGACATGCATACATTCTGATGCATCCTTCCACCTAACTTCTTTATTAATTTTACCATCACTTCCTCAAACTTTTACATAAACTTTGCCAACATGTTTTTCTATTGTATCTAACTTATTTTGCAGCCTGTGATCCTTACCTAGTTTCCAACTACAAATTTTGCATCTACATTCTTTTTGATCGAATTGGTTGTCCTCGGATAGGATAGGCTCTATCCAAGGAAATTTTTCTTCTCATTCATATTTAAATGCCCTTCCAATAGCCCAGTTAGATGTCTTTCTCTTTTTAGTATTTTTGCTTGAAGATTCAAAAGAATTTTGTAATGTATTTGATTTATCGCTTTCATTTTCAACTAGCATGTCCTTTTGAGGAATATCTTCAAGTGTTTTTTGGATGTCATTGTTAAGATAATTTTCATTAGAAGGCATCTCTTGGCGAGGAATATCTTCAAGTGGAGGCATATCAGGGTCAATAGGGTATTTTGCATAGTAGCATACAATAATATTCTTTATCATTTTTGGATTTAACAAAAAAACTTACAAACAAGAATATGATTCATATCATCATGAAATATGGACAGAGGCACATATTGTGAGTTAACTATTTGAGGAAGAAAGCATTATTTAAAATAATCATGGAATATACAACTAACTATTTAGAAGTCAAAAATCATTTGTACCTTTAATTTTCTCGGATGTCGATGGCTCGTTGGATTTTGACATATTGCTAAAATAATTTAGGATACTCTTTTCAGCAGAAGATTTGACCCCCTTCTTTGCATTGCCAGTAGGTGACATTTTACTTGTAAAGAAAATATTTTTCAATTTAGAAAAGTAATAAAATGTTGAAGAGATCTTAATTGTGTGAGGGCTCAAGATAATATAGTAATTAGAATAAACATATGGTGGGTTGGTAGAAAATACACATTGTTGAGTGGAAATTTTGCCCAATTACAAAATCACCATCACAATCAGGATTTTGATTAGAAAATCCTCTCTTGCAAAGAAATGAAATTTCTCCAAGGTTCCTTTTACTTAACGTGTGCTTGTAATCTTGTGAAGATGTGTCAAAAATGTTAGGAATACCTTAGTGATTTGCAAGTAACTATTAACAAGGGGACTGTGTTGGTTTATTGTATTATGCTATTCTATTTATTGTTCATGAAACTTTAAAAAAAGGAAGTGTGATTGGCCCTCATATTACCATGGTGTAAATACTTTAGTTCATTTTATTTTGAATAATTTTAAGTAGATTTTTTTTTTTTTGATTAAGTATATTTTAAACAAGTTTTATCTTGCATTAAACCCTACTTTAAGCATGAAATAGAAGATTAAAATCTATCTCTAAATGTGAATCTTAAATGATGAAAGGATTCATTTTATGTTGCTTTGAGCATGAAAATAAAATGAATCTACATGAATGACTTGGTAAATGAAATAGCCTTTGGCAATTCATAGAAATTACCCCTCTTTTATGAAATTATAATTTTCATAAAGAGAAGTCAATTTATTGCTCTAAAAACAATAGCTTTGAAATGCCCTATAAATTACCTCCCTTCAATGAAATTATGATTTGGTGTATTTATTTAGCTAGATGATGGATATATGCTTAGATGGTATGTTCTAGATGTATAGATGCACTACTTGTGATGTATGCATATATGGATGCAGTGTTATTTGTTAAATGCATGTTGATATTTGATCTAATTGTATGCATCTGACTTATGTTGTTATGATATTGCAAATGCAATATGTGTAATGCACTATTTACATGATTATGATCTAATGTAAATGAACTTGTATGCTTTAATCACTTAAAACATAATGAATGAATATGAAATGAGTTCAAAAATATAATGGGTGACACCACAGAATGTAAAACAATCATGAATGTAACTGATAACTTTAAACATAAGAATTAATCATTTAAGCATCTAGATGTGAGATGAGATGATGTGATATGTATGTGTTTTCTTTATAAGCTCTTGTAAATTAAAATAACTATACAAAATAGTTAGTGGTCATCTAAATACATTGCTGATATTTATCTAGTATCTATCCTATTCATGCACACTGTTTAATGAACAAAACCTCATAAAGAAAGTTGATGATTTGATTACTGACACAATTTGTTGCTATTTCAAGATTTTTGAGGTTTTCCATGAGACTCAAACACCATAGTTACTCCATCAAAAGATATATACAGACCATACAGGACTCCTGAAAGATAAAGTTCTTATTATGAAGACCTAGATACTCATTATCCCTGTGTGTGTAAATGAATATGTTAGATAAAATATAAGCATAACCCAATGCTAGATGAGATTCATGCAGCCCATTGTTGTATTGGGGATCCTCAAATATTCATCCTGATCCTATGTTAGACTCAATTGGATTAGACCACTAGGTGATACAGGTTACCCTAATGCCAGACGGGATTCATGCCGCCCATTGTTGTATTAGGGATCACTCAATGGTTTGTGGAGACCGACCATCTAGGGATTCAAGCTCTTCACCCCCTTATTTTATTCACATTTATTTGGGATACTTGCTCATGCTTTAGTGATGATAATCACTGCTTATTTTGAAATTTTTTTTCTTTTGATCAAGGGATTTTTTTAGTGATGATAATCATTGTTTATTTTGCTTTTGAATTTTTCTTTGTTTGGGATTTTTAATTATTTTAATGAAAGCAAGGGATTTATTTGGGTAGGGGGTAGCTTGTCCTTTTTCCAATGATCAAAATCCTAGAACATGCGCATTGCAAGGTGAACAAGTAAAAACCTTTTGCTTAGGATGCCTAGTACCATTTTTTAGTGTTCATATTTCTCTTGTTCCAACTAGGATTTTAGTGTTTTGATTAGTGATAGGATTTTGATACATACCAGGTGCTATCACAACCAAACCTCATATATCAAAAGAAAATATAACTTTATACAAAGTTTGATAAAAGCACTAGGTATGGTTGAGTGACTAGAAAACCCTAGTATATTCCTTATAGAAAAAGGAGGGGTTGTGTTGAAAAATACAGTTACACACATGGGTTATGAATGATGATGGATTTTTAGGATGCATGATTGAGGTAGAAAAATGGTGTCATTTGTAAGACTGGGAACATGACCTATCCTAATGCAAGTGCAATGGATAAAAATGCCTATGTGTAGTGCGACTACATGAATGCAAATGCAAATGTAAGATGGATAATATAATTTTTTTTGTATTTTTAATGTTTTCGATTGTTTTTGAGCTTTAATTATTCTAAATATTTTTTTGAACTTTTTGACTTTAAACTATTTTTGTGTTTTTTTATTTTTGTTTTTTACCAAAGGGCTTAAGGTGCCTTTGCGGATTTTTGTGATATGACCAAAGGGCTTTAAGATGCCTTTGGAGCCTTTTGTGATTTGACCAAAGGGCTTTAAGATGCCTTTGGAGGCTTTTTGTGAGTTGACCAAAGGTGCAATGTTACCTTTGGGGCCTTTGTGATTTGACCAAAGGGTTGACGATGTCTTTGGAGCCTTTTGTGAAGTGACCAAAGGTATTTAAGATGCCTTTGGAGCCTTTCGTGATTTGACCAAAGGATTTTAATATGCCTTTGGAGCCTTTTGTGAAGTGACCAAAGGAATTTAACATACCTTTGAGGATTTTTGTGTATGACCAAAGGGCTTTAAGATGCCTTTGGATCTTTTTTATGATTTGACCAAAGGGCTAAAGATGCCTTTGGAGCCTTTTGTGATTTGGCCAAAGGGCTGACGATGCCTTTGCAACCTTTTGTAAAGTGACCAAAGGGATTTAATATGCCTTTGGAGCCTTTTGTGATTTGACCAAAGGGTTTTAATATGTTTTTGAAGCCTTTTGTGATTTGACCAAAGGTCTTTACGATGCCTTTGGGATTTTTGTGTATGACCAAAGGGATTTAAGATGCCTTTGGGGTTTTTGTGTTTTGACAAAAGAGCTTTACGATGCTTTTGGGACCTTTTGATTTTAAATTTTTCTATTGTTTTTGTAATTTTGTAATTTTTGAATGTTTTTGATATTTTTGACATTTATTTGAATTTTTTTGTGTTTTGTTTATTTTAGGTGTAAAATGCCTTTAGATGAATAATTTTGAGAGGCTCTGGCTCCTCAACACCTTCAAGTGATGTTAGGTGATATGTACCAAGTCCAATTTTCTCATATATGATATAACGACCTATCCAATTGGCTAAAAATTTGTCTTGCAGATGCGACGGTAGGTTTGAGGTCGGTTGGTTCTCTTTAAGAACATTATCCCCAACCTTAAAGTCTCTTAGGTGGACTTTATTGTTATAAGCTCATGTTAGAAGATCCTGGTAAACATGAAGATGCTCAAGAGCATTAATGCGACATTCATCTAGAAGGGTCAATTGATCCAGGTGAGCTTGTCATGCAGTATCATCATTGATGAACTCTTTCAATGTGATGCGCCATGTTGGAATTTCCAACTATAAGGGAATAATGGCCTCAACATTATATACAAGCAAAAACAATGTTGCCCCAGTGGGCATCCGCATGCTAGTTCTGTAAGCCCATAATGCAATGGGTAATTGCAGATACCAATCCTTATGATTTTCTTTCACTGTCTTCTTTAAGATGGCTACTATTGTCTTAATTGAGGATTCTAATTACCCATTTCCCTGTGGATAATATGGCATCACAAAATTGTGCTGAATGTTGTATTTGGACATTAAAGCCCATATATTTTTGTTTTTGAATGATGTAACATTATCCGAGATTATCTTGAATGGGATCCCAAAATGATAGATGATGTTGTGAAGTATAAACTCTGCAATTCATTGTCCAATCATCGAAGTTAAGGGGATCGCTTCCACCCATTTGGTGAAGTACTTAGTGGCTATTAACATAAATGTATGTTAACCCTATGATGGAGAAGAAATATTTTTGATCATACCCCACTAAGAAAATGGCCAAGCCGCATGAATGGGCTGTAAGGTGTGAGATGGTAGGTGCATCATATTTATATGATGTTAAAATTTAATACATTACTTGAAATATTCACAAAAATCCTTCTCCATGGTGGGCCCGTAATAGCCCATTCAAAGGATGTGCTTGATGATGGCAATGCCATTGAAGTGGCCACCGCATGTACCATTATGAGCTTGCAAAATCGCCCAATCTAGTTCTTGGGGCTCTAGGCAAGGAAGGAGGACTCCATAATAGCTTAAATGATATAATATACCCCCTAGCAAGATATATATTATCACTTTCTATTTGAATGCTCATTTTTGGCATGCGACATTTTGTGTGGGATGATTCCAATTTTTAAGAAGTCTTGTAATTAGGATTGTCAATATTGATAAGCTACAACCTCAACAATTAATATGACTTATTTCTCTTGTGATTCAATATGCACAAATGCATATTGAGAAATAACCTTGTGGTGAATGATGGTACCATTCCCCATAGGACCCTACAAGATCAAGGATCCCCAAGGTGACTTCTTTAAAAAGTCTCTGGATTTATAGAACTAGCCATGGTCTAGTTCTATATGAATCATGTTGAATGATTCCTTGTTATCAAAAGCCTCACATTGCATCACTGAGTGTGAGAGCATTTTCACATGAATGGTAGTGAAATCAGTAGATGGATTATGAGGGATCAAGGATCCCAAAGATACCATAGTATATACAAATCTATTTGATGTACGAGGGATTGAATCAATGTTGTACCATTCTAGTTGGGCTAGGTAGGTTTCAACAAGCTCCTTGTAAGCTTTAAATATTGGATCCTTACATTGACATAGTCCCTTGACTTGGTTGGCTATGAGGAGGGAGTTACCGAAGATATTTAGCCTTTTGATATTCATAGCGATGGTTGTTTGGAGACCCAAGATTAGGGCATCATATTCTATGTTATTATTAGTGAAAGGGAAGTATAAATTAAATGGAAATAGAATTGGAACACCTTGCAGCATGAAAAAATAATCCTTGCACCACCCCCTTGCTCACACTTCAAACCATCGAAGAACAAAGTCATGTCAGATTTGCTTTCAGGTTCTTCAAGTTCGGGTGCTTCTAATAATGCAAATACTACATCATCATGAAGCTCTATGTTGGTAGGCATATTTTTCTAAAGAAGTGCCTCTACCAGTTGATCAACTATGACTTATCCCTTGATGGAATTTTGGCTTATGAATTCCAAGTCAAATTCTATCAATAACATGATCCACTTTGCAGTATGTGTGTTATGATATGTCTTGCTCATAATTTAATGCAAAAAAATTTGTTTGGATATTACATACGTGGTATGGCACAATATGTAGTGGTGAAATTTATTGGTTGCAAATACCATTGCTAAGAACAATTTTTCTACGTATGTGTATCCTATATCGTAGCTCATCAAGGTACAACTAATGTAATATATTGCTTGTTCTTTATCTTGAACGTTCTTTGGAGCCAACATGGTGCCTAAAGAAAAATTGATAGTGGATATATATAGCAGTAATGGCACGTTTGGTCTTGGTGGAAATAATACTTGCAGCATTCCCAGATACTTCTTGATTTTAGAAAAGGCTTGCTAACATTATTTATCCCAATGGAATGGGATCCCCTTGTGTAGCAGTCGATTCATAGATCGACATTTATCTGATGGTTGTGCGATGAATCACTTTATGGATGCTACTTTATCCTGTAAGATTCTTAGCTCTTTGATGTTAGTGGATGGGGTCATTTCTAGGATAGCCTTTACCTTTGCTGGGCCTAACTAGATGCCTCATTTAGAAATAATGAATCCCAAGAGTTTTTCAGAAGTTATGCCAAAGATACATTTCTTGGGATTCAACCTGACATTGTGCTCAATCATGTGATCAAATACCTTTGTGAGGATCTCGGCATGCTCTTCACGTAGCAATGACTTGGCCAGTAAGTCATTGATATAATCTTCTAAGATCTTGTGCATGTAGTCATGGAAAATTTATGTCATAGCTCACAGATATGTGGCACCAATATTTTTAAGATCAAATGGTATTATTTTGTAGTAAAATATCCCCCATGGAGTGGTGAACATGGTTTTATGTTGACCTTCTGGTTTAATATGAATCCGATTGTAACCAAAAAAATCGTCCATTAGGGAGAGCATCTTATGACCTGCAATTGCATCTACAAGAGCATCTATGTTGGGTAACATGAATGAATCCTTTGGTTGTGCATTATTGAGATCCTTGAAATTCATGAAAATATGAATTCTTCCATCAGGTTTTCCCATGGGCACCATGTTTGATACCCATTCTAGATAGTCGATGTGAACAATAAATACTACATCCAATAGTTTATGTAACTCATTCTTTACCATCAAAGTGACGGTTGAATGCATCTTTCTGAGCTTTTGCTTGACTAATTTCTTTGTGGGGTCTAGTGGAAGGTTGTGGACAACAAACTTCGAGTCTAGTCTCGGCATATCTTTGTAGGTCCAAGCAAAGAGACTTGGTCTCTCTTTCAATAGACGAATAATGATGGCCTATTCTTTTTGAGATAATCTTTCTTCAAACTTGATTTTCTTTGGATGAGAAGTATCATCACTGATGTCCACTTCAAAAGTCTCCTCTATTGCCATATGTGGTCCCTCCTCAAGTTGGTGAGGAGTGGGGATTAGGTGGATGTCATCTACTAGGTTTAAAGGTTCCACTGACTCATGGTCAAAACTAGTGTGATAGACATCATGTGCACATCCTGGTGCAAAATAAAATAGTTGTAGCATCTCTTCATTAGGGAAGAAATATTTAGGTTCTATAGGTGAATCAGTGCAATCCTAGTCAATTGTATCTAAGTTAAGACACAATAGTTTTGTAGGATCTACTAGGTTATGGAGTGGAGTGGTCAAATCAATGGAGATCATGTCGATAGATGGGATGTAATCTCCAGGACCACGTGGGTGAAACTCTGCATTAATTATTTGTCTTCCATCCCCAATATGAGGTTTTGGGGGTATGAGGATCTCAGGATTAGGTCTATGAATAGACGAGATGATGGGATCATTAAGCTCAAGCAACTCTCTAAATGTAGGTAGATCAAGGAAAACCATGCGATATATTTCATATAAAGTGAGCTATATTCCCCTAAAGTGAGGGTTAGTATATATTGTACGAAGTATCTCCTCTCTTTCAACAAGCAGATTGACTTGACATAAGTGACGAGGCCCAAGATAAGCCATATCGGTATCATATTCATAGTTATTATAATCTATGAAGAACCCCTCATTCCTACCCACTGGAATTAGGTGTTGATCTAAATGTTGATGTCCCAGATAAGCCATTTTATTCTCATATTCATAGTCACTGTCATCTATGAAGAATCTATTTTTTATTTCCATTGGCCCTTTGATATGGCATGCATGTCTAGGCCCAAGGTAAGCCATCTCAATTGAGTCCTATGAATCATAGCCACTCTCATTCGATATGTATCCACTCTCTGTGTTACCTACCTAAGAAATTTTTTGTATATACCGAGGCCCATGGTAGGCCAATCTGATTTCATCCTCAGAATCACTTCTGACATACTCATTTTCCTCTCTCTCATAACCATGGCTTGGTTTGTCCTCCCATAGGATGATCCCTGATGGGCATGCTTCGAGAGAGAAATTTGGATGATACTCATCGAGTGGTCTGATATTGACCATAGCCACCCATCTATAACTCAAGAAACTTATATTTTGAGTTTGATAGGAATTCCAGTCGATGTATTCCTTGAACCCCAAGCTCATCCTATCTAGGGTTGCTACCAAAAAATAATTGTGTCTTTGGATACGATACCATAGACCAAACATATTAGTAGACAGTTGGTATTACAGCTGGTATAGAATTTGATGCCCTTGCTCGTACATACCTAAACCATGGCCATGCCAATGACATAATTTTAAGTACATTAGAGCAAACTTAGGATTGGATAATAATGAACATCCATGGTGAACGGTTCATCCTCATCCTATTCAATATCAGAAGCATCATGGGCATAGTCTAAAACAGGGCAGATGAAGTTGGTTTGGTTAAGGAGAATCCCTAATGGAATCACTGTACCTATTGCAAAATTTGGGACTCTTGGTCATCCCATGTCTTATGCAGACTTAGTAATAGGCATGAAAGTCACATTCTGCACAAGATATTCACCTAACCATGTGTTGGCTAAGTGGACTATAATATATAATACATATGATGATGTTGATGAAGGATGCGAGGCAGGTTGAGGTACCTCCTCGACTATGCCTTGGCAATATTCCTCCTCTATGGGATTCAAAATTTCCATAGTTGCTATAGTTGGAAGTTCTTTAGGTCCTTCCTCCACTAAGAATGCTTTTAGCTTCTAATATTCCTTTGCCTTGGATGTTGTGGATTTATTAGAAGCACCAGTAGCTTTAGATGCAGGAGGTGGTACAGATGTGGAAAGATCACCTCATATTGATTTAGACTTGTTTTTTGGCTATGCAATAGGGGATGAAGGTCTTATATACAGTTGTGTCGATGGAAGGATGAATTCCCTCAGTAAGTTGACCTGATGCATGTATTTAAATGGCTCTCCATATTATGGAACCACATGCACTTGTCCCTCATGCACATAATTGATGCATTGGTGTAATATTGAGGGGATGCACTGCATGTCCCTTATCCAGGGATACCCTAGGAGGATGTTGTATTGCATTACCCCCTCCAATACATGACACATCATGAGGATGGTCTTATGCCCTACCTTTATAGGTAGGACAACTGTACCCACTGTGCAGCACACCACATCATTGAAAGCTCTCTATGTATAGGAGGTTGGGACAATGTTGGACCTAGGGATTTTTAAGTGCCTTATAGCCTTTATTGTGATAATGTTATTCAACAAGCTTATGTCAATTAGGACCTGATTGAAGGGTATGTCATTGATGGATGTGATGATATGCAAAGGTGAGTCTACTATGGTAGTAGGTACTACCTTAATTTCATGATCGTAGAAATGGATCACAGGCTCTTAGCACTTATGGACTTGCCCCATGAAGTTTGTGAATGCATCAAGGTTCTAGGGTTGAAGCTCAATCAATCTTAGGATTTCCTTTAAAGTTTCCCTGTGTCTTGGGGAATATTGAATGAGCTCATATATTGATAACTTGGCTAGTGTTATTTGGAGATTTTACTCTAGTCAGCTTTGGAAAGTTACCATAGGTCACAATGGTGAACCTGGAGGATTATTTTGCACTTGCCTCTGTCGAGGTGTAACCAGGATATGAATAGGAGCTTCTGGAGACTCTGGTTGGTTATATCACTGGATTATTATAACCATGTTGACTATCTCAACCATTCTGATGCACCCATGAGTGGGAGGTTTGAAACGGACTTGGTTCACTTGAGATATTTGGGGGTCTCATGATTAGGCAATGTGTTTCTAAATATGCCCATGTCTCTATTGTTTGGTGATAATGGGTTGTCAACTTTTAGCTCACCATTCTCAATCATGTTTTGCACAACATTCTTAAATTTGATACATGTTTCAATGTCACACCCTTATATTATGCGATATAGGCAATATTGATCTTTCCTATATCCCTTGGGTTTGGGATGATTAGGGTCAAGAAGTTGCATCTTAGGTAGCCTAAGTCTTTGTGCCTCGCTTAGCTAGTTGAATATTGATTACATCGACTTTGATAAAGGTGTGAAATAGCGAGGCGACTGACATTCCTTATTTTGACCTTGGTTGTTCTTTGGGTTGTAATTGGCCGATGGGGGTGAGCTTGATAGTTCTATGGTTGTTAGCTATTGCCTTCCTTTGGTGCACTTAACACAACCTGGTTGACTTGAGTAGGCTTGGCCTGATTTTTTTTATTCTTGTTGTGATTGTTATTATTCCAATCCTTTTTATTTTAGAGCTTAATGTTGAGCAAGGTGCAGCAACAGTATTGTCATTGTTGTCAACACAGTCAGATAGATCTGTTGATGCAGTGGACAGGAAGTTCAAAAGCTATTCAGATGCAGAAGACAGGAGTTCAAAGGTTATTCAGAGTATGTACAGTGATTTTCCAAGAAGACCGAAGTGGCCCATATGCAAAAGATCAAAGAAAAAAGACAAGTAAGAAAAGTGTCGCGATATCGCGACATATACAACAGGCAAGAAAAACTGTCACGATTTCGCGACATGTTGGAAGAGAGAGAAAAGCAAGGAAAAACTGTCACGATTTCGCGTGACATGTTGGAAGAGAGAAAAAGCAGGAAAAACTATCGCGATTTCGTGACATGTTGGAAGAGAGAAAAAGCAAGTGGAAAAAGCTGTCATGATTTCGTGACATGTTGGAAGAGAGAAAAGGGAAAAACTGTCACGATTTCGTGACATGTTGGAAGAGAAAAGGCAAGTGGAAAAACTATCACGATTTCATGACATGTTGGAAGAGAGAAAAGCAGGAAAAATGTCACGATTTCGTACATGTTGGAAGAGAAAAAGGCAAGTGGAAAAACTATCACGATTTCACGACATGTTGGAAGAGAAAGAGAAAGTAGGAAAAAGTGTCACGATTTCGTGACAAGTTTGAAGAAAGAGAACAAGTAAGAAAAGTGTCACGATTTCGTGACATGTCGCATTTTCACGACTAAAATAGGAGAGAGAAAGTAAGTTTGAAAAGTGTCACGATATCGCGACATGTCGCATTTTCATGACAAAAGAAAGAGAGGAAGCGTACGAAAAACTGTCATGATTTCATGACAAAAGAAAGCAAGACTTCGAGAAGTGTCACGATTTCATGACAAAAGCAAAGAAGTAAAGTACGAAGCGAAGTGTCATGATTTCATGACAAAAGAGAGAAGAAGACTTAAGGAAGTGTCATGATTTCACGACAAAAGCAAGAAGTAAGTTAAAGCGAAGTGTCACGATTTCATGACAAAAGCAAAGAAGCTAAGTACGGAAGTAGAAGTGTCACGATATCATGACAAAAGCTAAGTTGAAGACTACGGAGGAGAAGTGTCACGATATCATGACAAAAGCAAAGTCAAAGTCTATGGAAGCAAAAATGTCACGATATCACGACAAAAGCAAAGACGAAGTCTATAGAGGCAGAAATGTCATGATATCATGACAAAAGAATAGAGAAAGCGTACGGAGGTGAAAGTGTCACGATATCACGACATGTATTTTCATGGCAACAACAACAAAAGAAGCTACAGAGGCAGAAATGTCATGATTTCATGATAGGTCGTAAATGCGCAAGTCAAGAAGGAGAACCCGACTAAAATGAGAAGTATGACAGTGGACCGACATCACTACGACATTTACAGGGCAGTTAGAGAGTGATTTCATACTAAAATACGAAGAGTGATCAAAAGTCAGTATGGCGATTACAGGGTCTATCGAGAATGAAATCATCAAGCGATGGATAAACCAAACATCTTCTTGAGTTGAAGCCGACGAAGACCGATGACAACGACTAAAATTAGGGTTTACAATTGTTATGAAAGCGACTAAGATTAGGATTTACAGTCGACTAAGATTAGGGTTTTCATCATAAAAAATATTGTTATAAAAGGAGGGTTATTTGGAGAATTGAGAATGGTTGAATGTGTGTGAAATACGGTCATTGTGCATAGAGAGCAAGTCGTGTCGAATCATGCTAAGTGCAAAATTTGCAAAGAGAGCAGAGTGCACAAAAGGGAGAAGACGATCATGAAGTTTGACTGTAACGAAGTAGAGTGTGCGAAGTGATTGCATAGAGAGAGCAAAGTGCACAGAGAATGCAAAGGTGAAGAAGACCAGTCAGGGTCTTGCAAAAGCAAAGGTATCTTACTGTCAAACTTATAGATTCAAATTGAAGTCCAAGTTGCAGCTTGGCATCAGGGGTTGGTGCTCCTTTCTATTGGTGCAGATAAATAAGGGGTTGGTGCTCCTTCCAGTTGGTGTTGGTAAATCAAGGGTTGGTGCTCCTTTCTATTGGTGCAAATAAATTAGGGGTTGGTGCTCCTTTCTTGGTGTAGATAAATCAAGGGTTGGTGCTCCTTCCGGTGGGTTGGTAAATTGATTGTAAAGTTGGTGCTTTGCAAAGGCTGGATTTGGATGGTAGTCCAAGCAGTCAATTTTTGAGGAGTAGCCACATTGGTGAACCTCGTTAAATCTTGTGTTGTGTGATGCTCTTTTGTTATACTTGTTGTATCTAGTAATAAGTTTTAATTGCTATGGTATTAAGAGCTATAAATTTAAGTTTAAAGAGCTACATTGATTCACCCCCCTCTCAGTGTCATTGTAAGACTAACAATTGGTATCAGAGCTAAGTTCCTGTACAAGCTTAACCGGCTAGGGTGATCTTGGAAGTAACACAATGGCAGGTGAAGCTCTTTTCATGGCATTTGAAGAAGTAAAATCAGAAAAGGAAGGAGTGAACTTGAAGTATGTGGTGAAAACCCTGAGGCTAAAGTAGATCTAGAAGGTGAGTTGATCTCTGCACTTGAAGAGTGGAAAATAGAGAGGAAAAAGAATAAGAAAATTTCAAAAAAGCTTGAGGATGCAAACGAAATCATAACCAGTCTGAAAGTACAGATAGAAGAATACAAGAAAATATCTGAAGATCTCGAAGTACAAATTACCATGAAAATAGATTATTGCTGCAAACTAGAAGAAGAGAATGTTGGTTTACGGATGCAGATAGAAGAGATGAATCACAAAATTAGTTGCTATCACAAACGCGAAGAAAGTTCTATGAAGCTGGATAAGATTATAAATGACCAAAGGCCTGCAGGCATCAAATTTGGTCCGGGTTTCATCGAAGGAGAATCATCAAATGGATCAAAGGCCAGAAATGTAGAATCCATAAAGAATGAAGATAAGAAACAGGTTGATCAAGGAAAAACGTCTCATGCAAAAGAAAGCAATAATGCCAGGCACGAAAGGAGAATTGACAATGATGGATTCACCAATGTCACACATCAAAGAAGAAGAAGACCTATGGCTCCTACGACAACATGGCAAAGACCATCACCCAGGTTCAATTATCCCTTTTTTGGTTTTTGTTTTAAATGCAATGGCTATGGACATAAAATCTCAGACTGCAAATATAATGTAAGACCAAGGAATTTCACCAGTAGAAATGCTTTTTCTCCTTTGATGAATTATACAGTAGAATGTTATAACTGTCATAATTTTGGGCACATTGCAAGAAACTGTAGAAGTACATTTGCATCAAATCAGTTTCAGGGAAGAAAATTTCAACCAAATAGGATGAGACAAAATAGAAAACTTCTCGAAAAACATGCACAAGCTATTGATAAGGGAAAGGCAAAACAAGAGCCCAAAACTACTATCAAAATGGAGTGGAAAGAAAAAGAGCGACTTAAGGAAGAAAAGGAATCCTTAATCGTACAAACAACATTTAAAGCACAGAATAAATATGTACCATGGATACTTGATAGTGGATGCTCCAGTCATATGACAGGTGACAAACAAAAATTTGAGAAGTTACAGAAATATGAAGGTGGTTCAGTAAAGTTTGGAAATAATGATGGAGCTAAGATAGTTGGCAAAGGTTCAGTTAAAATTAGTGATGGAAAAATTAAGTCAGAAGAAGTCTTGTTTGTGGATGGTTTGAAACATAACTTGTTGAGCGTAAGTCAGATTTGTGATAAAGGTCATGAAGTAGTTTTTAAGAAGTAGGGTTGTGAAGTCAGAAAAACAAATAGTGGAAAATTGATAGCAACTGGATCAAGGACATCTGGAAACTTGTACATGCTCTCAGAGACTTCAGAAGGAGCTTGTTTTATTGGACAGGAAGAAGAAAATTGGTTGTGGCACAAGAGACTCGGTCATATCAGTTTTGATAATCTAGTAAAAATCAACTCAAAAAGGGCAGTGAGAGATATTCCCACCATCAGCAAACCTGCAAACAACATTTGTGCTTCATGCCAAAAGGGGAAGCAAACTAGAGTCACATTCAAAACAAAAGAGTACTACACAAGCAAACCTTTGGAACTAATACACACTGATTTATGTGGACCCATGAGAACACAAAGCATAAATGGTGACAAATATTTTATGTTGTGCATTGATGACTATTCCAGAATGACATGGATATTTTTCTTGAAGCATAAATCAGAAGCTTTTGAAATGTTCAAGACTTTCAAAAACCAAGTTGAGAATGAAACAGGAAAGAGGATCAAATGTTTAAGATCAGATAGAGGAGGAGAATTCATTTCAAGAGGAGTTTACGAGTACTATGAAAAATACAGTATTAGGAGACAGTTTTCAGTAGCCAGGACACCTCAGCAGAATGGAGTGGTAGAAAGAAAGAACAGGATGGTGCAGGAAATGGCACGGACTATGTTGGCTGAAAGAGAGTAGCAGACAGATTTTGGAAAGAAGCAGTCCATACTATGGTGTATATCCAAAATAGGTACATGCTGAGAACACATGAAAGCAAAACTCCTTATGAGTTGTGGTTCGGTAAAAGGGCAACAACAAAATACCTCAAAGTTTTTGGCAGCAAGTGCTACATCAAAAGAACTGAAGATAATCTTGGTAAGTTTGAAGATAGAGCGGATGAAGGTATTTTTGTTGGTTATTCATCAAAAAGCAAAGCTTACAAATGCTACAACAAGAGGCTAAAGAAAATTGTGGACAGTGTCGATGTTAAATTTGATGAAGGTAGAGAACGAGTAATTAGCTATGAAAAGAACTACCCAATTTATGAAGAGGTTATTGAAGGAGATGAGGAAAACGAAACGGAAAAGATACAAAAAATTGACTCAGATGATTTAAGTTGTGATTCAGAAGTGGAAGAAAATAAGAAATTCAAAACAGGCAGCTGGCAAAAAAATCATCCTAGAGAGCAAATAATTGGAGACCCCAAAGTTGGTGTTCAGACAAGAAGAAGAGTAGTAAGTAACTACTCTCTATTATCCAGCATTGAGCCCAAAAATGTTGTTGATGCAAGCAAAGATGAAAGTTGGATGAAGGCAATAAATGAAGAATTAGATCAGATCGAGAAAAACGAAACTTGGGAGTTAGTACCTAGACATGCAAATAAAAATATAATCGGGACTAAATGGATTTTTTGAAACAAATTGAATGAAGACGGACAGGTAGTCAGAAATAAAGCAAGATTGGTATGTAAGGGTTATGCACAAGTTGAAGGCATTGACTTTGAGGAAACTTTTGCACCAGTAGCTAGACTAGAGGCAATTAGAATGTTTCTGGCTTTAGCAGTCTACAAGAATTTCAAAGTTTATCAAATGGATGTGAAATCAGCATTTTTGAATGGGAAACTTGAAGAAGAGGTTTATATTGAGCAACCAGATGGTTTCCAACTTGGTGATGATCCCAACTTGGTTTGCAAGTTGAAGAAAGCATTATATGGCTTAAAACAGGCACCCCGAGCATGGTATGCAAGGCTAGACAACTATCTCACTCAACAAGGGTTTAAGAAAGGTATGGTGGATAGTAATTTGTATGTCAAAACAGAAAATGGGCATCTTATTGTTCTTGTTGTATACGTAGATGATATCATATTTGGCAGCACAAAGATGAGTCATGTAAAGATTTAGCAAATAAGATGCAGAAAGAATTTGAAATGTCAATGATTGGTGAACTTTCGTATTTCCTCGGGTTGCAAGTTAATCAAAATAAGAAGGGCATATTTATTTCTCAAGTTAAATATGTGAAAGAGATGTTAAAAAGTTCACAATGGAGGATTGTAAGCCAGTTAGCACTCCCATGACGACAGGTTGCAAGTTGAGCAAGGATGACAAATCTCCACCTATTGATCAAACCATGTACAGATCTATGATTGGGAGCTTACTGTACCTGATAGCTACCAGACCAGATATTTTGTAGGCAGTATGCATGGTAGCACGATTTTAGGCTAATCCCAAGGAGACTCATGTGACGACAGTGAAGAGGATTCTTCGGTACCTCAAGGGTACTATGGAGTATGGGTTATGGTATCCGAAAGGTAAAGACTTCACCCTTATTTCGTATTCAGATGCAGATTGGGTAGGAGGTGTCGATGACAGAAAGAGTACCAGTGGAGGTGCATTCTATCTTGGAGACAGATTGGTCGCGTGGCACAGTAAGAAACAAGAGTCAGTTTCTTTATCGACAGTAGAGGCAGAATATATTGCAGCGACAACATGTTGTACGTAGGTATTGTGGATGAAACAAACCCTGAAAGATCTTGGTATTAGCTTCAGTGAGCCAATATCAGTTAAGTGTGATAACACCAGTGCCATTAACATCTCCAAGAATCCGGTTATGCATTCACGCACAAAACACATTGCTATCAGGTATCACTTTTTGAAGGAGAAAGTTGCGGAAGGTGAGGTTAAGTTGGATTTTGTTCCAACTACAGAGCAAGTAGTAGATATCTTCACAAAACCATTGCCCAAGGAAGTTTTTGAGTACCTTCGCAATAAATTGGGAGTGGTCACACTTCCCAAGAATTGACTAGCTACAGGGATCACATTCTCGGGGGGAGCATTTAAGTATTTGATTATCTTTTTGCTCATGTTCATGATTTTTGCTAAGTGTAATAAATTTTGCCTGAGAATGTTGTGCATGGACTCCGGGGGAGTCTGCAGTAGCCCTTTGGTATTATTGTCAAAGGGGGAGAAGAGTTACAGGAAATTGCACATGTGTTGCCAACAATTCCAAAGGGGGAGATTGTTGAGCAAGGTGCAGCAACAATATTGTCATTGTTGTCAACACGAGTCGGATAGATCTGTTGATGCAGTGGACAGGAAGTTCAAAAGCTATTCAGATGCAGAAGACAGGAGTTCAAAGGTTATTCGGAGTATGTACAGTGATTTTCCAAGAAGACCGAAGTGGCCCATATGCAAAAGATCAAAGAAAAAGACAAGTAAGAAAAGTGTCGCGATATCGCGACATATACAACAGGCAAGAAAAACTATCATGATTTCGTGACATGTTGGAAGAGAGAAAAAGTAGGAAAAACTATCATGATTTCGCGACATGTTGGAAGAGAGAGAAAAAGCAGGAAAAACTATCATGATTTCGTGACATGTTGGAAGAGAGAGAAAAAGCAAGAAAAACTATCACGATTTCATGACATGTTGGAAGAGAGAGAAAAAGAGGAAAAACTATCATGATTTCATGACATGTTGGAAGAGAAAAAGCAAGTGGAAAACTATCACGATTTCCTGACATGTTGGAAGAGAAAAAGTAGGAAAAAGTGTCACGATTTCATGACATGTTGGAAGAGAAAAGCAAGTGGAAAAATTGTCACGATTTCATGACATGTTGGAAGAGAAAGAGAAAGTAGGAAAAGTGTCACGATTTCATGACAAGTTCGAAGAAAGAGAACAAGTAAGAAAAGTGTCACGATTTCATGACATGTCGCATTTTCATGACTAAAATAGGAGAGAGAAAGTAAGTTTGAAAAGTGTCACGATATCACGACATGTCGCATTTTCATGACAAAAGAAAGAGAGGAAGCATACGAAGCAGAACTGTCATGATTTCATGACAAAAGAAAAGCAAGACTTCGAAGAAGTGTCACGATTTCATGACAAAAGCAAAGAAGTAAAGTACGAAAGCAGAAGTGTCACGATTTCATGACAAAAGCAGAGAAGAAGATTTTGAAGGAGAAGTGTCACGATTTCATGACAAAAGCAAGAAGAAGCTTAAAGCGAAGTGTCACGATTTTCATGACAAAAGCAAAGAAGCTAAGTACGGAAGAGAAGTGTCACGATATCATGACAAAAGCTAAGTTGAAGACTACGAAGGCAGAAGTGTCACGATATCATGACAAAAGCAAAGTCAAAGTCTATGGAAGCAGAAGTGTCACGATATCATGACAAAAGAAAAGACGAAGTCTACGAAGGCAAAAATGTCATGATATCATGACAAAAGAATAGAGAAAGCGTACGAAGGTGAAAGTGTCACGATATCATGACATGTTGTATTTTCATGGCAACAACAACAAAAGAAGCTACAGAGGCAGAAATGTCATGATTTCATGATAGGTCATAAATGCGCAAGTCAAGAAGGAGAACCCGACTGAAATGAGAAGTATGACAGTGGACCGACATCACTACGACATTTACAAGGGCAGTTACAGAGTGATTTCATACTTAAAATACGAAGAGTGATCAAAAGTCAGTATGGCGATTACAGGGTCTATCCAGAATGAAATCATCAAGCGATGGATAAACCGAACATCTTCTTGAGTTGAAGCCGACGAAGACCGATGACAGCCGACTAAAATTAGGGTTTACAGTTGTTATGAAAGCTGACTAAGATTAGGATTTAACGACTAAGATTAGGGTTTTCATCATAAAAAATATTGTTATAAAAGGAGGGTTGTTTGGAGAATTGAGAGATGGTTGAATGTGTGTGAAATACGGTCATTGTGCATAGAGAGCAAGTCGTGTCGAATCATGCTAAGTGCAAAATTTGCAAAGAGAGTAGAGTGCGCAAAAGGGAGAAGACGATCATGAAGTTCGACTGTAACGAAGTAGAGTGTGCGAAGTGATTGTGCAGAGAGAGCAGAGTGCGTAGAGAACACAAAGGTGAAGAAGACCAATCAGGGTCTTGCAAAAGCAAAGGTATCTTATTATCAAACTTATAGATTCAAATTGAAGTCCAAGTTGTAGCTTGGCATCAGGGGTTGGTGCTCCTTCTCTTGGATAAATCAGGGTTGGTGCTCCTTTCTATTGGTGTAAATCAGGGGTTGGTGCTCCTTCCAGTTGGTGTAGATAAATCAGGGGTTGGTGCTCCTTTCTGTTGGTGCAGATAAATCAGGGGTTGGTGCTCCTTCCAGTGGGTTTTGGTAAATTGATTGTAAAGTTGGTGCTTTGCAAAGGCTGGATTTGGATGGTAGTCCAAGCGGTCAATTTTTGAGGAGTAGCCACATTGGTGAACCTCGTTAAATCTTGTGTTGTGTGATGCTCTTTTGTTATACTTGTTGTATCTAGTAATAAGTTTTAATTGTTGCGGTATTAAGAGCTGTAAATTCAAGTTTAAAGAGCTACACTGATTCACCCCCCTCTCAGTGTCATTGTAAGACTAACACTTAAGGTCTTCTTTTTTAACCTTGATGTATTCTATTAGCTTGGATTGAGCCAAGGTTTCATTGAATGTTTTATATTGTTGTAATTGTAGTAGAAACAATATGTGCTTTACACAACTCTTTGTAAACATCTGGGTGAGCTCTGCAGTGGGAACAATAAATGGTAATTTTGACATTATATTCCTCCATCTATTCCCATAGTCCATAACTAGCTTATCATCGTATTGTTTCAAGTTTACTATATGGAACAAGTTTACTTTCTTCTTGATGCCAAACAAAAAATGTTCAAGAAATGCATTCACCAGTTGCTCAAAGTTGATGATGTTGTCCTTAGGTAATTGGTTGAAACATTTGGTTGTTGTGCCTAATAATGTCATGATTAATGTTCTCAGCATTAGGTTATCATTATGTTCATGTTGGAAGCACGCATTCATAAAATGTGTGGTATGTTCTTGTGCATCTTACTCCCCTTTAAATTTATCTAACCTAGGCATCTCAAAGTGCCTAGGATATGCAGGACTCGATACTGAAGGGCACAATGGTTGGTTGTGTATTTTACTCAGGGTTGGCTTCTACCCAACCACATCCTATTTCTTGAGATATTTAACTCTCTCAACGAGTATTTTGTATGCCTTCAAAGAAATTATCTCCTATTATCGAAGGCTTACTCGTGGTGGTCAGGAAGGTAATCCTATTTTGACCTGATTAGGGCATCTGTATTCATTTCACATGACCACAAATGGAGGTTTAGGATATGTATGCTCTTGATCTTCCATCCCTATCTATACTTCATTGAGTTGTGTTTGTTCTAGATCTAGGTATTTTTGATGTTGTGAGGCATGGTGAGTGTGCTCATCTCTTTGTCTAGTGCATCTCTCATGCTGAGAATCGACATGTCTATCATGTTGGTATTTCTCACCACCTATGTGTAATTTGGCTTAAGCCAGCCTATCAGCTTGCTCTTTGTGCTCTCTATATTCCTCCCTCAAGCACTATTATTATAGGCACAAACACCACCTTTTCTATGCTTATTCTTGCTCGAGGGCTTCTAAACACTTACGCAATGCTTCCTCCTTGTATTGGAGTATCTTCTACTGATACTACGCATCCTCATATTACCTACACACATGGTCAGACTAATTTAGCATTAAAGGTTTGTGGCTTTGTAACTCTATGCGAGGAGTCTTAATGGATAGGCCTCTTGGAGAGGCTCTTGCTATGTTTTTTCCCTTATCTATTAGGTTGACTTGCTCTATGTAGAGTGATCCATTTTTTGTACCCCTATGGTTGTTGGTAGTGCACATGTTACGGGGATGCTTTGAAGCTTCCCCTGGCTCATTGGTGTACCTTGTAGTTATGCTATGTGAAATTCCTAAAATAGAATGTGTGGTAGTAATGCTTCTTTGAGCTGGTCTCGAGAGAACTCGATCCAACTCATCAAGTTGTCTAGTCTTCCATGGCTGATCTTGTGGAGTCTCATTAGCTCCAATGAGATCATGATCTAGGGGTATCCTCCCATCCTCAAGGATACTAGGAGGTGCTCTTGGTTTATGACTGGGTTCAAACTTCATGTTCTGCCCCTTAGTGGACTGATATGACCTAAGTGTGTCACGTGAATATTGAGGTCTTGCAACCCCTTCATGTCTATGTGAGGACTAGGGCCTTGAAGCCTCCTCATGCCTATGTGAATATTGGGGCCTAGATTCCCCATCATGCCTATGAGATGATTGAGGCCTTGAGGCCTCCTCATGCCTACATGAATATTGGGGCCTTGAAGCCCCCTCATGTCTATGTGATTATGGAGGCCTTGAGGCCTCTTCATGTTTGTGTGATTATGGAGGTCTTGAGGCCTCTGAATGTTTGTGTGATGATGAAGGTCTTGAGGCCTCCACATGTCTATGTGATGAGAGAGGCCTTGAGGCCTCCTCATGTTTTTGTAATTAGGGAGACCTTGAGGCCTCCTCATATCTATGTGATTATTGGGACCTTGATTCCTCCTCATGCCTACCATGAGAGAAACTAGAATATGGCTTTCTAGTTGGGGTATCTCGAGGAGTCCCCCAATGGATTGAGGTATCATCCCTAATGCTTGTTGAACTTTATCCAATGATATGGTGTGTGGGTGGCTCAATGTCATTATGATTATGAGTGTGTGGAGTGTCAATTTCCACCTCAGTACTGGACCTAGGGTGGTTGCTTCGTATGTAGACCATGACAATTGTGAATTATCTTGTTATGTAGCTTCCATACCACATAAACAAAGTAAACAAGTGTTTATCTCTTTTAATTTTTCTTGGTGAAGCCTAGACTGGTTTGGTGTGTTTTTAGATTTTTTGATAGCTACAATCTAACTCTCATCGTTTTTTGCATTTTTTTGATGATATACTCTGATTTTTCAAGTGGATTTCACCTGTATACTCATAGCTCAACAACCGACAGAGAATTTTTGGTCAATGTGTGGTGATGAAGTCCACACACAGTCAAGGAGCATAGGTACTCTTGGTCCTCACCCAATTCACCCACAATCGATGATATACCTCTCTAAAGAGAGATACGTGCTATATCCCATGAGTTATGATGGATCTTGGAAACCGATATTGGCCAATATAAAAGGTATGTGGGATTTGAGATAACGAGTGGATATGAAAGCCACCTCGTTGAACTCTACTAGTGGATGGTAATGAAGTCCACCTCACTATATTTTAATTTTATCATGGTGTGTGAGTGTTCTTTTTAGAATTTTTCATAAAGGAAAACAATGCATCAATGAGCACTCATGATTTTTCTCCTACATGCCTAAGAAAAGAACATTTTTATTCAAAAAAATGCATGTCTAAATATTTTAATGACCTTCAGAGAATGCATTTCACTACTTCATGAGATAATGTCCACTAGATGGGCCCCATGCAGGCAAGCTTAACAAACAAAAATCTAGACCACTGGAGACTAGGGTAGACCTTGAAAATAGGGGTCCGTTGTTCCTAGCAACAACTGGAAGAAAACTAAAAAGCTTCAATGCATTTTTGTTTTAGTATTTTTCTATGTTTTCTTAATTAAATAAACCTTTCCATATTGTATTCTAATAGAAAAACACAAACATAGATAGTAAAAATAGCAGAGAGTTACCCCAACCTGAAATCCTCATATAGTGAAGAACAGGATGACCTCTATTGTTGATTTTTTGCTGGTCCCTATCGACCAGAGCAGATGCTACTGGTCATTGTCTTCAAAAGTGGTTTTTGTCTAATAGTCACTATCGACCAGAGTGGCTAGACATGCACACATAAAAAGCATAAAAAAATCAGCAAATTAGTTGAAAATAGAAAACTATGTGGGGGTCCCACCGTGATCACCATCCGTACGACCCCTGGAAGTTGTGCCCCTTAGTCTACTCGCATAATAACATCAAAATAAAATCCCATGAAAGTATTAATAACACGGAGGTAAGAAATGCAAGAAATATCTTTTATTGATTTATTTTAAGCTCCTGTTACATATCGGTCCCTCTTAGGGGTACACAATTTTGATACTATGAAATACAAGCAGAAGTAATGGTGTTCCTCGCAAGGGGATGGTGCACTCCGTAGGCCTCCTGGTCTCACACACAAACTTGTATAAGATATTAAATATGCTTTCTTCTCCTTCTTGTCTAGAGGGATGTGATATTTTGAATGCTTTAACTTGGTCCTATAACCTATATCTTGTGTACAAGAAAAAATAGTAGGATATCAGTAGCACGGGTAGCCTCTCTTAATGAGGATTTATTAGAAAATATAGGGTGCATGAGATGTAAGCATAATAAGATTAAAATGCAATAAAACTAAATGATAAATACCTAGAAAACTCAAGAATAATAGTGCAAATATATTAAGGAAACCAAATCTATGTTAAAACTAATTAACAAAGAAAAAAACAATGATAGATCTAAGCTAAAACTTGGAAAATAATGTCTAAAACCCTAGGTTGTGCCTACAAGCCACTATCAAGGACAACGAGTGTAGAATGAAACCTTATTTCTTGTGGACCAGGTGCTATAGCACTAGATTACTCATTTGAATTTATGTCCAAGGGTCCCCTCTATGTCCGTACACTAATTGGAAATGAAGAATGTTTGATTTGAATGGTTGTATGGATGGAAATCATCACTAAATCAGGCAGAGCTATGCTACTCCTCCAAGGGGTATGGAAGTTCTCTCCAATCTACTAGAGTTTCACTGCACAAAATTTTGATATTCACAGATCATTTTATTTGCTTGGGAGGATCCATATGTAGACCTCATAGATTCAGATCTAGATCTAGATTTTGGCTTCCTAGAGAAGCCAAGATCCATATCTGCATGCAACTGATCATCCCAGAGAGAAGTATCAGTCATAAATTTGTATTTAATGGGCAGTCAGTAGGAGCTCTAGGATTTCCATACCAAAAACCACTCGCAAACAATGCAAGTGTAGTTAAACTATGTGATCTAGGCCCGTATTCATGACCAAACTATGTTTTGGTTCTAGCCATTGTCTAGAGCAGTGGCTAGATGTAGCCGCTCTCAACTTCAATGACCAATGTTGGCGATCGCTTTTATTGATAGCAGCCAATCTTGAATGGTCCAGAACTACCCCTAGTGAGTGGTTAGGACCACTATTGGCCCTTGGAAATGTCCAAGATCAGTAATATGGCCTTCGAATGTGCCCATATGAGTAGTATCCTAAATATGATGCATTTTGGGTGTCTACAATATCATATGAGATATGTGATAAGAAGCCTAGAAAAATATGAAAGTCTTATCCAAAAACCATACAAGTGGATGGGAAATTAGCTAACCTTTTTGCAGGTAAGCTCATTCCACCCAAATATGGAGATCCTAGAAACCTTGTTATTATTGTTTCTATTGGTACAAAAAAAATACCCAATGTCCTAGTTGACTTAGAAGCTACAATAAATGTCATGACTATTGAAATGATGAATCAATTATCCTTGACTAATATGAAATCTTTGAGGACACCATCCTCACACTATGATGTAATATTCCTTGTGAATGTGGGAGGATACCCATAGTAATATTTTTTAAATATGGGGAACACCCATGATAATATTCTTAAATATTTTATAATATTTGTATCTCTGGAAGTGTTTATACAAGTGGTGCCATCATATGTAACTGTTATCAAGAATATAACTCTTTTGTAGGTAGGAGATTCTATCTCGGGTGGAATTTTGCATGTAAGCAAACTTTGATAATTAGGTGGTAGATGAAATATTTAAAACTATGAGGGGCAAGAATGTATGTATATTTTTGCATAATTGAATGAAAGTATTGAATGAGGTTGCCCCCTTGAAGTGGCTTGCAATTCTATGTTATCTGTGAGATTGTTCATTTTTGCATTTATATTTCGTAGTTGTGTTGTGAGATTTTACGTTCATTTGCAATATTTATGTGAATGTGTTTATTTTTAATAGTAGGTTCATAACACAATCCAATTTCACTATCCTTCAGCTAGTAGATAAATCTACAATATAATATAAAGGAATATTAGATGTATATGAGTCATATAATCATGGGAATACCCCATTGATAGTCCTTTAAATTTATTGGTGAGGAAAGGATTCAATTTGATGCTAACAAGAACCAAGAAAATAAAATTACAACTAGAAAAATCTATCAACATTTAATAGGTCTCAAACCTACTATTTCTATTAATCCAATCATGAATCATCATTTTGTGGATGCCACTCTTCTATATTTTTTTCTTTGGTGGTCCAAGACAGAAAGGTCAAAAACATTGTTTCTTTGTTTGAGAGAGCGACTAGAAAAAAGATAAATTATACAAAGAGTATGATATATTTTTTCAACACTCCTATTCCCAGATAGATAAATATAGCAATTATTATTGGTTGTGGTGCAACATATTTTATAGTAACTTATTTGGGCTTACCTCTATTTATGGGTAGGATGAAGGATAGCTTATAGGATCTGGTGGTGGAAAGGTTGTAGAGAAAACTTACCAGTTGGAAAGATGCTTATTGAGCCAAGCCAAAAAGCTCATGATGGTCAAGTCTATTCTCCAAAGACTTTCCATATACTTTATGTCTATCTTCAACCTTTCTATGAAAGTCTTAGCTAAGATGGAGAGAATTCAAGAGGCCTTTCTCTAGGTCAGGGCTGGAGAACATAGGAAATGTCAATTAGTATCTTGGAATTAGGTCTACTATAGAAAAGTATGTGGGGGTTTGGACCTCATAAACCTTTGATCGATGAATGAAGTGTTAGTCATGAAATAAGGTTGGAAACTATTGAAGGAGGATTTGGAGTGGATCAATATAGTTTCGATCAAATACCTAACTCAAGCAAGGAGTTTTTGAGTGGGTCCTCTTCTTGAGGAAGGCTCTATTTTTTGGTGAAGTATTAATAACTCAAGAAACACTCTTTTTAAGGGTTCCCATTGTATTCTAGGTAATAGGAGATCAATTAACTTCCAGAAGGACACTTCGCTCTTATATTATCCCTTAATGCAGGATCCCAACCTTACGTCGGTTGAACATCTTACTAGGAGACAGGGGTGGTCTACGATGGATGATTTCATTGATATTATGGAGGGTCAAAGGACTTTGAAATAGGTTCCTTCTTCTAGATTTAATAAAGGAGAATTATCAGCTTGGATTTCTATCCAAAATCTCCTCAGGTTGTAGGTTTTTAAATCTCAAGAGGTGGAGGATTGCATCATTTGGAAGAGGGAAATCAATAAATCATTTTCTATTAAATTATCATACACTCTTATTAACAATCACACTCCACTTTGGCTCCCTCATTTGAAATCTCCCTCTTAGGGCCCACTTAAAAAAAATAAAGGACATGCAAGATTTTTCCCGCACATATTTGGAATATCATTTTTTTTGCCTTACATTTGGAATATCATCTTGCCTAATCAACATTAGAGCCATCTATGATGGCTGCTTCATGCACTACAATAGTAGAGAGTTTTATAGTTCATATACCAATATAGAAACCTTCCGTGTTGTGGCAATATTAGTTTTGAAAATAAACCTAATTCTTTTTTGGCTATAATTTAAAGTTTGATAAGTGATCTATACACTACAACTCCACAAATAGAGTATCTATTTGCTGCATAGACAAGAAAAGATGAATCCAATAGGATTGTATATAGTCTTGCTTCTTTTTTGCATACACTTACTAAGGAAGACAATAAAGCTTACCTCGTTATAGCTGAGACTAATATAAATAGTTGCTACCCTCACATGGAAGGAAAGGTTGTCGACACTGGATGCTATTTGTATTATGACACACATTCATTTTTTCTAAGAAATGCTACTATGGATCTTAGAGAAGTATTATCTTTAGGTTTTATTTTTACATTTGGGTGGATTTCCATATATGGTAATTTTTTTTGTCATCTTGTGTTTGGGGTCTTGAAATTGTCTAATTTGTTTTACAGGGAATAAAGTTAGTTCTACAGTGTGGATAATAATTGGGGTTGTTGGAGGCGTAGTTTTGCTTGGTCTCATAATTTTGTTGTTTGAATTTCAATGGTGCAAATTAGGATGTCTTACCCAACATGAACAAAAATGAGTTAAACATCCCAACATAAAACAAAATCTATGATTCTATTCCTAATTAGCAAGATCAGAATTCAATTTCCATAATAAGTATTGTGTTTGAAACAATGGATACTGAATGTGCAATCGAACTACACATGTTGATAAATTTTGATTTCAAGATACTGAAAAAAGCTACCAATAATTTTGACGAAGCCAACAAGCTTGGAGAGGGAGGGTTTGGCGAGGTGTATAAGGTGATTTTTTGAACATTGCCTAGTTAATTTTTTTGGTGGGTATAAAATCAACTATTGTCTAAATACTTTGAACATTCTCTATTTTTTTAGGGATTTTACAGATTATAGTTAGGTTAAGAGAAATTCTATGTGCAAAAGGTTGTATATATGTGAATGTTTTGGTCTAGTGAGTATATCCATTATTTTAATAAAACTTGATTCACACTTGGATTAAATATTTTTTAAGGTATTATGGAAGAAATTTGGACTTTACTTTGAAGTAGAGATGAAAGTTGTGAAATTGAGGGAAGATTACTTTGTAATGGATCCTTACAAGGTAGGTAAGGATATAAAATATTTTTCTTCTCCTTGGTAGTATATCTAAGAGCTATTGTGAAGGTGTTAATTATAAGAAACTCCATATTAAAATGGACATAATAACGTAGTCCAATGATATAATTCAAAACCTACTGCTTCTCATTATCATTGGTAAGTAGGAAAAAGAGTAACTCATTGAACTCATAATATATTATTTGGCAGATTGTTCCTGTCACTGGTGCAATTGTATATAATGCATATGATTTCAGCATCGAGCTCCATGAAAACATTCCAATTATAAACTAATATTTATCTATTTTATGTTGGATGCTAGTGGTTTCCCACCAACATGACAATGATTTAAACATCATTAATGCCACCAGACATTTTTTCTATGTTACTAAATTGATTAACACAATAATATAATTTCATTTACTGAAGCCAGGTATCCAAAAATACTCTTGGAATGATCCACCCTAATAAAACAAGAATGTAATTGTAGGTCTACATCTTGAGTAGAATGTGGTTTTAAAATAGGATAGAACCAATGGCTAATACTATTTGAATCATCATATCTTAAAAATTCCCCATAAAATGTTTCCTTGCTCATCCAATGTAGCTAAAGTAGCTTCTTGATATTTGGATTCTAGGTTTGAATACAATGAATATGTAGTATTAGTCATATTTGCATACAAAGGACATCCTTTTGGAAACTAAAGTAGAAAACTAGATATGTTTTTTTGCTTTTGATCCCATGATCAAGTATGATCAAACATTCAACGGTGAAATTCACTAAAAGACTTGACCCTGGTAAAGATGTTGCAAGTGTCAAGAACATGGGCTAATGCCTACAAGTAGGGGAATGTAATACACTGGTGTAAAATTGATAATCTTTGTAGTAACATGATCCAATATATTGGCACAAACTATAACTCTTCAATACATCCAACAAGGCATATGAGTTACGATTCAAAGTTGTGCAATATAATAGAGCATAATACACATTTTAAACATCATTGTGTTCAATAAAGGTAAAAAATAAATAATAGAAAAAAATGTTGATGAGGAAAAAACATAATGAGCTAAATCTATTATTTAAGCTCCACTTTCTCATACATTGCATTAGCTTAGTCCATTCATGCATTTCATAGTTGTGTTATCATTCATTCATGCATATTCAAACATAAAAACACATAAAAATAATAACAATCACATAAGTGCACACATTTTAATAAAAACAACATGATGTTACTCAAGGTAGAAAGGGTACATAGGTATATTTAATCGGTAGCCATAGTCTGATCTTGACACACTGGATCCTCCCTAGGGATGCATGCCACACTCAAAATTGGCATGTTACCCTAATCATATCCTAGATCTGGGATCCCATATCCTCTACTTCACCTACTAGAGGTGGTTACGGTGGGGGCATATTAAAGTACTATGTAATTGTTTGTGACCTAGATCATGATCGACTATGTGACTGAAGGGAGGCTATCGAAGGCACCCTCTTATCCACTAGTACCACCTAAAAATATAGAGTCTGATGGAAGGTCTCCCTTCATATTGATTCCTCTTTCCTCTCCTTTACCATCTACAACTACTCCTATAGAAGGTAGATCACCTCATCAAGTTTACTGCTCGTAATAGTAGCCATGCTCTTCACCCAAGATTGCTACTGCTCCTAGTCCAACAAGCTCACCTTACCCTTAAGGTGATCTACCTCAACCCATATCATGTACCACTCCATGATTGTTGTGCTCAAGGCACTCTATAGCCCCTCGATCCTCTTACACCTATCTTATTATAGTAGGTCAATATTCCTCTAAAAGGCCACTATATGGACCTACAAAGCCTTCATATCCCTCATAAAGTCCCCCTAATCCATGGTCCTACTCAACCTAACTATTATTTATGTAGATGCCTCTCGAGCTGATCTGCATGATCCACCCTAGACCATCGTGAGAATACCTCCTACACTGTCCCCTCCCCCTGAACTAGAGATGGTGATAATCCCCCTCATGATTATCACTATATCCACTTGAATCTATGTCAAGCTCATATAAATGGGACTACACCCTCTACTCTTATTATATGGTGCATCAAGTGGAATATTGAAACTCTAGCTACACACACTTGCTAATAACCTAGCATATTTCCATTGACACTTATGGGAAGATCCTCAAGGGTATAATATTGTTGTACCATATTTGATACCCAAGAGCCACCCTAACATTAGCCATCCTTGCATACACATAGATTTGGTTATCTAGGTCCTTCTCTACCCATCTACCCATGCCAAGGTCCCCTATGACTCCTAATGGGTTCCTCCACACCTACCTATACCAATAGTTACCTAGGTTTAGTATCTCCTAGAAGATACCAAACTATCATTGGACTTGGTAAAAAATGAATACCTTTAGCTCTTTCCTCTTTTTAAAGACCCTCATGACCCTACTCACCTAATCTAGCTCCACCACAACCTCTATAAATCTTGGGTGTAGGTGCCACAACCACTAGATAATCCTTTGCTCTTATAGCTCATCTATCACCCACCTCGCTAGTGGAAGGATCCTAGTGTATGTCCTTTGGACTTGCTTAAAGCTTCTAGACCATTTGTATGATACTAGTCACACTAGGTTAGGCAATGGCCTTGGTATTGCATAGGGTATCCTGACTGCTATGTGCTCCCAACACCACATCTAGAGAAAATTCATACATACCAACCTTGTATATTGTTGGTACATGACATTGTATAATATCCTATACATTCATTCTAGCACATACAAAACCCATGCAAACCACATCCATTGGTCCCACATTTCTATAACTACTACCAATACCTATGGAAAGTATCTCCTACTCATGTGGTATACCAGGAATCTCACCACCACCTCATTGAGCAGTCAAGATACCATATCCATACCAGTATTCTCACCCCATGATATTCTCTATAATGTTACCTACTGCCCTCAAGATCTATAAATTACCCTTCCCCAAATGGAGATGTACAAGATGCACCACACATACTCTAGTGTGATTTTCATCTCCACTGTTGGTAATTAGAAGATCAATAACTTTTAATACCACCTATTTTCCAGTGTTGTCAGTAGCACTCTATCCACCTCAACACAGAGCATCTCCAACAGGTGATGTATCCCCCACTACATCTAGAATGTACCTATCTAACTATGGGAGACCCTCTAGTTCCTCCTCCAACGAACTTGATCACCACTCTTGGATCTTGAGTACATCATGGTGCAACCAAAAACATCATAAATTTTTAATTAATTTTGCATACAAAAAGAATAAAAAAATAAAATACATAATATATAATCAAAATATAACCTAATTTCATCATGCAACAACAAATAACAACATCTCAACATCTAATTCTACTTGTCTTGACCTCATATTTCTATTTCTTCTTTATTTGTCTCTTTTTTCTTTGTTTTCTCTTTGCAAAAATCATGCCTTGTCCTCCTAGGGTGTGATTTCACCTTTTTCCTTCTTCCAAAATTGTGCCCTATAATTGTGAGGTATGATTTCACAAAATTATGCCTTACATTTCTAGGGTGTGATTTCAGTCATCATAGTGAACCAACCAAAATCTCATTCGAACCCCAAATCGTGTTAGGGTCAAGCATGATGATTTCTTCTAAAAGAAAAAAAATGGTAAAAAATACTAAAATCTCTAATCTAATCTATTCTAGAGGAAATATTTATCCATCCAGGTATGTACAAAAGCATCATCCAAAAGAGTAAATAATTGGGAATCCAGATGAAATATAGACAAGGAGAAGGATAATAACACCATATCAACAAGAAAAATTTTCTTTGCTATCTAAGATTGAGCCAAAAGACTTCGATCAGGCAAGTGAATATGAATTCTGGATCAAGGCAATGGATGAGGAATTAGATAAAATAGAGAAAATCAAGACTTGGGAGCTTGTACCATGTCCAAAGGACAAGAATGTGATTGGAACAAAATGGGTATTCAGAAATAAGCTAAATGAATATGGACAAGTAGTAAGGAATAAAACAAGGTTAGTATGCAAAGGTTATGCACAGGTAGAGGGAATTGAATTTGATGAGACATTTGTTCCAGTTGCATGACTTGAAGCCATAAGAATATTTTTAGCCTTCTCAAGTTTTAAAAACTTCAAGGTATATCAGATGGATTTCAAGTCAACATTTCTAATTGGTGTTATATAAGAAGAAGTCTACATAGAATATCCAAATGGATTCATATTAATAGATAGAATAAATCATGTATGCAGATTGAAAAAGGTGTTATATGGATTAAAGCAATCTCCTAGAGCATAGTACTCAATATTGGATAAGTATCTTCAATAATAGGGATTCAGAAAAGGAATAGCAAACAACAAATTATATATCACAAATAAAGGGAATAATCTACTAATTGTGGTTTTTTATGTTTATGACATCATTTTTTGGGGAAACAATGATAAGATGTGTAAATAATTTGCTAAAAACATGCAAAATGAATTTGAGATATCTATGCTTGGTGAATTGTCTTTCTTTCTTGGACTTCAGATTTCACAATAAGAGAAAGGAGTATTTCTCTCACAAACCAAGTATATAAAACAAATGTTAAATAAATTCATGTTAGAAGACTGCAAACTAGTGAGTACCTCCATGATCACAGAATGCAAGTTAAGCAAAGATGATGAATCTCTAGAGGCAAACTAGAGATTATACAGATCTATGATTGGCAGCTTGTTGTATGTTACGGCCACAAGACCAAACATAGTACAGTCAGTGGGATTAGTGGTAAGGTTACAAGCAGCACCTAAAGAAACACATGTGGTAGCAGTAAAGATAATTCTTAGGTATCTAAAAGGGACTTTGGATTTTGGGCTTTGGTATCCCAAAAGTGATAGTTTTACACTCACAACATATACAAATGCATATTGGGATAGCAGTATTGATGATAGAAAAAGCACAAGTGGAGGAGCATTTTTTCTTGGATACTATTTAGTCTCTTGGTTAAGCAAAAAATAGGTTTCAGTATCCTTAGCTACAATAGCAGTAGAATATATTGCAACAGTAGCCAGTTGTACACAAGTATTATGGATGAAGTGAACTATATAAGACTTCAAGATAAAACATGATCATCCTATTCCCATACTATGTGATAATACAAGTGCTATAAGTATCTCAAAAAATCTAGTGATGTACTTCAGGATAAAGCACATTCTGATTAAGTATTATTTTTTGAGATAACAGGTGACAGATAAATATGTCAGGTTGGAATATGTTACTACAAAGGAACAAATAGCAGATATTTTCACTAAGCCACTTTCAAAAGATACCTTTGAGTATCTTCGAGGAAAACTATGAGCAAGACTCCCACTCCATAATTAACCACCTCAAGAGGAGGTGGGGGAGGTGCTAAGCTAAGAGACTCATTCTTAGTCCCGAGCCCCAAAGGTGACCCTTAGCCATTGATGTCAAAGGGGGAGATATTTGAGTAAGGGGAAGATATTTTGTAATTGAGTAAGGACGAGAGATTTAGTTTAAGGAGAGAGCAATTTCCCAGGGGGAGCAGAATAAAAAGGTCAAGGAAATGGTAAAAAGTTATTGGGTTTCCATAAATGACAAAGGGGGAGATTGTTGGACATTTTGAGTCCATAAATTTGGAATTGATGTCAAGGAATGAGGTTATCATTGATGCCAAAAGGTCGAAAGGAGCAATGCAAAAATTTGATGGCAAAAGAGCTTCATAATATTCATTTTTTATATTATAGGAAGCATAAATAAAAAGTTTTATTAAAAACCATGGATTGGAAAGGTTTTATTAAAAACCATGTATTGACGAAATAAAAGGATTTTCATAAAAATCCAAGGAGGATTTTTATTCCAAATTAAAAATTCCAAGGAAGGTTTAAATATTTAATTTATAAATATTTAAATTCAAATTGAATTTAAATTTTATAAATAAATAAATATTTATTCGAAATAGCAAAACCCTAAAGCTATTCCATTAATGTGCAAGTTGATGATTACCCCCGCTGATGTGTTGGAATAAATAGCAAAGCAATATAAATATTGCCTTTGTTAAGGCAAAAAGATTATGCATTTTGAATTCGAAAAATGTGCTAAGGGATAAAATTTGTATGCTACGAAAATTTGAATTTCAATGAGTTTAAGAAGATGTGGTGCATAGCATCTAGCACCATCTGGTGGCTAGCTCAAGTGGAATTTGGCTTGGGGCTTGTGAAAGGAAGGTTACGGGTTCAAAACCTGGCGACAACAATTTTTTGAAGCCCTTTTGGTTTTCATTTTCAGTGACAGCGGAAAGGAGAATAGAGTGCTTGGGCACTCTAGCTCACACGTGAGCACTATCTCACATGGCAACCAAGGTCACGGCTAGAGCGCTTCGGAGAGGCAGCATCGTGGGTTCAAAACCCACTAAGGGCAAAGGTACAATTTTTTATTTAATTTTTTTTTCCCCTAAGGTTGTTGTGAGAAAATTGGGAGGTATAAGGTGGTGATTAAAGTGGATTATTTACCTATAAGTTAAAGTGATTTTTGGGCATGGTAAATTTTTTTTTTTCATAAAGTAAAACTAAGGTAATTAATTTTTACCTTAGAAGAATAAATTGCATTATTTTATAAATTATTTTATTTTATAAAGTGCAATTTAAGAAAGGAGTTATAAGTAGAAATTGTGTTATATTTTATAAGACAATTTTTGATGAAAATTATGATGTTGAAATATACTATTAATATGGAGTGATAAGGTGTATTTGTTTTTAATATTAATTTGCATTGTGAGAGAGATATTATTATATTCTAACATCCTTGAGTTTGGTAAAGAAGTGTTTATGATTGTGGCATATTTGTGGTCTATTCCTCATAAAGAAAAAGGTATGAGCACATTCTTCTTTGTTTGAGTTGATTGGTTGGTTTTCTGGAAAACAACTTTGGAGTGAAAAGGACTTAATTAGGTTTCCTTATTGAGTTGTTGAGCTATATGTGAAGATTGTTTTATAAGCATTGTTGAGTGTGTTTTGAATTAATTCTTCAAGGTTTTATGCAATAAAGAGTTGTTGATAAAACCTTGTTTGGTAAGCATTGTTTTTGAAGTGAATGGTTCAGTGAAGAACTTGAACTAGGGTTTGCAAATATCATGAGTATCATTGTTATGTGAGATTGGTTGATAGCATTGTTGGAAATATTTTGAGTGAGTATTCATATGCTTGGACTAGGGTTTGTGAGAAAGGATTATTTCATTGAGTGATTGGTTGAGTAGAGTTGGTTGAGCCTAGTCAAGTGGATGTGTGAAGTGATAGCTCAAGTTCTATGAAACAAATTGTTCTATATTCTGAATTGAGTTGAGAAAGTGATTAAGTTTTGATTAGTGTGAAGCATATTGAGTCTCTAACAATTCTCTATATGTTTATAAAAGAGTGATTGAAAGTAATTGAGCATTGTGATGAATGTGAAGCATATTGAGTCTCTAACAATTCTCTTTATGTTTCTATGAGATTGTACAAGTTCTAGTGTTGACTTGTTGAGCATATTTGAGGTAAGTCTTAGAGAAGACTTGTGAACATATTTGGGTGAGCTTATGGAAGCTTACTATACATATTGAGGATAAAATTTGGTATAAATTTGAGGACAGGTTTGTGCTAGATCAGAGATAGATATTGAGGTAATATTTGTGCTAGATCAAACGACTGTGTTTAGTGCAAATTTGAGATAGAGCTTTAGAGGTGACAGAGTATAGAGGACGATAGTCTCCAGTGGATAGATATCCATTAGCTAGGGTAGTGAGGATAGGTGTCTTCAGTGGATAGAGTTCCATTAGCCAGAGTAGTGGGGGCAATAGTTCTTCTAGAAGATCATCAACTAGAGCAGAGGAGAAAGGAGTTCTCCTATGGATAGAGATCCATGAACTTTATTAGGGGATTGGTGTCTCCTTTGGATAAGAGGTCCATAAAAATTTTAGGGAAAGGATTCCCAAGATAATTTATTTGAGAAAAATTTATAAGAAATATTTTCTCCGTGGAGTAGCCCACATTGGGTGAACCACGTAAAAATCATGTCTCTCATGTGTGTGATGCTTTGTATGATATTTACTACTTTAATATTGCTAATGTTATCATTTGGATTAAAAAGAAAAAAAGTTTTATCTTTTCCTGTTCACCCCCCCCTCTTAGTATAAGCACATGTTCTTTAGAACATACTATCAATAGCCAATTTAGTCTCCTGAATAAACACCACATCCGAAGAATGTACATGAATCAAATCATGAATTTTTTTTTTTTGGGGATGTTTTTCAACCCCCTTACATTCCATGAGAGGATAATAATTTTTGGGGGTTATAAAAATGGGATTTCAATTATCTAAAAAAGCCCAACTCCACCAAATTCTCCCCAATTAACTTAATTTTATCCTAGTATTTCTTTCAACCCACCTTCATATTCTTATTTGAAGCACCTTTTTTAAAAAAAAATTGCTGCAATCCTAACATCGTAGGAGTTTTGCAGTCCAAGGATTTCTACATTAGTGCTTGAGTAGGAGAAAGTACAACTATATATGTTCCACTTTCCAAAATAGTTTTCCTTCCAAATCTAGAGCCAACCATATCACCTATACTAAGCCATATGTTCTTCATTTAAACCCACTAAATCTGATTCCTTAGGTTCCATCTCAAGAAGAGATATGATTCGATCCTATTATATTTGTATCAGGTAGCGGTATTTTAGGTAACTTCATGCACTAATCAAGATCATCCAGTATCTCAAAATGGTTGAGCAGAGTATCTGGCTGGCTATCCTTCAGGGCTCTTCTTACCCTTTTTCCTCTGTTTTGGGATTTTATAGGAACAAAGCCTTCATTATCCTCATCCTCTTCCTTTATCAGGGCTTTCCATTTATCCAAATTTTGTGCAGATCGAGAGGGCCTAGGATTTGAATCCATAGGTAGGACAAACTTAGGACATTTTCTTTGCAGGTGGTTGTATTCATTATAGATACGATAACAAAATGAAATAGCTTCATAGTCAAGTTTTTGAACCCTGTAGATGATCCAAACTATATTTTAGTAGAATCTAGAATAGGATTATTTAAATCAATTTCGATACAGATACGAGAAATAGAAATTACATTTTTCTCCATCGTATGTTGTGATGGTCCAGTCATCTTCCCAAGAAAAAGGGTAACCATATGCAAGATGTCATTTCTCTAGAATTCCAATGGGAGCCAAGGAGTCGAACCCACACTAGAACCTGTGACAGTCACTCCTTTGATAGGTTTAAACCCACATGCCAGGGTTTTAGAAAGAGTTTAGCTTGGTTATAAAAATAGGGACCCCTTCAAATGCTTTTTTATGATCTGTAAGACGAGATAAAACCACAATAAAATAGCTATTCACACTCAACATCACATCCATGTCACCGTCAGTGTTGCAAGTCTTCCTAACCCAAGCCTCTAAAAAGGGAAGAGAAATTTAGGTGCCCATAAATTTTCTAAAAGTGCATTCTTGGTTAAATACTCCACATATTCCACCATTGAGTCTGGTTGAACCACTAGAACTGGCTTAGCTTTACATCAGTCCAAAAATCCATTGTTATTTAACAAAAGATTCTTGAAATGCATTGGTAAATCCTATTCCTTTCAATCATTTTTAGATGAAAAAATTTCATTAGCATGCACGCTATGGTGATGGGCCCAACGCCATCACATCATTCCTCTAATTATTTAGGCCTAGGATTTTAGTCTACATCCCTCTGAAACATCGATCGTAAGGAGGTTACCCCTTCAAAGTGACCCATGATAGTAATATTTTTTATTTTTAATTCCTACAATTATTATTCTTTCCTTTTAAATGTTTCAACTCATTAATGTTTATATTATTGAATATACAATATTAGTATTACTATTTTTTTAATTATCTATTTGATCATAATTAGAATTATATTTGGTACTAAATTTGTTATCTCAATTAGCTCTACACTAATAATATTAAGGTGAAATATTCACATGGAAAGAAGAGGTTTATTGCACTACACTCTCCATACCCAGACCATCACTGAAGTCTTGGTCCAATGGTAAGGTTTATAGGTAGAAGATGCCATATAGGACCCTCTTCAACAACTACAATAATAGTTTCCTCATCTCTAGATTTGATGATAAAGTCTTTTGAAGGTGAAGGGCGTGTTGGGACCTCATCCTAACATTAGTATGTAATAACCCCTTCTCTAATGTGGGGATCCCATCTAATGATATTATGTGATGTTTGTAATGCATATGTGGCACTTGAGGTACTTAGAAAAGTGGGCCATTTAATGTAATTGTTATAAATAATGTACTTATTTTTTTGGTAGAAGATTCTAGCTTGGGTGGCCACTTGCATGTTAAGCCAATCCTTGAGTGTTATAGTTAGGGTTATGAATAGTCTTTAAAAATGCAAGGGGACAAAGATAAAGGTATCTCATTATTTATTGTATCGAAGCTCTGCTTCTAAGTAGATTGCCCCCTTAAAGAGGCTTGCAATTTTATAATGTGTTTTTGTTTTTTACAACATAATTTGTTGCTTATCCATTTCATCTTGTGGTATTGTTAATTTCAAGCTCATTTTATGTTATTATTGTAATATTGTGTGGATGTATTTTATTCTACATAGGGAACAACTATTTATGAAAAATTATAAATAGAGGTAATTCAAGGGGTATAAGCATAATGTAATTGCTCAAGCTAGAGAAGAGAAGAAATAAGACATAAGAGAGATTAAAAATTTAGGACAAAGTGTAGAAGAAATCCAAAAAATGACAACATTACCAAAGATACATTACCAAAGCTAATGAGGATTGAGTTGTAGATAAGGGGTTTTTAGATAAAGTGGAAAAAGGGTGGAGGTGCCTATGTGTTAAGACAAGGATTGCTAAAAAATAACACTGAAGGAAGAAAGGGTTGTATATGTTTAAGAAGATAGTTGCATTATTGAATGACCTCTGTTCTAGTTAAATTCACAAAATCATCACTACTATACAAAGAAGTTATAGTCAAAAAAACTAACAAGTTGTCATCCAAAGAGTTGTTAGAGTAGCTACCCATTTTTTTTGAGGTAGATAGTCCAAGGAGCTACTATTTAAATTTTTTATCTGAAGCAGAGAGTCATAGGAGTTATCATCTACAAATTCCATAAGAGACAAAGAGTCAATAGAGCATATTTTGAAAGTATTGCCAAAAAATAGAGGAAAGGTTATGATTTTTATTATTGAGGATACTTAAATAAGCATAGAAAATAATCAAAGTTGTTACAACAACCAAATATGCATATAATATTGTTGTTGTATCTATATAGTAGACAGTAACTAATTGGTGCTAAATAGCATGTAAAATAGATAGAGATAAACTGATCAACTAGATAATAACTCTAGAGTATAATTGACTAACAAAATCCAACAACCTAATCCAACATGAGCATTGTGAAAAATTCAATTTGAACACTAAGGAAAAATTGATAGCTTAGGATAAATAAAATAATAAACACCTATGTTATATCCTAAGTCCTAAAGATGTACTCATCATACCTCCCCACAATAGAAGGATTGGGCTCTAATATTTTACAATATGGTGTTCAAACTATAAATCATAAGAGAACATGAATGTAAAATATCTAAAGGAAACATATTGTAATATATGCAATGTGATGAGGGATTTTGTCAAAGAATGTCCATTCAATTTGATAAGCATAAGGTATCAAAAAATGATGTTGTATAAATAAGAAGAAAAAGAAAATATGAATACATCAAGGAATGGACAAGGAGAAACTAGCGGTGGTTATAGATATAATTTTTATGGAGGAAGATAATACCATAAAAATAATTGACAAGGAGTAAAAATTTGATTACAATACAATTAAAAAAAAGGACAATCATCCAATGTAGAAATTTTTAAGAGTGGGGAAATTTTATGAAGAATTTTCCAAGCCTACACATAGGAGGTACAAGAAAAAAAATATGATGCACATGTAGATGGTGTGACCTGGGAAAACACAAGGACATCAATTTTTCCAAAAACGTGAGTTCTAGTGGAACTCAGAATGTCAATTTTATTGACATAAGTGAACCTCTAACAAACCAATAGAAAAATAATAAACATGTTATCATAGTAATAATATTTCAAGAAAATAATATTGAGCAATATACAAACCTTACCAAGGATAAGGATCAATGTCTAGAAGCACATGACATGATCAAATATGATATGGAGATATTAAAACAAGATGGAATACTCCAAGATAGAACATTGAATAAACCTAAAGAAGCATTGAGGAAGCAATTATAAACAAAGCAATTAGCTATGTAAGTACTAAACATGATGATCAAGGTCAAGGTGTCCATTCTAATTGGCACAATACCTTACATGCATGTGAAGGTAGTAGAGATTGCTTGCAAAAATATGGTGTTGAAGCCAAGAGAGGTTTTGGTGATAAAAATAGACTAATACATAGATCCTAAGGTGTTTATTATTTAAGTAGGAAAGAAGTTGGTTTTGATCCATATGGAGATATTAGATCATAATTTAACATAGGTAATCATAGATGGAGGGTCTAGTGTAAACGACATGCCAAAGAAGACATGGAAGAACATTGGAGCACCATTTTTGTGGTATCCAAAAATTTAAATGTATGGTATGGATCAATATGTTATAGAGATGAAGGGTATAATTACAAACCAAAAAGTAACGATTATTATCAAGACTTCATGATGGAATTTGTGGTGATAGTAATGAAAAACTAGATTACAATGCAATGCTAGGTCATGGATGGGTAAGAATGGCCAAAGTGAATCATAACTAGGATAAGGAACACTTCACATTCAATAAAGGAAAACATAAATATGTAATTAATTTGAAGAATCAATTTGTAAGTCAAGATATTTCAACATCAAATGAATCAACAAGTTCATCATTCAAAGAAGATGGTGGATATGAACAATAAGAGGGTAAGGAGTTGGAGCTTGAATATTGTACAGAGTATGAGTACTCTTACAAAGGAATATTCCATTGGTAGATGAAGGATTATGAGGTGTTCACACCATATTATTTTTGTGTCAATGTGGAGGAGAGCCATAATGAAAATAACATTATGCAAGAGATCAATAAAATTAGTCAAAAGAAGATTGCATTGAATAAGTATGAATAAAAGGAGAAATAAATATTTTTGAATAATTTTATAGAGTATCTTATGGGAGATGTAGCAATTATGAGAAACAAGACCAAATGATAAATGAACTCAAGGTAATTTAAGAACCTGATTCCATAAATTACAAAGGACCAAATATGGTGTAGGTGAACCTCGATGAGGAGGGAGAAGAAAATATTATCCATTGTGGAGACAAATAGGATCTAGTGATGAAAGTGGTAGCTTTCAAAAAAATTGTAATATGAGGATGTGTTTGCATGGACTTATAATAATCTAAAATAAATAATACTAAAGTTTTGCTTACACTAAATCCCACAGATTCTTGGTGTGTGGCCAATGAGAAGATGACCATACAAGATGAATTTGAAGTATGTAGTCCTAGTGAACCTAGAGATTAAGAAAAATGTTGGATGTTAGCAATATCAACAAAGTGATAGTTAGTGGGTCTTACCTATAGAGATCACTTTGAAGAAAGAGGTGAACCAAATCCATATCTATATAGATTTTTGGAGCCTAGATGCCATGATGATAAAATATCCTTTTCCCATTTATTTCATAGAATCCATACTAGAAGAAATAGCAAGCCACAAAATCTATTAATTTTTTGATGGATTTTGGGGTACAACCAAATTAGCATTGCCTAAGAAGATAAGCTAAAAATAACCTTTGTAGTGGAGAATAAGGTCTATGCAGAAAAATTAATACGTTTTGGTTTATGTAATCCACCTACCACTTTCTAAAGGATCATTCTATATATCTTCAATCAAATGTCCATAGAGAAGTTTAAGGTTTTTTTAGATTATTAGTCCTTGTATATAAATGAACATTTGTAAGCATACGAGGAATGTAAGAATTTGTGTAGAAAATATTAATTGGCATTAGATACTAATATAGATAAAATATAAGTCATATTGAGCATGGAGGATCCATATGACATGACCTTGATGAAGATTTTTTAGGTATAATCAACTAGTATAGGATGTTCACAATAAACTACTCATAGTGTTCTATCCATTGGATGCACTTAAATGAAATAATGTTCCTTTTAATTGGATAGATAAAAATCAAAAGTCCTTTGAAGAGCTAAATACATTGTTAGTATGTACACCCATTCTATTTTTTTCTAAATTGGGACAAATATTTTCATTTCCTTGTTGATGCATTAAACTTTGTGATCTGATGCATATTAGCCTAGGAGGGGTAGTATGTGCTTGATCATACCATCTATTTTGGAAGTGATTTTATATCAAGAGTAGAGAATAATTTTAGCATGACAAAGAGAGAATCCTTGGGGATGGTTTACACAATATACAATTTTAGATATTACTTGTTTGCTAATCCCTTTACTTTCTATGTTGACCATCAAGTGTTGTTGTATTTAATTAATAAATCAATTATATATGGATAAGTTAGTAGGTGGATAATTACATTATGTTTTGGTAATTAGACCAGGAAAGAAACATGTGATAATAGATCAATTATCAAGGATATATTGAAAAAAACCAGCCAAAGAAGGAATACTAGATGATTTTCTTGATGCATAATTGTTCATGGTGAACATAGTACCAATGTGGTACAAAAACATTAGGGAATATCTATCAAAGGGGGATCTGTGAAAGAAGATGATGATAGTAGAAGGACAAAAAATATATAATGAAATTGGGACTATTTTCATTAATTGCAGGCTTGTTATATAAGATATAGTCTAGATAGGATCTTTTGAATATGCATGATGGAAGAGGAAGTCCACACAAAATTAAGGGAATCATACAAAGTATTGGCTAAATAACACAAACGCCCATATGCAATGGTGAGGAAGGTGTTATTAGAAGGGCTTATGTGACCTATCATATATTATCATGAAAAAGAACACATGAAAGCATTTGATACCTTCTAGAAGATGAGTAAGCTACTAAAGAGAGACTTAGATCCATTACATCCTTCTCAACTGCAATAGTTGTTCAAGAGATAGGGTCTAGAGTTTTTTGGACCATTGAAAAAAAGCAAAGGGAGAAGATGTTAATATTTCATTATAACAACCAAGTATTTGACAAAGTGGGTAAAGGCAAGGGCTCTACCAGAAAATTCTACAAAGAATACATGTTGGAGAATATTATATTATTAGGTGCATGCTAATGTACCACCTTGGGTACATATTTAGATTAGTTGAGTGTCCTAGATTAGAGTGTGAGTATTTAATTTATGTAATGTAATAATTTACAGGAAATGCACAAGTATATTGTAGTTAAGTTTGCAAGTATGATGAGTGTAGATGTGCACAAGTGTCCATTATTTAAGAATGCACGTGTGTATTTAGAGTAGGAAAGTTAATAATATCAAGAAGAGTGAAGTCCAAGTGTACTCCATATGAAGAGTCACATTCCATTATATATGTGTCTATGTGTGTGAGAGAGAGACACAATGTAGAGTGAGATTGTGTGGAAGTATGGTGTATTGGAGATATTTATTCTATCAAGATACTATTTTTGTGAGCATTTGTATATGGAATTTTTATGAGTTGTTTCAAAATTTATTTATGAGTATTATATGTTTATAATATTTCCATTAACTTATATTTCTATAATAACTTTATTTTAGATCTTGTGGTTATTTTACTTTAAGTATTAAGCATCAAAATCTAATAGTGGTATCAGAGCCACAAGGGAATTTAATAGGAGATAGGGAGATCCACAAGAGATATTGAGAGGAGATAGGTGAGATTCAATTTACAAAATTTGAAAGTTGTAGTTTGGCTAGAGTCTTTCCATAGGGTTTCAAAAAAACTCATGAAGACTAGGACTCAACATAGATTTCTTTCCACTAGATTGAAGGATAACTAGTGAAGATTATTGATTTCATAATTTTAGATATTTGGATATATTTGGTTGCTACTATCTAAGTTTTTTTTGTATAAAATTAGTTCTCAGAAGTTGAGAAGCTTCCTACAATAGATAGAGAATAATTTCACCTTAGATTTCTTGAAAGTCTATGTGCTTTCCTTGTGTAGGGATTAGTTTTGAGTTGCAACAAAAGAGTAGACATTGAATATTAAGGAGGTCCAATAAAGAGGTCCCATTGAATATTAAATATTGAGGAGACCCAAGAAAGAGGTCCCCATTGAAGATTGAAGACTACATATTGAAGATTGAGGAGACCCAAGAAAGAGGTCCCCATAGCAGATTGAAGGAAGAAAGAGAGAAAGAGGCTAGAGAAGCTCTATTGAAGATTGAATATTAAGGAGACCCAAGAAAGAGGTCCCCATTGTAGATTTGAGAAAGGAGATAGAAGATTGAAGAATTTGGAAACCCAAGAGAAGAGGTTTCAAGTGAATTTGGAAGGAGTAAGAAGGAGGCTAGAGAAGCCCTATTGAGAAAGTTGAAGAAGTGGCCATTGGAGAAGATTTGAAGAAAGTTTGAGGTAGAATATTGCAAGAAGAAGAAACTCTTGAAAAGAGGTAATCACATCAAATTTGGAAAAATTGTTGTCATTCAACAACAAGCCCAAAAGGATTTGTGAAACTAATTCAAGGAGAAGATTTTTGGCAAGAATTTTTCCAAATTTGAGAAAGTATTTTTGAAGACTTCAAGACATTCATATTCTTGAAGAAGAGGCCAGCAAAGAGGTCAAATTCAAAGATAAAATTTAGTGAGAGCTAAGGAGGAGAAAGAGGATAGAAGAGGCCACCAAATTGAGAAGTTTGAAGATAACCATTAATATTTTGAAGGCTGATTTGTAAAGAAGAATTTTGTTGATTTTTGAGGTAGAAGTTGAAGGGTCACAGGATAGAAAATTGAAGGTGACATAGAGCTGCAAATTGGAGAAAATTTGGGCAGATTTTGTAGTGCCCTTGAGCAGCAATTGAAGGAGAATTTGATAGTAAACTAAGGCAGAATATTGGAGGAGTTAGAGATTGTTTCATGACAGCAAGACAGAGGAGAAGAAATCAGATTATTGTAGTAGCATTTGAAGAGTTTTGGAATGCAAATTTGGGCAACATTGGAGAGCTGTGTTTTGAAATTTTTGGAGCAGATTTGAAAGATATTTGGTCAACAAAAAAAATAAATATTTGGCAGTATTTGAAGTTGCAAAAATCAGATTTTAAGGCAGCAAGTTAAAGGCTAAAAGGCAAAGAATTTGGGCAGCAATTAGAGCTGCAAAATTCATATTTTGGGCAGCAAATTAAAAGGAAGTGAAGCTGCAAAATTTGTAAATTCGAGATAGCAAAAAGGTGAATCAAATCACCAAGGATATTAGCTACAAAAGGAGGCAAAAGAGGTTTGTAATATTGGTGCTATAAAAGTTCATTATTCAAGCATTCAAATCAGCTTATTATAAAGTTTTTTGAAAGCACCATATTAGAGTTATTATAGCCAGAAAAATATAGTCTAAGCTAAGTGTCTCCAATCCAAGGAAGGAGGCATCATTATCATCCTAGAATCTGCAAAACACAATAGCAAAAAGTGAAGTTAAAGATTGCTTGAAAGGGAGTAATAAGAAGAAGAAAAATTAATGTTGTTTTTATAATCCAAGAAAGTGCAGAATTTTTATAAGTCTTATTGAATAAAAGAAAGAGATCGAATAGTGCAAGGTTAGAGTGTCCAAAGATACCATAAAGTACAGGTAAAAGTTGTAGAAAATATTGGTGAATAAAATTCACCAAAGGAGTGGTAGAACCACCAAGCACAAGTGGAGGCACCATTGTATTGAAGGAAGGGCCACCAAAAAGCAAAGTTTGAGCACCATAGGAGAGAATCCAAGGTGTTGTTAGAATGAAGATAAATAGTTGTAGCATAGGGGGCAAGCATCCAAGATTTTCCTAGGAAGAGCCACCATGCAAGGGAGAAGAGCCATTGTGCAAGGGATAAGAGCCATCGTATAAGGGAGAAGAACCACTATGCAAAGGATAAGAGCCATCGTGCAAAGGATAAGAGCTACTGAGCAAGGAGGAGGAAGCATAAGTGTTGATAGAAGGAGTTGAATCATCATTTACATTAGCATTTGCACCAAGATTGAGCACTACCTGAAAGGATTTGAAGGGATATTGAAAGGAATCTAAGATATGTAGATGAAGAGCCATAAAGGAGGTCAAACATCTAAGTTTACAATAGTTGTATAGTGAGGAGGAATATGAAGAGAGCATTGTTGAGGAAGCCAAGCATTGAGGAGGAAGTCAAAGTGTTGAGGAGAAAGCTGAGCATTATTAAGGAAACCAAGCATTGAGGAGAAATCCAAGGGAAGCATTGAAGAGCAGACATTGAGAAAGAAGAGACGTTACTAAGCCACGTGCCATTGAGGAAGCATTGAGGAAGAAGATTCATTTGCAAGGAGGAGGAGTGCCAAAGGAAGACATAATATCTTCTATGCATACCAACAGTTTGAGTGACACTTGTCATTTCTCAAACAGGAGCACCAACCATCACTAAGGGGAATCAAAATGTTTCTTGTGCACCATTAATGCATGAGAGCTAATTTTAGTGAGAAACACAAACACAAACAAAAACATGAACACAAACATAGATATTTTCAAAATTCTTGAATAACATGGAGTGCATTATAAAGGAGATAATATTGGAGGATAGAGAGGCCAGTGAATATGCAGAAGGAGGTCAAATATTTGAAGACCCAAATTTAGCATGCCATATACAAGGAGGTATAGAATATTTGAATTGATTTAATCCTTTGCAAAGATTAAGGAGGTATAAGGAATAATATTATTAAGGTTAAGGTTAGTTAATCTATTATACTTGAGATTAATTGAATGAATGGAGAAATAAGGTAATGAATTGATGAATTATAACCTTAGAAGATTTATTGAATTATTTGGAAGATTGTTGAAGTGAGAAGTATTTAATTTGAAAGGTTTTGAAATTAATTTTGGATTTCAAGTTGCATAGAAATATTTGTAAATAGTTTAACTTGGAGGAATAAGGATTTCTACATCGAAATAGGAATATTAAATTTGCAAATACCTTTGTTTTATAAATTTCTAATTGGGGAGTTATAAGGAATTCAACACCAACATAGGTTTATGAAATTTAGAAACCATATTATTGAAATTTGGGAGATAAAAGGAATTCAACCTAGAGACTTGAAGAATTGAAACCTTTGTCAAAAACTATTATTTGATAATTATCCAAACATTAGGAAATACAAGGTATACTACAATACTTGAAGAATTGAAAGTTAGTATTTGATCATATACTCAAATTCAACTTAAATTTTAGAAGTTGAAAAGGTTTTATCAAGGTGAGACAATGTATTCAAACTAGGGAGACATAAGGAATACAACAATAAAATTATTTTTTGAAGATAGTAATGGATAAGTTAGCAAGAGGAACATATCATCACAAAGTACTTATGAAAGGATCCAAGATTAAATTACATACAATATTTCATATCAAAAATGTAAAATTACTTTAAGCACAAATATTTATACTAGCAAAAATGGTAAAGAACTTTGGTTTATTGATTTTGATGCAAGTCATCACATGACAAGAAATTTACAATGGTTTTATTGCCTTGACATCACAAACAATATTGGGTTAAAAATTACAGATGGCAAAACCTATCTTGTGTATGGATATGGGTATGTAACACCTAGTATATATTTTCCAAATATTTTGTTACATGATGTAATATATGTTTCTATATTAACATAAAATCTTAATTCACTACCCAAATTAGCTAAGAACAAAAGGATGATTGATTTTAGATATAAAACGGAGTCAATAAGTATCTCATTATAAATAAAAATGAGATAGAAGCTACAGGATCAATTTACAATGATATATATGCTCTAGACTCAATTAGGATTTCACAAGATATTGTTGTAATTCAAAACAACACTAATGGATTTTTTGAGGAACAAATTACAGGAATTGAAAAAACTATTTATCATAAAATCGATAGGTCAATCGAAGATTCAGATTGAGAAATATGAGAGGAAAACAATACTATGGACTACTTGGTCATCTATAGATTAAAGAAGAAGAACAAGAAATTGAACATTTTGACGGACTTATGAAACTTGAAGATCCATATTGAAGACTAAAGTATTCAATAACCTAATAAAATAATACAAGGGGTGTTGGAGAATATTACATTATTTGGTACATGCTAATGTAACACCTTGGGTACATATTTATATTAGGAGTGTCCTAGATTAGAGTGTTAGTATTTAATTTATGTAAGGTAATTGTTGGGGTATGAATTGACATCAAGGAAGGAAAACTAGAACTATGACTATGAATATATGACTTTTTGGGAGGTGCACACCCACTAATCACAACTCAAACCCCGATATTGGATGGATTAAATATTTATTCAATCCAACCTCTAGAGTAGGCTGGTATACCTTATCAACTAATTGGTGTTGACTCAATTAAGCTCAATTTAAAGTATAAAGCTAGGGATAGAAATAGAGTAAGGGTTAGAAACAATTGAATGAATAATGGCTTAATAAAGATAACAACATTGACAAATATCAAGAATTCTTTGATCAATCACATTTCTAGTATGCCACACTTAAGACTAATAGCATTAAAAAATAACCATATTCATAATTAAAGAATAATAAAATACTTGGAGAACTATTTCAAACATCTAGAATGTTAATAATCCAAATAGCATAATTAGATCAACCTTCAGACTAACAAAAAAATAAACTCTCTATAGCAATTGTTTAAGCATGAAGCATTCCAGTTTACCCCAAGTTAGCAATCCAATATCAGTAGAATTGACTAGCCATAATAGTAGTAGCATAAATGAATTCACAGAATAAACTCATAAAATATGAAGACACAAGCCTGAGGCAAACGTCCAAATTATGCTCCTATTGATTTCTCAGCAAAATTATAGTAATATGACAAGCAAACACTCCAGAGCCAACCCTTAGAAATGAGGGCTCGACCTATATATATATATATATATATATATATATATATATATATATATATATATATATATATATATATATATATATATATATATATATATATATATATATATATATATATATATATATATATATATATATATATATATATATATATTTTACAATAACAATAGAAAGAATGGGAACATTACAAGGATTTTCATGTTAGATCAGCAAGATGCTGAGGTGGCAACCTCTTATTTGCTTACAAGAAAAAGAAAGGATTTGTGCTCCATGAAACTCTACAACTCTAAGCTCTGTAAGTTGTTCGGCCCTCAACGGAATTTGGTGGTTGCACTAGTTGTAGGTTGATCTGGTCCATCCCTTGTTCTTGATCAGACTTTCCATCCATAAATTTATAATTGAAAACTTAGGAAAATCTTGATTTCGATGATGCTTGGTCTTCCCTGGTACTTTCCACTCGTGCTCTTCAAATTTTGCTTCAATTGGTTGTATTCTTTGAAATTCGCTCCTTCAAATTCCATTGGGTCAGGTTTGACTGGTTCAATCATGGAATGAGAGCCTAGTAGTGCCTCACATCCTTTTAATTATGACTATGTTATTTATCTTTGAAGATACCTGCTACTGGTAGTCTTTCTCTTCAAAATCCACTTGTCCAAATTTTGTTGGGTCTAGTCTTGACCAGTTTTATTGTGGATTTCATCATTGTATATTACCCAAATGGGTTTTGTGACATCTTTCAAACTTTGCTTGGTCCTCTATAGTTTTTTGTCTCAATTTCGCTACTCTAAATTCCACTGGACACTGTATGACTATGTTGACCATGAAATTTTGATATCACATTAGTTCTCAATAGATTTTAACACTTCATCACTCTTTCTTATTCAAAATTTACTCCTCCAATTTTTGCTAGGCACTATTTGACTATGTTGACCACAAATTTTGTATTTCGACGAATTTTATCATTGCCTTTGATTTTCTTTCCAAAACTTAGCCAATTTTACTAAATATGCTATGTGTGTGACCTTCTTATGTAGAAACTAACCTCAAGATAAAATCACCCCTCTAAATTCCACTAATATGACTTATGTTGGGCTACATTTGACCAATTTGATCATGGATTTTGTATCTTAGCAGAATTTGACACTGCTCTTGAGGTTTTTTCTCAACACTTAGCCAAATGTTACAAAATTGGCTAATTATGTGGTCTTTTTAGGCCTACATTCTGGTGCCTCTTGGGGAGCATTGCTAGTAAGGCTTACAAATTCAAATCCTTATTATTTGAGCATCAAATTCAAGAAATTTAAAGGGTGAGATAGCACCATGGTTGTGTATCTTAGCAATTTGCCATATTACGCTTTGCTAAATGATATCTTTGTGGGCCATAAAAATCCACTCTATCTAGTTGCAGAATATGCCTCCAGGAACAACTTCCTTATAAACCTCACTCTTTTAAGCCACTGGAGAAAGACTCAAAGAGTCAAGGTTCACATGGAGGCCATGCTAGATGCATCTGTTTTAATGCTCTAGAATTGCACAAAATTTTACTCCTTTATAGAATTGATCAAAAAATATCATTCTACATCAAAAATTAGCTTCATAGCTTTTACATGCCTAGGAAGGCTCATTCTTCTTTTACTACCCTCTAACATTATCAGATTCCAATATGCTTTACAAAAATAACTCTACAACTATTCTACTAGCTATCGTCATTCAAGAATTTTCAATTATTTTACAACAAAATTCTTGGCATTTTCATGCCTTTAGTGTTGGTCCTGCTCCTGGTTATCTTGTACCTTTATGGTTTCCTCTCCTTTATATTCATCTGTAGTCTCTTTCACATCATCTTCTTTTTGATGTATCTCTTCCTTGGATTCCTCTTTTTATTCAACCTCCCCCTCGTGTTCTTCATCTCAAACCTCTTCATGTACATCCTATTTTTCTTCCTCCTACTTCTCATCTTCATTTTCTTCACCTTCCTGTTCTTCCTCATCCTTGTTTTCTTTTGGATCCTCCTTAGTCTCTTCTTGTTCTTCCTCATCTTCAGCTTCCTTCTATTCTGCATCTTCTTTTAAAATTTGAGTAGCTTGGTTCAAGGTATTCACGGCCTTGTTCCAAGATGCTTAAGAAACATTTTGTATCTCCAAAAGTTGCTTATGAATGTAACATAATTCAATAGTATTATCATATTAGATCAAATTCCCCTAGTCTGCCAAGTCTCTCATCAAGTATTTCAGTCTGGTTATGTCTTTGATTAGCTGTATTACTTTATCCTTGTTAATTGGCTCTTGCCATGAATCTAAATCCAATTCATATTCAATCATTGCTTATATACTATTGCGGAGATCCTCTTATGATACCATCATATTGTTGTTATCCCAAAATCTGTTGAAGCCATATTGCATTATTTCCTCATTGGTATCTACAATTTTTTGAAGCTCATCATCCAGTCTATCAATTAACGGCCACGCCTTATAAAGAAAACTACTCTTCTCAAGGATTCTAGAGTCCTTATTGGGGATGGGCTTGACCAGCTGATTACACTTAGCCTCAGATAGATTAAGGAGCACACTGGCCCAAGGGCTATTGGTTGTATTCACTTGGTGATGATATCTATATCTTCTCTGGTATTTTACAACACATGGCTAGCCTCATCCATGAAATCAAGGATGGGCTAGATCTTAGAGGACTTTTACAAGATGTCAAAAAAAATTCCTTTCTAAGTTGTTTTGAAGAACACAAGCTTATACTAAGTGGGGGGGTGAACATTATAATACCACTTTTTACTTTCTTTACCAATCAATATTATGCAATGTATAGATAGCAATATCAATAATAGTAATCAAAGTAATCCATAAATCACCACACACAATAGAGACATCAATTTTACGTGGTTCACCCAATGTGGGCTTCTCCACGAAGAAAATATTTCACTAAAATTTTCTCAATCAATATTTTGGGAATCCTTTCCCTATTACAATGTTTATGGACCTCAGTTCAAATAAGACATAAATCCCCTAATCAAGTTTGTGGATATCTATCCATAGGAGAACTCCTTTCTCCTTAGATCTAACTGGTGATATTCTAAAAGAACCATTGCCCCAATGCTCTGGCTAATGGATCTCTATCCACTGAAGACACCTATCCTCACTACCCTAGCCAATGGATCTCTATCCACTGAAGACACCTATCCTCACTACCCCGGCTAATGGATCTCTATCCACAGGAGACTATTGTCCTCTATACTATGTTACCCTTAAGGCTCTATCTCAAATCTATACTAAACACAGTCCTTTGTTCTAGCACAAATCTACTCAATATTAGTCTCTGGTCTGGCATAAACTTGTCCTCAAATCTACACCAAACTCTATCCTTAAATCTATACTAAACACAGTCCTTCGGTCTAGCACAAATCCATCCTCAATATATGTCCTCTGATCTATACTAAACATAGTCCTTTGACCTAGCACAAATCTGTCCTCAAGCCTTACCACAAAGCTTGACTCATTCTCAAATCAACTCTACTAGATTTGTCACAAACCTTAGCTCAAGGTTTAAACAAATCAATCAAATTTGCTCACAAGTCTTCTCAAAGACTTATCTCAAATATGCCTTGTAATATTCCACAAATGCTCACACTAATCGATCCACAAGTCCTCTCTAGAACTTGTCCAAATATGCTCAATAATTCCTCACAATAACTTATCCAATTCTGCCCTCAATATGTATATAAGCTTCCACAAAAGCTCACACAAATATGTCCACAAGTCTTCTCAAAGACTTGCCTAAAATATTCTCAACAAGCCCACACTAGAACTTCTCCAATCTCATAGAAACATAAACAAAATTGTTAGAGACTCAATATGCTTCACATTCATCACAATGCTTAATAAATTTCAATTACACTTTTAGAAACATACAGAGAATTGTTAAAGACTCTATATGCTTCACATTTATCACAATGCTCAATTACTTTCAATCTCTCTTTTATCACAGAAACATATAGAGAATTTTTAGAGACTCAATATATTTCACACTCATCAAAAATCAATCTCTTATAGAAAAATTTATTTCATAGAACTTGAACAATCACTTTAACACATTCATTTGACTAAGCTCAATCAACCCTACTCAACCAATCACTCAATGAACTAATACTTACTCACAAAATCTAGTCCAAGCATATGAACATTCACTTAAATATTTCCAACAATGCTTATCAACCAATCTCACATAACAATGATACTCATGTTCTTTTCAAACCCTAGTTCAAGTTTTTCACTCAACCATTCACTTCAACAACAATGCTTATAAACCAATATTACATAACAATGATACTCATGTTATTTTCAAACCCTAGTTCAATTTATTCACTCAACTTAACCACTTCAACAAGATGCATAACATTCACTTCACAATAGCTCAACAATTCAATAAGGAAACCTAATCAAGTCCTTTTCACTCCAAAGTTTTTTTCCAAAAAACCAACCAATCAACTCAACCAAGGAATAATGTGCCCATACCTTTTTTCTTTATGAGGAGTAGACCACACAAATCTGCCACAATCATAAACACTTCTTTTCCAAACTCAAGGAGGTTAGAATATAATGATATTTCTCTCAAGAAATCACAATACAAAATAATATTAAACACAAATACACCTAATCACTCCATATTTTTAAAATAACATACAACACCCTAAAAATATTAGAACAATTACTTTCACAATAATCCCTTTGGAAAAAAGTCCTTTAAAATAAAATCAACACCCTAAGAGGCTTACTCCTCCAATATGCAAATATAACAATTAGAAACTTATTTTAAAATTAAAATCAAACTCCTTATAACTCCCTTCACTATTTTACCATGAAAAATCACCACAAGAAATTAAAATTTAATTAATCCTTATGCCTCCCAACTACTTCGCATCAAAACTTAGGGTAATGAAAAATGAAACAAAAAAATGTACCTTTGCCCTTAGTGGGATTTGAACCCATGACGCTACCACCCCAAGCACCCTAGTCGTAGCCTTGGCTATCGCTTGAGCTAAGCGCTCATGTAGAAGCTAGAGTGCCCATGCAATCTATTACCTCCTTTTCCACCACCAAAAAAAAAATGCAAAAGGGCTTCCAAACTTGTTTCCAACGGGTTTCGAATCCATAACCACTCTGCCACAAGCACCAAGCCAAATACCACATGAGCTAGCCACCGGATGGTGCTAGGAATTAAGCACCTCGATGTCTCAAACACATCGAATTTTAAATTAATGCAACACACAAAAAACTACTATATTTCCTCCATGATTCACAAGATATCACACCCTTATTTTTGCCTTAGCAAAGGCAATATATATATGCCTTTATTATCACTTCCATCACATCGACAGGGGGAAAGTATTTGACTTGCACATCAACAAAATAAAAGTAGGTTTTGCCACTTCGAATAAATAGATAATATTTATTTATAAAATTTAATGTCAATTTGAATTTAAATTTTTATAAATTAAATATTAAAACTTCCTTGAGCTTTCTAATTTAAAATTAAAGGCCTCCTTGGGTATTTATAAAAGACCGTTTACATTGCTCATCCATGGTTTTAATAAAACCTTTTATTTTTGCTAACCATGGTTTTAATAAAAACCTTTTACTTTGCCAATCCATGGTTTTAATAAAAACCCTTCTACTTATACTTCACATAATATTAAAAATAAATATTATGAAGCTCTTTTGCCATCAACCTTTTGCATTGCTCCTTTTGACCTTTTGGCATCAACGATATCTTATTCCTTGACATCAATGACAACTTCATTCCTTGACATAAATGACAGCTTCATTAACTCAAAATGTCCAACATGTTTCATTTTAGTCTTAGAGAATCCTACAGACTTAGTACTCTCAACCTAGAGATGTTGTTGTAAAGCCTGTATCTGCTTTGCATATTCTCTGATTTTGCTCTTGCAACTATTGAAACTACTCTTTGAATATGACCATCTTATCAAATTTATTTTGCCATTTTTTAGACTCATTCTCCAAATCTTTAATTTCTTTATTTTGGTCCTTAATGGTGGCTTCAAGTTTGGTAACCTTTTCTTCCATTTTGGTAGATTGCTCCCTGTAGATGTCAGTTTTGATAAACATGGTTTCTAGCCCTGCTTTGGCTGTTATAAACTCATATTCCATGACCAATTGAGAGATGTCTTAAATTTTTTCTTATAACTGATAATCTGCCACTATCATATCTTCCTCTTGTTTATCAACTAAAGTTATCATCTTGAACTTTTTCCTATGCCTGGGTACAAGGTTGACCATTATTATTTTCCTCACCTTGGAAGCTCCCTTAGGAGACCGAGCCCATTTCTTGCTCCAGTAGATTTGTGCTCTCAATTATGTGCTCTTAACCTTTTGCAAGGATGCTACTATAGGATGATACATGGGGGTAGATGGAGTGACATTTTTAGGGAAAAATGGGACCACCATGGCTAAGAGGGGAGTGGTGGTGATAATAGTGGACTCTATGTCCATAGTAGAAATAACAACTGTAATGGAACTGATAACTACAATTGATGGTGGGGTCAATGGTAGTGATATTGCCATCGTTGATGTGGGCAGTGATAATGGAGGATTTTGATTTATGGAAGTTAGAGGTGAAGATGATATTGTAACTTGTGGTGAATGAGGAGGTATGATGGTTTAATGCTCTTGACTGTATGAGGTGGAGAGGGATATGGATGAGGAGATGAAAGCAGATGATGTGGAGATGATTATGGGTAATTATGTAAAAGTGATGATATTTTTAATACCTTTTGAAATCGAGAAGAGGAGGGATATTTATTTGGGGAATAATTAGGAGAAGAAGAATGAGACAGACTAGAACTCATACCTAAGCCTACCAAAGTAGACTATATGAAAACTTCATCAGAACTATTTCGTTGCTTCTGCTAAATTTTTTGTTTGCTTGATGTAGTAGGAACTTGCGTCACTATTTTCATTTCACTCAGCTTTTGTTTTTTGGAAACTAAGGTGTCAATTTCCCACACTGCACTTATATATTCCTCTTAAATATTATAGTTTGCTCTGGTTTTCATTGAGGAAGTGATCCTACAAATTTTGTAATGGGGACCGGTTTATATTTCTTTTCAGAGGAGGTTGTATCAGTGAGATCTACAACTTTAACCTTCTTCTTTCCTTCTACCTTTGAAGAGGTCTTCACCTCAGTAGCTCTACGCTTGGACCTTCTCCTCCTTGGGGTACTTTCTACCGCACCCATTTCTTTTGAGATGTCCTCATTTTGCTATGAAGGAGTAGATGATGGTGGTGTTGACTCTTGTTGCTTCTTAGCTACTTTAACCTTTTTTCTTTTATCTTTGGCTTTTCATATTTTCTTGTTTCTACCTTTCCTTACAAGAATCAATGTTAGGCTCTTTTTTTCCTTAGCCTTCTAAGTTGCAATGTTTTCATAGTACCTTTTTCAAACTCAACATCAATTGGTTTAGGATACTTACTCTTCATTGTGTTTCTTTCGACCCTAATCTGCCACAATTCCATAATTTTTTATTGAGCCCATTTATAAGTTTCCTCCATATCCTTGATTCTAGCATCACCGAGCTAATGAGAACTTTTGGTTGGGTCATAGTCATTCACATGCTCATAGTAATCTCTCCAGGGTGGAATTGGTTTTTTGGGAGAAATTCTTGCACCCTTAATAGATTTGTCATGCTGCAAGACTTCCTTGATCCAATTAGTACTGGGCACTCGGGTGGATCCATGTATTTAACTCAAAAAAATATTATTCTAAGACTCTAGACAGACCGAGTAGGGTAAGGAAACCCTAGAAGTGAGCCTACAATATTTATTATATGCTCATGCTCATCCAAATTTACAAAAATAAAATAAAATTGCAATACTTGAAAGTAACTCCCAGCTAGTGCTTCAATATGTAGACCGGTGCCTTATCCATTGGGTAATTTTAGACAAATTTAAAATATGATTAATATAGAAGGGGGAGAATATAAAATTGAGCCAATCACATCCATTAAAATAATGTAACATAAATGATTCAACATGCCAATGAAAGATGTTATTTACACATTCAAATGATGTAATAGGTAAATGGGAGAACACACAAAATTGCACATAGAACTACTAAAAGTAGGGAATAAGATTGCATTAAATAACAAATAATTACAATGGGAGTCTAATCAGAATAACCATGTCTCAGTCAACCAATAAAAACAATTCTCCATTCAAATGATGCAATAGATAACTGCAACTCTTTGTTCAAATGATGTCACAAAGAGCCTCCTAGCTTCCAACATCAGCCATTGGAAATGATCTCAGTAAAATGGGCACCTCCTCAGAAAAACCTACACGATAATAGGGAATAAAAAGAGGTGACTAGACAAAACACACAAAGGAAAATACAACTGACAAGGATGGGTACACTGGTATACCTCTTGCAAAATTACTGTGCAAAAAATTGATGATTTTTTCTGTTACAACAACTCTCTCATATAGCCTATAAATTGGTTCTCATTCAAATCTCGATGATGGTCCATAATTACAAAAATTGCAACTATTTCGATGATGGCCCATAACTGCAACTATCTTCATGATGACCCATATTATTAATTTTTGCTTGTAGTGGTTCTTATTTGTAGTGTGATAGTGGTCTTAGTTGGTCAAAAATACCTATTACATAAATCTTGATAATAATAATATTTTATAATTACAACTACAAGAGCTGAATGATGGCCTCTCACTATCTCTTAATTGGATCTCGAAAATGACCCATAATAGCCTATCTTCTAGTGGGCATAACTTTTGATCTGACCGTTGGATTGGCTTGAAATTTTTTGTGGAGCTAAATAAAGAGGAGGATAATGTCATGGCAAGGGTTGTCTAAAAGCCCTGAATATTTTTCAATGTATTATCGGGCCCTAATTCCTTCATCTAGTACCCCAAAAATAGGATTTAGTATTTTTTTAGAAAAATCGAAAGAAAGCAAAATGGAATTTAATGACTTTTTAGACATGGATAGGTGTTGATATTTTCTAGGAGGCCTAATATGATAAATACAATAATTTGTGTTAATTTAGGGAGCTATCCGAGCTTTTTTTAACTTACTAAAAATAGGGTGGCCAAAAATAACAAATTGCCAAAAAATAGTAAATTTTTTTTGAAGGGGAGGCAAACTCAAGTTGGATTTTGAGGTTCCAACATGATTCTATGGCATTCACATTCCATTGTAGGGGGAACTTCTCTCTATTATTTATGTGCTTTTCTATGTATGAACACTTTGATTTCACAAATTTAGCTACTTTCTCTCCATGCAACTCTTTAATCCTTTCCACAAAAAAATTATCTAGGTCATATCCCCACATCTGAGGGAGATATCACAAACCTAATATTTTCAAGGTTGTATTGATTTACTCGTATTGCCCCTTATTCCAAACATTGATATCACCCTCCTTGAAATAGTAATCAACAATCACTTTTCTCTTATTTTTAGAGCCAAACTTATAGTTTATATAGTCCACCTACCTATAATATTCTAGTGTGAATATACGGTGGGTGATGTAATGGGGTAACATGAATGGCTTATCTGTGAAACCATATAGTCTAAATATCATACCCTCTATTAAGATATACCAATATATTTCTTCAGCCCCTTTGAATCTTATCTTATTTTCTATTTTTGAGGCCAGTATAGGGAAACTATTGTATATAACTCGTAAAGTCAGTCCAAGAAATTCATAATTAAAAGTGTAATAAGACTCTACTATGCTCATAACCCTGGTCCAATAATAGACCAATAATGGATGTTCATCTACATATTTATCAATCAATGACATCCAGGGGTAATCGTCTCTAGTGGCACTGAAGAACATCCAAATTAAATTGGAGCAGTATCTGAATGATAAATTCTCCTCATCTTTCTTCATGGCCAACAACTACTCATGAATTCTAGTGGTGAGGAATACAGGCTATTTCAAGTAAATTGGGGTATTGTCACTATCCCCTAACTATGTCATATACATCTTGGTGTTGGAGATGCAATATGTAGTGGCCAACTGCCAATCTCTTATATCCAGATCAGACTCTAGGCCAGCTATCATAGCTAGCATGGAGTACAACCCAGGATATACAAATTCATTAATAGGAATAGGATTTGTTGGTAGGGTTTCTCTGGTATAATACTAGCTTGCTGCTTTAGGCTAAACTATTTAGGAGGTACATAGGGTCTCCATCCCATTACAAATAAATCTTGACAAGCTTGCTCAGTTATGTGAAACAAGACCTTTTCATGGGATGTTCTTACCGACCTAGTTGTAGGGTATTAAAACTTGACCATAGTAGAGATTAGCTTTGGGCAAGGATGGATTGCATCACAAATGTAATAAGAGAGCAAATAGTACATAACATCAATACCTTGATCTGTAATAAGCTCACCTTTGAAGAATTTGACCTCATACCCCCTCCTAAGATGATCTCTGGTTACATACATCATTTTTGTGTCTACGATCCCTGCCTTATTATCAGTATAATTTAGTCTTTCAACCCTGCTTGATTGCCTAGTTTGCTTTTCTACAGTCGATGTCATTTTAGCTTTTGGGAGGACTTTTATTTATTAGTTGTTATATTCAAAGTATGCAAAAATTCTTCTCAATAGCACTTTGGTTATTCATATAGACTTTTTCAAAAATGAATAGATTTTTTTTCTTCATTTAAATAGATCCTTAGGCACTCCTTCACCATTAATGAAGATGAACAAGTAGTTACTTATCATGATTTTAAATGAGCAAATCAAATGTTACGAAGCATGGATTATCAGTGAAGTCCACATTAATTATTGGATGGAATTCGTAGCACATGGCAGCAAACTATCCATTGGTACACTTCTCAAGGTATATTTATTCCCGTCTTTTCATGGTGGAATCTAGTACTTGATGGATTTTAACACTATGCTTCGGTTCCCTACTTTTCCTTGTTAAGATTTGCATGTTCCTTTTGGGTGTTTTCTTCAAAAATTTGCTAGTTGTATTTTCGTGATGGTAACTTTGACCAGGTTGACCATGGATTACAGATTTATGTCTATTTTGGGAACTGTCGGTGGGTTCACTATCTTTTGAAAATTCTACTGGATTCTGAATTTTGCTCTTTCAATTTCTATTGGATGTTATTTGACCATGTTGACCGTGAATTTCAATAGTTTGGTAGATTTTAATACTGCAAACCTTTCAACGCATAAACTAACCTTAAGCTGAATTCGCTCCTTTGGATTCCACTCTTTCAATTTTTGTTGGGTACTATTTGACCAGTTAGACTATGGATTTTCAAACTAGTTTTATATTAGGCAAACCAAATTCCTTACCATATATTAATGCATAAGGGGATGTCTTGATAGACCTCTTGAAAATGATCCTATCTTCCCATAAAACCTTATCTAGTAATAGATACCAACTCCTTTTGTTCTCTTCTAGTACCCTTTTCATAATTTTAAGCACGTTTTTATTGGTATATTTCACCAATCCATTTCCTTGAGGGTAATAGTTAAAATAATTCTTTATATTTATACTATACTTGTTGGAAAACTCAATATATTTTGCACCTATAAAAGTTGGGACATTATCACTCACTAGTTCCTCTGGGATTCCAAACTTTATGATCATATTTTCCACAAACTCAATCACTACTTCTTGGTTGGGATAGCCTTAACCGATCTAGTGAAGTAATCAATGGTAGTAAGAATAAAATTATGACCTGTTGATGAATTTGGGTTGATAAATCCAACAAAATCAAGTCCCCATTGCTGAAAAGGCTCCTCCACTTGAATTGGTTTGAGTGGAAATGTTGCATTCTTGGTCCTTCCCACATATCTCTGGCACTTATCACATGACCTAGTTGATTTGCAAGTATTTGTAAAGATAGTGGGTCAATAGTATCCAACCCTTAATATTTTATAGCAGTTACTTTTCCTAAAAAGTAACTTCTTAACATGCACCCATGAAATTATTCAATGACATTTTATTTTTCATTATCTCCTAGACATCTTAGAAGTACTCCATCTAAGTTCCTTTTGTATAATCCTTTAGGAAGTAATACATACTTCAAAGATTGTATTTTGAATCTTCTCCTTTGTGAAGGACTGAGACCTTGAGGACATATTCCTATTTGGAATTAGGATATCAATTGATCTACCCAATATGCAATTTCTAGAAGATTATCACTGTGATCATCCTCTGCTCCTTGATAGGCTATTGTATGTTCTGAATCTGCTTTAGCTACAAGCTCTTGGTACAATTTCGTCTGACTAGTTTTGTGGGATGGATCTCCATATCATACTCCTATATTTTGGTAATCCAACCAACTCTTTTATCACCCAGTTCTCCTTGAAGGATAAAGTTTCTTACATATGGATGAACCACATAGACAAGAGTCTTTCTTTGAACCAAGTACTGCCTAAATTTTTTAAGGATTTCATCACTGCAAATACTTACCTCTCAATAAAATTGTACTTGGTTTGGTACTGATACAAGTTTGAATCTGGAAGAATATGGGGTGTTCCTCTCCATTATCATCCTTTTTTGTGAGTACTTATGCATATATTTCCTCTTATCCATAGGCATATAAGATAAATTCTTTGCTAAAATCAAGATTTATCAATATCGGTGCAATTGCAATTGCTTGCTTTATAGCCTCAAAGGCTTGCTTTCTTTTCTCAGACCATTTGAATTCCATGTTCTTCTTGAGTAACTCTGAGATGGGCCTGATTACTTGAGTGAAATGTGATAACTTCCTCACAAATTTAATTTATCCAAATAAGGATTGTAACCCTTTATTATTTGTAGGGAGGGGAAGGGCCAAATTAATTTTATTCTATCTAGATATATTACCATCCCTTCTTTGGAGAATACATGCCCCAATAACTTACTTTTATGAATGACAACGAATAATTTATTTGGATTGAGGGAGATGTCGAACTCCTTGCACTTCTGAAAAACCTTCTCCAAATGCTCCAGGTGTGATTCCTTTCTATGAGCAAACATAGTCATATCATCAAGATAAATCAAAATGATTTTGTTAATAATCTCACCAAAAGTATAATCCATTGCCATTTGGTATGTATATCCTGCATTGGATAAACCAAATAGTATTCTTTGATAAGCGAACATGCCCCACTTAGTGGTGAAGGCTATTTTGAACTAGTTATATCCAGAGTAGTCATCAAGTATGGAGCATCTTTCTACTCTTGCTATCATCTATAAAATTTGATCAATCTGAGGAAGTGGATAATGATCTTTCAGTGATGGTCTATTTAGGTTCCTAAAATCCACATATAATCAAATGTCTCCATTCTTCTTTCTTACAAGAACTAGATTAGTAACTGTTATTCAAAAATTGGCATCGAGTCGAGGGTGGGGGCGAACCTACACCAACATCGAACGACCATGTGCTAGGGTAGGGTAGTCAATTTCTAGAGAAATATGGTTCCTTTACAATATTTCTAACTATCTATATCATGAAATAAAAAGGAGTAAAAGGGGGAAAAGAGAAATAAATATGGTCATAGCCAGATTTCACAAGGATGGGTATAACTACATCAAGATACATGTAGGCATTACACCACGAGTGTAAAAACAAACCTAACACCTAACAGATCAACCGATTATGCCTTCACTAAACACTCCAGAGCAAAGGGTGGAGAGTGAATTCCAGAACCAACGAGTGAGTGCATGAAATATAGAATGCAGAATTAGAGCACTCCCATACGATCAGATTTAGCAGAAATAAACCCCCAACCCAAACTATGAATGCAAATTCTAGAACCACTAAGTGAATCCCACAAAATCCATATTGTAGAATTATATGAAACCACTTAAATGACCAAAGCAAAAATAAATATTCATACATTCAATGCAAAGATATGAAGGAAAAATTAGAGACCAAACAATGATAGACTTATATTTACAAAGTGGTGAAAACCTTACATATGAATTGTAATGGCTAAAGATCCACCCTTGGGAATGACCAATATTCCACTATTTATAGGTATTTTACATTAAATTCAAAATTCAAACATTAATGGTGCTAGGTGGGAAGATAGCACTTGGAGAAGATAGACGATCAACTAGTTCACTACTCCTCAGGATGGTGGTAATATTCTAGAAGAAGGTAGATGCATCCAGGTTGATTTGAGCCCTTTGATACATCTACCATTTCTACCCATATCATTAATTCTTATCTACGTTATCCCCTCACTCAGTCGACGGTCCTATGGTTAGGTGGTGAATGACTAAAATTTATTACCTTGAAGCTAGCACATTTCACATCAGTTACTTCTGCATATGTATGGCTGGTATTGGGTAGTTGTAGTAATAAATATCCCTTATTAAAATTCTTAGGAAGGTGGGAGTTTACATATCGAACGGTTGCTTCGTTTTTCTTGTCCTCCACCCATGCTAATAAGGGGGTGGGCGCTTACTCAAAGCTCCACCCAAAATGTGCTCTAAAGATTTGCTTAATATTGGGCAGGAGGCTTCATATTTCATGTGTATGGGGCTTTACAATGTTACCACCCATGTTGGTCGATCGAAACATCAACCCAGCAAGTGGGAGGGTCTTTATATTATCATCGCCTAAAGTTAAGGGCTTAAACATCCCCATGCTTGCATTGTTCAACCCACCTTAGAATTATTTCATCCACTTGCTACTTGTAGTCGGCCATCACTACTGCTATCACTTCTATCTTTTGCATGACCATTCATGTTCCAAGACTTGGTAAACTCTAAAAGAGGATCAAATTTTAGAGAAAGAGTGGTTGAGGATGCAAAATTTCATCCACACTTCTAGAAACTCACAAATATTTTCCATCTTGTGGAAAAAAGGAACCCAGAAATATAGGAAATATAATAGCTAAAAGAGAGATATGAAGAAAATGAGAGAACAAAAAAGAGGAAAGTAAGACACGCAAGCGAAAACAACACAAGGAGGTAGCAGGGCACAAAGATATGCTAGAGGAAGCAGTACACTTAACATGAAAAAAAGCAGAGAAGAGGGAAAGGAATCAGGGGGAAGAAAGCAGGGGCAAAGGGGAAGGACAAGGAAAAGAGAGCCAAAAAAATAGGATGGAAATGATGAATACAATGAGAATTGCAATGGCTTGTTGTGACCACTTCACAACTTCCCCAAAATTGGGGACCCACTAAAATTTTTGATATTTTGATATTTTATTTTCATGATCTTGATTATTTGATTAAAAGTAAAACCTTTCTTTACTTTATTTCATATTTTTTTGGGCCTCTTTTAAAAATTTAAGACTTGATAAGTGTGATTTTAAATGTTTTAATTTTAAAATTTTTTAATTTTAATGTTTAAAATTAATCATTTAAAATTAAATAAAATACTTTAGAGTATAATTTAATGTTTTAAATCATTCATTTTAAAGTTTATCCGCCCATGTAGAGGAGTTGGAGAGTAAGTGGGTAGTTAAACCTCTCTAGTTGCTGAGAGGCCCAGGTTCAAATCTCTCGCCTCACATGTTGCGGATATGTTATGTAATGGTTCCATCGTGGTCACATGTTTACCCCTTGTGGCCACCACCAAAAAAAAAAAAAAAAAAAAAAAAGTTTAATTAAAATATTTAAAGTACATTATTATAAAAAAATTTGTGTTGGTTTTACAGGTTTTCAATATGAATGAACGAACAAAGGAGCAGAAAGCAAAGAGAATAATGTGGTTGTAAAATCTATTTTAAATTGTAGAACAGAATGAACGAACACAATGTTAAATTATAAATAGGCCATTGGAAACCAAGAAATGGGGTTAGACAATTTTTACAGGATAGAGGAGATATTGAAGAGGAGAAGCGGAAGGACAGGTTGCACTTGGTTTGGCATTGAAAGAACAGAGGAGCTTCTGGAGATTATTTTATTGTAAAATCCAAAGTTTTTATATCAAATTATTCTTGTTAAAACAAGCATGTAGATGATGTTTTAGTGGATGAAATAGTTTGATATAATTTCATTTTAAAGTTTCCTTTGAAGATAGCATTCGACTTATATTAGATTGTGTTAGTTCTGATCAATATAGGTTGAATTTAAATTTCAGAAGAGTTTTGTTTTCATTTTGTAGCTTGTAGATTAATTTTATTTTAAATTTATTTTTCTTCCTCAAGATTTTTATTTTTATTGCAAAGGTTCAATTTATGAAACCTTAATTTCATATTATGAAGCTCAAACTTTATAATTAAGGTTTCCTGTGTATTCATTATCCAAATATAAATAAGCATTACCCATGTGTTGTAGGTGAGTTGGAGAGGAAGGAGGGCACCCCCCCCCCAGGGCGGTCCCGTGTTCCAACCCCCCCCCCCCAAAAAAGTAGAAGCGGGCCCCCAAAACCCCACCAAAAAAGGGGGAAACAACGGGGGGGCGACGGCGGTGTAGAATTACACTGGTTGGAAGGTTATAGAAACCCTAATTGTCATATTATAAAGGTGTAAAACCTTATAATTAGGGTTCAAACTTTTTATGTTTGTTCACCATTCGGATATTCAAATTTCAATTTTATATCGGGATGAACAAACATTCAAATTAAATAAAAACCTTAATTTTTAATATTATAAAGTTCAAACTTTATAATTAAGGTTTATATTTAATGACTTTGTTGGAATTTAATTTTATGTAAAGTTTAATTGAAACCCTATTTCATATTTATAAAGGTTCAAAACCTTATAATTAGGGTTTAAACTTTTTATGTTTGTTCACCATTCATATATTCAAATTTTAATTTTATATCAGGATGAACAAACATTCAAATTAAATAAAAACCTTAATTTTTAATATTATAAAGTTCAAACTTTATAATTAAGGTTTATATTTAATGACTTTGTTGGAACTTACGTAAACTTTAATTTTATGTAAAGTTTCATTGAAACCCTATTTCATATTTATAAAGGTTCAAAACCTTATAATTAGGGTTTAAACTTTTTATGTTTGTTCACCATTCGGATATTCAAATTCTAATTTTATATTAGGATGAACAAGCATTCAAATTAAATAAAAACCTTAATTTTTAATATTATAAAGTTCAAAATTTATAATTAGGGTTTTATATTTAATGGCTTTGTTGGAATTTACGTAAACTTTAATTTTACGTAAAGTTTCATTGATGAAGTAAATTTTGATTTTAATTAAAATGCTTAATGAAATTTATGTTAATATAAAGTTTTGAAGCATTTTTAATTAAAATTTTGTTTTGAAGTTTTAAAATAAATTTGCATAGTTTAAAAATTAAATTCAAGGTAAATTTATTTATTCTGGAAAAGTGAATTTTATTGGAGAGTGTATCAAAAAAATGATTTTAGATCAAGACACCTGAAATCCAGGCCCCTTGTTAACAAGTTATGTGCATTCAAGAGTTATTTTTAGCATTATTTCATATCTAGATGTTCCACACTTTTATGACACATTATAACAAAGAACCTTGGAAGAATCAATTATTCTTTTGCAAGAGAGGGTTTTAACTCTAAAATCCTAACTGTGAGTGTGATTTCGCAATTGGGTGAAATTACCCCTCAACACAACTAAGAGTAGCATGAAGACAACCAACAAAAATAACAATAAAAAATAATAAACAAAGATAAGAAGACATAAAAGGAGAAGTAAGAGACCAAGAAACAGTTGAGACAAAGAAGCATTTGTCATCAACCCAAAGAAATGCAGGAAATAAAGTGAAGGGAAAGGTGAAAGAAAGGGCAGGATGAGGGAAAGGGGAGATATGAAGGGAAAAGAAACCCAAAGCTTATCAAGTGAAACTTATAGGGCATAAATCCTTCTCCATGAGGCACTCTCATGGATTGAATCCCATTAAATGCATCCTACTAAGGATTTGAGATATTCCAAGATCATATAGATTGCCATTGATATTTACTTATCTTATCCTAGGCCTTATTTTTCATGCAATCCAATAATGATGCCCTTTTATTATCTATTATTGACCTGGAGGCCATTCTACCTTGTAGTTCACACTTCTTAGTCCTATCTATATCTACCTATAGGGTGCTATTTATAACATGTTCACCCAACTTTGTGTTTGTGATATTTTATTTGCACTAGGGTGGTAGATCTATTCTTGTAGTTTTTGAGGACAAAATAAGAGGTGTTGATAATTATTGGATGCATCCATTGGGTTATGGGATCTCAACAACACATAGAAGAAAATAAAACTATAATGAAAACATAGAGAAAGAGGAAGAATGTTATATTTCCAAGAAGGTTCTAGAGAACCTTCCCTGATGCATTTCGATGTTTGACCAAATGACAATTTTTTATAGGAAGATGCTGATAAAATTTATGATACCCTTTGTACCAACCATACATAGCGTGCGAATTTATTTACTGGCTATAAAATTGTGATGTGATATGCATGTCTGAGCCAAGGATGCTCATGAAAATCATCCTATGAATCTATAGTGGTTAGACTAGATTACATTGTGTTTGAGTCACTACTTGTATTGCATATGGCACCATCCATGTTGACTCAGAATTATGATAAAATCATAATTCTTCTGACTTTGCTTGAGTACCTAGGTACTCAGGACCTCAAAATTTAGGGTGGCAATGAATTTTTCCACCTTATTTCACCTTTCAAGCGGTGACCTATCAGGGAATAATATTTTATGTTGTCCTTTCTTGAGGTTGGCCTGCTATGCCAATATCGTGGTTGGCTCCTTATTCACTATTGAGGGTTCATCCTATCTATGGGTGTTCACATCCTTACCCATTAGACCCAGTTGGATATTGGGTTGATCTACAAATTTGTCCTCATGGATGTGGTCATTGTGGTACACTTATTCCTGATGCATGCCCGTTGTGCGACCTAGCACTAGCTCCTAAAAGGAACCAATTGGATGTAGCATCCATGTCAAACCTTGCTCGACTTTGATGACTTCCTCATAGAGTTACAAAAACCTGGTTTCTCCAGATTGATGCAGAAGAAATTTTATGTCAAGGTCGAGAGCCTAGATGTAGAATAGATACACTTGGGCAGAGGTTGGGATTATTTGTCATGGAATTCTTCTCTAGATTTTCTTAAAATGAATATTAAAGTATGCCACAATATCAATAGGGATCCTCTTGATAAATGTGAACTAATTAAAAGGTTGGAAGAGGTCCTTCAAATTTTCAAACATATCCATGAGAGGCTTTTCCAAGTTTATCCATGTGGAGATACCTCCAGGATGTAAGGTTTTGTACCAAAGCCATGCTCTGCCTTTGATAGAAGCAACAAGCAACTTGATCATCACATCTCCATGCATGATATTATGAAGGGTGGCTAGAGAAGCCATATTTTCAAGGTGCTCCTTCATAACTCCTTTAATGCCATCATATTTTGTTAAGGCATCGAGGGTAGCTTCTAGGATATCATACCGATCAAGGAGTTTGAGCGGACCAGAATCATTCAAGTGCAATAAGTTTAATGGAATCATAGCGGTACTAGTCTTTAGAAATCCCATCATGATCGAAATTGGAGTCGAAGTAACCAGAGGAACATACTATCTTTGCTAGTGATATAAAGGTTGTTCATTGAACCTTAAGTACTTTAGGATATTTGGATCTTTCAACATAGGAAGGCAACTGATCTCATGATTTAGAAATGCTGCACAGTCGAAGTCGCCAGGTGATTTTGAGAGGATATGGGTAAATCAAAGTATCATCAAAATCTAACTTCCTAAAAATAGAAATTCAATGAGTTCCCAAATGGAGTCACTAAAAATGATTGGTTATAAATCTAACATCGAGCTGAGGGTGGGGGAAGACCTATGCTAACGTTGAATGACCACCACACCAGAACAGGGTAGTCGATCTCTGGAGAAGGTTGATTCCTTTACAATGGTTCTAGCTACCTATGTTGCGAAATGGAAAATGAGGAAAAGGGAGAAAAAGAAATAAATATGGGTGTAGCCAGAACCAGGGTTATGCATAAGGGGTTGGACTCAAAATGTACTTGTAAAAAAATGGCGAATCCTAATCAAAATCAAGGTGAATCACGGTGAATCCAAAGAAAATCAAATCAATCATCTTCACACCAAAATTTGGGGCATTTGAAGCCCTAAAAATTAAGGTCATATTTGGGATAATTTTTGACCCATTCAATAACCTTATAACTTTATAAAAACACCACCATTAGATCAGGCTCGAAAAGCGCTTTCCAATGAGTACAAATATTCCTATGTTTGGATATATATTGTGGTGAATTGACCTTAAGAAAAAAATTTGTCCTAAAAATTTTAGGCGAATGTGCCAACATCGAGGGTCCTCATATTCACAAGTTTTCACTTTTGAAAATCCTAATATTCGCCCAATTGGCGAATATTCGCCACTATGCATAACCCTGACCAGAACTCACAAGGATGGGTATAACCGCATCAATATACATGCAAGTGTTACACCATGGGTGTAAACACAAACCTAACACCTAATATATCAACCGATGATACCTTCACTAAATACTTCAAAGGGGATGGTAGAGAGCGAATTTCAAAACCAGTGAATAAGTGCATGAAATCCAAAATGTAGAATTAGAGCGCTCCCATTCAATCAACTTTAGCAAAAATAAACCCCCCAACCCAAACTACGAATGCAAATTCCAGAACCACTAAGTGAATCCCATGAAATCCAAATTGCAAAAATAGATTAAAATATTTAAATTATTAAAGCAGAAATAAACATTCATACATTCAATGAAAATATATGAAGGTAAAATCAGAGACCAAACAATGATAAGCTTATATTTACAAAGCAATGAAAACCTTACATATGAATTGTAATGGCTAAATATCCGCACTTAGGAATGACCAGCATTCCACTATCTATAGATATTTTACACTAAATTAAAAATTTAAATATTAATGGCACTAGGTGGGAAGATAACACTTGGATAAGATAGACGATCAGCTAGTACACTGCTCCTTGGGATGGTGGTAATATTTTGGAAGGAGTTAGATGCATCTAGGTTGATCTGAGACCTTTAATATGTTTGCCATTTCTACCTAGATCATTAATTTTTATCTACCTTCTCCCCTAATTCAATCGATGATCCTCTGGTTAGGTGGTGAATGACTAAAATTTATTACTTTGAAACTAGCATGTTTCACATTAGTCATTTTTGTGTATGCATTTCTGGTACTAGGAAGTTGCAACAATAAATATCCTTTATTCAAATTCTTAATAAGGTAGGATTTTGCATATTGGGTGGTCGATTCATTTGTATTGTCCTCTACCCATGGTGAAAATATGATGAGCGCTTACTCAAAGCTCTGCCCAACTCGTACTCTAATGTTCCACCCAATATTGGGTGGGAGTATTTGTCTTTCATGTGGGCGGGGCTTTACAATTTTACCACCCATGTTGTTTGGTGAAAAAATCCACCCAATAAGTGGGTGGATCTTTATATTATCACCACTCAAATTTAAGGGCTTAAACATCCACCCATATGCATTTTATGACCTACCTCTATTAGAATTATTTCATCCACTTGCTACTTGCAGCCGCCCATCACTGCTACCACCGCTTATATCTTTTTCCTAACCATTGATGTTCCAAGACTTGGTAAAATCTAAAATGGGATAAAATTTCAGAGAAAGAGTGGGTGAGGAACATAAAATTTCATCCACAACAATCCATGTATAATGCTTGATCGGATAAATGATCTTCCCTTTTATAAGCTTAAGCAATTCCTACCTCATTATAGGTTCAATTTTAGGATTGACATGCCTTTATCTTTGTTTGAAAGATTTTGCATTAGGCTCCAGATCAATGGTATGTTGAATTATCTTCTTATCATAAACCTTGAGGTCCTCATATGACCAGGCAATAATGTATGGGTACTTAAAACAAAGTGCCTTAACTCCCTCAACTTTTTTAGGGGAGAACCTTACTTCAACGTTGATCTTATTTTTCTTTTCAATTTCGACTTCACTGCACATTTTATCGTCTACTTTCATAGTTTTTCCTTTTTTCCATCCTCGTCAAAAAAACTCTCCAATGTGATCAAGCCTTTAGGAATATGAATATTCTTCAAATGAATGCTATCTTGATGATATATATCTTGAGAAATATCCTCTTGCACATTAGCTAAGCAAGCCTCTCTAACTAGAAAATTTATTATCTGATCATCACTCTCAAATACATTCCAGAAGATTTGCCTATCTAAAATTGTAGGTCCGAAGACTAATTTGAATTTTTTACTTACAGTTGACCCAAGGTCTGAGGAAGGATTGAAATTAGACCCCTTAACCAACAAATCATTGGCCATTATATTTTATCTTCTAGGGATAGAGTGGATATTTAGAGCATCAAATGATTCCATCAAGTCCCATACTTTGTTTTTGTATATCTTCAGATAGTGATGTTTACTACTGCACTTCTTTGTAACTTGGTTGACCACCAGATCTGAGTTGCCATAAATGTCTAATATCTTGATTCCCATTTTTTCCACTTGCATCAATACCAATGATAGAGCTTCATATCTAGTAGTATTATTTGTACAAACCCAAGTGAATCTAAAAGAAAAACTATTTACCCATTTTGAAGGAGACCTCAATACTACACCAACTCCATTTTTGCTCCTTACTCCATCAAAATGCATTGCCCAAACCTATATCTACCTAAGTGACTGGTTAGATATGGTAGAGATATTCTTATCTGCATCTAAGGAAATAATGTACATACCCAACCCTATTTTTAATAGGCTATAATCATCCCTGAAGGGCAATTCATATTTAATTTCTAAATCTTCCAGGACTTATACTAACTCTGGCTCTCCCATCACTGAATGATTGTACAAATCTCCTTGAATTTTTTCAATATGGAAAGATATAGGCTTCTCTAGGATTATCATTATTCTCTTGCATTTATATAGAACTATCATAGCAAAGTAGTCTAAATACATTTATCCTCCCATATTTGCAGTAAATTCTCTTGAAAGGCATATGCCAAAATAAGGTTCAATATCAACTACCATGATTTCTTGGATGATGGTCACCTCCAAAGCTCTATGCAACCTCATAAATACATCCTTTATAACTCCTATAGTCTTAACTGGGGTACCATCTAGTTCCAATATCCTCTGACATGACTGTGTTTACTCCATGCCCATATCATCGCATATATATTTTGGCATAATAGTCATTGAAGCCCTTGAGTCTATCACACAATTGTGAACTATCCATGCCTCCATCCTAAGAGAGATATAGAATGGAGGAGGTTTTTTCTTCAAGGCAACATGAGACATTTTTTCTTTATCTTGTGCTAAATTAAACACTATGGTGGTTTATTTTCCTTGAGAATTTTTATGCAAATAATATTTCAACAAATCTAATTTTCAGGGAGAAAAAGTGTATCGTATAGGCTTTCTCTAGATGAAACTCTTTTCAACTCATCTAAGATATTATATTCCGATTGAACTGGTGGAGGTCTTTCATATCTTTTTTTTGGTTCTTCATACTTTCTTATGTATTGCTGAGTAGCCTCTATTCTTTGGAATTTTGTAATGGAAGAGAAAATTAGTTTTTATTGGGATTCCCTCTTGGAACTTTTTTGTTCTTTACTCTTCTCATTTTCACCTTCTCTAGGAGCTTTCACCTCCTCTTCTTGGCTTCTAGGCACTGCATTACTTTTATCAGCAACCTGCAAAATGGGAAACTTGTCATTTATTTGTGGTGGTGACTCTCTTTTCTTCTAAGAAGACACCTAGAAACCACCTATTTTCTACGGATCTACTTGCAAAGACTTCTTTTTGGACCTGGTCATAACAGATACTTGTTCCTCCTTCAAAATATCTTGTCCAATCATAACTTGATCATGCTGCCACAACATGTTAACTCTCCCCTTCTTATTCTTCTTTACCTTTTCCATAGCTTGTTGCACATGATGTTGGTGCATCATATAGGTTTCATAATCATGTGGATCATTGTAAACTAATAACCAAACATTGACCAAGCTAGTTTCATATGCATATTCTTACTCAAATTGATTTGCATTGACCCTAGGTCCTGTATTACCACTTGTACTCGACTTTTGATATTTATTAATATAGGGGAATCTTCTTGGTTGAAATATCTCTATTTCCCTATTTTCAATTGCATTGACCTTATTGTTGAGAATTTTCAGAGTGCTCTGGATGTCTAGTAATACAGATGTTTCTTGGGATTTTTGAGATGGAAGAGGAGGAAAAGGGATAACAAGGTCTATTTTGGAAGGAAATGGTGGAGCTTCTTGTGGGGCTAATGGAGGATACATATATGAAGGAGTGGCTATTTTTTGTGGGAACCGAGGAATCTCAAAGTAGTAAGATATTACCATTTGTAGTGGAAGTCTTCCTATAATAATTAATACATTTTCTACTTGGGCAACTACCTGGTAAGCTTGTGGGAATGTGTTTATGCCTAATTGATGCGTTTGTAGCCCCAGGCCTGATCTAAGGGCTCTAATGTAATATATATATGATAAAGATACCACTAGTCTAGCCTCAAGGGGAATCCTCTTCTAGGTTCTACTAAATATTAAGTTAAAATTAGAGACTAACTCATGTTGAAGCTTTTGCATAGTTGTAAATTGATTTAGTAGGAAAAAGGGATCAGATGACTTGTTAATTTCTTCTACAAAAGGGCCAACTAAATTTTACCATGAGGTTATGGTTTAATACTCTAAGTTTCTAAACCAGTGTAGGATCTTTCCTCTAAAAGAAAGGGCTAGAAGTTTGACTATGACATCTTGATTTTGGATATTGTGAATAGATGCTAAGTTCAGTATGTCTTGGCAATGTTCATATGCGGTATTTCCTATACCATCATACGTGGGTATGGATTTTGTAACAACCTGGGGGATGTAATGTATATTAGCAAGTCCTAGAGATCCAAAAGTATTCCAACTAGGAATATTATGTGGGGGTTGATTCTTATTAACCTATTGAGACATTGTGGGTGGGATTCTTGGTGGAATTGGTCTTGAAGGCACTGTAGGGAATGGTTGAAATAGGACTTCTTTCATAAATGATTCAATGAGCAAACTTATTATGATGTTGGGCCCTCTTAAGGTAAGATCATAAAATATAACAGGGTCATGACTATTGTTAACAGATGACCTAGTATTCATGAAAAAGATACTCTACTAGGGTGGCTTTTCTAGATTATTGCACTCAAGGAGTCGCCAAGTGAATTTACTTTCTCCACTAAATGAGGTCAATAAAATTCACTAAATCTTGATTCCTTTAGGTATTATCAAATAAATAAATGGTAAATAAATGGGTAGGGGGAAAGACAGTGTGTCTTTAGGGTCCCACCAAGCATACCAAAATTGTTGGGGTCTAAATTGACATCAAGAAAAACCTAAACTATGAATATGAATATATGACTTTATAGGAGGTGCATACCTACTAATCACAGCTCAAACCTCAATATTGGATGGATTAAATATTGCTTCAATACAACCTCAAGATTAGGTTGGTATACCTTGTCAACTAATTGGTGTTGACTCAATTAAGCTCAGTTAAAAATATAAAGCTAGGGATAGAAATAAATTAAGGATTAGAAATAATTGAATGAATAATGACCGGATAAAGCTAACAGTATTAACAAATATCAAGAGTCCTTTGATCAATCACATTTATAGTATGCCACACTTAAGATTAAAAACATTCAAAACTAATCATCTTCATTGTTAAAGAATAATAAAATGCTTAGAGAACTATTTCAAACATATAAAATGTTAATAATCCAAATAGCAAAATTAGATCAACCTGTAGACTAAAAAAAAAGAAGCTCTCTATAGCATTTGTTTAAGCATGAAGTATTCCTTTTTACCCCAAGTTATAAATACAATATCAATAGAATTGACTAATTATAACAATAGTAGTAGAAATGAATTCACAGAATAAACTCACAAAATATGAAGACACAAGCCTAAGGTAAATGTCAAAGTTATGCTTCTTCTATTGATTTCTCAACAAAATTACAGTAATATGATAGGAAAATAATCTATAGGTGGCCCTTAGAAATTATGGCTCAACCTCTTTATATAGATTTTACAATAAAAATAAAAATAATATAAATATTACAAGGATTTTCATGCTAGATTAGTAGGATGTTGAGGTGAAGGCCTCTTATTTTCTTACAAGAATAATAAAGGAGCTACACTCCATGAAACTCTATAACTCTAAGCTCTACAAGTTGATCGACCCACAATGGAATTCGGTGGATGCACTAGTTATAGGTTGATATGGTCCATCCCCTGTTCTTGATCAAGCTTTTCATCCACAAATTTGTAACTAAAAACTCAAGTGAATCTTGATTCTAACGACGCTTGCTCTTCCTTTGTTCTTTTTGCTCATGCTCTTCATATTTCACTTCAACTGACTACATTCTTCAAAATACACTTCTTCAAATTCTATTGGGCTAGATTTGACTAGTTTGATCATGGAATGAGAGTTTGGTAGTGCCTCAAGTCCTTTGAATTCTGGTTATGTCATTTGTATTTGAAGATCCCCATTACTAGTTGTCTTTCTCTTCAAAATTTGGTTGTCCAATTTTTTTTGGGTCTGGTATTGATCAGTTTGATCATGGATTTCAACATTGTTTATTACCCAAACGAGTTTTGTGATATCTACCAGATTTTACCTTGTATTCCATAGTGGTTTGTCTCAATTCTGCTAATCTAATTTTTTTTGGGTATTGTTTGATTGTGTTGACCACATAATTTGATATCACATTGGTTCTCGGTGGATTTTAACACTGCATCACTCTTTATTATTCAAAATATGCTCCTCAAGTTTTCACTAGGTATTGTTTGTCTATGTTGATCATGGATTTTGCATTCCAATAGATTTTATCATTGTCTTTGATTTTCTTTCCAAAACTTAGTCAATTTTACCAAATTTGCTATGTGTGTGGCCTTCGGATACGAAAACTAACCTCAAGCTGAAATCACCCCTCTAAATTCTATTAATCCAATTTTCTTTGAGCTGCATTTGACCAATTTGATCATGGATTTTGCATCTTAGCATAATTTAACACTGCTTTTGAAGTTGTCTCTCAACACTTAGTCAAATCTTACAAAATTGGCTAAGTATGTGGCCTTTTTGGGCCTACAGTAATAATGTGCAAGAAATGCACAAGTGTCTTGTATTTATGTCTACAAGTATGATGAGTGTAGATGTGCACAAGTGTTCATTATGTAAGAGTGCACATGTGTCCTTAGAGTAGGAAAGTGAAGAGTCTCAAGAAGAGTGAAGGCCAAGAGTACTCCATATGAAGAGTTACATTCCATTATATATGTGTCTATGTGTGTGTGAGAGAGATACAATGTAGAGTGAGAGTGTGTGGAAGTATGGTGTATTGGAGATATTTATTCTATCAAGATACTATTTTCATGAGCATTTGTTAATGGTATTTTTATGAGTTCTTGCAAAAATTATTTATGAGTTTTATATGTTTAGAATATTACCATTAGCTTATATTTATTATAGCATATTTATTTTAGATCTTGTGGTTATTTATATTTAAGTATTAAGCATCAAAATCTAACAATACAACCTATTTATTGTATGAAGTGATTAAAATATTTATAATTCCTTTGCAATTGACAAGTGATAGGGTAGGACACTTTATCAACAAAATTATCCAAAACTTGACCATGGAATTTAGGATCTTTCATTTATTGTCTAGTTTGTGTTACACCAAAGCAAATGGACAACCAGAGGTAATGAATAAGGTATTGGTATCAATCATACATGACATGTGGAATAGAAGGAGTTGATTTAGAAGAAATATCACCAACATTCCTATGGATATATAATACAACCTTCAAGCCAATGATGAATCATACACACTTTTAGTTAATATATAGAAATGAAGTTGTAGTGCTAGTAGAGTTCCTGCTACCAAATTTAAGGGTGGTGATAGAGAACTATTTAGATGACCTAGAGAGCCTAGAGGAGAGTCTCATAGCACTTGTATAGTTGGATGAAAAGTAAGTGATGGATCAGTGGGTAAAGGAAATTGTCCAATGATTAAGGAAATTGTGGCACGACAAGCACCTAAGGAATTTGAAGTTGAAGATAGGTGACTTGGTGGTCAGTTTCAATGGAAAATAAGAGATCAAGCTAGGGAATTTGAAGATCCTATGGTTTTGGCCCTTCTAAGTAGTCTAGGTAATGGATAATTAGGTGAAATGGTTGTAGAAGTTGGATGGGATACAATGTATTGAGACAATCAATGATTCAAAGTTGAAACCATATAAAGTGAAAGCATAAGTATATATGGTTAATTTTAAATCATCATAGGAAGAGACTTTAGTAAGACTAGTTGAAGCACCACAGTAGTATTAAGATAATTTTGAAGGAATTTGGTTCTAAGAACAAGGAGAACCAAGTGAGATCTTAAATCATGATTCACATTAGGAAGTAGAGGAAATGAATCTAGTGTGGTTGTATAGAATAGAAGGTGAAGAACCTATGATTTAACAATGAGAGTTGGAGCCTAGACCAACTAAACAAAGAATAATATTGGTTAATGTAAGGTTTTCAAACATAAAGGAATAAAAAATACTCTGATTTCTTATAGATAAATATTTGTGAAGGATGGAGTCTAAAGAAAGATAAAGAACTAATCCAAAATATTAGTGTGAATAATGTGAAGATAAAGAGATAGGGAAGTTGACACAATTTAAAATTTTACAATAGATGATGCATAGGGAGATGCTGACACTACAAGAAGAGTATGAGATTTTGCATATGTATAATGCAAGGACGAGGGAAGAAATTGTTCAAGAACTAGATGAGACAATGTAAAGGCTCAGTACAAATACAACAAGAGCTATATAACCTTGAACAAAAATGGTTGACTAGAGAACAAGAAGCATACAAACTATGGAGAGATATCTACAAAGTACATTCATCATAAGAAGGAAAAATGAGGTAACAAAAAGTAATAGTTTATTATCCATGATTATAAGTAGTTCCTCTACAAGCTCATATAAAATTAACATAAATAACAATAACATCTTGATTTCACCACTAATGATAATATCTAGGATAAACTTGATGAGATCTCAACTGATTCTCCAAGTAGAATATAGAAGAGATGCCTAAGAAAACTTTGAGGAGGGAAGACAAATCATGATGAGATTGGAAGATACATCAGTATATTTTGTTGAAGGAAAGGTGACCACATCCTAATATTACTAAGTATTGACCACCTTTCTAATTATATGGTGTAATGTTTGTAATGTGTATGTAGCACCTAAGGTACCTAGACAAGTGGGTACATTTAATGTTACCATTATAAAGAATGCAATTGCTTGTTTGGTAGAAGATTGTAGCTCAATTGGCCACTTGCATGTGAAAATAACCCTTGAGCATTATAGTTAGGGTTACAAAGAGTCTTTTAAAATGCAAGGGGGCATAGATGAAGGTATCTCATTTTTTTTGTATTGAATCTTAGGTTCAAAGGAGGTTGCCCCCTTGAAGAGGCCTATGATTATGTAATGTGTTCTTGCTTTCTGTAATATAATTTGTTGCTTATCCATTTCATATCACAATATTTTTAATTTCAAGATCATTTGATATTATTATTGCACTATTGTTTAGATGTATTTTATTTTAAATGGACAACAACTACTTTTCAAAAACTAAAAATAGAAGCAAGTCAGGAGGCATAAGCATAGTGCAATGACTCACATTCTAAGAGAGAAGAAAGAAGATAAAATAAATATTACAAATTGTTGGATTAAGTGCAAAATAAATCCACAAAAGCATGACATTACCAAAGAGATATTACTAAAGCTACGAAATATTGAGTTGTAAACAAGGGTTCTTTTAATGAAGTGGAAAAGGGTAGAGGTGTCTATGCGTTAAGACAAGGATTTCTAGAAAACTATATAGAAGGAATAAAGGGTTGTGCATATCAAATAAGATGACTAAATTGTTGAATGAATCCTATACTAGTTAAATGCACAAAAGGTTAACTACCATATGAAGAAGTTATAGTCAAATGAATAGACAAGTTATCACCCAAAGAATAGCTAAAGTAGCTATCAGTGCCATCTAATATGAAGAGTTAAAGGAACTTTTATCTAAAATTATTATTTGAAGCGAAGATCCAGAGGAGCTACCATCTAAGATAGATAGTTATATGGGTTGTCTAAAATTTCCATGAAAAGCAAAGAGTTAGCAGAGCTTTTGTTTCAAAATGTCACTAATAGATGTAGGAAAGGATATGATTTGAATTATTGAGGATGCTTAAATAAGCATAAAAAATAATAAATTTTGTTATAAGAACCAAATATGCATGCAATTTTGCTACTATATCTAGATAGTAGACAAGAATTAATCGATGCTAAATAGAAGCTAACAACTAGCTAGAGATAAAATGAATCAAATAGCTAATAACTCAAAATTTTGACTGACTAATAAAAGCCAAGAACCTAATCCAACATAAGATTTGTAAAAATTGTAGGTTGGACACTTAGGAAACATTGATATCTTAGGATAAATAAAATAATAAATAACTAAGTTATATACTAATTCCTAAATATGTCCTCATCATACCTCCCCACAATAGAAGCATTGGACTCCAATGCTTTTACAATAGAAGTAGGAGGGTGAGACACCAAATGCTGAAGATATATCCTATTGGTTGGATAGATCAAAGGCTAAGATGCCACATCATAATAGGCCTAGACAAGGTTGATGATACAAATTGGTGTCTATGATGGAATGCAACATTTGGTCACAACTATATCACCAACCTAAGAATGAGGAGGAATTCAAGGACTAATGGCCTACTGCAAATGTTGTTGTGTTGTTTGAGATAGAGATTCCAAGGAGCTACTATCAAAAATTATTGTTTAAGACATAGAGGAGTACTCCATATGAACCAAATAGTGAGAATTTTTTTTTATTGAAAGCATCACCAATAGATGTAGGAAAGGTTGTGAATTACATTATTGAGGATGCTTAAATAATCATAAAAATAATCGAAGTTGTTGCAATAACCAAAGATGTATATAATTTTACTGCTATATCTAGATAATAGACAAGAACTAACTAGTTCTAAATAGCATCTAAAAACTATATAAAGATAAATTAATCAAATAGCTAATAACTTTAGATTATGACTAACTAACAAAAGCCAACAACCTAATCCAACATGAGCTTTGTAAAAATTGTAGGCTAGACACTTAAGAAATATTGATAACTTAGGATAATTAAAATAATAAACAACTAAGTTATATCTTAAATCCTAAATATTTACTCATCATACCTCCCCACAATAGAAGCATTGGACTCCAATTCTTGTACAAAAGTAGTAGGAGGACGAGATGCCAAAAGTTGAAGATATATCCTATTAGTTGGATAGATCAAAAGCTAAGATGCTATGTTATCATAGGACTAGACAAGGTTGATGATGCCAATTGGTGCCTATTATGGAATGCAATATTTTGTCACAACTCTATCATCTACCCAAGAAGGAGGAGGAAGTCAAGGACCAATGGCCTATTGTATATGGTGTGTTTTTTGTAACGTAGGAACTCACCTAGTTGAAGGAGGTTGTAAATAGGATGGATGCTCAAATCTAGGAGGAGGCATAGAAAGAGGACCAATAGGACCAATAGAAGGATATAGTTATGTATGAGGAGTTTACTCCATGCAAGGAGGAGGTGGTGCAGTTGGTGTTAATGTGTCGTGTGGTATGCTAAATATTAGCACAATATTTTATGGCTAAGTGGAATGAAGCAAAAGTATGGTATTATTGATGCATCAAATGAGAAATATATTAATCTCATGATGTAATGTGTATGTGTTGTTAAAAAAATCACACTAAGACCTATACTCATACTTCTAGGGCTTGCCAAGAAGTATACCACAACAATTCATCAAATTCATAGCTTAGGTAACTCTATCCACAAAATGTGGGCCAAGTGCAAAGGACACCATGCAAGTTTCTATGATGTAAGAGGTGGAACCATTATCCTTCCATCCAAGTGAGTATGGATGAGGATGTGGTTCCATAGGTAGCTACAACCTATCAACTACAAATCTCACAATCAAATTCTTTTGTGATATGTTATCAATAATACAATCCATAGAAAAATTGAGTTAGGTGGACCCTCATGATGAACAAATTGTCATGGATACCCTCAAATAAGTTATGAGACATGAGGGTTACATTGTTTAATTTTCTCTTAAGCTCATAATATTCTCTATATTCTCCTATAATCTCAATAGAAAAATTTTATGGTCCCTCACCTTTACATTTTATAATGAGATTTTTATTCTTCCTAAAGTAGTCAAATTCCACACGACCTATTATTTTACGATGATTACAAAATTTATTAATATTAAAATAATAAGGATAAGAGAAGGAAGATGTATCTTTACCTTATATGACTATTGTTGATTTGGCACCTTGGAAGTTCCTACAAAAAAGGAAGATGATATCCTCTTGATTGAGCATCAATTTTCTCCTCTACAAGTTGTTCATGGTTGACTGTGGCATCAAGTGTGTCTAAGAGTGTGTATTTTAAATCCCTATACAAATATTCCTGCAAGCCACTCTTGAATTTGGTGATGAGTAATTTAGTTGCATATTTCATGCCAAGAAGAATCTACAACTTGTTGAACTAGAATATGTAATCCTACACCAACATATTGTTACTTTGCCTTAATCCAAACCATGTTACATGGAGGTATTGTTCATAGTTTGAAGGATAAAATTTTTCCTTCAAATCCTTGATTAGGTCATCCCAAGTTTCAATTGAATATTAGCATTCTTGTTGTTCTATGATCAAAATATTTTCTAACCTAGAGAGTTTGAGTTTCACAAATGGAACCTTTTCTTTAGCAGGAATCGCAATGTAAGAGAACCATGTCTCCATGTCCAATATATAACTGTTTAGGACATTTGTATTTTTAGAACCATCATATGGTTTTACTTCACATTTAGTCTTAACACGAAGATCATTATTATAGATCTTCAGATCTGGAGAATTTTGGACTATTATATCATTACCTTTATTGTCCAATTGACCAACTATAGTGGCTAATGTGGCCATTTTATCCATTAAATTAGATGTCATTGTTGAGTTGGTATAATCCAGTTATGGCTAACAAAAATGATCCAAAGGGTTACAAATATTTAGCCTTTTCTAGACAACTACAAATAAATGACTTTTGTAGCTAATATGATTTAGCAATAACAATGAATGATCTTCAAGCAAAAGTGGCATGTTTTTTCTCAAGCAATTACTAAAAAGCTTTTCTAAGCTTATACAACAAAAATGTCATACCTTAATATAATTATAAGAGGAAAGGTATAGAAAATTCTTGCTTTTAAAAGATTAATTTGATTAATTTAATGAATTAATTAACAATAATAAAATTACTAAAGTATTAAATCAATTAATTAAATTTAATACTTTATACCTTAGCCCCAATTTATATTTGGACATCAACGGTCAACTCTTTGGTTGGACTCCTTAATGGTAAAAACAATTTCTAACGATCAAGTAGTAATCATCAAACTAGTGTCAAGGTCCAATAGAGGGATCTAACTACTGCCACATGTCAATCCTTCTATGCAAAACTCAAGCACACAATGTCAAAAAGACCATCAACTAGACAACTCTCACAAGACACCAATAATATCTCTAGAGTAGATTGTATTTAAACTAATAATAGGTTTATGTGGAATCAAATGATGTTGAGAATTGCATTGAGGTGAAAGTCTTAAATAGGCCCATCTTACAACCAATTATTTTTGTAATGAGCAACCAATTTCCAAATTGGGAAGATAAGCTTTATCCAATGGATATTTTGAGGGGTTGCTTTTTATATTCCTAACTTCTAATATCTCTCTATAATATATTGGTACAACTAAGTCCTAAACACTAAATCCAACATGAGCTAATAATGCCCATGTTTTACAATTTTGCATAAAATGCTTATTAACCAAAAATAAGACTAAGTCCTAATTTCAAAAGACTAAGACTACCCTAATCTATTAAGCCTAGCAACATAAACCTATGTTTAAAAAATAATGTCATCATCATACCTCCCCATAATAGAAGCATTAGAATCCAATGCTTTTACAATTAAAGTGGGATTTTTCGTAGAAGTTCTCAAGCTGGAGGAAGCAGACGCTACAAATAAGGTGTCATATGGGCAGGAGTACCAATGATGTTGAGAACACCAATAGGTGCCTTCTCTAGAAGATAATGCTTGGTCATAATTTTATTACCAATCCAACAAGTAATTTGAATAAGTTGTTGAGTACCAATGGCCTGCTATTGAATTTACAAAGTTTACTTCAAATCAGGAACCTATCGAACTGAAGAAGGTTGTTAAGAGGAAAATTATTGAATAGCCAAAGAAGCAAAAAAATGAGTAGTTGGATTACTAGGAGGAGTTACTTATGAAGTATGAATCCCATCCTTATCTAGAGAGGTTGGTGTAGTTCATTTTGGTGTGTCTTGTGGCTTGTTGAAAATCAATGCAATATTTTGTGGCTTGGTAGGATCGAGCAAGAGCATGGTTTTCTTGTTGTGACGAATGAGAAATATCTTATTATTATGATGTAAGGTGTATGTGTTATTAAAATCATCATATGAATCCATATTGTCATACTAGTAGGGCTTGCCAAGAATTAGACCACAATAATCTATTGGATTCCCATTATAAATGACTTTTCCCACATAGTGCAGGTCAAATACAAAGGACACAATGCAAGTTTTTATGATGATGGAGGAGGAACCCTCATCCTTCCATCAAAGTGAGTATGAATGAGGATGATGTTGTACAAGAAGCTATAACATATCAACTATGAATCTTGAAATCAAGTTCTTTTGGGAGTCATTATCAATGATACAATCCATAAAAAAATTATGAGTTATGTGGGCTTTTGTGACAAAAAAACTATCATGTTGTATCCTTGCTTCAAATGAAGTCATTTATGAGTGTAATTTTGGATTCTCATGTTATATCCTTGCTTCAAATGAAGTCATTTATAAGTGATGTCTTCAACATAATTTGAAGGATAAAAGGTATCATTCAATGCTTTCATCAAATCAACTCAAGTGTTGATGGGATTATGATTTCCTTGGCAGTTCATTATCAAAACTTTGGCTACACAAAAAAAAACAATTTAGCAAATGGGACTTGCTCATATTTTGGGATTTTGCTATAGGAAAACCATGTGTCCATGTTGAGGATCTAACTATTTAGGACCTCAAGATAATGGGAGCCATCATAAATGTTGACCTTGCATTTTGGTTGTGAGCGATGGTCAGGGGCTTTGACTTCACTAGGACCACTAGAGATTGCAATATTATTTACTTTGTCAACCAAAAGACTAATTTTTACTACTATCATGGCAATTTGCTCTACCAAATAAAAATCCATTTGTGACCTTGTGTAAGCCAACAATAATTTTACAAAAGGACTTACTTGATACCTAAGGGGTTACAAATATTTGTGTTCTCTTTTGCTAAATAATTGCAAAAATAAAAGTGTTTAATGCAATTTTACAATGTTTGGAAGGCAAAATTAAAAGCACAAAAATATTTAATCTATTAAGAAAAAAATAATTAAATTTTTAAATTAATCCCCTTTTCTCAAATTAAAAAAAACTCCTTTAAAAAAAAAAATTGGCACCTTTTTTCAAGCATAGTCAACTAAAAGGAGCTCGATCAACTGTAAATTGTCAATGCATGGGTAAACAATGGCAACAATTACAAGGGAGGTACCACATGATGTGTAGTCCACACAAGCCATCCACACTACAGCTAGCATGCGTTGGCTACCTCTTCAAAGTGAAATTTCCATTTTTAAAGGGCTCAAATGCTTTGTCCCATTATATCTGGGGCTAAAAAATATTGCCAAAATAGAAGAATGCTCACCACATGTCAATGCTACATCCTTATACTCTAGCTAGGGATATTTCACCATGTGTTGATGCACTACTCGTTCTACACAAACATGTCAAATTTAAGAGTGAGCTAAAATATTCTAATCTAAAATATTATTGACCAATGAGATTAGGCATATTTGATTATTGCTCCAAAGGATCTTCTAGTTTCATCTATTAGGCCCTATTTTGGGCTTCATGCATCTATAGTGTTGGGGCCTATCTTTTACGACCTCAGGTTAAGTGTGATAATATAGTGGGTTGATCTGGTTGTTTTCCTAAGGCCCATCCAACGACCACCAATTGCCAACCACTTTTGGGTTGTGCAAGGTCACTTAGACCAACCTATAGTTGTATTATGGTGATGCAATATCGCCTACGGGTGATGTACTACATCACTTTGGGCAACATAAAGTAATAAAAAAGGTGACTAAACATATCCTAGGATGATGTGAAATTCGCTCGAGAGGTAGTTGTTCTTGGTCACCTTATTAAGATGACGAGGCAATCGCCTCTATGGTAAATTCAATCGACTATTTTTTAAAATAAAAAGCAACAAAACCCCTTTTTTTACAAATCAAAAAATTAAAGCAACAATAAGCTTGCAAATAAACAATAACAAATACAACAAAAATTGTTAGCAAAGGCAAAAAAAAAGACAACAAGAATTTTATCACATAGCAGCAAATTATTAATAGAGGGTAGCTTCAATATCTAGTCAATATACAACCACCAAATCCTAATCTAGTCCTAGGGAACTAGAATTCACAAATGTAATCTTCTAACTACTACAAATAGCTTCAAAATCAGGATCTTATTGGTCAGAAGTTACCCAAAGCCAAACAAGCAGTATGAAGTCAGAAATCACTCAAAACCTCTACAATTCTTATGTTTTGATACCAATAATGTGGAATCAAATGAATTTGAGAATTGCACTGAGGTGAAGGGATTAAATAGGCCCATATTACAACCAATTTTCCTTGGAATGAGCAACCAATTCTCAAATTGGGAAGATGTATTCATTCAATGACTCTTTTGAGGGATTATCTCTTATCTTCCTAACTTCTAATATCCATCTAGAAGATATTGGGACAACTAAGTCCTAAATACTAAAATACAACATGAGCTAATAATGCCCATGTTTTACAATTTTGCATAAAATGCTTATTAACCAAAAATAAGACTAAGTCCTAATTTCAAAAGACTAAGCCTAACCTAAAGTTTATTTATGCTAGCAACATAAACCTATGTTTGAAAAATGATATCCTCATACTCCCATAAATGTGGGATAAAAATGAAGGAACCACACCACACTACTCCTTTCTTTGGAAGGAGATATTAATTTGGTTCAAATACAAAAAAAGTACATGGCTATCTTTGGTGTGCTACTATTCAAAAACCCCTAGGCTGCATCATAGGAAGGGAAAGTTCACCAATAAACCATGTCAACTCACCATGCAATCGAGTATGATTTATTGTTCTTATGCATGATAAGGGGCGAGGATATTGATCGCATAAACAGTCTTGTCAAATAAACATTGATGATTCAGGCCAAAATATAATATTTGAGAATTTATGGAGGATGCAATATTGTTTTGTTTTATCGCTACATCCGTTGATCAACTCAACTCATAGGAAAAAACAAGAATGTTCAAATATCATCATAATGATAGAGGTAATGCAAAAATGCTTATTTTATTATACCAAAATGACAAAGACTAGCTTAAAACCCCACTTTAGCATTAAGAAAATTGTGACATATCTAAAACTATTGATACAAAAGCAAGCTGGCACAAACAAGACATCATGACAAATAAAGACTTAAACCATATTTGTAACCTAACCATTTTTCCCATCTTATAGGTCTTATTGTGGCTTGTCAAAAAAGGGTGGCTAGTCCTCATTAAAAAAAGAACACATCTACATCCAAAATTACATAGTCATGAAATCCACGAGGTGATCTAGAAACTCTATAGTTTCATGTGTCTTACACCTAGGTGGCTTAGGTTTCTTCATATACTATAGTCAAATAAGCAACTTTCATATTTTATTTTTATGTGGATAACATCAAACATGGATAGTGATAATATCTAATGATGGGGACTCTAGATGATGGTTTTTTGTAGGCTTTGTGAGGAAGGCTAGATTTCATCCAGAATACTTCCTACACAATCCAGAGTCACATAGACATACATTTTTCATCTTGGGTTGATGGGAACACTGCACAAAAATATTGAATGATGCTTTAGTATTTTGACAAAATATTGTTGATGCAATGGGTGTTCAATATTTCTATTAAAAAATAATTTTAATTTTAGTTGTCCATAAATAAATCGAAATGGAAGGTCAACATATACAATATCCACAAGCAAACTGCAGATCCACAATGTTACATCTCCCTCCCAAGCTTCTCAATTTAGAATATTTTAGCACATCCCTACGATGATATTCAACATTGACTTGGAAAATTTGTTGAAATTAACCAATACTGAGTGATAAAGATTTGGTATTTTTATCAATGTCTCAAAAAAGTGGTTGAAGCCAAGTGTTTAGCCATAGCCCAAATGTGGCTTAATGTGTCACCTTAGCTCTTTTAAGGTGTACAAAGAAGTAATTCATCATGCAATTTAGATGACATCAAACTCATAATGAGCATGCTTAGTCAAGTTTAATATATACCCTTGGAATTTCTTACATGCTCTAAACACCAAGATTTAGAATAATCCAACCAAGTATCAACAAAGCCTGGATACTAGTAATACGAGAATCATTAGCAATACTGAATATGAGAGAAAAGACTATGATATGCACTATTGAGGGTTCTTAAATAAGCATAAAAAATAATCAAAGTTGTTATAATAACCAAATATGTGTAAGATGCTACTACTATATTTGGATAGTATAAAAGAACTAACTAGTGCTTAGCAACTAACAACTATCTAGAGATAACATGACTCAACTAGCTAATAACTCTAGATTTTAACTGACTAACAAAAACCAACAACCTAATACAATATGAGCTTTGTGAAAACTTCACATTGTAAACTTATGAAACATTGATATCTTAGGATAAATAAAATAATAAACACCTAAGCTATATCCAAAGTCCTAAAGATGTCTTCATCAAGCCCATATTTATATAAATAGAAGTCGTAGTGTACTTTTCCCATCGAGTGAAACAAATGTGTTGTATGTGTAATTAGCACTAGAGTTATTCTTTACTTATGTTAAGATCACTATTTTGGAATATTTAGTGCAATGGTTAGTTGCATGTATCAAAAAGCTTCACATTGTAGGTGAAGAGAACCTAACCTACTGCAAACAATAGGGGCTAAATTTTGGTGGGCAAGTGAAGAAGCCAAAGTAGAACTAGTCAAGTTTAAATAACAACTTGAGGAGATGTAGGAAAATATGAAAGAGCTTGAGAAGAAGAATAAGAATGTCAAGGAAAAGACCAAAATGTTGAAGAATAGAACATAATTATAGCACAACTAAGATCTAAGTACTCAATCAAAGAATAACTATGGGAATCTAAGATAAAAGAGTTGGAGCATAGAGATGAGTTGATTGTGAAATGAAATAAGCAAGTTGCAAAACTAATGTAGGGGGTTGCAAACAAGGATTTCACAAAAATAGAGGAGGATATATTGACAAATTTGACAAAAATGGGGAAGAAAGCCAACCAATTTGGTCTATAATGGGCCAAGTACTTCAATTATGCTAAGAGACTCAAGGACAAGCAGGCAATAAAGCTACAAATTATCGAGTTAGGGGGAGTACTAGTTTTACAACTACAACAACCTCAACAATTGAGTTTGGCACCATCGTAGCAGAGAAGGAAGTCGAAGAGGATGTCAACTAATTTAAAGGGGAAGATCAATGTAGGCACTAGTTCTAAGCAAAAGCAGAAATGAAAGTGTTTATAGAAATATCTAAGTGTTTAGGCACTAAGTTAGTCCAAATGAAATGTAATTAATGTAAGGAAATGAAATAAAATACCACTGAGATGTAATGCAATGAAATGTAATGTAAATATCATAGTTGTCATAGTCAAGCACCAAATATTTAAAATATTGTAAATTCTTGTTATGTCCTAAGTACATAGGAAAAGGGGAATTAGTTACATGCAAGGTGTCCTAGAAACCATTGCTACCAATGACCAAGACTGCACTATAAGTAGACCCTCATTCATTATTTTAGATATATGTAGGTGTGTATGTGTAGATAGAGATCTATATGAGCATAAATACAGATGTATGTATCGAGGGGTATATTGGTATATTGTAAGAGCCATTTCTCTTGATGAAGCATATTGCAAGTATGATGTTGTAATATGTATGCCATTTTGGCATATTAATTAATACAAGGATCATTCTCTAGTTGTGTGTTGATGTCTATGTGATTTACTAGATTAGTAAACTTGTATTATGAAGTTATTGATTGCATTTTAGAAGACACAGTCCGATTGACCAGTTGCAAGTCATATTTAGGAGTGCAAAAACGTCAAATGATGTCAACAAACGTTGCTATGGAGAGTCATCATCATGTGGAAGTAAAATAATTGTCTAGGATATTTTTCATCTATAGTCATATTGTCATGCCGCCATGTGGGTGTCATCATGCCATCATGGGACATTGACTATTGATGTTGTCTATAGGACATCATCTAATACATGCCAACTATAGGGTGTTGTCTAGAGGATATCATCTAGATGTTGTTTTGCAGTGTTGTCATGCTAACTAAGAGCTGACTCTAGCCTATCATCAAGTGGATATTATTGTCACATGTAGATTGTTGTTTGAGATATTGATGATGATGAATTATCCCAAAGGTGTTGACTGTAGACTTTTTGGATCTTAAACCTGATTACTATCTTGTTATTGGAAAACCTCACTATTGTGCTACATGAACTACCCTAGAGGGTTGCTAGTATTCTTCAAAACTATTGATAAGCTAATATGGAAGTCCAAAAAGCCTAACCCATATTAGAAGCCTTTTAATGGTTTTTATTTATTAAAAAATAAATTTCACTTCACGGTATTAAATATAGGGCATCTCTCCTCCTAAACCATGGATCACAACTTATTGTTTTATCCCTGATTTCCAAACTAGAGAAGATGATGAGAAAATTACTTTTATTAAAAATGTCATGGAGTAACTTGAACTTAAGTCTCACTTCTACTTAATCCAATTTTGAATTTCTAAAATACTTGGCCACTATATGTGGAACTTACATATTAAACCTCTACTTGTAAAAACTATTAGATCATGCTCAATCATCTTGTTCTTCCTATTGTTCCCAATTAAGACATCTATACTTCCAGTTAAAGTTTTCAAAAACAATTTTCATTCCATGGTATCTAGCTTTTCATTTCAAGAATTCTTAATTTTTTGAACTTTCCCAAATATTTGCATCAAGTAAAGTTGATTCTCCCTCGCTTACACTTGGTTGCACTAACTATTTCCTTGCACTTGTTCCTTACTCTTCCCAAAAATTCAAAATAAGAAAAGGTGAGACATACTCCTTAGGTTCCCCAATTTTAATATTTATGAATATATAATATATTAAAATCATATTTGAATTTATTATTTTTGTTTTAAAAACTTTATTAAAATATTAATAATCAAATAAAAATGTTTATACTGGGTGGGTGGGTGTGTGGTGGCTTTGTGTTAAATACCCCGTTGATAAATATAGCTTTCAACTTTAGGAGGGATCACGGTTAGGAGGAGACTGCTTAGCCTGTACGTCAGTCATAGGAGATTTCTCACAATAACCAAATACATACATATATATATATATATATATATATATATATATATATAAGTAATTTTTTGAAATATCTTCGTAAGATGATATATATATATATATATATCTAAAAGTAATTTGTTGAAATATCTTGGTAAGATGATATACTCACGTCTTGAGAGGTCGGTGGTCTAGCTCACACCTACATGGTGGTCCACTTGCCATCAACACGTGAGTTACCATGAAAAAATGCCAACGCCTTCACAAGTCATTTCGATCTTATCTCCAAACTCCTACGTCCCACTTGTTATCATGAGAAGCGGGCACATCAAATTAAACCTAAAATACCATGTTGAATTTATGTCCCAACCATCCAAATCCAAATTTTGAAAATCCTAATTTTAGCCAATTTGGCAATAAATAACCATTATTCATGAGGGAAACAAATTTTACCTAGGTTGTCTGACTATTTAATTAGATCATCATCCTTTGAGGTTAGCAGTATCCATTCTAACCTCAAAAATATATCACTCCTCTATGTCCATATCCTCCTATGAATTTGCTGCCTTCTCTTGTACAATCCTTTTAGTTGGCCCCTCCTCTATAGCCTCCTCCTCCCCTTAGACTCCTTACCATTGATCCTTGCCTCTACTACTCTCAATAACTTGATCCTCTCCCACATCAATGTGATAGGCGATATTTTGGTCTCCATGGGTGTCTCATTGGCTAGGACACTCCATAAGGGACTCATGGCTAGGGCCTCTCTAGGTATCCTTTGGAACTATGCTAAAGGATCCTCCTAAAATCCTTTCCTCTATTGACGATGACCCCATGTTGGTGGTGGCTCACTCACCCTATCTACTTATTTATCCCTTCTATTTTTTTGTTATGGCTTGAGAAGTAGGAGATACCTATTTAAATGGGGTCCTTAAACTATCCTAGGACATTTTTTTCCTTATGAGGCTTTGTGACTTGAGGCCAATGATCATGCACTATGATCACCTACCTCACCTCTATGATCTACTATAACTTCCAATATATCCTTTAAGGGTCTAGATAATATGCCCCTTGGGAATCTGAGTCAACAATGGTACCTATGGTCATGATGTCCCTACAATGTTTCCACATCATCTCATTGGGATGCCCCTTGGTTTTATCTCTTAGGGAAAGCCTAGGTGCTAGTACATGGTAAAATGCTCATATATCCATGGCCATAACAAGAATACTAGGCTAATTATGCATGCTCAATAATCTTGGATGTCATACAATTCATGATACAAAATCACAAGTAAATCCCTCCCCCAAGAGAAATCTCTCTTTTGTCCTATGTAACCCTCCTCCATGGCCAAGTATAGTGGGTAGATTAAGGATTTTGGGATCCTATTTGTGTTCTTATGATAGAATACATAGAAAAATACGAGAAGGATCCCCTCATGTCATACAAATGGTATGGTAATGGATATTCAAATCCTTTCCATTATAATCATACACTACCTATCTAGACATCCCTCCTTGGTGGCCCACTTTTCCAACATCAATTGTGTCTCCTCTACCATGACTATCTATGGGTATTCTTAATTATTGGTAAATGCATGATGAAGTAGACATCTTCCATGGTCACCCATTATGTTGATGATTATGTCCAAGTCTAGCCTTCAAAAAATGTGTCGGTCATCATACTCCATAATAGCATGAACTCATAGTTTAATGATCGATAAGACTGAATGTATGACATCTTTGCTACCTAGTCCAAACTAACCTAGCATAGCTCCATATATACCTATAAGGTTATTTAGGCCACTCCTACATACAAAAAGTCTCCATGTAGAATAAATATTGCATACCTATTTTAAGGGAAACCTTCTTACAAGCAAATATTCGATACAAAATGAAAAAATATGAGATGCCTTCTACTCCAAACCCATGTTCTTATATAGATGCTTAATTAACCTAACCCTAATACTCATTAGTTAGACCACATGAAATAGGGGAGTGAGCTACTAACTCCTATTTACAATAAAAGTAAAGGTTACATCATAATGGTCCCATGCCTCTAGGTGTTGATGGTGCAAACATACACCAACATTAGTAGGTACATAGTTGTGTTAGTATAGGGTCCTTGCATGCACTCCTATTCAAGAATATTTGTCCTTAAAGCTTAAAATGAGGAAACTAATGTTGTAGTTGATGAAGCAACTCCCAGTTAGCATTTTCTAGTTGTAGTCCATGGTACTATACTAAGACATCTATGAAAGTGCAATTGTGAAGCGTATGTGTATGATAGTTCATAATATTCTTGGGTAGTGTGGACTAGAATTGTATACACTTTACAAGGAACTTATTTAAAGAGAGATGTGGAAAGTTAAATGTATGGTGGAAGAGACAACAATTCTAACTTGTAGGTCATGATGCCAATCTATTGTAGTACTTTATATGGTCCATAAAAATTTTGTGCTATCTTTTGATTTCTATGGAGTTTCATCGATGACTACTTGTAAGGATATATGCATAGGAAAACCATGTCCCAAATGTTAAAATTATGCTCAAAACAACGCTAATATGCTTGTTATCACATACAATTCTATGTTGTCACCAAATTCTATGTGATATTTCATAGTAGTTGTGCATGATCCATGATAGTGGAATCCACTACTTGAACCTTAGAACTACCTAAAATGTTTGACAAGAGTGACAATGGTGGTTGTCCATAAATTGCTTCATATGTTGTCATCTTTGTGCAGTGATAGGAAGTATTATACCATCATTCAAACAAAGGAATATATTTAACCCAATGAGTTAGTTTTTAAGATGCAAAGCAACATAGATAAGTCTCTAAACACTTATTGATCATTTCAATTTTCTCATCGGTTTATGAATGGAATGCCAAGTTTATTTTGAGTTGTGTCCCATGTAGCTTGAACATTTTCTATAAGAAATGACTAGCGAATGTGAGGTCACAATCTGATACAATGGACTAGGGCATGCCATAAAGGCAAAAAATAAAATAAAGGAATATTTGGGCAATAGTTAAGGCCTTGTAAAGGTGGGGTGGAGGTTAGAAAGGGGCATACTTAAAGAGATGATCCATCACCATCAAAATGACTATTTTGCTTCTCAATTCTGGGAGCCCTTTAATAAAATACATAAAAATACCTTATCTAAATGGTATTTAAAATTGAAAGAGGTTGGAGCGTGCTTGTGCCAACAATTTTTTTCTTAACACACTAATAAGTATCACATTCTACAAAAAAGTTATACATATCCTTTTTCATGCCTATCGAAAAAGGTGTGTTTATCCTGTTCATACATTTTAAAGAAGCCTATATGTTCTACAATTAAAGAAGCATGCATTTATTGCAATATAGACCATGGAATGGAAATTTTTTAGAGAGAACAAGGTGACCCTAGCATCACAAATATTTCCCTTCCTATGTATATCCTAGATGAGAGTCAAAATCAGTTTGAAATTGTTAAAATATTAATTGCAAGGTGGGATATTGGGTCTCTTTTTCTTGAAGATGGTGGGTTTATTGAGGAAATGGGGTAGAGATGGCACATAACATACCTGGATCCTTGTATTGGCGAGATAGTGCATCAATGATTGCATTTTTCTTACCCTTTTTATAAATGATCTCATAGTCATACCCAACAGTCTAGTAACCCATTTGTGTTGTGAAGACATAGATATGCACTTCTCAAGAAAGTACTTAAGGCTATGGTGGTATGTTTTTATGGAAAAAATATTTACTAATAAGATAAGGCCTCCATTAGTTTATAACGTGTAGGATCACCCTCATCTCCTCGTAAGTCAACCATCCTAGGTTTTTTTCCAATAGTGCCTTCCTAGTGAAGGTCAATGGCCACCCTTCCTGTATAAGCATTGCACAAATTCCACTTCCTAAGGAATAAATTTCACCTATAATGACTTGAATAAATTAGGCATAGAAAATATGGGAGTAAATAGCATAGGTTACTTGAGTAGTAGAAATGCATGTTTGGTGGGTTTTGGCTAAAGAAACGAGTCCTTCCACAATATAGCATTAAAAGAGGATGCAATCTTTCTATAATCATAGATAAATTTTTGGTAATAGCTAGTTAGACCTAGGAAACCCCAATGACTTTTGAGGTTTTATGGTTTGGGTAATTATCGTATGACTATAATATTTTTAGGTTCCACCTTGACCCCTTTTCCTGAAACTATATGGCTTAGGTATTCCACATCCTACATCCCAAAATAAAATTTTCTTACTTGATTATTGTCCAATAATTGAGTGTCTAGACTAAATGTTGTAAATATTTTGCCCATGTATGACTATAAAATAGATTGTTGTTAAAAAATACCAAAATAAATTTATGCAAAAATGGTTGAAAGATTGCATTCATGGGACTTTAAAAGTTGGACGATGTATTGGTAAGACCAGATGGCATGGTGAGTAATTCATAATGGCATTTATGAGTGTAGAATATTGTTTTTAAAATATCTTACCATAACTGGATCTGATGATAACCTAAATGAATATTTATCTTTGAGAAATGAGTATCATGAAGTTCATCTAATAACTCATCAATGATAGGAATGGGAAATTTGTCCTTTATGGTAATTTTGTTGAATTCTTGAAAATACATACAACCACCAAGATATATCTTTGTTATGAAGAATATGGGATAACACTCAATCTAATGACATCTATTGCTAATAACTCCTATACCATATTATCAATTTCTATATTTACAAGCATAGGTAGGGATGAATGTTCGAGGATAAACTTTATAGAACAAGTTTAATGGTATGATCATGGGAGTGTTGTGGTGGTAACCCTTGTGGTTATACAAATACATGGGCATGTTTATCCATAACTTCCTCTAATCCAATTAACTAAGATAGATAATTAGTATTTGAGGTATATAGTGCAAACAATTATGCCACTACCCCTTGAGATGATTTCTTCATATGTTTTTCCACATGATGCAAGCTAGTGAGTTTGGTAGGACCTATAGTAATGCTTTAGAGAGTGTATTACTTCCCATGTTATTTCAATTACATCTATAGGTAAAAAAATCCTATACTATTAGGCCTAGTGTGCAAAGCCATTGAGTTCCCAACACAATATTGCAACCCCTAAAAAAAGGGAAAACATGTCCACTTTGAGGTTGTAGTCTTATTTGAGGTATTATGGTATTTGTTACCTTGATTACAATTGTAAATATTTAGATTAGGGGGTGTGTTTATTATAGTACGTGTCAAGTTGTGAAGTGTGTCCATGTGTCATGTAATCAAGTATGAGTTATGAGTGAAAGGTTGCACATGTGTAAGTGAAGAGTTGTGTGAGTTGTCTTATATGTAAGAGTTATGAGTGTGATGTGTCAAGTTTATAAGCAGGGAGTTATGTAATCATGAAATACTTTGTCATTATGTATTATGTGAGATATGTCATGTAAAGAGGTAATATGAAAGGTTGCATCTCTTGTGAGTTTGAGGATATCAAAGGTCAAGAGTCAAGTGCATTGAAAAATCCCATGTAAGATTATATATTGAAGACAAAGTTGTATTCTAGGTAATGATAAAGAATGGTATTTTATCAATAAATATTTTTGTTTTGCTATATTATTATTATTATTGAATGGGGTTATTTGTGTGAGATTATACGATCCTAAAAATTATAGACTTGTGATACTTGGGCCCATTTTCTAATAAGTCTCTCATTGCCACCTTTACATTTTTGTATTTTATATTGCATGGTAGAGTACCCCCATTAGCAACCATGATTTCAAATGAATTGCAAGAATAGATATAACACGATACTCATTCAACCCCAAGGATCAATAAAATTGTAGGCACCACCATAATTAATTAGGATGATTAGTCATTGGACTTTGATATACCCCACTACCTTCATGGTATAGGGAATAGAAATCCTAGCTAATGCATGTACTTAAAAATTGAATGGTGGTTCCTTTGTAGATTTGAGATCTTCAAGTTCACTTATCTATATTCTCCCCTTCATCATGTAGTTCCTTAGTGGAAGGTTCACCCACATCTAGTAAATATATATTTTGGTATACATAATTTGCCTAAATAATATTTTTCATCATAGTTATAGCATAGACCCTATGCCCAATGTGCCTTTATTTCTTTGTGGGTGATACATTTAACCTGGGGTGGTTTGTATCCTAAGTTTGATGATGTGCAAGGTGAAAATAGGGTTCAATATCAGGATGGTTTAAAGGTATACCTTTTTACAATAAATTTATCCTCCACAAGCATAACCAATCTTACAACTACCATCATGTTATCTAACCAGAACATTTTTACATGAATATATTCCTTTAATCCTCTAATAAAATAACTTTGGAAAAAATTAGGATGATTAGTCATTAGTCATTAGACGCTTTGAATGATTATGCATTGTTTATATTGAATTATCTTTGAAGAATATGGTACTTCTAGTGTTTTATTATGTGTAGCACCAGGTACATCTGTGGGTGGAAGAGGTAGAATCAACCACCAAGAATAGGGTACTTGAAAAGGGAAGTGATGATTTAGGCAACTAAGGGTAACATGAATGACTACCCTCATATAGGCATGCATTCTTGCTTTTTAGTATGATCTTCGATGATCCGACCACCTAGAGCCGAAGTTGGTAGCGTAGAAGCTATTGTAAATTCTCAGCTAGGATAGGTGATTAGGTTGATAATAAATCACTCACCTTGATTTGATGCACCTGATTGTTCATTTTGTTTACATGTATGTTGTGTGTAAGAGGTATAGATAAAGAATACTTTTGAAAAAATACTAATGGATATAGAGGATCCATTATCCTAAGTCTGCTTAAAATACCATGCTAATGTTTGATATTAACATGGGTATTTTATTTAATAATAATAGATTTTTATTTAAATAAAAGAATATTCATGTTTTAAATAATAAAAGGTTTTTCTTTAAATAGAAGAATGTTCATGTTTAAATAATAAAAGATTATTTATTTAAATAGAATAATGTTCATGTTTTAAATAATAAAATTTTGTTATTATAAATAGAAGAAAATTCATGTTTAAATAATAAAATATTTTTACTTAAAAAGAAAGAATATTTATTTTTAAATAATAAAAAATATATATTTAAAAAGAAAGAATATTTATGTTTAAATAATAAAATATTTTTATTTAAAACAAAAGAATATTTATGTTTTTTTATTTTATTTGGTTATTGTGAGAAACCCCTATGACCGACGTATAGGGTTGAGCAGTCTCCTCCCAACAATGACCCCTCATAAAATGGAGAACTATACTTATCTATAGGGAATTTAACACAAAGCCACCACACAGCCACCCCCTCACACACTTACCCACACCACGGTTTGAACCTTGAAGAATATTTATGTTTTTAATAGTAAAAGGTTTTATTTAAATAGAAAGAACATTTTTCTTTGTTTTAAATAATGAAAAGACTTCTATTTAAATAAAATAGAATGTTCTTTTTGTTATAAAAATATATGTTTTTACTAAAGACTTTTAATGAAATATTTATTTAAAAGCTTGATATTTTGAGAGACAAGGAAATAATTTTTAAATTCAATATATTTTGTTGATGGTCACCTTGGGTAAAGGAGACATTACTCCTAGTAGATGGCCTTTATGAAAAAATGAAGACTTAGGCCTTGGGTAGATGGAATACCCATGTTAAGAAGGTTGTAAGTCATGGAAGAAGGGATTAAACATATTTGGAGGATGAAGGAAGAAAAACAAGGAGAACCAAGAGTCAAATTTGAAGGAAGGGATTGTAGAGGAAGGAGAATTTATCTACTCGAGTCATATTTTAAAACTAGGTAAGTTGATAAGATTTAGATTACTATGTTCAAATATTCCTTTATTGTTTGAAATTATCCTCCTTTTTGGATGAATGTATGTGTACTCTATTTACCCCTATGTTGAAGTAGGACAACTTTGTGAAATACCTCCTTGTGTCACTTTAAGACCTATGTTCTTTCAACATTTGGATTTGCAACAATTGGTTTAATTTTTGTGTTAGTCATGCCTTCCTTTGTGTAACTTTTTAGTTTTTATGTATTTGGTCTTCTCCTCAATAAGAAAAATCATACTTTATTTAGAAAATTTTAGGGTAGTGCAACCCAGTTGGAAGAAAACTTATTCACCCCTTGAGTGGATTTTGGTACCTTGTGTTGACTCAAACCTGCTTTAAGCTTGTATGTGTACTATAATAGACTAGATCACCTACTATTTTTGATGTGTAGGGAGAAAAACCCTATTATCTATCCTATTCAGTTTTGGATTAATTCAAGGATTTATTGAGCTATGCTCTATAGCACTTACATGTTTTCTAGATCGCTTTTTATGTCTAGGAAGTGGAGCAAATCCATAGTCTACCCTACTGTGTGAAAACTAGACCTCCAAATCATCTTCCTAAACTTTTCTATCCATCACCTGTGTTCACCTATGGCTGCACTTGTAGCTCAAAACCAAGGTCCTTCCCTTGTGTTTTAGAGCAATGAAGGTTGAATAACATAGAACCTTTTAGGATAGTATTTTGTTGGGAAATGGACACGTAAAATGGAACATGTGGTTTCAAGAATGGTCATAGGGTTGGTTACATAGGTTGGTTTACTCCTTAGAATGAACTTAAGTCCCACATGGGACGTCTTGTTCCCTCAACTGGGCTCTTAGGGATGGAATCCCACTATGTTGTTAGCCACGTGCTTGGCGTGGTGTTTTCTTGCATAAAATTCCTTTTGGCCAAGGTTACCCCATGGTAGATTTGTTGATGTTCAACTATGTGTTTTCGTCATAGTTTCTAGTCACCTTTGTGGTCTAATCATCCATTCTTTAGTTGTGTGAATGTTTCTCTTTTTAAGATGAAGTAATAAGAATTTACTATTATAAAGCTTTTATTTATTAAAATGAAGTATAAAGTTTTTATTTATTAAAATGAAGTATAGAGCTTTTATTTATTGGAATGAAAGTATAAAGCTTTAGGTTATTGGAATGAAGTATAAAATTTTTATTTATTAGAATGAAGTGTAAAGTCTTTATTTATTGAAATGAAGTGTAAAGACTTTATTTAAAAGGAATGAAGTGTAAAGTCTTTATTTAAAAGCAATGAAGTTTAAATATTTTCATTTGAAAGAAATGAAGTTGATGGTATTTAAATTTGAATGAATGTTCTTTAAATCTATTTGAAATAATAAAAGGTTTCTGTGGTAAAAAAATAAATGTTGATTGATTTACTAATTAATTAACTACGGGATGGTCCTTTAGTTAAAAAAATAAAATTATCTTTTAAGTATTTAATTAATTAGGGTTATGAGGTCTCAATTAGTTAAAGGAGTGGTATGTAAAGTATTTAATTAATTAAGGTTATGGAGCCTTAACTAATCCAAAATACGGCTTTTTATGTTAGAGCATGAAGCTTTAATTGATAAAGGGATGGCATATTGAATTACCATATTTCATAGATGAATTTCCTTCTAATGATTGAGTGAATTATTTATAAATGTATTTGGTAATTTGTATAGTTGCAATTTGGCATATAAAATGATAAATGCATTGGACTAACGAATCATTTAGTAGATGCATTGGTTACAAGGATTAAGTAGATAGACTTAATAATTATCCTCCTAAGATTTCAAGGATCTTAAATGTTTAAAATAGTTACATAAACTAAATAGATATTTAAGTATGATTATGAGTTTGTGCTATAAGTAGAGTAAAGGAACCTAAGGGATTATGGGATCCCTTAGGGCTGAGGTTGGGTAAACTTAATTCAAAGAATTTTCTTCAAGAGATTAAACAAGTAGTTTTAAATGAATATGACTATCTATGAAAGGATTAAGTTAACTCATCACAAAGATAAGGCTACTAGATTTTTTGCAATACATGTAGTATACCTGAACAAATAAACTTGTGTATGGTATAGATATGGGCATACCCTTCGATTTATATAAGGAGATAAGTTAGCTCTCACATAAATGATACTAATAGCTTATCGCAATATGCGTAGCATACCTACACACACAGATTTATGTATGGTATGGATATGGGTGTATCCTAAGTAGATTTTAAGAAAGGCTATTAGTTTGATGGAAATAAAGACAAAAAACTTTAAACCTTAGCTTAGCTTAGTTATATTTGTAATTATGTACATATTGATTGGGATATAGAGATATCTCTAAAGTTATGTTAGTTTCTAATGTTTCAAAAAAACACAACCCTCTTAGTTATATTTTCGTGTTGTTGCATTTGGTATTAAAGCTCTGGCTATGAGGGACTATAAGCTTTATGGAATGTACTAGGGATTTGTGTATCTTCTTATTCTAGCCCTTGCTTAGTTCTTATGCCAAAGCTAGGAAGACCTATAATTCCCAACTACTAGAATTCTAAAGGGGATTAACCCTAGGATGGATAGCTTGAATGCTATGACACCTTACGTATAGAAAGTGTGGCCTTTAGAATTAGAATTACATAGTAGTTTTTAGAGTACCATCCCTACGTAGAGTGAGGGAGGTTTAGCAAGAAAACTTTGTTTTTAGCTAATACAAATGACGTGTTTAGCTATAATTAGTAGTGTAGTTCAAGGTGGAAGCCATAACTTAATATACTACTTTTTCTTGGATGTGACCAGGATAAATGGCACCAAGGACTAGGAGAGAGAAGCCTATTCCTTGAAATAGGTGAACATCATAGAGAAATATTGAGGAAGGAACCTAGTATGAAAATTTATGCAATCCCAATAGGGAGGTAGATAATCTCACTACAATGGTCACTATGATGCAAGATAAAATAAAATAATTTCTAGAGACCTTAGTGAATCAAGATTTACAAGCTAGGAGCTTAGAGGTTGGGCAAGCTGATGAACCAATCGCAAAAGAGTAAGAGGCCATTACTCTGTTTAAGAAAGAACATGCTAAGGATATAAATAGTGTTTGTACCTCCAAATCTTATGGAGAAGGGGATGGTGATGTAGTCAAAGATTGGCTAAGAGAGATAGAAATATACTTTACAATGAAGAAATACTCCTCAATAACTTGAACAATTTGAGCAATGATTCATCTAGAAGGGACTGGATTAGATTGATGGGAAACCTATAGAGAAGAGTAAAAGATCAAAGTTATCATTTACAGTGGAAGGACTTTGTCACAATTTTCAAGAAAAGATTTCTTATAGAGTATTTTTTATGCAAAAAAGTTTGAAGAGTTTACCAACCTTTGACAAGGGACCAAATTAGTGGAAGTATACTATAAGAAGTTGGTAAAGTTATTGAAATGTGTACCTGATTATGATGAAAATATAGGGATCCATAAATTTATCTTAGGGGTGGAACCTAGGATTAAGCATGATGTCAGCATGCACAAGCCAAAATCACTATATAAGGCTTATGATTTAGCTAAGAAGGTAGAATATCATCTTTAGTTTTACTATACAACCCTATCTAAATGCGATAAATAAGCACTTAGGAAAATGAATAGTGAGGGTTTCATAAAGTGGGAGGGGAAATAAAACTAGAAGTGTAAGAACTACTCAAAAACTGAAAGGAGGAATTACAGGAAACAAGGAAGGCTCAAAAGGAACTTCTAAAATAAAAAATGACAACAATGCCAACAATAAGAAACCCCAACCACAAAAACAACCAGTTTTAGTACCAGTAGGTAAAGTAGAGGAACAAAAATGGGGAACGCGCCAAAGTTCCAAGAGTGGCTGCTACAATTATGGAGGAACACACTATGCTAGCAATTGTCCACATCAACCAGGACCAAGTACATCCAATGCAAAGGGAAAGAAACCAGCTCACAAGATATATGTTGCAACAAAAATTCAAAAATTATAAGGGCAAGTCACCCCATTGCTCTTAAAGGGTAATATTTTCAATAAGGAAGTAAATATTTTAATCAAAAGTGGATCCATATATAGTTTTATCTCTTCTAGCATAGTCAGGGATATGTCAAAAAGGCCAAGATACCTGGCACAAGGGTGGAAGGTCGAGTATGGTTTTGGGTAAATGGATCAATTTTTCCTATGGTAGAAAGTACCCTAACTAGTGGTTCTATTGAGGGATGTTTGTATGTAGCTTCGCTACATGCTTTCGATGTTATCCTAGGGATAGACTGGATGTAAGATCATAAAGCATTGATTGATTTCCAAGATAGGTGGTTGGAGTATTTTGAAGAAGGCAAAAGAAAAATAAGGATCCATAGCAAGAAAGGGTCATTCAAACCCTAATTGATGTTTGCTATGCAACTAAATAAAACCATCAAAAATGAGGGATGGTTTATGTCGTAAAACGTAATGAAGTTGAGGAGGATGAAAATAAGGTGTTTGGAAAACACCCAATCTTACAAGAATTTAAAGATATATTTCCTAAATACCTACCAAAACTTCCTCCAGTACATGAGTTTGACTTCACTATTGAGTTAGTACCAAGATTAGAACCTATCCACAAAGCTCCTTATAGGATGAAACCTATAGAGATGTAATAATTGAAGGTACAAATTCAAGGGTTGTTGGAGAAAGGGTTGATAAAGCCTAGTGTGTCACCATGGGGTGCATCATCGGTATTCTTCATAAAAATGAAATATGGTTCAGTGTGATTATATATTGATTATAGGATGCTCAACAAAGCAACCATCAAAAATAGGTAACCTTTACCTAGAATTGAAGATATATTCAATCAACTAAAGGACACCACGATCTTTATGAAGATTGAATTAATGTTAGGATATCATCAACTAAGGATACGTAAGGAGGACACTCATAAAATGACACTCAAAACTAGATATGGGTATCACGAGTTTATAGTCTTGCCCTTTAGGTTGACTAATGCCCCAACTATGTTCATGAAATTAATGAACGACATGCTCAACAAGCATCTGGAGAAGTTCAACCTCGTATTTTTAGATGATATTCTAATTTATTCTTGATACAAGAAGGAGCATGACATGCACCTCATAATCATGTTGGAATTGTTAAGATAAATTCAACTCTATGGGAATCTATCAAAGAGTGATTTCTATGTATCAAAGGTGTGATATCTAGGACATATAATATCTACGAAGGGAATCATAGTAGATCCAAAAAATGCTGAGGCCATTTTGAATTGGCCACCACCTACCAATGTTACTGAGGTATGAAGCTTCATGGGTATGATGGGATATTATAGATGGTATGTGAAGGATTACTCCAAGATAGCCATTGCGATAGCAAATCTCCAAAAGAAAGGAAAGGAGTTTAAATGGGTGGAGAAGTGTGAGAGTGCTTTTGCACTGTTTAAGAAGAAACTCACCACAAAACCAATACTCAAGATTCTTAATCTATAGGGAAACTTTACAGTATGTACTAATGCATTGCTAGAGGGATTAGGAGTACTATATTAGGATGAGTCAGTTGTAGCATATACATTAAGGAAACTCAAGAAACATGAAGTTAACTATGCTACACATGACCTAGAGCTGACAAAGGTTGTGTACACTCTAAAAAAATAGCATCATTATTTGGTAGGGAGACCTTTTGAACTAAGAACTGAGCATAAAAGCTTGAGGTACATATTCACCCAACCTATGCTCAACATAAGACAAAGAAGGTGGGTTGAGTTCTTAGCTGAATATGACTTTGATATTGAATACATCAAGGGGAAATAAAATAAGGTGGTTTATACCTTAAGTAGAAGAAGGAACATAGCAGCCCTGACTTGAAGTCATACATAATTACTAGACCAAGTCAGGAAAATATAATCTCAATATGAGTATTGCAAAGAAATTCGGGTCAAAATGGGTAAAAATCCTAACAAAAATAGGGATTTTTGCACAAAATATGGTCTTTTGTGCTATAAATATAGGATCATCATACAAAAAATAGGTGAATTAAAGAGACTAATCATGCAATAAGCACACAAATCTCCATACTCTTCTCATCCTAGAGGGGACAAGGTGAGGGAGAATATGAAAAAGATCTTATTTTGGGCAGGAATGAAGAAGGACATCACCAATTTTATTGCTTGGTATTTAGAATTCTAGAAGGTGAAGGCTGAATGTAGACATCTTGTAGGTTAATTATATCCATATTATATACCTACACAAAAATGGTATATTATATCTATGGACTTAAAAGTAGGTTTCCTCAAGACTAGGTACCAACATGATGCAATCCTTGTGGTAATTGACATATTGACTAAGGTTACACATTTCATACTAGGAAACATCAAATATGATGCTCAGGTGGTGGCTAATATATTTGCCAAAGAGATATTCAAGTTGCATGGATTTCCTGAAATAAGTATTTTAGATAGAGATTCCATATTCACTTTTGAATTTTGAAAAGTCTTACATTGTGCAGTAGGCACAAAAATGAATATAAGCTCTACGTATCATCCTGAGACTTATGGTCAAACTGAGAGGGTAAACCAAGTACTAGAATACATGCTTTGCATGTACTACATGGATTAGAAATCTAGGTGAGGAGACTACCTACATCTAGCATATTTTACCTACAATAATGGGTACCAATCTTCTTTGGGTATGGCCCCATTCGATGCCTTGTACGATAAGAGGTTTAGAATGACATTATCATGGGAAAATTTAGAGGATCGAGTCATGATTAGACTCAAAAAGATCAAGGAAATGGAAGGTCAACTTAAGATAATAAGAAAAAGTCTCTAAGAAGCCATTGACCATCAAAAAATCCATGTTGATCTAAAGAGGACACCAAGAGAATACTCTGTAGTGAAAGAGTGTTATTAAAGGTCAAGCCAATGAAAAGTACCATTAGATACATGAAGTTGGATTCTCAATTCATTGGACCCTTTGATATTACTGAGAATATCAACCCAATTATGTACAGACTTGTTGAGCAAGGTGCAGCAAAAGCAGTGCAAAAGGATTGTAATTGTTATCAACACAGACAGAGTGATGCAGTTGAAACAGTTCAGAGGTCGACCGATCAAGTGCAAAAATCTCAAGAAAAACAGAGGGGACCCAGATCCAAAAATTTGCAGAAAAAGACAAGGAAGAAAACTGTCGCGATATCGCGACATGTTTCCTGTCGCGATTTCGCGACAAAACGGAGGAGAGAGAAAGTGCATTGAAAAATGTCGCGATTTCGCGACATATCGGAGGAGAGAGAATGTGCAAGGAAAAATGTCGCGATTTCGCGACATGCTGGAAGGAAAGAAGCCAAATCGAGAAACTGTCGCGATTTCGCGACAAGTTTGAAGCAAAGGCACCAAGGATGAAAAATGTCGCGATTTCGCGACACATCGGAGGAGAGAGAAAGTTGATGAAGAAGTTGTAGCGATTTCGCTACATGTCTGAGTTTCGCCAACATAAGCAAAGAAAAAGCACCAAGTGAGAAAAGCGTAGCGATTTCGCTACAAGCTTGAGACACTAAGAACAAAAGTGCAGCGATTTTGATACAACCTCGAGTTGCAAGGTGAAAAGTAGTAGCGATTTCACTACATAGTCAAAGTGCAAGGTAAAGACGTAGCGATAGCGCTACAAGTTTAAGAGACAAAGTGCAAGAATGTAGCGATTTCGCTACAAGTCCCATATGCAAGGCGAAGAATTGTAGCGATATCGCTACCAGTTCAAAAATGCAAGTGCAAGAGTTGTAGCGACTTCGCTACAGGTTTAAAATGCAACGTGCGTAGGTGTAGCGATTTCGCTACAGGTTGAAAGTGCATAGTGCGAAGGTGTAGCGATATCCACAGCTAACAAGTTCAAAATGCAAAGTGGAAAGGTGTAGCGATGTCGCTACACGTCGAAGTTTCGCTAAGAAGCAAAGAAAGAAAAATGCTAAGGCAACAATGGTGTAGCGATTTCGCTACCACACAAAGAAAGAGTTGTACGGAGGCCAGAAGCGTCGCGATTTCGCAACGGCAATGAAGATGACGTCAGCAAACCAAAATGTGTCGCGATTTCGTGACAGGGTGAATGAAAAGCCATTGCAAGCCGAAACGTCATGATTTTGTGACATCTTAGAAGATGACGTCAGCAAAACCAAAATGTGTCGCGATTTCGCGACAGGGTGAACGAAAAGCCATTGCAAGCCGAAACGTCGTGATTTCGCGACATCTTTGAGGATGACGTCAGCAAGTCTAAAAATGTCACGATATCGCGACAAGTTGCCAGAGAAGCCTCAGGAAGCCGAAAGTGTCGTGATTTCGTGACATATTTGAGGATGACGTCAGCAAGTCTAAAAATGTCGCGATATCGCGACAAGTTGCCAGAGAAGCCTCAGGAAGCCGAAAGTGTCGCGATATCGCGACAAAGTTGAGGATGACGTCAGCAAAGCGAAAAATGTCACGATATCACGACAGGTAATGTTTTGGCGAGAAAAAGGTCTAAGAGGCATTCAAAGTGACAGGTGTCAAAAAGGCGCCAGTTACGATAAACCTAACTAGAGTCGGTCATCAGCTCCAAGTGACAGTGGTGAGGCGAGACTGAGAAGAAATTCTACTGCAATTAACGAGAGTTACAAGTGAAAGTGACTAGACAGTGAATTTAAGAAGAGATCGGCTGTTGCAGGGCCGTGATGCTGCAAGCTGGCGTAAAGAGCAAGCTTTTAGATAATCACTACAAACAAGAAATTTTCTCGATGGTTGTGCTTGACTCACAAGAAAGTAACGGGAAGAATAGAAGGATTGACACCGTTTAGAATAGAGTGCAAAAGAATTTGAAAGAGCAGTTACGTAGAGAACGAAATCAGAGAGCATCGAAATGCGTAGAAAGGTTGTCAGTCTACACAAAAAGGGGTGTCAGCAAGATAATGTAGAATGTGCAGAGAAAAAGTATGTCGATGACGAATGTCAGTAAGAAAGCGGCTAAAATGCGGATCAGGTCAGAGAAGGATTAATGCTTCGATTGCAGCCGAGAATGCATGAAAAGTTGGAGGGAAAGTTAAACCATTTGAAATTGAGCCGTTCGAAGAAATCAAGTATATAAGGATCGAACTGGCATAGTGAGAAGGTTACTGTGACTGTGTTTTCATTGTGCATTTAAAAGGTCTCAGTGAGTAAGGGTGCTGTAAGAAAACAACCTTAGATCAAAACCTGTAATTCTATTGAATATTTAAGAGAAAGGTTTTAGATTAGATCAGAAGATATTGAGTCTAACAATTCTCTCTATGCTTCTGTGAGATTTTTGTATGTGCTGTAGACCAGTGAGGGTCTTGTATAAGAGAAGGCATTTTATATGTCATCAGTTTTATTAGAAATTGAAATCCAAGTGGGTGCTTGGATAAAGGAGTTGGTGCTCCTATCTGTTGCAGCAAATAAATCAGGGGTTGGTGCTCCTTCCAGTGGGTGTTGGTAAACCGTTTGTAAAGATTGAATCCTTGCAAAGACTGGATTTGGATTGTAGTCCAAATAGTCATTTTTGAGGAGTAGCCACATTGGTGAACCTCGTTAAATCCTTTATTGTGTGATGCTCTTGTGCTATGTTTACTGTATTTGATTTTTAAGCATGCAGTATTAAGTTTTAAGAGTAGCAGATTTAAATTTTAAAATAGTTACACTGATTCACCCCCCCCTCTCAGTGTCATTGTGAGAATATCAATTGGTATCAGAGCCAGGCACTTGCACAAGCTTAATCAGCTAAGGTGTTCTTGGGAGATATACAATGGCCGGTGGTGAAGGTTTTTCTTCTAACAAAGCTCCTCCGTTCGATGGAACAAACTATTCTTTCTGGAGGCTCGTAATGCGACTCTATCTCTGTGCATTGGGTTATGACATTTGGGAATCTGTTGAAAATGGATACACCACTCCCACTGTTCCTCCAACAGATGCCGCTGAAAAGAAAAAGTTTGAAAACAACTCGAAAGCCAAGAATGCTATTATGTGTGGATTGGTCGATAGTGAGTTGATACGCATCATGAACTGCAAATCTGCTAAAGACATATGGGACAAACTGCAAAGCATTCATGAAGGAGACAACAAAATCAAGGAAGCTAAGCTGCAAACACATCGTGCCCAGTTTGAAGCATTAAAGATGACCGATGATGAGAACATAGAAGCCTATATGCTGAGGGTAAATGGAATCATCAATGCAATAAGAGGAATCGGAGAGGAGATTGAAGATGCAGCTTGTCGTGAAGAAGGTACTCGAGAACCCTCAACAAAAGATTTGATGCAAAGGTTTCTCGCTATAGAGGAAGCAAAGGATTTAAATATTTTTAGTTTGGATGAAATGCATGGATCTCTAACTGCATATGAAATGAGGATTGGTCAAACTAAGCCCTCATACAGAGAAGCAGCCTTCCAAGCTCAGAAAAATATAAAATCTAAACTAGAATCTGAGGAAGAAGAATCTGCAGATGAAACTGAAGCAAACTTTGTTAGGAAACTAGTAAAGGGAAAAGGGAAATACAGAGGGAAGCTACCGTTCAAGTGCTTTAACTATGGCGGCATCGGGCACTTTGCAGCAAAATGCCCAATGAATGAGAAAAATAGAAGTGATGAAGGGACACATCAAGAAAGAAAAGTCCGGAAAAAGAAACCGCAGCTTTAGAAAAAGAAACTTCAAGAAGAAGAGTTTCATTTCCTGTAATATCGATTCTTCCGAAGACAGCCCAAGTGAGGAATCGAAGAAGAAACTCGGTGAAGCCTTGTTCATGGCTTTTGAAGAACAAAGAACTCGAAGAAACCCAAGAGTGTGAAGAAAAATTAGAGGATGAGGCCGAGATAGATCCGGAAGGTGAGTTGGTGGCCGCTCTTGAAGAGTTAAGTGCAGAAAGGAGAAGAAATAAAAAGACTTCAAGAAAACTTGAGGATGCTGGGAAATTAATTATAAGTTTGAAAGTACAAACTGAAGAATATAAGAAAAAGTCTGAAGATTTTGAAGCTCAACTAACCGTGAAAATAAATGAGTGCAACAAGCTAGAAGAAAACATAGTCGGATTAAGGCTGCAACTAGAAGAAATGAATCGAAAACTGAGTTGTCATCATAAATTTGAAGACAGTTCTGCGAAGCTGAACAAAATGTTGAATAATCAAAGGCCCATGGGTATCAAGTTTGGTTTGGGCTTTGATGAAGGAGAATCCTCAATGGACTCAAAGGCTATAATAGTAGAACCAATAAAGAATAAAGACAAGATCAAGGTTGATAAAGATAAACCGTATCAGGCAAAAGAAAACAACAAGTCCAAGTTCGAAAGGAGTGCTACAAATGATGGATTCACCAAATTCTCTCATCAAAGAAGGAGAAGACCCATGGCTCCTACCTCCACATGGCAACAACCATTTCCCAGGTACACTCGTTCCTTTTCTCGGTTATTGTTTTAAGTGCAATGCATATGGTCATACAATTTCAAGTTGTAGATATAATGTAGAACAAAGAAACTTTACTAGTAGAAATACTTTTTCTCCTTTGATAGATTATGCTGTAGAATGTTATAACTGCCATAACTTCGGCCATATTGCAAGGAATTGTTGTAGCTCTTTTGCAGGAAATAAATACCAGGGAAGAAAGTTTCACTCAACTTGGATCAAAACAAGACATAAAATTTCCCAATAAACTCGTCACAAGCAAATGAAAGGGAGAAGGTGAAGCAAGTGACCAGATCTCATCGTCAAAATCTCAATGGAAAGAAAAGGAACAACCGAAGAAAGACAAGGAATCCCCGATCGTTCAAACAACTCTCAAAGCACAGTAATAAACCCGCACCTTGGATTCTCGGACAATGGATGCTCCAACCATATGACAGGAGACAAACAGAAGTTTGATAAGCTACAGACATACGAAGGTGGTTCTGTGAAATTCGGAAACAATGATGGAGCAAAGATAGTGGGTAAAGGATCGGTTAAGTTAAGTGACGGTAAAATCAACTCTAAGGAAGTTCTTTTTGTGGTAGGACTGAAGCATAACCTACTGAGTGTAAGTCAGATTTGTGACAGAGGTCATGAAGTAATTTTCAAGGAGGGTCATGAAGTAAGGAAGACAAGAAATGGAAAGTTAATAGCCACTGGACTGAGAACTTCTGGAAATTTGTATACTCTCTCGGAGACTTCATAAGGAGCCTGCTTGGTTGGTCAAGAAGAAGAAAACTGGCTATGGCATAAAAGACTCGGTCACATAAGCTTTGATAATCTGATAAAAATCATCTCAAAAAGAGCAGTAAGAGACATACCCACTATTGGTAAACCATCAAACAATATATGTGAGTCATGCCAAAAGGGGAAGCAAACCAGATCTACCTTCAAAGCAAAAGAATATTTCACTAGCAAGCCATTAGAACTGATTCACACTAATTTGTGTGGACCCATGAGGACAGAAAGCATAAATGGATACAAATATTTTATGCTGTGTATTGATGATTTTTCCAAAATGACATGGGTACTCTTTCTGAAACAGAAGTCAGAAGCTTTTGAGATGTTTAAAACCTTCAAAAATCTTGTTGAGAACCAATCTGGAAAAAGAATGAAGTGTTTGAGATCTGATAGAGGAGGAGAGTTTATCTCAGATGAGTTTGCAGAATTCTGTGAAAAATATGGAATAAGAAGACAGTTTTCAGCAGCAAGAACACCTCAACAGAATGGAGTAGTTGAAAGAAAGAACAGAATCAGTACAGAAATGGCAAGGACCATGTTAACAGAGAGCAAAATTGCCGACAGGTTCTCGGAAAGAGGCGCCCATACTGCAGCCTATATTCGTAATAGGTGTATGTTGAGGCCGCATGAAAGCAAAACACCATATGAACTCGTGGTTTGGCAAAAAGGCTACAGCAAAATACTTCAAAGTGTTTGGCAACAAGTGTTACATTAAGAGAACTAAAAGCAATATTGGCAAGTTTGAAGATAGAGCCGATGAAGGAATATTCCTTGGGTACTCAACTAAAAGCAAAGCCTATACATGCTACAACAAAAGACTTAAGAAAATAGTGGAGAGTGCGGATGTGAAGGTTGATGAAGGCAGGAAACAAGAAATCAACAATAATGAAAACTACCCAACCTATGAAGAATTTATTGAAGAAGATGAAGATCAAGAAAAAGAAGAGAGACAAAAATCAGATTCAGAGGACTTAGAAAGAGATGAAAATAGAAAATACAGTAATAGTGCAGCTAGCGTAAAAATCATCCCAAAGAGCAGATTATTGGGGACCCTACAATTGGCATTCAGACAAGAAGAAGAGTAGTAAATAACTATTCTTTGTTATCCAATATTGAGCCCAAGAATATTATTGAAGCAAGCACGGATGAAAGCTAGATGGAAGCAGTAAATGAAGAACTAGATCAAATTGAGAAAAACAAAACCTGGGAATTAGTACCAAGGCCTGAAAATAAAAACATAATTGGTACTAAATGGATATTTAGAAACAAACTGAATGAAGATGGACAAAGTTGTAAGGAATAAAGCAAGATTAGTCTTTAAGGGATATGCCCAAGTTGAGGGGATTGATTTTGAAGAGACTTTTGCACCCGTGGCCAGACTTGAAGCAATAAGACTATTTTTGGCTTTAGCTGTTCATAAGAACTTCAAGGTTTATCAGATGGATGTAAAATCAGCATTTCTGAATGGAAATCTTGAAGAAGAAGTATATATTGAACAAACCCGATGGTTTTCAACTTTGTGATAATCCTAACTTTGTTTGCAAGTTGAAGAAAGCATTGTATGGCTTGAAACAAGCACCTAGAGCTTGGTATGCAAGACTGGACAACTATCTCACTAAGCAAGGATTCAAGAAAGGTATGGTGGATAGCAATTTATATGTGAAAACTGAAAATGGCAATTTCATTGTCCTTGTTGTTTATGTAGATGATATAATTTTTGGAAGTAGCAATGATGAATCATGCAAAGACATAGCAAACAAAATGCATAAAGAGTTTGAAATGTCTATGATAGGTGAACTTTCATATTTCCTTGGATTACAAGTTAATCAAACAGAAAAGGGAATTTTTATCTCTCAAATTAAATATGTGAAAGAAATGCTGAAAAAGTTCACTATGGAAGATAGTAAACCAGTGAGCACCCCCATGACAACAAGTCGCAAGTTGAGCAAGGATGATAAATCTCCCGGATGTTGATCAAACAATGTACAGATCAATGATTGGGAGCTTGTCGTATTTGACAACCACTAGACCGGATATCTTGCAAGTCAGTCCGCATGGTTGCAAGATTTCAGAGCTAGTCCAAAAGAGACTCATGTGACAAAGCAGTGAAAAGGATTTTTAGGTATCTCAAAGGTACTATGGAGTATGGGCTGTGGTATCCAAAAGGAAAAGACTTCACTCTCTTTGCATACTCTGATGCTGATTGGGCAGGATGCATTGATGATAGAAAAAGTACAAGTGGAGGAGCATTCTTTCTTGGAAACAAATTGGTTGCATGGCACAGTAAGAAGCAAGAATCAGTCTCTTTATCCACATCCGAGGCCAAATACATTGCAGCTACTACATGCTGTACACAAATACTATGGATGAGACAAACATTGAAAGATCTAGGAATTCACTTCAATGAGCCCATTTCATTCAAATGTGACAACACTAGTGCAATCAACATTTCAAAGAATCCGGTAATGCATTCCCGCACCAAACATATTGCAATCCGGTATCACTTCTTGAAGGATAAGGTTGCAGAAGGAGAAGTCAGATTAGAGTTTGTTCCCACTACAGAGCAAGTAGCAGACATATTCACCAAACCTTTACCAAAGGAAATATTTGAATACCTTCGGAAGAAGTTGGGAGTAGTCACACTTCCCAAGCACTGACTAGCTATGGGAAATACATTCTCAGGGGGAGCATTCAAGTTATTTATGCCTGAGAATGTTGTGCATAGACTCGTGGGGAGTCTGCAGCAGCCCTTTGGAATTATTGGCAAAGGGGGAGAAGAATTTGAGCAAGGCTACAAAGTGTTGCCAACAATTCCAAAGGGGGAGATTGTTGAGCAAGGTGCAGCAAAAGCAGTGCAAAAGGATTGTAATTGTTGTCAACACAGACAGAGTGATGCAGTTGAAGCAGTTCAGAGGTCAGTCAGATCAAGTGCAGAAAATCTCAAGAAAAACAGAGGGGACCCAGATCCAAAAATTTGCAGAAAAAGAAAAGGAAGAAAACTGTCGCGATATCGCGACATGGTTCCTGTCGCGATTTCGCGACATACCGGAGGAGAGAGAAAGTGCATTGAAAAATGTCGCGATTTCGTGACATATCGGAGGAGAGAGAAAGTGCAAGGAAAAATGTCACGATTTCGCGACATGTCGGAAGGAAAGAAGCCAAATCGAGAAACTGTCGTGATTTCACGACAAGTTTGAAGCAAAGGCACCAAGGATGAAAAATGTCGCGATTTCGCGACACATCGGAGGAGAGAGAAAGTTGATGAAGAAGTTGTAGCGATTTCGCTACATGTCTGAGTTTCGCCAGCATAAGCAAAGAAAAAGCACCAAGTGAGAAAAGCGTAGCGATTTCGCTACAAGCTTGAGACACTAAGAACAAAAGTGCAACGATTTTGATACAGCTTCGAGTTGCAAGGTGAAAAGTAGTAGCGATTTTGCTACATGGTCAAAGTGCAAGGCAGAAAGACGTAGCGATAGCGCTACAAGTTTAAAATACAAAGTGTAAGAATGTAGCGATTTCGCTACAAGTCCCATATGCAAGGCGAAGAATTGTAGCGATATCGCTACCAGTTCAAAAATGCAAGTGCAAGAGTTGTAGCGACTTCGCTACAGGTTTAAAATGCAACGTGCGTAGGTGTAGCGATTTCGCTACAAGTTGAAAGTGCATAGTGTGAAGGTGTAGCGATATCGCTACAGAAGTTCAAAATGCAAAGTGGAAAGGTGTAGCGATATCGCTACACGTCGGAGTTTCACTTGCAAGCAAAGAAAGAAAAATGCTAAGGCAACAATGGTGTAGCGATTTCGCTACCACACGAAGAAAGAGTTGTACGGAGGCCAGAAGCGTCGCGATTTCGCGACGGCAATGAAGATGACGTCAGCAAAACCAAAATGTGTCACGATTTCGTGATAGGGTGAACGAAAAGCCATTGCAAGTCGAAAACGTCGCGATTTCGCGACATCTTAGAAGATGACGTTAGCAAAACCAAAATGTGTCGCGATTTCGCGACAAGGTGAACGAAAAGCCATTGCAAGCCGAAAACGTCGCGATTTCGCGACATCTTTGAGGATGACGTCAGCAAGTCTAAAAATGTCACGATATCGCGACAAGTTGCCAGAGAAGCCTCAGGAAGCCGAAAGTGTCACGATTTCGCTACATCTTTGAGGTGACGTCAGCAAGTCTAAAAATGTCGCGATATCGCGACAAGTTGCCAGAGAAGCCTCAGGAAGCCGAAAGTGTCGCGATATCGCGACAAAGTTGAGGATGACGTCGAAGCAAAAATGTCGCGATATCGCGACAAGTAATGTTTTGGCGGGAAAAAGGTCTAAGAGGCATTCAAAGTGACAGGTGTCAAAAAGGCGCCAGTTACGATAAACCTAACTGGAGTCAGATCTATAGTTCCAAGTGACAGGTGGTGAGACTGAGAGGAGAAATTCTACCGCAATTAACGAGAGTTACAAGTGAGAGTGACTAGACAATGCATTTAAGAAGAGATCGATCGTTGCAAGGCCGTGATGCCGGAAGTCGGCGTAAGCAGAGCTTTTAGATAATCACTGCAAACAAGAAATTTTCTCGATGGTTGTGCTTGACTCACAAGAAAGTAACGGGTAGAATAGAAGGATTGACACCGTTTAGAATAGAGTGCAAAATAATTTGACAGAGCAGTTACGTAGAGAACGAAATCAGAGAGCATCAAAATGCGTAGAAAGGCTGTCGACATACACAGAAGGGTCGGTCCAAAGTAGAATGTCAGAATGTGTAGAGAAAAATACTGTCAGAATGTCAGTAAGAAAGCGGCTAAAAGGCGGATCAGGTCAGAGAAGGATTAATGCCTTTGATCGCAGCCGAGGATGCATGAAAAGTTGGAGGGAAAGTTAAACCGTTTGAAATTGAGCCATTCGAAGAAATCAAGTATATAAGGATCGAATTGGCATAGTGAGAAGGTTACTGTGACTGTGTTTTCATTGTGCATTTAAAAGGTCTCAGTGAGTAAGGGTGCTGTAAGCAAACAACCTTAGATCAAAACCTGCAATTCTATTGAATATTTAAGAGAAAGGTTTTAGATTAGATCAGAAGATATTGAGTCTCTAACAATTCTCTCTATGCTTCTGTGAGATTTTTGTATGTGTTGTAGACCAGTGAGGGTCTTGTATAAGAGAAGGCATTTTATATGTCATCAATTTTATTAGAAATTGAAATCCAAGTGGGTGCTTGGTAAAGGGAGTTGGTGCTCCTATCTCATGGCAAGCAGATAAATCGTGGGTTGGTGCTCCTTCCAAAGGTGTCCGGTAAACCGTTTGTAAAGATTGAATCCTTGCAAAGACTGGATTTGGATTGTAGTCCAAACAGTCATTTTTGAGGAGTAGCCACATTGGTGAACCTCGTTAAATCCTTTGTTGTGTGATGCTCTTGTGCTATGTTTACTGTATTTGATTTTTAAGCATGCAGTATTAAGTTTTAAGAGTAGCAGATTTAAATTTTAAAATAGTTACACTGATTCACCCCCCCTCTCAGTGTCATTGTGAGAATATCAAGACTTGCCTTACCACCTAACCTGTCAAAAATCCATGACACCTTCCACATATCCCTACTTAGGAAGTATGTTGATGAGCATGATCATGTGTGGGATGTTTCTAATTTATAGATGGCAAACCCTGAGGCTATTGAAGTGATATCTATGAATATTCTAGAATTTCATTCCCGATCCATGATAAAACAAATTCTAGAACAATGCAAGGTCTAGTGGGACCAATATTCTGAAAGGAGTGCCACTTGGGAGAAAGTGGATGATATGAAGAAACATTTTTCCTTTTTATTTGAAAAATTGTAATAACATTTTTATGACAGGAAACACATGGGACTATGTTTAACCCAAGGGGGTAGTATGTCATACCCCACCTTGGCAAGACTTTTGCCTAATAGACTATGTATTGATAAATGACTAATTGATGCCTAGTTTAGATGCTTTGAATGATTATGCATTATTTATATTGATTTATCTTTGAAGAATATGGTATTGCTAATGTATTGTCAATGTGCAACACTAAGTACATCTATGGGTTGAAGAGGTAGAATCGACCACCAAGAACGAGGTACTTGAAAAGGAAAGTGATGATTTAGGTAGCTCAGGGTAACATGAACAACTACCCTCATATAGGTATGCATTCTTACTTTTTAGGATGATATTCAAAAATCTGACCACCTAGAGTTTAAGTTGGTAACCTAGAAGCTATCATAAATCCTCGACTAGGAAAAGTGATGGGATTGATGATAAATCACCCACCTTACATTGATGCACCTGATTGCTCAATTTTTTTACATGTATGTTGTGTGTAATACATATGGGTAAAGAACACCTTCGAAAAAGTACTAATGGATATAGAGGATCCATTATCCATTGTCTCAGTAAAGATAAAAAGAAGATTGCATGTTCAATCATCATCGCTAAATACAACTATTTTAATTATAGAGTTGTTTGAATTATAATTTTCAGGTAGTTGGATAGGTTTAAAAATGAAACCAATCTAATTGAAACCTGACTAATTTAAATTAAAGAAATAACTAATAAATTTTATGTTACAGATATCATTTGTTACACTAGATTTTTATAAGGTTCAACTAACCAATCAAACTCCTCAATGTCCTCAAGGTACAATGCTCAAATTTCAACCAGTTCAACTCAAGGAAGTCAACAAGTCAATTCATACCTTACCCGATCAAACTCAATCTTTGCCAGCTCCTAGAATTCGGTGCCCTAGTCTCCACGACTAGGCTAGCATGACCACCATCATGTGGTCTACACTAGATGTTTCAAAATTAAACCTGACCAATTTAAAGAAAAAAATATACCTCTAAAACCTTACTTTGAAAAATACCATTTACTACATCAAACTTCAACAAGCCCTCTAAACAAGGTTATGCATAAGGAGTTGGATCCAAAATATATTTATAAAAATTTGGCGAATCACTTTCGAAATCAAGGCTAATAGTGTCCAAATACATATAGAAGGTTCACTATTATTAGGGGTAATGTTGGAAATTTAAAACTTAAAATGATCAAATTATTATAAAATTGGGGCGAATAGACCCAAAAAAAATTTGACACTCAATTTTTTTGTCTAATGGATCCTGGTCAAGGGTCCCAAATATTAGTCAATTCCAAATTTTGAAAATCCTAATTTTAGCCAATTTGGCAATAAATAGTCGCTATGCATAACCCTGCCCCTAAATTTTATTGTTCATAACAAATCAAGAGGAGATCTATTGCATGTTGAGGGCACAAAATTATGGAATTCAACTTATTTGAAGAGAAATTAAAAGAGAGGTGAAACTAAATGCTAAATGAACTAGAATAACGCACCCTTTTTCAAATATAAATGTCTTTTTTAAATTTATGAAAGAGGGGTAAATATATGTGTTTATTTTATATAATATAAGATAAATTAAAATCTTTAAATTAAGATAGTATAACATTAAATTGACAATTAAACTTAAAAATTATCTTAATTTAAGTATAAATAAAATAAATTGTATTAATATTATCCACAAAATTTTAAAGGTAAGTCTAATACTAATGTAATAAAACATATTATCTAACACCTAGGGCACCAAGGATAAAAAAATCTTATATTAAACGTAAAATACTCACTCATGTTCTAACTTTCTTGCAATGTCACCATAGTAAATAAAAAGAGATCACACATGGGATGTTTGCAAAGCATTTGACCTACTTTGGAAATTATTCTTTGAACAATAATTAATGAACTTTGGCTGTAAATCTTGATAGAGCATTTCATCCTCCTCCATTGAAGGCAATGAACTAGAAGTCGATGGCCTTTGTTTTATCTACAAATATGAGAGAGAGAGAGATAGATAAATGATTTCATTTTGTGGTAGCATTACAAAAATAGAGCTAAGAGTAGCATTAGCAAGAGCATACAAATATTTTGCACATGTTTGGTAAAATGAGGATGTGAAGTGGTTATATATAGTAGATGAAGTGAATAACTTTTGCTTTGGGGTTGACAATTAATTTTCTCCCTTTTTCATGTCATAAAATCATAACCATCAATCCAAATAATGTACCATTCAAATCCTAGGTAAAAAACCATAATTGTGACTATGCATTAAAACCCTAAAATTGATCTGATAATTAAGCTCCCCATTTAAAGTGGTAATATTATGTCATCAATATTTAGGGCATGTGCATTGGAGGTGTAGACACCAAATCCTAACTACTTTTCCTTCATACTGATAATTCTATCATCGACTTGTCCACCATCCCCATTTCCCGCAATTCAATTGGCCATTCCATGTCTTTCCTGCCATACAATGGCCCATTTTAGCCCTTTCCTGCCATTTTCCAACCCCTATTTGACTTATTTATATTTATTTTTTATTATTTATATTTAAATATAATATTTTATATTATATTTTAATATATTTATTATAAAAAATATATTTATAAGCTAGATTAACCTCAACTATCTAACCCGATCTAATATCAGTTGTCAATCTTCCTCAATCCGTGTCACACCTAAAGTCTAAGATCAGTCGTTGGATCTACTTTAATGATAGCCACATGATCAAAAGTGTTAAGCTAAAACCCTAAGCAAACCCTAGGCTTGATTATAAATAGGAGCATATCTGATGCTCAACCCTGAGGTGAAACTTTTTCGAACTAGCTTTGATTGGAGTTCTTGCTAATCAACCTTCGTGAGCCTACTTTATAAGTAAATTTGACCTACCTTGCCTTAGTTGTGCCCTAGCCTAACATTCCCCAAAAACCCTAGTTTACCCTAGGATTTTCCTTATCCCTTCCATCCTTGTAGCATGTTTCTGCCGTCGCTATCATCTTCCATACACCAAACCCTTCATAAAAACCTGATTTACCTCTATAGATCTAACCCTACACAACTCCTGGGCACCTAGTGCATCCCACAGGTGCAACATAGTGCCTGCTAAATTATACAGGTGTAGGACATAGCCTAGTGTCCTCACAACCGCAGACTAGAGCCTGCCACGTAAGATCATCAGGTGCCATTGGGGCATCTTACCATCAATCAGCAATGGATCGACATAATATATCATCCACTACAACAAGGTAACTTATTTTGTGCATTTACATAGTGTTGATTTGAATTTTGTATGTTTTTCTTAACTAGATCTAGGGTTTTTAGCTTACAGTTCTAAGGGTTCACATAGTGGAACCCTTATTTTTATCACTAATTGCTCTGGTTTGATTTGTGTGCATGATTAGATAATACTAACCAATGATATTTGAATAGCTATTGAAGCTAGAGTGGCCCAATTACAGATAGCAAGAATCCCACTCAACCTGTTGAAGGTAAAATACAACAAAGATACTACATTCTTTGTAGCTAGGGTTTTGGATAACCCTAGGAGTTGTAACTTTGTATCAAATAACTTTGTGGAATAGATCTATTGTAACAAACGAGTTTTTCAGCTCCCCCCCTACTTGTTCAATGAAAATATCATCTTTGTGCAATTTATTTGTTCTTTTTGAGTTGTTAATTTAATATTTGCTTTAGTGTCATATTTTCACCTCACAAATGACGATCATGATGGGACCCCACAAGGGTTCTAATTTTTTATTTACTTTTTTGTATTAATTTCATTCTATTATTCCATTTTACAAGATTTTTTAGAGTGAAAAACTAGCCGAAATCATCGGTTAGGATTTCTGGAAGGTCCTATGATAGTTGTAAAAGGTGTGTAGGTGCTTTATGGCACCTTTTGATCCCTAAAGGTGCCTTTCTATGCCTACAAAGGTGCCCAACTATGCCTAGCAGTTATTTGGAGCAAATATTAGGCTTCTGGGTATTAATTCAAAATAATTTAATAGAAAATACAACAAACATACCTGCTACTTCAATAGCCAACCCTTCCAATTCTATCCAACCTAGTCCATCTAGGCCCATTTACCCATATCTCCCACAAGAGGGATCCCTTCCACAAAATATTGAGCAACCATCCACCCAAATTGACAAGGATAAGGTAGAGGTCCTCTATAGGTCTTCTAACTATGTCCTTGAACCCATTAGCCAGGACTATGTTGCAAAACCAGAATTAGCTATATCCTATCCATCCAACCCCACCCGAGGATATCCTAATTCTACCTATGAATATGGTATGCGCTCTTCCCCTAGTCCATACCAACAAAACCCAAGTGTTTTTAACACTTATCCTCCACCTAGTTATACCTATGGTTGCTCTAACCCTTTGTATGAGGATCAAGTCAATGCTTCCTCATAGGTGTCAACCACTCAAGTTGCCACGTCAAGTGCAACTTGCTCCATGTCCATGTCTTCTAGTCCATCCATATCCTTTCCTATTTCTTCTATCTCATCCATGTATGACCAAGAGCTTCATGATACATGGGAATATTTGAACAAATTGCTCAAGCAACGATAGACAACTCAAAAGCAAGTTGAAGTGACCCTTATGCCTCAACCAATTTCCACTCAATCCATATTCATTACCTAAAGCTCCTCTTGGGTACCACAATATTCTATGGTTTCTATTCCCATACCTCCATCAACCCATTCCATTCCTATGAGTCCAACCATCCATAGTCCTCATACATCATATCCTCTTCTTCATTCACAATCATTTCTTCACCAACCTCATCATCATCAAATTCACTCCATGCCCCACAATTCATCACACCTCCAACAACACACTTAATCTTATCCATTCATTAATCCATTCACCACATCTCAAGTCACTCAACAAGCCAACAAAGGCTTACAATAATATTGTCAAAACACTAAAATTCTACAATAAATTTTAACTTGACTCACTAACATTGAGTTACAGTTGAGTCATCTTCAATGCCAGCACCCACAACAGTTAAAACATCCAAGTTCAAAATCCACATCTCAGGTTTTTATACCTGTACCACAATTTCAAAGTCCTACACAATTAGAGAAATGTACCATGCATCCTACAAAGCCCAATAGTAACTACGCAATGCTTTCAAAATATTATTCAACCATTTTCCAAAGGCTTTATAAAGCACAAAATATTATACTTCCAGAAACAAAATTAAGTGATCTTAACAAGCCACACGAAAAGAATTATAAGAAGCACTTGTACTGTCCTTACCATCAGCAAGTGGTTGATGATATCAACAATTATCATGTATTTAAATATGTTGTCCAAGATCTTATTGATATGAAAGTCTTTTCCACCAACGGTCCATACAAAATCTCTGATCAGGAAAATAGTATCAAATCAATCACCAAGTAAAGCAAGGACTCTTAGGATATCACATCCTCCTAGTTACTCACATCACCAATCAAAAATATCCAAAGGTACCTAATCCCTTTGGTCACATTTTAACATGGCTTCATATTAGTCATTCCATAATTAACATGGCTTCATATTAGCCATTCCACATTAACATGGCTTCATATTTACCATTCCATCATTAACATGGCTTCATATCAGCCATTTCACCATTAACATGGCTTCATCTCATCCATTCCACCATTAACATGGCTTCATCTCAACCATTTCATCATTAACATGGATTCACAACAACCATTCAACCATTAACATGGTTTCATATCAACCATTCCACATTAACATGGCTTCATCTCATCCATTCCATCATTAACATGGCTTCATAACAACCATTCAACCATTAACATGGCTTCATCTCAACCATTTCACCATTAACATGGCTTCATATTAGCCATTCCACATTAACATGGCTTCATATTATCCATTCCATAATTAAGATGGCTTTATCTCAGCCATTCTACCATTAAAATGGCTTCATCACAACCATTCAATCATTAATATAGCTTCATATAAGTCATTCCACCATTAACATGGCTTTATCTCAGCCATTCCATCATTCACATGGCTTCATATTAGCCATTCCATCATTAATATGGTTTTGCAACATTTCCTCTTTCTGTTGAGGCAAAACCATAATTCATCACTTGAATTTTCATAATTACTCCATCATTCATTATAGTTCCACAACTAGTTCATCACAATCACATTCACTTTCATCCATAATAATTTCATTCTCTAAATCAAAATCCCCAAAGGTTCCTAATCTCTTTGGTCACATTTCAATTTTCAAAAATCCCCAAAGGTTCTAATCCCTTTGGTCACATCTCAGTTTCAAAAATCTCCAAGGGTCCTAATCCCTTTGGTCACATTTCAATTTCAAAAATACCCAAAGGTACTTAATCCCTTTGGTCACATTTTAATTAAAAAAAAAAAAGCCCCAAAGGTACTAATCCCTTTGGTTACATCTCAATTTCAAAAAGCCCTAAATGTCCTAATGTCTTTGGTCACATCTTAATTTTAAAAAGTTGCAAAGGTTCCTAATCCCTTTGGTCATATTTAAATTTTCAAAAATACCCAAAGGTCCCAATCCCTTTGGTCACATTTCAATTTCAAAAATCCCCAAAGGTCCTAATCCCTTTGGTCACATCTCAATTTCAAAAATCCCCAAAGGTTACTAATCCCTTTGGTCACATTCAATTTCAAAAATCCCCAAAGGTTCTTAATCTCTTTGGTCATAAGCTTAGCAGGCTAGGAGGAGTAGAAAATCCTAAGCCAATGAGCATCATACACTTGAAAAAATTCCATGCTTACTATGATTTGTTACATACCTAACATAGCTAGTCGGCTATGTTAGGGTTCCAAGGATTTTTTAATTTAATTTATCATTAATATTTATTATTGATTGAATTGGAAATCATCTTATCATCTATTATTCATTTGCTATTGTGCAAGAGGACCAAGCTCTCCTAGCGACGAGGAATAGCCCTCATAAAGTGTCTTGTTTTAATTCAATATTTCATGCATTTATCCTAATGATATATTGCTTTTGATTGTCATTAATTGATGTATGAATGCAATGAATATTAACTAAGGAACACATTTAATTGTTATTATCAATGAAGACAGGAATTGCCTTCCAAGTGGTATCGGGTTCCAGGTGATCGAGTGAAGAGTTATCAGGTATTTGCCTTAAAAAAACTATGCATTCCCAGTCAAACCAACACTATGTGAAGACTTTGACGAGTGGGGATAGTACGAAGATCTAAAATTTGGAGGTTCGGGTGTCAATATGGGTAGCAGGTGAACAAAATCAATAGCAGCAACTGACATAGATTTGATGAATTCCCTGGTGGTATTAAATGTTGCAACATCTGGTCTCCATGCCAACAGATGTTATGGGTCTGAAAATTAATACATCGGGGAGAGATGAAGCACTGGGGTCATTCATCATAGTATATTGTTATGGAAAATTGACATCGCATTGGATAAATCCTAAGTCATTCGTCGTAGAATATCACATCCCCAACTACGTGCAAGAAGTAAATTCGTTTCCCAATCAAAACACATGATTAATTGTGATAACGCATTATAAAATAAGGTACATGCACAATTAATTTTTTTAATTTCCAACGAGGGCAATTATCCCATATACATTGTGTTGTGGATGCAAGGGAGTTTAAGAAGGGGCATTTGCAAATAGGAAGGTATGACTTCGGTCACACGAACTCCACTTCTCCTCATACGAAATGGTCCTTCATCCTTCGTGTCCATATTATCCTTCATGTGTAGTGTGTCTAGCTGGTCCTTCGTGCCCGTGTCTAGCTTGTCCTTCGGTTGCGTATCCTCTATAGTGTGTTTAGTTTTCCTTCACATTGCATAAGATATAGCTATTATCATCATCTTTCATGTCACTTCAAGTATTTGTTTGGTCCTTTAGGTATCGTTTCGGGTCTTCTTTCATGTTCGTTAGCTATTGTGTCTTCCTGAAGCGTCTCATGTCAGATCGCGTTTCACTTCGAGTCTTCATCTGGTCCTTCGGGTCTCATGCCAGGTCTTCTCCCTCATGTCCATTAGTTGCTAGGTCTTCCTTAAACATCTCATGTCAGGTTACGTGTTGATTTTCGTCTCAAGTCCCAAGTCATCTCTTTCGTCCGATGGTGTCTCAAGTCGCAAGTCATATCTTTCATCCAGTGGTGTTGTGTGAATTGTGTCAAACTGGTGGTGCAAAATTGGTGGCTCAAGTATAATTTGCTAATTCAAACTTCTAAAGTAGTCATTGGAGCCTCAAGTAGGAGATTCAAAAAAAAAATCAATTCTGCATCGCAATTGGAGCGACATTGGGAGTAGAAAATAAACAAATTTTTGCCCAAATTCACCAATTTTTTTGCAGAAATCAAAGGTGAAAATTGTTGAAAATGACTTATTGACAAGTGCATGAGTGGAAGGTGGACCAAAGGACCAAACGATCGATTAACAAGCTCAGAGAATTCAAACGAAGGGATCTTAAAGTCACAAAGAAGACCTCCAAGAAACAAAGGTACACATTATTCTTCTCCTTTACGCATTAATAGTTTTGATCCCGATCATCCACTGCTTAACACCATGGCATCCAATCCTTCTCCTACTTCTTCCCATGAGAACCTCACACATGAGGAAATAGGAAACCCCAATACCAACACCTCGACTATGCAAACATTAGTAGACAACATGAACAAATTGACCACATTAGTGAACCAACTAGTGGAAAAACAAAGCCAACCAACCCCTCCTAACCCAAATCGCTACCATAGACAATGGAACAATGAGGATCAGGATGGAGAAGAAGTCTATGAACAACAAAGAGGTCATAATGATAATACCCAAAATCGCTTCCATAGACATAGGCATAATGAGGACCAAGATAGAGATGAAGTTTACCAACAACCAAGAGGTCCTAATGGTGTCAATTTTCCATGCATTGATATGCCCACTTTTGAGGGTCATGATCCACGTGGTTGGATAGCTAAAATGGAAGGCATTTTAGACTTATACCGAATTCGAGATTCAGAAAAAGTTCCTTTTGTTGCCTCCAAACTCGGTACTGAAGCTTATCAATGGTTTGTATGGCTCAAACGTGAGAATGGAAATACCATCTACTGGGATGATTTCACCACACATTTCCTTGAAATATTTGATGAAGGACCCTCATATTCTTACATGGTGCGGTTGTTATCACTTAAGCAAACAGGATCTGTAAGGGAGTATATTTCAGAATTCACTAGTCTGCTTTCCTATGCAAGAAACTTACCATCCGATGTGGTGGTATCTGCTTTTAGAAATGGGTTGAAAGAGAATATTCAAGTTGAAGTTGACCTACAAGATCCATCCTCTTTAGATACCTGTATAAGGATTGCCAAGTTGGCTGAGAAGAAGGTGCAAATTGGGACATCTATACGACGTGATTCCTATGGTCGACCTCAATACCGCAACAACTCTTTTCATAGAAATGATCAACCATCAAGATATTTCTGCTATAAATGTCGCAATCACCATCCAAAATATCAGGCATGTGTACCATGACAAAACTTTCAAATTGAATATGCTGACAAGGAAGATGAAGAAATAGAGGATACCAACTCACCTGATTTTCCCATAAACGAAGACCAAATTGAACCCGAGGAGGCCATAGTTGAGGAAGATACTATGGCAATTTTAGTACATGCTCTTATGGGTTTATCATCTCACCATACAATCAAGGTATCAGGGTTCATTCGACAAAGGAAGGTAACTGTATTAATTGATTCAGGAAGTACTCATAACTTTATTGACACAAATATTGCCAGGGCATTAAACTTGCACATCAACTCCTCCAATCAAGATAAATTTCAAGTTATAACTGCAAACGGGGGAAGTGCTCAATGTATAGGTAGAACATCTTCAATTTCATTGCAAATGGGAAGTTATACTTGGCATGGTCCTCTTTTTGTTATGAATTTAGGGAATTCAAAAGTTATCTTGGGAGTCGCATGGTTAGAACAAATGGAAACCACGGTCGGTTTTAATTACAAGCAGCGCTTTGTTGAATGGAAAGAAAATGGGAAGACCATTCACCTCCAAGGAATTCCAACACCTCCATCAAAGATAGTAAGTTCGCACAACATGGAAAAAATATTAAGAAAAGGTAGTTACGGATTCATTGCTCAAATTAATTGTATGGAAAAGCAAGCACAAGATATGCCAGAAATCCAATCAGAATATCTACAAAACATTGTGGCCAACTATGATGAGGTCTTCCAAGAACCAAAGGGACTACCTCCCAAAATATCCCATGACCATGCCATACACCTTGTTCCAGGAAGTCTTCCTCCTAATGGCCATCCTTATCGATATCCCCAACCTCAAAAAATAGAAATTGAGAAAATTGTCCAAGAACTATTAGAACATGGAGTCATCCATCACAACACTAGTCCCTATTCTTCACCAGTAGTTTTGGCCCATCGCAAAGACAATTCTTGGCGTATGTGTCCAGATTTTCATCCCCTTAACAAAATCACCATCAAGGATAAATTCCCTATACCTATCATTGATGATTTACTAGATGAACTACATGGTGCAAATTTTTTTACAAAATTGGATTTACGTTCTGGGTTTCACCAAATTAGAGTTAGGGAAGAGGATATTCCCAAAATAACTTTTCACACTCATGAAGGTCACTATGAATTCTTGGTCATGCCTTTTGGTCTCACTAATGCCCCATCTACATTCCAAAGTCTCATGAACCATGTGTTTCATCCATTCCTTCACAAATTTGTCCTAGTCTTCTTCGATGACATACTCATATATAGTAAATCATGGAATGATCATCTGTTGCATGTGGGAAGGGTTCTTCATATACTACACAAGGAAAAGTTATTTGTCAAATGCTCTAAATGCTCTTTTGGTGTTCAAGAAGTTGAGTACCTGGGTCATATAGTTTCTCAGGAAGGTGTTAAAGTGGATCCCAATAAGATAAAGGTAATTCAGGATTGGCCCTTACCTAAAACTATCAAGAAACTTCATGGTTTTTTGGGTCTCACGGGCTACTATCGCAAGTTTATGCGTAACTATGGAAAAATTGTAGCTCCTCTCACAACTCTTACAAAAAAGGATGCTTTTCATTGGTCGGAAGCAGCCACTCAAGCCTTCGAGGCTCTCAAAGAAGCAATGTGTACTACTCCAGTATTGGCAACTCCAGATTTTCACAAACCATTCATAATCGAATGTGATGCTTCAGGAATAGGTATTGGGGTAGTATTAATGCAGGAAGGTCATCCCTTGGCATTCAAAAGTAAACAACTTTCAAGAAATTTTTTTGGGAAGATCCACATATGAGAAAGAAATGTTGGCTATTCTACATGCAGTGGAGAAATGGAGACACTACTTAATCAGTAGTCGCTTCATTATTAAAACCGATCATAGTAGTCTCAAGCACTTTCTAGAACAACGATTTTCTTATCCAGAACAAAACAAGTGGTTAACAAAATTGTTGGGATATGATTTCGTTATCGAGTATAAGAAAGGGAAAGAAAACATGGCAGCAGATGCATTATCATGAAAATATGAAGATGAAGTTGTTATTAATGCTATTTCAGGTCCTTGTTCCCAATGGGTATCTCAGCTACAGGAAGAATGGTTGTCCAATATAGAAACTACTCAAATAATTTAGGATTTGTTGTTGGGTTCATCCAAGCATCCTCTTTTTTCCTATGAAGACAAGGTGTTAAGAAGGAAGAATCACATTTACATTCCACACACTTCTACAATCAAATCAAGGATTCTAGATGAATCACATGCTTCTCCATCAGCAGGACATTCAGGTTTTTTGAAAACCTATATGCGGATAAAACAATCCTTTTGTTGGAAAGGATTAAAAGTAGAGGTCAAACAATGGGTGGCTGAATGTGAAGTATGCCAACGCAATAAGGGCAAAATAGTCAAATCACTAGGGTTGCTTCAACCATTACCCATTCCAGATCGTCAGTGGGAACATATTTCAATGGATTTTATTGAAGGTCTTCCTAAATCAGAAGGCAAAATAGTAATTTTCGTGGTAGTAGATCGCCTCTCCAAATATGCTCATTTCCAGGCTCTACAACATCCATTTTCAGCAAGCAAAGTGGCTAAGGTATTTATGGACTCAATTTTCAAATTGCATGGAATGCCAAAAAATATTGTAAGTGATCGTGATCCCATATTTACTAGCAATTTTTGGAAAGAATTATTTTGACTTAGTGGTACCAAATTAAATATGTCCTCTGCATACCATCCACAAACAGATGGCCAAACTGAGGTAGTTAACAAATGTTTGGGTACCTACCTAAGATGTTTTGTTCAAGATAAACAATATCAATGGAGTCATTGGCTTTCCTTGGTAGAATGGTGGTACAACACTTCGTACCATTATTCCATTAAGATGTCTCCATTTGAAGCATTGTATGGAATTAAGCCACCAACAATAGCAGATTATGTACCAGGATCTTCCAAAGTGGCCCAAGTAGATGATTGGTTTCAACATCGATAGTCAATGCTCACCATTCTCAAAGACAATTTGGCCCAAGCACAAAATCGTATGAAGCAGCAACAAGACACACACCATTCGAAAAGACAATTCAATATAGGTGATATGGTGTTCCTACGTTTGCAACCCTACAAACAATTGTCATTGAAGATCAAGACCAATCAAAAGTTGGCTCCATGATTTTATGGCCCTTACAAAATAGTGCGTCGCATTGGAGAAGTGGCATATCAACTAGAGCTTCCTCCCTCATCTCGTATACATCCAGTATTTCATGTTTCCTATCTCAAGAAGGTGATCGACCAGAAAGTACAATCTCAGTCAGAATTACCAGTACTCGATGAAGAAGGACGTATATATCTCCAGCCTAAAGCAATTTTACAAAGCAGAACACGCATGCTGAGATCTCGTCACATCCAAGAATTTCTCATCAAATGGCAGGACCTACCTGAAGAAGATGCTACATGGGAACCTGAAAGTATTTTCCAGACATTTCCAGCTTTGAGGACAAAGCTTTTCGAGGAGGGGAGCCATGTTACACACCAAACATAGCTAGTCGACTATGTTAGGGTTCCAAGGATTTTTTATTTAATTTATCATTAATATAGTTTATTGATTTAATTTGAAATCATCTTATCATCATTTGCAATTGTGCAAGAGGACTGAGCCCTCCTAGTGGTGAGGACCAGCCCTCCTGAAGTGGCTTGCTTTCATTCAATATTTCATTCATTTATCTTAATGATCTATTGCTTTTGATTGTCATTAATTGATGTATGAATGCATTGAAGATTAACTAAGGAACAAATTTAATTGTTATTATCAACGAGGCAATTCCAAGAATTGCCTTCCATGATTACTATATATGTATATGTATACATGGCTAATAAAAAAAATATTTGCATATATTTCATTCATAATATTGCATTTCACTTGCATTTACATTTCATTAAAAAAAATGTATTCACCCGCATCACATATTGCATTCCACATTTCAATTGCATTTCATACATTGCATTAACATCCACATTCCATATTTCATATAGGGATCATTTATTCAAGATCTTAATGAGTCCAAAAAATATTATGTTGCCTTAATCAGGTGTACCTTCACAATGTCATCCTCACAATTTCACAAAGCTAAATTTCCTTACATACAAGCCATATTCACAAATTCCTAGGTGTTTTCAGTCACTCAGCCAACCCTAGTGTTTTAAGCAAAATTCAAAATACATGTCGAGTTCTTCTTAGGACCATTGCACATCTTACACTAAGAAAATCTTGAGTTATGGAATTTATTCCAAAAATATTCTTGAACCAACCACAATTTCACATCTTAAAAACATATTGTGTCAAAGAGGGATACCACCATACTTGGTAAGAACCTTGAAGTGAAAAGGGTCATTCTTGCTAGTCCTATAATGCAACATAGTCCATAATAACATTGGTTTGCACCACTATCACAGTTGCTTCAAATTAAAATATAGAGTAGTAAGGATAGGATACAATTCTCATCACACTTAGGTTGAGAATATGATTCCCCAAAGCTCTAAACCTTTTACATCACACACCAATGATCATTGGGTTATAAGGATCATACTACCTTTCCAGTCAGATGGTTAGGTAGTCATCCCTAAAATTCAAGAAATCAAAAACAAAATCATGGACTATGGAGTTAGCCTCCACCGAAGCTATAGATGCTTGACTAGCAGTGGAGGATGCTCACACATGGTGACATGTCTCTTTTAAAAGAGACCTCTGACCGCTTATACAAATAAGATATCCTCTTGGTTTCAACCATAATAGGTTTGCCCAATTGACTCAATATGAGTTAATGAACTCACTTGCACACACACTGGTTCTTGACTGTCTCGGGTCATTGCCTTGCTCTTCATTTGGTAAATGAATTCACTGCACACACATTTTTTCCTAGGAGGATTAGGTAGTTTTATTAGGTTTTTTTGATGCCACTAGGATGTTTGAGTCTCTACAAAATAAGAAATCTTCCATATCAACATCCATATCTTCTTCCATATCAACGTCCATGTCATTTCATGTGCCATTCATCTCATATGCCACCAAGTCTGGTGCCCTTGATTAAACAACAATGCTGAACATGGCCAAGCAAATATCTAAAACATAAATGATCATTAGCACTCTGCCTTGTATTAATCATCGATACATTTCACCTTGCATTAATAACATATCATTGCATTAATCATCCATATACACATGCATTCACACAAAAACATCCACATAGGCATAACACAAAAGTAAAATCCATGTATATATATATATATATATATATATATATATATATATATATATATATATATATATATATATATATATATATATATATATATATATAACTCGCATATGCCAAGATCGCTAAAAAAGTTCAAACATCATCACAACTTGGGGGTGTTCAAGGTATCACACTTTTCCCCAATCAAGAAAACATCATCAAAACTTGGGGGTGTTCAAGGTTTCACACCTTTCCCCCAATCAACCAAACATCATCATAATTTGGGGGTGTTCAAGGTTTCACACCTTTTCCCCAATCAAGCAAGCAAGATCACAACTTGGGGGTGTTAAAGGTATCACACCTTCTCCACCAATTCAACAAATAATTCAATCATTCAATCACATCACATCATCAACAAGTCAATTTGTAGGTTCAAAAGGTTACATCCTTTTGTCAAAGGTTGCACCCTTTGCCTTGCATTCACACCATCCACATTTGCAAAAATCCCTTTTTGTATTAGGACAAAAGCAGAACCATTTCATTGCATCACACCTTATCAAAATCCTCTTTTATGTTGGGGTAAAAACAACATGTATCAATTACATCTTCACATTCACTTAATTTCCTAGCCTTACCCATCGGCTAAAAATATGGAGTTCCCTAGCCTTACCCATCGACTAAAAACATAGAGTTCCCTAGCCTTAACCATTGTCTTAAAACATAGAGTTCCCCAACCTTACCCATCGACTAAAAACATGAAGTTTCCTAGCCTTACCCATCGGCTAAAAATATAAATTTTCCTAGCCTTACCCATTGGCTAAAAATATGGAATTTCCTAGCCTTACCCATCAGCGAAAAACACGGAGTTCCCTAGCCTTACCCATCGGCTAAAAACACAAAATTTTTCATTTTTTTTCAAAAACCCCTTCATCTATTGGGGTAAAAATCATTTCATTTTTCATCATCAAAAACCCCTTCATCTATTAGGGAAAATAATAGACACACTCATCATATTTTACCATTTCAAAAGCCCCTTCATCTGTTAGGGTAAAGAACAAACACAAGTACAAGTGAACCTTGTATTTAGTGATTTATCCTAGTCACCTGGCGGTTGTAGTGACTGGTTATCCATGCAATCCAATAGGATGGATAGATCACCATAAGGACACTTACATCATCAAAAATCCCTTCATATGTTAGGGCAAAGAACAAAGACAATCATTACATTGCAATTTTCCATGTCAAAAACCCCTTTCATCTGTTGGGGCAAAAATAGACTCAATCACTTGAATCCATATATCCAAAAAGGTAGCTTACCTTCACAAAATCACTCCACATTACATCCATCAATACATTTCTCATCACTACGTCTCCATGTCACCATCAAATCCATCAACAATTACATTTATATTCAATATTTGCTAAGTTCATGTGCCAAATTTCAAGTGAATCTTGTATATAGTGGTTTGTTCTAAAAACTTGGTGATTGCAACGATTTGCATCCATGCAAATCGGTAAGATGAATAAATTACAATAAGAACAATTGGTCATCATCATCATTCATTATCTCTTATTTCGAAAAGCACAATCAAATTTGGTTCCTCACATTTCAAGTGAAACCTTTGACAAAGATGAATCTTGCTAAAAAGCTATCATTGATGGCCTAGTTCATGGGGCCTCCAACATGGACAAAAATCAAATCACATAATTCTCAATCTCCTTGATAGTCATCACAGAAATAGGCACTAGCTAGGATGATTGGTTCCATTTGAGAGAAATTATTCTACAGTCACTAGCAGGCCCTCCGATTATTATTTATTTATTTTTATGCATCTTCATATTGCATATCAATGATGACATACATAGAAATTTATTCCAAATCATGGAATCACCCCAAATCTAGGGTAACCAAAATTTGATTATGTTTTTCCACGATGGGATACATCGTACATTATCATGATATTTGCACAAAACCCTTCTTCCATTAGGACAAAAATAGACACATCATATCACATTTTACACCAACCCCCTTCGAACTGTTGGGGCAAAAATGATATCACATCATTCATCATTTTCACAAATTTTTCAATTGGCTCGAGAGATTCATCTGTAACCTCATTCACCAATTCAGGGGATAAGCTACACACAACTTCAACTTATTTTATTCATTTTTTCTTCAAGTTCATTCCACATTCCAACAGGAAAGAGAAGTTGCTTCCGCACCCAAAGCCCAACCAGGTTTCTTGTATTTTTGAACCATATTGTATTTCACGTAATATGGTACAAAAAGAGGTATATGTAGACACCTAATACTAGCCATTTATCCTTCATATTGGTCATTCTACCACCCACTTGTCCACCATCCCCCTTTCCCGCCATTCAATTAGCCATTCCATGCCTTTCCCACCATCCAATGGCCCACTTTAGTCCTTTCCAACCATTTTTCGATCCCTATTTGGCTTATTTATATTTATTTTAAATTATTTATATTTAAATATAATATTTTTTATTATTTTTTATTTTAATATATTTATTATAAAATATATATTTATAAGCCAGATTAACCTCAACTGTCCGACCCGATCTAATCTCAGTCGTCCATATTCCTCAATTTGTGTCACACCTAAAGTCTAAGATCAGCCATTGGATCTACTTTAATGATAGCCACACGATCAAAAGTGTTAAGCTAAAACCCTAAGCAAACCCTAGGCTTGATTATAAATAGGAGCATCTTTGATGCTCAACCCCTAAATTTTTCGAACTAGCTTTGACTGGAGCTCTTGCTAATCAACCTTTGTGAGCCTACTTTCTAAGTAAATTTGACCTACCTTACCTTAGTTGTGCCCTAGCCTAACCTTCCCCAAAAACCCTAGTTTACCCTAGGATTTTCCTTATCCCTTCCATCCTCGTAGCCTGTTTCTACCGCCGCCATCGTCTTCCATCCGCCAAACACTTTGCAACCCCTCGATCTGCATTTGTAGATCTAACCCTACCCGTAGGTACTCTCAGGTTCCTAGTACATCCCATAGGCATAGAAGGGTGCCTGCTACGTTCTGCAGGTGCAACATGGATCTTGTTGTCCCCATAGCCACAGACCAGAGCCTACCACATAAGATCATCAAGTGTCATTGGGGCACCTCACCATCAATCTGTAACAGATCAATAGAATACATATCCACTACAAAAAGGTAACTTATTTTGTGCATTTAATTAGTGTTGCTTTGAATTTTGTATGTTTTTCTTAACTAGATCTAGGGTTTTTAGCTTACATTTTTGAGGGTTCACACAATGGAACCCTCATTTTTGTCACTAATTGCTCTAGTTTGATTTATGTGCAGGATCATGTAACACTAACCAAGGATATTTGAATAGTTGTTGAAGTTGGAGTGGCCCGGTTACGGATAGCAAGAATCCCACTCAACCTATTGGAGGTAAAATACAAATAAGACACTAAATTCTTTGTAGCTAGGGTTTAAGATAACCCTAGCAGCTGTAACTTTGTATCAAATAATTTTGTGGAACAAATCTATTGTAACAAAGGAGTTTTTCAGCTCCCCCTACTTGTTCAATGAAAATATCATTTTTGTGCAATTTATTTGTTCTTTTTTTGAGTTTTTAATTTAATATCTACTTTAGTGTCATATTTTCACCTCACAAGGGGATAGGTGTCAAAATGCCCTTTAATCACAACTCTAGCCTTATTTTGAAATTTTAGGAAAATTAGCAAGCAAAAATGTCAAGAAAGCTAGTGGAAATGTAATGAACAAGCGAATAAAGGGAACCAAAACCATTGACCAACATGGTTGGTTATCATCCTACCCAAGGACTAATAAAGTTAGTCCACCTTTGTCCCATCGATAGGAATATGTGACTCTATGTCACCTACAAAGTCAACTATTAGTGCTTGATTACCCCCTCCTAAGGACTACAAGCGACGCTACAAAGGATAACCACTTGTAAGTCCCTAGGAAAAAGAAAAAAGAAAAAGAGTAATATATGATAAGCAACAAAAATGAAAATTGTATGCCATGGAGAAAAAATAATTTTTTTTATGATTTTTTATTCTATTGCCTATGCAAAATACATTTTTTTTAAAATAAACAACACAAAAGTACAACAAAAAAGAGTAGAGGAAAACATAGCTAATACTTGTATGTGCCCCTAAAAATTTTGGCTAGAAGAAATTGATTGCTTACTTGTATGTACCTCTAAACATTTTGGCTAGAAGAAATTGATTACTTACTTGTATGTGCCCCTAAATATTTTGGCTAGAAGAAATTGATTTTTACTTGTCCCATGAGGCTAGAAATGAATTTACCTAAAAGAATGCCCAAAGCACTAAAAAATATTAGGTGTAAAATAAGAAAAAATGAAGTGTGTAGACAAGTATAGAGTGTGGCAAACCCCATAAAGGCACTATCTCTATGATGTCCCTACAAATCTTAAAAAAAATATTTCACCACGTGTCACTGCACTACTCGTTTTGCACAAACATGTCAAATTGGCCAAGATCTGTCAATGAGGTTCAAGATCCACAAACCTCAATATTTGTGCACCAATAAGAAGTGACCTAGAATATTCTAATAAGAAATCTTCTCAACCAATGAGATTAGGCATATTTTTTTGCTGCTCCAAAGGGTCTTCTAGTTTCGTTTGTCAGGTCCTATTTTGGGCTTCATATAGCTGCGATGTTGAAGCCTATATTTTATAACCTCATATTAAGTGTGACCATAGAGTAGGTTGGTATGGCTATCCTAAGGCCCATCCGATGACAACCTATCACCAACCACTTTTGGTCTCCACAAGGTCACTTAAAGCGACCTATAATCGCTTGATAGTGATGCGATGTCACCTAGGGGCAATGTGAAAGTCACCTAAGAGGTGGTTGTTATTTATCACCTTATTAATATGATGAGGCAGTCACCTCTAGGGAAAATGTAGTTGGCTATTTTTTTAATAAAAAGCAACAAACCCCTTTTTTTTACAAAGCAATAAATTAAAGCAACAAGAAGCTTTCAAATAAACAATAATAAATACAACAAAAAATGTTAGCAAGAGGTAGTAAGGAGAAAAAACCAACAAGAATTTTTTCACACAACAACAAATTGTTAGTAGAGGGCAACATCAAGATATAGTCAACATACAATCAAAAAATTCTAATCTAGTCCCAAGTAACTAGAATTCACAAACATAGTATTCTAACTACAAAAAATAGCTTCAAAATTGAGATATTGTTGGTTAGAAGTTACCCAAAGCCAAACAAGTAGAATTAGGTCAAAGATCACCCAAAACCTCTACAATTCCTATACTTGGATACCACTAATGTGGAATCAAATTAAGTAGATAATTGCTTTGAGGTAAAGGACTTAAATAGGTGCATCTTACAACAAAATTTTCCTTGAAATGAGAAACCAATTTCCAAATTGGTAAGATAAGCTTTATCTAATGGATATTTTGATTTATTGCTTCTTATCTTCCTAAATTCCAATATCCCTATAGAATATATTGGGACAACTAAGTCCTAAATACTAAATCTAACATGAGCTAATAATGCCCATGTTTTATAATTTTGCATAAAATGGTTATTAACCAAAAATAATACCGTGTCATAATTTCAAAAGACGAAGCCTGACCTAAAGTTTATTAAGCCTAGCAACATAAATCTATTGAAAAATTATGTCCTCATCTTCCCATAAATGTGGGATAAAAATAAAGGAACCACACCACAATACTCATTTCTTTGGAAGGAGACATTCATTTGGTTCGAATACAAAAATGTACATGGCTATCTTCGGTGTGCAACTATTCAAAAATCCTTAGGCTACATCTAGGGAGGGGAAGTTCACCACCAAACCATGTCAATTCACCATGCAGCTGAGTATGATTCATTATTCTTGTGCATGATAAGGGGTGAGAAAATTGATCGCAAAAATAGTCTAGTCAAATGGAAATTGATGATTCAAGCCAGAATATAACATTTTAAAATTTATGGAGGATGCAACACTATTTTATTTTATCATTGCACCCATCGATCAACTCAACTCATAGTAAAAAAAAAAATATTCAAATGTCATCAAAATGATAGAGGCAATGCAAAAATGCTTATTGGATTATGCGAAAATGCCAAAGACTAGCTTGAAACCCTACTTCAGTATCAAGAAAATTGTAATATATCTAAAACAATTGATATAAAGACAAGTTGCACAAGGAGGATGCCATGACAAATAAAGGCTTGAACCATGGTTTTCATGTTTTTAACCTACCCATATTTTGCCATGCTATAGGTATGATTGTGGCCTATCAAAAAAGGGTGGATAGTCCTCATTAAAAAACAAACACATCTGCATCCAAAAATTATGTCTAGTCATGACATCCATGAGGAGAAGTAGAAACTCTATAGTGGCATGTGTCTTCCACCTAGGTAGCTTAGGTTTCTTCATCTACTATAGTCAAATGAGTAACTTTTGTATTTTATTTTATGTGGATAACATCAGACATGGAATAGTGAGAATGTTTAATGATCGAGACTATGGATGATGGTTTTTGTAGACTTAACGAGGAAGGCTATATTTCAGCCAAAATACTTCGTACACAAGCTAGACTCACATCGACATAGATTTTTTATCTTGGGTTGACAAGAAAACTGCACAAAAAGGTTGAATGTTGCTTAAGTCTTTTGATAAGATGTTGTTGATGCAATGGGCGTTCAAGCTTGCTATGAAAAATGGTTTGAGTTCTAGTTTTTAATGGATATATTGACATGGAAGATCAACATCTACAATATCCATAAGCAAACTACAAATCCACAATATCGTGTCTCCATCCCAAGATACTCGATTTAGAATCTTTTAGCACATCCTTACGATCGATATTCAACATTGACTTAGAAACTCTGTTGAAATTAATATATACTAAGAAAAAAATATTTTGTGTTTTTAATAATGTCTAAAAAAAGTGGTTGAAACCAAGTGTTACACCATAGACCAAATGTGGCTTAATGTGTCACCTTAGCTCTCTTAAGTTGTACAAAGAAGTAAATCATCATGCAATTTAGATGATGCCAAGCTCATAATAAGCATGCTTAGCTAGAGTTTAATATTAGCCCTTAGACTTTCTTACATGATCCAAACACCAAGCTTTAGAATAATCCAACCAAGTATCAACAAAGCTCTAATACTGGTGATATGGGAATCATAAGGAAGATTGAAGATGAGAGAAAAGGCTATGATTTGCATTATTAAGTTTGCTTAAATAAGCATAAAAAATAATCAAAGTTGTTACAAAAACCAAAGTTGTGTAATATGCTACTACTCTATTTGGATAGTAGACAAGAACTAAGTGGTTCTAAATAGCAACTAACAACTAGATAGATACAAAATGACTCAACTAGCTAATAACTCTAGATTTTAACTAACTAACAAAAGCCAACAACCTAATCCAATGTGAGCTTTATAAAAACTTCACATTGGACACTTATGAAATATTGATAGCTTAGGATAAATAAAATAATAAACACCTAAGGTATATCCTAAGTCCAAAATATGTCTTCATTAAGCCCATATTTATATAAATGGAAGTTGTAATGAACTTTACCCATCGAGTGAAACATATGTGTTGTATATGTAATTAGCACTAGAGTTATTTTTACTTATGTTAAGATCACTTTTTTGGAATATTTAGTGCAATGGTTAGTTGCATGTATCAAAAAGCTTCACAATGTAGGTTAAGAGAAACCTAACCTACTACAAACAATAGAGGTTAAATTTTGGTGGGCAAGTGAAGAAGCCAAAGTAGATCTAGTCAAACTGAACTAGCAGCTTGAGGAGATGTAGGAAAATATGAAAGAGCTTGAGAAGAAGAATAAGGAAGTCAAGGAAAATATCAAAATATTGAGGAATAGAACACAAGCATAACTAAGATCTAAGTTCTCAATCAAAGAATAGCTATGGGAATCTAAGATAAAATAGTTGGAGCATAGAGATCAGTTGATTGTGAAACAAAATAAGCAAGTTACAACACTAATGTAGGGAGCTACAAACAAGGATTTCACAAAAATAGAGGAGGAGATCTTGAAAAGGTTTCCAAAAATGAAGAAGAAAGCCAACCATTTTGGTCTAGAATGAGCCATGTACTTTAATTATGCCAAGATACTCAAGGATAAGAAGGAGGCACTAAAGCTGCAAATTGTCGAATTGGGAGGAATACTAGTTTTGCAACTACAACAACCTCAACAGTCAAGTTTGGTCCCATCATAGTAGAGAAGGAAGTCAATGAGGATGTCGACTAATTTAAAGGGGAAGACAGATGTAGGCACTAGTTCTGAGCAAAAGTAGAAATGAAAGTGTTTATAAAAATGTCTAAGTGTTTAGGCACTAAGTTAGTCCAAATGAAATGCAATGTAATGTAAGGAAATGAAATAAAATGTCAATGAGATGTAATGCAATGAAATGTAATGTAAATGTCATAGTTTTCATAGTCAAGCACCAAATATTTGATATATTGTAAATTGTTATTATGTCCTAAGTACATAGGCAAAGGCAAATTATTTACATTCAAGGTATCCTAGAAACCGTTGTTGTCAACGATTAGGACTACACTATAAGTAGACCCTCCATCATTTTAGACATATGTAGGTGTGTATGTGTAGATAAATATCTATATAAGCATAAAGAGAGATGTATGTGTTGAGGGGCATATTGGTATATTTTAAGATCCATTGCCATTGACAAAGCATATTGTAAGTATGATGTTGTAATATGTATGTTATTTTGACATATTAATTAATACAAGGATTATTCTCCAGTTGTGTGTTGATGTCTATGTGATTTACTAGATTATTAAACTTGTATTATGAATTTATTGATTGTAGGTTAGAAGACACATTTGGATCAACTAGTTGCATGTTGTAGTCAGGGGTGCAAACGTGTCAAATGATGCCAACAAATATTGTTATGGAGAGCCATCATCCTATGGAAATAAAATCATCATCTAGGAGAATTTTCATCCGAAGTCATATCATCATGTTGTCATGTGGGTGTTATCATGCCATATTGAGATATTGACTATTGATGTTGCCTAGAGGATGTCATCTAGTAAATGTTAACTATAGGATGTTGTCTAGAGGATGCCATCTAGTTGATGTTGTTTGGTAGTGTCGTCATGCTAAGTAAGAGCTGAGTCTAGCCTATCATCAAGTGGATATTGTTGCCACATGTATATTATCATCTGAGATGTTGATAATGATAAAATATCCCAATGATGTTGACTGTAGACCTGTTGGCTCTTAAACATTGTTACTATCTTGTTGTTGGAAAACCTCACCATTTTGCTACATGAACTACCCTAGATGATTGCCAATATTATTCAAAACTTCTATACTGATAAGATAATATGGAAGTCCAAAAAATCTAACCCATATTAGAAGCCTTTTAATGGTTTTTGTTTCGTAAAAAAAAATTCTCACTCCATGGTCTTAAATATATGGTATCTCTCCTCCTAAACCATGGATCACAACTTATTTTTTTATCCGTAATTTCTAAACTAAACAATATGATGAGAAAAATGCTTTTATTAAAAATATCATGGAGTAACTTGAACTCAATTCTTACATCTACTTAATCCAGTTTTGAATTTCTAAAATAGTTGACCACTATATGTGGAACTTAAATATTGAACCTCTGCTTTTAAGAACTATTAGGTCATCCTCAATCATCTCGTTATTCCTATTGTTCCCAACTAAGGCATTCATACTTTCAATTAAGGTTTTCAAAAAAAAAATCATTCCATTGTATCTAGCTTTTCCTTTCAAAAATTCTTAATTTTTTGAACTTTCCCAAATATTTGCATCAAGTAAAGTTGATACTCCCTCCTTGTTTAGACTTACTTCTTACTTGTCTTAACTACTTGTTTGCACTTGTTCCTTGCTCTTTCCCAAATATTAAAGACAAAAAAAAATGAGACATGGTCCTTGCTTCACTAGCTCTCAATATTAATATTAATATGTATAAATATATAATATATTAAAATCATATTTGACTTTATTATTTTTGTTTTAAATTTTTTATTAAAATATTAATAATCAAATAAAAATGTTTATAATAAATTAAAAGTTTAAACGTAAACTTAAAAAAAAAAAAATTAAATATAAATATTGATCTAAGTAATTTGTTGAAAATATCATGGTAAGATAAGATGATATACTCACATCTTGAGAGGTTCGATGGTCCACCTCACATGGTTGTTAGTTGTCATATTTATGAAATGTAATGAAATTATAGTGACAACAATCCAATCCACTCACACTCACATCACCATGTTGTTTATCTAAGTGTGGAGATTTCATACAAAACAAAACGATATTGTATATCGGATAGATCTCAGTTACGGAAGCTGTTTTTATTTTTAAGCGTAACAATGGCGGATCGATATCAGGAGGGCTCGCCAACGGAGGAGCAGCAGGAGCGTGGGTTTTTTGACATGTTTGGAAAGAAGAAGGACGAGGGACGCCATGACCAACATGCCCAATATCAAACTCATTCCAAGCCAGCATATGCAGAGCAGGGCTATGGCGATTATGGTCATGCAAGTGCAGGTGAGTTTAACCAAGCACCGCCTAATTACAATAAGAACACCCAAGGAGGTGCTTATGGCGAGGAAGTCAAACACCACGGCAAAGAGGAAGAGAAGGAAAACGGTTTGCTCGGGAAACTTCATCGCACGCACAATAACAGCTCCAGCTCTGTAAGTTTTAAATAAGTATGAATAGAATTTGGTTCTTTATAATTTATCTGTTATACATTTTGTCATTTAACTTTTGATAATTTTGTCGATAGTCGAGTGATGAGGAGGGCGACGGAGGAGAAGGGAGGAAGAAGAAGGGATTGAAAGAGAAGATCAAGGAAAAGCTGTCGGGACAGCATGGGAATAAAAGGGAAGGTGAAATGCAAGGGCATTATTAGATCGTTTCTTTCTATGGTAATCTATTGTCAGTAAATAATTGGTTATCATGGCGCTGTTCTATCGGTGTAGATGTATGTGGGCATTCTCTGTATTGTTGTCTGTATGAACAGTATGAAAATAAAAGCATAAATTATTATAATACATCAATTGTGGCGTGGGCACGAAATGAACTTGGATGTTTTCCAGTTTTGCAAGGCAGATGAGAACTGAAGCTTATCGTCGATTTCTTTCTGGAAATAAATAACCTTCTTCAATCCACTTCATTGTTCTTCATTGGATTTTTACATTCTAAGATAGATATTAGATGGTTTGGTCAGGTGTTTTGTTCCACCATCATAAAATGTGGGATATTTGTACATTATATCATAATTAGTTGTAATCATGATTAATTATTATATATAGGTAATGGTTGATAAAATATCTTTTTCTTATCACATGTAATATTTCAATGTGCTACAATTATACCATAATTGATCTGGTGTTGGCATCATATATTATACACCATGAAACTTATTAATCTATAATTGACAGTTTTATGTACCCAACCATTGTAACACCTTCCTAAGCACTATGTACCAAAACATTGATCATATTAATTTTAATTTCTCTATTGACAAAATCCATCCTATCTTGTGCACCATGAAACTTACCTACATGTATTTGGTATTTTTATGTACCCAACCATCATAAAATCTTATCTCACATCAAGGATCATAACACTGGTCATATCAATTTTAGTTTCTCTATTACCAAACTCCCATCACATGTAATGTAATACATGTTATCTTTTATTTGTTAGATTTTGTAATACCTTTTAATAAAACATCTTCAAGCATTCATCATCACAGTATTATGAAAACAAGTACAAAGGCAAATTGAAGAGAGCAAATAAATGAAATAAAGATAAGGATATTCAAAATAGAAATAAGAGATAGATGCTTGTAGGCACCACTAGAAACTCATTTATCACAAGTTGATGTAATGGATCAATCATTGGGGTGTATTTTATAGTGATACCTAATCACCAATTAAATGTTAACCTCAAGCTAACATAATCCAACTTCAAAATTAAATTACAATATATTAAAACCTTTAATTAAGGTTAACCATATAAATGGTTTGACCAATGTTGTTAAGGGTGAATACATCCACACTGTCCATAGGTTTACATATAAAATATTCATAGACATACATATAAAATGTTCATAGACATACATATAAAATGTTCATTGGCATACATAAGGATGCACATAAGCTTAAATAAAGAATACTCGTAGCCTTACATAAATTATACTCATAGGTTAACATAAAGAATTCTCATAGGTTGACATTGCAATAATGATTAGGTTGACACCTAATCATTATTGACCTTGGCCAATAAGTTCACATTATAGATATTCCAACACCCACTATAAACTGAGGATCCAAGGAGAGAAAACATTACATATGATATATCTCTCCCCTTCCTAAAGAATATTTTACTTGGTCAATGAATCATCATCATGATTTTTTTTATCTTCTCTTACAAAATGCACATAAACTAGATCAACCCTCTCTCAAATATGAAGTCATAATTCCATATTTTGGATCTAAGATGTTAAACTTCTCATGAGAAGATCTTCAAAATGCAATATAGTGACCATAATTTGCTCTCTAAAAGAAAAAAAAAAATTAGCTAGATCATAAAACAACATGTAGGTATTCAAATAATAAAACCCCAATGGTAAGAAAGGAACTTTTAGGAACAAAGCATACCTTACCCTTATCATACAAAACCTACTCTTAGTGAAAATAAAAAATTCATCTACAAAATTGTAATAAGTCCTTGAACTGATGTTACTAATGCATAGAGCTCAAAAGATGATGTGATCTTAAGAGGCCTCAAAATGCTTCCATATGCAAAAGTTATGAACTCTAAAAGATTGGGCATGAGCACTAAAAAAATATATCTTAGGAAGAAATTCATCAATCAAAGACAACCACATGTTACATATAGGCAATGATTTCATCACTCTAGTTGGGCTACCAACAATATTAAATGGGTGAATCAAAATTAAACGCATGGCATAATTTCATTGGTTGAACTCTTTTAAATGTAGAAAATAGTGTCATGTGACCACATCACTATCATATTGGTGTCCACATAATTAAAATGGTAATAAAAATAAAAGGATGGGGTTTCTAAATTTAGTACCCCTTACATCACTAGTATATTATGTATTTGTCATCTAACTACAAATACACCAAGGGTGTTTTGCTAATAAATAATGTCATCCACATATAGAAAGTGCTTTGACCAAGCATATAGAATCCAAAAAAAAAATAAACTTCTAACATCAATAACATTGGGCAAAAAATAGAATCAATCCAAAGACCTAAAGCATGCAACCAATATTACAACTACCACACCAAATGGTAGGTTAACTATTGCATCAATGTACAGATGTGATAACTAAGGGTGCTTAAAAAGTGACACAAAATTCTTCCACCATGATTTGAATATGATATCTCTACCATGCAACTAAAGTGACCTATCACCATGCCAAGATGTAAAATAGAGCTAAGAAGGTGATCCTTAAATATAGAGAGAAGAGGGGGCATGCTTCTCAAATGGTATGCAAAAAGAGAATGACTATGGGTTTTACTAGTGACCTTGCTTGTATAAAACAAGTTGCCAACTACTGCACTAATGTGTTTTATTGTGGTTAAGGATACAAACTTGGATAATTGAAGAGAAATGTGATCTTACAAACAAATGAGATGCAAGATCATTTATGGTCTCTTTTTAAAAAAATTGAACTCATGATCTACTCTATATGAAAAGCATACCAAGCAATGAGCCAATAGTGATTTGATATTATATTGCATAAAAAATATTTCTATGAAACTTGAATGTGAGACATTTCAAAAGCAAAATATCATACCAACATCTACATCGAAAGTCAGGTTAGGTTATGTCTCGTAAGAACTAATAACAATGGATTTTGTAATTTTTTTTAAGAGAGGGGGACACATATACTTGCCCCCATGTGATGCACATACTTCAAATAGAAAATCATATTCAAAGCAATTCAAACCTACAATGTCATGAGATGAAAATAGTTATATTGGTTACATATTTAACAATCTCAATTAGGAGGAAAAATGATTATCCTCGTAGAATATAACTCTTTTTCATATAGGTGTCATGCACAATAATCTAAATGGAATAAAAAGTTGAGTTTTGAATAAACCTTTTACAAATGGTGTGAAATTCATTAGAAAAAAAAAATTAAAATTTTCAAAAAATCCTTCCTAAAGCAGCACAATGAGGAGTTTTCTTCTTATTGCTTCATTTGTCATTGAAAAGGGAAATGATTATTATTGATTAGATGACGTTGATTTGAGAAGGATTTCATGTTGTATTTTGTAATACTTTTAAATAAAAACATCTTGAAGTATTTATCATCATAATTTCATGCAAAAGAGTACAAAGGTGAATTATAGAGAAAATAGAAAAATAAAAAATAAGAATAGTTGAAATAGAAATAAAGGGTGGGTGCCTATAGGGAATTTTTGATCTCACTTATAATATACTAATGTAAAGGATCAGTCAATATCGTATTTATAGTGATACCTAATCCCCAATTAAATTTTAACCTCAAGCCAACATAACCTAACTTGAAAATCCTTTAATTAGGGTTTGCCATATAGGTGGTTTAACCAATATAGCTAAGGTTGAATACATAAAAAATAGTCATAGGCTTACATAAATATGCCCATAGTATTACATAGATTATGTTCATAGGATTACATACAAAATTTCCACAAGCTTATATGTTATCCTCAAGCTAACATAATCCAACTTCAAAGTTAAATTACAATATATTAAAACCTTTAATTAAGGTTAACCATATAGATGGTTTGACCAATATTGTTAAGGGTGAATACATCCACATTGTCCATAGGTTTACATATAAAATATCCATAGGTTTACAAATAAAATATTCATAGGCATACATATAACATGTTCATAGGCATACATAAGTATGCACATAAGCTTACATAAAGAATACCTGTAGCCTTACATAAATTATACTCACAGGTTAACATAAAGAATTCTCATAGGTTGATATTGCACTTGCATGCACACAAAAAAGAGTGCCCATAGACATCTAATAATTATTGACCTTGGCCAATAACGTCACATTATAGATATTCCAACACCCACCATAAACTGAGGATCCAAGGAAAGAAAACATTACATATGATATATCTCTCCCCTTCTAAAGAATATTTTACTTGGTCAATGAATCATCATCATGATTTTTTTTATCTTCTCTTACAAAATGCAAATAAACTAGATCAACCCTCTCTCAAATATGAAGTCATAATTCCATCTTTTGGATCTAAGATGTTAAGCTTCTCATGAGAGTATCTTCAAAATGCAATATAGTGACCATAATTTGCCTCTAAAAAAAAAAAAAAAAAAAAGCTAGATCATAAAACAACATGTAGGTATTCAAATAATAAAACCCCAATGGTTAGAAAGGAACTTGTAGGAACAAAGCATACCTTACCCTGATCATACAAAACCTACTCTTAGTGAAAATAAAAAAGTCATCTACAAAATTGTAATAAGTCCTTGAACTGATGTTACTAATGCATAGAGCTCAAAAGATGATGTGATCTTAAGAGGCCTCAAAATGCTTCCATATGCAAAAGTTATGAACTCTAAAAGATTGGGCATGAGCACTAAAAAAATATATCTTAGGAAGAAATTCATCAATCAAAGACAACCACATGTTACATATAGGCAATGATTTTATCACTCTAGTTGGGCTACCAACAATGTTAAATGGGTGAATCAAAATTAAACGCATGGCATAATTTCATTGGTTGAACTCTTTTAAATGTAGAAAATAATGTCATGTGACCACATCACTATCATATTGGTGTCCACATAATTAAAATGGTAATAAAAATAATAGGATGGGGTTTCTAAACTTAGTACCCCTTACATCACTAGTATATTATGTATTTGTCATCTAACTACAAATACACAAAGGGTGTTTTGCTAATAAATAATGTCATCCACATATAGAAAGTGCTTTGACCAAGCATATAGAATCCAAGAAAAAATAAACTTCTAACATCAATAACATTGGGCAAAAAATAGAATCAATCCAAAGACCTAAAGCATGCAACCAATATTACAACTACCACACCAAATGGTAGGTTAACTATTGCATCAATGTACAGATGTGATAACTAAGGGTGCTTAAAAAGTGACACAAAATTCTTCCACCATGAGTTGAATATGAGATCTCTACCTTGCAACTAAAGTGACCTACCACCATGCCAAGATGTAAAGTAGAGCTAAGAAGGTGATCCTTAAATATAGAGAGAAGAGGGGGCATGCTTCTCAAATGGTATGCAAAAAGAGAATGACTATGGGTTTTACTAGTGACCTTGCTTGTATAAAACAAGTTGCCAACTACTGCACTAATGTGTTTTATTGTGGTTAAGGATACAAACTTGGATAATTGAAGAGAAATGTGATCTTACAAACAAATGAGATGCAAGATCATTTATGGTCTCTTTTTAAAAAAATTGAACTCATGATCTACTCTATATGAAAAGCATACCAAGCAATGAGCCAATAGTGATTTGATATTATATTGCATAAAAAATATTTCTATGAAACTTGAATGTGAGACATTTCAAAAGCAAAATATCATACCAACATCTATGTCGAAAGTCAGGTTGGGTTATGACTCGTAAGAACTAATAACAATGGATTTTGTAATTTTTTTTAAGGGAGGGGGACACATATACTTGCCCCCATGTGATGCACATACTTCAAATAGAAAATCATATTCAAAGCAATTCAAACCTACAACGTCATGAGATGAAAATAGTTATATTGGTTACATCTTTAACAATCTCAATTAGGAAGAAAATTGTTTATCCTCGTAGAATATAACTCTTTTTCATATAGGTGTCATGCACAATAATCTAAATGGAATAAAAAGTTGAGTTTTGAATAAACCTTTTACAAATGGTGTGAAATTCATTAGAAAAAAAAAATTAAAATTTTCAAAAAATCCTTCCTAAAGCAGCACAATGAGGAGTTTTCTTCTTATTGCTTCATTTGTCATTGAAAAGGGAAATGATTATTATTGATTAGATGACGTTGATTTGAGAAGGATTTCATGTTGTATTTTGTAATACTTTTAAATAAAAACATCTTGAAGTATTTATCATCATAATTTCATGCAAAAGAGTACTGTTGAGTGGTGTTTTCACCCAATTGTGAAAGCACACTCTCCGGTAGGATTTGGGTTCTAAATCCTCTGCTTGCAAAGAAGTTAAACAAACAACTTCTCCAAGGTTCTTGTTATATTAGCATTTGCATATGTGCATCAAATAAAGATATTCAATTTAAATGCTTGGAACACCTTAGTGATTGCAAGTAACTGTAAACAAGGGGCACTGTTGGTTTATTTTTACTATGAAAATTTAATGATTGTTCATTGAACCCTGATAAAGTAAATGTGAGTTGGCCCTCATATGACCACGATGTAATGCTTTAATTCCTTTTATCTTGATGGTTTTAAGATAGATTTTATCTTGCATTAAATCCTCAATGATGAATAGGGTCTCCAAATGTAGCTTCAAAATGTCACTTTAACTTATCCCTCTTAAATGAAATCAAATTTTCATCAAGATGAACAATTAAGTGCTTTAAGGAAAAGACCTTCAATGTAGTACTCAAATTATCCCTCTTTCGTAAAATTGGAATTTTTATGAAGAAAGGGTAATTTTAGGCCCAAAATGGAAATTTGTGAAAATGCCGTAAAACATAACCCCTTCAATGAAATTGGAATTTCCATGAAGGGAATGTCATCATAGGCTCATGAATGCAAAACAAAACTGGAAAAATGAAATTTGACCTTAAAATGGAAAATTTCTATTTTCGGATTTTTAAAATCAGTGACAAAACAACAACTTCGATGAATTTTTAAAAATACTAAACAAGTCCGAAAATGAAATTTCAAAGTGCGTATTTGAAGTCTGAATTATAATCTCCGCAATGGTGAAATCATTTTTAGATTTTGAAATTTTTTTAATGTTTATTTTAATGTCTGAAAATAGGAAAAAATTCTGAAATTAAAATTTTTGGAAACAGAAAATTTAAAGTTTGCATCAAAATAATTGCTGAAAACACAGCAATGCAAAAGCTCCTTCAGTTTGATAGCACCCCGTCCTGCAAAACCCAATACGTGAGAGTTTCATACATGCAACCTAGCTTATTTGACCCGCAAAATAAACACAATCAAAGTAAACTAGGTTTCTGGTTCCTAGGGTTTTAAATAATTTCCAGATTGCAAACATTCACATGAAACAACCCAAAATAATGGCATCAATTTCACATACAAGTCTGAAATCTGAAAGGGGAAAAATAAAACAATTAAAATTAAGCATGCAGAAAATTTCTCATTCTTTCTTGCTAACAAGGCCTGAAATTTCTGAATAAAAGCTTTCACATTCCAATTAAAATCCCTGCTTTACAAATGTGGCCATGCCCAAAGTTCCCATTTGGCCATGCCACCATTTCCGTCCATTTCCGTCTCCCCTTTTCTCCTTTTGTGTTTGTATGGCCTATTTAAAAATAAAAATATTCAATATGCCCTTTCATTGGTTTTCCAACTCTTCATTTCATTTCCAATGCTATTCGCAGCTCTCCGTTTCGTTTAAAATTCCATTCGCTTGGCGTTCTCCATGTCGTGCGCTTCTTTTCTCCTGGCCCTTTCGTTTCCTACGCAATACCCTGCAAAAAGAAAAAGAACACGTTAAAAAAAAACAAAAACTAAATTTCACTTAACTAACATGAAAAAATTAAAGATTAAAACTTAAACAAAAAAAACAAAAAAGCTAAAAAACAAACCTACCACTACATACTACTTAAAGCTAATAAAAGGTGCTTTAAAAGCTTTAAGAGCTATACGTGGCCACCATGAAAAATATAAGATTTATAATATATATATATATATATATATATATATATATATATATATATATATATCTTATCCCTTTTTGTTTTTATTATTATTTTTTTTTGTTTTTATTTTATGTTCATTTGTTTATATATATATATATTATTTTTATTTATCCTTTCTTTTTTCTTTTTTTTGTTTTATTTATTTATTTATTTTTTTAATTCTTTTTTTTTTAGTTTATTTATTTTTTTAAACATGAATTAACCCAAAAGTTAATGTTTGAATTATAAACACTTTAATAAACCTATAAAAAAGAAAAAGACAAAAACCACACCAAAATTTATCAAAAAAAATGTGGGTCCCCAAGCTTTGGGGCTAGTTGTGAAACAGTCACAACAAATGGCGACTCACTGGGAAATGCTCCTGAGCATTTCGATGAGAACCCAAAAAGAAAACCTGAAAACACACTTCAAAACTTTAACACAAGCGTCAACAAATATCCAAAGAATGCCAATAGATCAGAAATACATGAAACATCAGAATCGCTAGGCATCAACTCGGTGTGTGCAATGTGTTTATTTCCCTATCATTTGAAATTGATCCACACTCCATTATCAGTTTTGCATGAATGCATATGTGGGATGGTGAATGATTTGTGTATCCTAATGAATGTGCTAGGAGATTTTTGCTTTCATAAAATGCATGGTCATTCTTCTATTATTATGTACAAGCATTCAAGATTGCCAAACCCTCTTAGGATCCACCAATTCATTACCTTATGTATCCCAAAGTTGGTTATGAGTCCCTACTATCTTGAACCCATGTGCAAGTGAATGTGAAATCAGAACTTTGGGGAATCAGACTCCCAACCAACCGAGATGAGAGTTTAACCCTATCCTTACTATTCCGATTTAGAGTTCATTACCTCACTTTAAGCAAAATAATTAAACCAATTATGGAAGAAATGGTCATGCTAGTCTAACCCTCTAGACAATCAGTGGTCTTGTTTTTTAGGCAAGACATGATGCCATGCATGGGCATATCTAACCCCACAATCCAAAACTTATCTTCATTTCTTTGGACCTTGGGGATGACTACCCATCCTTTGCAGAGGACAAGTAGTACGATCCTTACAATCCAAAATAAAGATGAGATGGGAAAAATTTATTTTATTTTTTTACTTCTTGGACCTTGGGGATGACTACCCATCCTGGCTAGGGACATGTAGTACGATCCTTACAATCCAAACTTTAGGTGTAAATGGAAAATATTAATTTTGTTGCTTAGACCTTGGGGATGACTACCCATCCTTTGTAGAGGACAAATAGTACGATCCTTACAATCCAAGATTTATTATGAAATGAGACATAAGAGCTTTGGGGAATCAGATTCTCAACCTAAGCGAGATGAGAATTTATGCCCTATCCTTACTACTCCATGTGGGTCAAATCAAAGCTTTGGGGAATTGGATCCTCAACCTAAGTTTGATGAGGATTTAACCCTATCCTTACTACTCGGATTTTAGGCTTTAAGCTCTATGGAAGTGGTCAAAACCACTGTTTTAAGGATCATGTTGCATAATAGGATAGACATGAAAAACTTCTTTCGCCCAACCTTTTCCTCCAAGTTAGGTTTTGATCATTTTGCTCAAGATCCTTTTTAATGTATGAGACGTGCTTGGTTCTAGATATCTCAAGACTCAGTTTCCAACCTTAGGATTCTCTTCTTACATATATGTTATAACACAACCCTAAGAGGATTTGACATACTTTAATGGCTTGTACCTAAGATGCATATGTAACTAAGATGAGATGTATGTAAGGTGAGATGGAACATGAATGCATTATTTCTTGAATTGCAAATGGAATGATTTGTCATGCAAAACTGACTCTTTCATGCATCACAAAATCAAACAATATAACTTAAGATGTTTATGTTACTTGTGGAGCTTCTACAAGACAATTCCAATATTTCATATTCTCCTGATCTTAGGCATAAGTTAGCATCTCAAGGCAACTTTTTCATCATCATTTTTTTTTTTTTTATATAGACAAACAAAACATGTCAAATAAACACACATCTTTAAATTAAAACTTATTCAATCCAAAACCAAACGGCAATCCCAAAAATGAAAATTTGAAAACACAAACCAAAAACCAAAAGACCAAAATTTATATACAAATGTACAATATAATACAAGATGATGCAAAGCTTGGCTTATCACTTTCCTGGATCCCACACATGATTAGAACATTTCAACAAAAATATGACATAATATGCATGCCAAATGTTGTGGGAATCCAACACAAACAAGACTAGACCAAACAATGCAACAAATTTCCACTTGTCATGCTCACCATACCAATTTGATTTTGTTCCAATAATACTCCCATAGGTGAGCATCAAATTACTAGAATGATTAGACAATAAATGATTTTCAATTTTATCATGTCTATTCTTTAAAATGTAAACTTCATAATTCCTTCCTTGATTTAGAATTAGGCTATCCTTTTCAAATATGCAATTTTGTAAGTAAGAGCCTATTTCTACAAACTTCAAAGCCAAATCATTTTCCAAATTTGTAGGCCAATCAAATTTGTGTAACAATTTACAAGCATCTAGGATATTTACTAAATTAGGATCATTAAAAGTTTTTATCCTAGATTCAATTAGTAATTGTTGATGAATTTGATTTAACAATTCAAGTGCATCAACTTCTTTTCCATTCATTAAAACCATGCTATTAAAGGTGTGATTAAAAATTATACCTTGTTTTTCATTTACCTTTAATGACATTTCATCATTCAAATCAATCAAATTCAAAACATGGTCATGCAAATTTTCAATCCTCAAATGTTTTTGGTCAAAGTGTATGTCAAGTAATCTGTTTTGATGATCCTTCATTTGAGTTGCTTCCAATTGATCCATCTCTTTATCATTTGGTTCTAATTCTTTGTTCACTATCCATGGCATCTCTTCATTTGAATCCCCAAAATCATCATGCAAACTTGCATCCACACTTTCAATGAATTTATATTTTGTCCCCTTTTCAAATCTTGCGAATATGAGATCTTCGTATGATGTAGAAGGCTCACCATCCTGCATATCAAGTGAAATATGAGTTTCATCTATAGGGATGTGAGAAAAGAATGCATTACCATACCTTCCCCAACCATTGTAAAAATCGTCATCCAAATCTGTGAGATGAAACTCCATGATATTTGTGACATGATCTTTTGATTCATTCATAGATTCTCTTCTTTCTTTGTCCTTGGCAATAGGATCATTATAATCTTCCAAAATTTGATGAGATTTGAAACCCTCTTCCAAAACATCCTCAAATTGTACAGGAGTTGTAATATCTTCCTTTGAGTAGGCAATTATGTCATCCTGCATATCAATTGGCACACAAGTTTCATTAGTAGCTTTGGAAAGAGTGAAGTCTTCCCACTTCTTCCAAACATCATAATAATCATCTTCCAAAATCAAGTGGTGACGTTCAACTATTTCTTCAACATTTTCCAAATCATCAATGTGTTTCTCATCAAATTCGTCTTCACCTTCCTTAGATGGTTCAATTATTTCCAAAAGTGGGTTATTTCTTGAATTCAAATTTATAAGGCTATCATTGTCCAAATTAGTAACCCATGATTCATTATCATAATTTGGAGGGTGAAGAATTTCTTGATCTTTAATTTTACACATTTCATCAATAGTATCTTCCAAGAACAAGTGGTGAAATTCTATCATATCTTCAAATTTATTTATTGATTTTCTTTCCATTTCTCTTTCAACCACTTCATTCAATTCTATGGTGGGTTCCATCCATTCACATATATCAAACATTGTTGAATCTAGATAATCATGTATCTCTACATGATCCTCACTATTGGATGTTGTCTTAGCAATTTGCACCTCCTCGTGGACTACATCCAAGGTGGTCATAAAATTTGGGTATTCAAATTCATCCCCTTGATCATTTACCTTAGATATCATTGGAGTGGAGGGTGCTATGTTTGATGGTTGGTGTAGGTTGGCATCAAAAGAACAATCTCTCATGTGAACATGTTGTGCCTTTTCTTCTTCAAGACCTTGTCGTTCTATCTCTTCTAAGATCTCATGGATTCTCTCTAGGGACAAACCACTCAGTTTTTCCTCAATGAGTGAAGCAAGTATGGGGTGTATGGCTCCTAGGTATACTTCCATGGCTTCTTCTTCTGATGTGTTAAAATTTTCCCACATTTGGGAGTGCAACTCACGAAATCTTCCATTGAATTGACTCAAGGATTCATTAGACTCTTTACATATGGAGGTAAACTGATTTTTCAATATTTCTAAGTCAGCCCGATTACCAAAATGATTAAGATAGGTCTGCTTCTAATTGTATCCAAGAAGTCCTAACCTCCATGGGTAGTTGGCTATACCAAAAGAATGGTCTATCATCCAAAATGTATGCAAATAACTTACAAGCCACCTCCTCATAAAAAATCTGGAATTGACACAATGTACTCTTGTATACATGCAGCTTTTGCAAGTATCCTAGTGGTACCTCTTGATTAAAACACCGTAAAAATTCCAATAACATTTTAGGAACATGATATGGTACCACAGGTATAGACAAACCCTTATAATGATCCTCTATTATTAATACCATTCTCTCTCTTAGAGATGTTATTTCAGCTCTCAGGGATACCCTTTGCTCCTCAAGTGTTGCCATTAGTGAACTTAAAATGTAATTTTAGAACCAAACTTGTTGAATATTCAACCTGCAATGTATAAACAAAAATCAAGTTAGCATCAACTAAGAGATGTATTCATTAAAATCAAATGAAAAGTAATTGCATGAGACCAAAATTTTCAAAATTAAATTAAATCACTTTATTTCTGTATGAACAATCCAAATGTGTTGTAAAGCTCTTAAGCAATTTTAAGCATTTAAAATCATGATGAAATAAACCGTTTCATGCCCTCCTTCTAGCGCCAATCTGTTGAGTGGTGTTTTCACCCAATTGTGAAAGCACACTCTCCGATAGGATTTGGGTTCTAAATCCCCTCTTGCAAAGAAGTTAAACAAACAACTTCTCCAAGGTTCTTGTTATATTAGCATTTGCATATGTGCATCAAATAAAGATATTCAATTTAAATGCTTGGAACACCTTAGTGATTGCAAGTAACTGTAAACAAGGGGCACTGTTGGTTTATTTTTACTATGAAAATTTAATGATTGTTCATTGAACCCTGATAAAGTAAATGTGAGTTGGCCCTCATATGACCACGATGTAATGCTTTAATTCCTTTTATCTTGATGGTTTTAAGATAGATTTTATCTTGCATTAAATCCTCAATGATGAATAGGGTCTCCAAATGTAGCTTCAAAATGTCACTTTAACTTATCCCTCTTAAATGAAATCAAATTTTCATCAAGATGAACAATTAAGTGCTTTAAGGAAAAGACCTTCAATGTAGTACTCAAATTATCCCTCTTTCGTAAAATTGGAATTTTTATGAAGAAAGGGTAATTTTAGGCCCAAAATGGAAATTTGTGAAAATGCCATAAAACATAACCCCTTCAATGAAATTGGAATTTCCATGAAGGGAATGTCATCATAGGCTCATGAATGCAAAACAAAACTGGAAAAATGAAATTTGACCTTAAAATGGAAAATTTCTATTTTCGGATTTTTAAAATCTGTGACAAAACAACAACTTCGATGAATTTTTAAAAATACTAAACAAGTCCGAAAATGAAATTTCAAAGTGCGTATTTGAAGTCTGAATTATAATCTCCGCAATGGTGAAATCATTTTTAGATTTTGAAATTTTTTTAATGTTTATTTTAATGCCTGAAAATAGGAAAAAATTCTGAAATTAAAATTTTTGGAAACAGAAAATTTAAAGTTTGCATCAAAATAATTGCTGAAAACACAGCAATGCAAAAGCTCCTTCAGTTTGATAGCACCCCGTCCTGCAAAACCGAATACGTGAGAGTTTCATACATGCAACCTAGCTTATTTGACCTGCAAAATAAACACAATCAAAGTAAACTAGGTGCTGGTTCCTAGGGTTTTAAATAATTTCCAGATTGCAAACATTCACATGAAACAACCCAAAATAATGGCATCAATTTCACATACAAGTCTGAAATCTGAAAGGGGAAAAATAAAACAATTAAAATTAAGCATGCAGAAAATTTCTCATTCTTTCTTGCTAACAAGGCCTGAAATTTCTGAATAAAAGCTTTCACATTCCAATTAAAATCCCTGCTTTACAAATGTGGCCATGCCCAAAGTTCCCATTTGGCCATGCCACCATTTCCGTCTATTTTCGTCTCCCTCTTTCTCCTTTTGTGTTTGTATGGCCTATTTAAAAATAAAAATATTCAATATGCCCTTTCATTGGTTTTCCAACTCTTCATTTCATTTCCAATGCTATTCGCAGCTCTCCGTTTCGTTTAAAATTCCATTCGCTTGGCGTTCTCCATGTCGTGCGCTTCTTTTCTCCTGGCCCTTTCGTTTCCTACGCAATACCCTGCAAAAAGAAAAAGAACACGTTAAAAAAAACAAAAACTAAATTTCACTTAACTAACATGAAAAAATTAAAGATTAAAACTTAAACAAAAAAACAAAAAAGCTAAAAAACAAACCTACCACTACATACTACTTAAAGCTAATAAAAGGTGCTTTAAAAGCTTTAAGAGCTATACGTGGCCACCATGAAAAATATAAGTATATATATATATATATATATATATATATATCTTATCCCTTTTTATTTTTATTATTATTATTTTTTTTGTTTTTATTTTATGTTCATTTATATATATATATATATATATATATTATTTTTATTTATCCTTTCTTTTTTCTTTTTTTTGTTTTATTTATTTATTTATTTTTTTAATTCCTTTTTAGTTTATTTATTTTTTTAAATATGAATTAACCCAAAAGTTAATGTTTGAATTATAAACACTTTAATAAACCTATAAAAAAGAAAAAGACAAAAACCACACCAAAATTTATCAAAAAAAATGTGGGTCCCCAAGCTTTGGGGCTAGTTGTGAAACAGTCACAACAAATGGCGACTCATCTGGGAAATGCTCCTGAGCATTTCGATGAGAACCCAAAAAGAAAACCTGAAAACACACTTCAAAACTTTAACACAAGCGTCAACAAATATCCAAAGAATGCCAATAGATCAGAAATACATGAAACATCAGAATCGCTAGGCATCAGCTCGGTGTGTGCAATGTGTTTCTTTCCCTATCATTTGAAATTGATCCACACTCCATTATCAGTTTTGCATGAATGCATATGTGGGATGGTGAATGATTTGTGTATCCTAATGAATGTGCTAGGAGATTTTGCTTTCATAAAATGCATGGTCATTCTTCTATTATTATGTACAAGCATTCAAGATTGCCAAACCCTCTTAGGATCAACTATATGAATTGCTTTATTATATATCCCAAAGTTGGTTATGAGTCCCTACTATCTTGAACCCATGTGCAAGTGAAAGTGAAATCAGAACTTTGGGGAATCAGACTCCCAACCAACCGAGATGAGAGTTTAACCCTATCCTTACTATTCTGATTTAGAATTCATTACCTCACTTTAAGCAAAATAATTAAACCAATTATGGAAGAAATGGTCATGCTAGTCTAACCCTCTAGACAATCGGTGGTCTTGTTTTTTAGGCAAGACATGATGCCATGCATGGGCATATCTAACCCCACAATCCAAAACTTATCTTCATTTCTTTGGACCTTGGGGATGACTACCCATCCTTTGCAGAGGACAAGTAGTACGATCCTTACAATCCAAAATAAAGATGAGATGGGAAAAATTTATTTATTATTTTATTTATTTTTATATATATTTTTTTTACTTCTTGGACCTTGGGGATGACTACCCATCCTGGCTAGGGACATGTAGTACGATCCTTACAATCCAAACTTTAGGTGTAAATGGAAAATATTAATTTTGTTGCTTAGACCTTGGGGATGACTACCCATCCTTTGTAGAGGACAAATAGTACGATCCTTACAATCCAAGATTTATTATGAAATGAGACATAAGAGCTTTGGGGAATCAGATTCTCAACCTAAGCGAGATGAGAATTTATGCCCTATCCTTACTACTCCATGTGGGTCAAATCAAAGCTTTGGGGAATTGGATCCTCAACCTAAGTTTGATGAGGATTTAACCCTATCCTTACTACTCTGATTTTAGGCTTTAAGCTCTATGGAAGTGGTCAAAACCACTGTTTTAAGGATCATGTTGCATAAATAGGATAGACATGAAATACTTCTTTCGCCCAACCTTTTCCTCCAAGTTAGGTTTTGATCATTTTGCTCAAGATCCTTTTTAATGTATGAGACGTGCTTGGTTCTAGATATCTCAAGACTCAGTTTCCAACCTTAGGATTTTTCTTATTTATGTGATAGCATAACCTTAAGAGGATTTGACATACTTTAATGGCTTGTACCTAAGATGCATATGTAACTAAGATGAGATGTATGTAAGGTGAGATGGAACATGAATGCATTATTTCTTGAATTGCAAATGGAATGATTTGTCATGCAAAACTGACTCTTTCATGCATCACAAAATCAAACAATATTACTTAAGATGTTTGTGTTACTTGTGGAGCTTTTACAAGACAATTCCAATGTTTCATATTCTCCCGATCTAGAACATAAGTTAGCATCTCAAGGCAACTTTTTCATCATCATTTTTTTTTTTTTTTATATAGACAAACAAAACATGTCAAATAAACACACAACTTTAAATTAAAACTTATTCAATCCAAAACAAACGCAATCCCAAAATGAAACTTGAAAACACAAACCAAAAACCAAAAACCAAAATTTATATACAAATGTACACTATAATACAAGATGATGCAAAGCTTAGCTTATCACTTCCCTGGATCCCACACATGATTAGAACATTTCAACAAAAATATGACATAATATGCATGCCAAATGTTGTGGGAATCCAACACAAACAAGACTAGACCAAACAATGCAACAAATTTCCACTTGCCATGCTCACCATACCAATTTGATTTTGTTCCAATAATACTCCCATAGGTGAGCATCAAATTACTAGAATGATTAGACAATAAATGATTTTCAATTTTATCTTGTCTATTCTTTAAAATGTGACCTTCATAATTCCCTCCTTGATTTAGAATTAGGCTATCCTTTTCAAATATGCAATTTTGTAAGTAAGAGCCTATTTCTACAAACTTCAAAGCCAAATCATTTTCCAAATTTGTAGGCCAATCAAATTTGTGTAACAATTTACAAGCATCTAGGATATTTACTAAATTAGGATCATTAAAAGTTTTTATCCTAGATTCAATTAGTAATTGTTGATGAATTTTATTTAACAATTCAAGTGCATCAACTTCTTTTCCATTCATTAAAACCATGTTATTAAAGGTGTGATTAAAAATTATACCTTGTTTTTCATTTACCTTTAGTGACATTTCATCATTCAAATTATTTAAATTCAAAATATGGTCATCCTTTTCAATCCTCAAACACTCTTGGTCAAAGTGTATGTCAAGTAATCTGCTTTGATGATCACTTATTTGAGTTGCTTCCAATTGATCCATCTCTTTATCATTTGGTTCTAATTCTTTGTTCACTATCCATGGCATCTCTTCATTTGAATCCCCAAAATCATCATGCAAACTTGCATCCACACTTTCAATGAATTTATATTTTGTCCCCTTTTCAAATCTTGTGAATATGAGATCTTCGTATGATGTAGAAGGCTCACCATCCTGCATGTCAAGTGAAATATGAGTTTCATCTATAGGGATGTGAGAAAAGAATGCATTATCATATCTCCCCCAACCATTGTAAAAATTGTCATCCAAATCTGTGAGATGAAACTCCATGGTATTTGTGACATGATCTTTTGATTCATTCATAAATTCTTTTCTTTCTTTGTCCTTGGCAATAGGATCATTATAATCTTCCAAAATTTGATGAGATTTGAAACCCTCTTCCAAAACATCCTCAAATTGTACAGGAGTTGTAATATCTTCCTTTGAGTAGGCAATTATGTCATCCTGCATATCAATTGGCACACAAGTTTCATTAGTAGCTTTGGAAAGAGTGAAGTCTTCCCACTTCTTCCAAACATCATAATAATCATCTTCCAAAATCAAGTGGTGACGTTCAACTATTTCTTCAACATTTTCCAAATCATCAATGTGTTTCTCATCAAATTCGTCTTCACCTTCCTTAGATGGTTCAATTATTTCCAAAAGTGGGTTATTTCTTGAATTCAAATTTATAAGGCTATCATTGTCCAAATTAGTAACCCATGATTCATTATCATAATTTGGAGGGTGAAGAATTTCTTGATCTTTAATTTTACACATTTCATCAATAGTATCTTCCAAGAACAAGTGGTGAAATTCTATCATATCTTCAAATTTATTTATTGATTTTCTTTCCATTTCTCTTTCAACCACTTCATTCAATTCTATGGTGGGTTCCATCCATTCACATATATCAAACATTGTTGAATCTAGATAATCATGTATCTCTACATGATCCTCACTATTGGATGTTGTCTTAGCAATTTGCACCTCCTCGTGGACTACATCCAAGGTGGTCATAAAATTTGGGTATTCAAATTCATCCCCTTGATCATTTACCTTAGATATCATTGGAGTGGAGGGTGCTATGTTTGATGGTTGGTGTAGGTTGGCATCAAAAGAACAATCTCTCATGTGAATATGTTGTGCCTTTTCTTCTTCAAGACCTTGTCGTTCTATCTCTTCTAAGATCTCATGGATTCTCTCTAGGGACAAACCACTCGGCTTTTTCCTCAATGAATGAAGCCAGTGTGGGGTGTATGGCTTCTAGGTATACTTCCATGGCTTCCTCCTCTGATGTGTTAAAATTTTCCCACATTTGGGAGTGCAACTCACGAAATCTTCCATTGAATTGACTCAAGGATTCATTAGACTCTTTACATATGGAGGTAAACTGATTTTTCAATATTTCTAAGTCAGCCTGATTACCAAAATGATTAAGATAGGCTGCTTCTAATTGTATCCAAGAAGTCCTAACCTCCATGGGTAGTTGGCTATACCAAAAGAATGGTCTATCATCCAAAATGTATGCAAATAACTTACAAGCCACCTCCTCATAAAAAATCTGGAATTGACACAATGTACTCTTGTATACATGCAGCTTTTGCAAGTATCCTAGTGGTACCTCTTGATTAAAACACCGTAAAAATTCCAATAACATTTTAGGAACATGATATGGTACCACAGGTATAGACAAACCCTTATAATGATCCTCTATTATTGATACCATTCTTTCTCTTAGAGATGTTATTTTAGCTCTTAGGGATACCCTTTGCTCCTCAAGTGTTGCCATTAGTGAACTTAAAATGTAATCTTAGAACCAACCCTGTTGAATATTCAACCTGCAATGTATAAACAAAAATCACGTTAGCATCAAATAAGAGATGTATTCCTTAGAATCAAATGAAAAGTAATTGCATAAAATAACACTTTGTTAGTCAAGACCAAAATTTTCAAAATTAAATTAAATCACTTTATTTCTGTATGAACAATCCAAATGTGTTGTAAAGCTCTTAAGCAATTTTAAGCATTTAAAATCATGATGAAATAAACCGTTTCATGCCCTCCTTCTAGCGCCAATCTGTTGAGTGGTGTTTTCACCCAATTGTGAAAGCACACTCTCCGGTAGGATTTGGGTTCCAAATCCCCTCTTGCAAAGAAGTTAAACAAACAACTTCTCCAAGGTTCTTGTTATATTAGCATTTGCATATGTGCATCAAATAAAGATATTCAATTTAAATGCTTGGAACACCTTAGTGATTGCAAGTAATTGTAAACAAGGGGCACTCGTTGGTTTATTTTTACTATGAAAATTTAATGATTGTTCATTGAACCCTGATAAAGTAAATGTGAGTTGGCCCTCATATGACCACGATGTAATGCTTTAATTCCTTTTATCTTGATGGTTTTAAGATAGATTTTATCTTGCATTAAATCCTCAATGATGAATAGGGTCTCCAAATGTAGCTTCAAAATGTCACTTTAACTTATCCCTCTTAAATGAAATCAAATTTTCATCAAGATGAACAATTAAGTGCTTTAAGGAAAAGACCTTCAATGTAGTACTCAAATTATCCCTCTTTCGTAAAATTGGAATTTTTATGAAGAAAGGGTAATTTTAGGCCCAAAATGGAAATTTGTGAAAATGCCATAAAACATCACTCCTTCAATGAAATTGGAATTTCCATGAAGGGAATGTCATCATAGGCTCATGAATGCAAAACAAAACTGGAAAAACGAAATTTGACCTTAAAATGGAAAATTTCTATTTTCGGATTTTTAAAATCTGTGACAAAACAGCAACTTCGATGAATTTTTAAAAATACTAAACAAGTCCGAAAATGAAATTTCAAAGTGCGTATTTGAAGTCTGAATTATAATCTCCGCAATGGTGAAATCCGTTTTAGATTTTGAAATTTTTTTAATGTTTATTTTAATGTCTGAAAATAGGAAAAAATTCTGAAATTAAAATTTTTGGAAACAGAAAATTTAAAGTTTGCATCAAAATAATTGCTGAAAACACAGCAATGCAAAAGCTCCTTCAGTTTGATAGCACCCCGTCCTGCAAAACCGAATACGTGAGAGTTTCATACATGCAACCTAGCTTATTTGACCTGCAAAATAAACACAATCAAAGTAAACTAGGTGTTGGTTCCTAGGGTTTTAAATAATTTCCAGATTGCAAACATTCACATGAAACAACCCAAAATAATGGCATCAATTTCACATACAAGTCTGAAATCTGAAAGGGGAAAAATAAAACAATTAAAATTAAGCATGCAGAAAATTTCTCATTCTTTCTTGCTAACAAGGCCTGAAATTTCTGAATAAAAGCTTTCACATTCCAATTAAAATCCCTGCTTTACAAATGTGGCCATGCCCAAAGTTCCCATTTGGCCATGCCACCATTTCCGTCTCCTTTTCGTCTCCCTTTCTCCTTTTGTGTTTGTATGGCCTATTTAAAAATAAAAATATTCAATATGCCCTTTCATTGGTTTTCCAACTCTTCATTTCATTTCCAATGCTATTCGCAGCTCTCCGTTTCGTTTAAAATTCCATTCGCTTGGCGTTCTCCATGTCGTGCGCTTCTTTTCTCCTGGCCCTTTCGTTTCCTACGCAATACCCTGCAAAAAGAAAAAGAACACGTTAGAAAAAACAAAAACTAAATTTCACTTAACTAACATGAAAAAATTAAAGATTAAAACTTAAACAAAAAAAACAAAAAAGCTAAAAAACAAACCTACCACTACATACTACTTAAAGCTAATAAAAGGTGCTTTAAAAGCTTTAAGAGCTATACGTGGCCACCATGAAAAATATAAGATATTATATATATATATATATAATATCTTATCCCTTTTTGTTTTTATTATTATTATTTTTTTGTTTTTATTTTATGTTCATTTGTTATATATATATATATATATATATATATATATATATATATTATTTTTATTTATCCTTTCTTTTTTCTTTTTTTGTTTTATTTATTTATTTATTTTTTTAATTCCTTTTTTTTTTAGTTTATTTATTTTTTTAAACATGAATTAACCCAAAAGTTAATGTTTGAATTATAAACACTTTAATAAACCTATAAAAAAGAAAAAGACAAAAACCACACCAAAATTTATCAAAAAAAATGTGGGTCCCCAAGCTTTGGGGCTAGTTGTGAAACAGTCACAACAAGTACAAAGGTGAATTATAGAGAAAATAGAAAAATAAAAAATAAGAATAGTTGAAATAGAAATAAAGGGTGGGTGCCTATAGGGAATTTTTGATCTCACTTATAATATACTAATGTAAAGGATCAGTCATGGGCGTATTTATAGTGATACCTAATCCCCAATTAAATTTTAACCTCAAGCCAACATAACCTAACTTGAAAATCCTTTAATTAGGGTTTGCCATATAGGTGGTTTAACCAATATAGCTAAGGTTGAATACATAAAAAATAGTCATAGGCTTACATAAATATGCCCATAGTATTACATAGATTATGTTCATAGGATTACATACAAAATTTCCACAAGCTTATATGTTATCCTCAAGCTAACATAATCCAACTTCAAAGTTAAATTACAATATATTAAAACCTTTAATTAAGGTTAACCATATAGATGGTTTGACCAATATTGTTAAGGGTGAATACATCCATTGTCCATAGGTTTACATATAAAATATCCATAGGTTTACAAATAAAATATTCATAGGCATACATATAACATGTTCATAGGCATACATAAGTATGCACATAAGCTTACATAAAGAATACCTGTAGCCTTACATAAATTATACTCATAGGTTAACATAAAGAATTCTCATAGGTTGATATTGCACTTGCATGCACACAAACAAGAGTGCCCATAGACATCTAATAATTATTGACCTTGGCCAATAACGTCACATTATAGATATTCCAACACCCACCATAAACTGAGGATCCAAGGAAAGAAAAAATTACATATGATATATCTCTCCCCTTCATAAAGAATATTTTACTTGGTCAATGAATCATCATCATGATTTTTTTTATCTTCTCTTACAAAATGCACATAAACTAGATCAACCCTCTCTCAAATATGAAGTCATAATTCCATCTTTTGGATCTAAGATGTTAAGCTTCTCATGAGAATATCTTCAAAATGCAATATAGTGACCATAACTTGCCCTCTAAAAAAAAAATAGCTAGATCATAAAACAACATGTAGGTATTCAAATAATAAAACCCCAATGGTTAGAAAGGAACTTTTAGGAACAAAGCATACCTTACCCTGATCATACAAAACCTACTCTTAGTGAAAATAAAAAAGTCATCTACAAAATTGTAATAAGTCCTTGAACTGATGTTACTAATGCATAGAGCTCAAAAGATGATGTGATCTTAAGAGGCCTCAAAATGCTTCCATATGCAAAAGTTATGAACTCTAAAAGATTGGGCATGAGCACTAAAAAAATATATGTTAGGAAGAAATTCATCAATCAAAGACAACCACATGTTACATATAGGCAATGATTTCATCACTCTAGTTGGGCTACCAACAATGTTAAATGGGTGAATCAAAATTAAACGCATGGCATAATTTCATTGGTTGAACTCTTTTAAATGTAGAAAATAGTGTCATGTGACCACATCACTATCATATTGGTGTCCACATAATTAAAATTGTAATAAAAATAAGAGGATGGGGTTTCTAAACTTAGTACCCCTTACATCACTAGTATATTATGTATTTGTCATCTAACTACAAATACACCAAGGGTGTTTTGCTAATAAATAATGTCATCCACATATAGAAAGTGCTTTGACCAAGCATATAGAATCCAAGAAAAAATAAACTTCTAGCATCAATAACATTGGAAAAAAAATAGAATCAATCCAAAGACCTAAAGCATGCAACCAATATTACAACTACCACACCAATGGGTAGGTTAACTATTGCATCAATGTATAGATGTCATAACTAAGGGTGCTTAAAATGTGACACAAAATTCTTCCACCATGAGTTGAATATGAGATCTCTACCATGCAACTAAAGTGACCTACCACCATGCCAAGATGTAAATTAGAGCTAAGAAGGTGATCCTTAAATATAGAGAGAAGAGGGGGCATGCTTCTCAAATGGTATGCAAAAAGAGAATAACTATGGGTTTTACTAGTGACCTTGCTTGTATAAAACTAGTTGCCAACTACTGCACTAATGTGTTTTATTGTGGTTAAGGATATAAACTTGGATAATTGAGAAATGTGATCTTACAAACAAATAATATGCAAGATCATTTATGGTCTCTTTTTAAAAAAATTGAACTCATGATCTACTCTATATGAAAAGCATACCAACCAATGAGCCAATAGTGATTTGATATTATATTGCATAAAAAATATTTCTATGAAACTTGAATGTGAGACATTTCAAAATCAAAATATCATACCAATCTCTACGTCGAAATTCAGGTTGGGTTATGACTCGTAAGAACTAATAACAATGGTTTTTGTAATTTTTTTTAAGGGAGGGGAACACATATACTTGCCCCCATGTGATGCACATACTTCAAATAGAAAATCATATTCAAAGCAATTCAAACCTACAATGTCATGAGATGAAAATAGTTATATTGGTTACATCTTTAACAATCTCAATTAGGAGGAAAAATGATTATCCTCGTAGAATATAACTATTTTTCATATAGTTATTAATAAAAAGTTGAGTTTTGAATAAACCTTTTACAAATGGTGTGAAATTCATTAGAAAAAAAAATTAAAAATTTTCAAAAAATCCTTCCTAAAGCAGCACAATGAGGAGTTTTCTTCTTATTGCTCCATTTGTCATTGAAAAGGGTAATTATTATTATTGATTAGATGACGTTTATTTGAGAAGGATTTCATGTTGGATTTTGTAATACTTTTAAATAAAAACATCTTGAAGTATTTATCATCATAATTTCATGCAAAAGAGTACAAAGGTGAATTATAGAGAAAATACAAAAATAAAAAATAAGAATAGTTGAAATAGAAATAAAGGGTGGGTTCCTATAGGGACTTTGTGATCTCACTTATAATATACTAATGTAAAGGATCAGTCATGGGGGTATTTATAGTGATACCTAATCCCCAATTAAATTTTAACCTCAAGCCAACATAACCTAACTTGAAAATCCTTTAATTAGGGTTTGCCATGTAGGTGGTTTAACCAATATAGCTAAGGTTGAATACATAAAAAATAGTCATAGGCTTACATAAATATGCCCATAGTATTACATAGATTATGTTCATAGGATTACATACAAAATTTCCACAAGCTTATATGTTATCCTCAAGCTAACATAATCCAACTTCAAAGTTAAATTACAATATATTAAAACCTTTAATTAAGGTTAACCATATAGATGGTTTAACCAATATTGTTAAGGGTGAACACAACCACATTGTCCATAGGTCAACATATAAAATATCCATAGGTTTACAAATAAAATGTTCATAGACATACATATAACATGTTCATAGGCATACATAAGTATGCACATAAGCTTACATAAAGAATACCCGTAGCCTTACATAAATTATACTCATAGGTTAACATAAAGAATTCTCATAGGTTGATATTGCACTTGCATGCACACAAACAAGAGTGCCCATAGACACCTAATCATTATTGACCTTGGCCAATAAGTTCACATTATAGATATTCCAACACCCACAATAAATTGAGGATCCAAGGAGAGAAAACATTACATATGATATATCTCTCCCCTTCATAAAGAATATTTTACTTGGTCAATGAATCATCATCATGATTTTTTTTATCTTCTCTTACAAAATGCACATAAACTAGATCAACCCTCTCTCAAATATGAAGTCATAATTCCATCTTTTGGATCTAATATGTTAAGCTTCTCATGAGAAGATCTTCAAAATGTAATATAGTGACCATAATTTGCCCTCTAAAAAAAATTAGGTAGATCATAAAACAACATGTAGGTATTCAAATAATAAAACCCCAATGGTTAGAAAGGAACTTGTAGGAACAAAGCATACCTTACCCTGATCATACAAAACCTACTCTTAGTGAAAATAAAAAAGTCATCTACAAAATTGTAATAAGTCCTTGAACTTATGTTACTAATGCATAGAGCTCAAAAGATGATGTGATCTTAAGAGGCCTCAAAATGCTTCTATATGCAAAAATTATGAACTCTAAAATATTGGGCATGAGCACTAAAAAAATATATGTTAGGAAGAAATTCATCAATCAAAGACAACCACATGTTACATATAGGCAATGATTTCATCACTCTAGTTGGGCTACCAACAATGTTAAATGGGTGAATCAAAATTTAATGCATGATATAATTTCATTGGTTGAACTCTTTTAAATGTAGAAAATAGTGTCATGTGACCACATCACTATCATATTGGTGTCCACATAATTAAAATGGTAATAAAAATAAAAGGATGGGGTTTCTAAACTTAGTACCCCTTACATCACTAGTATATTATGTATTTGTCATCTAACTACAAATCCACCAAGGGTGTTTTGCTAATAAATAACGTCATCCACATATAGAAAGTGCTTTGACCAAGCATATAGAATCCAAGAAAAAATAAACTTCTAGAATCAATAACATTGGGAAAAAAATAGAATCAATCCAAAGACCTAAAGCATGCAACCAATATTACAACTACCACACCAATGGGTAGGTTAACTATTGCATCAATGTATAGATGTCATAACTAAGGGTGCTTAAAAAGTGACACAAAATTCTTCCACCATGAGTTGAATATGAGATCTCTACCATGCAACTAAAGTGACCTACCACCTGCCAAGATGTAAATTAGAGCTAAGAAGGATAGAAGAGGGGGCATGCTTCTCAAATGGTATGCAAAAAGAGAATGACTATGGGTTTTACTAGTGACCTTGCTTGTATAAAACAAGTTGCCAACTACTGCACTAATGTGTTTTATTGTGGTTAAGGATACAAAATTGGATAATTGAAGAGAAAGGTGATCTTGCAAACAAATGAGATGCAAGGGGTGTAGGTGGGATGTTGAATTAGTGTGGGTAGATGTAAGTGCGTAACCAAACAAATATTTATTAATCCATTTAACCTTCAAAGACAGTTCCAGGTTAATATATCTCTATTCACGTAACTTTCCAAAATAGTTCAGACATAATAAATTTAAATATTTAGAACGAAATTGGTGGGAAAGATCGGGAGGGCGAAGTTTATTGGACTTTTCTATTGGGTTTAGTAGGGGCGGGGGCCTACCTTTTTACGGCTTTATTCGACGAAGGTAATCAACCTATCCAAATCGAGGCTGGGTGTAGGTGGGACGTCGACTACCGGACTTCAATTTAGCTAAAGTTGGACTTCTCTATTGGATTTAGTAAGGGCGGCGGCCTACCTTTTTAAGGCTTTATTCGACGAAGGTAATCAATCTATCCAAATCGAGGCTGGGTGTAGGTGGGACGTCGACTACTGGACTTCAATTTAGTTAAAGTCAAAGAGCGTGGGGTGGACAACACTGGTGGTTAAAAATAGTGAAAGAACATTCAGTGATTTGAATTTGAAAGGTCAAAATCATATAGTTACAGTGTTCAATGTTGAAATTAGGGAAGATAAGAAACTAAAAGCAAAATTATGATGTTTTAATGTTGATAAGTTCTAAATTTTGGAAGTAATAAAAATAATAAATTATTGTAATTCAATTTAAATTATTGTAATTACAATAATAAATTATTGTAATTTGGATAGTATAGGCCTCTATTTATATCTGGGCCAAAGGCAATCGAAGGCAGCCCCATTACAGTCCCAATATGGAGTTATTTGAAAATGTATTGCCAAAATCGGATGCAGTTTCAGTTCTGGTACTCTTCTTTTTTATCTCGTTCTCGCTTTTCTACCTCTTCAGGAGGAATTCCAAACTGCCCCCCGGACCTTCTCCATGGCCCATCATCGGAAATCTCCACCAGTTTGGAAAGCTTCCGCACCGGGCTCTCTACGAACTTTCCAAGAAATACGGAGCCATCATGTTTCTGAGATTGGGTTCATGTCCCGCCGTGGTGGTCTCCTCTTCCGACATGGCCAAAGAGTTTCTGAAGACCCACGATCTAGCCTTCGCAAACCGCCCGGCGTTGGCCACCGGAGAATTGATATCTTATAACTACAAGAATCTCGGCATGGCGCCGTATGGGCCGTACTGGAGGCACATGAGGAAGATATGCGTGATAGAACTACTGAGCGCCAAGAGGTTGGAGACCTTCAGATCCATTCGCGAGGAAGAGGTGTCTCTGGCCGTGAGATCGGTGTGGGACAAGAGCGAGCACGGGAAAGTTGAGGTGAACGTGAGCAAGAGCATATATGGTATTACGTCTGCTGTGATTTGGCAGATGCTGACGGGGACCAAGTATTCCGATGACGACGTGGCCGGGCCCGGCAAGGAGATCAGCCAAATGGTGCACGAGGTCACGAGCACAATCGGAGATTTCAACGTGGGAGACTTCATTCCTTACATCGACTGGCTCGACCTGCAGGGCATCAAGCGCAGGTTGAGGAGAGCGCACAACTTCTTCGATAGAGTGATGGAAAGGATCATCAACGAACATATTCAACGCGGGGAGTCGGACGGGGAAAGCAAAAGGAGCAACGACATTGTTGACGTGCTTCTGGAACTGGCGAAGAACCAGACCATGGAGATGGAAATTACCAGAGAAAATATCAAGGCAATTGTTTTTGTATGTATCTCCCAACTTAAGAAAAGGTCCCTGTGAGATTCGAATTGCTTTAATATTCTTCCTGTGTTCATCAAAATAATATACCATGTGAGTTTAGCTAATTCTGTGATTTTCTTACAGGATCTGTTCATCGCCGGAATGGAGACTATGGCCACAAAATTAGAATGGGCGATGAGCGCGATGCTGCAAAACCCCCGCGTGGCCAAAAAGGTGCAGGAAGAAATAGAGAGCATAGTAGGCAAACATCGGATGGTGAACGAATCGGACCTGGCTGGCATGGAGTACCTGCAATGCGTGCTCAAGGAGACCCTGCGTCTGTATCTGCCGGGGCCATTGCTGCTACCGCACGAGTCCACGGAAGCCTGCACCGTGGGGTCCTACGTCATTCCTGCGAAGACGAAGCTCTTCGTTAATGCGTGGGCGATTGCGAGGGACCCAACGGTGTGGGAGGATGCCCTGGAATTCAAGCCCGAGAGATTCATCGGGAAGAGCATCGATATCATGAAAGGGCAGGAATTCGATATGCTTCCGTTCGGGGCGGGGAGGAGGAGGTGTCCCGGGGCTCAGATGGCCATGGGGCAGATGGCGCTTGTGCTGGCTCAGTTCTTGCATTGCTTTCACTGGAGAATTGACGGGAATCCTGCGGACCTTGATATGACCGAGGAGTTTGGAGCCACCATGCCTAGGAAAAATAACCTTTATGCTTACCCTTCCTTCAAATTGTCCACTGACCTCTAAGTTGGCGGACGTGCATAATCAACTTTAATAATCACAAATCCCGTTTATGTGATGATGTGAGTCTAGTGATATATTATATTCAGTTTATGTGATGATGTCAGTCTAGTGATACATATTACATTCGGTTTATGATGATGTGAGTCAAGTGATATATTTTATTAGGTTTATGCGATGATGTGAGTCTAGTGATATATTTTCTTCTTTGTAATATTTGAATTTAATGCCATATATAATATGCTACCAATGTCTAAAGGAATTAGAATAACATCTTTTCCATTATCAATTGCTTCAATGATTCTAGCATGTAGATAATATTCTAGAGTTTTAAAGTTTTCTTCTATGGCTTCACTATAGATCAATTTTGAAGTAAGATTTAAGTTTCCTTCAGTCTTTGTAAGTAAATTCTTGATTCCAATTTTTATGACATTTACCATTTCCTTTTTAATGATGTTTTCCATATCATTATCCATTGAAGTCTTTGAAGTAGACATTCCTTTTGCTCCTTAGTATTAAATATTGGAAATAGTTTTTCATAGAATATATTATCTTTCAAAACTGTTGAGGTTGACTACCTTATGACTCCCTAGTTTTGAGTATATGATTAAATTTGATAATGTCTTTTCAATTATCAAATTTTTTCGAATACCTTGTGTCTCCCAAGTGTTTTGAATACAATATGGCTTTGAAAATATACTTAGATTTCTAAATTTTCCTTTGAATTGAATCTCTTTTGTCTCCCTAATGTTCAACTTCAAGAAAAACACTTTACTTCTCCCCCTTTATGAATAGAAAGCGAAAGGTAATTTTGATTCAATTTCAATTGATAAAATTTTCTATCTTCATGAACTTTAAGTTGGATTCCTTGTGTCCCTTCAATTTGAATAAGATATTAATTCCAATGTAGTTTTCTAACTTTCTAACAACTCTATGTTGTGCTTCCTATGTCTTTCAATTTTCAATAATATAGTTTCTAAATTTCAATAATATATGTTGGTGATGAATTCCTTATAACTCCCTAATTAGAAATTTAGAAAAACAAAGATATTTGCAAATTTAATATTTCAATTTTGATGTAGAAAACCTTATTCCTCCAAGTCAAATTATTTGCAAATATTTCTATGCTTAAGTTTCAAATAAAGCAATTTAAAGAAGCTTTTAAATTAAATCCCCCTTACTTCAAATCATTCAATAAATTATCTACGGTTGTAATTCATTAATTCACTTCCTTATATCTTCATTCATTTAATTAATCTTAAGAATAATAGATTAACTAAGCTTAACCTTAGTATTGATATACCTTATACCCCCTTGACATTTATGAAATGCAAATTGATTTAAATATTTTTGTACCTATTGAAAATAGAGCGCTACGTATTTAGTCTACTTCTCCTGTGACAACAACTCACATGCTATTTTAGGTATTATCCACATTTCAATATTTGATGCTAGACAATGTCTTTTCACTACACTTAATGTTCTTCCTCATGTATGGTGCTCTTTTTTTGGACTTTGATTATCCTCCTAGTGCTTGTTATATGTTCTATGATAATTTAATATGCTTAATATACATGTTAAAGATCGTTTAGGCTCCTCCAACCTATCAATATTCCTCTTATCATGTGCCACATGGCACTCAACATATTCTTTAGATATTTTCTTCTTGCTACGTTACTTCTACCTAGTTTGGTGATGTTATGACAATATGATCATTACCTTTGACAAGTGTCTTCCTTCCTCAAAGAGTTCTTATAGCTGATTTGAAGCATTTTATTTTCCTCAATGGTTGTTACCACTCCCTTTCCTCTATGCCAAGTGGCATACAAATTATTTTAGGTTCTTAACCAAAGTGACAAATGGTGGCTATGCTCCTCTCAACACTTGCATTTGATTCTATAATATCCTAGCTTTCTTTGGTGCTCAAAATTGCTTGCCCTTCCTTAATGCTCATAATATATTTTGCTACTTGATAGTTGTAACTTCCAACTCTTATTTCCTGCAACTTGTTGGTGCTTCTTTGTTTCTAACGCTTGGGGGTGGCTCTTGTCCATCAATGGTTGCTCATCTTCTACGGTGGTGGTTCCTCCTTTGGTGGTGCTTCAATAAATATTCCTTGATGGATTTCCCACCCCTTTGCTTGATATCTTCTCAATGCTATTCAACCAGATATCCAAGCTTCTTAACTTGGGTAAAATATTTACTTATTTATTTATTTATCTCCCAAAAAACTTGCACCTTAATCCTTGCTTTGGCTCTATCCTCTAACTTCTTATTTTTGCTACATATTTTAATCCAATGTGAATGTTACCTTCTTCAAGTTTTGGTGCCTTTACTTGGTGTCTTTAGACACCTTGAGCACACTATCTTTGAGCACTTATTTGGCGTTAGACAATAATACTACCTCCTTTGTTGGCTTGAAAATTTTATTTTACATATTTTAATAGCTCTAATATGGTGCTCTTATAACTTTAAAGTAAACTAATTTTAATGCTTAAATAATAAAATTTTGTAGCACCAATGTGGCATACCTTTTGGCCTCTTTTTGTAGATAATATTCTTGGTGATTTGATTGACTTTTTATCTACCTTTAAATTATAAAATTTATAGCTCTCCTTTCTACTTAATTGCTGCCTCAAACTTATCAATTTTATAGCTTTCAATGTTGTTTAAAAATTAGCTTCTATGCTATCCAAATGTATTTATAATTTACAAAAATTATCCTTCTTCAAATGCTGCCAAATCCTTCTTTGCTTTGCTATCCAAAGCTCTCTCAAATCTACCTTAAATTTCTTCAAAAATTTAGCTCTCTTTTCTCCTTCTAATGCTACCCTAAAATATGATTTTTATGGCTTAAATTCTCCTCCAAATTTGTTCTCTTAAACTTTGAAATTTGCACCTATTAGTGCTATCTAAATGCTTCTCTCTTACTGTCTAAAAATCTACAATTTTTGCCGCTTCAAATTTATCCTAAAATTACCGAAAATGTAGCTATGCTATCTTATATTAATGCACTCAAATTTGTAGCTCAAATATCTTCAAATTGCTGATTTTAAAATTTGATTTCTTCTCTTTATCTTGTTGTCCAAGAATCTCTCCTAATTTCTTCAAATTGTTGCCTTATTTTGCTATCAACCCTTCCTTCAATTGGCTATTCAAGGGTACTTCAAAATATATCCAAATATTCTTTAAATCATAGCTATATGTCACCTTCAATTTGTTGTTCTATGAATCTTCAACTTTTGCTGTAAAAATCAACAATCTTCTCCTTCACAAATCAACCTTCAAATCCTTTATGGATATATTCAAAACTTAAATTGGTGGCCTCTTCTATATAATTTCTCCTTCTTAGATCTCACTTCAAATATGACCTCTTTTGCTGGTCTCTTCCTCAAGAATATGAATGTCTTGAGATCTTCAAGAAACCTTTTCAAATTTTGGTAAACTTCTTTCCAAATCCTTCTTCCTTTTGGGCTTGTTGTTGGATGACGATAATTGTTCCAAATTCTTCTTTTTAGAAGCTAATCCTTCTTGTAATATTATACCTTTATATTTCTTCAAATATCTTCCAATGGCCACTTAAATTTATCAATAGGGATTCTCTAGCCTTCTTCTTCTTTCTCCTTCCAATTTTTCTTGAGACCTCTTCTATTGGGTATTCAAATTGTATAGCTTCTCAAATATTCAATAGGAATTTTCTTAGTCCTTCTCTATCTTCAATCTTCAATCTTCTATATTCCAAATCTGGAAGTTCTTCAATGGGACCTCTTTCTTGGGTCTTCTCCTTCTCAATCTATAATAGAGTTACTTTATTGTTTCTTAGATTTTGAGTCTTCAATATTCTATGGGTACCTCCTTCTTGGGTCTCTTTAATATTCGATATCCAATCTTCTATAAGGACCTCTTTCTTAAGTCTCCTATTTCTTCAATATTAAATAGGGATCCTTTGGCCTCTTTCTCTCTTCTCAATATTCAATCTAGAATCTTAAATATTCAAGCTTATATGGAGACCACCTTCGTGGTTCTCCTCAATATTAAATATTTAATATCCAATAGGACCTTTTTATTAGACCTCTATTATATTCAATTTTTACTTTTTCTACAACAAAGAACTAATCCTTGTATGAGGAAAGCACATAGACTTTTACACACTCAAAGATGAAATTATTATCAATCCATTGTAGGAAGCTTCTCAAATTTTGAGAACTAAATTTCTACAACAACTTAGACAATAACAAGCAAACACATGTAAATCTCTATATTTCTAAAAATTAATAAACTTCACTAGTTATCCTTCAATCTAGTGGAATGAGATCTATGTTGAGTCCTAGTCTTCACGAGTTTTCCTACAACCCTATGGAAAGACTCTAAGAAAAAAACTAACTTTAATATTTTTGAAAATAAAATCTCCCTATCTCCTCTCAATCTCTCTTGTGTATCTCCCTAACTCCTATCAATATCCCTTGTGCTCTGATACCATTGTTAGGTTTTGATGTTAGATACTTAATGAGAAATCAACCACAAGATATAAAATGAGCATACAATATTAAATATATGATAATGGAAATATACTAATTATGTAAAATTCATAAGAAACTTCTATAACTACTCACAAAAATACCATTAATGAAGGCTCATGAAAATAATACAATGATATAAAATAGAGATCTCATACTCTCCATATTTCTTACATGTTCTACATTGTATCTAGCATATCTACTATTCCTCTACCTTATGTTATCTACCTTCACTCTTCTATATTATCTATCAAATGCCTATATATAATGAGATCTAACTCTTGGTATTCCTCCTACCTATGATTCTTCATATTCCTATTCTATGGACTCATGTACACATGGATAACATGCACATTTACATCAAGTACTTTGCACATTCTAATAATACGTGTGCATTTATTACATTGCATAAAATAAATAATCAAACCCTAATCTAAGACAAACTCTTAATCTAAAGATGTACCCAAGGTGGTACATTAGCATGTACGAAATAATATAATATATTCTAGCAACCATCTATCGTTCAAGATTTGTACCATCATTGTCGATTTGGCACACATTTAGAGGATTCAAATTAGACTACTATCTTTGCAACATATATGCCCCCAAGGTTTGAAACTAGGTCTCTTCTTGGTAAGTGCATGGCCAGATAGATAACTACCAATTTGCATAGCCCTTAGAGGTAAAATTTATTGCCAAAATTAGATGCTCTTTTAAATTTGGAACTCTTCCTTTTGATCTCATTCTCATATTTTTACCTCCTTAGAAGGAATTCCAAATTACCTCTTAGATCATCTCCATGGCCTATCATTAGAAATCTACACCAACTAGGAAAGCTTCTACACCAGGCTATGTACAAACTTTCCAAGAAATATAGATCCAACACATTTCTAAGATTGGATTAATTTATAGTCGTGGTGGTCTCCTCTTTTGACATGTCCAAAGAGTCTATGCAAACTCATGATCTTGACTTCGCAAACCAATCGACCATGGCCACCAAAAAATTGATAGGTTGTAACTATTAAAATATATGCATGGCATCATAGAGGTTGTATTGGAGGCACATGAAGAAGATATGGATGATAGAGGTACTGAGTGCTAAGATGTTGGAGACCATCATATATGTTCGAGAGGAAGAGATGCAAGATTACAAATAATTATTATAATAAATAAAGGTAAAAGTAAAATAGTTTTTAACCTTCAAAATATCATAGGTTATATAAGATAATTGTAATAATATGTTATTTACTCAATATATGTTTATCCAACCAAACTTATATCATCAAAGTATGGTATACAACTCTATCCCCATTGGATTTTAACCTTGAACCTTGTTGTGGTTAACATGTATTAACCTTTTAGCTTAATTTGTTATGATAAAGGGTTTAGGAACTTGTAGTTATTATTGAGTATTTACTATAAATACCCCTGAAACATGTCATCCATTATATTAGTATGATCTAATCATTTGTGTGGGTACCTAATGACAACTTCATTTTTATGTATTAATCATTATTTTATTTTGCTCTCTAATATTTTGCTTTGTTATTTGAATTCAAGTGTTACTTATATTTGATCTAGCAATGTATTATAAAATCTAGTATGGTATTAGAGTGACCATGGAGTGTAATTTCTTGACCACACAAAGACTTTTACATGGTATCACAAAGAGAAAAAGGAAGATTATGAATGGTCTCTCGATGGATCCACAATGATTCTCTTACATCTATATCACTTTGATAGTAGGGGAAATCTATGTGCTTAAATATTAATGATTGTTGGATTAGTTGAAGAACACCTACATTTTTCCCAAGATATTTTTTAACTAATTTAAACGTTAATCTAGCCTTAATACAACATACAAAATGTAATAAATAGGATCTAAAATTAAAATGATTTTTGTCTTTTGATAAGGAAGTAAATGATGATTTCTATTTAAGAAGCAAGGATGCAAGAAAAATATAGCAAACAAGTCCTAGATGTAGCTATATGTGATTCTAATTAAATGCTAAAGATTAGCAATTTAGTTGGTCCCCTATGAGGTTAATATTAAACAAGTTCCTTCTTTCTCTTTTACTTATTTTGTTAAATAAGCAAAAACAAAATCTAATCTAATTAGACAAGAAAATTTTTAATCCTATATGTTTAAATAATATATATTGGGGGTAAAACTTGCTTCTACCACATAGGTAGAAGCCTTGCTACTCCACAAAAAGAATCATCAAAGTTTTTTTCTATTAATTCCACTTTCACTTAACCTACGAAACAAACAAAAACTAATACGATCAGGGGCCTATATCTATTGTAGAGGATGTTAGAATCCCTTGAACAACAATAAGAGCCCTATTTAGATAGACGAGAAAAATGCTAGAAATGATAAATGCATGAGATCAATACTAAGTGGTAAAAGTACCATATGCTTGACAATAGTGTCATCGATGATTTCATTTTGTATTGGCACTTTTGATCTATGTAAAATAGAGAACAAAAGTGCCACCAAACTTGTATTTTGTGAATACTTTTGAGAGTGAAAAAGTAAGATTAAATGAAATCTAAGCTAAAATTATTATTGCAATGATGAAGGTCTCTGACTCGGGATTATAGAGACTTGCTACCCTAAAATCTGATTTTTATGGCTTAAATTATCCTTCAAATTTGTTCTCTAAAAATTTGAAATTTGCACCTATTAGTGCTATCTAAATGCTTCTCTCTTGCTGTCTAAAACTCTACAATTTTTACAGCTCCAAAATGCAACCAATTGCTTTTTCTTTGTTCAAATTTATCCTAAAATTATCCAAAACATAGCTATACTATCTTCTCTTAATGCTACTCAAATTTGTAGCTCAAATCTCTTCAAATTGCTGACTTCAAAATTTGTAGCTCAAATCTCTTCAAATTGCTGACTTCAAAATTTGATTTCTTCAAAATTTATTTATTGTATTAATAACATAATTTATTTTATTAATTAATTTTTTTATTAATTATATAGAAAATGTAAACTTTTATTTTAGATAAAATACTTCAAAGAAGTTAAAAATTGAAATTGCCTTCTTTAAACTGGTGAAATACCTCTGTCCAACTTATTTTATTTATTATCCACTATGCATATTATGCATTGAGCAAATGGGTGCGTTGTAGACTGTAATTTCATTTTACTAGTAAGAAAGTTTGAATTCGATTTTTTTTAATAAAAAATTTAATGACATAACAAGTGAGATATTATAAGTGGAATCTTCTTTCTTTTCTCGTTATTGATCCTGTCTGGTCCGAAAGAAAAGTCGACGGACAACACTATTTCGCCTTGAATGTTTTATTGACTTGACCACCGCCGAATTTATACAGCCTTTTGAACAATTTGATGGGTAATTTTTTTTTTAAATGTTATTTTAGGTTGATAAATATTCAATGGGAAACTGCACGATTTACGATTATATTTATATCCAAGTTAAAGACAATTTAAGGCAGCTATGTTATTTTTTCTTTTTGTTTAGTGTGAAAAAGTATATGTCAAAGAGTTTCGAAAAAAGAAAAACAATTTTAAAAATAGAAAGGTAATCAAAAATATAAAAAAAATATATACAAAATAAAAATAAAAATTTTATAAATAGAAAACAAAAAATTATTATTAGTATTATTATAATTTTATAAATTGATTTGTTTATTTATTTTTATTTGAGTAGATTATTTATTCATTTATATTTGGATAGATCATTCAACTTATGTATAGTTGGATTAGATTGTACGAATTTTATTATTATATGATTTTTTTTAAAAGTATTGTAGAAGGCTATGAATCAATGAATAAAATTCTATCTATTTATTGCAATAATAATTTGTGTCTTTTGCATGAGTAATTTAAGTTTCTTTTATATGCAAACCAAAATTTAGTATCACACCATTCAATTTCTAGAGTTACACTTCCAATATGGAGTTTGAAAATTTATTTGTTTTGGATACATAGGGGAGTTGGTTACACCCATATTACTTTTAGTAAATGCTAAGTGCAGGCTTCAAACCATAGGGACTGCCTCCAACAAGCTTATATCACCTCGCAGTGTAAGGGGCACCACTGATAGCATTTGATGTTGGATACTTAATGAGATATCAACCATAATATATAAAATGAGCATGCAATATTAAATATATGATAATGACAATATACTAAGCATGTAAAACTCATAAGAAACTTCTGTAACTACTCATAAAACTATCATTAATGAAGGCTCACAAAAATAGTACAATGATATAAAATGGAGGTCTCATACTCTCCATATTTCTTACATGCTCTACATTGTATCTAGCATATCATCTACTATTCCTCTACCTTATGCTATCTACCTTCTCTCCTATCTTATCTATCAAATACCTATATATAATGAGATGTGACTCTTGGCCTTCCACATACCTATGACTCTTCATATTTCTATAATATGGAGTCATGCACACATGGACAACGTGCACATTTACATCATCAAGTACTTTGCAGATTCTAACAATACTTGTGCATTTATCACATTGCATAAAGTAAATAATCAAATCTTAATCTAAGACACACTCCTAATCTAAAGATGTACCCAAGGTGGTACATTAGCATGTATTAAATAATGTAATATATTCCAACACCCCCCTATATTACATTATTTGGTCATTGAAGACTTTAGTCTTCAATATGGATCTTCATCCTGTCTTAAATTAACATTGCATTGTATGTCTCCTTGGTCAGGTTCCTTCTCTTGTTTCTTATCTTCATAATTAGTTTCAGTTTTTGTGCTTTCATGGGTTGTCATGCTATCATCAAATTCCTGCAAAAATATTTTCTCTTTGTCTTTTTCCTTCCTATCACAAGTCTTCTTTAGTATACAATATTCTGAACAACTTAAAGCATCATGATAAGATCTTGAGTTAGAGGAACTTGAAGTATCAATACTGCATGAAGAATGAAATATCTTCTCTAAGAAGGATTCATCTATTTTTGTTTGCTCCATATTTTCTTCTTTGTAATATTTGAATTTAATGCCATATATAATATGCTACCAATGTCTAAAGGAATTAGAATAACATATTTTCCATTATCAATTGCTTCAATGATTCTAGCATGTAGATAATATTCTAGAGTTTTAAAGTTTTCTTCTATGGCTTCACTATAGATCAATTTTGAAGTAAGATCTAAGTTTCCTTCAGTATTTGTAAGTAAATTCTTGATTCCAATTTTTATGACATTTACCCTTTCCTTTCTAATGATGTTTTCCATATCATTATCCATTGAAGTCTTTGAAGTAGACATTCCTTTTGCTCCTTAGTATTAAATATTGGGAATAGTTTTTGATAGAATATTTTATCTTTCAAAACTGTTGAGGTTGACTACCTTATGACTCCCTAGTTTTGAGTATATGATTAAATTTGATAATGTCTTTTCAATTATCAAATTTTTTCGAATACCTTGTGTCTCCCAAGTGTTTTGAATACAATATGGCTTTGAAAATATACTTAGATTTCTAAATTTTCCTTTGAATTGAATCTCTTTTGTCTCCCTAATGTTCAACTTCAAGAAAAACACTTTACTTCTCCCTCTTTATGAATAGAAAGCTAAAGGTAATTTTGATTCAATTTCAATTGATAAAATTTTCTATCTTCATGAACTTTAAGTTGGATTCCTTGTGTCCCTTCAATTTGAATAAGATATTAATTCCAATGTAGTTTTCTAACTTTCTAACAACTCTATGTTGTGCTCCTATGTCTTTCAATTTTCAATAATATAGTTTCTAAATTTCAATAATATATGTTGGTGATGAATTCCTTATAACTCCCTAATTAGAAATTTAGAAAAACAAATATATTTGCAAATTTAATATTTCAATTTTGATGTAGAAAACCTTATTCCTCCAAGTCAAATTATTTGCAAATATTTCTATGCTTAAGTTTCAAATAAAGCAATTTAAAGAAGCTTTCAAATTAAATCCTCCTTACTTCAAATCATTCAATAAATTATCTACGGTTGTAATTCATCAATTCACTTCCTTATATCTTCATTCATTTAATTAATCTTAAGAATAATAGATTAACTAAGCTTAACCTTAGTATTGATATACCTTATACCTCCTTGACCTTTATGAAATGCAAATTGATTTAAATATTTTTGTACCTATTGAAAATAGAGCGCTACGTATTTAGTCTACTTCTCCTGTGACAACAACTCACACGCTATTTTAGGTATTATCCACATTTCAATATTTGATGCTAGACAATGTCTTTTCACTACACTTAATGTTCTTCCTCATGTATGGTGCTCTTTTTTTGGACTTTGATTATCCTCCTAGTGCTTGTTATATGTTCTATGATAATTTAATATGCTTAATATACATGTTAAAGATCGTTTAGGCTCCTCCAACCTATCAATATTCCTCTTATCATGTGCCACATGGCACTCAACATATTCTTTAGGTATTTTCTTCTTGCTACATTACTTCTACCTAGTTTGGTGATGTTATGACAATATGATCATTACCTTTGACAAGTGTCTTCCTTCCTCAAAGAGTGCTCATAGCTGATTTGAAGCATTTTATTTTCCTCAATGGTTGTTACCACTCCCTTTCCTCTATGCCAAGTGGCATACAAATTATTTTAGGTTCTTAACCAAAGTGACAAATGATGGCTATGCTCCTCTCAACACTTGCATTTGATTCTATAATATCCTAGCTTTCTTTGGTGCTCAAACTTGATTGTCCTTCCTTAATTCTCATAATATATTTTGTTATTTGATAGTTGTAACTTCCAACTCTTCTTTCCTGCAACATACTTTGTAGCTCTCCAATGTTTGTTGGCACTTCTTTGTTTCTAACGCACACTTGGTGGTGGATCTTGTCCATAAATGGTTGCTCCTCTTCTATGGTGGTGGTTCCTCCTTTGGTGGTGCTTCAATAAATATTCCTTGGTGGATTTCCCATCCCTTTGCTTGATATATTATCAATGCTATTCAACCAGATATCCAAGCTTCTTAACTTGGCTAAAATATTTACTTACTTATTTATTTATCTCCCAAAAAATGTGCACCTTAATCCTTGCTTTGGCTCTATCCTCTAACTTCTTATTTTTGCTACAGATTTTAATCCAGTGTGAACGTTACCTTCTTCAAGTTTTTGTGCCTTTACTTGGTGTCTTTAGACACCTTGAGCACACTATATTTGATCACTTATTTGGCCTTAGACAATAATACTACCTCATTTTTTGGCTTGAAAATTTTATTTTACATATTTTAATAGCTCTAATATGGTGCTCTTATAACTTTAAAGTAAACTAATATTAATGGTTAAATAATAAAATTCTGTAGCACCAATGTGGTATACCTTTTGTCCTCCTTTTGTAGCTAATATTCTTGGTGATTTGATTGAATTTTTATCTACCTTTAAATTATTAAATTTACAGCTCTTCTTTCTACTTAATTGTTGCCTCAAACTTATCAATTTTATAGCTTTCAATGTTGTTTAAAAATTAGCTTATGTGCTATCCAAATGTATTTATAATTTACAAAACATATCCTTCTTCAAATGCTTCCAAATCCTTATTTGCTTTGCTATCCAAATCTCTCTCAAATCTACCTTAAATTTATCCAAAAATGTAGCTCTCTTTTCTCCTTCTAATGGTTCCCTAAAATCTTATTTTTATGGCTTAAATTCTCCTCCAAATTTGTTCTCTCAAACTTTGAAATTTGCACCTATTAGTGCTATCTAAATGCTTCTCTTTTTTTTTTTAAAGCGAAAAACCCCTTGCGGAGCTGCCTTGGTCTGAGAGACCACAAACAGGGGGTTCTACACCATCAAAGTCACTCGGGGGTCGCACCCGACCCTTCCCGCACCAACATTATCAATTGGATTTTGGATACCCAATTCAACTTTTTGGTAGGGTGGAGATTTGAACCTAGGAACTCCATTGGAGGATTGACCTCTCCACTCCAACTCACCTACAACACCTGGGTTAAAAACTAATTTATAGTGGAAAACACCCCTTTCGAGGTGCCACTTTCAAAAAGTTGGGCATAGGAGGAATGGAGCCTTGTCGGCCTCTACCAGCACATAGGACATTCCTAACTATACCATATATCTGTAGGATGGATACAAGGGGAATGGAACCTGGGTCGGCCTCTACCAGCACCCAGGGCATTTACCACTACACCACAACAAGCAGATAAAAACAAAATTAATTTATAGTGGAAAACACCCCTTTCGAGGTGCCACTTTCAACAGGTTGGGCATAGAAGGAATGGAGCCTTGTCGGCCTCTACCAACACATAGGACATTCCTAACTATACCATATATCTGTAGGATGGAGACAAGGGGAATGGAACCTGGGTCGGCCTCTACCAGCACCCAAGGCATTTACCACTGCACCACAACAAGCAGATCGTATCTAAATGCTTCTCTCTTGTTATCTAAAACTCTACAATTTTTGCAGCTTCAAAATGCAACCAATTGCTTTTTTTGTTGTTCAAATTTATCCTAACATTATCCAAAACATAGCTATACTATCTTCTCTTAATTCTACTCAAATTTGTAGCTCAAATCTCTTCAAATTGCTGATTTCAAAATTTGATTTCTTCTCCTTATCTTGCTATCCAAGAATCTCTCCTAATTTCTTTAAATTGTTGCCTTATTTTGCTATCAAGCCTTCCTTCAATTGGCTATTCAAGGGTTCTTCAAAATCTATCCAAATATTCTCTAAATCATAGCTATATGTCACCTTCAATTTGTTGTTCTATGACTCTTCAGCTTCTGTTGTAAAAATCGACAATCTTCTCCTTCACAAATCAACCTTCAAATCCTTTATGGATATATTCAAAACTTAAATTGGTGGCCTCTTCTATATCCTTTCTCCTCCTTAGATATAACTTCAAATATGACTTCTTTTGCTGGTCTCTTCCTCAAGAATATGAATGTCTTGATATCTTTAAGAAACATTTCCAAAACTTGGTAAACTTCTTTCCAAATCCTTCTTCCTTTTGGGCTTGTTATTGGATGACGATAATTTTCCCAAATTCTTCTTTTTAGAATCTAATACTTCTTGTAATATTATACCTTTATATTTCTTCAAATATCTTCCAATGGCCACTTCAATTTCTCAATAGGGATTCTCTAGCCTTCTTCTTCTTTCTCCTTCCAAGTTTTCTTGAGACCTCTTCTCTTGGGTCTTCAAATTCTATAGCTTCTCAAATATTCAATAGGAATTTTCTTAGTCCTTATCTATCTTCAATCTTCAATCTTCTATCTTATAAATTTGGAAGTTCTTCAATGGGACCTCTTTCTTGGGTCTTCTCCTTCTCAATATATAATAGAGTTACTTTATTCTTTCTTAAATTTTGAGTTTTCAATCTTCTATGGGTACCTCCTTCTTGGGTATCTTTAATCTCAAATATCCAATCTTCTATAAGGACCTCTTTCTTAAGTTTCCTATTTCTTCAATCTTAAATAGGGATCCTTTGACCTCTTTCTCTCTTCTTAATATTCAATCTAGAATCTTAAATATTCAAGATTATATGGATACCACCTTCTTGGTTCTCCTAAATATTAAATATTTAATATCCAATGGGACCTTTTTATTAGACCTCTATTATATTCATTTTTTACTTTTTCTACAACAAAGAACTAATCCTTGTATGAGGAAAGCACATAGACTTTTACACACTCAAAAATGAAATTCTTCTCAATCCATTGTAGGAAGCTTCTCAAATTTTGAGAACTAATTTTCTACAAAAAAAACTTAGATAGTAGCAAGCAAATACATGCAAATCTCTAGATCTCTAAAAATCAATAAACTTCACTAGTTATCCTTCAATCTAGTGGAATGAGATCTATGTTGAGTCCTAGTATTTACGAGTTTTCCTACAACCCTATGGAATGACTCTAGCCAAAAAAATAACTTTAATATTTAAAAAAAAAAAATCTCCCTATCTCCTCTCAATCTCTCGTGGCTCTCCCTATCTCCTATCAATCTCCCTTGTGCTTTGATACCATTGTTAGATTTTGATGTTAGATACTTAATGAGAAATAAACCACAAGATATAAAATGAGCATACAATATTAAATATATGATAATGGAAATATAATAATTATGTAAAATTCATAAGAAACTTCTATAACTACTCATAAAAATACCATTAATGAAGGCTCATGAAAATAATACAATGATATAAAATAGAGATCTCATTCTCTCCATATTTATTACATGTTCTAAATTGTATCTAGCATTTCTACTATTCCTCTACCTTATGTTATCTACATTCACTCTTATATATTATCTATCAAAGACCTATATATAATGAGATGTAACTCTTGGTATTCCACCTACCTATGACTCTTCATCTTCCTATTCTATGGAATCATATACACATGGATAACATGCACATTTACATCATCAAGTACTTTGCACATTCTAATAATACTTGTGCATTTATTACATTGTATAAAGTAAATAATCAAACCCTAATCTAAGACACACTCTTAATCTAAAGATGTACCCAAGGTGGTACATTAGCATGTATGAAATAATGTGATATACTCTAGCAACCATCGATCGCTCAAGATTTGTACCATCATTGTCGGTTTGGCACACATTCAGAGGATTCAAATTAGACTACTATCTTTGCAACATATATGCCCCCAAGGTTTGAAACTAGGTCTCTTCTTGGTAAGTGCATGGCTAGATAGATAACTACCAATCCACATAGCCCTTAGAGGTAAAATTTATTGCCAAAATTAGATGCACTTTTAAATTTGGAACTCTTCCTTTTGATCTCATTCTCATATTTTTTACCTCTTTAGAAGCAATTCCAAATTACCTCTTAGATCATCTCCATGGCCTATCATTAGAAATCTACACCAACTAGGAAAGCTTCTACACTAGGCTATGTACGAACTTTCCAAGAAATATAGATCCAACACATTTCTAATATTGGATTAATTTCAAGTCGTGGTGGTCTCCTCTTTTGACATGGCCAAAGAGTCTATGCAAACTCATGATCTTGACTTCGCAAACCAATCGACCATGGCCACCAAAGAATTGATAGGTTGTAACTATTAAAATATATGCATGGCACCATACAGGCTGTATTGGAGGCACATGAGGAAGATATGGATGATAGAGGTACTGAGTGTCAAGATGTTGGAGACCATCATATATGTTCGAGAGGAAGATATGCAAGATTACAAATAATTATTATAAATAAATAAAGGTAAAAGTAAAATAGTTTTTAACCTTCAAAAGATCATAGGTTATATAAGATAACTGTAATAATATATTATTTACTCAATATATGTTTATCAAACCAAACTTATATCATCAAAGTATGGTATACAAATCTATCCCCATTGGATTTTAACCTTGAACCTTGTTGTGGTTAACATGTATTAACCTTTTAGCTTAATTTGTTATGAGAAAGGGTTTAGGAACTTGTAGTTATTATTGAGTATTTACTATAAATACCCCTCAAACATGTCATCCATTATATTAGTATGATCTAATAATTTGTGTGGGTACCTAATGACAACTTCATTTTTATGTATTAATCATTATTTTATTTTGCTCTCTAATATTTTGCATTGTTATTTGAATTCAAGTGTTACTTATGTTTGATCTAGAAATGTATTATAAAATCTAGTATGGTATTAGAGTGACCATGGAGTGTAATTGCTTGACCACACAAAGAATTTTACATGGTATCACAAAGAGAAAAAGGAAGACTGTGAACGGTCTCTCGGTGGATCCACAATGATTATCTTACATCTATATCACTTTGATAGTAGGGAAAATTTATGTGCTTAAAGATTAATGATTGATGGATTAATTGAAGAACACCTGTGTTTATCCTAAGATATTTTTAACTAATTTAAACGTTAATCTAGCCTTAATACAACATACAAAATGTAATAAACAGGATCTAAAATTAAAATGATTTTTGTCTTTTGATAAGGAAGTAAATGATGATTTCTCTTTAAGAAGCAAGGGTGCAAGAAAAATATAGCAAACAAGTCCTATATGTAGCTAGATGTGATTCTAATTAAATGCTAAAGATTAGCAATTTAGTTGGTCCCCTATGAGGTTAATATTAAACAAGTTCCTTCTTTCTCTTTTACTTATTTTGTTAAATAAGAAAAAACAAAATCTAATCTAATTAGACAAGCAAAAATTTAATCCTAAATGTTTAAATGATATATATTGGGGGTAAAAATTGCTTCTACCACATAGGTAGAAGTCTTGCTACTCCAAAAAAAGCAAAATCAAAGTTTTTTCCTATTAATGCCACTGTCACTTAACCTACCAAAAAAACAAAAACTAATACGAGCAGGGGCCTATATCTATTGCAGAGGATGTTAGAATCCCTTGAACAACAATAAGATCCCTATTCAAATAGACGAGAAGAATGCTAGAAATGATAAATGCATGAGATTAATACTAAGTGGTAAAAGTACCATATGCTTGACAATAGTGTCATCGATGCTTTCATTTTGTATTGGTACTTTTGATCTATGTAAACTAGAGAACAAAAGTGCCACCAAACTTGTAGTTTGTCAATGCTTTTGAGAGTGAAAAAGTAATATTAAATGAAATCTAAGCTAAAATTATTGTTTCAATGATGAAGGTCTCTGACTTGGGATTATAGAGACCTGCTAAATGATAGAAAAAACAAATATGTGTATGCTTAAAATGAAGATTAAATATGATAAAAAGAGATACTAGTTAAATACAAATTCCATATTCAAGATTAGTTAAATATGCAATGAGATAAAATCCTAAAGCTAAATCACAAAGAGAGTGTCAAAAGCATATAAAAGAAAACAACACAACCCAAGACACAAGCTTGGTTTCTATTTGTTTGTGGAATCTTGTATAAAGCTTACTAGATTGCTTATGGGCACTCAAATGTTGGAGCGTGAGGGCTTGAATGAGACTTGATGATTAATTGAGTGCTTGATGTTTGGAGATTGCTTGGATACTTAGACGCTTGCAAAAATTCTTGGAGAGAGATTGCAAAGAATAAAATCTTAAATCCTTACAATAATGGCCTTCAAAAGATAATGGTAAGTTTTTTCTAATAATATTATCATATAACATGACAAAATACTATGGTTCTAGAGAGAGTTTGGAAGAATTTTATTGCGTTAAAAGTCCATATGAATTGGGCTCTCCAATTGTTGGCTTTATAGGAAACCATACCTCTTTGGGGGAAGAACGGTATTGAAGATGACAATATTGGAGATGGTAAGAATTTAAAAGGGATAAAGAAGCCATAAATGAAAGAATAAAATTGGTGAATTTGGAATTTCTATATGATCTATGGATCACAAATTGGAGATATATTCTTTAATGGTAGGTATCTTGAGAGGAACAGAAAGTCAAATTTCTTGATTTTGGTGTATGACTATCGAAAGCGTCAATGGTGATTCCATGATAGCACTTTCGCCATCATGATCATTGAAGGTCAAATTTAGATAAGAAAGATCAAAGTTAAAAAGTGTGGTAAATATGCTACCAAGGTTGTGAAAGTGACACTAACACTTTTGTTGTTAAAGCAATATATGCTCCAAAATTAGGCACAAGAAAAATTGATTCAATTTGGGTGATTAAAATATTGATTGATGAGGGGATTGATAGAGTTGAAGAGTATTCATACACACAAAATAGGGTGTCTAAAAATGAAGTTCAAACTATGTTTCATATAATAGAGGTTTTTTTTCTTGTGGAGGCTCTGCTAGGGTTTTTTGCTCACATGTTGTTAGCGTCTGTTTATTATTCCATCAACCACCATACCATTTGTGCCCTTCTGAGATCTACACACACTATGCTATTCTTAGTAACTACTCTACCTTAGGTGAGGAGCTTCATCCCTTTCAATGGCTGCCTCTCAAGTCGCTATTTCACTAGTTATTGAAGTTACAACTGTGGAGAGCCATGGCACTAGTAAAACAACCAAGAAAGTTTATCATGAAGGTAGTTTCTCAGTATCGAATATAACCCTACCCATGCAGGATGTTGATAAATATTACAACTAGCTTGAAAGTCACACCCTAGTAGGGTACTTTCTAGGGAGGATTCCTAGTGACTCATTGATTTAGCAATGGATTTAGCAAGTCTGGTAGCCATATGGCATAAAAGTCGATCATATTCAAAACCTTACTAAAGGTTTTTATCAATTTCAGTTAGTTTATCTACAACATGTCATTACAATTATGAGCAAAAGTACTTGGTGTACTAGAAATACCCTTTTAATTCTTCATCCCTAGAATCATAATTTTATAATTTTTGCTGATGTTTCCCTACGTGTCCCCATTTGGGTGGAATTCCTAGGTCTCCCTTTGCCCCTTTGGCCATTCTTGCCATAGCTTGTCACACCCATTTGCAAGTTTTTATGCATGAAGCCACATAAACTCTATGTTATACGACCATACAAACACATTTGCATTGAAATTGATCTATTAAAGGACCTTAAGAATTCTATTAATATTCAGGTTGGGGAGACCCATTTTCTGTAATGGGTGGTTTATATAAATCTCTCCAATACCTATTATTGGTGTCAATCTACTACACACACAAGATAAAATATTTCCCTCTTATGGAGGGTCGATTCAAAAATCAGGTTTTAGTAGAGACACCTTCAAACACAAATAAATCTTCCCCTCTCACTAATGAAGGGGAGGAATGGACTTCTATCACCAAGAAGAACAACAAAGGAAACTAATCAAAACCTTCTATGGGAGCTAGTAATAAGGAGTCTCAACTGAGCTCTCAGTCAAGGGTTTCTCATGCAACCTCTGTAGAAGGAACTTATGTTTCTCTTCCTGTAGGTACCTCTTTTGGTAATAATAAAAAAAAAATCCTCAATTATTCAAGCCTTCTAGTTGGCTAAGCCATAAACTATGCTAGAGTCCACTCCATCAAGTGAATGTCATGTTTCTCCACCTAATCTACCTAGTGAATTTCCCTCAAGAAACCCTCATCGCTCTTGTAGTCCAGTTAGGGAGGCCTCAGGCATCCCTTTGGAGAAGCGATGATAGATAATTTTTTTTCGTGAAAACCATAATAGGTTTCTCACAAATACCTTTGAATATTTAGAAAATTTCGAGGAATTTGAGGTCATGAAGTGCATATCTTGGAATGTCAGGGATTTGACAAATCTTGTGTGCAATATAATAGTGCATCAGGGTCTAGATAACTTCAAGTTAAAAAATGGTAATATTGATATCCTTTGCCTTCATGAAGTCAAAGTCACTAAATTTATGTTGTAAAGTACTTGCTCCTTTCTCTTGCCTCAAGGCCACACCTTTCATACTATGCATGATATAGGTAAACGGGGGGCAGTAATTTATATTTCAGAACCTTATCATTCTAAACTGATCTCTTGGGTTTGTAACCCTTCTAACCATGATGTTTGGATTATGATGGAGATTTATGGCCATATTCTTGGTGTGCTCAACATCTATGCTTCTAACGATGCCAATGATCATTGTGTATTTTTGTGGTTGGTGGCACTTTATCTTCCCCATGTTGTTTGGTTGCTCTATGGGGACTTCAAATGATCAAATTCCCAAATGATAAAGTGGGTCTTATTCCCATGAGGTGGGCTACAAGGGAAAGAGAAGCATGGATTTTCATGAAAAACAATTTTGGGCTCTCTGACCCCAATAGCTACTTTTTACCCTCTTCATTCCTACTAGTGCTTGGTTTACATGGTCTAATAATCAACAAGGTGAGAATCATGTTATGAAAATATTGGATAGAGCCATGCTCTAATATTTTGATATTTTCTCCTTTGAGAAGCCCTCATATTCTTCTCCCTTTATCTTCGTCCATCCAAAGCTCTGCTTGTCTAACCATTACCCCATTTCCTTTTCCATCTTAGTTTCTTCTACTCCCACTCCTATTTATAATTCATAATTTTACCTTAATACCTCCATTTTACACCACCTCATGTTGAGGGCCTATGTTATTAGAATTTGTAACCTTAACCCTAGAATGAAAGGGGCCTTAGGATGTATTGAATGGTGGAATGCTTCTATCAAATGCACTACCGACTTCCTACGCTTGCTTACGCATAAGATTGCTAAGTTTTATCATCGCTCAAATGCTACTCTTAAATGTGATTTGGAAGTGACCTCTTCTCAACTTCAATCCAATCCTTTCAATGAGGAGCTTTAGAGGCACCTCACTATGGTTAAACACTAGCTTCTTATGGCAAAACACTATGATGCCAAAGGGGTTCAAATAAATGTGAGGTTGCACTAGCTCAAATTTGGAGACAGAGTTACCAAGGAATTCTTTTAGCGCTTGCATCCTCATAATGAATTTTTGGGTATTAAAGCCCTTAACATTAGTGGGGAGTGTGTTTCTAATCTTCTTAGTATTCTCTTTGTATTTGAAGAGAATTACTAGTTTGTGTTTACGGCTTAGGCCCGCTCCTTGCAACATGACTAGGCCCTTAAATCCTACCATTATGTAGTCCCATAATGACTTTTTGAGTCTCAAAGAGTTACCTATGAAAAGACCCTCTCTTTGAAGGATCTGTAAAAATATCTTTCTCATATGGCCAATGATAAATCCCCTGGTCTCAATGGCTTCCCTTGTGAATTCTAGAAATCCCTTTGAGACACTGTAGGGTCTGATCTTCTCAAAGTCTACCAGGAGGCCTTCTCTAAGGGTTCTTTGTTCCCTAGTATTAATCAAGGGATTATTAAATTTATCTCCAAGGATGGTGATCCTGAAATCATCACAAATTGGAGACCTATTACTGTCCTTAATGTATCTTATAATATCATTGCCAAAACCTTGGTTTTACGCATGCACCATCTCCTTCCTATTATTGTGCACCTAAAGCAAACTAACTTCATTCGGGGTAGGTTCATCCTTGACAATATTTTTTTTTTTGGGGAAGGTATGAAGTGGGCTTGCAATTCTAACCAATAATATATGTTCATAAAAATTGACTTTGAGAAATCTTATGATAGGATTGATTGGTCCTTCATTCTAGCCATGCTTAAAGCTCTTGGTTTTGGGTTCTACTTCATTAGTTCTATGGAAATATTACTTGCTGAGGCTTAAGCTATTTTGTCCATTAACAAAAAAAAATCCTCTACCATTGGTCTCTTTTGATCCATTATACAAGGTTACCCATTAGATCCTTCCCTTTATGTCCTTACTGCTGAAATATTTGGCTATTTACTAGCTCACCACACTGCTTAGGGTTCTATTCAAGGAATTTCTCTCCCCAAAGGTGAGACTCAGTTGATCAATGATCATTTTGCTGATGACTCTTTTCTCACTCTTATTGATGAAGAAGGTTTCATTTAACAAGCGCTTCCTTGCCTAGATACTTTTTTTCTAGCTTATAGATCCTCCATTCAATGGAGAAAGACCCAATGTTATAGGCAGTCTCTCGACCCAATGCCCCACTGGCTTAATCAATATCAATGGAAGATAATACAAGAGGGGGAATTTTTTTATTTTTAGGTATTCCTTTTGCCTTTAACGTGTCATTTCCAGAGTTATGGAAGTATGTTGTTAACAGGGTGGAATAGAAACTTACCTACTGGTCCACCAAGAAGCTCTCCCTTACTGGTAAATTTTAAATTTGCACAAAAGTCCTTGCAACCACCCATGTTTATTATTCTTCTTGTTGGGTCCCATCCAAAAATTGCTATAAGAAGCTTGATAATATTTTGTGAGACTTCTTATGGTCCTCTTCCAATAATGCTTCAGGATTTCATCATGTTGTCAGGGAGTATTTTTGTCTTCCCAGAATCCATGGTGGACTTGGAATTCTCAATACCCAATGTTAAGGTTGGGACCTTTGTGTTAAGTGGGTCATTAGATCCCTCACAAAAAATGAGGCCTAGAATATTATCATCTGACACTATATTAGTGAAGGTTTCCCTTGTGGACGTAATAGTTGGAAGAGCATGGGGTTCCCTTCCCTCCTTATTGCCCCTGTATCTATTAAAGTATTAGGATCCTTCGTCATTAGGAGCATTTAGAAATATTGAGAGAGTGTTAAGCCTTGGCTTGGATGGAATGGCCAAAGTTTTTGGCATGGCCTCTCCATAAATGAAATGAATGTTTGGTGGTCACCTGTTATCACCTACTAGGGTTCCCTGCTTGCACAAGTTCCCTGGGTTCATGCGCTAATATTATTTCACAAAGGTGTGTGATGCATCACTGATTTATTTTCTCATCCTACCAAGGATTGAATTCCTTGGGATGATTTTAGAGCTAAATTTTGGCTTAATCACTCTCATAAGGATACTTTTGAGGCTATCAAGATTGCCCTCCCTGACTCCATGTTATACAATATTTCTATGCTTTCATAGTGGCCTTGGTGGAAGGAATGGAAGTGGTATCCGAACACTTCGTTATGAAATTATAAGGCCTGATTGCGGTATGGATGTCTCTCTCCTAATGGTGGAAGGTCTCCTTCCCTTGACATATTTGGTTGCGCAGGTTCTAGACTGCTTGGGCTCCTTTCTTGGAACCCAAAATTTCTTATTTTGCATGGAGTCTTTTACACCAAGGGCTTCCTATTGGGGAGCATCTGCAATATTTAGGCATACCCAACCCTTTTTGCCATTTATATCTTCAATTTGAAGACTTTGTCCATATTTTTTTGGGTTTGTGCTTGTGCTCATTCCCTTTGGGAGTGGTTTTTTTCTTTTTTAGTCTCTATTCCTTTGCCATGTTTGAGTGGAAGGATATCATTTTGGGAGACCCTCTTCCATTACTGGATATTTTTTTGAAGTGTGGCACTTTTTTCGTATGGTGACCATGTTCAGCATATAGAGAGCTCTAAATGACTGTATCTTTGGGAAGTTTTCTTCCTCTTTGCACATCTCTGATTTTTGAGAAGTCTAATATTATTTCATCTATGTATTGTTAGATTATATTTTAGGCCAATAAGATGGCCATGAATCTCACTCTCTTCAAGATATTATTGATTAATGGGGAAACACACCATGCTAAGTAATTCAAGATACTCCTTGTAGCAATTTCAAGTCTAGATAGCAGTGTCACTCTCTCTCAAACTGCACTCCTATCCCAGATCAAGGTGCTTACATATATGGTTATGGATACATGACTTGATGCCTGGGATAAGTTAAGATTTTATGCCTAGATTTATGTTCTCGACACTTCTAGACAAGGGAGGGAATCATTGTCAAAATATCTTCATGGGAATCAGGGGTGGCTAAGACTCATCATATTGTAATCAATTTATCTTTTTGTCCATCAGTTTTATAAACTATAAATTATCCGCTTGGGTTCTCAGTGTTAGTCATGTGGTGTGTTTATCCACCTATTTTTTTTGTTTGTAAAAATGTATTTTCTTAATTATTTAATATAATTTTTTTTACATATAAAAAATAAGGTGTCTATAATTTCTCCTTTTTGATGTATTAATTGCATAATAAATGATTTGAAAACTGACATAGTTACCCCAATTTTGAGACTGAAATATTTTTTGTTGATTATGGTTAATGATGCAAGAGGACTAATGCTTTGATTGTTTGATTAGAAGTGATGTTAAAATTTATGTTTTGGGTTGCATTTAATTCTATCATTTCTCAATGTGCCCATCATGTTTTAGAGAGAAAAACAAGTTGGACAAAGGAAATTCAACTTGAAAATAATTTACAGAAGCACAGTGACAAGAAACTAAGTATAGACAACAAAAATGTTTTGAGAGACCCCTGGTAAAAATACTGGTAGATAAAAATGAATTTAGTTTTACTACACAAAGGAGAGGAAATAGATCCCTAGAGCCCTATTGTTGACATAGATTTTGATGGCACATTAGGCAATACTGATGCATCACATGGATGTGGCCTAAGAACTATTATTAGGAGTGAGAGCATCGGTAAGTGTATAAATCCTAACATTTTTTACATTTTTGTCCTAAAGGGGCAATAACTATTTCATACACTGGTGGCACTATCATGCATCAATGGTGCTTTTGCACCTGACAACGCTATCACCATGCAATGGTGCTTTTGCACCTAGGTAGGATTGAGCAAGGTTTAGCATTTTTATTGGTTTTCAATGATGCTAGTTATATTAATAAAGCTATGGATTGGATTGGATGTAGGTGTGATTAAAGACACTTGAGTGTAGGGAGAGACAACCCCATGCACTAGAGATTATCCAAGGGCTAGTGAATATTACTATGCACTGCTAGCAGTCATAGGGCTATAATATGTAGCCCTAATATTGAAGGTTTAGTTTGACTAGGATCTACTGACTTCACTCATTGAGAGATGATATTCATAGCAGAATATATTTTAGTTTCCAATTGAAGATATTATCATCATAATTAAGGATGTATGGAAAATTTTAAAGGTTCCCATTAGAGGGATAGAGGTACAACACAAGGTCAAATATTTATAGAGGTTTACAGGGGATGTGACCTTCCCACTATTTGATCTAATATTAACATTAATACCACATATGTAGGGGGTTAACTAGACATACATACCACAATCTTGTGTGCCTTGGTGTTTAGGATCTTTCTCAATAACATAAGTAAGAGGGTGTTGCACTAATGATGGAGAGAGGTGGTGGTAGGGATGCAAGACCAAAAGGTGTTTTTACATGGGGAGTGATGATATTAATATAGTTATATAAGATATTGCATTGGTGGTTTACATGGGAGGACACAACTTTACCTACTATACATTTCTGCAGGTGTGGACCTAGGAGCACATTGTAGTGATGAGGCCATCGGGGCTACCAAGGTTTTGGGGTCAAAAGATATTTAATACCTATAGGTGTGGTCAACAACTTAAGGTATGGTAGGGAGGCCTCATAGGATGCATTAATAGCAACATGAAGTGTCATCGATGATCTATAGGTGACATGGATCACTTGGAAATTGTATAGGCATCAACCTAGATGAAAGCATAATGCCTATCATATAGCTCACATGAGATGAGTTAGATGAATTGTAGGACCATGGGGAGAGTAGGAGATCCATTATTTGGATTAGGTGGTCTACCAATATGATGCACAATAGGGAATATTGGTGGGGTTGGTATGGAATCAAATATTCACATAGGAGAGAGGATTCAAAGGGTCATCAAATCTACATGTTAATGTGAATATCAACCTTGATGACCTTATGATTATAGACCCTAGGGTAGGATGATCTTAGAGTGGCAGTTAGGTATGTATAATGGTACCAGTCATTTTGGCTTAGGAGAGTTACAATTATAGGGGTGTGCCCATGGAGGCTAATGTTGAGGTAGGCAGTGCTAGTTTTGATGTGCCACTATTAGGAGACACACAAGTGCAAGGAGAGCAAAAGCAAGCATTAGTAGTAGCAATTCTAGTATAAATGTCACTACTATATGCACTATTGATGAAAAGGAGTACAAATTATGAATCAAGACCAAGCATATCATGTTAGTTAACTATTAAGTCAAAGAGAGTTGCATTAACATAATAGGTTGAGATCCTAACTATGAGGAGGGACCAGTTGGTGGCATAGGTCACCATGATATAAAATACTATTTAGAGTCTGACCATAAAGTGATATGCAACAACAATGAGAGCCATAACAATGGTGAGAGAAACTAAAGAGGTCAAAGTGATTCAGATGTTATTGGACCAACTAGCATAGGCTCGGGGAGATTTACGATTAAATATTGAGTGAGCAATGCACTATTGTGTTGCATACTACACAACTATTCTTGTTTATCGACAACATTTATCTTTGATGAGGACATATTCATAAACTAATTCTAGGTCTATAACATGTCACTCTTAGTGGTAGGTAAGGATACCACCACCTATAGGAGGAGGAGGGGGAGCACTAGGCATGATATCCTAGAGCTAGTTGGTTTTTTGTCCTAAAGTTGGTCTATCTATACTCATTCTAGGAGGGATTGTATATTATGGGATATGCATAGATGCAATGTATATACATTTTATTTATATATCAACATTATGATTCATGATGATGTGTTATGTGAAATGAATGATGCACGTTTTAATTATTTTATGTTGTTTAATGATTATGTGATGGTTAATTTGATTACAAATATATGATTTGATTGATAATTAAAAGGTATTGATGATTATATTATTAGATGTGATAATTTTATGATTTATGATTTTATGTGCATTGATTAAGATGTTTAATGAAAATATATTTATAATATTTGAATGATGCATGATGTGCCCAAAAGGGCATTGCTACGACACAATTATGTACACACACACATAACTATATACATAGAGAGGTTTCTCCAGGGGGACTTTAGTTATATTTTCTTGGAGGACTTCTAGTTAGCTTTGATATTTGCCTAGGTGGGTTTTAGTTAGCTTTATCCAAAGAAATTTTGGTTAGCTTTGAGATTTGCCTAGGGGAATTTTAGTTACCTTTGTCCAAAGGACTTTTGGTTAGTTGTTATAATACAAATATATGCACAAAAATTAAAATAATTATGTGCATTGAATAAAAAAAATTATGATATTGATATTTCTACTAGCACCTATGAACCTCATAGTACTTATCATTAAGCAATTGATGAAAAAGAAGAATTTGGTTTGACTGGTTTTTCCAATAGCACCTACAAACCTTATAGTATTTATAATTCAAAAAGATATATGTAACTTAGAATAATTAATAGCTTAGTTTTGAGGTAAACCATATAGAGATAGATTGATAGAGATATATGGTTACACAAACCTTGATTTGATTTACAAATATGGAACTAGGGGGGTCTAGTCACATCGGTCACCTAGTGTAGTGAAAAATAAATAATATTGACTAGAATAATAATTTTCATGTCATTATGGATACCTGACTCAAGATGTATTCGATAGTCCAAACAAAGACAAGCATATTCATGCAATAAAATATAGTCAAACAAGACACAAGGAAGCAATGATAAATAGTTAAAATAAATAAGTAACTAAAAAGATACTTAAATATAATATCTTTTAATATGCAATATGTTCATTACTTCTTTAAGTTCTTTCAAGTGTGATGAGGTGATAAGCACATGAACCATACTTGGCAGTTATGATGGACCTAGCCAACTGGTTTGAAATTTGCCTTTGAGCTTTATTTTGACATTAGTTTTATTTTGCTTCTCTTTGAAGATAAGATCACCAGATTTTAAGTAATGAGACATCACCTTCTTTCTATATACATGTTTAAACCTTTGCTAATGGACCTATAGGCTCTCTAGGGTATAGATATATTTTTTTTCAAGTAGTTCCAACTCACTTAGATGAGCGAGACAATAATCATCTCCAACAAAGAAGTTAAAAAATAAAATACACAAGGAATCCACCTCTAGCTCAAAATGGAAGACAACTTGAATTCCATACACCAAATCATAGGCATCACATACCGTGGGTTTTTGGACACTAGTGTGATAGGCCGACAAGATGGGAAACAATTGAAGATGCTAATCTTGACTAGTTTTAATAATGAGCTTCTTGAGGATTTTGCAAGTCTTGTTCGAAGATTTAGCTTATCCATTACCTTTAGTATAGTAAGGTGTTGACCATTTGTGCTAAATATTGTATTTAGCATAAATGTTTTAAACTTCCTTATTCTTGAAGGGTGTTTCATTATTAGATATTAACATGGAATGGGTTCCATAACTTCAAAGGATCTAATTAAGGATAAACTTGAAGAATTGGATTCCAGTGATTGAGGCTAAAGGTATGTATTTGACATACTTAATGAAGTTATCAATAGATTAAAATATGAACTTATACCAATAGATAATATTATATTTATCTTCCCATTTAAGTCTAATCCCTAAATGAAAAAGGTGAAATTCAAGGGTTGGAGAGCTTGGGAAGGATCATGGATAAGGTTGTCACACTCCTAACACTTATTGGAACTCATAATATAGTTGCAATATTCCTATTCCATGGAGGGATAATAATAACCCATTCATAGGAGTTTCATGATAATGGTGACACTACTAAAATGGCCACCACATGATCTATTATGGGTATCTTTGATGAATGCTTAGGCTTTGACTAAGGCTAGAAGTCTAAGGATAATTCCATAAAGGTGATATAAGATATCATATTTACATACCTATAGGTGCATTTCTTAAGGTTATTTTTCTCATTATGATTAAAATGTCAGGCAATATGCCATCCTTAAGGAAGGTAAAGATATACTTATACCAAGGATTAGGAGAAGGAGATACTTCTATGAAAAATATCCTAGTGGAAACTAGCAAGAAATTAATGTTGAAGGCTCTCTAATTTGTTGAATGACAATCATGGCTTGTTCTTCATCCAACTCTAAATGGAAAAGGGATTAAACCAAGGACATACAATCAACATGGTAGTTACTAGATTTAGTAATAACTTCAATGGTGATTTTTAAAAGTAGTCTTTATTTCAGCAACAATGATTTTGTATAGCTTAATATTTTCATCTTTGGTTTAAAAAACACCATTGACTTGGTTGACTACAATATAGTAATATCCAAAGAAAAAGAGATTTTTAATATAAAGGGCTAATGTTTCACAAAGACCTAAGATAAGTGCTTCATACTCAACGATATTGTTGGAATAAGAAAAATTAAGTTTGAAGGACAAAAGGATAAGTTGCTACAGAGGAGTGACCAAGATGATTCCTACCATCACTTTGTTGACACACTGAGTGTCATTGGAGTATAAATCTTAAGATTTGATTTAATATACTTATAAGTTAAAGAATGTCTCTTCTTAGAAGTCTACAACTAAGGGATGGGTAGCTTCAAAGGGTGCAACTATTAGCTATTCAACAATGACCTAACATTTTACAAACTATTGGCTAACAAAATCAAGATAAGATTTACTAAGTTCAATTATCCACTTATAAATTTATCCCAAGAGGTGAGGCTTGAACATGGGATATCACAAGGGATCAACCTTTGCAATTACAAATATTTTATGGTTGGATATTTATCATAAAATATTTTATAAATAAAATACTATAGATAGACAAAGCTTCTCTAAAGGGGTATAGTAGACTTTGTAGTTAACTAAAGTCTTTCTAATTTAAAAAAAGGCTTCCTCTCTATGTTGGTCATCAAACTACATCAACATATTTATTAAGGCATGGTCTATTATTGCTATGTATAACAAAAGGTATCTAGAAATATTAGGAGGGACAAGGATAGAAGGAGAAAAAAAATAGGATTTGAGATCATCAAAGGCTACTTGATAGATAACATCCCAATCAAAGATTAAATCCTTTTTTAAAATATTGATGAAAGATGACACTTATCAACAAGCTAGGAGATGAATCATTGAATGGCTTAGATTTTATTTTGGATACTTCTAAGTTGGGTTTAAGTTTAAGGAGTGACATACCAATTATTATCAATATCTTGGTAGGATCAACTTCAATGTCATATTGGGATATGATGAATCCCAACAATTTTCCTGATGTAACCCAAAATATGTATTTTTGAGGCTTTAGGTATACCTTATACTCCCATTGTTGTTTAAATTTGTGCCTTAGATATTGAACATGATCTTCTTATTTTAAATACCGACTAAGAAGATCATTGACATAGTCTTCCACGATGTCATGTATAATATAAGGAAATATGTATGTCATGGCTCTCTGGTAGGTAGCTCCTGTATTCTTGAATCTGAAAGGCATGGATTCGTAGTATAAGGTTCCCCATGGTGTGGCGAAAGCTATTTCGGATTGGTCCTCATAAAAAATTTTTATTTTATTATATCCTAAGAATTTATCCATCAAAGTCAACGTTTCACATTCTATAGTGAAATTGATAATCATGTCAATGTTGGGTAGATGGAAGTTATTCTTGGAATAAACTTTGTTGTCCCAAAAGTTGGTGCATATTCTAATACTAAATATTTTCCTGGAAATAAGGATGACATTATACATCCATTAAAAATAGTTGATGGATTTGATGAATCTAACATATAGGAGTTTTTGGAGCTCATATTTAACTACCAAAGTGACTTTTGGATGTATTTTTCATATTTTCTACTTTATAGTTTTCCATTAAAAATGATGACTAGGTGATGGACAACTAGGGAAAGATCCAAAACTGGCATATTAGTGTAGGATCAAATAAAGATGTCCTTAAATTTTTTTAAAAGCTTGTTGTATTCTTTATGCTCAATTAGGATCGAAATTTTACCTAGTTTAATGATCTTGGAATATTTATGAGTTATAATACCAATTCCTATAGTTTTTGTAATTAGAATATGAGACTCATCTTCCAATTGAGTGGGAGCTAGTAGCACTCCCAAGATCTCAAGATCTACAAGATATAAGGATGGTTTATTGTAATCAATTGGCTATGAGATTGTGATATTTATGAATTGAGAAAAAAATACACCAAAATAGAAGGTAGTTTGGCTTAGATAGTATAAGGAATCATATTAATAATGATCATTCAATATTCTCTCACCTCATAGTTATTTTCATCAGTAATAATCTTAGAATAGTCTAGGATTAGGATATTTAAACTAAAAGAGTGTGTAAATTGAGAGAGGCTAGGACCTATGAGGAGTGATAAACCATCACCATCCTCCTCATACCAATCTAATCCATTTAGAAAAATGGTATTATCATGGTATGCCCTATTAGGAAAGTAGGATTCATCATATTCTTGGTTTAAAATTATCTGCACGACCTTTCAAAAAAATTAGACTATTAACAAATTTCAAGTCCTTCGACATCGTAGTCATATGGTCTTGAGCTTTCATTTTGAAGCTCCAAGTTCAAAAAACATAAAAAAAATTCAAGTGCCATGGATATACCAAATTTTGCAATTAAATTCAGGTTACCAAGACTGAAGTTGCTTGTCATAACAGGTGGATTGGACTCTAGACTTGCACCGACAATTTGTGCAGGAAGTCGATCAACTCGGGATTGACAAAGCCATCCCATCAAGGATCTTGGAGCTCATGGGCATAAATTGTCTAATTTGCCATAACATTGCAAGCCATTCGCAAGTATGACACGAAATATTTAAAATTATTTATTGCCTTAAATAATAACGAATTTTATTATTAATATCAATGAAAATGTAAGAAGCTTATGTCTATCTTATAATAATATCAATGTGAGGTTAAAGAGCATGGAATAACATATAAATGAAATCTTACTTAAGATGCATGGAGATAAAAAACATGTAAACATGAGATTAAATAGAAAGAACAAACATATTAACTTGTAATTTAAATAGAAATGAGCATGAAAAACAATAAAAATAGAAATTAAGCCTGCAAGTATAAATGAGCTAGATGCAATGAGGATAAATGCTTGCAAAATGAGAAATATTAAATACTATGATGCATGGATTGAAATAATAAATGACATTAGTATGCCAAAATGAAAGAGAATAGCTTATAAATGAAATAATATTACTGCAAATAGAGAAATGTAAATAGAAATAAGAATTAAGTTGAAGAACACAAGATTATACTAAGAGGGGGGTGAACAGTATAAGACCACTTTTTAATTTTCTTTTCAATTCAATATTATGCAGTGTATAGATAGCAGTATCAATAGCAGTAATCAAAGTAATGCACATAACACCACACACAATAGAGACACATATTTTAACATGGTTCACCCAATGTGGGCTACCTCCACAGAGAAAATATTTCTTCTAAATATTTCTCAAATAACCTCTTTGAGAATCCTTTCCAATTACAATGTTTATGGATCTCTGTCTAAAGTAGATGTTGATCCTTTAATCTCAAGTTCGTGGATATTTTACATAGGATAACTATTTTCCCTACTGCTCTGGCTAGTGATATTATAGAAGACTCTATATTTGTACTACACTGACTGGTGGATCTCTCTCCACTTGAAGACTCCTCACTCAGAAGATTTATCTTCAATTGTCATGCTTGCTAGATCTCTATCCACTAAGACTCTGTCCTCTATACTCTATCACCTCCAAAGCTCTATCAATAGGCTCACTCAGAACCTTCTTAAATCTTCTCAATAGGTTAACTTAGAACCTACTCAAATTTTCTCAATAGGTCCACTCATAACCTGTTCAAATTTTCTCAATAGGTTCACTTAGAACCTGCTCAAATCTACTCAATAGGTCCACTCAGAACCTACTCAAATCTGCTCAATAGGTCCACACATGACCTATCCAAATATGCTCAACAAGTCCACACAGAACCTATTCAAATATGCTCAATAAGCTCACATAGAACTTGTCTAAATTTTCTCAATAAGTCCTCTCTAGGACTTGTTAGAGTCAAAGTGCACTATGCCTTCACCTTGACACTTGTCAGTTTCTCTTGACAAGTGTCATGTGTTGAATATAGGCTTATGCCTATATATTGTAACCGTGTTTCATTTGTAATATTATCTTATTGTGTTCATTTTAATATAAGGCCTAACATTTGGTATCAGAGCGGGCTTTCCCTGCCCTGTGAAAACCCTTGAGGGGGGATTTCCCTCATGGAAATCCTCCCTCCCCTTCATTTTTTTTCCCTATTTTTTTAATTTTTTATCGAGGGAGTATGCTCTCCATCATTTGATGGATCAGAAACTAGATGGTAAAAATTTTAAAATTTTGGGAATTTTTTTTTAGAATTTTTACTTTCTATGGTGAGAAACCCTAAAAGCAGCCACTATCTTAGATTCAATGTCATGCAAGCCATTGTGCTGGATATTCTGCTTATTTTTCCTGATTTGGTGGACCAGACTGTTGGGCCAACCGAAGGGGTTGGATTGAGTTTTTTTGATGAGTTTCGATAACACTGTTTTCCTTTTCCTGTTAACTTGCCTTGTGTACGGCTCAGTGATGACCTGGTGTGCCTGTCAGATGGAGTGACGGGCGCAGCAGGTGGTGGAAGAGGGTTTGCTATACCCAGGAATGGGTGTCTTCGACGGTGAGGAGGGTGCCCGCCACGGCCCCTTGCTGCCACGATGGGCCATGCGTGACCTATGTCGGGGAGGGAGGTTCTGGTAACTTTGTGAAAATGGTTCACAATGGCATTGAGTATGGAGACATGCAGTTGATTTCAGAAGCCTATGATGTCCTTAAGCATGTCGGGGGGTTTTTCCAATGTGGAACTTGCAGACCCTTTTGCAGAATGGAACCGAGGTGAGCTTGAGAGTTTTGATAGAGATAACAGCGGATATTTTCACTGTGAAGGATGAGTATGGCAGTGGTGAGCTTGTGGATAAGATCTTGGACAAGACTGGCATGAAGGGGACTGGAAAGTGGACTGTTCAGCAGGCTGTTGAACTCTCTATTGCAGCACCAACCATTGCTGCATCGCTTGATTGTAGTTTGACATCATTTTTTGACCAGATTTGATGGTTGCTACTCGTAAATTGCTATTGTTAGAGGCCTGAAATGCTTGCAGAGCTGTTGATTTACGGATGGGAGGCAGCTCATATATTTCGTCCATTCACTAGTTTCAAGGCAGTTAGGTTGGTGCAGAAGGAACCCAAACGTCCGGGTGGAGATCCTCTAATCCCTTTGGAGTCGGATGTACGAGAACACAACTGTTTGTATTTGTCTTGTTTATGGCATTTTGTAGTATTCCATTTTTTTTTGTAATGGAAAAGACCTGTTAAAAGTGTGATGCCAAGCTCAAAGACGTGCCGTGAAAATGTGTTGCGCTCTGTATTCTCCATATACTATTTGGCAAATCGTATATATTGCATTTTCCCAAACAGCCTCAATGCCTCCTCATCGCATCCATGCCTGGCATAGCTCGTAATCATTGCATCCATGCTTGGCATAGCGTAGCCGGTGCTCAACACTTTGCACACTCCGGCTGATTTATTGCCTGAGTTTTGTAAGATAGGTCTCCTTGGGAGTTATCGTCAAATGGAATGACACCTATTTTCACGGCAAAAAGGCTCGTCTTGAATTCATGAAAATGACGAGTTAAGTTGTGGTGTGGTACATATCAAGACTAGCAAAGCACACAACTGGACATGCATGGACCTTTATGTCTTTGGTACTCCTTATCGGAACTCCGACGCTGTACCACGATCGGAGAGATATCAAAAGGTCAACATATTTTTTTATGGTAGAGTCGAGTAATGCTGTAGTGGTGTAATTAGCTTGACTGAAACTGAGAGGTAACTCTTTGTTGATGTCGAAGGAAAGACTCACGTTGAATGTGGATCGTGTTGTTGAAGAGCGTGCACGATGGAGCTGTTGTGCATGAGCTGCATCTGTCGGCCACTTGCGCATGAGAAGATGGTGTTTTATTTATTTTTTTAGTGAAGAAGTACAGTGTTTGGAAGTCACACGTCATAGGGAGTGCAGATGCGAAGTACAGTGTTTGGCCTTGTGTGGTTTGAAATTATTACGTGTTCACTTGTTGAAGGCACGTGTTATGCTTTATTATCTCCATCTCAAGGAGGAGGATTGAGGCATTAATGTTTTTTTTTGTATTGCAAGTGGGTGGGTATTTTTTAAAAAGGGACACTAAACTCTTTAGATCATAATGGTTCAAATTGTTTTTAATCAAAACAAAAGGAAATATTTCATAAAGTGGAGGAGCACTTTATTGGCATGTAAGACAAACATGAGAGTGGGTGGTTTATATAGGCCCATGTAATTCCTTTGTGAGGGAAAATTGAGAGACTATTTTTTTTTCCGCCAGAGAGCAATGCCGCCACAGTGCGAGGTTTTAGTTGTTGTCTTGGAGAGGCATGTTGTTTTTCATTATGATGAAGGCCCCTTTGATAATGGAATATAGGGGTATTTATAGTCGTTGGAAACATTTTTCCATGACAGACACAATGGTGGTGTCATATTGTAATTTTGAGGTTGTTTCAATTGATTTTTTTAGCCTCAAAGTTTTTCTACCTTGGAGTGCACTATCAGTTGTACCCGACACTCCCAAGGTAATTTCATATGTGATCCTTGTACCTAGTGATCTTTTCTATACACTTGGTGAATGCAGAAGTTGGTTACCCATGCATTTTGGTGGGATGACATGGTCACCATAAGGACACTTATACTAGGGACTACAGAAAAAGACTCCCTAGACTCTATCCGAGGTTTTTTCGGATCTACTTTTGAAGACTATAGACGAAGACACTTCAGAAGATTCTCTTCTTTACTTCTTCTCCTCCATATTTGGATCTAAGGCTCATTTTATTGTATTGAGTGCATTTTTGGCATAGAACGACACTCTTATATGGCTCATTTTTCCTTTGTAATAAGGTGCATTTTTGACTGAGACCGACACCTTCTATATTGAGTTCACCATAAGGAAGGATTTGATATTTATGGTGGGAATAGTCAGTGACCTACGAGAGGCAACATCCTATAACGATGACCTATAGAGGCAACAGACCCAGAAGTGACTGACCCAGTGGCAACAAACCCGTGGAAGTGGCTGACCCTGCGACAACAGACCGATATGTATACACAGTGAATCTAGCATTATTCATAGTTGGAGAGCCAAGCGTAAAGAGCACGAGCCTAGACCAAATCAGCATGTGTTGAATATAGGCTTATGCCTATATATTGTAACCGTGTTTCATTTGTAATATTATCTTATAGTGTTCATTTTAATATAAGGCCTAACAGGACTTTCTCAAATCTGCATTGCAAGCTTCCACAAAAGCTTACAAAAAATCAGTCCATAAGCCTTCTCAAAGACTTACCTCAAATCTGCTTAACAAGTCCACACAAAACTTGTTCAATCACATAGAATCATAAATAGAATTGTTAGAGACTCAATATGTTCTATACTCAATGCTCAATCAATATCTCAACTCAATATCATAGAAGCATAAAGAGAATTGTTAGAGACTCAATATGTTCTATACTCAAATCTCAATCTCAACTCAAATCAATCTCATAGAAGCATAAAGAGAATTGTTAGAGACTCAATATTTTCTATTCTCAAATCTCAATCTCAACTCAAATCAATATCATAGAAGCATAAAGAGAATTGTTAGAGACTCGATATGTTCTATACTCAAATCCCAATCTCAACTCAAATCAATCTCATAGAAGCATAAAGAGAATTGTTAGAGACTCAATATGTTCTATTCTCAAATCTCAATCTCAACTCAAATCAAAATATAGAATAGTTTGTTTCATGGAACTTGAACAACCACTTCACACAATCACTTGACTAGGATCAATCAACTCTACTCAACCAATCACCTCAAGGATCAATTATTTCTCACAAATCCTAGTCCAAGAATATATCAACCAACTCAAAATGTTTCCAAAAATGCTCAAAAACAAATCTCACATAACAATGATACTCATATTCTTTTCTAACTCAAGTTCAAGTTATTTTCATCATCCATTGGATTCAAAAACAATGCTAATAAGATCAGGTTTTAATCAAAACTCTCAATTCAAAAAACCTTGAAGTATAAACTCAAAGTATTTCACTCAACCAATGGTCTAAACAACAATGCTTATCAAACAAGTTTTAATCACAACTTACAATCCAAAAAACCTTGAAGCATTAACTCAACCACTTTCGAAAAGGAAATCCTAATCAAATCCTTTTCACTCCAAACTTAATTTTCAATCAAGCCAACCATCTAATTCAACAAAGAAGAATTTTGCCCATACATTTTCTTGAAGAGTAGTTGTCCTTACAAATATGCCACACTCAACACACTTTATTTTTCCAATCTCAACAAGGGTTAGACGTCATGAGTAATAACACAATAATCAAAATAATATCTCAATAACACCTTATTACTCATACTCAATAAAAATGCACCAAACCCTCTTATGCAAGAAATAATCCCTCAAAATAATGAATCAAACTTACTTTTGGAACTCCTTGACAAAACCAGAAATATCTTCTTGCACATACCTTATTTCTCCCTCAAAGCAATCTAAACAAGTAGCTCTCGAAAATAGCTTTCCAATGATATATAATATGATATAATTCCACAAAGAAATCAGTAGAAATATTTATCTTTCCTATGGCATACCATAACCTTATTTCTCCTTAGGCAACCTTGGCATAAAATAAAATATTAAACAAAAATTAAATTTACTTGCCTTACCCTCAACGGGATTCGATCCCCCGATTGTTTTCTTCTAATTCCTTAGCCGCAGCCAAGTTGTCGTTGGGCCACGCGTCGTGACGTGTCTAAAAGGGCACGCCCACCATGCAATATCTTCGAACATTGAACCTCCAAAAACCAAGTGCGTAGAGTGCTTCTTCCTTGTAATTCAAAAACCAGACCTCACGCGAATCAAACTTAGAACCTCCTCTTTAGCATCGAGCCAGCATACCACTAAGCCACGTTGGCCTTTGCGCTTAGGGATTTCAAATATTCACAGCTTTAACCTTCATGAAAATTGTAAGGCTTTCAAAACATAAATCTCTTTCGCATGCACTTTGAAAACAATAGCGAGGGATACTTGGTAAATGGATTTGTTTGGCATTTATAATATGCCTTTTGTATTCCTTAGGATCACGTCGAAACTTTGAATGAATTTGACATCGATGTGATTTAATTTATAATAAATTTAAGTTTAAATATTATAAATTAAAATCAACCTTAGAACTTTGTCTTAAAGAGCCAACTTTAGGTTTAATAAAACCTTAGAACCTTGTCTTAACTCCCAACCTTGGTATTATTTATAAAATTTAAATTCCTTGTGAATTTAAATGATTTATAAATAATTATTAAACCTCCTTTTTAACTTTTTCAATAACCCATCTTGGGTTTTTAAAAACCAATCATTTAACCTGTGCTCCCAATAATATTAAAATATTATGGAGCCTTTTTCCTTTCACTTTTGCACCGATGAAGCTTTTTCCTGGATGACTTGGGCGACTTTATTTCTTATCGAATTCCTTGAGATGAGTGATAACTCTATCAGGTGACATCAATGACAACTCTAACTTAGAGGACTCAAAATGTCCAACATAAGTGGCTACAAATATGTGTTAGAGATGCTAAATGAACAAGGAAACAAAGGTTAGTGATTTCCAATGCAAAATTCAAGTTAGAAAGGCCAAAATAAGAGGGAAAATGCACAAATGAAGACAAGAAAAATGGAAAGAGAGAGGTGATAGGAAAATATAGTCCTAGAAAATGCTCCTCATTCCAAGATGATACCCTTTCCCCAATGTCCGCTTTCCTTGCTTGACTTGCTTCAATGCTTGTTGAGAATGCTTCAAGTGAGAAAATGATAGAATGCAAATGAGATGAAGAGAGAAATGAAGTATTGCTAAATTAGAATTTCTTGTTGAATGCTCACCCCAAGGGCCACATTTATATATTTTTTGAGAAGATATTAAGAGATAAAGTTAGGTGCAAGATGCCATTAGAGCATAACACTAAATTTGAATTTGTAGTCCTGGTTCATGGTTGAAGAAATACAAGGCTATAGGAGGTAGTGGGATGAAGGAATCCATGTGACTCTAGCTTGTGCAAAAGAATTTAGGCTATTTTTGCAAAAATACCACTTTCTATCAAAATTGTCAATGGTGTTTTGTTCATGAATCGATGGTTTTGCTCAATGGTCAGTTTGACTAGTCATATGACTATAAATTGAATTGTCAAAAATACCATATGATGTCAAAATTGCCATTGGTATTTTTGTCACAAAGTGGTGAATTTGCAAAAGGTCAAAAATGATGTCAAAATTGCTCGAAATGAGTTTATTGATTATTTTTTGATGTTTGATGTGATGTTTAACTTTGTGTGTTAGAATTGTGTATCTAAAATGTTCCCCATTTTGATGTGATTTTTATGAAATTGCATCAAAAATAAGTTGTAGGAATCAAATTTTTCCATTATGATGCATGTTGATGTCTTGGAATGCCATGTTGAAAAATTATTATGAATATGGTTGTTTTTATTTGTTTAGTGTTATTGCTACCTGTATACCTTGAAATCTGTGATGTATGCTTTGGACTAGTGTCATGTGGGTATTTGATAACTCATGCCCAATGGGTTAAAATATAGATTTAAAACCTGACACATGTGTGAGGGGCATTCTTTGGAACTCTTTCTTCCTTGTAAGATGCCTCTTTCCAAAGGAGACCTTGAAGATTAGGATTTGTTAGAGTATTACATTATTTGATACATTAGGATGTGTGGGATATCTACATGTGAATAATGGGTGGAAATGGTAGGAGAACCTAAATGGACAACAAGTGGCTACATTTTTGTGTCGACGTGTGTCATGTAAGTAGTGTAGACACCAAAACCTAGCCACTTGTTGTCCATCCAGGTCTTCCTACCATTTCCACCCATTATTCACATATATTTATATATATTTATTATATATATATTTAAATATTAATATTTCACATATTATATTTTATATATGTTTAATAAATATATATTTATATAAGTGAATTAATCCCAACCATTCAATTTTACTTAATCCTATCCATCCATCCATATCAATCCATGCCACACCCCAAATTTAATATCCACCCTTCGATATGCTTTTATATCAGCCACACGATTAGTATCATTGAAATCCTAGCATGCCCTAGGTTGGATTATTAATAAGAGTCATTTTTATGGCTCAACCCCTGAATTTCCTAAGCAATCCCTGAATCCAGAGTTGAAGATTACCTCTAAGTTCCCTATAGTATCCAAGTGTTCTCACCTTCCATCCTTTCTTTCCATAGCCCTTGCATCCATCGTTGCTTCCTTCGCTTATCCAAATCAACTTCTATAGACTTTTCATTCAACCATCGAACACCTTCAGGTGGTCCCTATCATTCCTGAGTGCCTCTAGGTGCTTCTCCTCTATCGCCAATCACCTCTAGGTATCCTCCACTACTCCTGAGTGTCCATAGGTGTTTTCTATAGTCATTAAGTACCCACAGGTGTTTTACACAAGATTTATGCAACCCTCCTAGCCCTCAAGAAATGCTAGGGCATCACCGCACCAATCCACTACAACAGATTATATCAAATCAGAGAAAAACAAATAAGAAACGTAAATCAAATTCATTGTTGTTATATTTTATTATGCTATTAGAATTTGTTCACATTTTGTTATTGCATAGCTAGGGTTTAGTCTTGATTTCTGAGGGTCTCACATTGTGGAGCCCTCATTGTTATTACTAACTCATTTGCTATTTTCTTGTGTGCATATCTGGTAGTATTACACTAGCATTGGACAACTGCTTAAGTTGGAGTGGCTTGGCATCGAATAATTAGAAGCCCACTCACTTTTATTGGGAGCAAGAACACATTCTAAAGACACCACCAACATTGTTTGCTAGGATTTTGGAGAACCCTAGCTATTGTAAAATATGTATCAAAGGATTCAAAGACCCTTATTGTAACAATGGATTTTTGAGGCTCCCCCTATTAATATAGAATCATTTATTGTGCAATATTATATTTTGAGTTCAATTTATATCTTGTTATTTGGTGTTGCGTTTTTGCCTCTACAAGTAGATATGCTACAATACTATGAGTCTTGTATGCAAGTGGAAATATAAAAATCCAAAGGTCATGTGGAAATAAATAGTCAAGAATTTGAAAATTCATATTGTAAAGTTATATTATAGAGATCAAGCTCCATGAAATGTATCTTTGAATGTATAGCAAATACTCAAGATTGTACGTTTGACTCATGAATAATATTGTGAGTATTTTTTTAAATATTGTTATGTTGATTCATCTTATATTATATTTGTATGCATTGATATTATTCTATAATTAAGCCATCATATAAATTTTATATGATCTTGGTTATCTAGGACCTAATATAATCTAGTATTAAAGGATAATAGTGGTATCAAAGCCACCACTTAACTCTATCCATTCTTGATAGACTTATATTAGAGTCTATCCACTTTGAAAGCATTGAAGACTTAGAGTCTATTTTGAGAAGATATTGAGGGAACAATGATTTAGTCACCTTGATTTTGAACGTTAGGGTCTTTCCACTTGGTTGAAGGAAAACTAGTGAAGATTAGGACTCAACTAACAATGATTGAGAACCAACTCAGTAGAAATTTTGTTATTTGAAGACATTCATAGTCACCTTGATATTGATAATGGATTCTCTAGAAAAGAGAAGAATCATATTTTTCTTAGGTGCGACCTAAGATATTGGAGATACATTCCAAATATAGAGAAATATCAAAGCTTCCTAAGATGAAGAAGCATCTAATTTTCTTGAGTATATTTATTGAGCAACAATATATAGAGATAAGAGGAGTATTGAGAAGTACATAGACTAAACCTCGAGAGATAAGTATAGATAGAGGCATATAGAAGTTTTGGTTATTCAAAAAACTAGAAACATGAGGCTAACTAAAGCAATATTAGTCTTGGCCTTGATTTATTTAGAGTATATTTTTAAAGAAGTCTTATTCTATAACAAGAAGAGGATAGCACTACTAGAGTTTTGTATAGAGTCTCATAAGAGACCAAAAAAAAGGAATATTAAGGCACATTAAGTGTCTATTTTGTGGAGTTATCATCCACATTGAAAAATAGGCCTAAGTAGCTAATATAGAATAAGAGGCCAACATATAGGAAGAGGCTTAAGCAGCCAACATAGAGGAAGAGGCCAACATTCAAGTGGTAAATTTATAGAAGATATAACAATAGTCTAGTGACCAACATAGGGAAACAAAGAAGCTAACTAGTATAAATAAATCTAAACTACAAGAATCATGAAGCAAGTGGATAGAAAAATGTTATAAGAAGCATTATCCTAATAAAATAATAATATTTTTAAATCTAGTGTTAATATTATTCTATGTTGGAACCAACAAGAGCATTAGATCCAATAGATCCATATGATATCTAGCATTAGAGCCAGTGAATTGTGCATCACAACACTGAGCATTCCTCATAGTAGTGATATTTGAGAAGATAAAAAATGAAAGTGAGAATCGAACATTCCTTACAGTAGTGATATCTGAGAAGACCAAACATAAAAGCAAGCACAAAATATGCCTCACAACAGAGATATCCATGAAGAAGCCTAAGAAAACACCAAGTAGCTATGGTATCCAAGTGATACCTAATGTTCCATGTAGTGGATGTAACCCTAGAATCATATTCAGTAGACAAGTATCAAGCCAAAATAAGAATGCCTAACTATGGGGGAAATGAAACACCAACCAATTCAAGCACTATAGTCAGGATTTAGTGTAGAAGGAGGTAACACCTATACATTTTGCATTAGAAGCATTTCCATTAAACATTATAATAAGAAAGATATGTTGAGTTACCTTTCATCCATTTATCATTTGAAGTGAAATCAAGTTATTTGATTTTTGAAACTTTATCAAGTAGGGAGTTATAAGGTTTTCTACCTTATTAAAATTTGAAATTCATTTATTTCAAAATTTTAATTTTGAGAAGTTTCAAAAATTATAATATTTATTTTCAAATACTTGAAGATTTAAGTTTTTTTAATGATTTGAAAAATTAAAATTTTTAAATTTTTAAATTTTGAAATTTGAAATTTTGCAAATTTAACTTAGTAGGGAGTTGAAAGGTTCTCTACATCAAAAATTTAGAAACTTTAAAAATTTTAAAATTTTTATATTTGAGTGATTATTTAACTTGGGAGATATAAGGATTTCAAATTCAAAGGAACTTATCATGGATTATTGGTATATTGATTCTAGAGCAAGTAGGCATATGACTAGAAATAAACAATGGTTTAACACTTTTCAAGAGAAATATGAAAAACTAGTTGTCATAGCAAATAGTATGACTTATGAGGTCAAAGAAGTAGGAGATGTCTTAATTTATATATCAAATGAAAAGTCAATAATTAGCAATGTACTATATGTACCTGGATTAACTGCTAATCTTCTTTCAATATCTCAACTAATGGATCAAAATCTAGCAATTGAACAAAAATATTAAAGAAAAATATATCTTATTACTAAACAAGGAAGAGTTATAGCTTCTGATTCTTATAAAAATAATTTGTTTACTCTAGATACATTTTCAAATATGACTATATTAGTAGGGATTTTAGAATAAGAGAAATTTGGCATAAAAGGCTAGGACACATAAGTGCATTTTCATTCAATGAGATGAGTAAACATCAAATGGTCAAAGGCTTACTTAAACTTTCATGGAAATATATAGTCTATCCAGAATGTTTAGCAAGAAAATAGCATATAATACCTTTTGAACTTAGTCAACATAGAACTTAAGATCCATTGGAATTAATATATACAGATTTATGTGGTCCAATGAACATTACTAGTATTAGAGGACATAGATATTTTCAACTATTTGTTGATGATTACTCCATAAAAATATGGGTATATTTTATGAAATTCAAATATGAAGCATTCTTTTGTTTCAAACAATTCAAACTACTAGTGGAAAAAGGAGGAAAATCAATCAAGAATCTTTGTTTAGATAGAGGAGGTGAATTCTTGTCAAAGTAATTTAACTTGTTTTTGGAAACCAATGGTATAAAAAGACAACTTACTATAACATATTCACCATAAAATAATGGTATTGTAGAAAGAAGAAGAGATATATTATGGAAATGATTTTTTTATATGCTAAAAGAAGCCCATCTTGATTGTTAATATTGGGATAAAATAGTTAAAATAGTTGTATACTTACAAAATAGATAATCTACAAGGATACTAAAAAATATTACTCCTAAACAAGTATGATTAGGACAAAAACCAACAAGAGAACAATTGAGAATATTTGGATGTAATCCATACATGCATATCCCAAAGTAAAGAAGAACTAAAGTAGATGAAAAATTGTGGGGAATATTTCTTGGTTATGATGATGATTCAATGGGTTACAGAACAATTGATCCAATAACAAATAAAATTTACATAAGTATAAATGTAGTATTTGATGAAGGAAACATAAATTTTATTAAAGAATAAAAGGTTGATTCATTGATAATTCTAAAATTTCAAAAGACTTATCAAGTGAATACTTAGAATCAGATGCATATGATGAACAAATTGAGAATTTAGAGACTAATACAACACTTCAAAGAAAAGAACCAATATGGCTTAGCTATATAGTTAAGGACTCAAAACTAGAACAAATACCATATCTCACTACTACAGACCTCAAACTCATAGTTTTACGAGAATTAATAGGGGATTAATAATTTCTGTAGTAGAACCTACAACTACTATAAATGCTTTAAGTCATCCAAAATGGAAGGCAGCCATGAAATCAGAATGTGTAACATTAATGAAAAATAAAACATAGAATCTGGTTGATTTACCTCAAGGAAAGATAATAGTAGGATGTAAATGGATCTACAAGATCAAATATAAAGTATATGGTTCACTTATCAAATACAAAGCTCTATTAGTTGTAAAATGATATACTCAAATAAAAGGAATTGATTATGAAGAAACTTTTGCACTAACAACAAGAATGACTACTATTCAAATAATTTATGCTTTAGCATCATATCTTAGATAGAAACTTCATCAAATGGATGTAAAAAGTGCATTTCTTAATGGTGATCTTGAAGAAGAGGCATAAATTTCACAACTAGAAGAATTTGTGATAAGAGGATAGGAGCAAAATGTCTACAAGCTAAATAAATCCTTATACGGTCTAAAGCAAGCACCAATAGCATGCCATATAAAGATTAATAATCATTTATTACAACATAATTTTAAAAAAAGTTTATCAGATCCAAATTATTGGAATATATTACATTATTTGGTACATGCTAATGTACCACCTTGGGTACATATTTAGATTAGGAGAGTGTCCTATATTAGAGTGTGAGTATTTAATGCAATGTAATAAATGCATAAGTATTATTAGAACATGAAAATTATTTAATAATGTAAATATTCATAATAGTCCATGTGCACATGATTTCATAGAGTAGGAAAGTGAAGAGTCTCATGAAGAGTGAAGGCCAAAAAGTACTCCATATGAAGAGTCACATTCCAATATATATATATATATATATATATATATATATATATATATATATATATATATATATATATATATATATATATATATATATATATATATATGTATGTATGTATGTATGTATGTATGTGTGTGTGTGAGATTGACACTATGTAGAGTGAGAGTGTGTGGAAGTATGGTGTATTAGAGATATTTATTCTATCAATATACTATTTTTGTGAACATTTGTTAATGGAATTTTTATGAGTTGTTGCAAAAGTTATTTATGAGTTTTATATGTTTAGAATATTTCCATTGAATTATATTTCTTATAGCAACTTTATTTTAGATCTTGTGGTTATTTTGCTTTAAGTATTAAGCATCAAAAAGCTAACACAAATTTCTATATGAAAAAAGTTGGACGTGATAGAATAATACTTATAGTATATTTTGATGATATAGTAATCATAAGAAGTTCAAAAATTATAATAGATGAAGTTAAAATGTATTTAGAAAAGGATTTTAAAATGAAAACTTGGGGCTCCTTCATTATTGTCTTGGTTTGAAAATTTATCAAAATGAAAACAATATCACAATAACACTGAAAAAGTATGCAAAATAATTACTTGAAAAATATAGGATGAAAAATTGTAAATCCAAAGACTCTCCTATGGAGCAAGGATTGCAATTGTCAAGATATGATAAGACACCTCTAGTCTCAGCCACTACCTATCATCAATTAATTGAAATTCTTCTATATTTAACAAATACTAGACCAAATATAGCTTTTATTGTAAATTATCTTTCAATATTTATGAAATAACCTAGACAAAGTCATTGGAAAGCCACAAAAAGAATACTACAATACATTAACAAGACTACATAATATGGACTAACATGTAAAAAGGATAATGAAAAATTTTCCACTATATGAAGCTAGGTCCCAACTTGCATGCCATTTTCATTGTTTTAGTCTCAAAGTTGCACTATTTCCATTTCTTATAAAATCTTTCTTGGCTCTCAAATATGTCCCAACATTGTCTCATCTGCCTCCACCAACTAATCCATATATATTTGTAAAATAACACCTAAAAAAAAGATTATTTAAGGTCTCCTCTGCCTTTTCACATATAATACATTTGGAAGTGTTAGGATCTCATCCTAACCCTTAATGTAATAACTTCCTTGATGTAATAATTCCTAGTGAATGTGGGTAGTACCCATGATTAATATTTTGTAATGTTCTAAGTTTTAGCTTAGGTAGTGCCTATGACAAATGGCACCCTTTTCTATATAACACATGGTAGATAAGTTAGGTAAGGTGGCCTTGTGCATGTAATTCGAGTGGCATTGTGCATGTAATTCATGTGGTATTATGCATGTAATTTGAGTGGCATTGTGCATGTAATTCAATGTGGCACTATGCATGTAATTCGGGTGGCATTATGCATGTAATCCAGGTGGCATTTTGCATGTAAGCCAACCTTGGAAGGAAACTCTTTAAATACCCAAAAAAGCACCAATGTAATCATCTTTTTGCAAATTAATGAAGTGTTGAAGGAGGTTGCCCCCTCGAAGAGGCCTATGATTCTATCTATTGTGAGATTGTTCCTTTTAAGTAATTTATGTTATCATATGCATTTAATTCTGAATACTATTATAATGTTTCTGTGAGTTTATTTCCAAGCAAATGTGTGAGAGTGTGTTTATTTGAGTTGAGAGTGTGTTGTTTAGTATATTTTATAGTAAGATCTTAACAAGTGGTATCAGAGCACTTTCCAGGGCCAAGTTCTGCTACAACTGCAATGATTCTTGCCATCCAATCTGCCTATTAGGTATAAATTTTATGTGTTTTTTCCGTTCCTATTTTTTTTATTAAAAAAAAAAATCCAAAAAATACAGTGCATTTTTTTTTCCAGACCAAAAAAATAATTATTTTTAGTTGAGTAGGTAGAAACCCTATGTCGGGGGTTTTAAAATATCGTGAAGGATCTGTCGTTATTGGCTAAGCTAGATATCCCATAAAGCGTCTAGTGAAGTGAGGGGCGATCAGGCTCCAATACCTAGGCCTTAGACAGAACTCGCGCATGGATTTGAGCTCCCACGTACCTTTGGGTATATCGAGATACATTCTAGGTTTAAACAAACTTTTAGCCATTAGGAAGCTTTTCATCCTTGTATTACTCATAGTCTATGGGACACAACATCCTGGACGATTACCCTCCCGTATTGTCAGAGAGGCGGGTAGTGTGCTCAAGGGTATGTGTGGAATCCTCCTTGAGTAGTGGCTTGAAATATTGGTATGAGCACTATTATTCATCACTGTCGGTATAATAGAGGGCCTATTGGTGGTACATACTCCTCTACCTAGAATTCCATGGTTCTGTTAAAAATTCAACCTGTAAAAAATGTAAATATAAAAAAAAAAATCAAACCTCCCTATTTGTAAACCTGCATTTCAAATCCCCAAAAGTGAGCATATGAGAAAGGAGTCCTCTACTAAAAAAATAATAGAAAGTACATGCATTCGGGATAGACCATGAGGGTGACACTTAAGCTGACAATCTAGAGAATAACAGTCAAATTTACAGTGGCAGTCATAGCTAGGTCAGTCAGGTCAGAGAGGTCAGCACAGTTAGGTTAAAATTTATAGTTTTCATGGTCAGAACAGAACTGTCATAGTAGTCACCTACAAAATACAAAGAATCTTGGGGCTAGTGAGGTCAGTAGTGTTAGAGAGACTGTCAGGACTGGGCCAACCAGTGAGAGCATGACATGAGGCTAGTTATAGATAGTGCTCCAGTACCCAACTTTTGCTCATAGATAGTAATCAAAAACTGTAAACACCGTTAGACTCAGCACAACAGGAGATAAAAAAAAAAATTGGGGTGCCAAAAAGTAGTGTTGAGAGATATAGCTTATTGTGACCACCTCTTCAAGCTAATCGTTTTGATATATAGCACCCAAGCACTTTTTTGGGAACTTACTAAAAATAGTAAGTCCTAAAAACTCAATTCTATTTTTAGTAACTGGTCACAAAAGGTTTCAAAATGGTCCAGGGTACCCATGGACATCAAAAAGAACTAGACCACTTGGAATCCTTAACAAAAGCCATTGAGAACTTGCACTCGACTTTTCACTCCATAAGGGAATAATTCTAAGGTCTTCGCCTAGAGCATGAGGCCACTAGTAACTGCTTAGAAGAAGCACTGATAGAAGTAGACAACAAACTAAAAAGAGGACCACCCAAAATAAAACACCAATCTTGAGGGTTCTGCAAGGAATCATGACCATGATCCATCCTTTAAAATGCCCAAATTGGACTTTCCCAAATTTAGTGGGAAGGATGTTGATGGGTGGCTATGTAGGTTTGATCAATTCTTTAGACTTCATAATGTCCCCATATTTCATCGAGTCCATATGGATTCCTTTAAATTGGAATCTAAGGCTCTACACTGGTTTCAATGGTTACATATTGCCAACCCAAATATCTCTTGGGAGAATTTTGAATCCTAACTACTCACTCGATTTGGTCCTAGTGAGTATGAGGACTTTACAGGGGCCTTGACAAAACTACAACAAATAGGGTCAGTCTGTGAATACCAAGATCAATTTGAAAATTTGGCCAATAAGATAAGAGGATTGAATGAAGGGTTCTTCTAGAGTTGTTATATCAGTGGGTTGAAGGGGGAACTCCAAGCAGAAGTAAGAATGTTGAAACCATAAACTGTAATGGAAGCTATTAGTTTGGCCTGTTTGGTCGAATCTAAACTCTCTTCCCAAAGGTGCCCATCAAATTTTCCTCAAAATAGACCTTCATTTCCTTCTCGATCCCAACACCCAGTTGATAATAAACCTGCTGCACCCAAGCACCTAACCACAAAATATATGGATGCACGTCGTGCCCAAGGATTATCCTACAATTGTGATGAAAAGTTTTTTAAAGGGCATAAGTGTGCACACAAAAAATTGTTCTTGATAGATGTTGAAGAACCTGATAACTCTGACCAGAGTGATGAGGATGAGGACCCTTCGAAAACACCTTCTCCATAAGAAGAAGTGAAATAGGAACCTGAGACATCAATTACAGTCCATGCTCTTGCAGGCATTACTACTCCACAAACCATGAAGGTTGTGGGATTTTTCAAGGGCCAACATCTTTCCATCCTTATGGATTCGGGAAGATGCACAACTTCATTGACCCTAGAGTTGCTCAATGGGAAAATTGCTATATCCACACTTGTAATTCCTTTGAGGTCATGGTAGCCAATGGGGGAACCTTACCTTGTAAAGGAAAATGTCACAATGTTAAAATCAAGATAGGGGACTATGAACTCAAGAAGGACATGTTTTCCCTCCAGTTGGGTGGATGTGATATTGTTTTGGGATCTCAATGGTTGAGTACGTTGGGCACTATCAATTGGAACTTTGCCGAACTCTGGATGTAGTTCTCCCAAAATGGATAAACACACATCATCAAGGGCTACCCAGTAGGAACACCTCAAATTATTAGTTCAAATGGCATGGAGAAATTGCTAAAGAAATCATCACGTGGGGTCATTGCACAACTATTCTCCATTCAACCATCCACCTCTCAAATGGGTGAAACCCCATCAGACCTGCAACATATTCTCCACAAATATGAGGCCATCTTTGTGGAACCAACTACACTACCATCGCATCGCTCTCACGACTATGCCATTCCATTATTTTCGGATAGTGCACCTCCCACTATCAGACCATACAGGTATCCTCATGCCATGAAGTCAGATATTGAGACAATGATATAGGAATTACTCAAGGCGGGTATCATTTGGCCTAGTACTAGTCCCTACTATGCACCAGTATTACTGGTCCTCAAGAAGGATGGCTCTTGGTGACTGTGTATTGACTATCGGTAACTCAACAAGATAACTGTCAAGGATAAATTTCCTATCCCTATGGTTGGTGAATTACTAGATGAATTGCATGGGACCGTGTACTTCACCAAGCTAGACCTTCGCTCTGGGTACCATCAGATTTGGCTCAGGGATGAAGATATTCCTAAAACTATTTTTTGCACTCATGAAGGTCATTATGAATTCTTGGTAATGCCATTTGGTCTCACAAATGCTCCTTCCACATTTCAACGCCTGATGAACATCATATTTCACCCTTTTTTGTGTAAGTTCATCCTTGTGTTCTTCGATGACATCTTGATTTACAGTCACACATGGGAAGAGCATCTCAAGCATGTAGTTCAAACCCTACAACTATTGGCCGACCATCAACTGTTTGCAAAAATGTCTAAGTGTTCCTTTGGTTTGAATGAAGTGGAGTATATGGGACACATTTTCTCAAAGTATGGTGTCAAGTTTGACCCTAAGAAGATCCAAGTAGTCCAAGAATGGCTGAAACCTCGCACTCTCAAGGGACTTCGAGGATTTTTAGGTCTTACAGGCTATTACCATAAATTTGTCTATAATTATGGAAAGATAGCCACCCCCATCACCTCCATTTTGAAGAAGGATTCCTTTACTTAAACAGGGCTGACTGAGCAAGCATTCCTAGAACTCAAGCATGCCATGACCACCACTCTAGTTTTAGCCATGCCAGACTTCTCTAAAAAATTTATCATTGAAAGTTATGCTTCTAGTCATGTTATTTGGGTAGTATTGATGCAAGAAGGATGTCCTTTTGCTTTCACCAGCAAAGCCCTATCTGATCGTAATTTAGGGAAATCCACATATGCCAAGGAAATGTTGGCAATATTGCATGCAGTCCTGCATTAGCGACCTTACCTCATTGGGCACCATTTCTCCATCAAAACTAACCACCAGAGTCTGAAATACTTTCTAGAACAACAGGTTGCCAACCCCGAGCAACAAAAGTGGGTATCAAAACTCATGGGATATGATTATGACATCACGTACAAAAAAGGAAAGGATAATCTTGTGGCGAATGCTCTCTCTCACCAATTTGAGATCCTTAGTATGTTGTGTGCCATTTCTACACCATTGCCCAAATGGATTGAGCCCTTACATCAAGAAATACTTTAGGATGCATATTTGAAAGACTTGGTTGCTTCACTTATGGATTATCCAGAGTCTACACCAAGATATAGTTGGGATGGCTAGGATCTGTGTTACCATCAATGCCTGGTTCTTCCTCCTAAATTCCCACTTCGAGAACTCCTCATGAAGGAATCACATGCTACTCCATATGCTGGTCATTCAAGGTTCCTAAAAACTTATGAGTGACTCAAGCGCACACATTCGATCTTTTGTAGCTGACTACGACACATGTCAAAGGATAAAAGGGGAAACAGTGCACTCTCTGGGCACTCTTCAACCATTGTTGATCCCAGAGTAGGTGTAGACTGACATCTCCATGGAATTCATAGAAGGGCTACCTAAATATGGAGGAAAGTCATTTATTTTTGTGGTAGTGGACCGCCTTTCAAAGTATGCTCACTTTTGTGCCCTAACCCATCCTTACACAGCATCCACTATTGCCCAAATTTTTCTTGACTCCATCTTTCGCATTCATGGCATGCCATCCTCCATTGTATCTGATCGTGATCCCACCTTTACTAGCAATTTTTGGCAAGAGTTGTTTAAGTTGTAGGGGACTCAGCTCAAAATGAGTTCAGCCTACCATCCACAAACGGATGGTCAAACAAAGGTTGTTAATAAATGCTTGGAAACCTACCTTCGCTGCTTTGCCTCCGATCATCCTACTCATTGGGAAAAATGGATTTCCTTGGCCGAATGGTGGTACAACACTTCCTATCATATCGCCACCAAAATCACACTGTTTGAGGCAATTTACGGGTTCCCTCCACTCACGCCTTCCTCCTACGTTCAGGGCAGCTCCAAGGTCTAGGTCGTTGACAATGCTCTGAGTCAACACACCGAGGTCCTCCGCCAACTCAAGCAAAATTTGAACATGGCCCAGAATCGGATGCACCAACAAGCTGATCAACATCGTTCTAAGTGCAGTTTTGATGTGGGTGATATGGTATTCCTTCGCTTGCAGCCATACAAACAATATTCCCTACAACTTCATAGGTGTCAGAAGCTCACTCCAAAATTCTATGGTCCTTATCAGGTTCTACAACGGATTGGCCCTACAGCTTACAAATTGGCTCTTCCCCCCACTTCTAAGCTCCACCCTGTTTTCCATGTTTCCCTTATCAAGAAAGTTATAGGTACAAAGGTATAGGTTCAATCAACACTCCCCAAATTGGATGAAGAAGGCTCCATATTACTTGCACCTGAGTAGCTGCTGGATCATCGAACTCACACTCTGCGCAACCGTACCATTATAGAGGTCCTTTTTTAGTGGCATGGGCTTCAACCTGAGGATGCTACATGGGAGTCTCTCCATCAACTCCAACAACAGTTTCCTCATTTTCAGCTTTGAGGACAAAGCTTCTTCAAGGATAAGGGCATGTTAGGATCTCATCCTAACCCTTAATGTAATAACTTCCTTGATGTAATAATTCCTAGTGAACGTGGGTAGTACCCATGATTAATATTTTGTAATGTTCTAAGTTTTATCTTAGGTAGTGCCTATGACAAATGGCACCCTTTTCTACACATGGTAGATAGGTTATGTAAGGTGGCCTTGTGCATGTAATTCGAGTGGCATTGTGCATGTAATTCAAAGTGGCACTATGCATGTAATTTGGGTGGCATTATGCATGTAATCCAGGTGGCATTTTGCATGTAAGCCAACCTTGGAAGGAAACTCTTTAAATACCCGAAAAGGCACCAATGTAATCATCTTTTTGCAAATTAATGAAGTGTTGAAGGAGGTTGCCCTCTCGAAGAGGCCTGCGATTCTATCCATTGTGAGATTGTTCCTTTTAAGTAATTTTTGTTATCATATGCATTTAATTATGAATACTGTTATAATGTTTCTGTGAGTTTATTTCCAAGAAAATGTGTGAGAGTGTGTTTATTTGAGTTGAGAGTGTGTTTTTTAGTATATTTTATAGTAGGATCTTAACAGGAGGGCTTGTAGAAACCTCCTTTTTCTCATATTTTCAAATGTCAAGCACTTTCTATGGTTAATCAACCATGAAAAAATATTAGTTTTTGACCATCCTTCCTTTTGCCAAATAAATATCCATGGAAGTGGCATTGGGGAAATCTCATATCCATAGGCTACCTTATATCCCTTCTTTGCCTGCTTCCTCCCCATACAGGTATATCCCTCTTAGAACCATCCTAAATCGGGTGTCTTTGGAGATGTCTCCATACTTTTTTGTTAGTTCCTTTGTCCCCCTCATTGGTCATTATCAAGGATATTTCCATTGTAGTAAGTATGACACATGTTGGTTTCATGATTTCATAGTGTAAGAGGTATTCCATCACCCTACCTTTTGGAGGTCTACTTTCCAACTCTCCATATCTGGGAATGTCTAAATAAATGGGTGGGATTGATTCCATGAATCCTCCCAAAAGAGAGCATCCTTTCCATCCCCTAACTACCAATATAGGTATGAATTTATTAACTCCTAGCCTACTTCCATTTTTCTCCATACTTTAGATCCCTCTCCTTTCACTTTGAGTCTTGGGATGTTTTTCTCAGCCACTCCTAGGTAATATTTGACTTGTAATAGTTTATTCCATAAGCCCCTAGTAGTTGTAATTCATCTCTAGTATAGCTTCCCTGCTAGTGCTTTACTAATTTGGGATGCTGATATTATCCTCAATCCTCCTTGGATTTTTGGTTGGCATATCTTCTCCCACCCAAATAGTGCTAATTTTTGCTCTCCCCATGCACTTGAACACAAAACATTTATTGTGTGTTTATCAATATCTTTTAGAATTTCCTTTGGAGCTTGAAGTATAGAAAATTTATAAACTAGGAGGCTTGTAGCAAAAATTTAATCATTGTAAACCTTATTCCCAAGCTTAGACATGTGTGTGTCTAGTTGCTCAACTTAGCTTGTAGTATTTCAATCAACCCTTTCCACTCATTGATTTTTGTTTTCTTTGCAGATAAAGGTAATCCTAAATACTGTATGGGTAAAGGAGTTTTCATGAAGTTCAAAAATTGTATAATTTTATCTCTTACCCTCTTTGTTGTATTGAAAAAAACTATTTGATAATTTTTCATTAAAAGTTTACCCAGTAGCTTGAGTATACCCATATAAAAATTATTTTATGTTTCTTACTATGAGGAGAATGGCTTAACTAATAAGAGTAGTATCATCCACAAATTGAAGGTGATTTATCTCAATATGAGAACTTATTTTCAGACCCCTTAGCCTCTCCTCTTATCTCCCTTTTTTAACAGTCTCCCTATACCCTCTGCATAAAGGATAAAAAGGTAAGGGGAAAGAGGGTCCCCTTACCTCATCCCACTTCCCACTATGAACATGGAAGAGGGACTACCATTTACCAAAACTAAGAATGATGTAGTTTGAGTACATGCTTTTATCCAATCTCTCCACCCCTCTACAAAGCCCATTTTTCTAAAATCCTTTGCATAAAGGACCAATCTACTTTATCATAGACTTTAGAAAATCTAATTTAATAACCATACCTAGGTGCTTTTGCTTTTACATTGTGTGTATCACCTCCTAGGCCACTACTATTCTATCTAGAATTTTTCTACCTTCAACAAAACCACCTTGCTCACTTGAAATCAAATTTGGTAAAAAAGGTTTTAACCTCTCTACCATAAGCTTTGTTAATATCTTGTATACTACATTACATAGTGAAATAGACCTATAATTATTAGTTATCTCACTAGGTTGTCCCTTAGGAATTAAAGTGATAAAAGTATGATTCAAGGATTTTAACATTTGCTTACTCTATCTGATTTTCTCCAGTGCCTCCACCACTGCTTGGCCCACAATTTATCAAAATATTTGATAAAATTCAATGGGAACCCATATGGTCCTAGGGTCTTTCCTGCTTGTATTTTTTGTATGATCTATGATGTTTCTTCCAAAGAAATTTCCTCTATTAATATTTTATTGTGTTCAAGTTTAACTAATTGTGGAATTTCTTCTAGTATCTTCTCTTGCCATGTCGCATTAAAAATTTTATTGCTACTGAAAAGAGTATGAAAGTACTGATTTACTATAGTTTTCATTTCACTTCCACTGGTTTTTTCCTGACCCATCACATCTGTAAGACCTGTAATTCTATTATGTTGTCTTCTAACTATTGTTTTCTTATGAAAGAAAACTATGTTTTGATCCCCTCCTTTAACCATGTAACTCTGGCTCTTTACCTCCAATATATCTCTTCTTATTCCTCCAAAGCCTCCTCTCTCCTACTAATTTATGCCTCATGTTGCAAAAAATCTTCCATAATAGTTTCTTGTCTTATCTCTTGAGCAATATTCTCCTTCTGATCCTTAATTTCATTCTTTTGGATTCTAGTGAGTTCCTTCTTGTGTTTACTCGACTCTTTTAGTTGGGTCCTTACATATTTTAGTTGTTTTTGGAGTTTTAATTGGGTTGTCCCAAATATTGGTTTTCCTAATTCCCACCATTCCTTTATGTGGTCCTCCAACTCCTCATATTTCAGCCACCATAGCTCAAATTTAAAATTTCTTGCAACTTTATGATTATCTTCTTCTATGGTAAGGCTTATTGGAAAATGATCCGAAGAAAGCTTGTCCATGACCCTCACTTGATGCTTGGTATGTAGAAATAATTACTCCCCCATGAAGAAATGATCTAAAAAATATTTGATTGTCTCCCCTTCCTTTCTTCTATTTTTCTAGGTCATGGAGATATCCATAGTTGGGATATCTATTAGAAATGACATGTTATTGCTGAAAAGAACCTATCCTTTTCGTCCAACATGGCTTTACCTCCTTGTTGTTCCTATATTCTAAGATTTGCATTGATGTCTCCTCCTTAATCCATTGGTCCTCCAGGTAGTTGTCTCTAAAAGTCTGGATGGCTTTCCATTGATCCCTTTGTAATTTGATTTTCTATGCTCCATAGAAATTAACTACAGTCCAGTGTTTTTCATTTTCCCTATTTTTTAATTGAACCATCAAAACCTCTCTCATGGAGACCCCCTATCACTAGGAATTTTGTGATTCTACATAGTGGTTAATTCCCCTGATTTTCCATGTGTCAATTGAGTAAGGATCTCTCCTTTGTGCCATATCCTCCTATTTGTTTTTTGTAAGTCTTCTCCTTGAATTTTGGTTTCCTATAACAAAATTATATTTGGAATCATATATATGATAATGTTTTCGACTACCTTTTATCTAGGATAGCTGCCTAAACCCCTCACATTACAAGTAATTAATATCATTGAGAATTGGGAAATATAAAATCAACCATTAATTTTACATTTCTATTCTAGCTCAAATTTATTTCAATTTCCTCCATATTTCCCTTATTTGACTTCCTCCCTACAGATTGATTCGGTTTTTGTTTCTTCTCCACTTGATGAATCCCTAACGTAGGGTGGTATTTTTTTTTATTTCCTTCTTTCATATCTATTTCCTAATTTAATACTATCCCTTGTTTTATTTCCCCTCCTATGGTCTCTCTCGTGGGTTGAATCTCCTCTTCCATGAGGGAGGTTGTGTTTGCTTCTACTCCTTGCTTTTTCCCTAACACTAGATTGGAGTATTATTCCTAATCAACTGGTATGACTTTTTGATCATCCTCCTCTAGTCCTTCCATTTAAAAACCCCCTCCTATTTCCAAGCTTCCCAGTTGTTTGAATATCTCATATATATTGTTTGTTCTTCTTGCTTTTTCTCCTTGTATTTGATTACTTTACTAATTTATTTTGTTTGACCTTTTGATTACTTTTTGGAAGCCCTCAGATTCTGTTAGGTATTTCCCTTCCATATGATTTACCGTTTGCTAAAGAGATTGGCCCATCATGTTAATATTTGCTTTCATCCCCTTTTGTTCAAATTGATGATCCTTAACTATTGGGCACATTCTAGCCAAATGTCCATGAGCACGGCACACCCAACATATGAATGGAATAGCCTCATAATCTAGTTGTTGGCACCAGACAAAATCCCCTATTTTTTTGTCTATCTCTATTGGAAGAGGTTTATTGAGCTCAATTTCTACACAAACCCTAGCAAACATTACTGATCCTCCTAAAATTGTTTCTCTTGATCTACCTTGATAATGACCTAGTAAGTTGCATATTGCCTAAAGTACCTCCTCTTTCTAAAATTCAAGTGGAAGGGCAAATAATCTTACCCATATTGGTACTGCAATCAGTTCCACCCTTAGGTCGAATTCCATATTCAATGGTTGTAGGAATAGTATCATTGGCCTATGATGATATGACCGTCTCTTAAATACTTTTTTTTGGTCTGCCATTGATGTGAACTCTATAGAAAAATACCCATTTGGGAGAGTTAAAATTTTCTATTCTCCTTCCAGATGCCATTTTTTCCTTATCCACATGTGGAGGAAGTGCACAGACGGTCTGAAACCCACGAATTTACCTATTAGGTTGTGTTTCATCTTATAAACTATATATTTAGCTATCCAGTCCTCTACTATTTTTAATACTAGTATTTATTTTGACTGTGGTAAAAATCTATTCACTCTTCCAAGAAAATAATCCTCCTTTTATCACTTTCCCATGGCATTTTTGATTTTCCCTGCTTGTGTTTGATAGTCATTGAAGCTATCTTGGGTTCCACATAGCTTATCTCAGTATAAGATTCCCCGTTTTAGAGGATTTGGTACCAAAGTACCTATGATCCCCATTTTGAGACATGATCTTTAGAGTTAAAGACCCTCCAACAAGATTGATCCTCTATGATGGTGTTTTTTGCATGAAAATGTTCTCTAGGCCTCTACCCTAGCCTCTAAAACCCTAGTTTGATCATTTGTTTATTATAAGTTAAAATACCATTAAAAAGAGTTTAAAATTTGAAAACTTATGTTATCCTTTAGTTAACAAATGTTAAATATTTAAAATATTTAAAATTTAAGGTGGGGTGGGATCAATCGGTGATCAAGAAGGCCGACGGCCTAGGGAAGGCACCTCCATTGCACGTTGGGAGGGGGCGTTGCCTAGCATCTCCCATTGTGGAGAGTGCACGTCATAATTTATGACAGGAGGCTCACGTGTATCTACATTAATTATATATATATATATATATATATATATATATATATATATATATATATATATATATATATTCATATTCAAAATTTTAAAAATATTTATGTTTTGATGAAAACAACACAACGATTAGGACTTTGGTTTTTTTTTTAAAGGTCTAAATGGTTTGAGCTTTGATTCCTATCTATTATAACATTTAAAATATTCCACAATTTACACAAGCGATATAAGAACAACTTTTTCAATCTATATTTGAACCATAGAAAATAATGAGTTGCCAAGACTTGTCAAGCTAAATCTATGATTGTCAAGCTAAATCTATGATTGGCATTTCTTTATAATATTGCTTCATTATTTTATTATTTGTCATATATATTTTGAAGATGTGTTTTTTAATAAATTATGTGTGTTTTTTATTGGGATCGTTTTTATTAAAAAATAAAACATTATATTATTTTTATTATATTTTTATCGAGTTAATTAAACTATATTCAACTTAAGTTTTTATCGAATATGTTTTTTATTTGTCTTTCTATCAAAGATGTTCACCACATTTTAAAACTGCTAAAATTCCACAATCAACTCTTTTATATCATTCTTATTAAAAGATAAAATCTCACTTATACAAATCCTTTCCAAAGTTTAAATTTTGTAAGATGAAATTTGAAACCAAAAATAACTAAAATATTTGTTTTTAAGATTTCCTATCTATAAATATCTTGAAATTTTCTTTAATATTTATTTAGGGTTTAGGGTTCTTATTCATACCCCTAATATACTATCGTATTATTTTCATTGTTATTTTTTTTTTGTTTTTTTTTTTGGATTCCCTTCTTTTTAACATTTGTAATATGTGCTTTTGTTTAATATTTTCTTCATTTCCACCAATAATTTTTCATTATTTTTCAAAATTATAAGTTGATATAAAAATCTAAAAAAACTAATCTAAGAACATTTTCATGGTGATTTCATGTGTACTCATAAGTTCTTCCAAAAATAAATTTATAAAATACTGGCTACAATACTTTAATTATTTTTAATTATATAATTTTATTCTACTAAATTCAAACAGCAAATCTTAAACCTCCTTAACTCTTAGTCCAAAGACATACAAGTATTAATGTGGAACCAAATTCCAATCATAAAATATGTCACTAGACTCACATCATAATATATTACTAGACTCACATCATCACATAAACTGGACCGCATATATTATATCCCTAGACTCACATCATCACATAAACCGGGTATTAATGTGGAATGCAATTCCAATTTCATAAAATATGTCACCAGACTCACATCATGACATAAACCAAATAAAATATATCACTAGACTCACATCATCATAAACCAAATATAATATGTATCACTAGACTTGCATCATCACATAAACTGAATATAATATATCACTAGACTCACATCATCACATAAACGGGATATGTGATTATTAAAGTTGATTATGCACGTCCGCTAACTTAGAGGTCAGTGGACAATTTGAAGGAAGGATAAGCATAAAGGTTATTTTTTCTAGGCATGGTGGCTCCAAACTCCTCGGTCATATCGAGGTCCGCAGGATTCCCCTCAATTCTCCAGTGAAAGCAGTGCAAGAACTGAGCCAGCACAAGCGCCATCTGCCCCATGGCCATCTGAGCCCCGGGGCACCTCCTCCTCCCCGCCCCGAAGGGAAGCATATCGAATTCCTGCCCTTTCATGATATCGATGCTCTTCCCGATGAATCTCTCGGGCTTGAATTCCAGGGCATCCTCCCACACCGTTGGGTCCCTCGCAATCGCCCACGCGTTAACGAAGAGCTTCGTCTTCGCAGGAATAACGTAGGACCCCACGGTGCAGGCTTCCGTGGACTCGTGCGGTAGCAGCAATGGCCCCGGCAGATAGAGGCGCAGGGTCTCCTTGAGCACGCATTGCAGGTACTCCATGCCAGCCAGGTCCGATTCGTTCACCATGCGATGTTTGCCTACTATGCTCTCCATTTCTTCCTGCACCTTTTTGGCCACGCGGGGGTTTTGCAGCAGCGCGCTCATCGCCCATTCTAATGTTGTGGCCATAGTCTCCATTCCGCCAATGAACAGATCCTGTAATTAAATCACAGAACTAGCTAAACTCACATGGTACATTATTTTGATGAATACAGGAAGAATATTAAAAAACAAAAGACATAATTTCAATCACAAGGACCTTTACTGAAGTTGGGAGATACATACAAAAACAATTGCCTTGATATTTTCTCTGGTAATTTCCATCTCCATGGTCTGGTTCTTCGCCAGTTCCAGCAGCACGTCAACAATGTCGTTGCTCCTTTTGCTTTCCCCGTCCGACTCCCCACGTTGAACATGTTCGTCGATGATCCTTTCCATCACTCTGTCGAAGAAGTTGTGCGCCCTTCTCAACCTGCGCTTGATGCCCTGCAGATCGAGCCAGTCGATGTAAGGAATGAAGTCTCCCACGTTGAAATCCCCAATTGTGCTCGTGACCTCGTGCACCATTTGGCTGATCTCCTTGCCGGGCCCGGCCACGTCGTCGTCGGAATACTTGGTCCCCGTCAGCATCTGCCAAATCACAGCAGACGTAATACCATATATGCTCTTGCTCACGTTTACCTCAATTTTCCCGTGCTTGCTCTTCTCCCACACCGATCTCATGGCCAGAGACACCTCTTCCTCGCGAATGGATCTGAAGGTCTCCAACCTCTTGGCGCTCAGCAGCTCTATCACGCATATCTTCCTCATGTGCCTCCAGTACGGCCCATACGGCGCCATGCCGAGATTCTTGTAGTTATAAGCTATCAATTCTCCGGCGGCCAACGCCGGGCGGTTTGCGAAGGCGAGGTCGTGGGTCTTCAGAAACTCTTTGGCCATGTCGGAAGAGGAGACCACCACGGCGGGACATGAACCCAATCTCAGAAACATGATGGCTCCGTATTTCTTGGAAAGTTCGTAGAGAGCCCGGTGCGGAAGCCTTCCTAGCTGGTGGAGATTTCCGATGATGGGCCATGGAGAGGGTCCGGGGGGCAGTTTGGAATTCCTCCTGAAGAGGTAGAAAAGCGAGAACAAGATCAAAAAGAAGAGTACCAGAACTGAAACTGCATCCGATTTTGGAAATAAATTTTCAAACAACTCCATATTCGGACTGTAATGGGGCTGCCTTCGATTGCCTTTGGCCCAGATATAATTAAAGGCCTATACTATCCAAATTGTCCAAAGACTGCTTATAAATTCGGCGGTTGTCAAGACAATAAATATTTAAATTCGGCGAAATAGTGTCGTTCGTGGACTTTACGAACGAGACAAGGTCGGAATCATTTTACTTCTGTGTTGAAAAAGGACAAATCCAGAGATATTCCGCGTTACGTGCTTTGTAAAGACAAAAAGAAAGAAGATTCCGCGTTCTATCATCATCGGTAAAGACAAAAAGAATATTGCGCGTTCAATCATTAGCTCAATCATCATCGCTAAATACAACTATTTTAATTAGTAGTTGGACAGGTTTAAAAATGAAACGTGACTAATTTAAATTAAAGAAATACCTCCTAAATTTTATATTAAATATATCATTTGTTGCACTAGATTTTTAGAAGGTTAAACTAACCAATCAACCTCCTCAGCTAACAGCAGTCTAATTTCAACCAGTCAAACTTAAGTCAACCAGTTAAACTTTAAACAGGTCAAACTAAAAAAAATCAACAAGCCAATTCATACCTTAACCGGTCAAAATCAATCTCCGCCAGGTCCTAGCATCTGGCGCCCTAGGCCCCGCGACTACGCTAGCATGACCACTATCGTGTGGTCTACACTAGATTTTTCAAAATGAAAAAAATATATCTCTAAAACCTTGCTTTGATAGATACCATTTACTACACCAGACTTCAACAAGCCCTTTAATTGTTCATAACAAAGCAAGAGGAGATCTATTGCATGCTGAGGGCACAAAATTATGGAATTTAACTTATTTGAAGAGAAATTACAAGAGATGGAACTAATTGCTAAATGAACTAGAAGACTGCACTTTTTTTTTTTTTTTTTTTTTTTTTAAAGTTTACGAAAGGGAGGGTAAATATATGTATTTATTTTATATAATTATTTAAATTAATATAAGATAAACTGAACAACGTATCTTTTTCAAATATAATTAATATATTTATTTTATATAATTATTTGAATTAATGTTAAGGTGTTGGAGAGGTAGGTTCCCCATCTGTAGCCTATGTTTTTCTTAAATTTTGGCTAAAAATGAACAAAAATGAAGAAATAAAGGAAAATGAACAATCACTTAGGCTAGTTAGGAAGCAACTAGGACAACATAGAAAATGTCATGAGGACTAGGTGGTGGGATCCACAAAACACAATTAAAAACTACCTAAAATATGTCCTAGGAAGCAAGAAAATCGAGGAAGGCTACGATTGCAATTTTCAAAAAAGTGTTAATCAAGGTCAAACCAAATAGTTTTGAAAACTGCAAAAAAATGACAATCAATGTCCAAAGGGGTGATCACACAAAATGGGGTGACCATGGTCATCATAAAAGAAATGGGAAATCATGATCAAAACTTATAATAGTGCAAAAGGTAATGATTAGTATCACATGCTAAAAGAGAGTGATTGTGGGCCTATTGAGCCATGGGTGATCTTGATCCCTACCAATGATTGTGGTTAAATTTAACAATCATGGTCATTTTTTTAGTAACATGTACATATGACTTGATAGGGCAAGGTAGGACAAGTTACGGGTCAAGGACAAGGCTAAGATTAACAAGATGCCAAGGTCAACACTAGCAAAGTTGTTAAGGTCAATAGGCGAGGAGATGACTTATGATGATGCAAGGGGATTTTCGAGATGCAGGAGAGGCTAAGGTAGTGGATGACACCCCAAGTAAAAGCAAAGTTATGTCAGGTCTAATCGAATTAGGTAGTAGATATGTCATACATATACTCACACTAGTCACTATATTATGTATGCATGTAAGAGCACAATGACTAACACATTATTATGAAGGCCCACACTAGACGAGGTCATTACGATGACCATGGCCTTGGAGGATGTATTTTTCATCACAAGCCTAAAATTCATTAGACATACTCACCATATTGGTAGCATAGAGGAGATTATAATTTGGATGATAGAGTGGGCCACTATAGAGAGAAGGCTAGACTAGTAGAGGACCATTATGCTAGAGCACATCTAATCAACCACAACCATTTATTTTGCATGACATGTAAGTATCCTCCTATTGATTATTTATTTTTTCTATCACAAGGCCATAAAAATGATTCAAACTTTATTAAGTTAACCATTGTATGTAGCCATGGAGGAGTGATAGACTGGACTAGAGATGGGGTTTACCTAGGGATGACTTTATTGAAGATCCTATATCATGATTTGTATCGCATCTAAGACCATCAATATCATACCACTAGCCTGATATTCATACTATATGTATGGATTTATAAAAATTTAGTGATGCATAGACCCTTAGGATTCCCCACAATGTAGCACAAGGGAAAATTCAAGCGAGGAAGTGGGAGCATATAATAGGGATAACATAACCACAAATATCATCCTTATATTAGATTCCTTAGGGCCAAATCATTTGGACCTCCTATCGCTACTTGTGGTAGAGTGATCAGTGGGATTTACAATAGATAGGAAGGATGAGTAGGTGATCATGGCCTACGATCACTGGTCAAAGATCATTAAATATCATATGGTAGAGAGGGTCTCAAGACAATTTAAGAATATATATTGTTGTAAGTAGGTAACAAACAATGCAAGTAGACGACCACCAACACTAGATCACCATCAATTGAGGAGGGAACCACAAGGAGATATTATGACACAATGTCCAAAGGGGCCTTGGAGATTCATCATCATTAGTCCACTTCATAGTATCCCAACTAGTGTGTCACCCATGGATATCTTGAGTAGCAATGAGAAGTATCTAGGGAAGGAGGAGGCGTTGATGGAATATGCCACACTTGAGGGGGCTATGGTCAAGGAGGAGGTATCCAAGGAGACTACACCAAAGGAGGAAGAAGGCTTAGAGAAAGAGATGGCCATAGATAAGACCTATCTTTGCAAGATCAAGGTAGATGCCACAAACCTTCAATCTCCTTCCTTTATGGCGGATGATTCCACCTGGTAGCCAAGCAACCTAGGTAAAAATATTCTTATCCTTATATAACATAGTATGATTTTGTTGATTGTGATATTAAACATCATTAGAGTTAGTTTTTTATGATTTATTTATGATGATGTATCTAATTATTGCCTTCTTCTTTCTAATTGTAGAGACTTTCTAGGAGTGGAATAAGTTGGTTGATAGATTACATTGGGTCACCCTAGGAGGAGTCCTATATTTTAATATCCTACCATGGGTATCACCATCATAGGCTAAATCATTAGAGAGGGTTGCCATCCTATATGGTATAGCTCATTAGCTTGATGTTATTTTGACCAAAGTGCCAATAGAAAACCACATGGACTACCAACTCCATGAGAGGGAGTTAGAGCTTCTACTTTGAGAAGAGGTCGTTGAGAGGGAGTATGCATTACAACCAGTAGGTGACCTAGACACAATTAAAATTGGTATGGACACATGGATATTTGGAAAGGTTCAAGATATTTATATCATATCAATATGTATAATCACTCTTAGACCACAACATAGGTGTCCAACATATGGTTAGAGGTACACAAGGGTTGATTTTGTAGCCATAATCCTTGTTTGTATTATATCATTCTTTGTAGCCACTATGGAATATGTAGTAGTATGTATATAGGATTATTTGGGTGATAGAGCTATGTACTTGGGATACAAGGTAGCTTAGGATGATGTCACTTAGTGCCCCATGTACTATATTTTACCTTGATGTATTTTTAATTTTGATGATATATATGATATTTTATCTTCATTATAATATCTCCATTGTTTATATTTGTATGACTTTGATTCTTATATTTCTATAACATTTGATGGTATGCATGTTTATGTATAACACATACTTAGGATTTGTGTAGCATTTGATAATATCATTTCTAATTATGCATGTAATATTCAAGTAGCATTCAATTTTATGTATCAAAGAGATAACACATATGATTTGTGTAACATTCAATGAAATGCTTTATGAAATTTAATTGATATAGAGCATAATATTTGGGTAGCATTTAATGATATGATATTTATGCACTGCCTCCCTCTAGTATTATCCATACAAGAGGTGATGTACCAATCATACATACCACTATAATAGGTAGACCACATGTAATATCTAACAAGTACCCTAAGTATCAATAAACATACTTATCACTATAGTAAGGTCTACTACAAGAATCTAACTCAATCCATGTACATACACAAATATCTATCCTCTAATCCCAAAATAAACTATAAAATAGGTATATATGAACACTATGATATTCAATCATGTCCACCCACTACTATGTGGTAGCCTAAGAGATGCAGACTTATGTCATGAATGGTATGCAACTATATATCCCTAATCAAACTCATATCCTATTTATAATGATGAATACATTACTCAGTAAGGCACAACCACCATGATAGAGATAAGCAATATAAGGTCAAGAAACAGAGAGCTAGATATGCATTGCATCTCATCCCAAGGGAGGAATATCCCGTAGAAGGGAAATTCATCATGGACCTACTAAAATTTAGTTTCACCATTACAATATATAATCAAGCACATTGTTCAACATGACACACTTACCACTACAATCAAACACCAAAAATGACTGATTATTTGGATAGGTTGAAAGTTGTTTATTGCATGAAATTTTAAAGTGAATGTTGCCTTGGTGTTCCAACCACATACCATATAGGGTATATCATAGGTTGAACAAAGGTGATTGATTTATGGAAATTAAAATAGGGTACTAAAATAAACAATAGAGAATAATTCAAAGGCATCATGGTGCCCTTTACTAGCAAGAGTGACACCATAACAAAGGAAGGTAAAAAAAGCACAAACAAAGTTACCAGTAATAAATACCAAATAAATGGATAAAAAATACCAAGAAATAAGAAAACAAATAAATAAATTAAATATATATATAAAACAAACCTAAATGACCAAGAAAGCCAAAACTATCAAAAGAAATTAAAAAACAAGATGATCGGGATCACCACTTAATGAGGTAATCAATATTATGAGAGAAAGAGATACTATAAAGCACATGCAAATATGCTAAACCAAATAATATAAATACCAACACTCATCAATAGGCATTCAAAGGAGTCAAAGTGAAAATCAAGGCATCAAAGTCAATAGGTAAACCAAGAAAACACAGACTGTACAAATGGATCAAAAGGGGGCTATGCATAAAATCACTTGATATGCATGGAACTGGTGGTTTTATATACCCAAATACATCAATTATTTGTAATTTCAGTGGCTTGAACCCAAATAACTTCTTGATAGTATATGGCCAAAGTAATTTCTATATAAACTCTTCTTATGCACAATATCAAACTTGAAGACAAGATCCCCAAATTTGAAATCATAGTGAAATACTTTCTTAGTATATGTTTTCATAACACGACTCTTATAGGGTCTATTATTCTCAAAATAACATATTTTCCTCTCATAAAGAGTAGTATATTTGGTAAGGTGATATTTCCAATACTCTTGATGGTACTTGTTAGGATCTCACTATTAATAATAAGCACACTCACACAAAATCCTAAAAAATAACTCAAATACATAAAATAACTCAATAACACTATGCAAAAATCAAATGCAAAAATGGAACAATCTCACAATAACACAGAATCATAGGCCTCTTTGAGGGGGCAACCTCCTTCAATATTTCATTAGCTTGCAAAATATGAATTCGTACATGGCTTCATATCTTTTAAAGAAAAAATTCATGCAATCCTACCTAAAGGCTCAAGAGTTGGCTTACATGCAAAATGCCACTCGAGCTAGAATATCCTACCTACCATCGGTTACAATCTTGATAAAAATATATACATGAGATGGCTCCACTTGGCTAGGAATCCTACTTGCCACATACATTATAAAGTATTACAAAATAATATCATAATGGGATCCCCACATTGGAAGTGGGTCATTACATAAGTAAATGAAAATTACAAAATGGCATTAGGATAGGATCCTAACATGTCCTTCCCCTTCGAAAAGCTTTATCCTCAAAGCTGAAAATGAGGGAACTGGTGCTGGAGCTAATGAATAGACTCCCATGTAGCATCTTTTGGTTGGAGCCCAAACCACTAAACAAGAACTTCTATGATGGTACAATTACAAATAGTGTGGGTTCGACAATCCAATAATTGTTCAGGTTCGAGTAATATGGATCCTTGTTCATCCAATTTTGGTAATGTTGACTGAACTTGTACCTGTGTGCCCACAACTTTTTTAAGATAGGAAACATGGAAAAAGATCTTGGAGGTGGGTGGAAGAGCCAATTTGTAAGCAGTGGAACCAATTCGTTGAAGTACTTGGTAGGGTCCATAGTATTTTACAGCAAGTTTTTGGCATTGACAGAGTTGTAGAGATGATTATTTGTACGACTACAAACGAAGGAATATCATATCACACATAAAATCTACACTCAGAATGATGTTGGTCAACCTGTTATCGCATCCGATTTTGGGCCATGTTCAAATTCTGCTTTAGGTAGCAAAGAACATCGGTATGTTGGTTGAGAGTAGTGTCGACGAACTGGATCTTGAAGTTGCTTGGGACGTATGAAGAAGATGTGAGTGGAGGGTACCCATAAACGACCTAAAAATGGGTAAGTTTGGTTGTTGTATGATAATAAGTGTTGTACCACCATTCGGCCAAAGGAAACCACTTTACCCACTGAGTAGGATGATCGGATGCAAAGCAATAAAGATAGGTCTCCAAAAATTTGTTGACAATCTCAGTTTGATCACCCATTTGCAAATGATAGGATGAAGTCATTTTGAGATGATTTCCCTAAAACTTAAACTATTCTTATCAGAAATGACTAGTGAAGGTTGGGTCTCGATCAGACACAATGGAGGTGGGCATACCATGAAGGCAAAAAATAGAATTGAGAAATATTTGGGCAACGGTGGAGGTCATGTAAGGATGGCGAAGGGAACAAAAATGAGCATACTTTGAAAGGCGATCCACTACCATGAGAATAATAAACTTACTACCAAATTTAGGTAACCCTTCTATAAAATACATGGAAATATCAATCCAAACCTGATTTGGAATGGGCAAGGGTTGAAGAGTACCCGAAGAACGTATTGTTTCACCTTCCATCCATTAGCAGGTATCACAAGCTGATATAAAATCGTGGATGTCCTATTTCATATCTTTCCAGAACAATGTGTGCTTGAGGCATTCATATGTTTTAATAAATCTTGAATGGCCAGTAGAGGGAGCAGTATGTAGTTCCTTCATGAAAAGCTCACATAGTGGGGATGTGCAAGGAAGAACAAGGCATTGGTGATAACGCGGGTCATGGCCATCCCAATTGTATCTGGGGAATGAAGTAGGATCATCATGGAGTGAGGCCACCAAGGATTTCAAGTATGCATCCTAAAGTACCTCCTATCGTAAGGAATCTATCCATTGAGGAAAAGGTGAGGAAATGACACATACCATACTAAGAGCCTCAAACTGGTGAGAGATAGAATCATCCACCAGATTATCTTTGCCCTTTTTATAGGTGATATCATAATCATATCCCATGAGTTTAGAAAGCCATTTTTGGTATTCTAGTGTAGCAACTTGTTGTTCCAAGAAGTATTTGAGACTATGATGGTCTGTTTTAATGGAGAAATGGTGTCCAATGAGATATGGTCACCAATGGGTTACGATATGTAATATGGCCAACATCTCCTTGGCATATGCATATTTTCACAAGTTACGATCATAGATTGCCTCACTAGTGAAATCCAAGGGTCTCCCTTCCTGCATCACCACAACCCCGATGCCACGATTGGAATTATCACTTTCAATGACGAAAGGCTTGGAAAAATAAGGTATGGCCAAAACTGGTGTTGTGGTCATATCATGCTTTAATTTGAGGAAGACTTGGTCAGTGGGTCCCGTACAAGTAAAATAGTCCTTTAAAATGGATGTGAGGGGGATTGCTATTTTACCATAATCATGAACAAATTTGTGGTAGTAACCTGTAAGACCTAAGAATACCTAAAGTCCCTTGAGAGTGCAAGGTTTTGGCTAGTCTTGAACTGCCTCAATATTCTTGGGGTTGACCTTGATGCCATCTTTGGAGATAATGTGTCATAGATACTCCACTTCAGTCAGACCAAGGGAACATTTGGACTGAATAACAAAAAGTTGATGTTGTGCCAGCAATTGTAACGTCTGATCCACATGGATAAGGTGTTCTTCCCATGATCGACTATAAACCAAGATATCATCAAAGAAAACCAGGATGAACTTTCGTAGGAGAGGGTGAAAGATGTTGTTCATCATGCTTTGAAATGTGGAAGGAGCATTTTTTAGACCGAAAGAAATTACCAAGAACTCATAGTGACCTTCATGAGTACGAAATGCAGTTTTGGGGATATCCTCATCCTTGAGCCTGATTTGATGTTAGCCATAACAAAGGTCTAACTTGAAGAAGTACATAGCTCCATGTAATTCATCCATCAATTCATCCACTACCAAAATAGGGAATTTATCCTTGATGGTAATTTTTTGAGCTCACGATAGTATATACATAATCGTCACGAGCCATATTTCTTGCGAAATAGTAAAACTTGAGAAGAGTAAGGGCTGGTACTCAGTCAAATGACACAAAATTTGAGAAATTCTTGTACCATCTACTCAATTTCAGACTTGAGAGCATAAGGATACCGATACGGTGTGATGTTGGGTGGTGCATTACCTGGTAGTAGTGGAATAGCCTAGTCATGTGAGCGACGAGGCGACAGGGTAGTTGATTATGAAAAAACACCATCATGCTTGGTCAGAACAAGTTGCAAATCTATTGGAATTTGATCCACTATGGAAATTCTTGGTTGAATTGAAAATATTTGTGCAATGACCCCTCGGGATGACTTTTTAAACAATTTCTCCATACGATTGGAACTGATAATTTGTGAAGGGCCTATTTTGGCATCATGGAGGGTGTGTGTTTGTCCATGTTGTGAAAACTGCATCCATAGTTTTGTAAAGTTCCAGTTGATAGTGCCCAAGGTGCTCAAACATTGGGATCCCAACACAATGTCACATCCTCTCAATTTGAGGGAAAAAATGTCTTGGTTGAGTTCATAATCCCCAATATTTATTTTAACATTGTGACATTTACCTTTACAAGGTAAAGTGCCTCCATTTTCCACCATGAATTCAAAGGAATTGCATGTGTGTATATAGAAATTATCTTGCTTAGAAACTTGAGGATCAATAAAGTTGTGTGTACTGCCTGAATAAAAAATAATAGTAAGACGTTGGCCTTTGAAAAAACACACAACTTTCATGGTTTGTGGAGTGGTAACCTGATGCAGGAGCATCCGGCAACATCAGATGCAGAGGCGTCCAGTTGTGGGAAAGCCAGTGCTAAAGAGTCGGCCAAGGAAGAAGAAGCAGAAGGCAAGGAGGAAGTTCACAATAGAAACTATCGTGATTTCGTGACGTCGCAAAATCGCGACAGTTTTTAGGAGAGAGAAAAAGCCGCAAAAGGGGTCGTGATTTCGTGACATGTCACGAAATTGTGACCCACGATTTCGCTATAGCAGCAGCGAGGCGGAGGTAGAGGCAGGAGTTTGTCATGAAATCATGACGTCGCAATATCACGACGTCATGAAATCGTGACAGCAGGGCAGCAGCGGAGCAGAGCAGTGGGAGTTGTCACGATTTCGTGACATGTCACGAAATCGCGACCATCGCGAAATCGTAACACAGGTGGCGTAGAAGACTTGGCATTTGGAGGGAGTCGTGATTTTGCGACATGTCACGAAATCGGGACAAGGAGCAGGTAGCAGAGTGGAAGCAGCGGAAGTGTCATGATTTTGTGACACGTCACGAAATCGTGACTGTCATGAAATCATGACCAGAACAGGTGAACGAGGGGCAGTTGACGGCAGAGGTCGCGATATCGCGACAAGTTTCTAATAGGAGGAGCGAGCGGCAAAATGGTCGCGATATCGCGACGTCGCAATATTGCGACAATTTTTCCGCTCTCCTCCTCTTAGAAACTTGTCGCGATATCGCGACAAAAATGAGAAAAGAGAGCAGGGAGGCAGAAACGTCGCGATATCGCGACATGTCGCGATATCACGACGGAGAGAGAAAAAGGCGTGGGAGAAGAAGGAAATGGCCACACGGATGGTCACGCGCACGAAAAAATAGGATGACACGTGGCACAATGTGCAGTCAAAGCGGGGGATTACCCAGGAGCGCGGGAGACGAAAAGGATGGGTGCGTAGGGTTTTCTGACGGATTTAGCAGTGACAGGGACCATGCGGAGAGGGATCTTTAATCGGGTTGGTGTCCCGGTTTTTGTGTGAATGTAATTTGTAATTACTAGGGTTGGTGAATCCATTTAGGTGGGAGTTGATGCTTCAGAGGGTCGGGGCCTCTATAAAAACCTAGTTTGTTGTATTTTTCGGGATGGTGGATTCGGGTAAGATTGCACGCAGAGTGTGAGTGAGGAAGAACCAAGCCGAGCGCTGGTTAATGTAAGCCTACGGGCTGTTTGCATGTAATTTCCAGATTTTAATGAAGAAAGCTTCGAGTTGAGCAAGTGTTGATGTGTGTGTTTTACGTGTGATTTTCCCCGGGTCCCCATCAGTGGTATCAGAGCCAGTGATTCTGAGTGTGTAACAGATCACCGGACGTGAGGCAGTTACGCCAGGATCTGTGGAGGGTTCTAAGAGAGAGTGAGTTAAGATCCCGGGCGTGTTAGCAGATCGTCGGACGTGAGGCAGCTACACCGGATCGTTAAAGCTTGTGAGAAAAGCAAAGAAAGAAAAATGCATTCTCGAAGAAGACGGGACAGCAAAGAAGATATGGTGACGAAAGAAGAATACATAGCCTTGCAAAAATAGTTGAAGGCCCTACAAAAGGAATGGCTCGCAATAAAGTTGCGGGAGCAAGAAGAGCGGCAAAGAAGGCGGGAAGAAAGATAGAGAAAGAAAGAGGAGAAGTTGAAGAAGGCTGCAGGAGAGTGCAGCGTACCAGGACCTGCCCGTAAGTAGGCATAGATTTTTCTGTGCAAAGGGAGGAGTTGAAGCTGGCTGCAGCAAAAGTTTGCAGCAATGAGGAAATCTGTCCGGTAGAAGACAGAAGTTGTGTGGACCGAGAGACGGGGTTAGAACAGTCTGCTGAGGCAGAGAAAATTTTGGAAGTGTTATCGGAGGCAGCAACCGGACCAAGCATAAGTGAAGATCACTTCTCCACTTACCCCGGGTGTCTGATGCAGGAGCATCCGACAGCATCAGATGCAGAGGCGTCCAGTTGCGGGAAAGCCAGTGCTGAAGAGTCGGCCAAGGAAGAAGAAGCAGAAGGCAAGGAGGAAGTTCATAGCAAAAACTGTCATGATTTCGTGACGTGTGACAATTTTTAGGAGAGAGAAAAAGCCGCAAAAGGGGCCACGATTTCGTGACATGTCACAAAATCATGACCGTCGTGAAATCACGACAGCAGCAGTGAGGCAGAGGTAGAGGCAGGAGTTTGTCACGAAATTGTGACGTCGCGATATCACGACAATAGGGCAGCAGTGGAGCAGAGTAGTGGGAGTTGTCGTGATTTCGTGACATTTCACGAAATCGTGACCGTCGTAAAATTGTGACATAGGTGGCACAGAAGACTTGGCAGTTGGAGGGAGTCACGATTTCATGACATGTCACGAAATCGTGATCGTCACGAAATCGCGACAAGGAGCAGGCAGTAGAGTGGAAGCAGCGGAAGTGTCACGATTTCGTGACACGTCGTGAAATCGTGACTGTCGCAAAATCGTGACCAAAACAGGCGACGAGGGGCAGTTGAAGGCAGAGGTCACGATATCACGACCTGTCGTGATATCGTGACAAGTTTCTAAGAGGAGGAGCGAGCGGCAAAATGGTCGTGATATCGCGATAATTTCAGAGTCAATGGGCATTTAGCAGAATTGGTCGTGATATCACGACATGTCACGATATCACGACCAAAATGAGAAAAGAGAGTAGGGAGGCAGAAATGTCGCGATATCGTGACATGTCGCGATATCACGACGGAGAGAGAAAAAGGCATGGGAGAAGAAGGAAATGGCCACGCGGATGGTCACGTGCACGAAAAAAGAGGATGACACATGGCACAATGTGCAGTCAAAGCGAGGGATTACCTAGGAGTGCGGGAGACGAAAAGGATGGGCGCGTAGGGTTTTCTGACAGATTCAGCAGTGACAAGGACCGTGCGGAGAGGGGTCTTTAATCGGGTTGGTGTCCCGGTTTTTATGTGAATGTAATTTGTAATTACTCGGGTTGGTGAATCCATTTAGGTGGGAGTTGATGCTTCAGAGAGGGCGAGGCCTCTATAAAAACCCAATTTGTTGTATTTGTTAGGATGGTGGATTCGGGTAAGATTGCATGCAGAGTGTGAGTGAGGAAGAACCAAGCCGAGCGCTGGTTAATGTAAGCCTGTGGGCTGTTTGCATGTAATTTCTAGATTTTAATGAAGAAAGCTTCGAGTTGAGCAAGTGTTGATGTGTGTGTTTTACGTGTGATTTTCCCCGGGTCCCCATCATAACCCCGACAAGAACATGGACAAAAATAATTTCTTAAGGTTCTTAGGTTTCCTTCTCCTGTTGAGTTGGTGCTTTAGCTGTGTCACTCTCCTCATCACTATGGTCACTGCTATCGGGTTCCACTACATCTATTAAGAACAATCTCTTATTTGCACATATATGCCCCTTCACAAATTTTCATCACAATTATAGCATAGCCCATGGGCATGATGCACATCCATTTTAGTTATATTCAATCGCTTAGGAGTAGGAGGTTTATTATCAGTATTATTTTTGAATCGATGAGGAAAGGGAGGTCGAGCTTGAGAGAATCGCGGTGTCCGTTGTTGAGTTGAGAGTTTAGATTCGGCCAATCGGGATAAACTAATAGCATCCATCATGGTTTGTGGTTTAAACATCTTGACTTTAGCCTGGATATCATATTTCAACCCACTCACAAAACAACTCATAAAAAATTCCTCATTCAAACCCCTTGTTTTATTGGCCAATTTCTCAAATTGTGTTTGGTAATCACGCACTGAGGTAGTTTGTTTCAGCTTTCTCAATGCTCCTATAAAGTCTTCATAGTCACTACGACCAAATTTAGTGGGTTGTTGGGACTCAAAGTCCTCCCAAGATAGATCAAGGGTAGTGACTCGTAGCCATTGGAACCAATGTAAGGCTTCAGATTCTAAGTTGAAGGAAGCCATCTGAACTCGATGATATATAGGGATATTATGGAGTCTAAAGAATTGATCAACCCAACATAGCCACTCATCGACATCCTTTCCACTAAACTTTGGGAAATCTAGTTTAGGAATTTTGAAGATCGGATCGCGGTCATAGTGAGTGTCTTTAGTTCCCCTTATTCAGTATTTTGTTTCCCTTATTTGACCTCGTTCACATTTTTTAGCTTGGTGTTCAGATGTGAGAGTACCCCGCAATTGTGTCTCCACCTTTGTAAGTTGTTTTTCTAAGCGAATTCTAGTGGTATCCTGATCCGTTCAAAGATTTCGAATATCTTATCTTTTGGTGTGTTTTGTAGTGGTCAATTAGTCAAGGGCTTTTTGTATATCGACCAATATTGTGGTAATTTTTAACTCCTTTTGTCCATGAGTGTCGTTTGCCATTATGGATCCTCTTTTCCTCAGTTACTAAAAATAGATGTAGGAATTCAGGAGTTACTTGTTATTCTACACCAAAGACCCTTAGGGACTCACTAGTGAAATTTTAAGTCCAAGTGGAATAAATTACCTTAACATCGACTTGAAACCAATGAGGATATCATAAAAATTCAAGAAATTCAGTATATCTCCCATTGAGTGCTCGAATCAAACAGCCATCGAAGTGTACCCTATCCTAAAATCAGTGTTACAACCCATTTCCCAATCAAAAATTTGGATCAATTTGATTGACCGTTGAAAATTTATGGCCTTAGCAAGAAAAATAAAAAATTGTTATTTTTGGAAAATCGGTGCAAAATTTGACCAAGGGCTGCCAAGGACAATTTTGTTTGAAATAGAGTGTAGAATTATCTCGCTAAATTTTTGAGTCAATCTGAGCTCTATATGAATATATATATATATATATATATATATATATATATATATATATATATATATATATATATATATATATATATATATATATATATATATATATATATATATATATATATATATATGTTTTAATAAAATTTCAATGTTTGTTTTGTTGTTTCTAGTGTTGTCGGTTTTTGATTTGGAGTTACGGTTCAAAATTTAGGGTCTAGGATCAACTGTCTCTGACCCATAGTCTGCACCTTGACCACCCTATCACTATCCTGTCTCTTCCTATATCACCTGTATTGTAGTTACTAACACGGTTCTTGTCACTAACCCTAGGGATTCTCTAACACTGATAGTATTATTTTTGACACTAGAAGTCTGTAATTCTGGACTATTATGGAGGGATGAAATTGTCGACGTGACTATCTCTATTACTGACTAGACTATTTCTATCACTGTCCTGACTATTCTATTTCTGACCATAGGCTATTGCAGACACTTGTAAAATATGTCCTGATTGTTGGTGCATGCAAGTTTGTTTTCTATGATAAGGAATGCCTTCTTTGTATGCTCACTTTTGGGGTTATGAATGCATGTTAGCATAACAGGGATGGTGTTGATTTGCAGGTGGAAGTTATGTTTTTTTGAACTGGGGTATGCTAAGCAAGTGAGTATGTAATACCTATAGGCCTTCTGTTATACCGCAGTGATGAACAATAGTGCTCAAACCAATATTTCAGGCCACTACCCAAGGAGGATTCCATACATACCCTTAAGCACATTATCTGCCTCTTTGATAGTAAGGGAGGGTGATCATCTAGGATGCTATGTCCTATGGAGTATGGATAATACAAGGCTAAAAAGTGTCCTAATGAATAAAAGTTTGTTTAAACCTAGATTATCTCCTGATACACCCAAAGATGCGTGGGAGCTCAAGTCCATGCACAAGTGTTTTCTAAGGCCTGGGTATTGGAGCCTGATCGCCTCTCACTTCACTAGATGCTTTATTGGCTATCTAGATTAGCCAATAGCAAAAACTCCTTCAGGATATTTTAAAACCCTCGACATAGGATTTCTAACATACACAACTGCTAAAATAAAAACTATATTTTTTTGTGTTTTCTGGATTTTTGGTTGAAAAAAAAGACTGTATTTTTTCTTTGGATTTTTTTTAACAAAGAAAAAATAGAAACGAAAAACACATAAAAATTTATACCTAACAAGCATAATGTATGGAAAAAATTATCTCAGTTGTAGTAGAACTCGGCCCTAGAAAGCGCTCTGAATCCACTTGTTAGGATCTCACTATTAAAAATAAACACACTCACACAAAATACTGAAAAATAACTCAAATACATCAAATAACTCAATAACACTATGCAAAAATCAAATGCAAAAATGGAACAATCTCACAATAACATAGAATCGTAGGCCTCTTCGAGGGGGCAACCTCCTTCAATATTTCATTAGCTTGCAAAATGATGAATTCGTACATGGCTTCATATATTTTAAAGAAAAAATTCATGCAACCCTACCTAAAGGCTCAAGAGTTGGCTTACATGCAAAATGCCACTCGAGCTAGAATCTCCTACCTACCATCGGTTACAATCTTGATAAAAATAGTTACATGAGATGGCGCCACTTGGCTAGGAATCCATACTTGCCACATACATTACAAAGTATTACAAAATAATATCATAATGGGATCCCCACATTGGAAGTGGGTCATTACATAAGTAAATGAGAATTATAAAATGGCGTTAGGATAGGATCCTAACATGTCCTTCCCCTTCAAAAAGCTTTGTCCTCAAAGCTAAAAATGAGGGAACTAGTGTTAGAGCTGATGGAGAGACTCCCATGTAGCATATTCTGGCTGGAGCCCACACCATTGAACAAGAACTTCTGTGATGGTACGATTGCAGAGAGTGTGGGTTTGATGATCCAACAATTGTTTAGGTTTGAGTAATATGGACCCTTCTTCATCCAATTCTGGTAATGTTGACTGAACTTGTACCTATGTGCCCACAACTTTTTGAGAGAGGAAACATGGAAAATAGGATGGAGCTTGGAGGTGGGTGGAAGAGCCAATTTGTAAGTAGTGGAACCAATCCATTGAAGAACTTGGTAGGGTCCATAGTATTTTACAACAAGTTTCTAGCATCGACGGAGTTGTAGAGATGATTTTTTGTACGATTGCAAGTGAAGGAAGACCATATCACCCACATCAAAGCTACGCTCAGAATGATGTTGGTCAGCCTGTTGTCGCATCCAATTCTGGGCCATGTCCAAATTCTGCTTTAGCTGGTAGAGAACATCGGTATGTTGGCTAAGATTATTATCGATGACCTGGACCTTGGAGCTTCCTGGGATGTATGAAGAAGGCGTGAGTGGAGGGTGCCCATAAACGGCCTCAAAAGGGGTGATTTTGGTTGTTGTATGATAGGAAGTGTTGTACCACCATTCGGCCAAAGGAAGCCACTTCGCCCATTGAGTAGGATGATCTGATGCAAAGCAAAGAAGATAGGTCTCCAAACATTTGTTGATAATCTCAATTTGACCATCCATTTGCGGATGGTAGGCTGAACTCATTTTGAGTTGAGTTCCTACAACTTAAACAATTCTTGCCATAAATGACTAGTGAAGGTTGGGTCTCGATCGGACACAATGGAGGTGGGCATACCATGAAGGCAAAAAATAGAATCGAGAAATATTTGGGCAATGGTGGAGGTTGTGTAAGGATGGCCAAGGGAAAAAAATGAGCATACTTTGAAAGGTGATCCACTACCATGAGAATAATAGACTTACCACTATATTTAGGTAACCCTTCTATAAAATCCATGGAAATATCAGTCCAAACCTGATCTAGAATGGGCAAGGGTTGAAGAGTACCCAAAGAATGTACCATTTCACCTTTCATCCATTGGTAGGTATCACAAGATGCTACAAAATCATGGATGTCCTGTTTCATACCTTTCCAGAAGAATGTGTGCTTGAGGCGTTCATATGTTTTAAGAAATCCTGAATGGCCTACAGAGGGAGCAATATGTAGTTCCTTCATGAAAATCTCATGGAGTGGGGATGTGCGAGGAAGAACAAGGTGTTGGCAATAATGCAGGTCATGGCCATCCCAATTGTATCCTGGGAATGAAGTAGGATCATCATAGAGCGAGGCCACCAAAGCTTGCAAGTCTGCATCCTGAAGTACCTCCTATCGTAAGGAATCTATCCATTGAGGAACCGGTGAGGAAATGGCACATAACATACTGAGGGCCTCAAATTGGCGAGAGAGAGCATCAACCATAAGATTCTCTTTTCCCTTCTTATAGGTGATATCATAATCATATCCCATGAGTTTAGAAATCCATTTTTGTTATTTTGGGGTAGCAACCCATTGTTCCAAGAAGTATTTGAGACTTTGATGGTCTATTTTAATGGAGAAATGGCACCCAATGAGATATGGTCGCCAATGGATTACGATATGTAATATTGCCAACATCTCCTTGGCATATGTATATTTTCCCAAGTTACGATCAAAGAGTGCCTTACTAGTGAAAGCCAAGGGTCTCCCTTCCTACATCAACACGACCCTGATGCCACGACCGAAAGCATCACTTTCAATGACGAAAGGCTTGGAAAAATTTGGCATGGCTAAAATTGGTGTTGTGGTCATAGCATGCTTCAATTTGAGGAAGGCTTGGTCAGTGGACCCCATCCAAGTAAAAGAGTCCTTATTTAACATGGATGTGAGGGGGGCTTCTATTTTACCATAATTACGAATAAATTTGTGGTAGTAACCTATAAGCCCTAAGAATCCCCAAAGTCCCTTGAGAGTGTGAGGTTTTGGCCAGTCTTGAACTACTTGAATCTTCTTGGGGTCGACCTTGATGCCATATTTGGAGATAATGTGTCCTAGATACTCCACTTCAATCAGACCAAAGGAACACTTGGACCGCTTAGCAAAAAGTTGATGTTGTGCCAACAATTGTAATGTCTGATCCACATGGATAAGGTGTTCCTCCCATGAGTGGCTATAAACCAAGATATCATCAAAGAAAACCAGGATGAAATTTCATAGGAGAGGGCGAAAGATGTTGTTCATCAGGCTCTGAAATGTGGAAGGAGCATTTTTCAGACCAAATGGCATTACCAAGAACTCATAGTGACCTTCATGAGTACAAAATGCAGTTTTGGGAATATCCTCGTCCTTGAGCCTGATTTGATGGTAGCCAGAATGAAGGTCTAACTTGGAGAAGTACATAGCTCCATGTAATTCATCCAACAATTCATCCACTACCGGAATGGGGAATTTATCCTTGATGGTCATTTTTTTGAGCTCATGGTAGTCTATACACAATCACCATGAGCCATATTTCTTGAACTAGTAAAACTGGAGAAGAGTAAGGGTTGGTACTAGGTCGAATGACACCATATTTGAGCAATTCTTGTACCATCTACTCGATTTCAAACTTGAGAGCATGAGGATACCGATATGGTCTGATGTTGGGTGGTGCATTACCTGGTAGTAGTGGAATAGCATGGTCATGTGAGCAACGAGGCGATAGGGTAGTTGGTTCTAAAAAATGCCATCGTGCTTGGTTAGAACAAGTTGCAAATATGCTGGAATTTGATCCACTATGGAAGTGCTTGGTTGAATTGAAAATATTTGTGCAATGACCCCACGGGATGACTTTTTCAACAATTTCTCCATACGATTGGAACTGATAATTTGGGAAGGGCCTATTTTGGCACCATGGAGGGTGTGTGTTTGTCCATGTTGTGAAAACTGCATCCATAGTTCTACAAAGTTCCAAGAGATAGTGCCCAAGGTGCTCAACCATTGGGATCCCAACACAATGTCACATCCTCCCAATTGGAGGGAAAACATGTCTTGCTTGAGTTCATAATCCCCCATATTTATTTTAACATTGTGACATTTACCTTTACAAGGTAAAGTGCCTCCATTTGCCACCATGACTTCAAATGAATTGCATGTGTGTATATAGCAATTATCCTTCTTAGCAACTTGAGGATCAATAAAGTTGTGTGTACTTCCTGAATCAATAAGAATAGTAAGGTGTTGGCCTTTGAAAAAACCCACAACTTTCATGGTTTGTGGAGTGGTAACCTCGACAAGAGCATGGACAAAATTTTTTGCTTGAGGTTCTTGGGTTTCCTCTTCCTATTGAGTTGGTGCTTTAGCTGTGTCACTCTCCTCATCACTATGGTCATTGCTATCGGGTTCCTCTACATCTATTAAGAACAATCTCTTATTTGCACATCTATGCCCCTTCACAAATTTTTCATCACAATTATAACATAGCCCTTGGGCACGACGCGCATCCATTTCATATGTAGTCAATCGCTTAGGAGTAGGAGGTTTATTATCAGTATTATTTTGGAACCGAGGAGGAAAGGGAGGTCGAGCTTGAGAAAATCGCGATGTTCACCATTGAGTTGAGAGTTTAGATTCAGCCAATTAGGGTAAACTAATAGCCTCCATCATGGTTTGTGGTTTAAACATCTTGACTTCAGCCTGAAGATCATCTTTCAACCCACTAATGAAACAACTCATAAAAAATCCCTCATTCAAACCCCTTGTTTTATTGGCCAATTTCTCAAATTGTGTCTGGTAATCACGAACTGTGGTAGTTTGTTTCAACTTTGTCAATGCTCCTGTAAAGTCTTCATAGTCACTAGGGCCAAATCAGGTGAGTAGTTGGGACTCAAAGTCCTCCCAAGATAGATTAGGGGTAGTGGCTCGTAGCCATTGGAACCAATGTAAGGCTTCAGATTCTAAGTTGAAGGAAGCCATCTGAACTCGATGATATATAGGGACATTGTGGAGTCTAAAGAATTGATCAACCCGACATAACCACCCATCGACATCCTTTCCACTGAACTTTGGGAAATCCAATTTAGGCATTTTTAAGGTTGGATCATGGTCATAGTGAGTGTCTTGCATTTCCATTTATTCGGTCTTTTGTTTCCCTTCTTCGACCTCGTTCAAAGTTTTCAGCTTGGTGTTCAGATGTGAGAGTACCCTCCAATTGTGTCTCCACCTCTATAAGTTGTTTTTCTAAGCAAATTCTAGTGGTATCCTAATCCGTTCGGAGCTCTTGAATCTCTTCTCTTATGGTGTGGTTTGTAGTGGTCAAGTAGTCAAGGGATTTTTGCATATCGACCAATATTGTGGTAAGTTCTAACTCCTTTTGTCCATGAGTGTCGCTCGCCATTGTGGGCCCTCTTTTACTCAGTTACTAAAAATAGATGTGGGATTTCAGGAGTTACTATTTTTAGTAAGGGTCCAAAATTTAATTTGGAAAATGGGTTGCAACACTGATTTTAGGATAGGGTCCACTTCGGTGGTTGCTTGATCTAAGCGCTCAATGAGGAGATATACTGAATTTCTTGACTTTTTGTGATCTCCTAGTTGGTTGCAAGTCGATGTCAAGGTAATTTCTTCCACTTGGACTTAAAATTTCACCAGTGAGTCCTTGAGGGTCTTTGGTGTAGAATAACAAGTAGCTTCTATTCCCAAAAATTTGGATCAATTTGATTGACCATTGAAAAGTTATGGCCTTAGCAAGAAAAATAAAAAATTGTCATTTTTGGAAAATCGGTGCAAAATTTGACCAAGGGCTGCCAAGGACAATTTTTTCTGGAATAGAGTGTAGAATTATCTACTAAATTTTTGAGTCAATATGAGCTTTGTGTGAAGATATATCCCTATTTTAATAAAATTTCAATGTTCTTTTGTTATGTTGGTGTTGTCGGTTTCTGATTTGGAGTTACGGTTCAAAGGTTGGGGTTTGGGATCAACTGTCTCTGACCTATAGTCTGCACCTTGACCACCCTATCACTATCCTATCTCTTCCTCTGTCACTTGTACTACGGTTACTGACACGGTTCCTATTACTGACCCTAGGGATTCTCTGACATTGACAGTACTATTTCTAAAACTAGAGGTCTGTAATTCTGGACTGTTATAGAGGGCTATTATTGTCGACTTGACTATCTCTATTACTGACCAGACTATTTCTGTCACTGTCCTAACTATTCTGTCTCTGACCATGAGTTATTGTAGACACTTGCAAAATCTATCCTGATTTTTGGTGCATGCAAGTTTGTTTTATGTGATAAGGAATGCCTTCTTCGTATGCTCACTTTTGGGGTTGTGAATGCAGGATAACAGAACAGAGATGGTGTTGATTTATAGGTGGAAGTTATGTTTTGTAGAACTAGGGTACGCTAAGTAAAGGAGTATGTAATACCCATAGGCCCTCTGTTATACCACAGTGATGAACAATAGTGCTCGGACCAATATTTTAGGCCACTACCCAAGGAGGATTCCACACATACCCTTGAGCACACTATCTACCTCTTTGACAGTACGGGAGGGTGATCATCCGGGATGTTGTGTCCCATGGACTATGGATAATACAAGGCCAAAAAGCTTCCTACTGGATAAAATTTTGTTTAAACCTAGATTGTCTCTCGATACACCCGAAGATGCGTGGGAGCTCAAGTCCATGCGCGAGTGCTGTCTAAGGCCTGGGTATTGGAGCTTGATCACCCCTCACTTCACTAGACACTTTATGGGCTATCTAGCTTAGCCAATAACGACAACTTCTTCATGATATTTTAAAACCCCCGACATAGGGTTTCTAACCTACACAACTACTAAAAAAAGATTGTATTTTTTTTGTGTTTTTTGGTTTTTTGGTCGAAAAAATAGATTGTATTTTTTTTGGATTTTAATAAAAAAAAGGAATAATAGAAATGAAAAACACATAGAAAATTATACCTAACGAGTGGAATGGATGGCAAAAATCATCTCATTTATAGCAAAACTCGGCCTTAGAAAGCACTCTGATACCACTTGTTAGGATCTCACTATTAAAAATAAGCACACTCACACAAAATACTGAAAAATAACTCAAATACATCAAATAACTCAATAACACTATGCATAAATTAAATGCAGAAATGGAACAATCTCACAATAACATAGAATCATAGGCCTCTTCGAGGGGGCAACCTCCTTCAATATTTCATTAGCTTGCAAAAGGATGAATTCGTACATGGCTTCATATCTTTTAAATAAAAACTTCATGCAACCCTACCTAAAGGCTCAAGAGTTGGCTTACATGCAAAATGCCACTCGAGCTAGAATCTCCTACCTACCATCGGTTACAATCTTGATAAAAATGGTTACATGAGATGGTGCCACTTGGCTAGGCACCATACTTGCCACATACATTACAAAGTATTACAAAATAATATCATAATGGGATCCCCCACATTGGAAGTGGGTCATTACATAAGTAAATGAGAATTACAAAATGGCATTAGGATAGGATCCTAACATGTCCTTCCCCTTCGGAAAGCTTTGTCCTCAAAGCTAAAAATGAGGGAACTGGTGTTGGAGCTAATGAAGAGACTCCCATGTAGCATATTCTGGTTGGAGCCCGCACCACTGAACAAGAACTTCTATGATGGTACGATTGCGGAGAGTGTGGGTTTGACAATCCAATAGTTGTTTAGGTTTGAGTAATATGGATCCTTCTTCATCCAATTCTAGTAATGTTGAATGAACTTGTACCTGTGTGCCCACAACTTTTTTGAGAGAGGAAACATGGAAAATAGGATGGAGCTTGGAGGTGGGTGGAAGAGCCAATTTGTAAGCAGTGGAACCAATCCATTGAAGAACTTGGTAGGGTCCATAGTATTTTATAGTAAGTTTTTGGCACTGATAGAGTTGTAGAGATGATTGTTTGTATGGCTGCAAGTGAAGGAAGACCATATCACCCACATCAAAGCTACACTCAGAATGATGTTGGTCAGCCTATTGTCGCATCCAATTCTGGGCCATGTCCAAATTTTGCTTCAATTTACAGAGAACATCGATATGTTGGCTGAGAGTAGTGTCGAATACCTGAATCTTGGAGCTGCCTGGGATGTATGAAGAAGGTGTGAGTGGAGGGTGCCCATAAACGACCTCAAAAGGGGTGAGTTTGGTTGTTGTATGATAGAAAGTGTTGTACCACCATTCGGCCAAAGGAAGCCACTTTGCCCATTGAGTAGGATGATCTGATGCAAAGCAACGAAGATAGGTCTCCAAACATTTATTGACAATCTCAATTTGATCATTCGTTTGCGGATGGTAGGCTAAACTCATTTTGAGCTGAGTTTCCTACAACTTAAACAATTATTGCCATAAATGACTAGTGAAGGTTGGGTCTTGATCGGACATAATGGAGGTGGGCATACCATGAAGGCAAAAAATAGAATCAAGAAATATTTGGGCAATGATGGAGGTTGTGTAAGGATGGCCAAGGGAACAAAAATGAGCATACTTCAAAAGGTGATCCACTACCATGAGAATAATAGACTTACCACCAAATTTAGGTAATCCTTCTATAAAATCCATGGAAATATCAGTCCAAACCTAATCTAGAATGGGCAAGGGTTGAAGAGTACCCGAAGAACGTACCATTTCACCTTTCATCCGTTGGCAGGTATCACAAGCTGCTACAAAATCATGGATATCCTGTTTCATACCTTTCCAGAAGAATGTGCGCTTGAGGCATTCATATGTTTTAAGAAATCTTGAATGGCTTGCAGAGGGAGCAACATGTAGTTCCTTCATGAAAAGCTCACGGAGTGGGGATGTGCAAGGAAGAACAAGGCATTGGCGATAATGTAGGTCATGGCCATCCCAATTGTAGCCTGGGAATGAAGTAGGATCATCATGGAGTGAGGCCACCAAAGCTTTCAAGTTTGCATCCTGAAGTACCTCCTATCGTAAGGAATATATCCATTGAGGAACCGGTGAGGAAATGACACATAACATACTAAGGGCCTCAAATTGGTGAGAGAGAGCATCAGCCACAAGATTCTCTTTGCCCTTCTTATAGGTGATATCATAATCATATCCCATGAGTTTAGAAACCCATTTTTGTTGTTCTAGGGTAGAAACCCGTTGTTCCAAGAAGTATTTGAGACTTTGATGGTCTATTTTAATGGAGAAATTGCACCCAATGAGATATGGTCTCCAATGGGTTACGGTATGTAATATTGCCAACATCTCCTTGGCATATGTAGATTTTCCCAAGTTATGATCAGAGAGTGCCTTACTAGTGAAATCCAAGGGTCTCCCTTCCTGCATCAACATAGCCCCGATGCCACGATTGAAAGCATCACTTTCAATGACGAAAGGCTTGGAAAAATCATATGGCCAAAATTGGTGTTGTGGTCATAGCATGCTTCAATTTGAGGAAGGCTTGGTCAATGGGTCCCATCCAAGTAAAAGAGTCCTTCTTTAACATGGATGTGAGGGGGGCTGCTATTTTACCATAATTACGAACAAATTTATGGTAGTAACCTGTAAGCCCTAAGAATCCTCGAAGTCCCTTGAGAGTGCAAGGTTTTGGCCAGTCCTGAACTTCCTGAATCTTCTTGGGGTCAACCTTGATGCCATATTTGGAGATAATGTGTCCTAGATACTCCACTTCAATCAGACCAAAGGAACACTTGGACCGCTTAGAAAAATGTTGATGTTTTACCGACAAGTGTAATGTATGATCCACATGGATAAGGTGTTCTTACCATGAGCAGATATAAACCAAGATATCATCAAAGAAAACCAGGATGAACTTTCACAGGAGAGGGTGAAATATGTTGTTCATCAGGCTCATAAATGTGGAAGGAGAATTTGTTAGACCAAATGGCATTACCAAGAACTCATAGTGACCTTCATGAGTATGAAATGCAGTTTTGGAGATATCCTCATCCTTGATCCTGATTTGATGGTAGCCAAAATGAAGGTCTAACTTGGAGAAGTACATAGCTCCATGTAATTCATATAGCAATTCATCCACTACCATAATGGGGAATTTATCCTTGATGGTAATTTTTTTGAGCTCAGGGTAGTCTATACACAATCACCATGAGCCATATTTCTTGTGAACTAGTAAAACTGGAGAAGAGTAAGGGCTAGTACTAGGTCGAATGACACCAGATTTGAGCAATTCTTGTACCATATTCTCAATTTTGTACTTGAGAGCATGAGGATACCGATACGATCCAATGTTGGGTGGTGCATTACCTAGTAGTAGTGGAATAGCATGGTCATGTGAGCGATGAGGCAGTAGGGTAGTTGGTTTTGAAAAAATGCCATCGTGCTTGGTCAGAACAAGTTGCAAATCTGCTGGAATTTGATCCACTATGGAAGTGCTTGGTTGAATTGAAAATATTTGTGTAATGACCCTATGGGATGACTTTTTCAACAATTTCTCCATACGATTGGAACTAATAATTTGGGAAGGGCCTATTTTGGCACCATGGAGGGTGTGTGTTTGTCCATATTGTGAAAACTGCATCCATAGTTCTAAAAATTTCCAGGAGATAGTGCCCAAGGTGCTCAACCATTGGGATCCCAACACAATGTCACATCCTCTCAATTGGAGGGCAAACATGTCTTGCTTGAGTTCATAATCCCCCATATTTATTTTAACATTGCCACATTTACCTTTACAAGGTAAAGTGCCTCCATTTGCCACCATGAATTCAAAGGAATTGCATGTGTGTATATAGCAATTGGTCTTCTTAGAAACTCAAGGATCAATAAAGTTGTGTGTACTTCCTGAATAGAAAATAATAGAAAGGTGTTGGCCTTTGAAAAAACCCACAACTTTCATGGTTTGTGGAGTGGTAACATCGACAAGAGCATGGACAAAAATTTTTGCTTGAGGTTCTTGGGTTTCCTCTTCCTATTGATTTGGTGCTTTAGATGTGTCACTCTCCTCATCACTACGGTCATTGCTATTGGGTTCCTCTACATCTATTAAGAAAAAAATCTTATTTGCACATCTATTCCCCTTCACAAATTTTTCATCACAATTATAACATAGCCCTTGGGTATGACGTGCATCCATTTCATCTGTAGTCAATCACTTAGGAGCAAGAGGTTTATTATCAGTATTATTTTAGAACCGAGGAGGAAAGGGAGGTCGAGCTTGAGAAAATCGTGGTGTTCGCCATTGAGCTGAGAGTTTAGATTTGGCCAATCGAGCTAAAATGATAGCCTCCATCATGGTTTATGGTTTAAACATCTTGAATTCATCCTGGAGACCATATTTCAACCCACTTATGAAAAAACTCATAAAAAACTCCTCATTCAAGCCCCTTATTTTATTGGCCAATTTCTCAAATTGTGTCTGGTAATAACGCACTGAGGTAGTTTGTTTCAGCTTTGTCAATGCTCCTGTAAAGTATTCATAGTCACTAGGGCCAAATCGGGTGAGTAGTTGGGACTCAAAGTCCTCCCAAGATAGATCAAGGGTAGTGGCTCGTAGCCATTGGAACCAATGTAAGGCTTCATATTCTAAGTTGAAGGAAGCCATCTGAACCCGATGATATATAGGGACATTATGGAGTCTAAAGAATTGATCAACCCGACATAACCACCCATTGACATCCTTTCCACTGAACTTTGAGAAATCAAATTTAGGAATTTTGAAGGTCGGATCACGGTCATAGTGAGTTTCTTCGGTTCCCCTTATTTGGTCTTCTATTTCCCTTCTTCGACCTCGTTTAGAGTTTTTAAATTGGTGTTCAGATGTGAGAGTACCCTAAAATTGTATCTCCACCTCTGTAAGTTGTTTTTCTAAGTGGATTCTAGTGGTATCCTGATCCTTTAGGAGCTCTCGAATCTCTTCTCTTATGGTGTGGTTTGTAGTGGTCAAGTAGTCAAGGGCTTTTTGCATATCGACCAATATTGTGGCAAGTTCTAACTCCTTTTGTCCACGAGTGTTGCTCGCCATTGTGGGCCCTCTTTTACTCAGTTACTAAAAATAGATGTGGGGTTTCAGGAGTTACTATTTTTAGTAAGGGTCCAAAATTTAATTTGGGAAATGGGTTGCAACACTGATTTTAGGATAGGGTCCACTTCGGTGGTTGCTTGATATGAGTGCTCAATGAGGAGATATATTGAATTTCTTGACTTTTTGTGATCTCCTTGTTGGTTGCAAGTCGATGTCAAGGTAATTTCTTCCACTTGGAATTAAAATTTCACCAGTGAGTCCCTAAGGGTATTTGATGCAAAATAACAAGTAGCTTCTATTCCCAAAAATTTGGATCAATTTGATTGACCATTGAAAAGTTATGGCCTTAGCAAGAAAAATAAAAAATTGCCATTTTCAAAAAATCGGTGCAAAATTTGACCATGGGCTGCCAAGGACAATTTTGTATGGAATAGAGTGTAGAATTATTTGCTAAATTTTTGAGTCAATCTAATCTTTGTGTGAAGTGATATCCATGTTTTAATAAAATTTTAATGTTTTTTTTTCTATGTTGGTGTTTTTGGTTTATGATTTGGAGTTACGGTTCAAAATTTGGGGTCTGGGATCAACTGTCTCTAATATATAGTTTGCACGATGACCACCTTGTCACTATCCTATATCTTCCTTTGTCACCTGTATTGCGGTTACTAAAATAGTTCCTGTCACTGACCCTGGGGATTCTCTAACACTAATAGTACTATTTCTAACACTGGAAGTCTGTAATTCTAGACTATTACAGAGGGCTATTACTTTCGACCTGACTATCTTTGTTACTAATCAGACTATTTTTGTTAATGTTCTAACTATTATGTTTCTGACCACAGGTTGTTGCAGACACTTGCAAAATCTATCCTAACTTTTGGTGCATGTAAGTTTATTTTCTGTGATAAGGAATGCCTTCTCCGTATGCTCACTTTTGGGGTTGTGAATGCAGGTTAGCAGAACAGAGATGGTGTTGATTTGCAGGTGGAAGTTATATTTTATAGAACCAGGGTACACTGACTAAGGGAGTATGTAATATCCATAGGCCCTCTATTAAATCGTAGTGACGAACAATAGTGCTAAAACCAATATTTTAGGCCACTACCGAAGGAGGATTCCACACATACCCTTGAGCACACTATCTGCCTCTTTGAAATTATGGAAGGGTGATCGTCTGGGATGTTGTGTCCTGTGGACTATGGATAATACAAGGCTAAAAAGTTTCCTAATGGATAAAATTTTCTTTAAACCTAGATTGTCTCTTGATACACCCAAAGATGCGTGGGAGCTCAAGTCCATGCGTGAGTGTTGTCTAAGGCCTGGGTATTGGAGCCTGATCACCCCTCACTTCACTAGACGATTTATGGGCTATCTAGCTTAGCCAATAATGACAACTCCTTCGCGATATTTTAAAACCCTCGACACCTTGTTTCTAACCTACACAACTACTGAAACAAATATTATATTTTTTTTGTGTTTTCTAGATTTTTGGTCGAAAAAAAAACTGTATTTTTTTTGGATTTTTTAATAAAGGAAAAATAGAAACGAAAAACACAAAAAATTATACCTAACAGGCAGAATGGATGGCAAAAATCATCTCAATTGCAGCAGAACTCAGCCCTGGAAAGTGCTCTGATACCACTTTTTAGGATCTCACTATTAAAAATAAGCACACTCACACAAAATACTGAAAAATAACTCAAGTACATCAAATAACTCAATAACACTATGCAAAAATTAAATGCAAAAATCGAACAATCTCACAATAACACAGAATCGTAGGCCTCTTCGAGGGGGCAACCTCCTTCAATATTTCATTAGCTTGCAAAAATATGAATTCGTACATGGCTTCATATCTTTTAAAGAAAAACTTCATGCAACCCTACCTAAAGGCTCAAGAGTTGACTTACATGCAAAATGCCACTCGAGCTAGAATCTCCTACCTACCATCGGTTACAATATTGATAAAAATGGTTACATGAGATGGTGCCACTTGGCTAGGCACCTTACTTGCCACATACATTACAAATTATTACAAAATAATATCATAGTGGGATCCCTCACGTTGGAATTGGGTCATTACATAAGTAAATGAGAATTACAAAATGGCGTTAGGATAGTATCCTAACAGTACTCATCATGAATCAACAAACTCTTTATAGAAATATGCAAAGAAGGTAATTCAATTTCAATTGGTAAAAAAACTTTAATGTTGTAGATCAAAGAGGGTTTTCCCCTATAAATATCCAAATAATTGTGTGGTATACTCAAAATGCCAGATGTAACTTTAAGTGCCAATATTTCTTTGATTTTTTAACTATCCTTTTCAAAATGTTTACCAACATCTTATTGGTAGCTTCAAATTGACCATTCCCTTGTAGATAATAAAATGTGGAAAATGATGTTGAATCCCTAATTGAAAATTTAATTATTGCATTTATTTATTTTTGAAAGCTAAGAGTATATGGGATACCAAAGTGTCACACAATATGATTAAATACAAATTTGGATATAATGAGGGTTGTCTAATTTGTTAATGCATAAGTTCCACCTCTTTTGTAAATTATTATGTGGCTATAATAATGATCTTATGTCCATACAAGTACACAAGAGAAATGGGTCCTACAAGATCAATACCTAAAGTGTAAAATGCCAAGGAGACTCAATTGCATGAAGAACCTAGGTATGGGAATGCATTTCTTCTATATGAAATTGATATTTATCACATGATTTAACATGTTAGCATCAACTTCCATTGTTGGCTAGAAGTAATCCATTCTTAATAATTTATGATTTATGAAATATTCATTAAAGTGTCCTCCATACTCAATTCTATGAACATTAAAGATATATTTAGGCACCTCAACCTCTATAAGATATTATATGAGCACCATACTAGGATTATGATAGTATAGTACTCTATCAAGAATGACATACAAAGTGCTCTCTTAAGAATATGATCTCGTTGCTCAATAGTAGTCATAGGTGGGTAGGATTAATTATCAAGGAAGCAAAAAATTATTTCATACCATGGGTCATCATGAGGGATTTGGAAATCATTGAAATTAGTCTCAATTGTATGCACATCCACTAGGACATTAGTGATAGAAATCACAGGTTCATCATGAATTTTTACCACAAAATTAGTTTCAACAATATTTTTATATGGTATGAATTTGCTAGCTAAAGTTGCTAAAGAGTCAACCTCAACATTGTCCTCCCTTGGGGAATACCTCATCGAAAAATACTTGAAAGCATTGATTAAATTTATAGCCACTTGATGGTAAGGTATCAAATAGAGAGCTTTGACAACATATTCACTAGATATTTGATGAACCACACTTTGAGAGTTGCCTAACACTTCGATGTATTTAACATTCATATGTTAGATAATTAAGAGTTCCAAAATTAAAGCCTCATACTCTTCAACACTAGTACTAATACCAAAAAATTAAGCAAAAATCCATGGAATAGCTAGGCCAGTTGGATAACTGAGAAAGATACTAGATCCTACCCCAACTCATTCCTTGCTCTATCAAATTTAAGGGTGTAGGTGTCAGCATGGATTTTTTCATAAAAATATTGGGAGGAGGAAGGTGTGTTAATTTTGGATTTTGCCTTTGTTTTATGATACCTCTCAATAGCCTCATAAGACTCCAAGAGGTCACTTTACTACTTAGTAAACTCTTAAGGAATATGCTCCTAAATAATAATAGAGTTATTGGAGGAAGGAAATATGACAAAGTCATTAGTACATAAAATGACCATATATACTCATCACACATTATCTTCTTTAGGGGTTGTTGTGTAGGATCATGAGTTGCCACCAATTGATAAATAATCACCGAAGCCTTCATAATATTTTGTGTTACAATGTAGAGATTAAATTATTGCATCATGATGATCTATTTTCCATATCAAGTGTCATTATGGATGTAAGTATTTTGTAGCAAGAGTCTCAAGGGGTCATATCTAACCACTACATAAGTTTTTTGATACAACATATAATATCATAGCTTTTTATATACAAAGTTATGGCTAGGTAGTCTTTCTTCATGGGAATGTATTAATTTTCTTCCAGAAGCATTGTTGAAGTAATGTAGTACATGGCATATTTTATATTGTTATCATCTTGTTGATTAAGGACCAATCCCAAAGAAACTTAAGTAGTTGAGATGTATAGAATAAACAACTCATCTAGGTTAGGTGAGCGAAGAGTTGGCGTTCATAAAAGAAATTTTTAAATTAAAGCAAGGCCTTGTTACAACTTTCATCCTATTTAAACTTGAATTATTTCTTAAGCAAGGGATTCAAAAAATAATATTTGAAATCCAACTGAGGGATAAACCACCTAATGATGCCAAAATTTCTAAAAAAATATTTAATATCTTTGATTGTTCAAAGGGATGCATAACAATCAATAAAATTGATCTTATATTGATTAAACAACTCATCCAGGTTGGGTGGGCAAAGAGTTGGGGTTCATAAAAGAAAATTATAAATTGAAGTAAGGTTTTGTTATAAATTTCATCCTATTTAAAATTGACACATTTCTTAAGCAATTGATTCAACAAAAAATATTTGAAATCCAACTTAGGGATAAACCACCTAATGACTCCAAACTTTATAAAAAATATTTAATATCTTTGATTTGTCAAAGGAAGGAATATCAATCAATAATTTTGATCTTATCTTGATAAACATCTATGCTTTTATGATACACCATAAATCCTAGTAGATTTCCACTAGTAACACCAAATACACATTTCTTAGGATTGAGTCTCAACTTATTGTGACATAATTATTAAAAAATGATATGAAGTTCAACTATGTGGTCAACTCATTTTTTAGACTTACCCAAGAGGTCATCCATTTAATATTCCATTATATTTTCCATCAAGTTATGAAAGATCATTGTTATAGCCTGTTGATATATAATACCAATATTTTTTAATTCGAAGGGCATGATAATGTAATATAATGTACCCCAAGGTATGAAAAATGTTATTTTTGTTTGATCCTTAGGGGTAATCTAGATTTTGTTATACCTTGAAGAGCAATCCATAAGGGATAACATTTCATACTCAGGTAGAATTGACAATTGATTGGTTTAATATTTGCATATACAATTGCTTTTTGCATAATTTTTATTTTCTTGAACAAGTACCAAATTACTAGCATCACATGCTATATTATCCCATAGAAGATATTTTGTGTCATAATATACATTTTCCTTTTGAAGATTGACATTGTAATAATTTTTCATTCAAATGTTTGAATCATTAGTAGAGCAACACACATCTATATTTTAATAAAGATCTCTAATGTCACAAGCAATATATTTCTTTTGGATATTTCTTGTATTACAACCACTTTCTTTTTTGACAAGATCACCTGTATCGCACATAAAAATTTTCATCAAACATCTATCTTTTAATATTGTAGCTATTTCTTATTGTAATATATTTTTTCTTTGAATATATCATAAGTGAGACTTTCCACATATATTATCTTTTCAACATCGACAAGTAGTGTAATAACTTTCTCACCATCATCAAATGCTTTATCAAGAAGTAGGCTTATATATTTTTTAAGCGTTGTGAAAGTATCACTATTAACCATTTTGGAGATTGTTTGCATGCATTATAGACCTACTTCTATTTTTACAATAACATGTATCCAATATTATAGAAATGCATATTCATCTTCTTCTATGTTAGGTACAAGAGTTTCAGCTTGTTTTCCTTTATTTTCTTCTACATAATTTTCCAATTTCTTTCTAGCCTTTTTTTCCATCACATAAAAAAATAAACTTATACACCTTATTTATCCTAATTATAGTTTAATAACTATCTTCTTTTCTATAGTTAAAAAATATATTCTCTTTTTCTTTATAACTATATAAAATAGTGTTTATAATAGAAAGCTTACCTTTTTGTAAAATATGTCTTCAAAATAAATTTCTCCCTTATTTTAAATTCTTCGCTTTTTATTTTATCAAAATATATCTTGCAACTAATTATATAAAAAAACAATTGAGAGAGGTTCAAACCTTGAACCAAATTTTAAGCATGTCCATTATTTACTTTAGTCTTTGAAAAAAATCTTGAGATTTGTTCTAGTCATGTTTTTTGCACCTGGATCTGGTAAATAAGAAATACCTCTTGCAATCTATAGCTGAAACAACGTTCACTTGGAAAATGACTCTATGTTGACCAAACAAGTGCCCCGTATTCTCAAGATTTAAACAAATTACAATTGGATTTGTATGCTTACAATATTTTATATATGGACTCATTTAATCACGTCATAAACTTATCAATCAATCATATTTCTAGTCTTAAACTATAATATCACAAAAATACATAGCAAACAATGGGTTCTCTCCATATATTTCTTCACTATATATTATTTAAAATTATTTCACATGCATTATGAACATAAATATTATCCTCATATCAATAAAAAAGATTTGTATTCACATTATCAATGAATTAGCACACATACCTCAAGAATGCAAAATCTCACAATGACAATTTCTATATAGTTATATATCTCACTTCTCTAACCTATGGTCTTTATAACTTTTGGACATGTCCTTGTCTATGTATTCAGTGTAGGAATTTTTTGTTCTTCTATGCAAAACTTCATTCTTCTATGCAAAACTAGATACTATGCATAGCTAGATAATATTATCCAATTCTTTTATTTGGCAATATGCAAACCTCTTGACATTTATATTCAAATAATTTTTTTATTCATGTTCGTGTTTGATATATTAGAAAATAAAATATGAATCCATGTCCATATTTGTCATGCAATGTTGGCTAAGTGTGAAAGAAAAGTGGAAACTTTGCACACATCCACTATGCTTGTATTTATTGCAAGGTTTTACTATCTCTTTTGAAAAAAAAATTGTATAGGAAATGAACACAATCTTCCTTATGCAGGTTTTTTCTTCTATATCTAATCAGGAAGTTTAAAAAAGGCTAAGTGTTATAACTTAAACACTATCCTTCGTCAGATCTACAACATCAAACAACATTACACTTAACACATTTCCTCCTTAGAATGAATGTATTTCTTTCTTATATACATCCTCTCCAACATTCCACAAATGACCTCTATATTTAGATTTCTATTTGTCCTTCTAAAATTCAATGTTGAGAGTAGGAATCGTGATAGGGAAAAAAAAGCCTCAAAATTTCATGATCAAGCCAAGTGAGAAATTTTGATTTTTTATTTGACTAGGAAAATATAGAATATACTTCACAAGATATAATTTTTTCAAAACTATTCAACCATATACTTAAAAAAATTAAACTTGGGAATAACAAGTGCTCATTTTTATAGATGCTCATGAAGCTTTCAAATGTTAGACCCTCATTTATATATCTTAGCATTTCTTTTGCTACAATGAGTATCTAAACACTAGTATTTCAATAAGAATGCCCATGCATTTTGGTCAAAATATATTCTCATGTACTCAAACTTCTTTACTCAAGTTATAAATGGAAATTATTCTAGTAAAAAATACTTGTTTCTACAGATGATTTCCCACATTCATTCACTTTCACCCACTCAAGAGTCCACAAACAATTTAAGGTACTCATTTTCTTTTGAAATCCATAAATAATCTTATTGCTCAAATATACCATATATCATTGGGCTCATATTTTTATGCAAGGATTTAACTATTTATCACTCAAATAACCAAACCTCCCATATATAATTGAGCTTGTATTTTTCAGGTAACAATTAAAAAAAAATTTAGTCACATAACCCATATATATTTAGGTTTATAATTAACTTTGTAACCAAAATTTCAAATAAACTAATTGTGTTGAATTGCCTTTAATTTGGACATCACTATATCATATAAAATATGCCAATGCTTTCATTACACCATTTCTTCTCTCTGAATATCCATAAGATATTCTATGCAATACCTTCACTTTGTCATTCACTGGTTGAATCTCCTCTCATAGATCAAGAACATTTGCTCTTATACCACTTGTTGGAACAAAGTAATAATATAAAATATTATCTTATTAATCTCAATTAATAACATTGATTGCAAGTACATTGTATTTCATACATGAGAATGAAATTCCCATAGGAAAACAAAATCCCATATAAGTCATTAGACAAACATGATAAAAAACCTAACTAGATAGATTTACCTAAATTTAATGAATAATATGAAAAACATGATATTTCAAAAATATATCCTTACAAGTAAAGATGATTTACTCTTCAATAGATAGGCTAGCCTTAATTTTTACTTTTCATGTTTACTTAGGGGTACCTATATTAACTTTTATAGTAGACTTAATATTCATGATATTGCCTTCTTCAAAATGGTCTAAAGAAGAGGAAATATTCTTCAATTCAAAATTAATATCAACCTGACAAACATAATCATACCACTTATGTATTCCCCAATTAGGATTGGGATTTTGAGGGAACCCTCTTTTATTATATTGTCACGGGATCCTTTTATCTCTAGCATATAAGAACTCTAGAATAACTTCATTACTGGGCAATGATGGGATAAATAGGAAATTATAAGGAATTTTACTTTTTGGTTTTTCTACATGTCCCTTGTCCCTTAGTTTAAAGAGTATGTGAGCATGTGGGTAAGTATTAAGAAAGATAGGGATGTGAGGACCAAATTTTGGTTCTAATTATTTATAACATTTTATTAAAGAACTAATGATCACCCTAGTTTTTAATTCAATAGAAAAATCAACTTTGATCAAGGGGCTTGTTGGACAAGAGGGTGAAGCATCGATTAAATTATCAATCCACTTGTCAAAAAACTTATCTAAGTAAAAAAAAAAATTCCAGATATAGAAATAAGCTAACATGGATAATAGTGAATGCATGGGCATTCACTATTTTCTTGCAAATTGTAGGAACCAAGATCACCACATTAAGGGGTGGTCTTAATGGAAGAGATATTTAATTAGAAATATCAAATAGTTTGGGAAAAAAATGGATATTACAAGTCAAATAGTCATCAAGGACTATAAAAACAAGAGGAAGAAGCCCAAAATTAGCAAAAATATCAATTTTGATTGGGATCACCTTTTTAAGTGGAGATCCTAGTCTTGTTTAAGAAACATCAATAGAATGTGGGATAACGATGGATTTTGGTTCAAGATAGTTATGAACATTACAAGGATTTATGTTTTCAAAAATAGCATAACTAATTATTCTATGTTCATAGCAATTTTAAAACTGATACATTTTAGCCTTTATTAAATTCCTAGGCAAGGGAATAATTCCTATTTCACTTGGCTTATGTGAAGGTTTTAATATAGATATAATAGAAAAATTAGTTATTCTATGCTTATCTAGCCTAGCTTTGTATTGGTTCTATTAAGCATTCCTTAGCATAAAATAGTCTAATAATTATTATCAATTTCATAAAAAAATATACCAAATTCATGATGATCATCATCTAAAATAAAAACTTCCATTGAGCCTTCTTGATAATGCTCCACACCCACTTTAGAAATAGAATTAGTATAAGGAGCATGCTTAGTATCAATGTTAAAGGCTTGATTAAAATCACCATATAATTCATTATTAGTTTTCGCCCCATGCTATCATTAGCTACACAAATTGTTACTTATTTCAATTTGGTAGCATCCTCATGGGGCTTATGTAATTTGGCCAACTCTTGATGGAACAAAATAGGATCTTCTATTTGTTTGAGTTTTAACAATGTTGGCAATTTTTTTTATATCTCTTGAGAAAAGGGGGTCATAATATCCATATAATATTGATAATTTTTTTAGTCATACCTATCTTGGGGGTATTTTAGATGAAATTCAGCATACCCCTTGTGTAACATTATTTTAGAAGTTCACTAAGTCTCATATTCATAAATTGAAACTTTTTGTGTCTCATCTATAGGAGTAAAATAACTATCATATCTTGGAGGATGAGGCTTTCAAGGTTTTAGGTATTCTTCTATTGTGAATACCATATCATCATAGGCATACTTAACCACTTTAAAATCAAAGGAAGCTATGGCTCTCATCTTACTAGTTCAATGTATACCTAATAGCATATTATAGTTGGTTTGAAAGTCAAAAACCATAAAATTAACTCATACTTCTTTAGGAACTGAAGTTGAAAACTAAATGCAACCCATAGGTTCTTGTGGCTTATTATTTTTAAGCATAGCGAGGACTTCTAGTTGAAAGGAAATATTCTTTAGGGATTTTTAGTTTATCTACCAAGGATAATAATGATATAACACATGCACCACTATATTCATAAACCAAATATATATGGATTGCCATATTGTTATAAAAAGCTATTATCGTTAATGGAAAATCATCAATCCTTTCTAAATAAACAATAACAATAATATTTTTTAAATGTGAATTAATAACCATATCAAGAATAGTATGTGCATCAATGCAAATATTTTCACTATGGGATTGAATAAACTACACTTAATAAGACCTTTGAATGGTGGGAATAATGTTAGCAATTCTTGGTCTGGGAATCTCCATATTATCTATAAGTCTTTTAGCCTTTGCCTTTGATAGGGATATGTCCTAATTAATTCCAAGTATGGTACCTTGTAAGGGGTTGTGAGTAGCTCTTCAATACTATCCCACTTTTCTATTTTTCTCATGACTACTTTAAGCAATGATTTCTTGGGCTAGGTGATATCTTATTGTTTGTTTGCTATGGATGCTAAAATAATTGCTTTAAGTGGTAATCAAGGTATTTTAGCATTTTTAGAACTGATAGGCTCCACAAATTGGGTTGAGGTCTTCTTAGAAACACTTTCTATGTTTTGTGATATTTTTACATTTGTACCAGGTTCCTAGATGACCAAAGAAGGTTTTAGAATATTATCAATATCGAAAGGGTTAACTATAGCCTAGATAGGTTATTTTCCTTTATTCTTATTGCTTTTCCTCTTTAGAAGGATAATTATTTTTGTATTGAGGTGCACTCCTAGTAATAATAGTGATTTGTTGTTCCAAGGATGAAATTGTTTCTCTTGATACCTCTAAAATATTCACATAATGAGCCACATTTGGATAACTACAAACATATTATCCATTTGGGCTAGGTTGGAAAAATAATTGGTTATCTTGATAGGCATTTTTAGAAGTATTGGGTCTAGGATTTTTACTTTAAGGATAGTTACCATTTTTATTTTGGTGGTTTTGACCCCCCTCATTGGTTGCCTTAATTAGAATTGTATCCTTGATTTAGATGATCACCTTTATTAAACACTTAATCTTGATTTTGACTCACTCCTTGTTGTTAATTAGGATCTTTTTGCTCATGGTTGAGGAATGAGAGTATTATAGATACCTAAAATTCGATTGCGAGGGTAATTAAACCTCTTTCAAAGACTCCATTTATTTTCATGAAATAAACTAAACCTATCATCATTGACTTGATCAATGTTAAAGTTAGGACCAAAATTTTGCTTAAAGAAAAATCTATGCAAGTTTCTATAGGTAGAATTATTATGATTGTAATTTACATTAAAAAAACAATCGTTAGGATCATGCCACACAAGGGCTTCAAACCTATCATTAATATGGTAGTTTTTAAGCTTAGGAAGTGGACATATCTTGATAATATCTTCATGTGTCCATTGAGGTATCATATTATCAAGTTTTGGATCACCCCAATGTTTGGTCAACATATGCACATGAGATCCAACTATCTCTAATTCATGAGAGGTATCTTGAACAAATGCATTTCAAACCCCATCCTCTACAACATTTTTGTTAGGTCTTTAAGGTTTTTCAATGTTTAAGAATTTTAACAAAATGTATAACTTTGTCAAGGGAAGGTAAACCACAAGGGTTATATTCCTACATCTTAACTTGAAAAGAGGGCCTAATATTATTTACAAACATTACTATAGTAGCCTCTTTAGATAAGTTTATATTAGCACGATGTTTAAGTCTTTCGTACCTTTTGTGAAAATTTGTAATAGATTCATTAGGGCCTTATTTAGTTTTTGCAAAAACATCCATTGTCTCTCCATTACTAATCTAGACATGTAAATTTTTTGCAACATGGATTTAAGCCCAAAAATTCTTGAAAATCTATTTTTATCCTAATTGCATTTTTAGGTACATAATGTTTTATTTGGGACTCCATTTTGATCCATTCAAGAAGTCTTGGACCAAAATATGCCTAGTAGGTGAAATGCACCCTATATATTAGTCAATATTGGATGACTAGAATTTATTCTAAGCTCAACCTCCAGAGAAGGTAGGTTCCTTGAAATACTAAAGAAATTAAAGAAATATTTAAGACTAAAGATAGAAATGTGAGGGTTAGGAAGGGTTTAGAGAATGTTTGAAATATGGATAGGGTATAACACAACAACAATGAAGTATACTACATAAGTTTCTTTACAAATAAACTAAAGCAAAGCCTAATTGACCAACCAATACTAAAAGCATGATAAAGTTCATTAAGTTTATATTAGGCATATTAAACATTCCAAATACTTTACAAAAGGTAATCAAAATAGCAATTCAACTACATCAGAATTCACCATTCATAAAGCATCAAATATAAATGCATTAAGGTGCATAATAATTTATAAAATCCTAGAAACACTATCTCTAATGGAGGTTAAATAAATGCATATCCAAGTATACAATATATAATAAGCAAATGCTAAAGAACCAACCCTTGTATTGAATAATTTTCAGTTATTTATAGAATTTTTATTCTTGATTATTATAATGAGAATCTTATTTAGGCTTGAAATGGACAAGCATAGTTTGTCTAGGATGCTAGAAGAGCATGGATGCCATTTTCTTATTTAGTATAGTTCAAATGTCTTGATTTTGGTGAACACATGTTCGGTCTTGATATTTTTATAAAACTTAGTGTTTCTTCATCTTTGAGAGGTTTGAACATCTCTAATGGTTGCATATTTTCACCACTATGCTTTTTTGCTATGTTGGCTTGTAAGAGGTGCCAAATCAATATGATTATTTTGATATGGATTGCCGGTTGACACATATGAATCATGCTAAGAGGGGTGTTTTTGAGAGCCTTTTTCTCATTGATGGAGATTAGAGATGTTGTTGAAGAACACAAGATTATACTGAGAGGGGGGGTGAACAGTATAAGACCACTTTTTACTTTTCTTTCCAAATCAATATTATTCAACGTATAGATAGCAATATCAACAATAGTAATCAAATCAATGCACAAATCACCACACACAATAGAGACACCAATTTAATGTGGTTCACCCAATGTGGGCTACTCCATGGAGAAAATATTTCACTAAAATTTTCTCAATCAATCTCTTGGGAATCCTTTTCCTATTACAATGTTTATGGACCTCTTTCCAAAGGAGACACCAATCCCCTAATCAATTTCATGGATATCTATCCATAGGAGAACTCCTTTCTCCTTAGATCTAATTGGTGATCTTCTAGAAGAACGATTGCCTCCACTACTCTGGCTAATGGATCTCTATCCACTAAAGACACCTATCCTCACTGACCTGGCTAATGGATCTCTATCTACTAGCTACTTTCATCCTCTATACTCTGTCACCTTTAAAGATCTGTCTCAAATTTGTACTAAACACAGTCCTTCGGTCTAGCACAAATTTACTCAATCTCTATCTCTAGTTTGGCATAAACCTATCATCAAATATGCACCAAACTCTATCCTCAAATCTATACTAAACACAGTCCTTCAGTCTAGCACAAATATATCCTCAATATCTATCCTCTGATATGTACTAAACACAATCCTTCAGTATAGCACAAATCTCTCCTCAATCTCTGTCCTCAAGCCTTAACACAAAGCTTGACTTAATATCAAATCAACTCTACTAGATCTGCCCCAAATTTGAAAAAATCAATCAATCAATTCAACTCTTAAGTTTTCTCAAATACTTGTCTCAAATATTCCTTGTAAGCTTCCACAAAATCTCACACTAATCTATCCACAAGTCCTCTCTAGAACTTACCTAATCTGCTCTCAAGTATTCACTAAGACTTACCTTAAATCTATTCAACAAGTCCTCACTAGAACTTGTCCAAATATGCTCAATAAGTCCTCACTAGAACTTATCCAAACTCATAGAAACATAAAGAGAATTTTTAGAGACTCAATATGCTTCACACTTATCACAATGCTCAATTATTTTCAATAACTCTTTTAGAAATATATAGAGAATTTTTAGAGACTCAATATGCTTCACATTCACAAACTCTCAATTAATTTCAATCTCTCTTTTATCACAGAAACATATAGAGAATTTTTAGAGACTCAATATATTTCACACTCATCCACACTCAACATCTTCTCAAATCAATTCAAAATATAGAACAATTTGTTTCATAGAACTTGAACTAACACTTTAACACATCCACTTGACTAGGCTCAACCAAATCTACTCAATCAATCACTCAATGAAATAATCCTTGCTCACAAACCCTAGTCTAAGCATATGAAAACTCACTCAAATTTTTCCAACAATGCTTATAAATCAATCTCATATAACAATAATACTCATGATCTTTGCAAACCCTAGTTCAAGTTCTTCACTCAATTAATCACTTCAACAACAATACTTATAAAATAATGTTTTATCAAAAATTCTTTATTCTAGAAAACCTTGAAGCATTAATTCAAAACACACTCAAAAATGCTAACCAAACAATCCTTTTCACTCCAACTTTGCATTCACAACTTTCAACAATCACTCACTAAGAAGATGTTCTCATACCTTTTGTTTGATGTAGAAGTGCCCTTAGAAAAACCTGTCTCAATCACAATTTTCTCCTTTGCCAATTTTAATGGTTAGATGACAAATATCACATTAACTCTCTTTCAACATATTTCTCAAACACAAAAATAATCAATCCCAAATACACCCTATTACTCCTTCTTAAAATTAGCAATCATCAAATTACACATAAAAATAATCACTCAAAATGCTCCTTATAATCTCCAATTTAATAAATCAAACTTTCAAAAATAGCCCTTCAGAAATAATAACTGCCTACCCTTTTATCTCCCTCAAAACACTTAATAACAAAATTTAATTTAGGCAAAAAATAAATCTTACAAACCCTCAAAAATTATTTTTCAACCTTAGGCAAATAAAAATATTTTCTATTTTCCTTCAACCTTAGCACATTCCAAATTAAGCAACAAACTCATCAATCATCAATGCATACCTTTGTCTCAACCTCTAAAAGACCTCGATGGGTTTTGACCTTGAAATATCTCTGCCGATTACCTTACCAAGGTGCTAGCCCACCACATGGGCTAGGCTCTCCCACGAGGATGGGAAGGCACTTGCCCCTCTTTATCTCCTCGTTGGTGCTGCTTCAAAGAAAATGATGACCTTCCTTCTTTGCAAAACATGAACCCCACAAGATTTGAACTTGCATCCTCCTTTCCAAAAATGTCTTAACACCTTCTATTGTTGCCATCTGCACTACGTGACACTTGTGCAAGGTGAGAGGAGCATAGCTCCTATTTGTCCCTTCTCTTTCGCTGAACACTTTTCAAACACAAAAAATCGTTGCTCTCTTTCTGTGCATAAATCAGAACATTGGCATTTGAATAAGATATAGTGGGGAGCCTTAAGGCAAATTTTTTGCCTTTATATATGTAGTGCCTTGATGTTATACACGTCGGTGCTCAAATCGAATTTAAAAATTCAATTTATAAACTTTGCTTTATAATCCTTTTAGGGTTTATTTAAATTAGTAAAAACTAATTTATAATTAAATTGAAATTAACTTATAATTAACTTAAGTAACATGAAATTTAATTAAATTAACTAATAAATAATTTATAATAAAGTTATATTAATTAATTTATAATTAATTTAATTTTCCTTTTTAATATAATAATAAACTATTATAATATTATTTACCTCGACCTCTTCTTTACCCTTTAGACCTCATATTTTTTCCTGGAACCGGGTCTTGATCAACTTAAGGCAGACTATCCTTTTGAAATTATTGGAGAACCTAAAACTGATGTTGCCCATTGAAACTACCACTGACTAGTGTTGAAAGCTTGACATCAGTGACCACTCACTCTTGACATCAATGATAACTCATCTACTCAAAATGTCCAACAGTTGTCAGGATCTTGTGACTACTATAGGAACCTTGGAGATGAGACCAAGATCTTATGAATCCTCATTGATATCATCATCTAAGAATTCTAGAATAATATTTTTCCTTAGGCCTAAGATTTTGGAAGGATTTGGATGATGTCACCACTGAAAAATTCTTGGATTGTCACTTTGGGATTCCTTTGTTCTAGGATCATTTGATTTCTCTTAGACTTGTCTTTTTGAAATTTTATGTGGGTTGTGTTGATGTTAGTTAATTTAAGATTTGGGATTGTTTAATTTCTACCTTTAGTCTAATATTAGTCTCTTCTATTGAGCAAGGTGTTGTCATTGTTGTCAACACACTCAGTTGGACTTGGTTGGTGCAGCGGTAAGGTGTTCGGAGCTTGTAAATTGATGCTTGTGAGGACGTGTTTGATGCTCAGGTGAAGGTGTTGCAAGTGGTTTGTGCAAAATTGCAAAAGTTGTCAAAAAGTTGCAAAAGTTGCAAATGTTGTTCATAAGTGCCAATGGACTGTGTTGGATAACCCGACACATTGTTTGAAGTCTTGTTTGAAAGTAGTGAGTGCATTCGTAGTGTTAGTTCAATGTTTGGACCGGTCGGTTGCATCGCCGGTACTTTGATGGATGACTTTGTACATTGTTGGACAGGTGTAAAATCTGCGTCGGAGGCCATGTTGTTGGAGGTATATTAAGCAATCCATGAGGAATCAGACTTTGAAATTTTTACTGGAGGTAGTCGGATGTACCGAGAGCATACATTTTAAATTTTAGTCCAAACGGAGATCTGAGGAGGAAATGGTGACAGTTGCAAAATGGCTCTGGAGCACTTTTTCCAGTTTATGTGACAGGTGTAAAATCAGCGTCAGAGGCCACTTTATCGGAGGTACTATTAAGAAATCCATGAGGAATTAGACTTCGAAATTTTTACTGGAGGTAGTCGGATGTACCAAGAGCATACATTTTAAATTTCAGTCCAAACGGAGATCTGAGGAGGAAACGGTAATAGTTGCAAAACGGCTCCGGAGCACTTTTTCCAGTTTTTGGCAGTTTTGAAAATGGGAGTTTTGATAAAGATAAATCTAAATTTAGTGGATTGCATTGATTGGAAGATATGCAATTAGTATGGCAGTTACAAAAAGTAGATTTTGTTTGACAAGTGTGTGTATGTGGAATTAAAGGTGTTACATTTTTAAAAGGGTTGGAATCTTTGAAAGCTAATTTTAGACAAGATTTTTAATGGGGAGTTTTTGCCTTTTGTATATATAACCGAAGACTCTTGATAGAAAATGAATGGAAGAAGAAAAAGTATAGTGCACAACAAGTATAGTGTGAAGAGGGTTTTGTTGAGTTTGTGAAGAGGGTTTTGTTGAGTTTGAGAAAGAGGGTTTTGTTTTGTATGCAGAGAATAGGGATTCAGATTATCAATGGGCTCAGAGTGTGAAATGATCAGTGGGATTGTTCGGTGAGCAGAGTGTATACAGAGAGATTCAGTGTGCTAGACCACTCAGGGTCTTATTGTTAGGGATAAACTTCTTCTACCAGAGCTTTGTATTTTTGCCTAGTGGGTGCTTGGCAACAGGGGTCGGTGCTCCTTGCAGTTGGTGCTGCTAAAGTTTGGGTTGGTTGGTGCCATTCCCTGTAGTGGGTGCTACAAAAATATTGTAAAGACCAAATATTTTTGAGGTTGGATTTGGATGGGAGTCCAAACAGTCCATTGGCACAATGGTTTTCCCACATCGGGTTTCCACTATAAATCTGGTGTTATGTGATGCATGTTTGTGTGATTGCTTGTTTTGATTTGATTTCATAGTTGGATTAAAATTTTTAATACACACTGATTCACCCCCCTCTTAGTGTCACACTTAGTTCAATAATTGGTATCAGAGCCAAGTTCCTGAATAGGCTCAATCGACTAGGGTGATCTTGGAAGTGACACAATGGCAAATGGTGAAGGCTTCTCCTCAAACAAAGCACCATTATTCGATGGAACCAACTACACTTTTTGGAGACTCAGAATGCAGACATATCTTTGTGCTTTGGGATACGATATTTGGGAATCAGTAAACAGTGGATATACAATACCCTCTACTCCTCTGGCTGATGCTGTGGCAAAGAAACTATTTGAGAATGATTCGAAAGCTAAGAATGCTATCATGTGTGGATTAGTTGATAGTGAACTGGTAAAAGTTATGGGATGCAATACCACCAAGGAAATTTGGGATAAGTTGAAGAGCATTCATGAAGGAGACGACAAGATTAAGGAAGCTAAATTGCAGACACATAGAGCACAATTTGAAGGGCTAAAAATGAATGAAGATGAGAATATAGAGGCCTACCTGTTAAGAGTAAATGAAGTCATCAATGCTATCAGAGGACTTGGAGAGGAAATCAAAGACTCGATAATCATCAAAAAGGTATTAAGATCTCTTCCTCAAAGATTTGATTCTAAAGTTTCTGCTATAGAAGAAGCAAAGGATTTGAATAGTCTTACTATGGATGAGATGCATGGCTCTTTGACTGCTTATGAGATGAGAATAGGAAAAGCTAAATCTACTGATAGAGAAGCAACATTTAAAGCTCAGAAGAACATCAAAGCTAAACCAGAATCTGATGAAGATGAAATATCAGATGAAATGGAAGCTAACTTTGTGAGAAAGCTAAAAAAAGGTAAAGGAAAATACAAAGGAAAATTACCGTTCAAATGCTTCAACTGTGGAAGTGTTGGACATTTTGTAGCTAAATGTCCTTACAATGAAAGGAATAGTAATGATGAAGGATCGCATAGAGAAAGAGGGGACAGGAAGAAGATGTCAAATTTTAGAAAAGGTAAATCCAAGAATAAAAGTTTCATCTCCAAGAATGTCAGTTCATCCGAAGACAACTCCAGTGAGAACTCTGAGGAAGAAACAAGTGAAGCTCTTTTCATGGCAGTTGAAGAAGAAAAGATGAAAGAAGAAGAGGAATTTAATGAAGAAGAAATAGATGCAGAAGTTAATCTGGAAGCAGAATTGGTTGCAGCTCTAGATGAATTGAAGGCAGAAAGAAAAAGGTACAAGAAAACTTCAAGAAATCTTGAGGATGCAAATGAAATCATACCAACTTTGAAGGTGCAAATAGAAGAATTCAAAAATATCTTCGAAGATCTTGAAGTGCAATTAACCATGAAAGTAGAAAATTGTAGCAAATTAGAAGAAGAGATTGTTGGTTTAAGGATGCAACTAGAAGAGATGAATCAAAAAATTAGCTTTTATCACAAATGTGAAGAGAGTTCTATGAAGCTGGATAAGATCATAAAGAACCAGAAGACTACAAGCATAAAATTTGGTTTGGGCTTTGAAGAGGGTGAATCGTCAAATGGATCAGAGATTACCAAAGCAAAATCTATGAAGGTAGAAGAAAAGAAACCACAAGAAGACAAGAAAGTTGATCAAGCAAAGTCAAATCCAGTGAGAAAAGACAATGAGCCAAGGCGTGAAAAGAATGTAGATAGTGATGACTTCACTAATGTTCAAAGGAGAAGAAGATTTGTGATACCTGCAACTACATGGCAAAGACCACAAACCAGGTTCAACTATTTCTTTTTTGGTTACTATTTTAAATGCAATGCTTATGGTCACAAAATGTCAGATTGCAAGTTTAATGTTGCACCAAGAAATTTTGTGAGTAGAAATGCCTTTGCACCATTGATGGATTACTCCGTGGAATGTTATAAATATCATAATTTTGGGCACATTGCAAAATATTGTAGAAGTATGTTTGCATCTAATCCCTTTCAGGATAGAATATTTCAGCCAGATGCAATGAGATAAAATAGAAAAATATCAAAAAATCATAAGATAATACAAGAACCCAAAGCAAAGGACAAACAAGTTTGGAAAGAGAAAGAACAACCAAAGGAAGACAAGGAGTCTTTAATTGTATAGACAACATTCAAGGCATAGAATAAACATGCACCATGGATACTTGATAGTGGATGTTCTAGTCACATGACCGGGGACAAACAAAAATTTGAAAAATTATAGCAATATGAAGGTGGCTCAGTTAAATTCGGAAACAATGATGGAGCTAAGATAGTTGGCAGAGGCACGGTTAATATCAACAATAGAAAAATCAAGTCAGAAGAAGTCTTGTTTGTGGTTGGACTAAAGCATAATCTGTTGAGCGTGAGTCAAATTTGTGATAGAGGTCATGATGTGATTTTTAAAAGGTAGGGATGTGAAATCAGAAAGGCAAACAATGGTAAATTGATAGTAGTTGGAACAAGAACATCTAGCAATTTGTACACTCTCACAGAGACCTTAGAAGGATCTTGCTTGCTTGGACATGAAAATGAAAATTGGTTGTGGCACAAGAGACTTGGTCATATCAGCTTTGACAATTTAGTAAAAATCAGCTCGAAGAAAGCGGTAAGAGACATTCCCAGCATTTCCAAGCCATCAAACAATATTTGTGCATCATGTCAAAAAGGTAAGCAAACTAGAACATCTTTCAAGGCAAAAGAACACTATACTGGAAAACCATTGGAGTTGGTGCATACTGATTTGTGTGGGCCTATGAGAACTCAGAGTATAAATGGTGATAAATACTTCATGTTGTGCATAGATGACTATTCCAAGATGACATGGGTACTATTTTTGAAACATAAATTAGAAGCTCTTGAAATGTTCAAAATATTCAAAAACTTAGTTGAGAATCAAACTGGGAGAAGAATTAAATGCCTGAGATCAGACAGAGGAGGTGAATTTATTTTAGAATATTTTACAGAGTATTGTGAAAAATTTGATATCAGGAGATAATTTTCTACTGCTAGGACACCTCAAAAAAATGGCATTGTGGAAAGAAAAAATAGAGCAGTGTAGGAAATGGCTAGAACAATGCTAACCGAGAGCAAAGTAGCTGACAGGTTCTGGAAAGAGGTAGTTCATACAATGGTTTACATTCAAAATAGGTGCATGTTGAGGCCAAATGAAAGCAAAACTCCATATGAGATGTGGTTCGGTAGAAAAGCAACAACGAAATATTTCAAGGTATTCGGTAGTAAGTGCTACATCAGAAGAACCAAAAACAATCTTGGCAAGTTCGAGGATAGAGTGGATGAAGGTATCTTTCTTGGTTATTCGAAAAAAAGCAAAGCATATAAATGCTACAATAAAAGGCTAAGAAAAATTGTTGAAAGTGTTGATGTCAAAGTTGATGAAAGGAGAGAACTACCAACAAGCAATGAAGAAAACTTTCCTATTTATGAAGAGACAATCGAAGGAGAAAAGGAAGAGAAGAAATATGAGGAGACAAAAAGTGAATCAGAAGAAGAAGAATTGGAGAAAGACAAGAAATCCAAATCAGCAACATGGCAAAAAGACCATCCCCAAGAACAGATAATTGGAGACCCCGAAGTTGGTGTTCAGACAAGAAGAAGAATAACCAGAACTTACTCTCTTTTGTCTAACATAGAGCCCAAAAATGTTGTAGAAGCAAGTAAAGATGAAAATTGGGTAAAGGCAATGGAAGAAGAGTTGAACCAGATTGAAAAGAACAAGACTTGGGAGCTAGTGCCAAGACCAGTGAACAAGAACGTGATTGGTACCAAGTGGGTTTTTCGAAACAAGCTTAATGAAGATGGACAGGTTGTAAGAAATAAAGCAAGGTTAGTTTGCAAAGGATATGCACAAGTTGAAGGTATTGATTTTGAAGAAACTTTTGCACCTGTAGCCAGGCTAGAAGCAATAAGGATGTTTCTTGCATTAGCGGTTTACAAAAATTTTAGAGTTTATCAAATGGATGTAAAGTCAGCTTTTCTGAATGGTAAGCTTGAAGAAGAGGTATACATTGAGCAACCAGATGGTTTTCAGCTAGGAGATGATCCTAATATGGTTTGTAGGTTGAAGAAAGCATTATATGGTTTGAAACAAGCACCCCGAGCTTGGTATGCAAGGCTAGACACCTATCTCCAACAACAAGGTTTCAAGAAAGGTATGGTGGACAACAATTTGTATGTTAAATCTAAAAAATATTATCAAATTATTGTTGTCGTGTACGTAGATGATATCATTTTTGGAGGTTGCAAGGATAAGTTATGCAAATATTTTACCAATAAGATGCAAAATGAGTTCGAGATGTCTATGATTGGTGAGCTTGCTTATTTTCTTGGTTTGCAAATTAATCAGTTAGAAAAAGGTATATTCATTTCTCAAATCAAATATATGAAAGAGATGTTAAAGAAGTTTACAATGGAAGATTGTAAACCATAAAGTACTCCAATGACAACAAGTTGTAAGTTGAGCAAGGATGACAAATCACCACCTGTAGATCAAACCATGTATAGATCCATGATTGGGAGCTTATTGTACTTGACTGCTACAAGACCAGATATTTTGTAGGCAGTGTGTATGGTGGCAAGATTTTAGGCCAATCCTAAGGAAACTCATGTTACAACGGTAAAGAGAATTTTTTGATATCTTAAGGGTACAATGGAGTACGGTTTATGGTATCCGAAAGGTAAGGACTTCACTCTTATTGCTTATTCAGATGTAGATTGGATAGGTTGTGTAGATGATAGGAAGAGTACCAGTGGTGGTGCATTTTATCTTGGTGATAATCTTGTGGCATGGCATAGCAAAAAGCAGGAATCAGTTTCCTTGTCCACAACAGAGGCAGAGTACATTGTAGCGACATCATCTTGCACACAAGTATTATGGATGAAACAAACCTTGAAAGATCTTGGCATTCATTTTAGTGAGCCTATTTCAGTTATGTGTGACAATACTAGTGCAATTAATATCTCAAAGAACCTAGTTATGCATTCCCGCACAAAGCACATAGCTATCAGGTACCATTTCTTGAAAGAGAAAGTTGCAGAAGGAGAGGTCAAGTTGGATTTTGTTCCTACGACAGAGCAAGTAGCGGATATCTTCACAAAACCATTGCCCAAGGAAGTTTTTGAATATCTTCGCAAGAAATTGGGAGTGGTTACACTTCCCAAGCACTAGACCGCTATCGAGACCACATTCTCAGGGGGAGCAATTTTTCATTGTTTTATCTTTTTGCTCCTATTTGCAATTATTGCTTGGTACTAATTTTTGCCTGAGAATGTTGTGTATGGACTCAGGGGGAGTTTGCAACATCCCTTTGTCATTGTTGTCAAAGGGGGAGAAGAGTTACAAGAAAATGTTCATGTGTTGCCAACAATTCCAAAGGGGGAGATTGTTGAGCAAGGTGTTGTCATTGTTGTCAACACACTCAGTTGGACTTGGTTGGTGCAGCGGTAAGGTGTTCGAAGCTTGTGAGGACATGTTTGATGCTCGGGTGAAGGTGTTGCAAGTGGTTTGTGCGAAATTGCAAAAGTTGCAAAAGTTACAAAAGTTGCAAAAAGTTGCAAATGTTGCTCATAAGTGCCAATGGACTGTGTTGGATAACCCGACATATTATGTTGCGAGTCTTGTTTGATAGTAGTGAGTGCATTCGTGATGTTAGATCAATGTTTAGACTGGTCGGTTGCATCATCGGTACTTTGATGGATGACTTTGTACATTATTGGACAGGTGTAAAATCTACATCGAAGGCCATGTTGTCGGAGGTATATTAAGCAATCCATGAGGAATCAGACTTTGAAATTTTTACTAGAGGTAGTCAGATGTACTGAGAGCATAAATTTTAAATTTCAGTCCAAATGGAGATCTGAGGAGGAAACGGTGATAGTTGCAAAATGGCTCTGGAGCACTTTTTCCAGTTTATGTAGACAGTGTATCAAATCAACGTCAGAGGCCACTTTGTTGGAGGTATATTAAGCAATCTATGTGGAATCAAAATTTGAAATTTTTACTGGAGGTAGTCAGATGTACCGAGAGAATACGTTTTAAATTTTAGTCCAAACGAAGATTTGAGGAGGAAACGGTAACAAGTTGCAAAATGGCTTCGGAGCACTTTTTCCACTTTTTGGAAGTTTTGAAAATGGGAGTTTTGATAAAGATAAATCTAAATTTAGTGGATTGCATTGATTGGAAGATATGCAATTAGTATGGTAGTTACAAAAAGCAGATTTTGTTTGACAAGTGTGTGTATGTGGAATTAAAGGTGTTACATTTTTAAAAGGGTTGGAATCTTTGAAAGCTAATTTTAGACAAGATTTTTAATGGGGAGTTTTTGCCTTTTGTATATATAACCGAAGACTCTTGATAGAAAATGAATGGAAGAAGAAAAAGTATAGTGCACAACAAGTATAGTGTGAAGAGGGTTTTGTTGAGTTTGAGAAAGAGGGTTTTGTTTTGTATGCAGAGAATAGGGATTCAGATCATCAATGGGCTCAGAGTGTGAAATGATCAGTGGGATTTTTCGGTGAGCAGAGTGTATACAGAGAGATTCAGTGTGCTAGACCACTCAGGGTCTTATTGTCAGGGATAAAATTCTTCTACTAGAGCTTTGTATTTTTTCCTAGTGGGTGCTTGGCAATAGGGGTCGGTGCTCCTTGCAGTTGGTGCTGCTAAAGTCCGGGTTGGTTGGTGCCATTCCCTATAGTGGGTGCTACAAAAATATTGTAAAGACCAAATATTTTTGAGGTTGGATTTGGATGGGAGTCCAAACAATCCATTGGCACAATGGTTTTCCCACATCGGGTTTCCACTATAAATCTGGTGTTATGTGATGCATGTTTGTGTGATTGCTTGTTTTGATTTGATTTCGTAGTTGGATTAAAATTTTTAATACACACTGATTCACCCCCTCTCAGTGTCACGCTTAGTTCAACATCTTCTAGATTTGTTTCACTAGAACCTTAGCAAATTTTAATCCAACTAGGTGTACTTCATTTTAAAACTTCCTCTAGAATCTCAGTCATTCTAAAAACGATTATCCATTTTTCCACTTGGCCTCAAGTTGATGTATTTGTATCCTTGACTATTCATTCTTGCAAAAATAACAAGCCCATGCCTGTGCTAGGATTTTTCCTTAGCAAAATCTAGAAAAATTAGAAATCTATCATTGCTTGTAAGGACTATGTGTGTGGTCCATAATTTTAACATGCATGATTGGTGCCTCCCAATGATTTTTACATTAAAAAAGAACCCAAGTAGACTCATATATTGGGAAATGGAGTTAGAATAAGTAGGAGGATACTTAGGAGGTAAAATATTTAAGGCATCTTCTATGACAGAAAAGAGAAGGGAAATAATGAGAGTGGGTAGGGAATGATGACCTATGTATGAGTATGAATAATGTATAGTACTAAATCATCGAGGAAGTGGAAAGAGAGTGCCTTAATGATCCATTATAGGGATGAGTATGAGTGGATGGAAGAAGAATAAGAAGAATGAAAGATGGAGGTGTAAAAAGGAAAAACACATGCATCCATAAAACAAATAAATAAAAGATATAATATATTCTTGAGTTGTTTTTGTTTAGAAGGATAGATAAAATATATGATATTCCTTATTTAACCCCATAGTGATCACCATTTTTGTAAATAGGAAAATGCATACATCCATAAAATAAATAAATAAAAGATATGATGTTATTTTTGAGTTGCTTTTGTTACAAATAATCCTCTTGGGGTTTTACAATGGAGTCTCCAAGGTGGAGGACTCTTTTCTGGACAAGATTACACAATGAAATAGCATACCTTCTTGATATTATTCTTGATCACAATAACGTGCTGGTGGATTTTTAGTGACCATCATTGGTTACATAGAGACTCATCATATCTACACACATGAAAACAACCAAGGGATTAGTAGCACCTCCAAATGTGTTAAGAAAAATAATAACCATAAAAATTAAAGAGAACATGAAATCTCAAACAATTGTGAAAGGGAGTCACCTAGATCTTAGTAGTGCTTCGCTAGTATTTTTTGGGATATTCAAATAAAGAAAAGGGGTAATATTTATAGATTTTTTGGAGGGAGATGGAAGGGTACCCAAGATCTAGAGTGCTTCTTTTTACCTAGTGTGAAAGTAATTTAGGCATTTAATGTGTATGTTTTGATTTGGATGGGTAGTGGGAGCTCTTTAATGCATGTGGACTATGGGTGATGCATGGGAATTTTAAATTCAAATAAATTTGAATTTAAACCTTATGGAGTGTGAAAGGGTATTTTTTGCATTTAATGTGGGTGTTAAGTGGAATATTAGAGGAAAATATGGGTTTAATTAGGATTATGAAGAATTTGAGGAAGATTAGGGAAATAAAAGAGGATTTTATGGCAAATTGAGGGTTTTGATGAATTGGTAAGGATTTGAAGGGTGTTTTGATGGATTGGTTGTGCAAATGACTAAAATTTGGTGTCTACAAAAGGAATAGGGGAGGATAATGGATTAGAGAAAAGAAAGTAGACTATTATTGAATGATGGTGTATAATAGATTTCTTCTCACCACAGTCCATGCTTTTTTTTAACTTTGAATCTCGCCTTTCTACCTCATTGTTGTTTACTACTTGAAAATTATTAGCTTTTGAGGATATATATAGCGGGAGAGGTCTAACACAAGTCCTAATAAGATGCAAAAAATATGAGAGAGAGAGTGATTCTGCAATATGACTAAAATATATTGTAAATAGAAATGGTAAAAAATACAATGCAGTATGGAGGTAATGGTCACTCCATTACTATAAGATAAAGAACTACATTATACTATGAACAAGAGTTATACCACTATCTACTACTCTCTACTATAATTCACTTGATATGCTTGAGCTCTATATGAGTCCCTTTATATAGGAAGATAGATTCCTTGGCCAACACTCTACCTAGTTGTACAAGGGGACACCTTGCACATTGACACTTGTGCATTTATTACATTTCTTGAAGTAAGTAGCTAACTTTTCCGTAAAGTAATATTCTACTCTAACTATGTACCATAGGTGGTACATTTACTTAAACCAAATGATGTAATATACTCTAACTCTAACACCCCCCTATATTACATTATTTGGGTATTGAAGATTTAAATCTTCAATATGTATCTTCTTTCTGAGAATGATTTTCAGCTTGATATGATCCTTTCATCAATTGATTTTTAAATTGTAATATTTATTTATATGGTTTATCTTCCTTTTCTTATTTAGCTTTAACTTTGAATATGATCTCTAAATTCCAGTAGGTGGTAGTACTGCTACTTGATTCCTACAAAGATGTTTCTTCTTCTTTGTCCTTACTCTATATAGAAGTTTCCAAAAAACCTCTCAAGACATCAAGATAAGATATTAAATTAGTTAAACATGAAGTACAAATGCAACATGAGGATTGAAGCATATTTTCTAAGTATGATTCACTCAATTCTATTTTATTTTTATGAGTTTCTATCAATCCTTTTAGTTCTACATTCTCATTCTTTTATCATTTGTATGTAAGTAATGGCATATACAATATGCTTAATGAAAGTAGAATGTTATCCTTTCCATTTTCAATTGCTTCATTGAGTCGAGCTTGTATATAATGTTCCATGGTATCAAAGTCATCATCTAAGGCTTCACTATGAATAATTTTTAAAGTAAGATCTAAATATGCTTCACCCTTTATAAGTAGATTCATGATTCCAAATTTTATGGCACTTGCTTTTTCCTTTCTAAAGGGGTTATTCATGTATTTTTTATTGTATTATTTTAGGTAGATCTCCTTATAGCCCCATGGATTAGAGTATAAATTGCTTTGATAGAGCCTGTATCTTATGAGATAGAATCTTCTATGTAGCCTACCTTATAACTCCCTTGTTTAGATTATGTGAAATTTTTTTGATAAAATCCTTGTAGAATTTATATTTTGTAGAAAATTTATGGCTTCCAAATTAATTGGGTACTTGATAAAGTCTAATGGATGCTATTATTATCAAGTTTTATAGAATGTCCTTTGACTCTCTAGTGATTTTAAAAATGTTATATGATTGATAAAGTGCTTTTTGAGAATAATATTTCAATTTTGAGTTGATTTTGTAATGTTTTGTACATAGCAAAAAATCAACTTTATTACACCTCATTAATCCTATTGAACTTAAGAACTTTCCAATTTGATGAGGTCCTAATGATTGGATTTATTTTATCACTTTAATGTGTTTTGAGACAAGTATACCAAATACTTTCCAACTCTTTATAATCCTTAATGAACCTCCTTTTATAGTCTTTGATATTTGATATTTAATGTTTCTAAATTCTAATAATTTATTTAGTGTAGTATTCCTTATAACTTCCTAATTTGGAATATTAGAAAATGATAATATTTGCAATAATAAGGTTTTAATTTCCAAGTGGAAAAAACCTTATACCTCCTACTTAATTATTTGCAAATATAAATATTCTTGAAATCTGCTTGCTTAATATATTACTAATGCTAAATGGATGATTGCAATAGTAAATATAATGTATCCTTATAACTCCAATATATCTTTAGTTTATAGCAAGAAATAAATAGTATGATGTTTTACCTAAATAACCCTTTTGGATTATCTTGCCTTGATGTTATGAGGTGGTGGATTTGAAACCTTCTATAATGTGGTGCGCATGGACAATCAATGCCTTCTTTGATTGGTTTTTGTTTCTCCCTTGAGTAGCACTTCTCTCCTATGTAAACAACATTGATATTATCCTTAAGAAATACTTGGTCTATGATGAATATCCTCCACGAATGAGGCACTAGTATTGCTAGTCTATGATAGCTTATTAAATGTAGGATTACTCCTCTGAATGATGCACAAGCTTGAATTAACCTTCCTCCATTTGAACATGCTTCACACCATTCAATGATTGACTTTATTTGGCCTTGTTCTATTCTATTTCTCCAATATGGGCACCTTAAATAGGATTGTTTTATTGCTATTTGTAGAGAAGTGTTACTTGAGCATTACTAAGTAGGCATTGATATTCTAACGTACCTTTATGCAATAATGATTTTGGTGGTAACCTCTCAAAGCTTTGTAATTCCCTTTTAAGTGAGCGTTGGATTATTCATGAATGTTGGGACACTTAGAACTCTTGTGCCAAGTGGCACTTAAAGCTTGTGCATGTAAGCCTTTCTTCTAATGCTTCATGGATGAGCGTTGTAACCCTATCTTTACCTATATCTTTGTATTGTACGTTGGCTTTCTATGTGTCTTGAAATACAAGTATTTCCTATTCTCCTTCTGCATGTTGTCTTGATGAGTATAATGGGTGGCTCTAGCTATAATGCTCTAAGGTTATATGGTGCTCCTAATGGTGATCTTATGGTAGATTTTTGTGCTCCTTTTTGGTGGTCAATCACTCCAAGTAATGTCCTTGGGTATATCACCTTCAATTGTTTATTTATGTTGTTTTTGTAGCTTTTTTAATAGCCCCTTGTGCTTTGATTGATATGTAGATAATCTCCTTCTATATGCTGCCATTTCTCTACATAGACTCGGATGATAATAGCTCCAATATTATAGATGAAATACTTGCTTATAGGGTTGGATTGGACATGGAGAAATGGTGTTTTTAACACCTTGATTTTTGAGAAGTGCGAGATCTTTGGTGGTTATTTCCTCTTGCTTGAACTTCTACCCTAATACCTATTGAGATAATGGTCGTGTTATTTTCTACAATGAGATATTCTATTGTCCTTTGAAGGAAAAAAAGAGGTGCTTTTTAATAGTTATATTTGCACCAATATGATGGACCTTTTTATATTTTTTATTTTATTTTGATGAGGCAACTCCTTTCCTTCATTAATCCTCTTCCTTGGATAATTTTAATCCATACTAATAAGCTGATTTTAAAGTAAGGATTTCTGCACTTTGCACTTAAATGAAACCCTTATATATTACTTGAATATTGAGACTCACCAAGTCTCAATTTGAGGCTTCCTTCAAGGAATTTAATGGTGGTTTCCTTCACATTTTGACTTGTATTAGTGGTTTCTTTTGGCCATGAAATGCTACAAATTTTGTGCTAGTTTGTGCTTTTAACAATCAACACACAAACTAATTTCTTGAAAGTAACTAGTTAAAGATCAACTAGTATAGTGCTAATGGATTAGTAATACACTTTAATGGTAACAATAATCTCACATTATTGCTCCTATAAATAAAATCTCAAACTAATTGCAAATGCACTTAATAATTTTTGTAACTTTTAAGAGCAATCTATAAAGAACCCTTAATAAATAATCTGTAATTTTTACTACAATCAATATTGTAGGATGTAGTCTTCTTGCTTTATATATAGATAATAGATAGGTGATAATTTTATTTCTTTAAAAAAATATCCAACTCCTATTTAATGTTTAAATATATCTTAAAATGAATTCTTCTTTATGCACTTTCTTGAATATTATGATATGAGACCTTCTCCTTACAACTTTAACCCAAATTTGGTGCTTAATGGAATTTGATAATGAACCCTAATTTGAAGTTCAACTAATTGCACCCTAGTTGCTTACATTTAATATATTTTGTAGTAGATGTAGATCTTGGTGTTGGATTCACCAAGTTGTTGCCTTGTAATGGATGAATCCGTAGCTTCTTGTTGGCTATCCAAAATAGCTTCTTGCTTCACCAACCTATGGTATTGAACTTATTATCTTGAGCCTAGGTTTTGGTGACTTGATCCTTCCAATGATTTTCAAATTTTTGTAGTAGTTTCAAAAATTCCTTGCTTTTGAAATGTACCTTCTTACTATGAGAGGCAATCTCCAAATATCTTGGATTTGGTAGGCTTCTTATGTATGAATATTACTTTAATCTTCTTGTTGAATTATGAATTCAAACAGGATCTTCTTCTTCTCAAGATTTTGAATGTCTTGGGGTCTTAACTGGAATATTATTTTGAATTTGGCACTCTTTACCAAATTCTTCTTCTCTTGGGCTTGTTGTCGAATGGCAATAATTTTCCCAAGTCCTTCACTATCAGGAGCTTCTCCTTGGTAGTGGATTTATCCAATGAGTTATAGGAACTCTTTTTATGATGCTTCTATGAGCTCTACAACAAGGCTCTCCAAGAATTATTCTTGTTTCTCCTTGAGACCTCTCCAGTGTATGTTATATTACAACTTCTTTGGTATTCCAACTAAAACATTTTCTTCAACATTCTACTTCTGGAAGTGTTGGTGATAAGATATTCTTCTCAGATTTCTTAAATTTGTTGCTTTTGGATTCTAGAATGGAATTTATATGGATTAGTAGCACATGTTTTTAATAAGAGCTAAGTATAAACATTATTTAATGTGCTATTATCCTTAACTTATGTGTGTAATGCCTATTTATAGGCACCTTTTGATATGATAATACAATGAAGTTTTGGATTATCATTCATATCTCGTGTCTGTTATAAACTAATTCCTCATCATTGGTATCAAAGTAGGTTACAAATAAAGGTTAGTATCCTCTTCCTCTAGGTAAATATTGATTCAAATTAGAAATGAGAATGCCTCCCATAATGAGGAATGAGAATACCTTTCGTAGCTTTATTTGTGGAATCAGTTTACAACATACACAGGATATTAATGACAATCCAAAACTTCATTGTATTATCATATCAAAAGGTACCTATAAATAAACATTACACAGATACGTTAAGGATAAGAACACATTAAATAATGATTATCCTTAGCTAACAATTTATTAAAAACATGTGCTACTAATCCATATCACCAAGTTGTCCTACCTTGATCACTTTGTACATATGAGTGAACTATCTTCTAGTGGTCCTAGTCCATTTGTCAATAAAATGATCCTTCTCTATTGTTGCTAAGCTATTTGGATTGAGTTCTTCAATGTCAAACTATTCTACTCTATGGAAGTGTCCAACAAAGGTGGATGATAGGGCCTAAGAATTTCAACATTCAATATTGGATGCATACCAATATAAGATGGAATATTTAAATCAAAGGCATTTTATCCCACCTTCTAGGTGATGGTGTATGACCCATAGTAAATAAGTCTAATATTTCTACAAGGTCCTACTAGTATTTCTTTTTGAAGATGTAACCATACCTTATCTCTAACTTTTTTCTGAAGTGGAAAATTATTTTTGTCATGGTTTTTATTATATTTTTTATTTATCTTTTCTAATATGTCATAGACCTATTACTATATGCGTTGAATCTATTGCATAAAATATGGTATATTTTCTACTTCTTTTATCTATGAGGTGAGTACTCCAAGGGTTGCATAGGGATAACCACATCAATGAGTGTCATGGGTTGTAACACAAAATAAACATGAAATGGGTTGTATTTGGTAGAGGTATGTAGAGATTGATTGTACCCATACTAAATGTAGATGAGGCTCTCATCCCATGTGCATGGATGCTTGGAATTGTACATTCAAATAAGATATGCAATCAATTGATTCACAACTTCTACATGTCCATTAGTCTGAGGATGGAAGGTTGTGGATATGGTCAACTTGGTGTCCATCATGATCCATAGGGTGGATCAAAAAATACTCAAAAATATGTTATCTTTGTTATATGCAATGGAATTTGGAAAGCCAATGTTGAACCACACATGAATAAAATAAAACTTAGCAGTATCCTCAATTAAAATGAATTTCTTACAAGGAATCATGATAGCCTTTTTTAAAAATTTATCTTTTATAAAAACACAAATATTACCATGCTTAGATGTGGGAAAACATGAGAGGAAATCCATGGATATAATTTTCCAAGGCTTAGATGACATGGGCCATGATGTATATAGTCCCTACTTCTTATTGGTTCAATTGGAAATAGTTTAGGGGTACATGAATTGATGTATATGTCAACATTGTTCTTAATTTTGGGCCAATAGAAGTACTTTTGAAGTACTTCTAATGGTTTTTCCACCCTAGGTAGCTTGCTATTTTGCTAAAGTAAGCTTCCCAAATCATCTTTGAGTGCTTGGTATCTAGTACACAAATATATCCCACATGGAAGAGGAGGTTATATTACAAAAATTATATAAACATTCTTAACCACATGAAGAGATCTATATGAATTTACAAAATTAAAATCTACGTTATATAAGATGGACCAATTAGAAGTATCATGCCCATAGGAATCAAGAATAGTGATAAGTGCTATGATTGGAGGTTATCTAGCAATCTACTACTCAATTGACACTTTCTTTATTATGCTTGATGATAAAATAAAACTATTGTAGATATGTGGAAAACTTTTTAAGTCTTTCATTCCCTATATTACTCTATGTTTGAATGAACTCCAAAGGTTTGTGATCTATGTGGATGATGGTTTCTTATCCCAAGATATACTACTTCCACTATTTACATGTTTGGACAATGGAATAGAGCTTTTTGTTGTATGTGGGGTATTTTCAAACTCCTCGATTAAATATTTCACTATGATAGACAATAGGATGGCCATGTTTTATGTTAATAGCTCCCAATGTATACTCTAATGCATTAGTCATTACCTCAAAAAATTTATGCAAATTAGGTAGAGAAAGTGTAGGAGTTGAACACAATTGATCCTTTGACCTCTAAAATACCATTTTTTGTGTGTCTTACCAATGAAACTTGGATTTGACACCTCTGTTGGTCATGTTTTGCAGTGGCTAAGTAAAGTGTGAGAAATCCAATACAAATATTTAATAGAAATTGACAAGATCCAAAAAGCTGCAAATATCTATTTGTCTTTAAAGTATGCCAATCCATAATTACCTAAATCTCATCAAAATCAACATGGAATCCCTCTTTGTTAATAATATACCCAAGTTACTAAATCTTCACCATGCCAAATGAGTAGTTCTCCAAATTAGTATACAAATTTTATCTTCAAATAATCTAAAGCACCTATGAAACATGTTGTATATGAGAATGCCATGTAAGTAGACTACCACAAATGAGTTGGTGTAGGGACACAGGATGTCATCCATCATCCTCATAAATGTGGTAGGTGCATTGGTCAATATAAAAGGTATAACCAACAACTTAAATAAACCCTCATTGGATTTAAATTCAAATTATTTTGACTCCCACTATCAAAAGGTATAATTAGACTCAAATTATTCACCATCTGAGTAGAAATCGTATTCTTTTGACTCCCACTATCAACAATGAAATATAATGGCTTATCCTTCACCCATATTTATGAGTGAAATAGGTATTCTTCCTCTTGTGACTCCTAAGGTACAATATGTATGATGGAAATGGTGATATTTGGTTTATCTTCCATGATTTTTCCCTCTATTCTTAGCCTATGTATGTGGAGGCAGTCATATAGTGATATGGATTAGTAGCACATATTTTTAATAAGTTGTTAGCTAAGTATAAGCATTATTTAATATGTTATTATCCTTAACTTATGTGTGCAATTGTATTATCATATCAAAATGTGCCTATAAATAGGTATTACACACATAAGTTATGGATAAGAACACATTAAATAATGCTTATCCTTAGCTAACAACTTATTAAAAACATGTGCTACTAATACATATCATATAGTGGATGTATAGGGTTACAACTTGGTAAGTAATGAGTAAATTGTTCAAAACTCTTTCTTTAAATGCTAATTGCTCTTGTGATAATTTTTTAGGACCCTCCTAACATATCCTAATTACTTATATTATTAATTCATTATATTCTAGGGTCACAACCCTTCACTCTTACAACTATTAGACTAGGTATATAAATGCAATCCACATATGATAATAAGGCATCATCGAACAAATATATAAATTAAGTCTATTGTGGGTTTTCTACCTTACAATCAAAAAGCGATTCAATATAAAAATGATAATGCTTCCCACACCATTTAGTTTCATACCATCTGGATCAGAGCTAGATCAAGGAGCAAATTCACCATTAAAATTTTTTCCCACCGCACATTTCAGCCAGTCCACATTCACGAGGACGCAAACAACATTCACGCTTCATGGATCCATGTCAAAATCCTTGTAGAAAATTAAACCTTCTCCTAAGGTATGAATTAAGTTGTCTTACACCCAAATTGCTTGACCTTTCGCATGGTGACCGGTGGCTGTTTTGAAAAAGCTAAAATCTTCAACGCAGCATCAAGGTTTTCGACGTCCGAAACGCAAAGGAAAAAAAATAAAATTATTTTTTATTTTTTATTTTTTATTTTTGCTCACCTATACCAAGTCATATTGATCGTTACCTACACCAGCCGCAATGGTTGAAGGACGATGATCACTGTATTCCATTCATGAGAAACATGAAAGGCCCACTGAATAAGTTCAACAGGAAATAGAGGAGAATACCTAGACCACAAGAGAACTCTTCGAGAAAATATTTGTAATGGATGTTAAACTTGATGCCATCAGTCAAAATCAGGCGACAACACATGCAAATTCACCCAACCATGGGTCATCAAACCGAGCAATGTTAGGAGGTCCACAAACTTCCATTCTACCACGAATGACCAAATTAGACTTCCCAAAATTTGAAGGAGGAGACCCTACAAACTGGATCTACCGAGCAGAGCAATATTTCTCACTAAATCAAATTCTAGAAATGCAAAAAGTGTATATCGCCTCCTTCCACTTGGAAAACGACGCCATCCAATGGTACCAATGGTTCAAGAAAACTAACTGCACTCTGATGTGGTCAACCTTTACACAAAATCTATTAGTATGATTCAGACCTAGCAAGTTTCAAAGCTTTACAGGGGCCCTCACTAAATTATGCCAAACCACTTTGATAAGCGAATACCAAGTAGAATTTGAAAGACTAGCTAATCGAACATCCAGATTAGATGTTGCCTTCTTTCAAGAATGTTTTGTCAGTGGATTAAAAGAAGAAATTCGAATAGATGTGCAAATGTATAACCCCACAAACATGTTAGAGACCATCGACTTGGCGAAATTAGAGGAGGACAAAATAAAGGCATGGAATCGGTTCACAAAACCAACTTGGGGGAAACCATCAAACACTTATACCAACCCCAAAACAATGCAAAATGGATGAACCCAAAACTCCTACACAACCCCCAAAATTAACCCCGCTCTACCAATTAAGCGTCTGAGTTTCGAGGAAATGAAGGAAAGACAAGCTAAGGGTCTTTGCTACCATTGCAATGAGAAATTTGACAGAAATCATAAATGTGCCTCATGGAAATTATATATTCTAGATGCCACAGAGGAAGGGAATTCTACTGAAGAGGAACCTAAACTTGAAGTAGAGGTATTATCCAACACACTTGAAAGTGACGAAGAAAATGCACCAAAGGTTTCCTTCAACGCCCTTGCCGGATTTTTTGCCCCTCAAACAATGCGAGTTAAAGGGTATTTTAAGAAACAAAACCTTACCGTGCTCCTAGATTCTGGTAGCACACAAAATTTTATCGATCCAAAGGTGTCTAAACAAGAAAATTGTTTTATATACCCTTGTAATAACTTTGAAGTGATTATTGGAAATGGTGGAAAAATTGCATGCAAAGGAAAATGCTGAAATATCAAACTAACTATGGGGGTTTATAACATGAAAAGTGACATGTACATCCTACCCCTAGGTGGGTGCAACATTGTACTAGGTGTACAATGGTTATGAAATTTGGGCATAGTCCAATGGGAATTTGATGAACTATGGATGAAATTCACAACAAAGAACCAAACCTATATTATCCAAGGCCTGAAATCAGGACCTTCCCAAATCGTCAGCTCGCATAGAATGGAGAAAATTATCCGAAGAGGAAACAAAGGAATGGTCACCCAATTATTTTCAATTCAACCTAGTCACAAAGAAGACGAGACACCAAAGTTACAAAAGATTTTAGACCACCATAAGGCGGTATTCAATGAACCAAAAGGACTACCTCCACAACGTAGTCACAATCACACTATTCCACTATTTCCAGGGCATCACCCTCCTAATATTAGACCTTATCATTATCCATACCTCCAAAATACTGAAATAGAGAAATTAGTTCAAGAGCTTCTTAAGGCAGGAGTCATTAGACCTAGCAAAAGCCCTTACTCCTCTCCAATTATTTTAGTTAGAAAAAAGGATGGTTCATGGCATTTATGTGTCAATTTTCGAGCGCTTAATAAAATGACCATCAAATATAAATTTCTTATTCCGGTCATAGACGAGCTATTAGATGAACTCCACATGGCAGCTTATTTTTCCAAGTTAGACTTACGGTCATGCTACCACCAAATACGAGTCAATGAAAATGATATTCCTAAGACGGCCTTTCGCACTCACAAAGGGCACTACGAATGATTGGTGATGCCATTTGGCCTGAACAACGCTCCTTCTACCTTTCAAAGTCTAATTAATAAGGTATTTCACCCTTTTCTTCGTAAATTTATATTAGTTTTCTTTGATGACATTTTGATTTATAGCAAAACATGGGAAGAACATTTGGACCATGTTAGACAAGCGTTCCAAATCTTGGAGGAAAATCAACTTTATGCAAAAATATCAAAGTGTTCCTTTGGAAAACAAGAAATTAAATACTTAGGGCATATTTTCTCAAAGGAAGGAGTTATGGTAGATCCTTCCAAAATCGAGGAGGTGAATAATTGGCCTCTTCCAAAACCTTAAAAGCTCTACGTGGGTTTCTTGGACTAACGGGATATTATAGAAAATTTGTCCAAAATTATGGTAAAATCGTTGCTCCTCTAACAACATTACTTAAGAAAAATGCTTTCAAATGGTCATCTAAAGCGGATGAGGCCTTTATCACCTTGAAAAATGCAATGTGTACCACCCTTGTTCTAGCCATGCCTAACTTTTCTTAATCGTTCATCATTGAAAGTGACGCTTCAGGAATAGGAATGGGAGCCGTACTCATGCAGGATGAAAGGCCTCTAGCTTTTATAAGAAAAGCATTTTCTCCTAAGAATTTAGCTTGCTCTACGTATGAAAAAGAGATGTTGGCGATTGTCCATGCTATTCAACATTGGAGGCCTTACCTTATTGGCCAACATTTCATTATATGCACTGACCATCATAGCTTGAAGTATTTTTTGGAACAAAGGACTAATACCCCGGAACAACAAAAATGGGTTACTAAACTTCTTGGCTATGATTATGAAATTACATATAAAAATGGAAAGGGCAACATGGCAGTCGATGCACTTTCTAGAAAATTTGAAGATATGCCTGAAGTCCATGCTCTTTCCTCCCTTATTCCTAAATGGGTAGATGAGGTGCATGAAGAATGGATAAATGATCCTACTATCCATGCCTTAATTCAACAACTTCAACATAATCCTAGTAGAAAAACTCCATACACTTGGAAGGACAATATATTAAGATACAAAGGGAGGCCTCACCCCCAATTCAACTTATCATGAAAAACTTCTTCATGAGTTACATACCTCACCCACTACAGGCCACTCAGGGTTCTTAAAAACCTATAAAAGAGCCACTACCTCCTTCTATTGGGTAGGAATGAAAAATTACATCAAAAACTTTGTAAAAGAATGTGAATTTTGCCAAAGAAAAAAGGGGGAGACACTCGCTATTTCAGGATTACTTCAACCTCTTCCTATACCCACCAAAACATCGGCAAATATTTCTATGGACTTTATTGAAGGATTACCAAAATCAGGAGGAAAAACAAGCATTTTCGTAGTCATTGATCGGTTATCTAAATATGCCCATTTTTGTCTCGTGGCTCATCCTTATACCTCTAGCACTATAGCCCACATCTTCCTAGATAACATCTTTAAATTACATGGTATGCCATCCACAATTGTTAGTGACCGTGACCCAACTTTCACTAGCACCTTTTGGAAGGAATTGTTCAAATTACAAGGTACTCAACTTCGTATGAGCTCCGCTTACCATCCTCAAACCGATGGCCAAACAAAAGTTGTAAATAAATGCTTGGAAATATACCTTCGATGTTTTTTTCTACTCAACCACTCCATTGGGTAAAGTGGATTTCACTAGCGGAATGGTGGTATAACACTTCATACCATACGTCCATCAAAATGACTCCTTATGAAGCACTATATGGTCAAACACCACCATCCCTCACTTCCTATATTCCAGGGACTAAAAAAGTCCATGCGGTGGAAACAAAACTTGCTAATAGAGATGACATACTACGGATCCTAAAAGAGAACCTAAAAGTGAAGCAGCAAGCCGATCAACATAGAAGCAAATGTAGTTTCCACGAGGGTGATATGGTTTTCTTACGTCTCCAACCTTACCGTCAATCCTCTCTTAAACAAAAAGGTTCTCAAAAGTTAGCACCCAAATTTTACGGGCCGTATAAAGTTCTCCAACGTATTGGGACCATTGCTTACAAACTAGAGCTTCCTCCCTCTTCCAAACTTCACCCCGTATTTCATGTATCTTGCCTTAAGCTCGTAGTGGGAGCCCATATCATGACACAACCCACTCTCCCTGAATTCTCCGATGATGGAGTACTTCTAGTCGAGCCAAAAGCTATCTTGGATCGCCACTCTCGTCACCTTCATACTCATAATATCACAGAAGTTTTAATCCATTGGAAAGGTCTACCTTTAGAAGACGCAACGTGGGAAAATTTTCAAGATATCCAACAGCGATTTCCAAATTTCCAGCTTTGAGGACAAAGCTCCTGTAAGGGGGGTGGCATGTTAGGACCCTCCTAACATGTGCTAATTACTTATATTATTTATTCATTATATTATAGGGTCACAACCCTTCACTCTTACAACTATTAGAATAGGTATAAAAATGCAATCGACATATGATAATAAGGCATCATCAAACAAATATATAAATTAAGTCTATTGTGGGTTTTCTACCTTACAATAAAAAAGCGATTCAATATAAAAATGATCCTGCTTCCCACACCATTTAGTTTCATACCATAATTACATCCTTTTCCACTATTGCCCTTAAGAGGATTATTTTCTTAGGAGAATTTTTCTACTTCCAATTCTAATTTTGGGGTTGACCCCCTTTATCCTAATTCTTTAGAAATACACTCTTGAATTTCTTTGGGTGGTACTTAATGTTCTAGTTTTTTTTTATTTGCTCCTTTTCTAATTTTATTTTTGTGCTTTTAATCTAGGTTAACAAAAAGTTTATATGCTTCTTGCAATGTCTTAAATTCAAAGAGGTGCATATCCTCTCAAATGTGGCATTGTGGCCCACTATAGTACTTAAGAATTCGATACCTTTTGGTATCTTAAATACCTAGCCTTGTTACCATTGAGTGGAAAGCATTGGTATAATATTGAATATATTTGTCTTTACCTTGATGTAATTGTTGCCATCACATATATTGGTCTTCATAGGATTCTGTGAGAAAATATTCTTCCTTGACAGCCTCCATAAAATTATCCCATGTGAACACTAATTCATCTTCTTTATTTTTTTTGACCCTATTAAAATATGCTTACCACCAATGTTGAATAGGTAATAAATATTTCAACAGTGCAAAAGTGATATTCTCACTATTGTTGGACATATTTATACATAAGTACGAATATAATTGATCCAACCAATTTTTTAGAGCGTCAACATTAATTTTTCCTTCAAAAGTAGAAATATCAAAATTCACCCACACCATAAAATATGGAGGAGAACTAAATGGTGTTAGGTAAATAAGAGGTTATGTGGAGGAGGTTCAAAAAATTATAGTGATACACAATTGAATAATTTAAGCAAATTGATCCATCATATCAATCCTCTATTTCATAGGGGCTTCACTCAACATCTCCTTGAAAGGTTTATTTGTCTCAATGTTGTCCATTTTGGTTCTTAGTTGAGATAATTTAGAATTACAATGGAGGTAATAAAAGGTATTTCACATTTGATACCTAAATTTATGATATCCTAGTCTCATATTTATGGACTTACACTCAAACTATAAACTACTTCAATACCATTGATTCAAAACTCATAACTTTGACTAATTCAAAACTTAAATTTTCAAGTTATGAAAGATCATAATAAATTACAATTCAAAAATAGTAGAGTACAAAAAATTATAACACAAATATATAAGCAAAATAATAGAATGATTTTATTGCTAAAAAAATAGAGTACAATGCAAGCAATATCTAATAAGATATGTGAGGCTATAAAATTGCATCCATTACTCATACCTTTTATAGTTAGGGGTGCATATCTCTTTATACAAGAATTGGTGGGTTGGAAATCCACCGCATTGAATATGGAAGGTCACCCACATGGAAATATGGTGGTTCACCTTCCTTGAGTTAGAAGGTCACACATATGGAAATGTGGTGATTTACCTTCCATGAGTTTAAAAGTGCATATTAAATAGAAATTGCATACATGTGACTTGTCCTTTTGTGTTTTGTCTTCTACTGATGTGTCAACATAACTAGAGAAGAATTTTAGCTACAAAAATCTAAAATTATAAAATTATATATCTAATAAGTATTTTATTTTGTTCTTTGAGGGCCTTAGAAGCATTTTTTTACAAATGTGTCAAAAATTGTCTATGATAGAGTTTCCTATAAAAGTTGTTTTTCTCTCTCTAATATTTTCAATGTTTCTTATGGATTAAAATTATGTCCCACATGCATATTCCTTGTAAGCTATGACATATTTCTAATTTTGCTAAGGCAAATTTCTAGCATCGGCTCAAGCTTGTTATTTTTGCAAGAATGAACAATTGAGGATGCAAATACATCAACCTAAGACTAGGTTGCAAAATGACTAAGTGCTTTCAAAATGACTAGGATGGAAAAGGAAGCTGTAAAATGAAGCACACTTAGATGGGTTAAAATTTGCTAAGGTTCTATTGAAGCAAATCTATAAGAGACCAATCTTGAACTCCAAGAAACATAAAGGCTAAAATGAAATGATCCCAAACTTTACATGCACTAATGTCAGTAAGACTTACATAAAATTTTGGGAAGGTAAGTCTAGGAGAAAGCAAATTATACTAGAACAAAGGAATCCTAGAGTGACGATCCTAGAATTTTTTAGTGGTGATGTCATCCAAATCCTTCCAAAATCTTGGACTTGGGAAAAAAATGATCATGAAATTCTTAGATGATGATATTTTCAAGGATTTTTAAGATCTTAGTCTCATATCTAAGACTAATAAAGTAGACACAAGATCCTAGGAACACCTTTAGTCCCTATCAACAAGAAAAATAATCCTAGACACATCCTTCTTAGAAAGATTCACACGTTTCAACTAATTTTCCATATCACAATGGTCAGTATGAGTTGGAATCTATGATAGGATGACACAACAAAAATGAATAGTGGTAAAAATTTGCAATCACTAGAGATGTTCATACCCCTTGAAGATGTAGAAACACCAAGTTCTAGGAAAATATCAAGATCGGATATGTGTTCACTAGAATCATGACACTTGAACCAGATTGACTATGAAAATGACAACCACAGTCTTCTAGTGTGCTAGTCATACTATGCCTATCCATGTCAATCCTTAATAAGACTCTAATTGTAATAACCAAGAATAATAATTCTATAAATAGTTGAGAATTCTTTAGCACAAGGGTTAGCTATATAGAATTTTCTTGTTGTATATTGTATACTTGGCTCTACAATTAATTGAATTATAAATTTTTAGTTTTTTATAAATGAATTATGCACATTAATTCATTTATGTTTTATGTTTTATGAATGGTGAATTTTTTTAATGTAAATTCTATTGTAGGTGGATTGCTATTTGGATTGACTTTTGTAAAGTCTTTGGAATGTTTAACATCCCTAATTTAAGAAACATGGGATGTAGATTAGGCACAAGGACAAAAATGTATGGGAAGGATGTCTAGTGACTAACATGATAAAACAATTATCTGTGTTAAGTTCTAATGCCACATATCGCATAGGCTTTGGAACCCATTCATGCTCAAAGCTAATCCGATGATAGCTGTTTGCTAAAACAAGATATTTTTTCAAGACACCAACTAGCAAGAAAAGTTTAGATTCAATAGTATATGGTTGGATCACTATAGATTCTAATAAAAAAGAAAAGATAAACACTACTGGTGTTGGGAGCATCCAACAATTTTGTGTACATAGCTAGCATGTAAATAAATTTGATTAAAACTAAAAAATAATAAGGCATTGGCTAGGAAAGTAGTTGAAAAATATCCTCATAGGGTAAGGCCTTGAAAAATTCATTGGATAGATTGCACACAAATATTAAGAGCCCCAAGATAGACAATCATGTTGATTATTGACTCAATTGCATTGGAAGTGCCCTTCATCACAATCTAGTAAAGGAAAAGTTAAAGAAAAAGAGGATGAGCCTAAAAACCAATCAATGACTTTCCAAGGAGAAATAGCCTACATTAGGGTACCCCTCTCCTTGGAATTGCACAAATATTGAAGTGTAAATCATTCTAAAGTGTCATATTATTGTGTGGGATTAAGTGAAAAATTAGAAGGGTAGAGGCTTCGTTATGCTTCTATATCTCTATTATTATCAATGTAGAAAAATGCTAATAAGGGAGGGACTTAAAAGGAGATTTCAAATAGGCCTAAATATTCCTATGCCATGAAGACTCATTGCCCTACCAAAATTGATAAAGGATCAATATTCACCTACGTGGTGGTAGCTAAAGGAAAAATTGTCATTGATGGTAGCCTAATAACCATCCCAATGTTAGCTAAATAGGATCCTTCATTGAAAATTTCTACATCCAAATTACATATGTGGGTTCACCTATCAATTCATGATGTGGGCCACAAAATACAACCATACTCTTTTGGAAATTGGATTTCACTATTTCTCAAGGACAATAGAATTATACCAAAATAGCAAATCCCAAGGACAAAAGAGAAAAAAAAAAAGAGCAAAACTATGAGAGGTCAGTAAGCTTGGCAAACCTACATATTTTGAGCACATGATATGCTTGTAAATAAAGCTCAGTCGAATAGATATTTCTCTTCAATATATAGAAACTATAAATTGAAAATGCAAAGATAAGTGTTTTATCATGCACAATCTCTCAATTATTTCCCTAAAAATAAAGAACAGTCAAATCAAGCATTTGATGCTCCCTCAGTCAAAAGAGGGGAGGCTTCATCTTTTATTCCTTGTTATTGTTTAATATTTTCAATTCATAAACAATAATAAGGTAAAAATGTGAGGGCCAAAGTAAAAAAAAACACAAACTATGGTAAGAAGAAATATAGCAGACACCATCATTCAGGATTAGCCTACTTTATCTTCTCCTAATCCATTCTCCTCTTGTATTCCTTCATATTTTATTCTCCTTACTCTTCTTCCATCCACTCATGCTCATCCCTCCAATGGCTTTTTAAGTTGCACTCTATTTCCACTTCCTTGATGATTTAGTACTATGCATTATTCATTCTCACAAATAGGTAGTCATTCCCTATCCAATATTATTCTTTCCTTATCATTTATATCATGTAATATGCCTCAAATATGTCCCCTCATAAGTCTCCCCTAATTCTAACTCCATTACCCATTGTATAAGGCTACCAGGGTTATTTCTACAATAAAAAAATCCGTAGGAGGCACTAATATTGTGGATCCAAATAATGGCCCACACACATAGTCCTTGTAGGTAGTGATAGATTTCAATTTTTTGCTAAGGAAAATTCCTAGCAGAGGACTAGTCTTGTTATTTATACAAGAATGAACATTTGAGGATGTAAATACATCAACTCATGGCTAATTTTTTATGATGTGGGACATAGTCCTTGTATGTAGTGATATATTTCTATTTTTTCTAAGGAAAATTCCTAGTAGAGGACTAGGCTTGTTATTTCTACGAGAATGAAAATTTGAGGATGTAAATGGCTGTCTTTTTAGAATGATCAAGATTGGAGAGGAATCTATAAAATGAAGTACACTTATCCAAGTCAAAATTTGGTAAGGTTCTAGTGAAGCAAATATAGAAGATACCAATATCAAACTCCAAGAAACATAAAGGCTGAAATGAAATGATCCTAGAATTTACACTTGCTAACATCAACACAACCCATATAAAAGTTTGATAAGGTAAGTATGGGAGAAATAAAATGATACTGAAACAAATGAATTCTAGAGTTATGATCCTATAAGTTTTTAGTGGTGATATCATCCAAATCCTTCACAAATCCTAGGCTTGGTAAAAAACATGATCCCAAAATATTTAGATGATGATATCAACAAGGCTTTGTAAGATCCTAGTGTCATCTCCAATGCTTCTAAAGTAGTCACATAATCATGTAAATGCTTCTAATCCCTATCAATGAGTAAAATGCTCCTAAAAACATCCATATTAACAAGATTCATGCATTTCAACCAATCACCCATATGAAAATCGTCAAGCTAAGCTAGCACCTTTAACAAGCTGACACATAAAAAAATATATAGTGGTAAAAAGCAACAATTGCTAGAGATGTTAAAACCCTTCAAATATGCAAAAATAACAAGTTCACTAGAATAAATATATTTGAACCAAATTGCATAGGAAAACATCAACCACACTCTTCAAACATGTCATCTAGACTATGCTTGTCCATGTCAAGCCTAAATAAGACTCTCATTGTAATAATCAAGAATAAAAAATATAGAAATAGCTAAGAATTATTAAACACAAGTGTTGACTCTTTATCATTTGCATGTTGTATATTGTATACTTGAATCTATAATCAATTGAGTCATAAAGTTGTTTGACCTCCATTGGAGATAGCATTTTTAGGTTTTTATAAATGAATTATGCACCTTAATAAATTATTATTTGATGGTTTATAAATGGTAAATTCTGTTAAAATAAATTCTATTGTAGTTGGATTATTATTTAGGCTTCCCTTTGTAAAGTCTTTGGAATGTTTAAGATTCCTAATCTAACTTAATGAACTCTATAATATTTTTAGTATTGGCTAGTCTATTAGGCTTTGCTTTAGTTTTTTTTTAAAGAAACTTATGTAGTAAACTTCATTATTTTTACACTATACCTCATCCATATTTCATGCATTATCTAAACCCTCCCTCCTTTTCTAATATTCATATTTCTATATTTAGTATTAAACATTTCTTTAATTTCTCAAGTATTTCATGGAACTGAACTTCTTTGAACGTTGAGCTAAGAAGAAATCCTATTCATCCAATCTTGGTTGAGATCTAGGGCATATTTCACATATTATGAAGATTTTAATTCCAAAATTTCTAGCACATCCAATGAGACTAAACCAATCTATTTTATCTTATAAAATAATCACACATGGACCTAAGCCAAGTTTAAAAGCTAGAAGTTTGTGTTTCCTTTATGCTAACTAAGAGTATATAGCACACTTGATGGGACTCAACTAATTCTAGTATGGTCCACAAAGAATCAAAGAACAAGATTCAAAATCCAATCGAGTAGAACCTTGGTGAAGTTTTGCTCTCCAAGATTGATAGATATGTTCACCTAGCAACTCCACTATCAAATACCAAATATATTGGTGACTCTAATAGTATAAATATACCGTAAAACTACATGATGAAAATATTAGAGGCCAAAATAACTCATATATCTCTTGTAGATTTATGATTTTATGAACATCTTGATAATTTCTACCAAAATTCATGGTTGGATGCATATACCCCACCTGGAACATTGTTGGACCTCTCAAACTTCATGATATACATCACATACCTCAAGACACGTTCAAAGTATTGCCCTCCTATTATGGTAATGGAAAGTCTACCTACGAGCATTATTAGGATGTAGTTGCTTTGGCTAACATTTATGATATCTCCTATGAAGATGTAATGGTAAGACTTATTGTACTCTATTTTAAAGGAAAAGTGATAACATGGTTCTATTCATTAGAAGACAATGGCATTAAGACTTGGGATGACCTTGTTGAACTCCTCATATTAGATTTTGATTATGTTGAGGGCCCCTTCGTGTAGCTTACTCAATTCTTATTTATCCAAAGGTAACCCTAGAAGAGGGTCACTAATTTTAATATCCAATTTAAAAGGACCTAGAGAAGAATCCCTTAAGAGATAAGGCTATCACATGCCCAATCCTATATCTATTACCTTCATGCCTTCACCCTATACTTAAGACTTTAGATTTAGAAATTTAATGAAAATAGGTTACCACAAAACTTTTAGGTTGCCATCACAAAAAAGAATATACTCATTTAAGTTGGCAAGCTTCCCCCAGAGCTACTATGATAGATATGCCTCAGGCCTACATGAAAAGATCAAAAGATCTTTTTTATATCTCTCTTTCCATTTATCAGGCAAATATTATGAGTCATATCCTCCACCCCTTATCCCAACAAGTGTTGTACCCACCATGCCCATCATAGAATATAAAGTGTTGCAAGAACTAAGGGTCACGATACAATACCTATCAAATGATCTTGATATTATGAAGTGATGGGATGTTGGATTGGGTTCTAAAGTATACCCTCAAAAATAGCCTTGCTACATATTAGAATACCAAATCATATTTATCAACGAGGTTGATGGAAAATATTTTTCCATTGTCAAAGGTCAAGAACAATGAGTATTCACTACTTTGGTCAACCGTAGGTATTTTTCATTTGATATTCATTACAATGGTAATATCTATCAAGTATTCCAACCTCATTTCCAACTAGCCACAACCTAAAAATCAAGAGAACTTGTAGCCTTGGTGATGGATCTAGAGCAACATAGTTGAAGAATTCTCCATAACTATTCTAGTCAATGTAGTTGCATTGTTTGGGAATAATATTTGGCCATCACATGCTATAGAGAAAAAAATGAGTCAAGAAAAGATACAAACTAATTCAAATGATCTAGAAGTAGCACTTTGTCTACAAAGAAGGTAGGATAAAAGGAAAAATTGAGAGTTATCTACAAAGAAAACTAGCCCAAAAGTACCACAAGTGTAAAATCAAGGTAAGCAAGTCGACCAAATCATATTGATCAATGAGGTTGATGGAAAATATTTTTCCATTGTCAAAGGTTAAGAACAATGAGTATTCACTACTTTGGTCAACCATAGGTATTTTTCATTTTATATTCATTACAATGGTAATATCTATCAAGGATTGCAACCTCATTTCCAAATAGCCACAACCTATAAATCAAAAGAACTTGTAGCCTTGGTGATGGATCTAGAGCAACATAGTTGAATAATTATCCATAACTATTCTAGTAAATGTAGTTGCATGGTTTGGGAATAATATTTGGCCATCACATGCTATAGAGCAAAAAATAAATCAAGACAAGATACAAACTAAGTCAAATTATCTATAAGTAGCACTTTGTCTACAAAGAAGGTAGGAGAAAGGGCAAAATTGAGAGTTATCTGCAAAGCAAACCAGCCCAAAAGTACCACAAGTGTAAAAGCAAGGTAAGCAAGTCGACCTAATAAATATAATGTTATTCCTCCATAACCAAGAGACAAAGGGAGGAAGCAATTGATTAGTATCAAGAGCAATCCAAGAAATCAACTCAAAAAGAGATCAAGCTATCAAACAAGGTTGGAGATAGAATTTTGAAAGAAGTGAAAAATTAAAAGAAACTCTACTAGTCTCTAAGGAGGTTAACTTGGTAGAAGCAACTCTCAAAAGATTAAAAATTGGTGAAATCACCTTCCTAGTATTCAAGACAACATATAAGTGACCATATCTCAACCTTGTGTAGACACCTAAAAAGTGTCACATTCATAGTGGTCAATATTAATATTTAATAATGTGTGCAATTATTTTAATTAATGTGTTGCAAAACCTTAGAAATTGTTAATATTGGCTATTATAGCCCCTTTGACTTCTTGTAGTCCCTTTGAAACACTTTTTCCCCTTCCTACACCTAACCATGGTCATCATGAGACCACCTAACTATTTTAAACTCTAGTTAGCATTAATTTCCCCTCTTTCTTCCACTTTCCAAGTGCATTCAATGCATTTGGATGAGGATTCCATCTACCTAGGTATTTTGATTAAAAATACTAATTTAGTGGGTGAGGAATCTCTCCACAAAAATGGAATTAATATGGCATGTCATAATACATCATGGTATATCATAAGGTATTTTGGCATGTCATAATGCATCATAGGATGTCATAGCCCAAATAGGGAAAGTTGCACACTCGTCCATCCTAGAATATCTAAGATGCTCCTCTTACGCACCCATGCAACTTGTCACTCACTCTCTTCCATCATATCCACTCTCCTTCACCCATGGGATACTTTAAAAGTAGGTCTCCATTTTCATGTTCATGAGTGCACACAATTTATAACAAAAATTTGCTAAAATTTCATTCAATATTGTTGTGTTTTTTGCTTAACATTGTGCTTGCAGTTTTTACCATTGGAGGGACTCAAAGGAATCAATCATGGAGGATTTTGAGCTTGTTCACTAACATTTTTTTGCAGACACATCAATAGTAGATATTCAACAAAACATTAGATCTGTAGCAAGGACCCTAAAATAAATCTTTGAAGGGTCATGTTTAATATTGAAACCCTATGTCGGATAATAGTCTCAACCGCCTAAGGTAGTTAACTAGAGTCTCAAATGCCCAGGGAAATTGACCAGAAGAACAACCTACCAAGGTAGTTCCTTAGAATTAAAACTATCTAGAGAAGTTCCCCATAAACACAACCGCCCAAGGTAGTTTTCTAGAAGTAAAATTTCCTAGGGTAGTTCCCTAGAGAGCTAACCACCATGGTCAATTTCAATTCAAGGATAGCAATAGCTATAGATCAACCAAAAACTACATAGAAAGAAAATTCAAATATTTATTTAAGTTTTGTAAGTATTTCATACAATTTTTTAATCCTTGCAATCGATTTTGTAAGCTTTTGTAATGTTTTAGTTGCTTTTCGTAATCCTCTTTCACAATCTTGGGCCTCATCCCGAAAGGCCCTACATATACTATTGATTCTATTATTGTGATATTGTGTGTAGGTATTGGATACACATGGAAGCTTGGGAGGTCAAGCAAAACATCTTCTAAACCATTTAACAACCTACTATGTGCTCAAGGAAATAACTTTCTACACCATAGATTTCACTTGTAAAATAAAACCCTCCATTTTGGGAGGTTGATTGTAACCGAAAGGCTCAATTTGTAAAAGATAAATTTTATCAATTTAAAATAAATTGCAAGTCTCTCTTTTTATTGCACTTTGTCTACTTTCAATTGTTATGGTATATTTCCTCTTTCACACAAATGGCGATCATGGTGGCACCCTTTTCCCACAACACATTTTATGCTTATTATTTTTCATGAGCTTTGGCACTTGCATCAGGCATATAAAATATTATGTATTTTTCTTAGAGTTCTTTGTAATTGCATGCTTGTTTAGATTTTTTTCTTAAACTCTTGCTTTTTGTCTCTATTATAGGAACTCAAGGGTATGATAGACACAGTCACACTTCTTATATTAGAGCTATATCCTGCAATATATACCCTCATAGGCTCAGTCTCAACCAACTAGGGTAGTTATCAAGCATAGTCTCAATTGCATGTGGTAGTTTTCCATATTAGTCTTAAATATCCATGGAAATTGTCAACCTTAGTCTCAACCACCCATGGTAGTTGTCAAGCATAGTCTCAACTACACATGGTAATTATCAAGCTTAGTCTCAACTACTCATGGTGGTTCTCCATCATAGTATCAATCGCTTGTGGTAGTTCTCAAGCTCAAACACAAACACCCAAGGCAATCCTCAAGATCTAAAAATAATTGCACATGCTCAGGTTTAGGAACATAGTATGGTCAATTTTTATTTTCTTTTAGCATAGGCTCCCATATTTTGATTTTGCACAAAAAATTGTAGCATAGTTCTTTTCATTTACTTGTTTGAATCTCTCTCTTCCCCTTCTCTCTTTAATGTTTCAAAAAGGAGCATTAGCATAGTATTTTCATGATTCCTCTCTCAAAACATCAAAGGTACATTAGTTTAGTTGTTTATTTCTATTGATTTTCAAACACTCAAAAGCATAATATCTTATTTATCTCTTTTGGTTCTCTCAAAACACTCAAAGGCACACTACCTTATTTATCTCTTTATGTTCTCTCAAATCACTCAAGGCGCATTAGATTACTTGTCCTTCTCTTTTCAAAAACTCAAAGACTCAAAATAGTTATCATTTGGTTTTCCCAACTTAGTAGCTTAGGTTGCTATTTTATTTCAAACTTAGTAGATTAGTTTGTGCATGTTTTCAAAATATCATTTAAATCAATATTTTTCAAAAAAACAAAGCACCTTAGATCATTGTCTTCTCTACATATTTATAATTAGCTTAAAAATTGAATAGGCATAAAAAATAAAATAAAAACCAAAACAAAATTAAAATCAAAAGATGTATCAAATCACACACATTTGCATGTTACATTCAACAAGGATTTTACGAGGAAAACCTCTTGGTGAAATTGGATTTCACCACAAACTATTGGTTGAGCCCTTTAGATACCATAGCTAGATCACATAGTTTCTTGGATTTTATCACCGATATTTTGGTTACCCTTGAGGCCACCTCAAGGTAATTTTGAGGTTAGACACCCATTTTTTCATAGGGCTTAACAATTTTTGGACTCGTAGATATTGTTTATATCCAATCCTTATCGAGGGTGAAGCAAAAGCTCGATTGAGAAATTAGTAGGATGTAGACAATGTCGCCTCTATTGAGAGGTTTGTTTTATCCCCTTAGGATATCTAGAGCTAGCCCAACATCCTAGGAATCCCTTTTGTCATTTGTGTCTTGTTCATCATCAAGGGAGTGGGTAAACATACCCTTTTAGATTTCATTCCAACATCCTTCATAGTTCCTAGGTCTAGGGAAAATTAAAACACATAAAAACCCAAAAAAGAGAAAAAAAGAAAAAAATTAAAAATCAAAGAAATCAAATCAAAATTAAAATTAAAATATCAAAACATTCATTGTTTGCTTGTATTTCTGTTTGTATAGCTAGCGTATTTTTCCTAAAAACTAAAATAACTAGAGAAAATAGACCACCCACCAATATTCTTTCATTCTATATAGCATATGATAATGACCCACAGTCAATCCTAGGCTCACTTCCACACCCAAGTCTCCATAGACCATTCAATTCAATCTGCCCATTATTCAACTACTCCCCCAACTTATCAAGGGGATGCATCCCAAATTCATCAGGGTAGCATGTTTGATGTTGTCCATAATTACATCTCTTCCCCAATGACTCATCACAGTGGTTTTGATCAAGGTGGAAATCATCATATTACACACACCACCCCTTATGAGTCCCCTCATCCTGAGACACCCCTTTCTCCACCCAAACCAAACATCATATCCATTGATCTCATTGTTGCTCGTATCATTTTCACCAATCAAATATATCATGGCAAATCATCTCATGCTCCCCATGACCCTTCGTTATATCCTCCACCAACTAGTTCATTATCCCTATCTTTACCCTTGCTACACATTTCTATTTGAATTAATCCCATCCTCATCTAGGTGTAAGCTTACAAGTATTATCATCCTCCATCACATTTCACATCTTATAGTTTCTATCACACCTTGAGTATGCAACCTTTTGGAATTTTTCAAATATACTCACCACCTGGGGGACCTTGCACCACCTCTCAGTATCACACTACATGCCCAATATCTATGGCCATTAACCTTAGTCACCTATCTTCCTCAAATCATGTCCACTCATGACAATGCTTGCATATTTCTAAATCACACACACTTCTCACCCACATTAGTAAACCCAAATTTGTGTCACTTCTCATCTACCCTCATCAATTTCATCTTCTTATTTCTAACTTTCTAATCCACCTCCTCAATCCATGAATTTTTGTGTTACTCCTCCCACAAATTACCCTTCATCCCCACCATTCATATCAATGGTGCACACATCACACACTCTTCTACCATATGTTTTTCTTATCCCTCACTATTCTATAATTTGGGATTATTTTATCATCAATTGTTTTCTCATCAAGCACTTCCTAATCATTTTCCATCTTGTCACATCAATTCTTCTCACACAACCCACATTCCCAAACAACCACCTCAAACTCCTCATCCTTTGTCTCATCCATCGTACCAGGGATCATTCTTTCTCCAATCGCCATCATGGACCTCCTATCTACCTACAGTGTCCATAATATATTCTCATCCTCATGACTCTCATCAGTTTCCTATGACATAATCACATAACCCACACTCTCATCATCCACCACCTCATAAATCCCATTCCACTCCTAATATACATCAACCCACATCTCAACCATACAAATCGCATCCCACCCAACACATGCATAATTCAACCTCTACAAAACCCTTTAATTCTTATTTATTATCATATCCCCCACTTCAACCACATACCTATCATCAAAATCATGTTTAACAAAAATGATCACACCCCTTGCACACCCACAATCACTCTCATCAACATTATCAATATCCACCTTTGGAATCTAGATTTTGTAAGAACCATATTCTTACCCTAATCATCATCATATCTATCCACACTAATCGTATTCCCTCATCTATCCATCCTATATATCTAATAATGGAACTCACTATTCAAATCTCCAAGCTACTCCAAATGCTTCCAAAAATTGGCCAGTAAGATCAACAACTTGGAATCACAAGTTAAAAGCATAGGGTATAAAAAAAAACTTGAGTCAACTTCAAAACTACCCCATCAATCTTGTGGTCCTAGCACTACCTTATCCTACCTTGTTTTAAATGCCCAAATTTGAAAAGTTCAAGGGAAAAGAGGATCCTCAGGATTATTTTAGCACATTCATCAATGCTTTCTATCTCATCAATGAGATAGATCCTCTCATGATTCGTATATTTTGGATATACCTAGCAAGAGGAGCCTTGGATTGATACAACCATTTTCCTAGACACAACTTGTATAATTTTGAGTAGCTAGCCAATATCTTCCTAGAGTGCTTCACTCTAAACATTAAGAATAAAACCACCTTAATGGATCTCACAAACTTGATGATGATTCCATACTTGATTATGGCAATCAATGGAGAGTGGTACTGACTGAGTTACCCTTCTCTATCTCCATCACTGAGCTAACTCAGATGTTCACTCAAATTTATTCCAAATCAATATCCCTTCTTCTTAAAGTCTAATAGTACCAAAATCTTGAGGAAGCTATAACTTAAGCCAAAATTATTGAGGATACCAAGATTAAAGAAGGATAAATCAAGCTCTAAAAGAAGGAATGTCCAAGTAAAAATACCAAGGGCAACAACACAAACAATCAATCAAAACCTACTCAAGTCAACTAGGTAGTGTTAAGCAGACCAACCATTCAACCTCCCCAACAACAAAATCAACCTCCATACCAAAAACCTTATCGTCCACCACAACAGTTGGAATACGATATCATGTCACCATATACCAAAAATCAAAATGCCACTCATCATGCTATGCATCCTCAAACACCTCAACATAATTTCACACCCCTCTCAAATCCCTTGTTCATCATCTTTCAAAAATTCATGGATGCACAATTGATATCCTTACCCAAGGTGAGACCTAAATATCCAAACAAACCTTGAGGAAGAGCGTATAGATAAGATTGGTATTGCATCTACCATCTACAAAAAGATCATGATATTGATAGGTGCATCCAAATTAAGCATAAACTACAAGATTTGATTGAAAGGAGGATTATCAAAGTCAACAACCCACTTGATCCCCTTAATAAAAATTTGGGTATCTATCAAACCCTATTACCAAAACATGGTACAATGCAACCAAAAATTACACTATGGTTGCACATCAATCAAATCATGTTAACCATTTCAAAAATACCCCCAATCATCCAGGTTTTGTTGGCATGATTCATGTGGTCACCAAAAACTCGAAGGTACTTGGACCCACCTACAAAAATTACTAACCCTTCAAATTTGTCATCCTCATCAACTATACCAACTCTTCTAGTGTAAGTCACCATTACACCTCAAACTTAGCCAGTCATCCATATTAAAATTAGGCTTACCCATAGCCTTAAAATAGCCTCAAATAAGATCTCAATTTATGATTTAATCTAAAAATCACCTCCCCATCGAGAGAAATTAACGGATATAGTCAAATCCATAGAGCTATAAACCCATGATTTCAATGTTTTTTTTAATTTTATGGGTAACATTCTAACCTACACCTCATCAACCATTATATTTTATGACACTGAGATTAAGACTATCCCAATGGAAGGACCAAATCTACCCTTGCACATCATGGCCACTATTGACAATAAAATATTCAAACTTTCTTTATTGACATGAGCTCATCCATCAATATCATCACATCATTCACCCTTAAACATATCAATCTTCCATCCAATATTATCATTGATTCTACCTTCACTTTATGGGAATTAATAATACTTTGTGCTCAACACTAGGAATGATTTTCCTCCCAATCCAAGCAGGGGTTTGGACTATCCACACTCTATGTCATATATTGTATGGAGAGATGCAATGTAATTTACTCCTAGGTAGACCATGGATATGGGATATCCAATGCATAACCTCAATGAAATTATCTCACACTCATTTCCCACTTAGCTCATCATAACATCCAACCCCATTTTCTACTCCTTCATCTGTCCCTTACATTGCCAATCCACAACCCACCAACTTGATCTCAACAAATCTAATTCATACTTCTTCATCTATGGGAACTCACTACACCACTCATCTTACCTTGAATCATAATAAAACATCTTATTCATATTATTTATCCTTTCCTCCTCAACACTACCCACCTTATTCATATACTTCACCCAAATATTAGCCATTCCACCCTTCTTCTAGCATGAAAATAGTTTAACTCTATCCCCAATATTTTCATTCTTTGTATTATACTTATACCCCTCCATCTTCCATAGCCAGGCCTCCATCCTCAACCCCACACATCACACCCATACCGCATCATCCTCCCCTCTAGATAATTTTGTTAATTACCATCCACCAACTTCATCCAGATCATATCATTCTACTTCTTCCACTAATCCCAACCACCATCTTAGGGCTTCTTCTTATACTCCCACCACTTATCCCATTGAATAAACTACCACCATCCTCACTCATACCATTTTTTCTCCTTCTATATCTCCCATATATTCACCCATACACGCATCCCAAATTATATCTTATTCTATGACACCTGATCCACACCCCCACCAAATCCATCTAAGATGCATCCTTTCATCCTTGATACTATTTAATAGATATCTATTCCTACTTTACCACTGTCTACACCTCACTCCACTTTCATGGATAATGCAAATCCATCCTCCTCCACCCTCTCTCCAATGCTTTCATCCTAGTCTCCTAGTGTTGCTATACATATGCCCACTCCTAGCATAGGAGAGTACCATGTATATAATATAGCATTTTTACCCCCAGTCATATAATTAGTTCGGGATCTTGGTTACCATAGTCATACCCATTTATTTGTTAGTAATTTTATCTTTGTATGCTATTCCTCTAATCACATGAATCTCATGTATAGGGGAATAAATTCATCATTAGATAAACCTCGTAACAAATAGCCTTAAGCGTTATGTTTTGGCAACATTAACTTTTTGGATAATCCTTAATTCACCATGAAGTACTTCCATCATTTTAATTGGTGAAGATGTGGTCTTGGATGCTATGAGAAAGGAATTTAGACTATTTGGAGCCTCATTCTTAGCATTATTAAGACAAATATAGCTTAGGCTATGATCAACATTCTCAATCGATCTCCTCAAAGATGATCTTCAATGTATCACCCTTTGTCTCAAAAAAGAAAGTGAGGATGAATGCCTTGATACTGAGCATGCTCTCACATCACCAAAAAACCTCTTCCAATTTTCCACCATCAACACCATATCCTATGGAACTTTATATAATGAATGGTATGATTCGTTTAAGGAACTATCGATTACCTCTAATAGCTCTGAAGATGAACCATATTTTATTATCCCCATCATAGACACTGATGACTTTTATTTGCGTATGTTCCCCCTTCCACTACCCATATTTCCCTTGTTCCTTCCACTAGAGCAACCAGATGCACCCATAAATCCTCCACCTTCACCATGGCCATATCCACCTGATATTTTCCCACCTATTATCAATCAACTTCTTCCTCAAGGGCATGCACCAGGGAACTCAAACTTTGATCCACAACCCCCCTTATTTCCCCAAGTCAAAAAAATTAACTTATGCATAACCCTCCATAATACATATGATATTATGCATCCTATCCTCATTTATGTCAGTCTTATTGAATTTGAGTGTATTTCATACCCTCCAACTATCTTAAATTTATATCCCTTGGATCAATTGCTCAAGGACTCAAATATCTACTTTCCTACTTCACCCCCTTCTTCACCTTATTTTGTTTATAACATTGAAGTTAGTGAGATTGTGCCACCATTTCTAGATAATTCCATAGATGACATCCATATCATTCCCACCTCTCATTAGCTTAAGGAGGGTTCCCATATGCTCATTGAGGAAACCATCAATACCAGGTATATCTCTCATCAAAAATTCTAAATCAAAATCAAAATCAAGGAAATCAAACACACAATACACTTATATCATAATCATTATCATATTTTTCAATCAATCATTTACCAGCTACACCCTTATTGACTTCATTTATTTCTTTTATCCTTATTTCTCTTTTCTTCCTCGCACATCACTCCTCATTGTACAATCATGCTTTGATTGGCTACGTACCATGGACCAGTTTTTTCCTTTCCCCCTTCCTATTTTCCCTTTTTTCTCCATTCGATCTTATTTTTCCTTTTCTCTTTCTTATTATTTCTATATCATTTTATTATGCCATCACCAACTCATTACACCTTTATTTTACACTTTAATTTTTGTCTTAAATGTAATTTTGATCATTGTTAAATTAAGTTTGACACCCATCATCACAAAGGCTTTTAGTTATGTTAATCAAGGGCATATTCATAGTTGTATTTGTCTAAAATATTTATATACACTTTTCCACTACATTCACCATATCCACCATTTATTGTTTGCCATGCTTTATCTCTTTCCTAAAGAATATTTAAATTATTTCAATCATTCAGGCATGTCCAAATGTCTTCGTCAACCTTCATTGAAATTCATATATTCCTTGAGTGCTACAGGCCCTCCTAGTCACCTCAGGTTTTTTGTTAGACCATGCACATTTTACATATTAATCATATTTTGAGTCTAGGAATGATGAATCCATGCATAGATTTAATTCATAAAGCTAACGATTTCCCTACTCATCCTATCATGCCATAATCCAACCCTAAGGATCTATATTAAAAAAAAAAAAAAAAAAAAAAGAGAAAAATAAAAATAGCACCATCAATTCTATCAATTATCATGGATCCTAGGGAATTTTAGATGTCTCCATTAGGGCTATAAATGCTTGGTTGGTAGTGGAGCAATGTTGAAGGATTGTGGGGCTATCTTCATTAGGGCTATAGATGCCTAATTGGCAATGGAGTATGCCCTCACATGGTGACATTTTTGTCATAATAGTGACATTTTTTATAGATATATGTTCTCTCATGGATGAGCTAGCTTATAATTGATTGAGTTACAATCGATCAGTCCTACCTCACTCAAAATTAGAAATGAGCATCACTACACACACATTGATCTTCGAACAACTTGACTCTCCTAGTTGGTCTTAGTATCTTCAAGATTTATTTGATTAGTAGATGAGTTTGATTGATGTCACTAGGGTGTTTAAGCTTCTTGAAAGTAGTTGGTGATCCTTCCTTTCCTAGGATAGGCAAATTGATAGTTCATACCACCTTTTTTCTTATAGTTTATGTGTCCCCTAATTCCATAACACCACATTCACTCTATTCTATTTTGTAGTTATACCACTACCATTTTGTCTACACCCTTGATTACTTTGTCACATCATGAACATGTGATGTGTTTTTAAGCATTTGAACACAAATAAAACATGCATTTATCATGAGATAGTTTTGCATTTGATCATTTCATAACCATTCCATTTTATATTAATCACATTCATATTTTCATAAATAACACTATCTATCATGAATATCGTTACATGCATATAATTTCAATCACTATATATATCCATGCATCATCAATAAATCCATAATATACATCATCATCATAAATTCATATCACATTACATCATCATCATACACACACAATAATTTTACATAAAATATGTATGTATATCTATTGCATCATCATATATCATCATAATAATATTGGACCTATAGGCTACATCATCATGGCCTAGCGACCTATAAAATTATGGTCACATCATCACCCCATAAGACCTCAAGGTTTCCTATCTCTAGTCTCATCACCTCCCTCATATCGATCTACTCTCACTTTGTTTTCTTTGTCACCCCTCCCATCAAGAGGATCCCTCACCTAAATTTCATAATATAGAGGGCTCTCTCATATATAGCCTCACCATGGTATCTAAGGGTCCACTAGCTAGGCTCTACTGTGATCCTATCAATTTTTGATGTGGAAGGACATCAAGTATGTCCCTAATAAGGATCTCCTTCATATGGCTCTCTCTACCTCTAGTCATCGCTATGCCATGGCCCTCATGTATCTACCTTGGGCCACCATGGACTCTACTCATGCTCCAACTAGCTCTATCTATAGTGCCCTATTAGTCCTCTATAGTTCTCCCATATTCATTGCCATAAACTCCCTCTCAACCACCCCCATATCTACCTACTACCATAGCTCATCTTGCTCGATTACTACCTCTAGTCTATCCTCCTACACCTAGGCTAGTATATGTACCAATATATCCTTCTCACTTGTATCCTCCTCTCTCCCTTGTATCCACTCCTCTCTCTTGACCACAAGCAGAGCCTTCTACCACTCCACATTTGAAAGCCATGATTCCATCCACCCTAGATCTGCTCTCCATTACCTCTATCTAACTGCCTCTAGCCTCAGCTCTACCCATATTTGTTGATAGTACTCCCTGTTGAGTGATATTTTTATCCAATCACAAGAATTTACTCATAGTTAGGATTCTACCTAGATATCCTCTCTTGCAAGAAAACATTTGTGGTTTACCCAAGGTTCAGCTTAATATTTTTATCTATTTACAATGCTTAGCAAAAATTAGAAATGACAAAAGTTAATCGGATACCTCAGTGTTGCATATACCTGTTAACAAGGGGCCGTTTTGGGTTGATTTGATTTGCAATGAATTTGTTGTTCATGGAATTTATGAAAATGTGAAATTATTGATCAAATATTTGCTTTGAAATAACAACCTTTGAAAATTTGATTTTAATTGATTTTATCTTAAATTTTTAATCAAATTTGATCTCAAATTTTTAATCAAATTTTTATATTCGATTGTTAATCAAATTTTATCTTCAATTATTAACCAAATTTTATCTTCGATTGTTAATCAAATTTTATCTTTGATTGTTAATCAAATTTTATCTTCGATTGTTAACCAAATTTTATCTTCGATTGTTAATATTTTCTTGAAAATGAAATGATCGAATCTAAACTTTGCAATATAAATTTTTTAAAATATCATATTAATTATTCACTTTAATGAAGAATTGAAATTTCAAATTTACATAAAATGAAACTAAATGATTATTTGGAAAAACTATACAAAGTTTAAAATTTCAAAATTTCATTAAAACAAATGCGAGTTTACGTAATCATAAAAGTTAGAATTTTAAATTCTTGAATCAGACGTATTTCTTTTTTTAGATTTTAGATTTTTTTAATTTTATGAAATAAAAAAAATAAAATCTAGGGTTTTATAAAATAAAATAAAAAAATAAAGTCACAGTAACTTTTAAAATTTCATCCCGAATCTGCATAAACAAATATCCTGCACTAAACCAACATTAATCTGACAAGTCTTCACACTATCCAAAATTAATGTGATGCAATATTCTAAGGGAATAACACAATATATTAAGAAAAATAAATAATTCTACCATCCGCATGCATAAAAATTATTAAAATTTCTAATATATTGCCAACTGAAAAATATTAAATCAATGCTCCTTCAGAATACCTTGCTTCAAATTGATTACAATGGGTGAAATTCATACAGTTCAACAACCAGGGAGGAGATGTTCTTCCATAAACTCAAATTTCCAACTTGCAGTCGCTACCAATATTCTATGACCCTTTCTCATGAGTTTCAATGGGTATTTAAAATTTAAAAAAACCCTTCATCTATTTTTCACTCGTTTTGTTTCCTAACACTTCAACATGTAACCATTAGTTCTCCTTCTTTATTATTTTGTTGAGTGTTGTTGTTTTCTTAAATCATAATCTATATGTTTAATAACATATCGCATTGCCCTTCATGTGTCCATGATGTACCATCGACCACATTCGAATTATGGTAAAGAGGAAAGAAATAAAAAATCTTCCCATTGCAATCGTTGAATTTATTTTGTGCAAATATTTTGTATACGCTTATTTTGACTATTGTTAAACATTGTAATAATAGGCCCATAATAAATGAATTCTAACAGTTCTACATGGTTACATTTTATTTTCTTCTACATATCTCTCAAACGTTGAACAAATCTAGCTATATCAACCAGTAGTTCCATGCATGAATATACGCCATAACGAGTCCGTTTAAAACTTTCGAATCCATAGAATTTTAGATAATTTTGAAGTTGTTATCATAAAGGTCCATCGAAATCATATCATCTTCATAAATATTCACCATTAGATTCTTCCTCTTGGATAAACAAGAAACAACACTTCAAAGCCCATGTATGATGCCAAAGACAACTTCTCATCTACACACAAAGGAATAAAAATACTAGGAACTTTTGTATTTTTGCAAATTCATGAGTCTCATGACGAAGCAAATGATTGAGTGAACCCCAAAACGTCTATCAAAACTCTCGACATGCTACAAAACTATATCCAATCAAATATCTGTGAAAATGTGATTCAACTATTAAATCCCTGACAACTACCAATGGAAGTGAACATTTCATCATTGTCATATCTTTAGTCTTCATCATGGTTTCCCTCTATGATATCTCATTGTCATTAGGGATGTACATATTATAGATGTATTTATCAATCCTATATTCATTTTTGGGCATGGCTGATGTGAAACACCTACCCTGTACCTATCGGATAAAACAAATATATCATTACCTAGTAATACATACTCCAATCCTCATCAAATTTGGGTCTCTTTTTTTTATCTTGTTGTAAATGTATGCCTGCCAAATATACATTCAAAATTTGTTTAATTCTAATTTCTTGCTCGTCGCTTCCTGTAAGGAGTTCCTCCTAGTCTAAGCACAATATCTGCCATGTCCTATGATTGGTTTCAAACCACATTTCGGTGATCCGTAGGACTACCAAGCCAAAAGTAAAACAATAGTCAAATCGTTTGCCATGAAGAATGCACGATCATCCAACATCATTTTATAGGTAATATCACGTTCATTTCTGACAAAGCCTTGGATGTTTACAAGATTATTTCATCAATTATGGGGACCACTGCTTTCAGGTACTACTTTAACATTAAAATGTGAGAGACCCTCAATTATTCCACCACGTATGTATAAAAATTTTATCCCACATGCACCTAGTTAATGCACAAGAAAGTGTTTATCAATGCTAATGCATATTGATATAATCGACTTAGCTAAGCCACTATGTGGCCCCTTGGTATTTTGTACCTCCACATTGATTGCGATTTGATGCTACATCTGTGGTTGGCCAGGTCGAGGATTCATCTTTGGGATTCACCTTTAAACTCGTGCCACCTGTAGATGCCTTGAAATTCATGCTCGACAACCACATTAATCACACTCATGTGCTGCATCCGCTGGTCTACCCTACCCTTTGTCTCAAAAATTGTATCATCCCAACATTTTGTTGGAAACCTGGTCACATAAACATAAAAATAATTAATTGAAAATATAAAATTTACTTTAAAGTACAAATATATTAAAAAATTAATTCAACTTACATAAAAATAATTAATTAAAAAATACTTTATAAAGTAAAAATATTTTAAACAATTAATTCAAACTTAATTTATGAAGTAAAATTTATTTAATACCATAAAGTAAAAATAAACATTTTTATACCATATGGTAATTACCTTTTAGGTTTATTTTATTTTATTTTATTTTTATTTCTGTTAATGTATAAGAATAATCAAAGAAGTGGGCTCAAAATGGATTTAAAGTCCAAATTGCAATTTTGATGTCTAAGATCTTAATGGTGAATAGTAAAACATTATAATTGCAACAACATGAGTGTCTATATTGGCAAGAAAGGTTGCACATGTTGTAATTTATAATACATATAGCCAAATTGCTCGGTATCAACTAATCAACAAAAATTTCCAAGCCAACAATATTTCATATTAACCATAAATTTTTCAAGTGGGTCCCAAAAAAAAACAGATGGAGACTCTACTAGAAAATACTCATGAGAATTTTGGATAAAGAACCCAATCTAAAATCAATAAAACTAAAGATCAATAAAGATAAATCGTCTTGTAATACCCAAGAAGTATGGGGTTCAATAGTTTCAATTGAAAGTAAGTACTTCATTTGCTTTAGCTTAGTGTGTGTTTTGTGAATTCATTCTCTATTTTTGAATCCATCAAAATTTCCTCATTTGTTTTACAGTTAGGCTATAAAAAATGTTACTCATAAAAATTTACCTCTACATTGCTCCATTGGCAGTCAAGCATCCATAGCTCCGATGGATATGACCTTGATCTATTCTAGACCTTGCTCTACTACCAACCAAGCATCTATAGCCTCTGTAGATATTATTTGAACCACCCAGACATTTTATTGATTTGTATTTTTCTTTTTTTCTTTTTTCTTTTTTATAAGCATTTGATTGCTTTGCAAATATCATATGCTCCTCTTGGGTTAGAGATCATCTAATGCTTAATATGGAGTGTATAAATTTTTTTCCTAATCAAAAAACTAGAATGGTTTCATCCTTCAGGATTAAAAATATACTTTTAATTTAGTGTTACATGTGGAGCTTCAGAAAAATGTCATATTACTTCAATATCTACCATTTTAATCCACAATTCGAGAATAACTACTAAATAATCTAATTTCACTAACTTTAATTTCACCTAATTTCAAATAAGCAACATATATTCCAATACTAAGAAACATATCCAACAAAGTGATAAAAATTTATTGCTACTACACAACTATACCACAATTTGGAAAACAAAAACCAAAACATGCTATAAAAATGAAGCAAAATGTGAACATAAAATTTGGCCTAAACTTGTATTATTGAAATTCAAAAAAATGAAAGAAATAAACTTTAAAAAAGGAAACATAGCAAAATAAATAGAAAAGTTATGATTGCATCCAAATGGTGCACACACACAAAATTATGAACATGCGAGAACCAAAATAAACAACAAAGTTATACACAAGAAAAACTTACAAAACCAAAAAACTATGTACAAGAAATGAATATATACAAGTGATGATTATGCTCTCTATCTCAGGGATGGAAATAATGCTTTAAGAATTGTTCATTCATATGTAAAGGAATACTCTCTCCACTTAGATTATGCAATCTAAATGCATTCTCCTTAAGAATATCAAAAATTTGGTAGGAGCATAACCAAAGATTATCAAATTTATCATGATCACCCTTCTTTTTGTGTGCCTTATCCCATAACAAAACCAAATTAGCAATCCTAAAGGCTTTGATCTTGGATATTTTATCAAACCACATTTTAAAAACCCCTTGATGCTTACTAAAATGTTGTAGGGCATCTTCCCTCTTTTCATCTAGACTCATTAAGTGAGTAAATATTACCTCTATTTTATCATCAGTTTCAAGATAATATTTCATAAACTAAAGAGTCTGCAATTTTAGGTTAGTAGGAAAAATAGGCTCTTGACCATAAACTAAATGATAAGGAGAAGTACCAATGGACCCTTTTGATCTAGTTCTATCCGCCCATAAAGCATATTTCAACTTGTTATGCCAATCTCTAGGATTCATTTCCAACAATTTCTTAATAATGGATAATAAGTTTTTATTAATAGATTCTGCTAAACCATTACCTTATGGGTATAAATTAAATAAAAATGTATGCTTACCTTATTTTTGTAAGACCATTCTACAAACTTAAGTGAAATGAAAGCATAACCATTGTCATAAACAATAGAATATAGTATACCGAATCTAGCAATAATGTATCCTTATAAAAATTGAATAACCACTTCAAAAGTATAGTTCTTAGTGGGAATGGCTATAATCCATATGGTACAATTATCTAGTTGTGGTTAAAATGTATTTATGGTTGGGTGAAGATTTTGATTTTATACTCTTACAAAATCTAAACCCCATTGTGCAAATGATCTAGCCTCAAATACAAGCTGCAAATGCATGGAGGCATTTATTTCTTTGTTGGTGGTAATCTGATATGTATGGCAAGAATGAACATGAGCATGGGTATCTTTGAAAATTTGGGGCTAATAGTAACCATATATTAAAATATGGTGCACTGGGGCATTATTTGATTCATGCCCAGTCCCATACTTACCATGAAAATCCTTGAGAATTGGCATAGCCTCATCCTTACTCAAACATCTAAGGAAAATTCCTTCATGATTTCTTTTGTATAACACACTAGCTTTAATCATAAAATTACAGCTATTTAATTGAAGTGCTCTTATTTGTAGAACATTAAAGTGATCGAGGCACTTACCATTCAAAATAAAATACACAATTTCATTATACCATTCATCCGTGATGATGATTTTTGTAGTGTATTGTTGACACATGATTTGAGGATCAATTTCAGCTAGAGACTTTTTCAAACCTTATCCTCTAACAAGATTCATTAGATAGATTTCTAAATCAAACTCCTATAAAGTAGCCAACCATTTGCCTCTCCTTTCTCCTAGTTTATTCTGCATCAACATTGTTTTGACAACTGGGTTAGGTACTCTTGAAAAATTCTACTGTGCAAAATGTAATGTCTAATCTTCTTCATAGTTTTGAATAGAGCATATACATGCTTATCTAGAATAGTGTATTTTAACTGTGCATATTTTAGAGATGAACTCAAGAAAGCAATAGGATTTTTAAATTATCTTCATTTTTTTGATTTAATAAACTAGCAAAAGAATGCTCAAAAGAGAATGAATAAATATATAAAGGTTTCTTGTAATTAGGACTCACTAGCACAGGTGCAGAAGATATTTCATTTTTTACATCCTAAAAAGTCGCTTTAGCTTCACCAATCCAATTAATGTTGGCATTATTTTTCAACATATCATTCAATGGTTTGACTATTTCAACAAGTCTTGAAATGAATTTTCTAACAAAGTTGATTTTCCCAAAAAATGATCGTAATTCTTTTTTGCTACCAGGAAGGATTTTCTAGGTAACTTCAATTCTTTCAGGATCTATGGAAATTTCATATTTTGAGATGAAATGACCTAAAATTTTACCTTTCGTTACTCCACAAATGCACTTTTTGGGATTTAGTAAAATTTTGTGCTCTATACACTTTTGAAGAACTTTTCTCAAACCATTAACGTGGTCACATCGTTTCTTTGAGAAAATATGAGTGTCATCAACTTAAATGACTATGCATTTACCTATCAAATATCTAAATGTATAGTCTATGGAACTCTAAAATGTGACACCTACATTAAGCAATCCAAAAGGTATTCTTCGATAAGCAAAGGTACCCCACTTCGTGGTGAAAATAGTTTTCATTTTGTCTTTTAGGTCAATAAGAATTTGGTTATATCAAGAATAACCATAAAGAAAAGACATCATCTCAAAGCCATTCACCATTTGCAAAATATGATCAATTGAAGGCAAGGGATAGTTATATTTTTGTGAGGTCTTATTGAGATTCCTAAAATCAATACACAAACAGATTTCCCCTATTTTCTTCCTAACTGGTACAATGTTTGCTATCCATGTAGAGTGTCTGAATGGAAAAATAATCTTAGCATCCAATAATTTCTTAACCTCATTTTGTATAAGAGGCTCTAGAAATGGGTTAACTGGTATTTATTTTTTTCTAAATGGTTTGGAATATGGATTTAAAGGAATAGTATGTGTTATGATATTTTCATTATAAGTCTTTAAATTCTCATAACTCCATGCTATTACACAATCACAATTCTCATACCTTTAGGAATCACATTGATTTTACTTTTTACCTCATGATCTTCATTTTCATATTCTTGCAATATCTTATCCTCATCGATCATTTGATTTTCAAAAACTCTTGAATTAGTTAAAAAAATAAAAATGTGCATGTCACTTTCAAATACCTATAAATTTTTCACATTGTTAGGTATAGAAGGACAAAGTATTAACTCAATTGAGAAATTCTTTAGCCTCCTATTATCATTAGGCTTAAGAGTACCTACTACTATAGCTAAAGTATTAGAAATTCAACTGTTCTTCCTAGATATCAATGAAATATTGAAAGCATGAAATTCATCAATCAAATCCCTAACTCAATTCCTATAATGAATCAGCCTTTTATCATGACATGTGTATTGGAATTTCACCTATTTAACAATCAATTTTGAATCTCCTAGAATTTTAAAACATTTAATGTTTTTCTTTAAGGATAACTACAATCCAAATATCAAAGCCTCATATTCTTCAGTACTACAAGTGTAAGAAAACCGTAATCTATAAGCTGCCAAGAATGACTTACCTTTAGTACTAATCAATTCCACACCAGATCCACTACCCTTTTTGGATTTAGATCCATCAAATTTAATCATCCAAATAATATTTTCATCATTAATTGGATTAATAGATGGTATTTCACTTTCAGATTCACCTACATCGAATTTTGTTTCCATAGTGTAAACACCTAACTCAGACTCATTGTAAATAATTTTATTGGTTTTGTTATATTTAGTGATCAAATCCTTGAGTCTAGGTTCTCTTTCAATTATGATTTGATTAGAAACACCCTTCCATGGTGTGGATGCAAAGACACGACACTTGAAAATAAAATGGTAGAATCAAATAAAGCAATGAGACAAAACAGATTGCACAAAAGAAATATGTATTCAATGGGGGGGGCCAATAGACTCCTTTGTTACAATCAGTATCCAATGCGGATATTTGATACAATAATTTACAGTGGAACTAGGGTTCTCCGAAACCCTAGTTAGATATAACAGAAGTGTCTTCAGATCTGAGTGTGTCCTTGATCCCAACAAAGTTGAGTGGGCTTTGAATATCCAATGTGGGGCCACTCCAGCTTCAACAACCATCAATGAATATGTGGAATTCGTTGATCTGCATACACAAAACAAAACAAAGAGAGTTAGTAATACCTAGGAGGGCTCCACAGTGTGAGACCCTCAGACATTAATAAAACCCTAGTTTAATAGTGAATTGAGAAAGCATGTAAACCAACAAATTACCCAATAAAAATATATCAAAATTAGATATACCTTGCTTATTGATCCATGATTGCAGATGGCGTGTCAGATTTGATGATGCAACAGCTTCAGAATGTAGTTTGTTGATGGCGATAGGCTCTGACGTGAGCTTCGCAAGCTCTGGTTCGCACCTGGGACTGTCGTAGGCTCTGGAAGGTGCTAGGAAGGCTCTGCAATGAGCTTGGCAAGCTCTGGTGTGCACTTGCAGATAGGGCAAGCTCTGGTGAGTGCTTGGCAAGCTCTGTAGTGAGCTTCGCAAGCTCGGAACAATGCTTGCAGGGTAGGGCAGATCTGCAGAAGTAGATCAGGGGGGACGACGATGGAGGCGGTGGATGGAATATGGTTGTGGCGATGAGGGAGGATGGATGGATGATGGCTGGAATGGCAGAAGTATTGTTGGCTTAGCTAGGGCACAAGGTCTTCAATTCTATCTATATTTGCTTCACTAGGGCATCAACAAATGCTTCTCCAAGTATATCTCTTAAGGGTCTCCAGTGTTCCAGGGTTTGGGTATTTGCAAAATACCCTATTTATAATCCAACCTAGGGTTTTCTTAGGGTTTTAGCCTTGCACTTTTGATCGTGTGGCTAAGATTAAGTCATATCCTAGGGTTGAGATTACTTTTTGAATGTGACATGGATTAATGAAAATGGATGGTGGAGATTAAATGAAATCGGACGGCTAAGGTTAATTGAGTTTATTTATATATATTTTATAATAAATATATTAAAATATAATAAAATATTATATAAAATATAAAATATTATAAAATAATATTAAAATAACCCCAATTAGGCTAGGAAATGGCGGGAAGGTGGATTTGGGCCAAATAATTGGCGGGAAGGTGGAATGGAAGACAAGTGGGTGGTGGGATGGTTAGGATGGAGGTTTAGTGGCTGCGATTTGGTGTCTACAGATGCCCCTTTTTGTACCATGTTGTGTGAAACACAATGTGGTGCAAAAATACGAGACACCTGCTTGGGCTATGGGCACAGAAGCAGCTTCTCTCTGTTGTTGGATTTGCGCACTGATGTTGAAGACAAAAGAATAAAGAATTTTTTTGGAGTTTTTGTAGCTTACCCCCTCAATTGGTGAATGAGTTACGAATGTATCTCACAAGCCAATTGAAAATGAATGATGTAGTGAATTTGTGCAAATGTGATACCATTTTTGCCCCAACGGTGGGAAGGGTGTTGGTGTAAAATACCATGATGATATGAATGATGTGAAATGTGATACCATTTTTGCCCCAATGGTGGAAAGGGGGTTGGTGTATAATACCATGTAAAATGTGATGTTATATGAGAGTGATGTATATACCATGAAATGTGATACCATTTTTCCCCAACGGTTGAAAGGGGGTTGGTGTATAATACCATGCAAAATGTGATACCATTTTTGCCCCAACGGTTGAAAGGGGGTTGGTGTATAATACCATGCAAAATGTGATGTCATTTTTTCCCCAACGGTTGAAAGGGGGTTGGTGTATAATACCATGCAAAATGTGATACCGTTTTTGCCCCAACGGTTGAAAGGGGTTGGTGTATAATACCATGCAAAATGTGATACCATTTTTCCCCAATGGTTGAAAGGGGGTTGGTGTATAATACCATGCAAAATGTGATACCATTTTTGCCCCAACGGTTGAAAGGGGGTTGGTGTATAATACCATGCAAAATGTGATACCATTTTTGCCCCAACGGTTGAAAGGGGGTTGGTGTATAATACCATGCAAAATGTGATACCTTTTTCCCCAACGGTTGAAATGTTAAAGGGGTTGGTGTTAAAACCATGAAAATGATTTTCCCTATTACGGTTGAAAGGGGGTTGGTGTATAATACCATGCAAAATGTGATGTCATTTTTGCCCCAACGGTTGAAAGGGGGTTGGTGTATAATACCATGCAAAATGTGATACCGTTTTTGCCCCAACGGTTGAAAGGGGGTTGGTGTATAATACCATGCAAAATGTGATACCATTTTTGCCCCAACGGTTGAAAGGGGGTTGGTGTATAATACCATGCAAAATGTGATACCATTTTTGCCCCAACGGTTGAAAGGGGGTTGGTGTATAATACCATGCAAAATGTGATATCATTTTTGCCCCAACGGTTGAAAGGGGGTTGGTGTATAATACCATGCAAATATGATGTCATTTTTGCCCCAACGGTTGAAAGGGGGTTGGTGTATAATACCATGCAAAATGTGATGTCATTTTTGCCCCAACGGTTGAAAGGGGGTTTTTGAAATGATTTGTGTCTGTTCATTGCCCTTAACAGATAAAGGGGTTTTTGATGATGAAAGTGTCCTTATGGTAGTCTATCCATCCTAGATTGCATGGATAACTCTGCAACCACCAAGTTTATAGGATAAACCACTAAATACAAGGTTTACTTATGAATGGATAATGATAAAAGAACATAAATGTGATCTATTTTTGCCCCAATAGATGAAGGGATTTTTGCAATTTGGATGATGTGAATGCAAGGCAAAGGGTGCAACCTTTGACAAAAGAACGCAATCTTTTGAACCTAGCAATTGACTTGTTGATGATGTGATGTGATTGAATGATTGAATTGTTTATTGAAAGTGTGGGGAAGGTGTGAAACCTTGAACACCCCCAAGTTCTAGTTGTGATGTTGATTGATTAGGGGAAAGGTGTGAAACCTTGAGCACCCCTAGTTGTGATGTTGCTTGCTTGATTGGGGGAAAGGTGTGAAACCTTGAACACCCCCAAGTTGTGATGATGTTTGAACTTGCTAGCGATCTTTGCATATGTGAATTTGATATATATACATACATGGCTTTTATGTTTGTGTTATGCTTTTGTGTGAATGCAATGCATGTTTAATGAAAATGTTTTTATGGAATGCCTTATGGATGATTAATGCAAGCTAAATGATGTATGTGCCTAATGCAAGTAAATGTGTAATGAACCTAAGCTATATGAGAGGGATGCATGGTGTTCGAATGATCTTTTTATAGTTCAAAAATTTTATTGGCCATGTTTGATGTCCACTATTTTGTAATCAGGGGTACCCAATTTTAACGACTTTATGCAACTTGACGTATGATGCAGGCATGAATGTTGACATGGAAGAAGATATGGATGTTGATATGGAAGAAGATATGGATGTTGATATGGAATGAGTACTGCAACATTTTCAAAAACTCAAACATACTAGTATTATCAATCAAACTCACTTGGGTTGTCTAACTTTCTTTAGGACCAATGTGTGTGCAAGTGAGGTTCATATACCAAATCTTGAGTGTGACAATGACCTTATCCAATCAAGAACCAGTGTGTGTGCATGTGAAGTTCATTGACCCATTATGAGTAAATTGGGCATGACCTATTATGGAGATGACCTGAAGCTAGCTTGTCCTTATGTGCGGTCAGAGGTCTCCTTGTTTGCCAAGGAGACATGTCGCCCGCATGAGCTTACTCCACTGCCAGTCAGGCGTCTATAGCCCCGATGGAGATTCACTCCATAGTCCAATGGGAGTTGATATTTTAGGCCTTGGGGATGACTACCCATCCTTCATAGGGACGTGTAGTATGAATCCTTACGACTTTAGGGATCAAGGGTGTTTGGGAGTTTTATTTGTTAATTTTGTATAGAGCTTTGGGGAATCGGATTCTCAACCGAAGTGTGATGAGAATTTTGACCCTATCCTTACTACTCTATGTTTTTATGCTTATATTTGAAGAGTAATTGAGGTAGTGGTGAAAACCACTATTTTTGCTTTGGACTATGTTGCATGATGGGACAAGCGAGGATTATCCCTTTTCGCTTCAAGGTACTACCCAAGTATGGCACTAACCCTCCTTGACTCATAATGTTTTTAAGATGTGATGGAATGTGATTGGTTCAAGATTGTATTTGGAATCAATTGACAATACTCAAGACCTTCTTAATGTGTAAATTGTGCTTTTGGTCCTAAAGAAAATTGGACATCCACTTGGAGGTTGCTTTCTACACTAGTAATGGCTGAGTGACTGAAAATTTTAGGCTTTTGATTTTTGACATGGGATGTGGTTTGACATATGGCTTTTGCGAGGGTTGCATGATTGTTTCAAACTAGGTACCCCCAATTTCTATAACTTTGACTTTTTGTTTGTGGCCATATCATCATTACTAAGTAAGATCATTCGAACATGGGATGGGATGAATGCAATTATGAATGACTATAGCAGAATGTATATGAAATATGCAATTATGAATGTATGAATCTAGATGTATGAATGCAAGCAAAAATGAAATGCATGTGAAAAATGCTTATGAATGCGAATGTGGAAGTGTATATGCAAATGCCTATATGTATGCATGCTTATGAAAATGCAATTTGATTTTGTTGTTTTGATTTTTTTTTTTTTTAGCCATGTATGTACATATATAGTAATCACAATAAGCATGGAATGCTTTCAAGTGTATGATGTTCATCAGCTCGGGTTTGTCTACTCCCACTAACATAGTAAGCTTATGACCAAAGGAGTTGGGTACCTTTGGGGCCTTTTGAAAATTTGATGTGACCAAAGGGATTGAGACCTTTGGAGCCTTTTGAAATTGATGTGTGACCAAAGGGGTTAAGACCTTTGGAGCCTTTTGAAATTGATGTGTGACCAAAGGGTTAAGACCTTTGGAGCCTTTTGAAATTGATGTGTGACCAAAGGGGTTAAGACCTTTGGAGCCTTTAGAAAATAGGGGTTAAGACCTTTGGAGCCTTTTGAAATTGATGTGTGACCAAAGGGGTTAAGACCTTTGGAGCCTTTTGAAATTGATGTGACCAAAGGGGTTAAGACCTTTGGAGCCTTTTGAAATTGATGAGCCACCGAAGTGACCGGGGAGTGGGGTATGTTTTCCATTACACAATTTAAGTTACTTGTTTTATTTTGCATTCTAGCTTGAACTATGAAGTGCGTAAACAAAAGATATGCAATTAAATCCAAATAACACCAAACCAAACAATCTTGTGTAGGAATTTTTAAAAGTAAAAGAAAATACAATGTCCTAGGTTTTACCTTGTGTGGCTTACCTCATTCATTATTATTTAAAATGTATTCCTTTTTATTATTATTTGATTTACTTACGTTATGGTACTAACTCGAAATCAAACAAAAGTAATAAGTCAAAACAACTTAATGGAAAACACATCAAATCCACCTATTACGTAATGATGGAATGGCTATTGTGTAAGCCATGTTAGTGATGAAAGGGCTATTGGTTAAGCCATGTAAATGATGAAATGGCTAAGGTTGAGCCATGTTAATGATGAAATGGCTAAGGTTGAGCCATGTTAATGATGAAATGGCTAAGGTTGAGCCATGTTAATGATGAAATGGCCTAGGTTGAGCCATGTTAATGATGAAATGGCTAAGGTTGAGCCATGTTAATGATGAAATGAATGATGAAATTTATTGAGCCATAAGGTTAAAAAATGTTAATGATGAAATGTATAAATGGCTAAGGTTGAGCCATGTTATTATATTGAAATGATGAAATGGCTAAGGTTGAGCCATGTTAATGATAAAATGATGAAATGGCTAAGGTTGAGCCAATGAAATGGCTAAGGTTAAGCCATGTTAATGATGAAATGATGAAATGGCTAAGGTTGAGCCATGTTAATGATAATTAATTGGCTAAGGTTAAGCCATGTAAATGATGAAATGGCTAAGTTGTTAAGCCATGTTAATGATGAAATGGCTAAGGTTGAGCCATGTTAATGATAAAATGATGAAATGGCTAAGGTTGAGCCATGTTAATGATGAAATGATGAAATGGCTAAGGTTGAGCCATGTTAATGATGAAATGATAAAATGGCTAAGGTTAAGCCATGTTAATGATGAAATGGCTAAGGTTGAGCCATGTTAATTGAAATGATGAAATGGCTAAGGTTGAGCCATGTTAATGATGAAATGATGAAATGGCTAAGGTTGAGCCATGTTAATGATGAAATGATGAAATGGCTAAGGTTGAGCCATGTTAATGATGAAATGATAAAATGGCTAAGGTTGAGCCATGTTAATGATGAAATGGCTAAGGTTGAGCCATGTTAATGATGAAATGGCTAAGGTTGAGCCATGTTAATGATGAAATGATGAAATGGCTAAGGTTGAGCCATGTTAATGATGAAATGATAAAATGGCTAAGGTTGAGCCATGTTAATGATGAAATGGCTAAGGTTGAGCCATGTTAATGATGAAATGATAAAATGGCTAAGGTTAAGCCATGTTAATAAATGATTTTAAAAATAGCTAAGGTTGAGCCATGTTAATGATGAAATGGCTAAGGTTGATGCCATGTTAATTATGAAATATATTTAAAGCTTCAATGTAAAGCCATGTTAAATTAAAAATTGTAAATTTAAAGATAAAAGAAAAAAATCTGTCGGGTTTACCTTGGTTGTGTGGCTTACCTCATTCCGTATTATTTTCTTCATTAATGTGTGGTTCCTTTTAAAATTGTGTGGTTGGTGTGTTTGATGTTACCTAATATTTGTTAAATGAAATAAAGGAAAAATATATGGTTGGATAGGGCTGCGAGATTCTTGTTGGTAATGACCTCCAACAAGTTTGCTCGGGGGTAATCCTATGGTGTCTAAGGGTAGATATTTGATGGATGGAGATGAATGCCACCGTCACCAAACCTCAAGCAATAGTTGGTGATGAAATCCAACTACTACTGTTAAAAAGTGGAGCGTGCAGTGTGTGATGTTAATTTTATGTTTCTTGTTCTTTATGGTGTGTAGACAATGTTAAAGATGACTAATTTCACTAATATAAATCAGAAGCCAACATAAAGATGCAAATTTCATCTAAAGAGTGCAGAGTACACCCTTAAAATCCCCTGCCTACAAGTGATTAAAATCACAAGAGCAACCGGAGGGTTCGTCCACCTCTCTGCCAAAGGGGCCAGCCTAGGGCAGGATTACTTTAAGTGTCCAAGATGTTGTTCCTATTTAGATATGCAAAATTAAAGTGATCTTTAACCCTAAAATGCAAAATCTAGGATGCTTTTCTGTTTCATATGCACTCAACAATGCAAACAATCACCTAGATCTACAAATTTAGGACAAGAAATGAATTTGAAATATTGAAACACACACAAACCCTAAATATGAATTTGATAAGGATTCTTTCCCAGATTACTTAATGTTAAACCCAAAAACAACAAAAAATAGCAAAAAAAATAGAATACATAAATCGTTAAATGACCAACTAGGGTTATGGAACTCACTTGGAAGCCTTAGCTCTGCTTCAAATTAATGCCAAACATAATTGAGTTCCTACACATGCATAGGAGAGTTCATGCATAATACCAAAGGATTCTCGCACGATCTCTGTGAACTACAAAATAATAAAAAGGACTAAAAAAAAACACCTCTCAAATTAACACGCAAAGTCCACATAGAAGAGCACCTATATAAAAAACATAAACGCCTACGTAACCAAAGAGAACTAATCTAGAATGCTTAAGAAACCCTAGCGACAAAATCGATGACTTCTACGCTTCTAAAAAATTACAACAAACAGAAATAAAATTAAGTTAGCAAGGTAGATCTACTAAATAATGAAACCCTTGTGGGGTCCCACCGTGATCACCATTTGTAGATGCAAAGACATGACACTTGAAAATAAAATAGCAGAATCAAATAAAGCAATGAGACAAAACAGATTGCACAAAAGAAATATGTATTCAATGGGGGAGGCAATAGACTCCTTTGTTACAATCCGTATCCAATACGAATATTTGATACAATAATTTACAATGGAACTAGGGTTCTTCGAAACCCTAGTTAGATATAACAGAAGTGTCTTCAGATCTGAGTGTGTCCTTGATCCCAACAAGTTGAGTGGGCTTTGAATATCCAATATTGGGCCACTCCAGCTTCAACAACCATCAATGAATGTGTGGAATTCATTGATCTGCATACACAAAACAAAACCAAAGAGTTAGTAATACCTAGGAGGGCTCCACAGTGTGAGACCCTCAGACATTAATAAAACCCTAGTTTAATAGTGAATTCAAAAAGCATGTAAACCAACAAATTACTAAATAAAATACACACAAATTAGATATACCTTGCTTATTGATCCGTGATTGCAGATGGCGTGTCAGATCTGATGATGCAACAGCTTCAGAATGCAGTTCATTGATGGCGATAGGCTCTGACATGAGCTTCGCAAGCTCTAGTTCACACCTGGGACTATCGTAGGCTCTAGAAGGTGCTAGGCAGGCTCTACAATGAGCTTGGCAAGCTTTGGCATGCACTTGCAGATAGGGCAAGCTCTGGTGAGCGCTTGGCAAGCTCTACAGTGAGCTTCGCAAGCTCGAAACAATGCTTGCAGGGTAGGGCAGATCTGCAAAAGTAGATCAGGGGGGATGGCGACGAAGGCGATAGATGGAATATGGCTATGGCGATGAGGGAGGATGGATGGATGATGGCTGGAATGGCAGAAGTATTGTTGGCTTAGCTAGGGCACAAGGTCTTCAATTCTATCTATCTCCACTTCACTAGGGCATCAACAAGTGCTTCTCCAAGTATATCTCTTAATCTCAAGGTTCCAGGGTTTGGGCATTTGCAAAATACCCTATTTATAATCCAACCTAGGGTTTTCTTAGGGTTTTAGCCTTGCACTTTTGATCGTGTGGCTAAGATTAAGTCATATCCTAGGGTTGAGATTACTTTTTGAATGTGACATGGATTAATGAAAATGGATGGTGGAGATTAAATGAAATCGGATGGCTAAGGTTAATTGAGTTTATTTATATATATTTTATAATAAATATATTAAAATATAATAAAATATTATATAAAATATAAAATATTATAAAATAATATTAAAATAACCCCAATTAGGCTAGGAAATGGCAGGGAGGTGGATTTGGGCCAAATAATTGGTGGGAAGGTGGAATGGAAGACAAGTGGGTGGTGGGATGGTTAGGATGGAGGTTTAGTGGCTACGATTTGGTGTCTACACATGGTAATCATATATGTGAAAAATTAGTAGCCATATCAGTTTAAGTTCCTAGACCAATCTCTACTCAATAACATTCCATACTTATCAGGGATATCTACAACATGTATATCAATTTATTGTTGTATTCTAGGTTCTGAGGCTAGCTATATGTAAACATTCTTAAGCATGTCAACCACATGAAATTCAAATTTATCCAATTGAAGAACTATTTTGTTAGAAGGGATGGATTACAAACCCAATTTTTGACAAACTATGTGAGGCATGACATTATTGGATGCTCCTGAATCAACAAGATAATTGTGCATATTTCTTCCTACAATTCTTATGGTTAAAAGAAAGGAGGAACTTCTCCTTTGTCCCTTCGTGAGCCAAATTTTGCATCCATGGATTTTGGGGATTCATTTTTGCTTTTATCACCAAAAGTCTGCATCAAGAATTCTTGTTGATTAGTCAACTTAGAAACATCAAATAAAGATATATTCACTTTTGTTTTATTTAAATCCTCCAAAATATTATACGTCATTTTTCATTTGGTGTTTGAGGTAGATCAATATTATATGGAGGAATCAGATTGTTGCTAGCCTATGTGTCAGGAGGGATTATGGTGTCATTTTGTGGAGTAGAAGAAGTAAATGGAGCTTTAGTCTTACTCTTAAGATTGTAATTATGATTTCCTTTTTAAAATTGTCTGAAGGCTTGAACTTCCTCTTTTATAGACCCATCATACTCTTATTCATCTTCTTCAATTGATTCAAATGTATTAAATACTAGTTCTGATTCTTTCCCTTTACTAGTACTAGCCTGTTGGGAAGGATCTTCATATGAAATAATTTACTTGTTATCCATATCTTTTTGTAGAATATCTAGAGTTGTTTTGAATTCAGGGCACTCATTCCAAATCCAAAATATTAATAATAGTGTTGGTTTAATTGGAACTAGTGGTAGCATTGTACTGATTAAAAATGGTATTAGGTACTCCTCCATTGTTCGTACGAGTATTCCATTGTTTTCTCTGAAAACTAAAATTTCCATTTTGATGAGAATTTTGAGGTAATTATTTCTGCATTTGAACTATGTCACTACTGATTTTTTGGGCAACCCTTTTTAGATCATTTACCTAAGAATTAGGTTCATTATTTTGTCTTACAGTAGTTTAATTGTTTGTGTTACTTGTAGTGGTAGTGGGATTTTAAAAATTTGGTAAACTTTGATTTTGGACAACCTGTGGAAATGTTGTGCTATTTTGATGAAATGTTGAAGCATTTGGAGTGGGTTTTGTATTAAAAAATGCAAGTATGGTTTGAGCATTTGTTTCATCCATTTTATGAGTGGTGAATTGATTTTCTAAATATAGTGGAGTGGTAGGATAAGTGGGTGTGATAGGTAGATTGTATGGAAATTTGAAATTATTGAATGGCATGGCATTCAACATAGGTATTTTTTGTGACAAATATTGATTGATCATCGACACTTGATTATAAGAACCTGGATGTCCTATGGAAGGCAATTGTCCTATCCCAAAACCTTGTGGTATCAGTTGTTGTTCTACAGTCAAAGCCTCATTGTATGCCATGGGAAGCATAGTGATTTGAGGAGCTCTCCTTCCAAACATAGATGTTAAAGGTTTCAATACCCTAAAGGACATTTGTATGAAAATAACTACCTGCAAAGTATAATGAGAAACTAACCTGCTATAAAACTTAAGGAAATGAATATTGAACAATATCAAAGGTTCATTAAGCTCTCTCTTAGTTGATGCAAACTGATGATAGATCATAGCAAGATCTATGGGTAGCCTATATTGATTCACAAAATTTGTTTCCAACTCTTCCCAATAAGTAATAGAATTTGTAGGTAAACTAATGTACCAATCATATTCCAATTCATCTAAGGTGAGAGGAAACATTCTGCAAGTAACATCTTCATGTTGAACTTGCAGTCTAATCAAGGTATCCTTGTAAGCTTGAATATGCTCTTTCGCAATTCTAATTCCATCGTGTTTATATTTAAGAAAATACCTTTCTGAGCTTTGGGGAATGTTATGTACTGCTCTAGTAATGTTTAAAGGACTAGTAAGAGAACCTAACCAAGCTACAACTCCTGCAACTCCTTCCATTGAAATTAGTAGTGGGGGAACAAATAAGATGATGGGTAGCGACAAACTGCTACTAGGTGGAATAAAAATCGACGGACTCTTGGACCTTTTGATCCTCTTTGTAGGAGAAATGCTATGGAAAATAGTATCTTTAGAATCCTTAGATCTTGTGATTATGATTTTTGGTTCTAGTTCTGATAATGAAAACAACAAGTGTTTAATAAAATTGAAATGGAAAGACTTTCAATTTTTAAATGTTTGACTGATAAATCATCATGTTCATTAAACATGCATCAATTAAACCATAACAATAAGGAATATTCTCATTTTGTAAAATATTAGGATCAACACATCTTAAGTTAGATAATTTCTAAAAATAAATGTGAACGACTTGAAAAGAACTTAAATTGAATCAATTACTTTCAATTAGGCCCTCCTTCTAGTGCTAATTTTGTTAAGTGATATTTTTTTCCAATCACAAGAATATACTCACAATCAAGATTATGCCTGGATATCCTCTATTGCAAGGAAACATTTCTGATTTTCCCAAGGTTTTGTTTAATATGTTTATTTGTTTATAATGCTTAGTGAAAATGTGAAATGCTAAAAATTAATTGGATACCTCAATGTTGCATATACCTATTACCAAGGGGCATGTTTTGGATTGATTTGATTTGCAATGATTTGTTGTTCATAGAATTTTTGAAAATGTGAAATTGTTGATCAACTATTTGCTTTGAAATAACAACCTTTGAAATATAATAAACATTTTATTTTAACCTTTGAAAATTTTATTTTAATTGATTTATCTCGAATTGTTAATAAAATTTTATCTCAAATTGTTAATAAACTTTTTATCTTCGATTATTAATCAAATTTTATCTTCGATTGTTAACCAAATGTTATCTTCAATTGTTAATCAAATTTTATTTTCAATTGTAAAATAAATTTTATCTTCTATTTTTAATCAATTTTTATCTTTGATTGTTAACCAAATTTTATCTTCGATTGTTAAGATTTGCTTGAAAATAAAATGATTGAATCTAAACTTTGCAATATAAAATTTTTAAAATATCATATTAATTATTCACTTTAATGAAGAATTGAAATTTATTGAAATTTCAATTTTACATAAAATGAAACTAAATGATTATTTGGAAAAACTATGCAAAGTTTAAAATTTCAAATTTTCATTAAAATAAATGTGAGTTTATATAATAATGAAAGTTGGAATTTTAAATTATTGAATCCGACGTATTTATTTTTTTAGAGTTTTTATTTATTTATTTTTTATTTGATGAATTAAAAAAATAAAATCTAGGATTTGAGAAAAAAAAAGTCGTAATTTTTAAAATTTTATCCCGAATTTGCATAAATAGATATCTTGCACTAAACCAACATTAATCTGACCAGTATTCACACAGTAAAAAATTAATGTGATGTGATATTCTAAGAGAATAACATAATATATTAAGAAAAAGTAAATAAGTCTACCATCTGAATGCATAAAACTTATTAAAATTTCCAATATATTTCTAACTAAAAAATATTAAATCAATGCTCTTTCAGAATACCTTGCTTCAAATTGATTACAATGGGTGAAATTCATGCAGTCCAACAATCAAAGAGGGGATGTTCTTCCACAAACTCAAAATTTCAACATGCACTCACTATCAATATTCTTCGACCCTTTTTCGTGAGTTTCAATGGGTATTTAAAATTTAAAAAAAAGCCTTCATTTACTTTTCACTCATTTGGTTTCCTAATGCTTCAACTTGTAACTATCGATTCTCCTTCATTATTCTTTTTTTGAGCAATGCCATTTTCTTAACTCGTAACTGATATGTTTAATAACATCTTGCATTTCCCTTCATGTGGCCATGATGTACTACCTACCGTATTTGAACTATGGTAAAGAGGAAAGAAATACAAAATAATTTTCCCATTGCAATCATTGAATTTCGTTTGTGCAAATGTTTTTTTTACACTTATTTTGACGGTTGTTAAACATTGTAATAACATGCCCATAATAAATGAATTCTGATAGTTCTACTTGGAAATGTTTTTTTTTCTTCTACATATCTCTCAAATGAAGAACAAATCTAGTTGTATCAACCAATAGTTCCATGCATGAATATACACCATAATGAGTCTATTTAAGACTTCTAAATTTGTAGAATTTTAGATAAGTTTTAATTCATTATCATCAAGGTCCATCAGACTCATATCATCTTAATAAATCTTCACCATTAGATTCTTCCTACTGGAGAGAAAAGAAAAACACTTCAAATTCCATGTATGATGCCAAAGATGAACTCTCATCTACATGCAAAGGAATAAAAATACTTGGCACTTTTATATTTTTACAAATTCCTGAGTCTCATGAGGAAGCAACAGATTGAGTGAACCCCAAAATTTTTATCAAAACTCTCGACATGCTACAACACTATATCCAATTGAATCTTCATGAAAATGTGATTCAAATACTGAATCCATGACAACTACCAATGAAAGTGAACATTTCATCACTGTCATCTCTATAGTCTCTGTCGTGGTTTCTCTTTGTGATCTCTCATTGTCATTAGGGATGTACACATTACAGATGCATTTATCAATCCCATATTTCTTACTAGGTGTGGTTGCTTTGAAACACCTACCCTATACTTGCTGGATAAAACAAATATATTACTGTCTGGTAATACATACTCCATTCCACATCAAATTTAGGTCTCTTTTTCTGAGCTTACCGCAAATGTATGCCCACCAAAGACACGTTCAAATTTTTTTTGATGCTAAGTTCCTTCTCGCCACTTCCTATAAGAAGTTTCTCCTAGTATGAGCACAATCTCCATCACGTCCTATGATTGGTTTCAAACTGTATTTTGGTGATCCATAAGACTACCAAGACAAAAGTAAAACAACATCCAAACTATCTACCACAAAGAATACACGATCTTCCAACATTGTCTAATAGGTAAGATCATGTTCATTTCCAACAAAGCCTTGGACTTTTATAGGATTCTTTCATCAATTATGGGGGCCACTACTTTTAGGTACTACTTTAACATTAAAATGTGAGAGACCTTCAATTATTCCACCACGTATGTATAAACAATTTATCCCACATGCACTCAATGAATGCACAAGGAAGTATTTGTCAATGCCAATGCGAATTAATATAATCGACTCAACTAAGCCACTATGTGGCCCCTTGGTATTTTGTGCCTCTGTTTTGATCGCACTTTGGTACTGCATCTATGGCTTGCTGAGTCAAGAATTCACCTCAAAACTCGTGCCACCTATAGATGCCTTGAAATTCATACCCAGCAACCATGTTGACCACGCTCATACACTACGTCCACTAGTCTACCCTACCCTTTGTCTCAGAAACTATCATCCCAACATTTTTTTGAAAACCTGGTCATGTAAAAATAAAAATAATTAATTCAAAAGACAAAAATTACTTTAAAGTAAAAACATATTAAACAATTAATTCAACTTACATAAAAATAATTAATTAAAAAAAAATTACTTTATAAAGTAAAAATATATTAAACAAATAATTCAAACTTACTTTATAAAGTAAAATTTATTTAATACCATAAAGTAAAAATAAACATTTTTTATACCATATGGTAATTACCTTTTAGGTTTATTATATTTTATTTATTTATTTATTATTTCTATCAATGTATAAGAATAATCAAAGAAGTGGGTTCAAAATGGATTTTGAGTCAAAATCGCAATTCCGAATGTCTAAGATCTTAATGGTGAATAGTAAAACATTACAATTGCAACAACATGAGTGTCTATATTGGCAAGAAATGTTGCACATGTTCTACTTTATAATACATATTACCAAATTGCTCGGTATCAATTGATCAACAAAAATTTCCAAGCCAACAACATTTCACATTAACCATAAAATTTTCAAGTGGGTTCCCAAATTGGGGTACGTTGTGTAATTTAAACAAAACTTACTATCCTTCTTCCATGGTCATCCTTCTGATCCCTCCCTATCATATCACCATCACAACACATCGGGTCGCTTAGTGAATCCTTCCCCTTCCAAATCACATGGTAGCCCCATTGGTTGACCTACCATGAAGTGCTCCCACCCTCAATCCTATAATAATACATTGCAATCTAAAATCATCCTCCTTTGTTGCTACACCTCATATAGCTCAATGTATAATTGGTTCAATAATACTGATCCCAATGAATATATTATTGAAGTCTCAATAAAATCTACCATAAATCTCAATATATTCCATAGAAATCAAGCTCCATTAGAAACTAGCAGTATCACGTTGGATATCAGGAACATCAACACCAGTTGTCATGGTGTTAGTATTTCCTTACTATACTCTATCAAGTACTATATCTCATCATTTTTTGTATCCACCATTTCCCACTTCTATCCATATATATCCATTAGTACCTCTTCTATATCTAAGGTTGTGCAAATAAGAATCCCTTCCACTAGTAATTGGAAGATGCAATACGCATCCTACATGGTAACTATAATCTCCCCTATCAATAGGTGGAAGGTATCCTTGTCTAGTTCCCATTATTATGCTAATGTGTAAAGGTACCCCCAATCTATGTAGAGGTGCTCAATATATGCCAGCATCTTCGAGTTAATCTTCTCCAACCACTCTAAGTCTGCCTCTATCAACTTGTCTTGGGTACTTGGAAAAATATTTCTAAATCAGTGTCATGGTTGTAGCATCCTCAACTGCATACACCACATCACAATCATTAGTTCACCATTTTCATATCGTTTAAAAATAATTGCCTTCCCTAAAGCATTTAAAATATCAAATAAATAAATAAATAAATAGAAGAAAATAAAATCATAAAAAACAACACAACCAAAAGTACTGGGACACTTATCGGCTTTGCACACCCTCTAACTCTTATTACCACACTCATTCTTACCATATTTTTTATCACTTTCTTCTCTTCTCTCTCCTTCTCTACCGCCCTTCATAGTTTCCAAAGTGAGCCTCACAAGGCCTACTTATAGCTTGGCACTAGAAACCACCCAAATAGGTTACCAACCATCATGGGTGGTCACCAATGTGCAAGGCAACTAACTTAGAAAGTTCCCTAGGTGTTGGGCAATCATCATGGGTGATTCCCAAGGTGCTAGACAACCAACATGGGAGGTTGCCACTAATATTTTCTTCATCCAAATTTCCTAAATATTGCAATGGACCCCCAAAATTCATCTTTTGTGCACCTTCCCTTCTCCCTTGCTCCAAGTATCATTCATATTTCAACAATCGGATCATTTTTATCACTAATTCTTACCATCCACTTATTGTTTGAGGGGGTTGACAAGTACCCATGAATTTAATATTGAATCATTTCAATACTAAAACACCCAATTTTGGAGTTGTGTATGTCCAAGCATTTTTTCCTAAGGTTGTCATTAACCCTCCCTTTGCTAGTGCAAATAGCAAAACTCATCTTTTCCTTTTCTCTTTCAAAATTTCTAATAAAATCCTAATTCCAAGACTCAAAATTTCTAGTCAAATTAATTTTATCAATTCATCAAAGGCAAATATTCAAGGGAAGTTATTGATTTCATAAATGGGGCATCTTACATTGCTCTTGATTCGAGGTAATATTTGTTAAGAATTGCAGCTCAGATAGGAACTTCTTGCACAGGTTTCAGTATGAATGTTCTAGAAGTGGTTCAAGATATTAGAATAAGTGATTCTATTTTGAAATTCACTTATGTGATTTTCTATTTTGAAATTCACTTAAGTGATTATATTTTGTAACTCACATAAGTGATTTTTTATTTTGAAATTCACTTAAGTGATTCTATTTTGTAATTTACTTAAGTGATTTTCTATTTTTAATCATACATCTCAAGATGATGTGAGATCTAGTCTTAAGGTAGAGATATTAGGGTTACCTTTTCAAGGATAAAATGAGAAGGTCAAGATTTTTTTACACACAAAAAGAAAAGAAGGTAAATATATTTCTAAAGGAGAGCTACAAGGCTATTGTGTAAAGGTAAAGAGTGATTTACTAGCTAGAAAGGCAACAAGAGAGTAGGTTGTCCTACTATAACTATAACCTCCTCCATTATATAAAATATGCAAGTTCTATAGTATATTTTCCACGGTTAATTCTATTTATTTTTCTAGCCATCTATGTGACTCTTGCATATTTAAAATAAATTCATCTTAGATCTGATTTTATTTAGAAATATAAGGCAGCAATTATGTAGGGTTAGGAAAATTTGCATGATATCAAAGCTAGTTTTTTTATTGAGATCCTCAAGGGTTTACAATAGTAGATCACTAATGGCTATTAAAAACCAATACTTAGAGGGTTTCATATTTTTTTCTTGAAGGACTAAGATTATTTGTAGGATATATTTTTTGAGTCATTCATATCATATATGAAAGTTTGTGCAATAGATCTTAGAGATGGTAGTAGCTAGTCTTAGATTTGAAGAAATATTGGAAGGTGTCTCCAATTTCTTGCCTTGGAAAGTCAGGGTAATATTCTTATTGGAAGAGAATGATCTCTAGGATGTTATCAAGGATGTTTTGAATCTACTTACATATCTACAACAATTTGTAACTCATAGAAAGAAGGAAATGAAGGCCAAGCAAATGATCTTGGATATAGTGAAGGATCACCTGATTCCTCACATATACAAGAAGACTATGATAAAGGAGATTTTCAATGACTTGGTTAACCTATACCAGAGTGAGAACATAAATAGAAATATGATATTGTATAAAAAACTCATATCTATTGAGATGACCAGATCTGACACCGTTACCAGTTACTTGATGAAGATCATGTAGATTCATGATCAATTAATAGTAATTAGGGAGAAGGTTACATACATAGATTTGGTTAACGTAGCACTGAATGGTTTATCAGCTTCATGGGAATAATTTTTCAAAGGTATCTATGTTCGTGAGCACATTCCCACCTTTGAGAAATTATGGTATGATTTCATCTAGGAGGAGACTCGAATAGAGTCAAAGACCAGTAAGAAGGGTGGTGACAATAATCTAGTCCTCTTTGGGAAAACCAAGAAGAACAAAGGAAAAGGACCTAGCAAGGGTAAGGTAAAGAATGAGGAGTCAACTTCACAATCAGGTAAGAAGGACTTGAGAAAGATCAAGTGCTTCATATATCGTAACATGACCATTATGAATCATAGTATCTAGATAAGAAGGGTAAAGGGAAGCAGCAATAGATGTAGGTAGCAACCTCTATAGAAACTTAGATGAGAAAAAATTCTACCAAATTCAAGAAGGATTTCTTGTTGATATCTTGCCTTTCTACTAGCACAATTTTAAGGGATGCTTGGTATGTGGATAGTGAGGCATCTCAGTACATGATATCAACTCAAAAATATTTTACCAATCTACAAGAGTATGACTCAAGGGTTCAGGTTGAGCTTGGTGATGATACCAAATATCCAGTTGAAGTAATTGGTATTATTCCTTTTGGACTGCAATCAATGATCTCTTTAGACTTTGATGATTTTTTGTTTGTTCCATGTCTTAGTAAGAACTTGCTTTTAATTTTGTTTATGGACAATAAGAATTATGTAGTAGATTTTAAGAACCAACATGTCCTTATTAGAAAAAAATAATCTAGCCAAGAAATAACACAAGTGATAGGGATTAGGGAAGGTAGTCTATATAGGTTTTAGTGTGAACTTTTTCAAGCCCTACTTTATAGAATTAATATCTTGTGTGAGTTGTGGCAGAAGAGGATGAGAAACCTACATCATAGAGCATTGTCTATTCTGAGGGAGATAGTCACAAGTATTCCAGAGTTTAGCATTGATAAATAAGGAGTATGTAGAGGGTGCACGTTTGGAAAGCATGCCAAGGCTATTTTTCCAAATAGTGAGCATAGGTCTAAGGAGATACTAGATCTAGTAAATTTGGATTTTTGTGGACTGATGTCAGTAGCATCAATTTTAGGTAGCATGTACTATGTTTCCTTTATTGATGATTTCTCTTGCAAGACATGGATCTAGTTATTAAATACCAAGGATGAAGTCTTTAGTAGGTTTTAGGAAATCAAAGCTCTAGTTGAGAACCATATAGCAAATAAGATCAAGGTCTTGAGATCAAATAATGGGAATGAATATACCTCTAAGGAGTTCAATGGTTTCTACAAGAAGAAAATAATCAAGAGGGATCTGACTGTTCTATACAACCCATAAAAGAATGGGGTTGTAGAGTGAAATAATCGATCCATCATAGGGGCTTCTAAGGCCATGATTCATGAATAGGACTTGTTTATGTTTATTTGGGTAGAAGCATGTAACATAGAAGTCTACATCCAAAAAAACTGCCCTCATAGGATATTGAAGGACAAGATATTAGAGGAGGCATTCATTGGTGTGAAACTAGGGGTGAGTCATTTTTACATATTTGGATGTCCAATTTATATCCATGTTCTAGTAGATAAGAGAACCAAGTTGGATCCCTCTAGTAGGAAGGGTTTATTTGTAGGTTACAATGAGACTTCAAAATCTTACAGGGTTTATATTCCAGAGAATAGGAAGATAGTGGTGAGTAGGGATGTAACATTTAAGGAGGACATTGCATCTAGGAATTCCCATGAGCCTATTCCAGTGATAGAGAATGAGGAGCAAAAACTTTTAAGGTTCAGCCAGAGTCACCAAATACACTAGTGGTTTCCATTTCAGGACATCAACCTTTAGTTGAGGAGGAGGAGATATTAGTCCCTTCCAGTTCTATTAGGAGATCTCAATGGCTTACGCAAACATTGAGGTATTCTCATGAGTATGTTGAGGCTCCTAGCAACATGTTTAGAGAGAGTAGACCTCCAATAAAGTTTCAAAATTACATGAAATTGATGAGCAACATCATAAATTTTGAGCCTTCTAATTTTTAGGCGGCAACATACCAGCAGGTTTGGAGAGATGCCATGGTGTACACCTTTATAATCAATAATGATATTTGGGATATAGTTCCAAGACTGGGGAAAGTTAGTTGTGAGTTCCAGGTGGCTCTACAAAATTAAGCATGCTACAAATGGTAGTATCAAGAAGTTCAAGGTGAGATTTGTGGTGAGAGGGTTCTCCCAAAATACAGAGTGAACTATGAGGAGAATTTTGCTCTAGTTACTAGATACACTTACAATAGAGAAATTATATCTTTAGCTTCATATATGGGATGGCAGATTCATCAAATGGATGTGAATATAGCTTTCCTTAATATTATCATTGAGGAAGAAGTGTACAGAGAGCAGCCTTAGGAATTTTAGATAAATGAAAAGGAGTCCCATGTTTGTAAGCTTAAGAAATACTTATATGGATTTAAACAAACATTGAGAGCATGGTATTAAAGAATATATGGATACTTACAGAGTGTGGGATTCACCAAAAGTGATGCAGATCCTAATATATATTACACATTTTTTGGGATTGATCTACTCATTTTGGTGTTATTTGTAGATGGTATATTTCTTACAGGTGCAGATAAGATCATTGTAGGATGGAAAGTAGATATGGTAGTTGAGTTTGATATGAAGGACATCAACATGATGCATTACTTCTTGGGTTTGGAGGTTTTGCAAAGACTAAGGGATATATTCCTTGGGTAGGGTAAGTATGCAATTGAGATATTGAAGAGGTTTTGTATGGAGGAATGCAAACCTATGGCCACATCCATGATCACTAATCTGACGAAGGTGGTAACTTTAGATTCAGAATTGGTAAACCCTACATTGTATAGGTAGCTGATAAGATCCTTGATGTATTTGGTCAATACTAGACTATATATATGTTTTGTAGTGAACACATTGATTCAATTCATGGTGGAGCTAAGGCAAGAGCATTGCATAACAGAAAAACATGTGCTCAGATACTTGAGAGGAATGGTGGAATATGGTATAATATATCTTAGAGATGGTGAAGTGATTTTACAGGGGTATATATACTAAAATTTGGTAGGTAGTATAGCAAATAGGAAGAGCACATTAGAGTGCTACTTTAGCTTGGGATCAAGAATGATATCCTAGTTTATCAAGAAGCAGACTTCTATGACACTTAGCTCAATAGAAGTTGAATACATGGCATATAGTATTGCTAGTTGTGAGGCCATATGGCTTCACAAGTTACTTACAGTATTGATTTATCAGGATTTGGATCCCACAGTGATATACTATGATAATAAAAGTTGTATTAAACTCTCTAAGAATCTAGTATTTCATGACAATTCCAAACACATAGACATCAAATATAACTTCATATGAGATAGGATTCAAAAGAGAGTCATAAATCTCTAGTAGATTCCCATAAATAAGAAGGTAGATGATATTCTAACCAAGCCCTTAGTGAAAGATAAGTTTGAATCATTTAGAGATAAACTTGGATTGGTGTAGAATTCCTTCCTCGTTAAGAGGGAGTGTTGATAAATGTAACTCAGACAAGAACTTGTTGCACAGGCTTCGGTATGAATGTGCTAGAAGTGGTTTGAAATATTTTGAACTTTATTTTTTAATTCACTTAAGTAATTTTATTTTGAAATTCACTTAAATGATTCTATTTTTAAATTCACTTAAGTGATTTTTTGTAATTCACTTAAGTGATTTTCTATTTTGAACCATACATCTCAAGATGAGATGAGATCTAATATTAGGGTTACCTTTTCAAGGGTAAAATGAGAAGGTCAAGCATGTTTTACGCACACAAAGAAAAGAAGGTGAACATATTGTTGAAGGATAATTGCAAGGCTATTGTGCAGAGGTAAAGAGTGATTTATTGGCCAAAAATGTAGCAAGAGAGTAGGTTATCCTGTTGTAACTGTAACCTCCTTCATTATATAAAATATGCATGTTTTGTAGTATATTTTCTATTGTTCATTCTATTTAATTTTCCAACCATCTATGTGACTGTTGTATGTTTAAAATAAATTCATCTCAGATCTGATTTTATTTAGAAATATGGGGAAAAATTTATCTAGGGTTAGGAAAATTTACAATCTTGCATCACCCTCCTCAAGGTAGATTTACTTTCATCATTCACCAGTAATCTCCTCTATTCATTGTAAATCTTGTATTTGGTGTCATCAATTTTTACACCACTTTGTGGTACAAAAGGGGCATCTGTAGACACCTAAAAAGTGTCACATTCGTAGTGGTCAATATTAATATTTAAAAATATCTGCAATAATTTTAATTAATGTATTGTAAAACCTCAAAAATTGTTAATATTGGTTATTCTAGCCCCTTTAACCCACTTTGGTCCCTTCCTATGCCTAACCATGATCATCATGAGATCACCTTTATATTTATAACTTTGGTTCACATTAACACTGGTTAGCATTAATTTCCCCTCTTTCCTCGACTTTCTATGTGATTACAATGCATTTGGGTGAGGATTCCCTCCAATCAGATAGTTTGATTAAAAATGCTAATTTAGTAGGTGAGGAATCTCTCAACAAAAAGGGCATTAATATGACACATATAATATGTCATGGCATGTCATAAGATGTTATGGAATACCATAAGTCATCATAGGATGTCATATCCCATACAAGGAAAGTTGCACATTTATCCACCTCATGTGGGGAATCTCTAATATGTCCCTCTTACATGCCCATGCTACTTGTCACATGTTCGCTTACATCCTCTTCAATATCCTTCATCCATGGGAGACTTTACAAATAGGTCTCCATTTTTATGTTCATGAGTGCACACAAATTATTATGTAACTCTGCTAAGATTTCATTCGATATTATTGTGTTTTTTTCTTGACATTATACTTGCAGGTTTTACCATTAGGAGAGTTCAAAGGAATCAACCATGGAGTATTTTGGGCTTGTTGACTAATTTTTTTTTTATCCACATCAACAATAGATATTCAGCAATGCATCAAATCTACAATAAGGACCCTAAAATAAATCTTTGAAGGATCAGATTTAAGATCGAACCCTCTATCGGATAATAGTATCAACCACCCAAGGAAGTTAACCAAAGTATAAAATACCTAGGGTATGTGACCAGAAGCACAACCACCTAGGGTAGTTCCCTAGAAGAACAACCACCTAGGGCAGTTCCCCAAAGAGCCAACTTCTATGGGAAGTTGAGCTTCAAGGTCAACAACGACTACAAATCAACCACAGATTGCATAAAAAGACAAATAATGTGTTTTTTTAGGTTTGTAAGTATTTTTTATAGTTTTTTAATCCCTATAATTAATTTTGTAAGTTTTTGTAATGTTTTAGCCACTTTTTGCAATCCTCTTTCACAATCATGGGCGTCATCCTGAAAGGCCTTGCATATACTATTGATGTTGTTATTGTGAGCTTGTGTGTAGGTATTGGATACCTATGGAAGCTTGGAAGGTCAAGCAACACATATTCTAAACCCTTCCAGAACCTGTTGTACGCTCAGGAAGGTAACTTGCCACACCATAGATTTCACTTGTAAAATAAAACCCTCCATTTTGGGAGGTTGATTGTAACTGAAACGACCAATTTGTAAAAGATAAAGTTTATCAATTTCAAATCAATTACAGATATTTTTCTTATGGAACTATCGTGTATTTCCTCTTTCACACACCTGGATAAGATAACTTTTACCCTTTTATTTGTCCTCATACATTAAAGGTTGGGTGTTTCATAATGGATTTAAAAATTATTGTCACAATCATGCTCAAAGTGGTATATCATGCAATGATTTTAAAATATGTCGAGACTAATTATGGGATGTTTCACTTAAATAAAACACCAGTACATGTAGTAGGAGTTACAGAAGATGTACCAATATTACCACACAAATTTTCAAGCCTTGTAGAAGTTCAAGATGTCATAATGGTTGACTTGTCGTTGCTATTTGGCATGTGCTTGTCAAGTGAGTTCATGGACCAGTTCGAGGGACACCTAGTATGAGATAATACTCATATCATTATCTGATGCATATAAATATTTTTTGACATCTTTGGTGAGGAGCTCAACCCTTATCATATTGAAAGGTATGAGGAGAATAAATTTAATATGGTAGAAAAGGTCTTGGGTCAACTCCAAATGGAGATAATAGATTAGCCAAAAGGTACGAAGGAGCTAATATGGAATAAACTATCCATGATTAGTCCTAATGTTGTGATGTTGTCAAACATGAGAAATTAAAAAATATAGAGGCCATTCATAAGCAATTACAAAGTATGGTAGGCCACATGTTCCAAAAAATATGTCTAAGAAAACTAGAGCAACTAGTAGAAAAATTGCTCATGGAAAAAGAATGTTTCATTCTCCATTCTAAGAAAATAATTTTTATGATCTTTGGAATTCATGAAACACAATATGTATATTAGGCATATGGAAAAAAACATATGGGAATTACTGCCAACAACTCACATGATCAAGAAAATTATCTATGCTAAGTTTCAATGTCATATGTCACATAGGATTTAGAGCCCATTCTTTCTCAAATCTAACATGATGGCAGCTCTTCTCTAAAAAAAGCCACATGTTTCAAGACACCAATTAGTGATAAAAGCACAAATTTGGTACCATATGGTTGGTTCACTATAGATTCTAATGAAAAAGCAAATTGAGCACCACTACCATGTGGGACATGCAAATATTTTGTGTATATAATCAACATGTAGATAAAGTTTATTACATCCTAAAATAATAAGGCCATTGACTAGAAATATAGTTTATTAATTTCCTCATGGAGCAAGGCCTTGAAAAAATACACTAGAAATATTGCACATGAAGATTGGGATCCCAAAGAAAATAATCATGATGATTGATCACTTGGTTGCATTGTAAGTGATCATAATCACGAGCCAAAAAAGGAATATTTGAATAAAAATATGATGAACCTAACATCCAATAAATGAATTTCCAAGGGTAAAGAGACTATATAAGGGTACCCATATCCTTGAAATTGCATAACTCTTGAAGTATAAATCATTCTGAAGTGTCATATTATTGTACAAGGTTAAGCAAAAAAATGAGAAGGCCAAAGTATTTGTTATGCTTCCATATCCCTATTATTGTAAAGGTAGTGGAGATGCTCACAAGGGACGACCTTAGAAGGAGATTGAAAATAGTCCTAATTATTCCTTTACCATGAACATATGTGGCCCCATGAAAACTGATAAAGGATAAATCTTAACCTTCCTAGTGGTAGTTGAAATAGGAATTGTCATTGATGACAGCCTAATAACTATACCAATGTTAGCTAAAAGGTCTCCTTATTTCATAATTTTTGCACCTAAATTACAACTATAGGTTTACCTCTCAATCCATGATATGGGCTAGAAAATATAGAAATACTCTTTTGGCAATTGGGTTTTGCTATTTATCAAGGATAACATAATTATGCCAAAAGAGTGAAGCCTAAGGATAAAAGAGAAAGAAAATAAGAGGAAAATTATGTGATATAGGTAATCTTGTCAGGCCTACAAATTCTAAGTGTTTGATAATATTAGAAAGCAAGCTCAATCAAATAGATATTTCTTTTCAATCTATAGAAACTGCAAAATAAAAATAGAAATATAAGTGTTTTTTCATGTGTAATTTCTCAACTATTTCATCCAAAACAAAGAAGAATAGTCAAATAAATAATTTTAATCTCCCTTGTTAAAAATAGGGTAGGCTTCATCCTTTTTTCCTTATTTTTGTTTGATGTTTTCAAGTAGCAAATAAAAATGAGGTAGAAAGGCAATGTCTAAAGTGAAAAAAAAGCATGGACCGTGGTAAGAAGAAATCTAGTGGACACCATCATTCAAGAAAAGTTTACTTTCTCTTCTCTAATCTATTCTCCTCCTCTATTATTTCTATAGACACCAAATTTTAGTCATTTGCACAACCAATCCATCAAAACACCCTTCAAATCCCTACCAATTCACCAAAACCTCCAATTTGCCATAAAATTCTCTTTTATTTCCCCAATATTCCTCAAATTATTCACAATCCTAATTAAACGAATATTTTTCTCTAAAATTCCACTTAACACCCAAATTAAATGCAAAAATTCCCTTTCACACCCCATGAGGTTTAAATTCAAATTTATTGAGTTTAAAAATCCCATGTGTGGCCCAAAGTCCACATGCATTAAATAGTTCTAACTACCCACACAAGTTAAAACATATGCATTAAATGCCTAAACCATTTTCACACTAGGTAAAAATAGGCACTCCAGATCTTAAGTACCCTCTCCTCTCCCTTAAAAAAATGTATAAATATCCCTTTTTTTTCTTCATTTGAATGTTCTAAAAAATACTAGTGAAGTGCTTTTGAGATCCGTGTGACTCCCTTTTGCAATTGTTTGAGATTTTTCTAGAATTTAAATATGTATGTTCATATTCTCTTTAATTTTTATGGTGATTATTTTGCTTAACACATTGGTAGGTGCTACTAATCCCTTGGTTGTTTTCATGTGTGTAGGCATCAGGAGGCTCTACACAACCAATGGTGCTCACTAAAAACCCACCAACACATGATTGTGATCAGGAACAATATTGAGAAGGCATCCTAGTTTATTGTGTAATATTATCAATAAAAGAGTCCTCCACCTTGGAGACTCCATTGTTAAACCCCAAGAGGGTTATTTGTAACAAAAATAGCTCAATAATAATATCACATATTTTTTTTTATGGATGCATGCATTTTTCCTGTTTACAAAAATGGCAATCACAGTGGGACTAAATAAGGAATATTATATATTTTATTTATCCTTCTAAACAAAAGCAACTCAACAATAATACAATATATTTATTTATCTATTTTATAGATGCATGCATTTTTCCTATTTACACCTTCATCTTTCATTCTCCTTACTCTTCTTCCATACACTCATACTTGTCCCTCTAATGGCATGTTAAGGCACTCTATGTCCACTTACCTAATGATTCAGTACTATATATTATTCATACTCACACATAGGTTATCGTTCCCTACCCACTCTCATTCTTTTACTTCTCATTTTTTTCATATAAGATGCCTCAAATATTTTTCCTCCTAAGTCCCCCCTACATCTTCTAACTCCATTACCCAATGTATAAGTCTACTTGGGTTCTTTTTTAATGTAAAAATACTTGGGAGACACCAATCATGTAGGTTAAAATTATGGCCCACACACATAGTCCTTACATGCAATGATAGATTTTTAATTTTGTTAAATTTTGCTAAGGCAAAGTCCTAGCACAGGCTTGGACTTGTTATTTTTGCAAGAATGAATATTCAACATAAATACATCAACCTGAGACCAAGTTACAAAATGGCTAAGTATTTTTAGAATGATTGAGATTGCAAAGGAAGTTTTAAAATGAAGTATACTTAGTTGGTTCAAAATTTTCTAAGGTTATAGTGAAGCGAATCTAGAAAATATCAATCTCAAAATTTTGGAAACATAAAGGTAGTAAACAATCCAAAACTTTAAATTCACTGACATCAACACAACCCACATAAAATTTCCATAAGGTAAATCCAATAGAAAGCAAATGATCCTAGAACAAAGGAAGCCCGAAGTGACAATCCAAGAATTTTTAAGTGATGATGTCATCCAAATCCTACTAAAATCTTGAGCCTAAGAAAAAAATGATTCTAAAATTTTTATATGATGATATCAACAAGGATTTATAAGATATGTCTCATGTCCAAGGCTCCTATAGTAGTCACAATATCTTGACATCTCTAGTACCCATAAATGAGTAGAAGGCTCTCGAACACATCCCTCTCAATAAGATTCATATTTGTCAACCGACCATCCATATCAAAATAGTCATATTGAGCTAGTACCTCTTACAAGTTAGCATAGCAATAAAGCATAGTGGTGAAAATATACAACCATTAAAGATGTGTAGACCCCTCAAAGATGAAGAAACACCTAGTTCTAGAAAAATATCAAGACCAAACATGTGTTCACCAAAATTAATACAGTTGAACTAGACTGAACAAGAAATTGACATCCATGCTCTTCCAGCATACTGGATAGACTATTCTTATCCACATCAAGCCTAAATAAGATTCTCATTATAATAATCAATTATATAAATAGATAATAATTATTCAGCACAAGGGTTGGCTCTGTAGCATTTGCTTTTTATATATTATATACTTGGCTATGAAATTAATTAAAGCATAAAGTTGTTTAACCTCCATTGGAGATAGTGTTTGTAGGTTTTTATAAATGAATTATGCACCTTAATGCATTTTTGTTTGATGCTTTATGAATGGTGAATTTTGTTGTAGTTTAATTGCTATTTTGATTACCTTTTGTAAAGTCTTTGGAATATTTAAGATGCTTAATCTAAACATAATGAATATTGTCATTATTTTAGTATTGTTTGGTCAATTAGGCTTTGCTTTAGTTTATTTGTGAATAAAATTATGTAGTATACTTCATTGTTGTTGTGATATACCATAGCCATATTTCAAGCATTCTCTAAAACCTTCCTTTCTAACCCTCACATTTCTATATTTAGTCTTAAACCTTTATTTAATTTATTTAGTGTTTTAAGGAACCGACCTTCTCTAGAGGTTGAGCTTAGGAGAAATTGTAGTCATCCAATATTTACTGAGATCGAGGGTGCATTTCAAATACTAGGCATATTTCAATCTAAGACTTCTTAAATGGATCAAAACAGAGTCCTATATAAAATGTTATGCCCTTAAAAATGCAAATAAGATAAAAATAGATTTTCAAGAACTTTTGAGCTTAAAACCATGTTGTAAAAATTTCACATGCCTATATTTGTAATGGAGAAAATGGATGTTTTTTGCAAAAACTAAATAATGCCCTAATGAATCTATTATAATTTTTCACAAAAGGTGGAAAAGACTTAAATGTTGTGCTAATATAAACTTATTTAAAGAGACTACTATAGTAATGTTTGTAAATAATATTAGGCCCTCTTTTTATGTTAAGATCTAGGAATATAACCCTTGGGGTTTACCTTCCCTTGTCAAAGTTATACATTTTGTTAAAATCCTTAAACATTGAAAAAAGAAGGTGATGGCAAGCCGAGATTCACACAACAAAACTTCGCATAAATTTGTTGTAAATTGCTTAAAACCCTTTTACAATATCATCTCCAAGCATAAAACTCCTCTTCCACAATCCCGAACTCACCATCCTCTGCCCTTACAAATTTCGAGTTTTTATCGAGGCCTCGATCCTCTAGGCAATTAATGCCCCCGCCCAACAACAATTTCAAATTCGATTTTCCCCCCGGTTGAATTTTCAAATTTTTTTTGCCATAAATGGGCAACTGCCCGATCCGCCATGAAGCTTGCATTAATGGCTTCCCTTACCCTGCACCCGCCGTTTTAATCTGACTGTTCTTTTGTACCGCTGTCACAACCATAAAGTCCATCGCCTGTAACTACGGCTCTTCCAAAAATAATAATAAAAAGATACATATGCATGGTCGACATCTTTCCTTTCAGATTACGTGGCCCTCACTTTTGACTTAATACATGTAGGCTTCCGCGTGTCAAATTCAACCCTACCCCCAACTGGTTGCATCACCTTTTACACACGTGGCAGCCACGTGTCTATTCCGCCTTGCCTGGCCGTCCGCGTGTTCACTTTGGTTTGTCTTCTTCTTGGCCGCGATATCGCGACATGTCGCGATATCGCGACCCAACTACTGCCTTGCCTCTGTCCAAATAAACCGTCGCGATATCGCGACGTCGCGATATCGCGACCCAGCCACCTCCGCGCCTTGCCCTTTTAAAATGGTCATGATATCGCGACGTCGCGATATCGTGACGGAGACTTCTCTACGCTCCAGCTGCAAACTATTGTCGCGATATCGTGACAAAACTGGCCCCTGCCCATGCTGAAGCCTTTGAGGTCGCGATTTCGCGACCCCAACCCAACTTTTGTCCAAGCTTTACAAACTTCCCCTTCTGCTTTGCAAAACTTCCCCCCTGGGAAAGAACTAAAATAATTCAAAATACAAGTACTTAAAGAAAATTTTGAAGGATGCAAGATTGCCCATACTGTCACCGGATGCTCCTGCATCAGACACCCGGGGTAGATTAAAAGTGACCCTCACTTTTGTTTTGTTTGGGGAAGACCCAGGCGGTCAACCTCCGTCTTCGACAACCAAGTTGCATCCTCAACAGGTCTGCCTTTCCACTTAATCAAATACTCAGAATACTGCTTGTTTCTGGTGCTTCTGCCTTCACGAGTGTCCAATATTTCTTCGACCTCGTCTGTGGTTGGAGTAGATGCTGGAACTTGCCATAATTCTGCACTTGGTACCTCTGTACTTTCTCCTTCATGATATTCTACTAAATCTGAAATATTAAAAATAGGTGAAATATCAAGCCAACTTGGCAATTCCACTTCATATGCATTCCCTGACTCCCATTTTCCTAGTATTCTGCATGGCCCAAACTTCTTCATCTTCAATTTGTTATAAGTCTTGGCAGGAAATCTCTCCTTCCTGAGATGCACCATGACCTCATCTCCTACTTTGAACTCCTTGAATCGCCGCTTCTGGTCTGCCCGTGTCTTATATTGAGCATTCATTTTTAAAATTTGTTTCCTTACCTCTTCATGCAGACTTTTCATATGTTCCGCAAATTCTTCTGCCTCGGCACTGCACTTTTCTCTCTTATCCAACTTTCTCAGTTCAGACACATTTCTTGGGCTGTTTCCATATATTATCTGGAATGGAGATTTATTTGTGCTCTTATTGACTGAACTGTTATACGCAAACTCCGCCTACGGTAAAACTAAATCCCATCCCTTGGGTTGATCTGCTATCAAGCATCTCAAAAAATTACCCGAGCTTCTATTCACCACCTCTGTCTGTCCGTCGATCTGGGGTGGTATGCAGAACCGAATTTCAGATCTGTCTTCATCTTCTTCCACAAAGTTCTCCTAAATACCCAACAAACTTTGTATCTCTCTCAGAAACTATGCTTCTTGGTAGACCGTGAAGTCGTACCACTTCCTTGAAGAATAACCCAGCAATGTGAACTGCATCACTTGTCTTCCGGCAGGGAATAAAATGTGCCATTTTGGAGAATCGGTCAACCACCACAAATACAGAGTCATTTCCCCTCTGTGTTCTTGGCAATCCAAGAATAAAATCCATGCTTATGTCCTCCCATGGCCTCTCAGGTATAGGTAACGGCTGGTATAATCCTGTGTTTTGCTTTACGCCCTTTGCCATCTGACATATTCTGCAACTTTGCACAAACTTCCTCACATCTTGCTGAAGTTGTGGCCAGTAATAATTTTCATCCACTAGGGCAATAGTCTTATCTCTACCAAAATGCCCAGCCAGTCCTCCGCTGTGCTTTTCCTTGATCAAGTTCTCCCGCATGGAGCTCCTTGGAATGCATAATTTACTTCCCTTGAACAGCATTCCATCTTGGATTAGGAAATCCAACCATTTTGTCCCGGTCCACAAGAATAGTGTTAAGCAAGCCACCTAGGCTTCTGCAAAATCTGGATCTTCAGGGTACAAACCCTTCAGTTCTTCAAATCCCACTACTTCCACTGTCATTTCAATTAGTAAATTCTGCCTTCTACTCAAGGCATCTGCAACTCTGTTTGATTTCCCGCTTCTGTGCTTCAGCACAAAGGTATAACTTTGGAGGAACTCCACCCACTTCATGTGCCTTTGATTCAGTTTTGTTTGACTGTTAATGTACTCGTAAAGCCCGATGGTCGAGAATAGAACAAACTCCTTTGGCAATAAATAGTGTCTCCACTTTTTCGGAGCCTCGAACTATAGCATAAAATTCTTGGTCATAAACCGAATACTTTTTCCGAGCATCATTTAGCTTCTCACCGAAATAAGCAACATGTCCGCCTCCTTGACTCAAGACAACCCCTATTGCACCGCCACTGGCATCACAATCCACCCGAAATACCTTGTCAAAGTCCTGGGAGTGCTAAAACAGGCTGTTCTCGTGACCTTTCTCTTTAATGCATCAAAGCTCCTTTCAGCCCCTAATGTCCACTTGAACTCTTTTTATCCCCCCTCATTGTTTCGTGAGAGGTGCACAAATGCCGCTCGAAGTTCTTTATGAACTTCCTGTAAAAGCTCGCCAGACCATGAAATGTTCTTACTTCTGTTGTGCTTCTTGGAGTAGGCCATTCGATGATGGCTCTCACCTTCTCTGGGTCCATTTTTAGTCCTTTTGCTGAGATTACAAACCCCAGGTATACTAACTCTTTCTTGACAAAATTACACTTTTTTAGATTTATTAATAACTGCTTCTTCCCGCAGACTTTTCAAAAACCCTCCCGATATGCATCGGTGTTCCTCCAAGGTTCTGTTGAATATCAATATATCATCTAAATAAACAATGACAAACTTTCCCAGAAATTCCTTCAGTACTTCATTCATCAACCGCATGAAAGTACTTGGTGCATTGGACAGCCCAAATGGCATGACCAACCACTCATACAAGCCTTCTCTTGTCTTGAAGGTTGTCTTCCACTCATCTCCCTCTCGGATACGGATCTGATGATAGCCACTTTTTAGGTCAATCTTCGTGAAGTACTCAACCCCACTTAAACAGTCCATTATATCATCCATCCTTGGCAATGGGAATCTGTATTTGATAGTGATTTTATTGATTGCCCGAGAGTCTGTGCACATTCTCCACTCTCCATCCTTCTTGGGTGCTAGTACTGCAGGCACTGCACACGGGCTAAGACTCTCCCTAATCAATCCTTTCTCCAGCAACTCCTGGACCTGTCTGTTTAACTCCTCGTTTCTACAGGTGTCATCCTGTGTGCAGCTTTATTTGGCAAGCTTGATCCCGGTACCAAATCTATATGGTGGCTGATTTTCCTTACTGGGGGTAAACCCTCAGGCACATTATCAGACACAATATCTGGAAATTCCTCCAGCAGGTCTAGGACTTCTGCTGGGGTATCCTGGCATTCCTTCTCCCTAACTCTAGGGATTATTGCATAACATAAATGTTCATGCTTCAACCCGTCCAGGAACTTTCTCCCTTCAACTAAACAGATTCTGGAGTTGTTACATACCTTTTCACCCGCTTCCTTTAAGGGCTTTAGTTTATGGCGTACACCATTCTTTGTCAATGAATAGGTGTTGGCACGACCATCATGCACTGCACTCCGATCGAACTGCCAGGGCCTCCCCAGCAACATATGGCAAGCATCCATAGGCAGGATGTCACACAGGACCTCATCACAATAATTTCCAATATTAAATTTAATGGAGCACTGTTCATTGACCAAAGCTCTGTGGTCCTTCTGTAACCATGCGACCCGATATGGATGCGGGTGCTTCTTCCTCTCCAACTGTAGCTTTGTAACCATTTCTTCTGAAACCAGGTTATCCGTGCTACCATTATCAATAATAATATTGCAAACTTTGCCCGCACACTTACATCTGGTGCGGAATAAACTTCTTCTCTGATCTCTGTCCTTCTCCTCATTCAACAGGACTCTTCTTACAATCATTGCTTCCCCTCTCTCTCGCTTCTTCGAAATGTTCAGACTCAGCATCTTCCTCTGCCACAACAGCCATGGCTGGACCCTCAGGCCTCTTGTTCGTCCTTTCTCGGTGTTGTGGACACTCAAATGCCCGATGTCCTTCTTCACCACAGTGGAAACATGTCCCACGAAATACTCCTCTTCCAAATCCTCGTCCAGATCCACTCCGTCCTCTTGGGTAGCTGTTCTGATCTCGGGGCTGATAAACATCCTCTTCCCTTTGATCCTCGGTTACTACTGGCTTCACCCGCCTTCTTCGGGTCTTTATACTTTTCTCCACCGGTTCTCCCACCAGCTTCTTCCACCACGGCCCCTTCCTCTTTGCTTGCCTTCAAACCGCCTATTCAGTTTTTCTTCCACCTTTAAGGCAACTTGGTAAGCATCCTCAATGGTGCTTACCCGAACTAGGCTCAGCTTTTCCTGGATACCGAGTCTCAACCCATTGATATAACGGTCAACCTTTTCTTTGTTTGCCTCTAAATGCCCAGTTCTAATAGAGATCTTGTAAAACTCCTCGGTGTATTCTTGGACAGTTTTGTTGGTCTGTCTCAAACTCTGCATTTTTCTTAACATATCCAACTTGTAATCTGTTGGGATGAACTGTCTTTTCAGCTTCTCCACCATTCTATCACATCTTGTTATTCTCTCCTTCCCTCTTCTGTTCCTCTCCAACTGTATTCCCCTCCACCAAATGTCGGCATGACCCTTCAACTTGGTCTTAGCAAATCTGACCCGATTAGGGTCTTCAACCTCCTCGTACTCGAAATATTCTTCTAAATCATTTATCCAGTCAATCACTTCTTCTGGATTTAGGTTTCCCGAGTATGTAGAAACCTCCATTTTCGGTTGCTTTCCAATCTGAGAGATGGCCTTGTACAACCGGGCTTGTGCAGGATCCACAGCCTCTTCCTCTTCCTCAGATTGGTCTTCTTCTTCAACTTCGTCTTCACTTTCCTCATCCCTTCCGGGCTCGTGCCTTCTGCGTAACTCTTCTTGTAGGGCTTGAACTTGTCTCTGCAAGGCTCGAAAGTCTTCGGCCGGCACCACATTTCCTACTCCGCCACGGTTTCTTCGTGGAGGCATTATATATATATTTTTTTTAAATCCTTCCACAGATCCTGGTGTAACTGCCTCTCTCCGGTGATCTGTTACACGCTCAGGAGCTCCCGCTCTGATACCACTTGATGGCAAGCCGGGATTCACACAACAACACTTCGCATAAATTTGCTGTAAATTGCTTTAAAACCGTTTTACAATATCATCTCCAGGCATAAAACTCCTCTTCCACAATCCCGAACTCACCATCCTTTGCCCTTACAAATTTTGAGTTTTTATCGAGGCCTCGATCCTCTAGGAAATTAATGCCCCCGCCCAACAACAATTTCAAATTCGATTTTCCCCCGGTTGAATTTTCAAATTTTTTCTGCCATAAATGGGCAACTGCCCGATCCGCCATGAAGCTTGCATTAATGGCTTCCTTACCCTACACCCGCCGTTTTAATCTGACTGTTCTTTTGTACCGCTATCACAACCATAAAGTCCATCGCTTGTAACTATGGCTCTTCCAGAAATAATAATAAAAAGATACATATGCATGGTCGACATCTTTCCTTTCAGATTACGTGGCCCTCACTTTTGACTTAATACATGTAGGCTTCCGTGTGTCAAATTCAACCCTACCCCCAACTGGTTGCGTCGCCTTTTACACACGTGGCAGCCATGTGTCTATTCCGCCTTGCCTGGTCGTCCGCGTGTTCACTTTGGTTTGTCTTCTTCTTGGCCGCGATATCGCGACATTCGTGATATCGCGACATGTCGCGATATCGTGACCCAACTACTGCCTTGCCTCTGTCCAAATAAACCGTCACGATATCACGACGTCACGATATCGCGACCCAGCCACCTCCGCGCCTTGCCCTTTTAAAATCGTCGCGATATCGTGACGTCGCGATATCATGACGTCGTGATATCACGACCCAGCCACCTTCGCGCCTTGCCCTTTTAAAATGGTCACAATATCACGACGGAGACTTCTCTACACTCCAACTGCAAACTATTGTCGCGATATCGCGACAAAACTGGCCCCTGCCCACGCTGAAGCCTTTGAGGTCGCGATTTCGCGACATGTCACGAAATCGCGACATGTCGCGATTTCATGACCCCAACCCAACTTTTGTCCAAGCTTTACAAACTTTCCCTTCTGCTTTGCAAAACTTCCCCCCCGAGAAAGAACTAAAATAATTCAAAATACAAGTACTTAAAGAAAATTTTGAAGGATGCAAGATTGCCCATACTGTCACCGGATGCTCCTGCATCAAAAGGAAGACCAAAAATCCTTGAAACCTAAAAAACCTAACAAAAATGTTGTAGGGGATGGGGTTTGAAATGCATTTGTTCAAGATACCTCTCATGAATTAGAGATAGTTGGATCTCATGTGCATATGTTGACCAAACATAGGGGTGGTCCAAAACTTGATAATATGATACCTCACTGGACACATGAATATATTCTCAAGATATATCCACTGCTAAGCTTATAAACTACTATATTAATGATAGGTTTGAAGCAATTGTGTGTCATGATCCTACCAAATTTTTCTTTTGGAATGAAACTTACAATCATAATAAATCTACCTATACAAAATTGCATAGGTTTTTCTTTAAGCAAAATATTGGTCCTAACTTTAACATTGATCAAGTCAATGATGATAGTTTATTTCATGAAAATAAATGAAGTCTCCAAAAGAGGTTTAATCACCCTTGCAATCAAATTTTAGGTATCTATAATACCCCCATTACTCAACCATGAGAAGCAATATTCCAATTAACAACAAGGATTGAATCAAAATTAGGTTTAAGTGTTTAATCAATGTGGCCATCAAAATCAGGGATACAATTCTAATCAAGGAAAGCGAGGGGGGCCAAAACCACCAAAATAAAAATGGTAACTATCCATAAAATCAAAATACTAGACCCACCACTTCTCAAAATGCCTATAAATATAACAAAGTATTTATCCAACCTTTCCCAAATGGAGAATATATTTGTACCTATCCAAATTTGGCTCATTATGTGAATATGTTAGAGGTATCAAGAGAAAAAATTGCATCCTTGGAACAAAAAATTGTTGTTATTACTAGGAGTGCACCTCAATACAAAAATATGTATCCTTCTAAACATTAAAATCAATAAGGATAAAGGAAAAGAAACTATCTATGCTATAGTTAACCCTTCTGCTATTGATAATATTATAAAGCCTCCTTTGGTCATCTTGGAACCTACTACAAATGCAAAAACATGAAAAAACATATAAAGTGTTTCTAAGAATACCTCAACCCAATCCATGGAGCCTATCAATTCTAAAAATGCTAAAATATGACGATAAGTATTTATTTTAGCACCCATAGCAAACAAAAAATAAGATACCACCTAGCCCAAAAATCATTGCTTATAGTAGTCATGAGAAAAACAAAAAATGAGACAATATTTAAGAGTTGCTCACAACCCCTTACAAGGTCCCATACTTGGAATTTATTAGGACATATCCCTATAAAAAAAAAGGTTAAAATACTTACTAGATGAGATGGAGATTCCTAGACCAAGAATTTCTAACATTATGCCCACCATTCAAAGGTCTTATGAAGTGTAGTTTATTCAATCCCATTGTAAAAATATTTGCATTGATGCACATACTATCCCTAATATGGTTATTAATTCCCCTTTAAAAATATTATTATTATTATTTATTTAGAAAAGGGTTGATGATTTGTCATTAATTATAGTAGATTTTTATAACAATATGGTAGTCCATATGTCTTTGATTTATGAAGATAGTGGTGCATGTGTTATGTCATTATTATCCTTTGTAGATAAACTAAAAATCCCTAGAGAATATATCATTTCTACTAGAAGTCCTTTCTATGCTTAAAAAAGTAAGCCACAAGAACCTATGGGTTGCATTTAGTTTTCAACTTTAGTTCCTAAAGAAGTAAGAGTGAATTTTATGGTGTTTGAATTTCAAACCAACTATAATATGCTATTAGGTAGACATTAAACTAATAAGATGAGATCCATAACTTTCTTTGCTTGTCAAGTGGTTAAGTATGATTATTATAATATGGTATTCACAATAGGAGACCTAGAACCTTTGGGGCCTCAAACTATAAGCTATGATAGTTATTTTACTCTTGTAGATGACACAAAAAAAGTTCCAATTTATGAACATAACACTTAGTGGACTTCTAAAATAACATCACACAAGGGGTATCCTAAATATCATCTAAAATACCCCCAAGATAGGTATGAACCAAAACATGATCAACCTAATATGGATATTATCACCCCTCCTCAAGAGATATTAGACAAATTTCCAACATTGTAAAAAATCAAACAAATAGAAGATCCTATTTTGTTCTATCAAGAGTTGGAAAAATTACATAAGCCCCATGCAGATGCTACCAAATTCAAATAAGTAACAATTTGTGTAGATAATGATAGCATGGGGAGAAAACTAATAGTGATGTAGATGGTGATTTTAATCAAGCCTTTAACATTGATACTAAGCATACTTCTTCTACTAATTCTATTTCTAAAGTGGTTGTGGGGAATTATCAAGTAGGATCAATTGACGTTCCTGTTTTAGATGATGTTGATATTTAATTTGGTATAATTTGTTATGAAATTGATAATAATGAATAGCCTATTTTAAGCTAAGGAATGCTTAATATAACCAATACAAAGCTAGGATAGATAAGCATATAATAACTAATGTTTCTATTATCTCTATATCAAAACCTTCACATAGGCTAAGTGAAATAAGAAGTATTCCCTTTCCTAGGAATTTAGCAAAGGCTAAAATATATCAGTTTCAAAATTGCTATGAACATAGACTAGTAAGTTATACTATTTTTTAAAACATCAATCTTCGTAATGTTCATAACTATCTTGAACCAAAATTCATTGTTATCCTACATTCTATTGAAGTTTCTTCAACAAGACTAGGATGTCCACTTAAAGAGGCGATCCTAATAAACATTGATATTCTTTCTAATTTTGGGCTTCTTCCTCTTGGTATGATAGTCCTTGATGACTATCTGACTTGTAAGACCCCTTTTGTGCCCAAACTATTTGATATTTCTAATTAAAAATATCTTCCATTAAGATCATCCCTTAATGTGGTGATCTTGGTCCCTACAATTTGCAAGGAAATAGTGAATACCCATGCATTCATTATTGTCTTTATTAGCCAATTTCTAGATCTAAAAATGTTTTTCTACTTAGATAGGTTGTCTGACAAGTGGATTTCTAATTTGCTTGATGCTTCACCCTCTTGTCCAACAAGGCCCTTGAACAAAGTTGATTTTTCTATTGAATTAAAAACTAGGGTGATCATTAGTTCTTTAATTAAAATTTATAAACAATTTGAACCAAAACTTGGTCCTCACATCATTATCTTTCTCAATACATAGCCACATGCTCACATCCTCTTAAAACTTAGGGACAAGGGACATGTAGAAGAACCAAAAAGTAAAATCCCTAATATGTCTTATTTATCCCATCATTTCCCAATAATGAAGTTATTCTTATATGCTAGAGAGAAAAGGATCCCATAACAATATAATAAAAGAGGATTCCCTCAAAATACCAATCCTAAATAGGGGATACATATGTGGTATGATTATGTTTTTCAGGTTGATATTAATTTTGAATTGAAGAATATTTCCTCTTCTCTAGACCATTTTAAAGAAGGCAATATCATGAATGTTAAGCCTACTATAATTGTTAATATAGGTATCCATATGTATTTATGCATAGTCAAAATTGGGTCTAGTCTATCTATTGAAGAGTAAACCACCTTTACTTGTTAGGATATATTTTTGAAATATCTTATTTTTCATATTATTCATTAAATTTTGGAAGGTTTATCTAGTTAGATTTTTCAGTTATCATGTTAGTCTAATGATATATATGGGAATTTTTTCCAATGGGAATGTGATTCTCGTGTATGAAATACAATGTACTTGCAATCAATGTTATTCATTGAGATTAATAAGTTAGTATTTTATATTATTACTCTGCTCCAACATGTGGTATTACAGAAAATTGTCTTCATCCATGAGAGGAGACCCAAGCGGTGAATGAAAAAGTGAAGACATTGCATGAAATATCTTATGGAGACTCAGAGAGAAGAAATGGTGTAATGAAAGCATTGTCGTATTTTTTATGAGAAATATACTATTGTCCAAATTAAAGGTAATTCAACACATTTTTTTTAAAGTTGGTTAAAAAGTTAAATACAAACCCAAAGATATATGAGTTATGTGAGTGATAAATTTTTAAATTTTTGCCCAAAAGAAGACAAGCTCAATTATATATGAATGTTATATTTTTTTGAACAATAAATAGTTAAATTATTGCCTAAAAATATGAGCCCAATGATATATGGGATATCTAAGCAATAAGATTATTCATGGATTTGATAAGAAATAAGTACCTTAAATTGTTTGTGGACTCTTGAGTGGGTGAAAGTCCATAGAAGATAATATTTCAATTTGTTTATTGGAATGAATGTGGGAAATAATCCACAAAAGCAAGTACTTTTTACTAGAATAAATTTCAATTATAACCTGAGTAAAGAATTCTGAGTACATGAGAATATATTTAGACTAAAATGCATGGGAAGATATTCGTATTGAAATACTTGTGTTTAGATACTCATTGTAGCAAAAGAAAGTCTAAGATATATAAATAAGTGGCTAACATTTAAAAGAATCATAAGAATATATAAAATATGAGCACTTGTTATTCTTAGGTTTAATTTTTCTAAGTATATGGTTGAATATTTTTAAAAAAATTATATCTCATGAAGTATCTTCTATATTTTCCTAGTCAAATAAAAAATCAAAACTTCTCACTTGGCTTGATCATGCACTCTTGAGGCTATTTTTCTCTATCATGTTTCCTATTCTCAAAATTAAATTGTAGAAGAACAAATAGAAATCCAAATATAAAGGTCGTTTATGGAATTTTGGAGAGGATGTATATCAGAAAGAAGTACATTTGTTCTAAGGAGAAAATGTGTTAAGTGTAATGTTGTTTGTTGTTTTAGATTTGATGAAAGAGAGTGTTTAAGTTATAACAAATAGCCTTTTTTAAAATTCATGATTAGATATAGAATAAAAAACCTACATACGGAGGATTGTGTTAATTTCCTATAGATATTTTTTTTAAAAGAGACAAAAAAACCTTGCAGTAAAGATAAGCATAGTGGATGTGTGCAAAGTTTCTAGTTTTTCTTTCAAACTTAGCCAACACTACATGATGAAGATATACATGGAGCCATCTTTGAGTTTCTAATATATCTAACAAGAATATGAATTAATAAATTATTTGAATATGAACACTAGGAGGTTTGCATATTGCCAGACAAAATAATTGGAGAATACTATCTAGCTATGCATAGTATCTAGTTTTGCATAGAGGAATGGAGTTTTGCATAGAAGAACAAAGATTTGTTACACTAAATACATAGACAAGGACATGTCCAAAATTCATAAAGACCATAAGTTAGAGAAGTGATATGTCTAACTATATAGAAATTGTCATTGTAAAATTTTGTTTTGTTGAGGTATGTGTGCTAATTCATTAATCATTTGAAAACAAATCTTTTTGATTGAGGTAAGGAGAATTTTTATGTTCGTATCGCATGTGAAATAATTTAAAAAATTATAGAGTGAAGAAATGTATGGAGAGAACCCATTGTTTGGTATGTAGTTTTGTGATATTATAGTTGAAGCCTAGACATGTGGTTGATTGACAAGTTTATGATCTGATTAAATGAACCCATATATAAAATATTGTAAGCATGCAAAGCTAATTGTAATTTATTTAAGTCTTGAGAACACAGGGCACTTTTTTGGTCAGCATAGAATCAATTTCCAAGTGAATGTTGTTTTAGCTATAGATTGCAAAAGGTATTTCTCATTTACCAGATCCAGGTACAAAAGGCATGACTTGAAAAAATCTCAAGGTTTTTCAAAGACTAAATTAAATGGTGGACATGCTTAAGATTTGGTTCAAAGTTTGACCCTCTCTTAGTTGAATTTTTATATAATTATTTGCAAGATATATTATGAGAAAATAAAAAGTGAAGAATTTAAAATAAGGGGAAAATTTATTTTCAAGACATATTTTACAAAAAGGTAAGCTTACTATTATAAACACTATTTTTTATAGTTATAATATGTATATATATATATTAAACTATAGAAAAAAATATAGTTATTAAATTATAATTAGGATAAATAAGGTGTATAAGTTTATTTTTTTAATGTGATGACAAAAAAGGCTAGAAATAAATTGGTAAAGTATGTAGAAGAAAAGAAAGGAAAACATGCTAAAACTCTTGAATCTGACATTGGAGAATATGAATATACATTGTTATAATCTTGGATACATGTTACTGAACAAATAGAAGTAGGTCCAAAATTCATGCAAGAAATCTTCAAAAAGGCTAATAATGATACTTTCACAACACTTAAAAAATATATAAACTTACTTCTTCATAAAGCAGTTGATGTTGGTGAGAAATTTATTGCACTACCTATCAATGTTGAAAAGATAATATATGTGGAATTTCTCACTTATGATATCTTAAAAGAAAAAATATAATACAAGAAGAAATAATTGCAATATTAAAAGATAAACATTTTATGAAATTTTTTATGTGAGATACAAGTGATCTTATCAAAAAGAAAGAAAGTGGTTGTAATACAATAAATATCCAAAAGAAAGATATTTTTTTTTTATTGGTTGAAAGGGTGTTGAAAGGTCCCTAAACCTTATACAAGAGATTTTTACATGTTTTCCAAATCGACCGAGGAGTCCCAAGAGCTAAAGATTAAAGAAAAAGCAAAACACCATAAAAAGAAAGATGTCGCGATATCGCGACCAGTTGCATTTTTGTAGTCCAAAGCATAGAGAAAAAGCGAGGAAAAGGTGTCACAATATCGCGACATGTTGCACCGTTGCGGCCAAAGGAGGAAGAGATGTCGCGAAATCACGACAAGAAGCAGCATCACGGCCGAAGGAGAGAAAGTGTCGCGATATCGCGACATGTTGCAACGTCGCTGCCAGAAGAGAAGAAGTGTCGCGATATCGCGACAAGTTGCGTCATCACGGCCAGAGGAGGAAAGGTGTCGTGATATCGTGACATGTTGCATCGTCGATGCCAAAGAAGAAAATATGTCGTGATATCGTGACATGTTGCATTATCACGACCAAAGGAAAAAAAGTGTCACGAAATCACGACAAGTTGCACCGTCGTGGCCACAAGAGAAAAGGTGTCACAAAATCGTGACATGTTGCACCACCACGGCCAAAGGAGGAAAGGTGTCACGATATCGTGACATGTTGCAATATCGCAACCAGAAGAGAGAATGTGTCGCGATATCGCGACAAGTTGAATCAACGTGGCCTAAGGAGAAAAAATGTCATGAAATCACGACATGTTGCATCATCGCGGCCAGAGGAAAAAAGGTGTCACGATATCATGACATGTTTTAGGATCATGGCCAAAGGAGAGAAAGTTTCATGAAATCATGACATGATGCATCGTCTCGGAAAATTGATAAAAGATGTCCCGAAATCGTGACATGTTGCATTGCCACGACCAAAGAAGGAAAAGGTGTCACGATATCGTGACATGTTGCATCATCGCATCTAGAGAGAAAAAGTGTCACGATATTGCGACATGTTGCATTATCACGGTCGAAGAGAAAAGGTGTCATGATATCGCGACATGTTGCATCATGTGGTCAAATAGAAAAAGTGTCGCGATATCGCGACATGTTGCATTATCGCGACCGAAGAGAAAAGGTGTCGCGATATCGCGACATGTCACATCATCACGGCCGAAGAGAAAAAGTGTCGCAAAATCACATCATGTTGCATCATTGCAGCCAAGGAGAAAAAGTGTCGCAATATCGTGACATGTTACATTATCGCGACCGAATAGAAAAGGTATCACGATATCGCGACAAGTTGCAGGATCGCGACCAGAGAGAAAAAGTGTCGTGATATCGCGACAAGTTGCAACATTGTGGCCAAAGAGAAAAAGTGTCACGATATCATGAAATGTAGCATTATTACAGCCAAGGAAAAAAAGTGTCGCGATATCGCGACATGTTGCATCATCGCGGCCAAGGAAAAAAAATGTCACGATATCGCGACATGTTGCATCATCGCAGCCAAGGAGAAAAGTGTTGCGATATCGCGACATGTTGCATCATCACGGTCGAAGAGGAAAAGTGTCGCGATATCGCGACATGTTTTATCATCGCGGCCGAAGAGGAAAAGTGTCGCGATATCGCGACATGTTGCACCATCGCGGCCGAAGAGGAAAAGTGTCGCGATATCGTGACATGTTGCATCATCATGCCCGAAAGAGACAAAGTGTCGCGGTCAAAGAGACAAAGTGTCGCGATATCGTGACAAGTTGCATCATCATTCCCGAAAGAGAAAAAGTGTCACGAAATCATGACATGATGTAACGCCACGACCAAAGGAGAAAAAAATGTCGCGAAATCGTGACAAGTTGCAACCTCGCGGCCAAAGGAGAAAGAAATGTCGCAATATCGCGACATGTTGCATTTTTGCGGCCAAAGGTGAAAAGTTTCACAAAATCATGACATGTATTTTTGCTACCGAAGGAGAGGAAGGAAGAAGTGTCGCGATATCGCGACAAGTTTTAGCAGCATACCAAACCAATCCCCTAGCAACAACTCACATTGTGCAAACATTGAAACTTGTAGAATCGTTCCTTAGGCCAATGGGGAAGGAGTCTCTCCACACTTGAATGTCAGATTCACCGACTCCCTTGTTAGCAAGCCAGTCCACATCTTTGTTTCCTTCCCGGTATTGATGCTTAATGACTAATTCTGGGTAATTGCCAATTAGGGCCTTACATTCTTGGAAAATTGAAGCAAGGGCCTAGGGAGGCATAGCAGTACCATTGAGATAGTTCATACAGTGCAGCGAGTCTCCTTCGATGATGAGTTTGTTGATGGTCAACCCTTCCAAGAGGATCAAAATTTGGAACAAAGCCCGCGCCTTTGCCATATTGTTGGATTGAATTCCCAAATTTTGGGCAAAGGCCAAAATTATTTCTCATCTGTGGTTTCTGAGAAATCCTCCTCCACAAGCCGCTCTTGGGTTGCCTTTGGCCACACCATCAAAATTGATCTTATGCCACCCAGTAGGAGGTAAGACCCACTTGATGACAGACCTGTCAACAGAAATACGAGGCATGGCAGAGATGTTAGATAGATTGAAAATTTTGGTTAGGTCCGATTCTAGGCCAGGAGGGGGGGTTTGAAGATGAAACAAGAGAGGCATTTTCCGCAGCAAGGGCCAAGATTTTGACAACGATAATATTCTTATCAGTGGCTTGATTTTTGAACCAAAAGAAAGATATTGCTTGTGAGGCTAGAAATATTTATCGAAAGATAGTTGTGTGTTGTTCTACTAATAATTCAAAAATTCAAATGATAAATGATTTCAATGCCAATCTTCAAAAAGAAAATTCATATTATGACACAAAATACCTTCTATAGGATAAATATAACATGTGATGCTAGTGATCTAGTACTTGTTCAAGAAGTTAAACATTATGCAAAAATAAATTTTATATGTAAATATAAAACCAATGGATTGTCAATTCTAAATGTTATCCCTTATGGATGTCTCTTCAAGGTATAACCAAATCTATATTACCCCTAAGGATCATACAAAAATAACATTTGCCACACCTTGGGGTACATTATATTACATTTTCATGCCCTTTGGATTAAAAAATATTGGTTCTATATATCAACATGCTATGACAATGATACTTCATAACTTGATGGGAAAGATAGTGGAATCTTACATGGATGACCTCCTGGGTAAGTCTAAAAAATGATATGACCACATAGTTGAAATTCACATCATTTTTGAATGATTATGTCATAATAAGGTGAGACTCAATCCTAAGAAATGTGTATTTGGTATTTCTAGTGGTAATCTACTAGGCTTTATGGTTTCTCATTGAGGTATATATGTTGATCAATATAAGATTAATTTTATTGATTGTTATGCCTCCCTTTGAACAATCAAAGATATTAAATATTATTTTAGAAATTTTGGCGTCATTAGGTGGTTTATCCCTCAGTTGGATTTCAAATATTATTTTTTGAATCCCTTGCTTAAGAAATAATTCAAGTTTAAATAGGATGAAAGTTGTAACAAGGCCTTGCTTTAATTTAAAAATTTCTTTTATGAATGCCAACTCTTCGCTCACCTAACCTAGATGAGTTGTTTATTCTATACATCTCAACTACTTAAGTTTCTTTGGGATTGGTCCTTAATCAACAATATTATAACAATAATAAATATGTCATGTCCTACATTAGTTCAATAATGCTTATGGAAGAAACTTAATACATTTCCATGAAGAAAGACTACCTAGTCGTCTACTTTGCATGTGAAAATCTGACATTATATGTTGTATCAAACAACTTATGTAGTGTTTAAGTATGACCCCTTGAGACACTTTCTACAAAATACTTACATCCCTAATGACACTTGATATGGAAAATGGATCATGATTATGCAATAATTTAATCTCTATATTGTAACACATAATAATGTGAAGGCTCAGGTGATTGTTGATCAATTGATGGTAACTCTTGAACCTACACAAAAACCCCTAAAGAAGACAATATGTGATGAGTATATATGGTCATTTAATGTACTCCTCATGGATTTTTCATATTTCATTCATCCAATACCTCCATTATTGTTTAGGAGAATATTCCTTATGAGTTTACTAAGTAGTAAAATGACCTCTTGGAGTCTTATGAGGCTATCAAGAGGTATCATTAAAAAAAGGCTAAATCCAAAGCCAACACACCTTCCTCTTCCCAAAATTTCAATGAAGACCTCCATGATGACACCTACACCCTTTAATTTGATATAGCAAGGAATGAGTTTAGGGTAGGATATGGTATCTTTCTCAAATATCCAATTGACCTAACTATTCCATGGCTTTTTGCTTAAATATTTTGGTGTTAGTACTAGTGTTGAAGAGTATGAGGTTTTGATTTTGATACTCCCAATTATCCAACATATGAATGTTAAATACATCAAAGTTCTAGGTAAATCTCAAAGTGTGGTTCATAAAATATCTAGTGAATATGTTATCAAAGCTCTGCATTAGATACCTTACCATCAAGTGGCTACAAATTTAATCAATGCTTTCAAGTTTTTTTGAGGTTGAATCTTTAGAAACTTTGGCTAGCAAATTCATACCATACAAAAGTATTGTTGAAACTAATTTTGTGGTAAACATTCATGATAAACTTGTGATTTATATAACTAATGACCTAGTGGATGTGCATACAATTGAGACCAATGTCAATGATTTCCAAATCCCTCATGATGATCCATGGTATAAAATTATTTTATGCTTCCTCGATAATTAATCCTACCCACCTATGACTACTACTATACAATGGGATCATATTCGTAAGAGAGAATTTTGTATGTTATTCTTGATAGAGTACTATACTATCATAATTCTAGTAGGGTGATGCTATAATGTATTATAGAGGTTGAGGTGTCTAAATATCTCTTTAATGTTCATAGAATTGAGTATGGAGGACACTTTAGTGGACATTCCATAGCTCATAAATTATTAAGAATGGGTTACTTCTAGCCAAGGATGGAATTTGATACCAATATGTTAAATCATGTGATAAATATCAATTTCATATAGAAGAAATACATTCCCCTGCATAGGTTTTTCATGCAATTGAGTCTCCTTGGCCTTTACCACTTGAGCTATTGATCTTTTAGGATCCATTTCTCTTGTGTCCTTGTATGGAAATAAGTTTTTTTTTTTATTGGTAGAAAGGGTTTTGAAAGGTCCCTGAACCTTGTACAAGAGAGATTACAATAAATCCATATCGACCGAGGTGGTCCAAGAAGAAAGGAATAGAAAGCTGGCAAACCTCCACACTAGGGAAGGTGTCGCGAAATCGCGACCAAAATGGTGATGTCGCGAAATCGCGACAAGAAGCGCCGTTGAAGCCAAAGGAAGAAAAGAAGTCACGAAATCGTGACAAGAAGCGCCATCGGAGCCGAAGAAGGGAAGAAGTCGCGATATCGCGACATGTTGCAAAGTGTCGCGATATCGCGACAAGTTGCAGGGTTGGAGCCGGTCGAGAAGAAGAGTCGCGAAATCGCGACAAGAAAAAGGAGTCACGAAATCGCTACAAGAAGTGAGAACGCTGCCGAAGAGAAAAGGTGTCGCGAAATCGTGACAAGAATGAAGACCACAGCCGAAATAGAAAATGAGCCCCAAAATCATGACGAAAGTGGAAGCCTGCTGCCAAGAAGAAAAAGTGTCACGAAATCGCGACAAAAAGGAAGACCGCCGTTGGAGAGAAAAAATGTCGCGATATCGCGACAAAATGGAAGTCCGCCGTTGGAGAGAAAAAAGGTCGCGATATCGCGACAGACTGGAAGACCGCCGTTGGAGAGAGAAAAAGCGTCGCGATATCGCGACAAAAATGAAGACCGCCTTTGGAGAGAAAAAATGTCGCGATATCGCGACAAGTTTGCAGCAAAGGCACCCTGGAGAGAAAAAGTGTCGCGATATCGCGAACAAAAACAAAAAAGGCACCCGAGAGAAAAAGTGTCGCGATATCCGACAGAATGGAAGACCGCCGTTGGAGAGAAAACTTGTCGCGATATCGCGACCGAATGGAAGACCGCCATTGGAGAGAGAAAAGGTGTCACAAAATCACGACAAAAAGCAAGACCGCGCCTGAAGGCCAAAAGTGTCGCGATATCGCGACAAGTTTGCGAAAAAGCACCCGAAGGGAAAAAGTGTCGCGATATCACGACAAGTTTGCAAAAAAGCACCCGGAGAGAAAAAGTGTCGCGATATCGCGACAAGTTGGAAGACCGCACCAGAGGGAGAGAAAGGTGTCGCGATATCACGACAAGAAGCAACCTCACGGCCTGAGCAAAAAGGAAATTTCGTGATAACGCGGCAAGCTGAGATTTTGCAACCAACTTAGAAAAATGATGCGAAAACGCTCCAAGATGCCAAAACGTAGCCGAAAAACCCGAAGATCAGTAACCCACTCACATTGTGCAAACATTGGAACTTGAAGAAACGTCCCTTAGGCCGATTGGGAAGGAATCTCTCCAAAACTTGAATGTCTGTTGCATCAACTCCCTTATTAGCAAGCCAGTCCATAGCTTTGTTTCCTTCCCGGTATTGATGTTGAATGATTAATTCTGGATAAACACCAATTAGTGTCTTGCATTCATCGAAGATGGAAACAAGGGCCCGGGGAGGCACAGAGGTTCCTTTGAGCCAGTTGATGCAATGCAATGAGTCTCCTTCTATGATGAGTTTATTGATAGTCAAGCCTTCCAAGAGAATCAAGCTTTGGAACAAGGCCCGAGCCTCGGCCATATTGTTAGACTGAATTCCTAAGTTCTGAGCAAAGGCCAAAATTATTTCTCCTCTATGATTTCTGAGAATTCCACCTCCGCCAGCCGCTCCAGGGTTGCCTTTGGCTGCGCCATCGAAGTTAAGCTTGTGCCACCCAGAAGGAGGTAAGACCCACTTGATAACAGACCTGTCAACAGAAGTGCGGGGTGTTGCAGAAAAATTGAGAAGATTGAAATGATTTGCTAGATCCAATTCAAGTCCAGGAGGGGGGGTTTGGACGATGAGACGAGAGAGGCATTCTCCGTAGCAAGGGCCAAGATTTTGGCAACAACAATCTTCTTATCCTTGACAAGGTTTTGAAAAATTCTGGCATTTCTCTCAAGCCAAATCTGCCACAGGAAAATGTGAAGGCAAGCTTGCCACATGAATTTGAGTTGACTGCTTTTGAAAGGTCGGGGCCACTGTTGAAAAAGGAGGGGAATGGAATGAGGGAGGGCTACGGAGATGGCAAAAGTGTTGAAAACCTGGTTGAGCACTGCAAGGGAGAAGGGACAATCCAGAAAAACATGCTCAGTAGACTCACAGGCATTTTTACACAGGATGCACCAATTGGGGATGAGAAGCCCTCTGTTTATCAGATTGTCAGTGGTGAGGATTCTATTTTGGATGGCCAACCAGCAGAAGAATTTGACCTTGGGAATGATCTTGGGAACCCAGACCAGATTAGAGGAGTCACGGCCATCACTGGGAGCTTCTTGGCTGTAGTAGGCAGATTTAACAGTGAACTGCCCAGAATCTTCAAGGTTCCAAACCATGGAGTCTTCTTTGTGAGAGCTGGGGATTATGCAGCTCCTCAGTAAGTTTTGAAGCCGCCTAAGCGCCTCGGTGATATGTCTAGGCCCATTCAGATCCAGTTGTTTCCATTCGGGTCTTGTAATACCTGGGTTAATGAAATGACACACCTTATCTCCAAAGGTAGCTTCGGTCACCGTCTTGAGCATAGCAAGATGAGGATCTTGACTGAGAGGTTTGTCACGGATCCAAGGGTCATCCCAGAAATGAATGGTCAATCCATTTCCAAGACACCACCTTAAACCTTCCATGATGATCTTCCTTGTTTTAGTGACACCATTCCAGAAATGAGATCCGCTAGGAAGGTTGTGCTCTCCAAGAAAGGGAACCTGATGAAGGTACTTAGCTTTGATGATGTCAATCCAGGTGGCTTTTTCATTGATGGTAAGTCTCCAGGACTAGCTTGGCAATGAGAGCCATGTTCATCCGCTTGATGTCCCTGAAGCCGAGACCTCCATCCTTTTTCTTGGAACAAACCTTGTCCCAGGCAACAAGGGAAAATTTGTTCTTGTTTTCGTTTCCCGCCCAAAGGAATCTACGTTGAATTTGCTCAATTCTTTGGCAGATGGAAGCTGGAGCTTTGAAGATAGATAAGAAAAAAATAGGAATACTTTGCAGGCAAGCCTGGACCAGAGTGGCTTTGGTTGCTTGATTGAGCATTGAACTTTTCCAGCCTGCAAGTTTCTTGTTGAGACGATCTAGAACAGGGTTCCACATAGCCGAGACCGATTTGCCATGGAAAAGCGGTAATCCGAGATAAGTAGTTGGAAGGCTCCCAATGATACACCCAAGGATCTCAGCAATCCTGATTTGCCTGTGGATGGGAGTATTGAGGAAGTATAGCTTGCTTTTGCGGTAATTGACTTTCTGGCCAGCCGCCTCTTCATAAGAGTCAAGGATGCTCTTAATGATTTTTGCTTCGGGGACAGAAGCATGAGAGGAAAGAATAGTATCATCCACAAACTGTTGATGGGAAATGGCCTTGGTAGTTGAGGCAGGTTTGATCCCAGAGACGAGTCCACTGTTGCAGGCAGCAGTAAGGGTTCTTCCAAGAGTTTCGGCCAAAATGATGAAGAGGAAGGGTGACAGGGGGTCCCCTTGGCGAATGCCTTTAAAACTTGGAAAGAAGCCAGCAGGTGAACCATTGATAAGAACAGAGAACCAAGCAGTAGAGATACATTCTCGAACCATCTTAACCCATTCTTTGTGAAACCCAAACTTCTCAAGGACCTCGAACAGGAATTTCCATGAAACCCGATCAAAAGCCTTGTTCATGTCAAGCTTAAGGAACATACTGGGTTTTTTGTTTTTATATGCCGAATGAGCCAACTCGTGGACGGTTATCACTCCATCAGCAATGAATCTGCCTTTGACCGAGCTGCCTTGGCACTGGTCGATGATGGAGGGAAGGATGTCTTTCAGCCTGTTTGCCATAACTTTGGTGATAAGTTTGTAGATGACACTACAGAGACTTATAGGTCTGAAGTCGGAGAGGGAAGCACGCTCATTAGACTTGGGAATTAAAACAATGAAGGTGGAATTGGCTTCTCTCGGCATCTTTTTGGCTCTCTGGAAGAATTTAACCGCAGCAACAACATCAGGGCCCACGATATCCCAAAAGTGTTGAAAAAACCGGGGTGGAAAGCCATCAGGACCAGGAGCCTTGTCAGGTTCCATTGCAAACAGAGCATCTTTGATCTCCTCTTCAGTGTAGGATTGGAGCAGTTTCTCATTATCATCGTTAGACACCAACATTGGAATGTTCTGAAGCAGAGAACTTGTTGTGCGGGGGTGGCAGTCAACACTTGGACCTAAGATTTCCTGGAAGTGGTGCACAGCTTCCTGTCTGATGGCATGGATATCAGAGACAATGGTACCATCAGCCTTGGTCAACTCTGAGATTTTATTTGAACCTCTGTGGCGCAAGGTGGAAGCATGGAAAAACTTCGTGTTGGTGTCTCCTTCTTTGAGCCAGAGGCTTCTGGATTTTTGTCTCCAGTAGGACTCTTCCTTAGCCAAAACATTGTGAAGGTTTGAAAGGAGGCATTTTTCTTCCATGAAAGTTTCAACCCTCTGATCCCCTTCCCGAATCAGATTTTCCACCCTTTTGAGCTCATCCAACAGAAGCTTTTTTTCACTAAAAAGGTTGCCGAAAACCTCCCTGTTCCAACATTTCAGCTTGAGTTTGACTCGCTTTGAGTTTGAGGAACAGATTCAAGAGAGGGTTTGGACAAAGGTTTTGCTGCCACCATTGTCGAATACACCGACCTAAATCTGGATGAGTGAGCCACATATTTTCAAACCTGAAAGGGGTTTTAAAGGTTTTCTGGGGTCGGGAACAATCCATAATTATAGGGTTGTGATCAGATCCAATTTTTGGGTGGCTATGCAGCTTGGCATCGCCAAAAATAGGAATGAGTTCTTTGGACAAGAGAAATCTGTCAAGCCAAATTTGGATGTGATGAATGCCCGCTCGTCTGTTGCTCCATGTATAGTTGGATCCTTGGAGCGGTAAGTCCATAAGCTCATTGAGGTTGACAAAATCGCTGAAATCTTCAATGCAGCGGCTAGTGATCGGATTGCCTCCTTGCTTGTCAAACAGGTGGAGGGGAGTATTGAAGTCACCACAGAGCATCCAAGGAAAGTCAGGAAAGTTGTTGCGCATTGCGGTAATGTTATCCCACAACAATCTTCTGTTGACAGGACTGTTTGGTCCATAGACATTGGTGGCAATCCATTGAAGGTTGGTGACTTTGTTAGTGAACAAAATGTTGATGGTTCTGTCAGAGACTGAAAGGACTCTCCCCTCAATAGTTGTCGGATCCCACAAACAAAGGAGACCCCCGGAGGCCCCTGAGGAGGGGCAAGAGGCGAAATTGCTATTTTCCCATATTAGCTTGCAAACTTGATTGTTGTTGTTCTCATCCAGTTTAGATTCTTGAAGAAACATGATATTTGGTTTTAGGTTTTTTCTCACTGACTTGACAATCCTCTGTTTGGCAGTTCCGTTGAGGCCTCTGACATTCCAGGAGACAAACTTCATCGATTTGACTTGGGATTTGCTTTGCGACCTCTGCCTCTCCCTTGAGACGGAGTAAGTTTAGGTCTAACCTCATCCAAATCTTGATGAATGGGTTGTTCGAAAGTAGGGCCCAAGGAGGTAGGCACAGATCCATCAGCCGCTTCAAGCTCAGCAGCTTTGGCAAGCTTTTCTGCATTGGACGGTCTTCCCCTTCTCTGCTCTTTGTTGACATCAGCTTTGGGGGCAGAAATGGGAGATTTCAGAGGGCTGGAAGATTGAAGAATGACGGTGGTGTTGGTCCCAGGAACAGGCCTATGGGGGGATGGAGAGCGGGGAGACTGGCGCAGGGCAACAGACTCAGGGGAGAGGGTAAGAGGACGGTTTTGAGTCGGGGGAAGGGGTGGGAAGGGAAGAGGAAGGTGAGAGGGACCAGAATCTGAGGGTGAGTTCGGGGAGGTCATTGCAGCCTTACCCTTGGACAAGGGAGACTGAATCGCAGTGGGTGTGGATGAGATGATTGGATCTATGGGAAGGTCATCGGAGATGTCCTCATTAGTTGGAAGATTATTTAGAGGAGCAAAATGATTGGTACGAGAAGGCAGAGCACTTACGTTGTTGGGAGCAGATGTTTTAGGGGGGCCTGCAGAACGGCCACGGCCCCTGCCAGGAGCCTTTTTCTGAACGTTGGGAATCTGGGAATCCTTCTTCCTACCAGAATCACTGGGAATATATTTTTTTTGGGAAGGGCATTGAGAAGCCAAGTGACCCTGAGTGTTGCACTCCAAACAAAAAGCGGGCTTATTCTCGTACTCAACTCCTTGACGCCTTCTGAAGCTTTCGACGTTGATGCCGATGCAGGTAGGCAGAACCGAATCCAGATTAGCCATGACACAGACACGAGCATAGGTCATTCTGGTTCTTGCTCTGGTAGTAGGGTCGATGGCAACTAAATCTCCAATCGGTTGAGTGATGCCTTTGAGAGCATCATTATAGAAAAACTATGGGGGAAGCCCATGGAGTTTGATCCAAATCGGAGCGATGTTGATAGACTGAGTTTCAGGGTCGAAATCTTCCCCCCATCTCCGTAGAAACAAGCTTCGACGACCAAAAAACCAAGGTCCACCAATGAGAATGCGTTGGGTGTCGAGGGCATTGTTTAGCCTTATCATAAAGAACCCCCTAGGAAAGGCCACGAGCTCCATGCTTCCAGACAACCACCATTTGGAAAGGGCCCATTCGCGGATAGTTTCCATATCGGGTCGGGCACCGACAAATTTCCCAACCAGAGAGAGGGACTCTTGAAAGATTAGTGGCTCCATAGCCTCGCTTGGAAACGAAACTTCAGTGCCCAAAACAGAGAAAGGCAAAGGAGTTTGAAAAGAGAAAGCTCCAGTCGAGGACCTGACTTTATCCGCAAAGGACAAAGACCAAGGTCGCGCTTTGGAGGGAGAGGAGGTTGAAACCCTACCGTTACCAGACGCCATTTTCACCACGTCGTTAGGGTCTTCACCATGACAAAAGCTGAGTGGGCCTGCAGTAGGCCCAACACCAGCTGTAGGGCCCGAGGACAAAGCTGCCAGACCAGCAATCTTCGTCGACCCACCATTCCCGTCATCGCCATCGCCATCGTCCACAGACGCTCCCGCTCCCGTTCCCGCTCCCGTTCCCGCTCGTGACATTTTCAAAATAGTTATGGAAATAAGTTCATTATCATAGCCACATAATATTTTACAAAAGAGGTGGAAGTTATTCATTAAAAAATTAGAAAACCCTCATTATATCCAAGTATGTATTTAATCAGATTTTGTAACACTTTGGTGTCTCATATACTCTTATTTAAGATAATGGTACTCCTTTAAAAAATAAATAAATGCAATAATTAAATTCTCAATTAGGTATTCAACATCATTTTCCAAATTTTATTATGTGCAAGGGAATGGTCAAGTTGAAGCTACCAATAAGATGTTGGTAAACATTTTGAAAAGGATAGTTAAAAAAAATAAATAAAGATTATCACTTAAATTTATATCTTGCATTGTGGGTATACTACACAAGTTATTGGATATTTATAGGGGAAACCCCTTTTTCTTTGATCTACAACACTAAAGTTGTTTTACCACTTGAAATTGAATTACCGTCTTTGCATATTTCTATAAAGAGTTTGTTGATTCATGATGAGTACCATCAAGACTATTAGAAAGATCACCTTACCAAATATACTACTCTTGATGAGAGGAAAATGTGTTCTTTTGAGCATAATATATCCTACAAGAGTCGCGTTGCCAATAAATATACTAAGAAAGTATTTCACCATGATTTCAAAGGTAGATATCTTGTCCTCAAGTTTGATAATATGCATAAGAAGTGCAAGCACAAGTTTATATAGAAATGGCTTGGGCCATATACTATCAAGGAGTTATTTGGGTTTGAGCCACTAAAATTAAAAATAATGGATGGATTTGGGTTGGTTAAAACCACCAATTCCATGCATATTAATGCTTTTATACATAGCCTCCTTTTAGCCCATTTGTACAGTCTATGTTTTCTTGGTTTACCTATTCACTTTGGTGCCTTGTTTTTCACTTTGACTCCTTTGAATGCCTATTTATGAGTGTTAGTATTTATACTATTTGGTTTGGCACATTTCCATGTGCTTTGTAGCATCTCTTTCTATCATAATAGTGAATGTCTCATTAAGTGGTGATCCTGATCATGTTGGTTTCTTTATCTTTTGATAGTTTTGGCTTTCTGTTTTATATTTTTGGTGTAGCTTTCTCTCTCCTAACCATGATCCCTCTTTAAGTGGAACTCTTGGTCATTTAGATTTGTTTTATATTTTTTTATATTTTTTATTGGTTTTCTTATTGCTTGGTGTTTTTTTATCAAATTTTATTGGTATTTATTGCTAGTAACTTTGTTTGTCCTTTTTTTACTTTCCTTTGTTATGGTGTCACTCTTGCTAGTAAAGGTCACCATGATACCTTAGAAGTATTTTCTATTATTTATTTTAGTACCCTACTTTAATTTTCATAAATCAATCATCTTTGTTCAACACATGCTATCCCCTATATGGTATGTGGTTGGAACACCAAGGCAACATTCCTCTTAAAATTTCATGCAATAAACAACATTCAACCTATCCAATTAATAATTCATTTTTGGTGTCCGATTGTAGTGGCAAGTGTTCCATGTTGAAAATTTTGCTTGATTAGATATTGTAATGGTGAAACCCATAGTAGTAGGGCCACAATTATTTTTTATTCTATGGGAATTCCCTCCCTTGGGATGAAATGCAATGCATATCTAGCTCTATTTTCCTTGATCTTGTATTGCTTCTCTCTCTATCATGGTCGGTGAGCCTTACTGAGTAATGCATTCATCATTAGTAGTAAGGCATGAATTTGCTTTAGGGATATATAGTTTTATACCATCTATGGCATAATTTGGCATCTCTTGGGCTGCCACATAGTAGTGGGTGGACATGATTGACCACCATAGTGTGCATTTATGCCTATTTTACAATTTATTTTAGGATTATAGGATAGATATTTGTGTATGTACATGGATTGAGTTAGATTTTTGTAGTATATCTTACTATAGTGACAAGTAAGTTTGTTGATACTTAGGTAACTTGTTAGATATTACATGTGGCACGCCTGCTATAGTGGTATGTATAATTGGTACATCACCTTGTGTATAGACAATACAAGATGGAGGCAGTGTATAAAGAGCATGTCATTAAATGCTACCCAAATATTTTATACTCTAGATCAATTAAATTTCATATACTGTTTCATTGAATGTTGCACAAATCATATGTGTTGTCTCTTTGATACATAAGATTTAATCCTACTCGAATCTTACATGGACAATTAGCAATGATATCGTCAAATGCTACACAAATCCTAAGTATGTGTCATACATAAAGAAGCATGTTATCAAATGTATTAGAAATACAAGAATAAAAGTCATACACATGTACACAATGGAGATGCTATAATGAAAAGGAAAATATCATATATTAATCATCAAAATGAAAAATACATCAAGGTACAATATAGTACATGGGGCTTTAAGTCACATCATTCTAAGCTACCATGTATCCCAAGTACATAGCCCTATCATCCAAATAATCCTATAAATACTACTAGATGTATCATGGTGGCTACAAATAATGATATAATACAAGAAAGGATTATGGTTACAAAATAAACCCTTGTGTACATCTAACCATATTTTGGGCACTTGTGTTGTGGTATAAGAGTGATTATATAGATCAATGTGATATAAATATCTGGAGCCTTTCCAAATCTCTATGGGCCCATTCCAATTCCAATTATGCCTAGGTCACCTATTGTTGTAATGCATGCTCCCTCTCAACTACCTCTTGTCAAAGTAAAATCTCCAACTCCCTATCATGTAGTTGGTAGTCCATATGGTTTTCTATTGGCACTTTGGTCAAAATGACATCAAGCTAATGATGCCCATGGTAGGCTATTAAAATCTAGGACTCCTCCTAGGGTGATCCAATGTAATCTATCAACCAACTTATTCCACTTCTAAAAAGTCTCTACTATCACAAAGAATAAGGCAATAGTTAGATACATCATCATAAATAAATTATAAAAAACTAAATCTAATGATTTTGAAGGTCATAATCAACAATATCATACTATGTCATCTACAGATTAAAACATTTTTACCTAAGTCACTTGGCTACCAATTGGGGTCATCCTCCATAGAGGAAGCAGATTGAAGGTTTGTGGCATCTATCTTGACCTTGTGAATATAGATCTTATCTATGTCCATATATTTCTCTAAGATTTCTTACTCATTTAGTGTAGTCTCCTTGGTCACTTCCTCCTTGACCATAGCCCCCTTAAGTGTGGCCTATTCCATCAACACCTCTTCCTTCCCTAGAGACTTCTCATTGCTACTCAAGATATCCATGGGTGTCACACTAGTTGGGACACTTAGAAGTGGACTAATGATGATGAATCTCCAATATATCTTTGGATATTGTGTTATAAGATCTACTTGTGGTTCCCTCATCAATTGAGGATGATCTAGTGTTGGTGGCAGTCTACTTGCCTTGTCTACTATCCGCTCCTAACAATATATATTTCCAAATTTTCTTGAGACACTCTCTACCCTATGATATTTAATGATCTTTGACCAGTGATCATATGCTATGATAACCTACCTCATACTTCCCATCTATTGTAAATCCCACTGATCACTCTACCACAAGTAGTGACAGAGGGTCCAAATTATTTGACCCTAAGGAATCCAATATAAGGGTGACATTTATGGTCATGTTGTCCCTATTATATGCTCCCACTTTCTTGCTTGAATATTCCCTTGTGCTACATTGTGGGGGAATCCTAAGGGTCTATGCATCACCAAATATTTGTAAATACATACCTATAGTAAAAAATTTAGGCTAGTGGTATGATATTAATGGTCCTAGATGAGATACAAGTCATGATATATGATCTTCAATAAAGTCATCCCTAGGAAAACCCCTTCTCTAGTCTAGTCTATCACTCCTCCATGGCTAGATACAATGGTTAAATCAACAAAGTTTGAATCCTATTCATGGCCTTGTGATAGAAAACATAAATAATCAATAGGAGGATACTTATGTGTCATGCAAGTTAAATGGTTGTGGTTGATCATATATGCTCTAGCATAATGGTCCTAGTATAACATGAACTCATAATATAATGACTAGTGTGAGTATATGTATGACATCTCTGCTACCTAGTCCAATCAGACCTAGCATAAATTTGCATATACCTAGAGCATAATCTCTTATCTTAGCCTCTCTTGCATCTAGAAAAACTTCCTACATAATCATAAGCAGACATATCCTTGCCTATCAACCTTAGCAACTTTCCTAGTGTTGACCTTGGCATCTTGTTAATCTTAACCTTGTCCTTAACCTTAACTTGTCCTACCTTGCCATGTCAAGTCACAAGTGCATGTTACTAAAAAAATGACCATGATTGTTAAATTTAACCACAGTCATTGGTAGGGGCCAAGATTACCCATGGCTCAATAGGCCTACAATCACCCTATTTTAGCATGCGATCCTAATCATTGCCTTTTGCACTATTATAAATTTTGATCATGATTGCCCACTTTTTTATGATTACCATGGTCACCCCATTTTGTGTTATCACCCCTTTGGGCATTGATTGTCGATTTTTTGTATTTTTCATAAACTATTTGGTTTGACCTTGATTATCACTTATTTGAAAATTGCAATTGTAGCCTTCTTCGATTTTCTTAGTTCCTAGGAAATATTTTAGGTTGTTTTTTATTATCTTTTGTGGATTCCTCCAACTAATCCTCAAGCCATTTTCTATGTTGTCCTAGCTACTTCCTAACTAGAATAAGTGATTGTTTATTTTCCTTGATTTATTAATTTTTGTTCATTTTTAGTCCAAAACTAAGAAAAACATAGACTAAGGATGGGAAACCTACCTCTCGAACACTGTCCCCATGTCTATTTTCCATCAATCACTTTTTCTCAAATCGAACATCATGTAATCATATGGTGCTCATCATAGGGCTAGGAGTGCACATAAAAAGGAAATTGAAAATTAAAATTTTTACAATCCATTATATATTTTTGTATATTTTACTATTAAAATATTTTTTGTTAAGAGTTGTAGGGATATCATAGGGATAGTGCCTTTAGGGTTTTTGGCACACTCTATACTTGTCTATACACTCATTTTTTGCTTATTTTACACCTAACATTTTTCAATGCTTTGGGCATTCTTTCAAGTAAATTCATTTCTAACCTCATGGAACAAGTAAAAATCAATATCTTCTAGCCAAAATTTTTAGGGGCACATGCAAGTAAGTAATCAATTTCTTCTAGCCAAAATTTTTAGGGGCACATACAAGTATTACGTATGTTTTCTTCTACTATTTTTTTTTTTTACTTTTGTGTTGTTTATTTTAAAAAAAATGTAATTTGCATAGGCAATAGAATAAAAAATCAATTTTTCCTCTATGGCATACAATTTTCATTTTTGATGCTTATCACATATTGCTCTCTTTCTTTTCTTTTTTTCCTAAGGACTTACAAGTGGCTATCCCTTGTAGCGTCGCTTGTAGTCCTTAGGAAGGGGTAATCAAGCACTAATAGTTGACTTTGTAGGTGATAGAGATTCCTATATATGGGATAAGGGTGGACTAACTTTGTTAGTCCTTGGGTAGGATGAGAGCCAACCATAGTGGTCGATGGTTTTGGTTCCCTTTCTTCACTCGTTCATTAATTTTCTACTAGGTTTATTGATATTTTTTCTTGCTAGATTTCCTAAAATTCCAAAATAATGATAGAGTCGTGATTAAAGGGCATTTTGACACATGTCTCCAAAGAACACGTTCTATATATTGATGATGCCATATTACCACTTTAAATTGGGAGCTTAATTATCATATCAATTTTAGGGTTTTTAATGCATAGTCACAATCATATGTTTGCACCTAGGGTTTGAATGGTGTATTTTTTTGAATTGATGGTTATTATTTTATGACCCTAAAAAAGGGAGAAAATTAATTGTTGACTTCAAAGGAAAAGTTATTCACTTCATCTACTACAAATACTCATTTCACATCCTCATTTTACCAAAAATATACAAAATATTTTTATGCTCTTGATAATGCTACTCTTAGCTCTATGCCTCTATTGGTACCACAACATGCAATCATTTCTCTCTCTCTCTCTCTCATCTTTGTAGGTAAAACCAAGACAATTGAATTTTAGTTCATTGCCTTCAACGGAGGATGAGATGCTCTATCAAGATTTACAGCCAAAGGTCATTAATTTTTTTTCAAAGACTAGTTTCCAATGCAATTCAAACGCTTTGCAAACATCCCATATGTAATCTCTCCTTATATACTATGGTGACATTGCAAACAAGTTAGTGAATATTTTATGTTTAATATAAGATTTTTTGTCCTTGATACCCTAAGTGTCAAATAATATATTTTATTACATTAAGATTAACCTTAATTTTAACAGTTTATAAACAATCTTAATATAATTTATTTTAAATACTTTATTTTATTTATACTTGAATTAAGATAATTTTTAACTTTAATTATCAATTTAATGTTATACTATCTTAATTTAAAGATTTTAATTTATCCTATATTAATTCAAATAATTATATAAAATAAACACATATATTCACCCTCTCTTTCATAAACTTTAAAAAGGCATTTATATTTGAAAAAGGGTGCATTCTTCTTGTTCATTTAGCATTTAGTTCCATCTCTTGTAATTTCATAATTTTGTGCCCTCAACTTGCAATAGATCTCTTGATTTGCTATGAACAATTAAATTTAAAGGGCTTGTTAAAATTTAGTGTAGTAAATGATATCTCTCACAGTAAAGTTTTATAAGTATTTTTTTTTGCATTTCATTTTGAAAAATCTTGTGTAGACCGTCATGCTAGCCTAGTCGCGGAGACTAGGGCGCCAGATGCTAGGACCCGGCGAAGATTTATTTTGATCGGATGAGGTAGGAATTGACTTGTTGACTTGCTTAAGTTGACCTGTTTAAATTTGATTGGTTGACTTGGTTGAAATTTGAGCGCTGCGCGCTGAGGAGGTTGATTAGTTAGTTTAACCTTCTAAAAATTTAGTGTAACAAATGATATCTCTAATATAAAATTTAGGAGGCATTTCTTTAATTTAAATTAGTCAGATTTCAATTGAACAGGTTTCATTTTTGAACCTAACCAACTACCTGAAAATTGTAATTCAAACAACTCTAATTAAAATATTGTATTTAGCGAATGGTGATTGAACGCGGAATCTTCTTCTTATCTTTACCGATGATGATTGAATGCGGAATCTTTCTTTTTTTTTGTCGTAATGCGAAATATCTCTGGATTTGTCCTTTTTCAACACAGACGAAATACGATTCCGACTTTGTCTCGTTCGCAAAGTCCACGACCAACACTATTTCGCCGAATTTAAATATTTATTGGCTTGACAACCGCCGAATTTATACGCAGTCTTTGAACAATTTGGATAGTATAGGCCTGTAATTATATCTAGGCCAAAGGTGTTTGAAAATTTATTGACAAAATCGGATGCAGTTTCAGTTATGGGACTCTTCTTTTTTATCTCGTTCTCGCTTTTCTACGTTTTCAGGAGGAATTCCTTGTTAGTGTTGACCTTGGCATCTTGTTAATCTTAGCCTTGTCTTGACCCTGACTTGTTCTACCTTGCCTTTTCAAGTCATATGTTGTCTTAACTAATAACTACTTCCTAACTAGTGTAAGTAATTGTTTATTTTCCTTGATTTCTTAATTTTTTTCATTCAGTTTTAACTAAAAAACACAACTATGGATGGAGAATCTATCTCTCCAACATCGTTCCCATGTCTATTTGTCTTTTCCTCAAATCGAACATCATGCAAGCATATGGTGCTCATCGGAGGGCTAGGAGTGCACGTAATTTTGAAATTGATAATTTAAATTTTTACCTCCTATTATATATTTTTGAATATTTTACTATTGTTGAGAGTTGTAGGGATATCATAAAGATAATGTTTGGTTTTGGCACACTCTAAACTTGTCTACACACTCAGTTTTCTCTTATTTTGCACCTAACATTTTTCAGGGTTTTGGGCATTCTTTCAGACAAATTCATTTCTAGTATTATGGGACAAGTAAAAACCAATTTCTTCTAGTCAAAATTTTGAGTGGCACATACAAGTATTAGGTATGTTTTCCTTTACTCTTTTTTTGTTGTATTTTTGTGTTGTTTTATTTCAAAAAAATTGTATTTTGCTTAGGCAATAGAATAAAAAATCATAAAAAAATATTTTTGCTCCATAACATACAGCTTTCATTTTTGTTTCTTATTACATATTTCTTTTTTTCTTTTCTTTTTTTTCCTAAGGACTCACAAGTGACTATCCCTTGTAGCATCTCTTGTAGTCCTTAGGAAAGGGCAATAGAGCACTAATAATTGACTTTGTAGATGATAGAGAGTCTCATTTTCTTATCTATAGGATAAGGGTGGACTAACTTTGTTAGTCCTTGGGTAGGATGATAGTCAACTATGTTGCTCAATGGTTTTGGTTTCCTTTCTTCACTCGTTCATTACTTTTATACTAGTTTTCTTGATCTTTTTGCATGCTAACTTTCCTAAAATTCCAAAATAAGGCTAGAGTCGTTATTAAAGGTAATTTTGACACCTATCCTCCAAAGCACGTGTCCTAAATATTAATGATACCATATTATCACTTTAAATGGGAAGCTTAATTATCAGATCAATTTTAGGCTCTTTAATGCATAGTCACAATCATGTTTTTTCACCTAGGGTTTGAATGGTGCATTGTTTGGATTGATGGTTATGATTTTATGACCCTAAAAAAGAGAACAAAATTAGTCGTTGATTCCAAAGGAAAAGTTATTCACTTCATCTACTATAAATACCCACTTCACATCCTCATTTTATCAAACATGTACAAAATATTTTTTATGTCATTTTTATGCTCTTGCTAATGCTACTTTTAGTTTTGTACCTTTAATGCTACCACAACATGCAATCATTTCTTTCTCTCTCATGTTTTAAAACCAAGGCCATCGAGTGCTAGTTCGTTGCCTTCAATGGAGGAGGATGGGATGCTCTATTGAGATTTACAACCAAAGGTCATTAATTGTTGTTCAAAAACTAGTTTCCAAAGCAGGTCAAAAGCTTTGCAAACATCCCATGTGTGATCTCTCTTTTTTTACTATGATGACATTGCAAGCAAGTTAAAATAATAGTGAGTATTTTATGTTTAATATAATATTTTTGGATCCTTAATACCCTAGGTGTCATATAATATATTTTATTTCATTAGAATTAACCTTAACTTTAACATTTTGTAGATAATCTTAATATAGTTTATTTTTTAATTCTTTATTTTATTTATGCTTAAATTAAAATAATTTTAAACTTTAATTATCCATTTAATGTTATACTATCTTAATTTAAAGATTTTAATTTATTTTATATTAATTCAAATTTAATGTAACAAATAATATCCTAAGAGTTATTTTTTAATTAAAATTAATAAGGTTTTATTTTTAAACCTGTCTAACTGGATTCAAACAACTGAAATTTGGTTCACTTTAATACCTCCTCTTCTTTTAGTATAGTTGTGTTTAGGGATGATGATTGAGCTAATGATTGAACGCGCAATCTTCTTTTTGTGTTTAGGGATGATGATTGAGCTAATGATTGAACGCTCAATCTTCTTTTTGTCTTTACCGATGATGATTGAACGCCGAATCTTCTTTCTTTTAGTCTTTACAAAGCACGTAACGAAAAATTTGTAATGCGGAATAGTAACATGATTCCGATCTTGTCTCGTTCGTAAACTCCACGAACAACACTATTTCGCCGAATTTATACGTAGTCTTTGAACAATCTGTAGAGTATAGGCCTCTATTTATATCTGGGCCAAAGGCAATCGAAGGCACCCCCATTACAGTCCCAATATGGAGTTGTTTGAAAATTTATTGCCAAAATCGGATGCAGTTTCAGTTCTGGTACTCTTCTTTTTTATCTCGTTCTCGCTTTTCTACCTCTTCAGGAGGAATTCCAAACTGCCCCCCGGACCTTCTCCATGGCCCATCATCGGAAATCTCCACCAGCTGGGAAACCTTCCGCACCGGGCTCTCTACGAACTTTCCAAGAAATACGGAGACCTCCTGTTTCTGAGATTGGGTTCATTTCCACTCGTGGTGGTCTCCTCTTCAGACATGGCCAAAGAGATTCTGAAGACTCACGATCTCGCCTTTGCAAACCGCCCTGCACTGGCCGCCGGAAAAATTATAGGTTATAACTACAAGAATCTCGGCATGGCACCCTACGGGCCGTACTGGAGGCACATGAGGAAGATATGCGTGATAGAGTTGCTGAGCGCCAAGAGGTTGGAGACCTTCAGATCCATTCGCGAGGACGAGGTGTCTCTGGCCATGAGTTCGGTGTGGGAGAATAGCGAGCACGGCAAAGTTGAGGTGAACGTGACCAAGAGCATATATCGTATTATGTCTGGTGTGATTTGGCAGATGCTGACGGGGACCAAGTATTCCGACGACGAAGTGGCCGGGCGCGGCAAGGAGATGAGCGACATGGTGCACGAGGTCACGAGCACAGTCGGGCATTTCAACCTGGGAGACTTCATTCCTTACATCGCATGGCTCGACCTGCAGGGCATCAAGCGCAGGTTGACGAGGGCACACAACTTCTTCGACAGAGTGATGGAAAGGATCATCGACGAACATGTTGAACGCGGGAAGTCGGACGGAGAAAGCAAAAGGAGGAAGGACATTGTTGACGTGCTGCTAGAACTGGCAAAGAACCAGACCATGGAGATGGAAATTACCAGAGAAAATATCAAGGCAATTGTTTTTGTATGTATCTCCCAACTTAAGAAAAGGTCCCTATGTTTTTTAATATTCTTCCTGTATTCATCAAAATAATATAGCATGTGAGTTTAGCTAATTCTGTGATTTGCTTACAGGATTTGTTCATTGGCGGAATGGATACTATGGCGACAACGTTAGAATGGGTGATGACCGCGCTGATGAAAAATCCCCGCGTGGCCAAAAAGCTGCAGGAAGAAATGGAGAGCATAGTAGGCAAACATCGCATGGTGAACGAATCGGACCTGGCTAGCATGGAGTACCTGCAATGCGTGCTCAAGGAGAGCATGCGGATGTATCCGCCGGGGCCATTGCTGCTCCCGCATGAGTCCACGGAAGCCTGCACCGTGGGGGCCTATGTCATTCCTGCGAAGACGAAGCTCTTCATTAACGCGTGGGCGATTGGGAGGGATCCAAAGGTGTGGGAGGATGCCCTGGAATTCAAGCCCGAGAGATTCATCGGGAAGAGCATCGATATCCTGAGAGGGCAGGAGTTCGATATGCTTCCGTTCGGGGCGGGGAGGAGGAGGTGCCCCGGGTCTCAGATGGCTATGGGGGAGATGTCACTTGTGGTGGCTCAGTTCTGGCATTGCTTTCACTGGAGAATTGACGGGAATCCTGAGGACCTCGATATGACCGAGCAGTTTGGAGCCACCGTGCCTAGAAAAAATAACCTTTATGCTTATCCTTCCTTCAAATTGTCGAGTGACCTCTAAGTTAGCGGACGTGCATGATCAACTTGAGTTGTTTGATCAACTTGAGTTGTTTCCCTTATGAGTTGTTTCCTTCAGCAGTTTTAAGCTTGTTTCCTCCAGCAAGTGTAAGGTTTGAATAGTTATTAGAGTTTGAATTGTTTTTAGTAGGTTTAAGTTTGAATTAAATAGGATAATATTGTATTTTTGAAGTTTAAGATTTGAATTTAATAAGATAATATTATATATTTGAGATTTAAGGTTGCAGTTATATGACTACATATATTTTTATCAATTAACTTGAGTTGTTTCCTTCAGTTTGAATTTAATAATTAGTTTTTGAGTAACTTTAAAGTTTGAATTTAATAATTAACAAAATTGAAGGTTTGAATTAAATAAAATAATATTATATATTTAAAGTTTGGGGTTTGAATTTAATAAATAAAATAAGGTTTAAGGTTAGAGTTATTTTTTTTGAAAAATTTGAAAAAACTTATATTAAAACATTGATCAGTTACAATTGGGATAAGATACATCCTAGCCGAAAACAATGAAAGCACATGATTACAAGAGAAGAGGAAGATTTGCACTGGATCCAAATCTCTTGAACCAATACCAAGCTAGCTGAGAGAGCTGATAGGTCAGTTACAACAACTTATCGCGAAAACACGCAACAAACACCAACTTCACCTTTGTCCACGAAAAAGCTACAAGTCACGAAATCACGACACAAGACACCTCTGACCGTAAAAAATTCAACCTGGCGTGAAAGCATGACATGTCGCGAAATCGCGACAAAAATCCAGCAGCAGCCACAACGACGCAACACGTCGTGAAATCGCGACAACTTTCCTCCAGCGGCCGCGACGGCGTAACATGTCGCAAAATCGCGACAACTTTCCTCCCTTGGTCGCGACAGCGCAACATGTCATGAAATCGCGACAATTTTCCTCCCTTGGTCGCGCCGGCGCAACATGTCGCGAAATCACGACAACTTTCCCTCGACGGCAGCGATGGCGCAACATGTCACGAAATCGTGACAACTTTCCATCCTTGGCCGCGACGGCACAACATGTTGTGAAATCGTGACAACTTTCCCTCGGTGGCAATGACGGCGCAACATGTCGCGAAATTGCGACAATTTTCCTCCAATGGCGCAACAGGTCACAAAATCGCGACAAAAATCATACTTAGCTTTTTCATTGATCATTTGTCTTAAGGATCTTTCAACGACAACTTCCCCTCGACGGCAGCAACGGTGCAACATGTCGCGATATCGCGACAACTTTTCCACATTGGTCGCAACGACGCAACATGTCGCGATATCGTGACAACTTTCCCTCGGTGGCAGCGACGGTGCAACATGTCGCGAAATCGCGACCACTTTTCTCCCTTGGCAGTGACGGTGCAACATGTCGCGATATCGCGATAGTTTTCCTCCAATGGCCGCGATGGTGCAATAGGTCGTGAAATCGTGACAAAAATTATACTTAGCTTTTTCATTGATCATTTGTCTTAAGGATATTTCAACGACAACTTCCCCTCGACGGCAGCGACGGCGCAACATGTCGCGAAATCGCGACAACTTTCCCACATCGGCCGCAATAGCGCAACATGTCACGATATCACGACAACTTTCCCTCGGCGGCATCGACGGTGCAACATGTCGCGATATCGTGACCACTTTCCTCCCTTGGCCACGACGGTGCAACATGTCGCGATATCGCGACAGTTTTCCTCCAATGGCCGCAATGGCGCAACAGGTCGCGAAATCGCGACAAAAATCATACTTAGCTTTTTCATTGATCATTTGTCTTAAGGATCTTTCAACGACAACTTCCCCTCGGTGGCAGCGACGGCGCAACATGTCAACTTTCCCACATCGGCCGCAACAGTGCAACATGTCGCGATATCGCGACAACTTTCCCTCGACGGCATCGACGGTGCAACATGTCGCGATATCGCGACATGTTGAAGTTATACGAGGACGTTGTATGTTTATTGTTTCTTAAAGAAAAGATTCAAAATTCATTTTTCGAATAATCGAGTCTAGTTAACTTTAAAGTTTGAATTTAATAATTAACAAAATTGAAGGTTTGAATTAAATAAAATAATATTATATATTTAAAGTTTGGGGTTTGAATTTAATAAATAAAATAAGGTTTAAGGTTAGAGTTATACGAGGACGTTGTATGTTTATTGTTTCTTAAAGAAAAGATTCAAATTCATTTTTCGAATAATCGAGTCTAGTTAACTCAGTCTTCACTTAATAAAAGTTAGCTCCGTCGGAAAAAAATTCCAATGCGGAATATCTATGGATTTGTCCTTTTTCAACACAGGCGTAAGATGAATCCGATCGTGTCTCGTTCGGAAGAAAAGGCGACGGACAACACTATTTTTACGCAGTCTTGGAACAATTTGGTTGGTATAGGACTATATTTATATGGAGTTCTTTGACAATTTGATACCAAAATCCGAAGCAGTTTCAGTTTTGCGACTCTTCTTTTTTATCTCGTTCTCGCGTTTTTATCTCGTCTGGGGGAATTCCAAACTGCCTCCCGGACCCTCTACATGGCCTATCATCGGAAATCTCCACCAGCTGGGAAAGCTTCTGCACCGGACTCTGTACGAACTTATCAAGAAATACGAATCCATCGTGTTTATGAGATTGGGTTCATTTACCGCCGTGGTGGTCTCCTCTTCCGGCATGACCAAAGAGTTTCTGAAAACTCACGATCTCGTCTTGGCAAACCGACCGACGATGCCTGCCAGAGAATTGATAGGTTATAACTACCGGAATCTCTGCATGAGGAAGTTATGCGTGATAAAACTGCTGACCGCCAAGATTAGAGACCTTTAGATCCGTTCCGGTGGAAGAGGTTTAAGATTATAATTAATTATTATAATATATATTTATTATAAATTAATTAAGTGGTATTAGTTTAACCGATTAAATTTTTTAATATTTAATATTTAAAAGAGGAGACCAATGTTAATTTTTGTCAAGTTATACACGGATAATATTTAAGCTTTGTTGTAATACCACTATATGATGATGAATCATGATGTTATATAGGGGCCTTTCAATCTCATATAACTAATTGATACAACCATAACTTTAGATGATACAACCCTAAAGAAGATGTTGTTTATTTAATATATATGTTTATCCAACCATATTTCGGTTCTCATATACAATTTTACCCATTAGATTCTAACCTTGAAACTCCTTTTCAAAGTCTTACATTTAGGCTTAGGTAATAGATCCATGGTTTAACCTTGTCATAGTTAATACTAGTAAATAATATTTTATGTCTAATTTATGAGAAAGGTTTAGTAACTTATAGTTATTATCGAGGATTTGGTATAAATACCCTTGAACCATACCATCTATTATATGAGTGTGATATTATTTTGATCATTTGTGTGGACGTTTAATAATAACTTAATATTATGTTTTAATCATTATTTTTTTTTACTTTTTAATATTTTTGCTTTGCTATTTGAATTGAAGTATTACTTATGTTTGATCTAGCAAAGGATTATAAAATCTAACATGGTACCAGAGCTACCATGGAGTGTCATTGCTTGATGATGAAAAGACTTTTACATGGTGTGATAAGGGGAAAAGAGAAGATCGCAAAGGTTCTCTAAGGGGATTTGTCACAATTCTCTTACATCTATATCACTTTGATATTAGGGGCAATTTTTGTGCTTAAAGCTTAATGTTTGATGGATTAGTTGAAGAACACCTACATTTCTCCTAAGATACTTTTTTGATTAAGTTTAAATTTAATCTAACCCTATTGCAAAAAACAAGGCCTAAAATTAATTTTTTTTCTTTTTGATGATGAAGTAAATGATGATTTCTCTTTAAGAGGCAAGGTGCAAGAGGAGTGTAGCAAACAAGTCCTAGTAGCTATATATGATTCTGATTAAATTCTAAAGCTTAATGATCTAGTTGGTCCCCTATATGATTAAGACTAAACTAGTTCCTTCTTTCCCTTTTGCTTATTTTGCTAAAAAAAAAAAAAAAAAACATAAACTAATCAAATCAAAAAACAAGAAAAATCTTAGTTCTAATTGCTTGAATGACAAAGATTGAGTGTAAAAAACTTGCTTCTACCACAATGACAGAAGCATCATTAGTTCATAAAAGTGTCGTCGATGCTTTTGCTTTTCAATGCAACTTTTGCTTAACCTGCAAAACAAATAAAAACATATACGATCAATGATAAAGAGGCTTGTATATATTGTAGAGGATGTTAGACTTCCTTAAACAACAATCAAGCCCTTGTTTAGATAAACAAGAAAAATACCATAAATTATAAATGCTAAGTGGTGAAAGTGCCACAGGCTTGACAATAACGTCATCGATGCTTTCACTCTATGTAAAATAGAGAATGAAAGTGTCACCAAACCTGTAATCTAGTGACAGTTTTGCTTCCAAGAATAGAAAAGAAACATTAAATGCAAGCTAAGCTAAAATTATAATTGCAATGATGAATATCTCTAACTTGGAAGCATATAGACCTACTAAATGATAAAAAAATAAATATTTATATGCTTAAAGTGAAGATTAAATATGATACAATAATATACTAGTTAAATGCAAATTTCATATACAAGAATGATTAAATATACAACAAGATAAAAGCCTAAAGCTATAAGACAAAGAAAGTGTCAAAACTAAATAAAAGGAAAGAGCACAACCCAAGATGCAAGGTTGTTTTCCCCTTGTTTATGGAAGCTTGTTGAAAGCTTGCTAGCTTGCTTATTGAATACTAGAATGTTGGAACTTAAGGGCTTGTATGCTTGGAGACTTGATTATTGCTTGAGTGCTTGATGCTTAGAGATTTCTTGGATATTTAGATGCTTTCAATAATGCTTGGAGAGAGCTTGCAAGGAACAAGAACTTGAATGCTTGAAAGGATGGACTTCACAAGATTAAGGCAAGATTTTGGCATAATATTTCCATGCAAAATGACAAATTCCTATGATTCTAAAGATAAATTGGTAAAATCTTGTTGCTTTAAAAGACCATATGAATTGATCTCACCCAACTATTAGCTGTATAGGAATCCATGGCTCCTTGGGGGAAGAAATAAATTGAAGATTACAAAATTAGATATTGTAAGAATTTTAAAGGAATCAAAATGTCATTAATGGAAAGGGTAAAAAAATAGCAATTCTTGAATTTGGGATTAATAGGAGCTATAGATAAAATCTTGAAGATCTAATTCATTAATTTTGGGTGGCTTGAGAGGGACAAAAAGTCAAATGTCTTGATTTTGGTGCATGACTATCAAAATTGTAAATGGCACTCTCATGATGGTGTTTTCATCATCATGACTATTGGAGGTCAAATTTGGTTGGGAAATATCAAAGATGAAAAGTTTGCAAAATTGTTGCTAGGGTTATGAAAGCACCACCAAAGTTTTTGCTCTTGTAGCAATAAATTATCCAAATTTGGGTACAAATAAGACATTCAATTTAGGTGATTGAAAGGTTGATTGAAGAGAAAATTGATAGACTTGAAGATTACCCTACATGTAAAATTAGGTGTCTACATTTTCTCCCTTTTTATGTATTTCTTACATAATAAATGCTTTTAAAATTACTTAGATGCCATAATTTTGAGATAGAAACACTTATTGTTGCTTATGGTTAGTGATGCAAGGCGATCCAACTAGTTTGTTGTATCGATCCAAACAATACTTTTCTTTTCATGTCATTACTCATAATCAAAATCTTGCAATTGCATCCTTCAACCTAGAACAAGTAGTCTAATGGTACCAATGGTTAGAGAATATGAACCAAAGGGTCACATGGAATGAATTTGAGCATGAATTACTCACTTTTTTTGTACCTTGAATATGAATATTTTATAGGATCCCTCAACAAATTAAGATTGACATTTGTCCATGATTACCAAACATAGTTTGAAAAGCTAAAAAACTACACTAGAGGATCGAGCGTTGATTTTTGCAAAGTTCTTTTATTAGGGGATTAAAGGAATATATTCATGTTAAAATAAATGTTCTAGTTAGACAGCATGATGGTAGTCATAAGATTGGTTATGCTTGTGGAGGAAAATTTTGTAGCAAAAAGGTATTCCTTTGAACCGTACTGAGCTTGAACCCTATTTTCACCTTGCACATCATCAAACTTAGGATAAATCACCCCAGGTTAAATTTATCATAGACAAAAAAATAGAGGAACATTGGGCATAGGGTCTATGCTACAACTATGATGACAAATATTATTTAGGCCAATTGTGTACAACAAAATATATATTTACTAGATGTGGATGAACCTTCCACTAAGGAACTAAATGATGAAGGATGGGACTAGATATAAATAAGTGAAATTGAAGATCTCAAATCGACAAAGGAACCACCATCCAATTTTTTAGTGCATGCATTAGCTAGGATTTATATTCCCTAGACCATGAAGGTAGTGGGGTATTTCAAAGGCCAATGAATTATCATCCTAATTAATTATGGTGGTGCCTACAATTTTATTGATCCTTGGGTAGTTGAATGAGTAGCATATTACATCTATTCTTGAAATTCATTTGAAGTCATGGTTTCTAATGGGGTACTCTACCATGCAATATAAAATGCAAAAATATAAATGTGGCGATGAGAGACTTATTAGAAAATGGATCCAAATATCATAGGTATATAATTTTTAGTATTGTATAATATTACACAAATAATATCATTAAATAATAAAAATAATAATATAGAAAAAAAAGAAGATTTATTGATAAAATATTATTATTTATCATTACCTAGAATAGAGCTTTGTCTTCAATATATAACCTTACATGAGACTCTTCAATGCACCTGACTCTTGACCTTTGATCTCCTCAAACTCATGAGAGATGCAACCTTTCATATTACCTCTTTACATGACACATCTCACATATTACATAATGACAAAGTATCTCATGATTACATAACTCCCTACTTATAAACTTGACACATCACACTCATAACTCTCTCATATATAATACACCTCACACAACTCTTCACTTATACACATGACACCTTTCACTCATAACACATACTTGATTACATGACACATGAACACACTTCACAACTTGACACATGCTATAGTAAACAGACACCCTAATCTAAATATTTACAATGATACTCAAGGTAACAAATAACATAATATCTCCAATAAGACTAAAACCTCAAAGTAGACATGTTTGCCTCCCTTTGGGGGTTGCAATATTGTGTTGGGAACTCAATGGCTTTGCACACTAGGCCTAATAGTATAGGACTTTTTTTACCTATAGATGTAATTGATAGAACATGGGAAGTAATTCACTCTCTGAGGCATTATTATAGGTCCTACCCAACTCACTAGCTTGCATAATGTGGAAAAACATATGAAGAAATCATCTCAAGGGGTAATGGCATAATTGTTTGCACTATATACCTCAAATACTAATGATCTAGTTTAGTTAATTGGATTAGAGGAGATTATGGATAAACATGCCCTTGTATTTGTAGAACCACAAGGGTTACCACCACAACGCTCTCATGATCATGCCATCAAAATTGTTCCATAAAATTTATCCCTTGAACATACATCCCTACCTATACTTGTAAATGTAGAATATTGAAATTGAGAATATGGTATAGGAGTTATTAGCAGTAGAGGTCATTGGACTGAGTGTTAGCCTATATTATTCCATAGTACTTTTGGTTCATAAAAAATATAGATCTTGGTGGGTGTGTGGATTTTTGAGAAGTCAAAAAATTACCATTAATGACAAATTTCATATTCCTATCATTGGTGATTTATTGGATGAACTCCATGATAGTCATTGCTTCTCAAAGAGAGATCTTCATTTAGGTTATCATCAGATCTAATTACGCGAAGATATTTTAAATACAACATTCTACACTCATTAATACCATTATGAATTACTCACCATGTCATTTGGTCTTATCAATACATCATCCAACTTTTAAAGTCCCGTGAATGCAATATTTCAACCATTTTTTGTATAAATTTATTTTGGTCTTTTTTTACAACAATTTAGTTTATAATCATACATGGAAAAAATATTTACAACATTTAGACTAGACACTCAACTATTGGACAATAATCAAGTAATGCAAATGTTCTTTTGAGATGTAGGATGTGGAATACCTAAGTCATATAGTTTCAGGGGAATGGGTCAAGGTGGACCCTAAAAATATTATAGTGATACAAGAATAGCCCAAACCAGGGAACCTCAAAAGTCTTTGGGGTTTCCTAGGTCTAACTAGATATTACCAAAAATTTATCTATGATTATGGAAATATTCCATTCTCTTTGAATGCTATATTGTGGAAAGAATCATTTCTTTGACCAAAACCTACCAAACATGCATTTCTACTACTCAAGTAACCTATGCTCTTTACTCCCATATTTGTTATGCCTAATTTATTCAAGGCATTATAGGTGAAAGTGATTCCTTAGGAAGTGGAATCGGTGCAATGCTTATATAGGTAGGGTGGTCATTGACCTTCACTAGTAAGGAACTATTGGGTAAAAACCTAGGACAATTGACTTATGAGAAGGAGATGAGGGCAATCCTACATTCTATAAACTAATGGATGTCTTATCTTATTAGACAATATTTTCCATCAAAATAGATCACCATAGCCTTAAGTACTTTCTCGAGCACTTAATATCTATGTATTCACAAAAAAATGGGTTACTAGACTATTGAGTATGACTATGAGATCATTTATAATAAGGGTAAGGAAAATGTAATCATTGATGCATTATCTCACCAATAGGAGGATCAAGGTATGTTATGTGTTGTCTCTACTTAATTTCCTTAATAGACCCACTAGCTTCAATAAAAAGAGACCCAATATCCCACCTTGCAATTAATATTTTAGCAACTTCAAACTGATTTTGACTCTTACCTAGGATATACATAGGAAGAAAAATATTTGTGATACTAGGGTCACCTTGTTCTCCCTTCAAAATTTCCACTTCATGGGTCTATATTGCAAGAAATGTATGCTTATTTTATTGTAGGACATTTAGGCTTCTTATAAATGTATGAGCAAGCTACACACACATTTTTGGGTAGGCATGAAAAAGGATATGTATACTTTTTTGTAGAATGTGATACTTATTAGTGTGTTAAGGAAAAACTTATTGGTACAAGAACACTCCAATCTCTTCCAATTTTAGAGACCATTTAGATAAACATTTTTATGAATTTTATTAAAGGGCTCCCAAAATTTGGATGCAAAATAGTCATTCTATGGTGATGGATCATCTCTCTAAGTATGCTCCTTTCTACCCTCCACCTCACATTTACAAGGCCTTAACTATTTTCTAAATATTCCTTTATTTCATTTTTTACCTTTATGGCATACCCTAGTCCATTGTATCTGATTGTGACCCCACATTCACTAGTCATTTCTAGTAGAAAATGTTCAAGCTATATGGGACACAAATCAAAATAAACTTGGTATACCATCCATAAAATGATGAGAAAATTAAAATTATCAATAAGTTCTTAGAGACTTATCTATGTTGCTTTGCATCTTAAAAACTAACTCATTGGGTTAAATGGATTCTTTTGTTTGAATGATGGTATAATACTCCCTATCACTCCACAAAGATGACAACATACGAAACAATTTATGGGTAACCACCATTGTCACTCTTGTCAAACATTTTAGGTAGTTCTAAGGTTCAAGTAGTGTATTCCACTCTCATGGAGCATGCACAACTACTATGAAATATCACATAAAATTTGGTCACAACATAGAATTGTATGTGACAACAAGCATATTAGCATTATTTTGAGCATAGTTTTAACATTGGGGACATGGTTTTCCTATGCCCATATCCCTACATGTAGTCATTGATGAAACTTCATGGCAATCAAAATATAGCACCAAAATTCTATGGACAATATAGAGTACTACAACAAATTGACCTCATGACCTACAAGTTAGAATTTTTTTCTTATTCCACCATACATATAACTTTCCACATCTATTTTTAAAGAAGTTCCTTGAAAATTGTATACAATTATAGTCCACACTACCCTAGTTGGATGAGGAAATATCAATAATCTTAGAACCCAAGAATATTCTGAACTAGTATACACATACACTTCACAATTGCACTCTCATATATGTCCTAGTATAGTACCACTTGCTACAACTAGAAGATGCTAATTGGGAGATGATTCATCAAGTACAATAATAGTTTCCTTATTTTGAGATTTAAGGACAAATATTCTTGAATAGGATCATATTCTAAGACCATATCCTAACACAACTATGTACCTACCTACTATTGGTGTATGTTTGCACCATCAACACCTAGAGGCATCGGACCATTATGACATAACCTTTAATTTTGTTGTAAGTAGGAGTTAGTAGCTTGGTACCCTCTTTCATGTGGTATAACCCTTGAGTATTAGGGTTAGGGTAATTAAGCATATATATAAGAACATGGGTTTGGAGTAGAAGATATCTCATATTTTTCTCATTTTGTATCAAAGCTTTGCTTCTAAGAAGGTTTCCCCTAAAAGAGGCATGTGATATTTATTCTACATTGATTAATATAAGTTTTTTGTTATCCCTATCCAATTATTCTCATGAATATTATTTTATTTTTATTTTTATGATCATTTATTTTTTGAGAATTTCCATTAATTTTGACATTGCTACTTCAATTATGCTAATTTTTATATGAATATTCTTAACAAGTGCTATCATAATTTCCATATCAAAGGTGGTGGGATCTAAATAAGGAAATAAAAGATGATTTAAAAGTTCCAAAGAAGGCCTAAAAATTGAGGTTTTCCATGATCATTTTTTTGAGAAAGTGGCAATCATAAAAAGTAGAGCAATTACGATTAAAATTGATGATCATAGCAAAAAACAATAATCATGGTCATTCAAAAAAAGTGGTGGTTATGGTCCTATCAAACTAGGGACAATATTGGCCCTAATTTATGATTATAGTTTATACTTTTTTTTTATTAAGCATCATTCATGCATGACTTGGTAGGGTAAGGTTAGGTAAGGTAGAGGCTAGGGTTAAGGTCAAAACAATGTTGATGCTAGCACTAGATGACTAGTTAGCACAAGCTATAATAGAGACGAATTCTTATGGTAGTACATGGAGAATTTTTGGATGTAGGAGTGGATTAGATAAGGGATGACCTTATAGGTGTAGATGGATCTATGCTAGGTTAGTTTGGACTAGGTAGAAAATATATCATCCATTCAATCTTATCAATCATTAAATTATGAGTTCATGCTATTATGGAGAATGATGACCAACACATTTTTATGGAGGCTAGAGTTAGATATAATAATCAACATAATGGGTGACCATGGAGAACATCTACTTCATCATGCATTTACCAATCATTGGGAAGATCCCTATGTAGTCATGGCAGAGGAGACACAATTGATGTTGGCAAAGTGGGCCACCAAGGAGGGATGTCTTGATAGGTAGTGTTTAATCATACTAGAAAGGATTTGGATAGCCACTACCATACCATTTTTATGAAATGGGAGGATCCTTATCCTATTTGTCTATGTATTCTATCATAAGCACACAAATAGGATCCCAACATCCTTAATCTACCAACTATACTTGGTCATGGAGGAGGGTTACATAAGACAAGAGAAAGATTTCTCTTGGGGGAGAGATTTACTTATGATTTTGTATCATGAATTGTATGACATCCAATATCATTGAGAATGCACAATTAGCCTAGTATTCTTGTTATAGCCATGGATATATGAGCATTTTCCCATGTACTACCCCCCAGGATTTCCCTAGGAGATAATACCAAGGGACATCCCAATAAGATGATTGTTAGATTATATTGCATTATTTAGGTACATGTCAATGTACCACCTTGGGTACATTGTTATATTAGGAGTTTATCTTAGGTTACTTGAGGAAGAAGTACTAAATGCACAAGTATCAATGTGCAATGATGTAAATCTATAGGGAGTTCACTTGTACATGAGTCATACGAAAGGTAGTTAGGAAGAGTAAGGGCCAAGCAACTTATCTTCTTATATAAATACCCCATAGTGAATAGAAAGTGTTTGAAGCAGAAGTGAGATTACTATAGAGTAGTGAGTAGGTACAATGTAGTTTCTATTAGAGTTTTGGAGTGTTCATTTCCTCCATTACTGTGCATTGTACTATTTTTGTATCTTTCCATTAATAGCATATTTCAATATTATTGTAGAATTCCATTATCTTACTTTTTTACATATTTTACATCTTGTGATTGCTTTCTACCATATCATACATTATCAAAAGCTAACAATGATGTGGGAACATTATAGGGACATCACGAAAATAGATACCATAATTAACTCACATTCCCAAGGGACATATTATCTAGACCCTTAAAGGAGATATTGGGAGCTATAGTAGATCATAGAGGTGAGGTAGGTGATCATAGTGTATGAACATTAGTCTCAATTCATAAAGCCTCATAATGAAATTAAGGTCCTAGGATAGTTTGGGGACCCCATTTAAATATGGATCTCCTACTTCCCAAGCCATAATATGAACATAAGAGGAAGCAAGAAGTAGATAGGGTGAGTGAGCCACCACCAACATAGGGAACATCATCAATAGAGGATAGGATTTTTGGAGTGCCCTTCAGCATAGTGCCAAAGGAGACCTAGAGAGGCCCTTACCATGAGTCCCTTATGGAGTGTCCTAGCCAATGAGACACCCATGGAGACCAACATACCACCTATCATATTGATGTGGGAGAGGATCAAGTTGTTGGGAGCAATAGAGGCAAGGATCAATGGTAAGGATTCTAATGCGAGGAAAAAGGCTCTAGAGGAGGGGACATATAAAAGGATTGTACAAGAGGAGGTAGAAAAATCATAGGAGGATATGGACATAGAGGAGTGCTATATTTTTGAGGTAATAATGGACATCGCTAACCTCAAAGGATGATGATCTAATCAGGTAGTTAGACAACCTAGGTAAAATTTATTTCTCTTAGCATATCCCTATTTTTTGTTGATTTTATTCATATCTAGATTTAGCATGTCATGATATGATTTGCTTAAGATATGATGTATCTAAATCCTTTTATTTTCCTTGTGATTATAAATACCTCCTAGGCATGGTGATAACTCATTTGTTGATTGTAGAGAGCCACCCTAAGCAGTATGCTAGATTTGAGATCCTGTCACTTGCATCACCTTCACAAGCTAGACCATCAGAGCATCTAACCAATTTGTATAGTAGTGCACCATATTGACACCATTTTGACTTAGGTGTCAAGAGAGGATCACACATCATGCAAACTTTATAAGAGGGAGATAGAACCACAACTACGATGAGAGGCAACAAAGAGGAAGCATGCATTATAGTAATAACTAAAATTTTCCTCTCTATTTTTTATAACCATTGGATTTAGGGACCAAATTATCAAGACGATCACACCTCACATAGAGCAACACAATAAGACAACTTTGAGAGCATGAGATTTGGCTCAATCAAGTTCCTCCAAGAATTTTTACAAGGTTGACTACTTTTAATATGTGATCTTAAGAAAATAATCCTAATATAATAGTTTCAATGGGAAAGGGTTAGAGAAAATGCAAGAAACAAATACAATGGAAAGGAAAAATCCTAACCTAGCTTATCCTAACACGGGTGATGTGTCAAGATCTAAATAAGATTCCCCTGCACGACAACCTTGAGTTTAATGCATCAACAACCCTTAGATGAACACTTCCTCCTCTTAGCATGTTAAGCACAACTCTATGTATAAAGGGAACAAGACAGAGATGCACCACCTCTAGTATACACACACAAACACATACACATACATGAACAAGACAAAAGAAAATAGTCCCTTAAGCATGTATATATGAATATGAAATATTACAAGACATGCCAAAAGTGAGGGCTCAAAAGCATGCACACAAGACCACTCAAGAATCCAAGTACTACTATATAGAGGAAAATGAAGGCAATGCTATACAAGTTGTCAATTATTTATAATGCTAAAACTATTACTATTTATAGATTACAAAGTGGAATATTTTCCCTCCAAAACTCTAGAGATTTCAAAAATGGTTGCTCTCCTATGTGCTAGGTCATGTCTTCATTCAAGTCACCGGTTCCAAATATGAAGTCATGAATTCATGTTTGAAAGAGGGTTAATCTAGTTTATGTACCTTTTGTAAGAGAAGATAGCAAAATTCATGATGAGGATTCATTAGCCTAGTAAAACATTCATTATAAAGGGGAGAGATATATCATATCTAATGTTTCCTCTCCTTGGCTCCTCAACTTAGATTATGGGGGTTGTTCTAATATGTAACGTGACTTTATTGACCAAGATCAATAATGATTAAGTTTCTATGAGTGCTCTTCTTTACGTACAAGCAAGTGCAATGCCAACCTATGACCATTCTTTGTGTTAAACTACGAGCATAATTTATGTCATCCTATGGGCATTCTTATGTAAGCCTTTAGACATTTTCTATGTAAACCTAGGGATAATTTTAACGTATTCAAAATTAACAATATTTGCCAAATCATCTATATGATTACCCTTAATCAAAGGGTTTAAGATATTGTAATTTAACTTTGAAGTTAGGTTATGTTAGATTGAGGTTAACACTTAATTGAAAATTAGATATCACTATAAATACACCCCAATGACTGATCCATTGCATCAATTTTTTGATAAATGATTTTGTGGTGGTGACTACAAGCACTCATCCTTTATTTCTATTTCGATTATCCTTATCATTATTTTATTTATTTGTTCTCTTTATTTTACCTTTGTACTTGTTTGCATAATGAATGCTTCAAGACGTTTTTATTAAAAAGTAATATAATCCAATAGATACAAGATATCGAGTTTGACAATAAAGAAAGTAAAAATGGATATGATCAATGTTTTGATACATAATGTTTAGATAAAATTTTACGATGGTTAGATATATAATGCAGCCATGGAATCAGACAATATATAAACTAAAATTAATATGATCAATGTTTTGGTACATAATATTTAGGTAAGGTGTTACAATGGTTTGATACACTATATTTTAAAGATCATAAGTTTGAATCAAAATCCCTTATTTAAATGCTCACTTTTGTAGGACTTCTAACAAATAAAAATAACAACGGTCGAGTACATAAAACGGCCAACTATAGGTTGAGAAGTTTCAATGTGTATGGTCTATGAGATAAGATGCCACCCGCAACCACCAGGTGTAGCACATTCACGTCGTCAGAACATCTACTATCTATCTAAGAACGTCAAAGGCCAATCGAAAACAAAGAAGTAGATTGGAGGAGGATATTTCCTACTGCCAAAGGACAAGTACGACGTATGGAGGAGTTCGAAGAAAAAATGGTAAAAAATTGAAGTCATTTTAAAATAACGTGAAAGTTATTGTTAAAATTAATAAAATAGAACCATGCAATTTTCCTTAGTTGGAGTCGACTTTTGATTTGGAAGACTACATTTGATTGGTTGGAGTCGACTTTTGATTTGGAAGACTACATTTGATTGGGTGAGACATTTATTATATTTAAATTGTTTTTAACCATATGAAACGTTGGAAAAAGTTTTACTCTTGAAATAGATCCAAACTAAAAATCGAGAAAACGATTTCGATTTCGTATTTGCTTATGTCGCACACAGCGCCTTAAATATCACATAGAACTGTAAATTAAAGTAATATTATAACTATGTGATATTATAGAAATGAAAAATAAAGTGGTGCACAGGTAGACCGATTTCCAGAAAGAAATCCACGATAAGCTTCAGTTCTTATCTAACTAAGTAAAACTGGAAAATATCCAAGTTCATTTCGCCCACAGGCCTGACCAATTGATGATATTATAATAATTTATGCTTTATTTTTCATACTGTCTATAGACAACAATACAGAGAATGCCTACATACATCAACACCGATCAAACAGCACCATTATGTCATGATAACATCGCTCAGGAAAGCAATTATTTGCTGAATAATACACTACCATAGAACTAAACGATCTAATAATGCCCTTGCATTTCACCTTCCCTTTTATTCCCATGTTGTCCCGGTAGCTTTTCCTTGATCTTCTCTTTCAACCCCTTCTTCTTCGTCCCTTCTCCTCCGTCGCCCTCCTCGTCACTCGACTGTCGACAACTATCAAAAGTTAGATGACAAAATATATAACAGATAAATTCTAAAGAACCAAATTCTATTACATAGATAGATGTTTATCTAAAACTTACAGAGCTGGAGCTGTTACTGCCACGAAGCTTCCCGAGCAAACCGTGGCCCTTCTGTTCCCCTTCTTTGCCGTGGTGTTTTACTTCCTCGCCATAAGCACCTCCATGGGTGTTCTGATTGTAAGTAGATGGTGCTTGGTTATAAGCATCTCCATGGGTGTTCTGGTTGTAAGTAGGCTGTTCTTGGTTAAACTCGCCTCCACTTGCATGGCCATAATTGCCATAGCCCTGCTCTGCATATGGCTTGGACTGAGTTTCATATTGGGCATGCTGGTCATGGCGTCCCTCGTCCTTCTTCTTTCCAAACATGCCAAACAGTCCACGGTCCTTCTGCTCCTCCATTGGCGACTCCTCCTGATATCGATCCGCCATTGTTACGTTTACAAACGAAAACAGTAACTGATATCTATTCGATATAAAAAAATTTGATTTTTATGAAATCTCCACAACTCGACTTGGAGAAGAGCACACGAGGCTTCAGATTTATAGTTGTGGCGTGGGCGCCGAGTGTTGCAGTCGTGGCAGATTTGGAGAAGACGTCTACAAGTGTCGGTCGATGAGTAAGTGAGTTACGTCGATGGGATAAATGAAAGAAACATGTCTTGTGACGTGGATGGCTAGGACATAAAGTCAACGCGGTTTTTAAGTTTAATTCGATCTGCCCGCTTCTCGTGATAACAAGTGGGACGCAGGAGTATGGAGATAAGATCGAAATGACTTGTGAAGGCGTTGGTCTTTTTCCGCGGTTACTCACGCGCTCACGGCAAGTGGACCGTCAAATGGGAAGATATTCCTTTTGAGACATCTGAAGTCATTGTTTGATTTATGAGGGGCACCTCTTCATGGCTTCTCCAAGGTTTTGCGGCAAAGGGCGTGATATAATGGAACTTAATTTCAGGTTTTTTAATTTTCAAACTAGATTATGGTGGAATATTTATATGAAAATCAAGGTTTTGTTTGTTTTTGAAATGAAAGATCGTTTACTTTATTAATATAAAAACAAATAAGTACAAAACAATTGCCCGAAGGCAATCAAAGACCAAATATATACAACACAAGGAATATAACAACCATCTATATACATCACAAGGATTACATCAACTGACAATATACATCAAGGAAATAAGCCCGAGTAATACAAACTAAAAGTATGAACATCAATTACAAAGACTAATACTGATAACTACAACCCAAAAACCAGTAGTAAGCCTCATCAACGCTTCCAAAACAAAGAACTGAAGCAATAAAGGACTTCGAATATGCACAAAACGAATTATTAACTACTGGCATTTTTCAAATTATACTCTGAAATAAATGACTGAAGATAGTACTAAAGCGTATGCACCTGAGTAAAACTGTCAAGCTGAAAATGAAGGCCTTGAAGCTGAGGAAAAACATTTGCTTTCTTCGAACTAAATTTAAACTTGAAGGAAATCATCACTCGAGCAACCTGAAGCAAAATTTTAAGTCTTATGAGTCTCCTTAGAGACTCAGTAAGGGTTCTCATAACTTGCCGAAACAACACATCATTTCTAGTAGACTATATGTGCCATACTATCTTAGTGGATAACAACGACCAAAACATATTGAAACAATGATTCAACTGAGGAATGAAGCCCAATAATATAAACTGTCTGATATGACCATATCTGATATCTCAATTATGCATAGGAGAGAGAAATAAACTCCATATTTCATGACAATAAAAAAATATATGGTCAAAAGTATCAGGAACCCGACAAAGAGAGCATATAGAATAAATGTGAGGCTCTTTACTAATTGGCAGCCTGTGAAGTAAAAGCATCCATCTGAAACAAGCCTTCTTAGGCTCTAATGGACTGAACCATAAGTGCTAGAAAACACCTTGACACTGATTAGCAGAGAGAGCCAACTGCCAGCAATTACTAACATGACAAATAATATCAGAAGAATCCTGTAAAATATTATATAACAACTTCACCTTAATGCACTTGAGTTTGGTGCCATCTGTCCATTTATAAGAATCATAAAACTGGTGTATATTATCAAGAAAAACATGCCTCTCATGCTGCAAAAAGGAATCCCTTAGTAAAGTATACGTCCTCCACTGAGATTGTGGAAGCTCATACACTATACTAAGACATTCCCAAGGCATGAGAATATCATTAGTCAAAATATCATTAAACATATTAATACCTTTGAGAGCCCACTTTTTAGTAGAAAAGCCCCTGATAAGAGCAAGGGGCTTATCATTGTGGAAAATATTCCACCAAATAGATTCAAATCTAAAATGCATACCAGTATTCTGCCCAACAACATTCTCAAGAACAATTTTATCACGAACCATTTCCCAAGCCCTCCAAATACTACGAAAAACTGTTGAGCCAGCAAGTACAACATGAAACTTTCCAAAGAGAATATCCGTAATGTGTAACCTTTTCCAGAACTTAGCTTTTTGAGGGACAACATTAGATAAATTATGCCTGACCAAAATTTTCCAAGGCTCACTGCCTTCTAAACATTTCACAATCCATTTCACAGATAAAGCAATGCCTTGAAGTTTAAGATTCTTAAGTCCTAAACCACCTTTCAACTTTTTAGAAGTACACCACTTCCAATTAACAAGGTGCCTTTTAATCCCGCCTTGACCATCAGACCACAAAAATCTACGAATATATTTTTGAATCACATCAACTTGATAAGCAGAAAATAACCAAGTGGAAGCGAAATAGGTGGAATAAGAGGATAATTTTTTTTGGCAGACCTAAAACCTACCAGCAAAAGTCAAAGGAAATCTATTCCACTTACAAAGTTTACCAATAATTTTATTTTTCACCTAGTCCCACATATCTTTGAGGCAAGGATCCACTGCAAAGGGAATACCAAGATAACGAACCTGCTTCGTAGGTCCTCCCCATTGAATAGGAAATCTAGAAAACCAAGAAGGAGGATTCCAATCCCAGCTGAGCAAAATGGACTTAGGAAAAGAAATCTTAGCACCAGAAGCACTTTCAAAAATGGAGAGCACATGAAACAAATTATTCAAATTTTCCTCTTCAAGGGAAACAAAAATATTTGTGTCATCTGCAAATTGCACATTAATAAGATCCTGACCATTAGGAAGAATAACACCTTATACCTTAGGATAATATATAGAATGTCTGAGCAAATAGTAAAGGGCATCACTGACAATAACAAAAAGAGCTGGTGCTAAAGGGCAGCCTTGACGAATAGATCTCTGGAGATAAATAGGATCAGAGAAGGAACCATTAATATCTATATAAGTAACAACATCTAATAAAAGGACCCTGACCATCTTACAAAAATTTGGAGGAAAGCCAAAAGCCTCAAGAGCCATCAAAATAAAATCCCATTCAATTTTGTCATATGCTTTCTCAAAATCAAGTAAAAGCAAACCAACATTCTACCCTGAACTCCTGGCCCAACTCATAGCCTCCCAGTAAGTTATCATATTTTCAAGAATAAATCTGCCATTAATAAAACTTGTTTGAGTAGGGCTAATAAAATCATGCAGTACAGAAGTAAGCCTCAAGACCAGCACTTTAGCAATGATCTTATAAGAAAATAAAGTAATAGGGCACTAATTCTTAATAAGAGAATTATCTTCCCCTTTAGGCAACAGTCTAATGATTCCTGTATTAATTGATTGACCCAACGATCCCAACTGAAATGCCTCATCGTAAACCTCAAGGAGATCCTCACAAACCCAATTAATTTTCTTTTTGTAGAACTCAATGGGAAACCCATCAACACCAGGAACTTTATCATTGCTGATAGCCTGAATGGCTCTGCAAATTTCATCTTTGGAGACTGGTTTACCCAGGTCAGCATACTGCTGGATAGAAAACTTTTTGGGTAAAATTTTCATACATAACTTTCTATTTGCTTATCTTTTTTGAGTATTCTAGGATGAAAATAAACCTTTATAATATTGATATATTATAGTTTTAATCATTTCAGGGTCACAAATCAGCTCATCTCCATTCCTAAGGCAGTTGATATTAAAGTTTTGTTAATTTTATATTATTTAATTAATATAAAAACAACATTCAATGATATTATTTATTTTCATATTTATAAAAACAATTAAAATACTATTAGTTTTATATTTTGTTTATGTTGTTGTTAGTATAATCCAACCACACTTGGATAAACATGGTGATGTGAGTGAATTGTTTTCACTATATTTTCATTACACTTTATAAATATAACAACTAACGACCATGCACGTTTGAGGTGGACTACAAACCTCTCAAGATGTGACTATATTATTTTACCAAGATATTTCAATAAATTACTTAGATTAATATTTAAATTTATATTTATATTTTAAAATTTTACATTATAAAAATAATTTAATTTATTATAAACATTTTTATTTGATTATTAATATTTTGATAAAGTTTTTAAAATAAATACAATAAAGTTTAATATATTAGTAAATATTAAAATTGGGAAGTTAGTAAGTTTCACTTTTTCTTGTTTTAAACTTTTAGAGAAGAGTAAGGAACAAGTGCAAGTAAGTAATCAGCATAAGTAAGAAGTAAATATAAGCAAAGAGGGGGCATCAATTTTATTTGATGTAAATCTTTGAGAAATTTCAAAAATTTAAGAATTATTGAAAGGAAAATCTAGATACCATGGAATGAAATTTGTTTTGAAAACCCTAATTGGAAGTATGAATGCCTTAGTTGGGAACAATAGGAAGAACGAGATGATTGAGCATGACCCAATGGTTCTTAAAAGTAGAGGTTTAATGTGTAAGTTCCACATATAGTAGCCAAGTATTTTAGAAATTCAAAATTGGATTAAGTAGAAGTGAGAATTGAGTTCAAATTAATCCATAACTTTTTTAATAAAAACATTTTTCTCATCATCTTATCATCATTTTGCTCATTGTCCATTCTTTGATGTATTCATATTTTCTTCTTCTTCTCTCTACAATTTCATTTTTTGATGTCTTATGCTTCTCAAATTGAATGAGAATTATTTGAAAACATCCCCCATCACATTGTATATATTACAATATGTGTTCTCTAGATAGTTTAAATTCATGTGCCCTTTTGATTTATAGTCTAAGCATCATATTGTAAAAGCACTGGAGTCCAATGCTTCTATTGTGGGGATGTCTGATGTGTACATATTTAGGACTTAGGATATACCATAGGTGTTTAGTATTTTATTTATCCTAAGCTATCAATGTTTCCTTAGCGTCCAACTTGAAGTTTTCACAAAGCTCATGTTGGATTAGGTTTTTGGCTTTTGTTAGTCAGTTAGAATCTAGATTTATTAGCTAGTTGATAAGTTTATCTCTATCTAGTTGTTAGATGTTATTTAGCACCAGGTAGTTCTTGTCTACTATCCATATATAGTAACAACATTGAATGCATATTTGGTTGTTGTAACAACTTTCATTTTTTTATGCTTATTTAAGCATCCTCAATAATGTAAATCATATCCTTTCCTATGTCTATTGGCAATGATTTCAAACAAAAGCTCCATTGACTCTTTACCTCTGATGGAAATGTTAGACAACTCCTTGGACTCTCTACCTAAAATAGTAGCTCCTTTGACTCTTTGCCTCAAATAACAATTTTAGATGATAGCTCCTTTGACTCTTCACCTCAAATGACACTAGTAGCTCCTCTAACTATTCTTCTAATGATGACTTTTTTGTTCATTTGACTATAACTTCTTTGAATGGTAGTTACCCTTTTATGCATTTAACTAGTACATGGGTCATTCAACAATTCAATCATCTTCTTCGACATGTATAATACTTCCTCCATTCTATATGGTTTTTTAGCAATCTGTGTCTTAATGTACATACATCTCTATCCTTTCTCCACTTCCTTCATAAAAAAAGTATTATCTACAACTCAATCATCCTTAGGTTTAGTAATGTCTCTTCAATAATGTCATTATTTCATGGCTTTCTTCTACACTTTTTTCAACATTTTTAATCTCTCTCGTGTCTTCTTTTTTCTCTCCTCTAGCTTGAGTGATTGCTTTATGCTTATACCTCTCGACTTGGCTCTAATTCTAATTTTTCAAAATTAGTTGTTACCTATGCAGAGTAAAACACATCCACATAATTTTGCAATAACAACATAAAATGAGCTTGAAATTAACAATATTGGAAGATGAAATAGATAAACAATAGATTATATTACAGGTAGAAGGAACACATTACAAAATCATAGGCCTCTTTGAGGGTACAAACTCATTAGAAGGAAAGCTTTGAGTACAGGTAGAAGGAATACTTTCATCTATGCCCCCTTGCCTTTTTAAAGACTCTTTGTAACCCTAACTATAACACTCAAGGTTTGACTTCACATGCAAGTGGTAACCTGAGCTAGAATATTCTACCAAACAAATAGGTACATTTTTTATAATAGTTACATTAAATGGCTCCACTTGTATAGTCACCTCAAGTGCCACATACACATTACAAACATTATAAAATATAATTAGAATGACATCCTCACATTAGAAATGGGGCCATTACATAGTAATGTTAGGATGGGGTCCTAACATTCCCTCCCCCTTCAAAAAATTTTATCGTCAAAGCTAGATATGAGGAAACTACTATTGTAGTTGCTAGAGAGGCTTGCATGTGACATCTTCTACATATAAACCCTACCATTGGACCAAGACTTCAATGATGGTGTGGGTATGAAGAGTGTAGTACAATTAACCTCTTCTTCTTGTGTGAATATTTCACCTCAAAATTATTAGTGTAGAGTTGAACTGAGATAAGAAATTTAGTGCCAAAGATAATTCTAACTATGATCACATAGATAATTGATAAAAGCAACACTAATATCATATATCCAATAATAGAAGCATTCATGAACTGAAACATTGAAACATAAAGAACAATAATTATAGGAATTCAAAATGATAAATATTACTATCATGGGTCACTTTGAGGGGGCAACCTCCTTACAAAATATGCAAATTCTTCTCTAGCATGTGAGGGTTATATCCTTCCTATTTTATAACATTTTACTAGAATATTTCCTGCTATATTATACCAATATTCTATGACATCCTGCTACGATAGTATTATATGAAATTATTCTTGACTTACCCAATTTATGATAGTTACATTCATAATACCAATAGTTACACTGATAATTCTATGAAAATAAAGAGATTCTATGATAAAGCAGTTATATAAATGATGTTATGACAAACACTCTCCTAACTTAACATGTGACCCACTTATAACTAGATACATTGTCCACTTATATACAATAACATATGCCCTTATGTGTTACAAGTGTTGGGTATGTAACATGCCATACTCATTAAAGAAGCTTTGTTCTCAAAGATGAAAAGTGAGAAACTACTGTTGAAAGTATTGCAATAGCTCACATGTAGCATCTTCTAGTGGTGACCCTTGCCACTATACCAACATTTCAGTAATATCTCATGAGAGGAGACGTTGGGTTCAACAATTCAAAATGGCTATAGGCTACAATAGAATGGATTCCTATTTATATAGTTCAAGAAGGATGGTTTACACTTGAGTATGTGTGCCTAACACTTTCTTCAAGTAAGATACATAAAAATTAGATGAATCTTGGATGTTGTTGGTAGTTCCAACTTGTAAGAAACCTCCCCTATTTGTCGTAGTATCTTGTAGGGCCCATAGAAATTAGGTCTCAGGTTATGTCAACCCTTTTGTTTGAGCGATATTTTCTTATATGGTTGAAGATAAAGAAAGACCATGTCACCCTCAGTAAATTCCCTCTCAGTTTTGTATTTTTTTTATTCTTGTTCCATATGGTTCTAATTAGTAATCAAATTCTATTTGGGGGCTACTAAGACTTCCTACCTACGACTAAGAATTGTGTCCATAATATTTGTAGCAAAATTACTAAACACTTAAAATGTATGAAATCACACGAAGACACAAAGATATTGCCAAAAATGAAATATTTTTGTATTGATGTTTGATACAGATTTACAAGCTTTGAATTACCCCAAGTATCTTGGGAGCAATGTTACAATATGTGTCTCAGTATGATACAAATGTCTTCTTGAGGTGGGTCTTCTAGGTTCTCAGCAATGCACAATGTTCCTCTACTCTTCAGCTACAACTTCAAATATGAGTGGGATTTGGTATCCAACATGGGCCACTCCAGCTTCAGCAACCTTCTCAATGTATATGTAACCTACACACATTCAAACCAACAAAGATTCAATAGCACCTATATATGAAGAAGCAAGAGCAATGCTACACATACAAACCTTGAGCTAGTAATCATAGAATGCAAATCATAACATCATATAATAATATAAAATCCTTGCTAAACACAAAATTACCGATCTCTGTTGTCGTACTTTCGGATCTACAAAATCTTGGGTGCATGGTGGTGAACTCAAAACTGCGGACGTGCGGTTGTGAAACCGCGGATGCGTGGTTCTGATTGTGAAATCATAGACGAATGATTTTAGACTAAAACATAGACTGCTTTGGGAAACAAGCCTCTAAGATCTGGTAAGGGCTATGATCACGATATTCTCGAGGGTCATGGTCAATTTATATAGTCTGGCGATGTCTTAACTTAGCTCCTTTGGTTTTGTGGGGTAAGGGTACCTTTATAGGCCCCTTAGAATTTTGGAAGGAAGTGGAAGATGGTAAGTCTGGATTGCCAAGTGGCAATTCTAGGCTATCAGGTGGAAGGGACAATTATAGTAAGTCACTCAGTGTGCCTCACTTAACTAGGGTGATGTGGCTGCAAGTGGAGTGGGATGTGGGATCTTGTCCTATGTGAAGGGACAAGGGAGACAAGGTGGATGTGATGTGGCATGGGTGTTGGGAATCTACCCCATGTGAAGGGACAAAGGGGACAAGAGTGGGTGAGATGTGGCAAGGATGTTGGATGGAGTGTCTAGGACACATGTCCAGTGGGTAGGCAGGGTATCCTAGGGTGGTTTTTCTAGATTTAATAAATTTGGAAAATAGGATAATGTGCAGGATTTTATATCCCTAAGTTGAGACTTAGGTACATGATTTATTATGTAGTATTTTGAGGTGGGATGGCATATGTGGTTTTGTGGGTGCTGAATTTTGGTGTCTATAATTACCCCTTTTTGTACTGCATTGTGTGCAACACGATGCAGTGCAAAAACCAATGACACTTGATTTTATTTGAATGGATAAATGGACTCATTTTTTCTCGGCACAAAGAATGAATGACTTAAAAATTTACTTTTGGCTTACCCCCTCAATTGGTGAATGAGTAAAGAATGAAACTCATAAGCCAATTGACTAAAGGTAGATGATGAAATGTCTTTTAGTTGGATGATGTGGATGAAATGCAATGTATGATATGTTGATCAACTTGATACCCCAAGTTTGGGATTGGTTGTGTTGTTGCAAATTTGCCTTTGGTTCATTGTTGAGCAATGTGTTGTGGTGAAATCATTAACCACGTGTGTGAGCTCGTGAGTCTTGATACTGTTAGTCACTCTTGTGTGTCAGAGCCAACTCACTTAGACTTTGATGCTCTTGGTTTTTTATTACACCAAATTTGAATTGATTTGTTTCTACTTTTGACCTAATGGAGAAGGTTTAAAGATAACCTTGTGCAAATTTGATGATGTGTCCTTATGGTGATGTACCCATCCGATCAAATAGCATGGATTGCTAGTCGCTAAAACCGCTAGGTGTATAGGGTAACTCACTATTTACAAGGCTCACTATGTGTTTTATGATGATGAATTATTTTGTGTTTGTGGATGTTGTTTGTTGTTTTTTTTGGGAACCGTGGATGCATGGTTGTGTTTTGCTGGAACCGCGGGTTCATATTTCCATATGCTAACTGCGGGTCTGTAGTTTTATGCGCTCTCCAAAATGTAGGTGCACGTTTTCTACCGCAAACCATAGATGCATGATTTTCATCGTGAATAGCAGTTATAAATAGGTATGTGTCACTTTCATTCCTTATTATTTGTTAGATGGATTTGCTTGATTTTATCTAGTCCATTTGAGATGGAGGTTGGTGAGGGGAGTGGAGGTGGTAGTGATGCGGGTGCGGGTGTTGGTGGAGGTGGAGGTTCAGCTGGAGCAAAATCCGGCATGCGCTATGCATAGGTAGGTAGGTGTTCGAAGCCCTTAGTGTAGGTTTATTGCTTTGTTTTTGTTTGTTTTTCTTGTGTTTTTATTTATTGTTTTGTTTGTTTTTGTGTTTTTCTTTTTTTTTTGAAATCACTAAGTGGGGTGGTAATTTTTTTTTCTGAAACATTTGATGTTTGTGTGTTTTTTTTGTGGATGTATGTTTGTTTTGTGTCTTTTTTTCTTTTACTACCATGCTAGGGGTAGGTTGAGGGTTTTTGTTTTTTAAACATTTTAATTTTTGTGTGTGCTTTGTGTAATGTAAGCTAGAATGCATTTTTTTTTTACTACCATGCTAGGGGTAGGTTGAAACTTTTTTTTTTTGCACTGATGTTATTGTTGTTGCTTTTGGCTACAGGTGAAGCTTCTTGATGCTCACCATAGATGGCCTCGCATTATCTCCAAAGTGTGAAAGGCTCTCACTGATGATGATTGGACATTTCTAGAGGCAGTTGATTTGGATGGGTGTGGATGTTTGGGCACTATTAGGGCAGACAAGGCACTTCTTTTTACTTTGGTCGAGAGATGGGATCTCGACCATGGTTCTTTCTAGATTAGTACAGGGGAGCTCACTATAACTCTAGAGGATATTTATCATATCTTTCGAGTTCCTATTGAGGGTCCATTAGCCAATGTGGGCACGATAAGGAGGAGGTCCTCCGTCCTATCTTCAGTGAGCTATGGGATGTAGACTGCAACAAGGGCAACATTGTTTACCTTGACTTTTTCAAGGCAGAGATATTGTGTGCAGTTTCGACATTCATGATGTATATATTGAGCAACATTTTATTACCCAATAGCATGGGATCAAGGATCCCATGGAACCAGGTTCCTATTGTACTTGGTCAGATGGTAGATCCACAGATATTGGCATGGGAGATCACTCTTCTATGTCAGGTTTATAGTGAATTATATGAGGTGAATAGGCAGGGGAAAAAGAGGTTTAGTTGTAGTCTAGTGCTTCAAATTTGGTTGTGGGAGTATATCATTGTGGGCCACCTTGTTGGACATCCTTGTACTTGTGGTCCTACTAAACCTCAATCGTACCGATGGCTTCTTAATGAAGAGTCCTCTCCTACATGCCCTTGGGTTGAGGCTACTACTTACAGGGATAGCCTGAGTGAGCTGACTAGAGACTTTATGTGTTGGCACCCATGGAGGGGCGTGGATTTGGAGATAGACATTGTGGAGCTTCGTTGAGTCCAACGAGGGTGGTGGGTAGTGGACAACCATACTCAAGAGATGGATTTCATCTAGTTTTCTCGAGTACAGAGGTAGTTTGGGCTAATGTAGGATGTTCCTGGTGATCCAGTTACCTACAGGTGGTGGGGGGATGAGCTAGGTCTATCCTTAGCTCCCAAATTTTAGATCGTGGATGACACCTTCGATGATTCAGGTCTTCAAGTACTTGATCTAGATGATGTTGGTACTTTTATATATTTTAATGTTTGGTTCATAGTGTAGCCTCCTTAGAGACTGAGCCAAATTATTTATGATGAGGGTAGTGGGGATGAGCCAGATGCAGGTGATCAAGATCCTAAGTGAATGAAGTACCACTGGGGTAGTGATGTTGGAACGTAGCTTGTTGTAGAGGTATAACAACCTGAGGTAGACATGGAGCTAGAGGTTATGGAGGAGGGTGATGGTGACCATGGCGATGGTGATGAGGGTGAGCAGTGGGCTACTGAAAGAGAAGAGGATGTTCCTCCTCACTATACAAAGGAGCAGTGGGACCTTATTATAGGGTGAGAAGGTCAGTCTGGATTTGGAGGTGACTCTCCTGAAGGGTGAGTTCTCTTGGTACCAAGGCGAGGTGGCTTGACTCTAGAGTGAGGTGGACAATCTTCATGATAGACTAAGTGTGAATGATGTCACCACCCGAGACACAAATATTACGAGGCTACAGGGTGAGTTGGCTAGGGTGCAACATGTGTCTGCTAGGGATGATTCTGCTACCACCATTTCCTCTCTTAGGGTAGAGGTCTCTCAGCGAGTGGCTCGCCAGGGCACAGATTTAGGGACTATCCATAGGCAGGTGGTGTACATCGAGATGCTTGAGAACACTTTGCATGAGTGCTAGATACCTATGTCTGTTTCTCCTTCTTCATCAATTTTGGGTTCTAGCAGGTGGACCGATACTAGCCACAGGACTCATCGGACGTCTAGTTCTCATGGTGCTTCATCAGTATAGGGTCCTCGTAGGGATCCTAGTGGTGCTAGCTAGTAGTGCCTTATCACTTATTTTTGTATTTTATCTTTTATTTATGAGCCTTAGTGCTCTGATGTATACAACCTACGGGTATTTTGTACTATGAGACTTACTTTTGTATATATATATATATATATATATATATATATATATATATATACATGGCATTTCATATTTTGTTTTATGTGTGTTTTATTTTTATTTTTTCTAAAAGCAAAAAATCCCTTTCAGGGCCACCTTGGTTTGAGAGACCACGAACAGGAGGTTCCACACCGTCAAAGTCACCCGAGAGTTGTACCCGACCCTTCCCGTACCAAAATTATCAATTGGATTTTAGATACCCAATTCAGATTTTTGGTAGGGTGGAGATTTGAGCCTAGGACCTCCCTTGGAGGATTGCCCTCTCCTCTCCAACTCACCTACAACACCTGGGTTTTTATGTGTGTTTTATTGATGGATGCATGATTGAGTTTAATATACTTAATGATTTTATTTCTCTTGATAATTGTAGACTTAGCTTGATCATCGTTGTTTCGTTTCCTTAATTAGGGGTATGGATGTATGGTATTTATGGATTATAATTTGGAATTATGCAACAGATTTGGTGTAGGATATATTGTGTGAAATATTTTGCAAAGACTCAGTTAATTTAGTGATGCAAACAAATTATTTTGATAATATTTTAGATCTTCATGATGCTAAGGTTGTCCTAGTGTTTTCAAATCTCTTCAAGGACCAATTGTGTGTGCAATGAAGTTCATTTTTCATCATGAGCTAGGTTGAACTAATCAATTGTAGCTTATACCAATAAGTTAGCTCATCCATGAGTTGTCCTTGATCTATACAAAAGAAGGTCGCTAATGTGTCATATTGATTCCACCTGTAGTGATACCTCATTGCCAAGTTGGCTTGATGCCACTGACCTTGTAATGAGGATCACCCCATGGTTTTTAAGATACTAAAAGTTTCGAGGATTCAATCTCATTTCCTTTTTTATTATTTTGGATCTTTGGGGGATGGCTCATTTTGATAAAGAGCCTGGGATTTATTTCTTTGTTTTTGCTCATTTTAGGGAGGAGCAAAGGGGATTTTTCTTTTTTTTGAAATTTACCATTTTGGGAAGGGCAATTGGGGAAACTTATTGCTTTGAGACACTTTTTGAGGTACTTGCTCTTTTTGAAATAGCAAGGGATTTTTTTTTTGGGGATACTCGCTCAATTTGATGAAGAGCGAGGGATTTTTTTTTAGGGTGAAGGAGGAGCTTGTCCTTTTGCCAACTTGTAGTACTCTAGACCATGAATATAATTAGATGAGCAGGGGAAACCAATCACTTATGGCAATATCAACTTTTGACTCCATTTTTCCCCATGTTCACAATATTTTTATGTGTTTTGATGTGTATGATCCAAGAGGAAACTAGATTAACCAAGAATAACCTGTTGCATCTAAAGACTATTCAATTTTCAATGGAGGTTGCTTGAGACACTAGATGTGGCTGAGTGATTGAAAATTGTAGATTTTGTTGTAGGAAGCAATGTATTATTGTGATAAGTGCTTATGGTAGTGGTTGATGTGGGGTGCCCCTGATTAAGGCAAGTAAACTTTGATGTACTAGGCATTGCCATATTTTACCACATGATTTAATGTAAATGAATGGTATGAACAAAAATGCCTATATGATATGCATAAAATGAAATATTTTTGATGATTTTTTTTAGCCATGTATATATACACATATTTATAAGTCACATTATGTATAAAATGCCTTTAGGTGCATTATGTTCAATGGCTCTAGTTCCAATTCTCCTTCCAAGTTGACAGGTCTATACGTGCGCGGACCCAACTTTTATTTTATAATGTATGGACCTAACCAATTAGCCACAAATTTATCTCTCAAGTGTGGTAATGCATTGGTATTTTGTTGGTTCTCTTTAAGCACATGATTTCCTACTTGGAATTTGTGAGAATGGACTTTTGTGTTGTAATCACATTTGATGTGTTCTTGGTATACTCGCAGATGTTCCAAGGTGTTTATGCATATTTCATCAATGAGTGTTAATTTGTCAAGACATGCTTGTCTAGTTGTGTCATCGTCCATGAATTCCTTTAATGTGACTCGCAATGAGGGAATCTCAAGCTCAAGAGGTATTATTGCTTCAGCACCATAGACTAGTGAAAAAGGTGTTGCTCTCATTGGTGTTCGGATGATTGTTCGACAAGCCCATAGTGCCAAGGGTAATTGAGTGTGCCAATATCTATGATTTTCTTTGATGAGCTTCTTGATAATATCTATCACTATATTGCTTGTTGCTTCAGCTTGTCCATTTGCTTGTGTGTAGTAAAGTGTCGAGAAACTATGTTGAATGTTGTATATATTGCATAAGGCTCGAACATACTTATTCTTAAATGACTTATCATTATCAAAGATGATCTTAGAAGGTATCCCAAAATAATAGATAATATGTTGAAGTATAAACTCCGCTACTCGAGGTCCAGTCGTAGTGGTCTATGGAATTTCTTTGACCCATTTAGTGAAGTATTTCATGGAAGTTATGATGAATTTATGTTGTCCTAATGAGGTAGGGGAACTTTTTCCAATCAAATCAAGGCCCCATTGTGAAAATTGCAAAAGGCTTTGAATAGGCTATAAATATTGCGATGGTACATGAGTTAAATTGGCGTGATGTTGGCATTTTTGACATTTCTTGACATATTGACAACAATCACTTTCCATGGTGGGCCAATAATATCCCATGCACAAAATGCACTTTGCAATGGCCATTCCACTAAAATTACCACCACAAGTACCATCATGGGCTTCCATAATAGCTCGTTGTGCCTCAACGGGATCTAGACATCATAATAAGATTCCATCATAACCACATCTATACAACACATCCCCCAAGAGAGTAAAACGAGCTACTTTTTTTTTGAACGTTCTTTTTGCAGTCCTCGTCATTTCTATTGGGAGGGTCCCAGACTTGAGAAAGTATTTGATCTCATCAAGGTAATAATTGTATGGTTTGGTGTGGATAAAACAAACACTCTTCTCACCCTTAGATTTTACTCTTTTGATTGCTGGCTTGGACACAATTGTTATGATTAGCGGTTGGACTTCTCCATGTTCATTCTTAGGGATCAAGGATCCCAAAGAGGCCATTCCATCCACAAATATATTGGTTGAACGAGGCAACTTACTTCTTTCATACTAGTAAAATTTCTCTAGCAACTTCATTGCTACTTCATGATATTGTTTCAGGATTGGTTCCTTGCATTGTAATTCTCCTTTTACTTGGTAAACAATAAATTGAGAATCACCAAATATGCTTAGTCATTTTATTCCCATAGCTATAGTTGATTGAAGCCCCAAAATTAGAGCTTCGTACTCTATATTATTATTTGAGCATGTGAAGTCAAGTTTGAATGATAAAGGAATTGGGATTCCTTCGGGTGTGTAAAACACAACTCCAGCACCTTGTCCTCTTTCATACTTTGATCCATCAAAGAACATTGTCATGTTAGCTTCGTCCTTAGGAGGGACTAACTCTTCTTGTTCAGTGATGAAAAATACCAAATCATATGGAAGCTCAATTATAAGTGGCTTGTCATTAGGCAATGGATCTTCAACAAGTTGATCGGTTATCACCTGACCCTTAATGGATTTTTTACTAATGAACTCGAGGTTGAATTTTGTTAAAAGAATTATTCATTTTTGCAGTAGGGGTATTTTTTTATGTGCGAGTCATCATGTATCGTAGAGGGTTTTCTCTAGCTATGACATAAGTAGTGTTACTTAGCATGTAATGTCTGAGTTTCTTAGTGATGAAAACCACTGCTAAGCATAAATTTTCAATGTAAGAATATCTTGTTTTATAACTTACCAATGTTTGACTAATATAGTAAATGGCTTGCTCCTTGTGATATTTATTTTTCTGAGCAAGCATTGTCCCTAGTGCAAAATATGTTGCAGAGATGTAGAGGTGAAAACGGACTCCTGAACAAGGTGGCGTAAGAACTGGAAGTGAAGCCAAATACTTATTTATGTTATCAAATACCTCTTGACATTCAAGTATCCAAGAGAACATCACCCCCTTTTGTAGCAAGTGATTAAAACAACCTGTATTTATCTAATAGTTGTGCAATGAATCGTTGGATAGATTGAATCTTTCCTTGCAAACTACGCAACTCTCTCAAGTTTGTTGGAGGCATCTCTATTATGACCTTGACATTTTTGGGATCCACTTCAATGCCTCACTTGGAGATAATGAATCCTAGAAGTTTTCCAGATGTAACACTGTTAGTCAAAAAGTGACTAACTACAAAAAAATAGCTGATGCACCTTTTTGCATATTTTCCAAGAAGACCGAAGTGGCCCATATGCTAAAGATCAAAGAAAAAGCAAAATACCGCAAGGAGGAAAAAGTGTCGCGATATCGCGACATGTTGCATTTTCACGAGCAAAAGCAAAGAGAAAGAGCAAGGAGGAAAAAGTGTCGCGATATCGCGACATGTTGCATTTTCATGGTCTAAAAGCAAAGAGAAAGAGCAAGGAGGAAAAAGTGTCGCGATATCGCGACATGTTGCATTTTTCGCGGCTAAGAGCAACAAAAGGGAGCAAGGAGGAAAAAGTGTCGCGATATCGCGACATGTTGCATTTTCACGGCTAAGAGCAACAAAAGGAGCAAGGAGGCAAAAGTGTCACGATATCGCGACATGTTGCATTTTCACGGCTAAGAGCAACAAAAGAGAACAAAGAGGCAAAAGTGTCGCGATATCGCGACATGTTGCATTTTCAGCAAAAGCAAAGAGAAAGAGCAAGGAAGAGACGAATGTCACGATTTCACGACATGTCTCATTTTCACTGAAGCGGTAGAAGAGCAAAGTAAGAGACGAATGTCACGATTTCATGACATGTCTCATTTTCTGGAAGCGGCAGAAGAGCAAAGCAAGAGACAAATGAACAATTTCGTGACATGTCTCATTTTCATGGAGGAAAAAGAGCAAAGTAAGAGACGAATGTCATGATTTCATGACATGTCTCATTTTAGTGAGAAGAGCAAAGCAAGAGACGGACGTCATGATTTCTGTACATGTCTCATTTTCAATGGGAGGACAAAAGAGCAAAGTAAGAGACGAATGTCACGATTTCATGACATGTCTCATTTTCATGGCTGGAAGCGAAGAGCAAAACAAGAGACGAATGTCATGATTTCGTGACATGTCTCATTTTCATGGTTGGAGGCGGCAAAAGAGCAAAGCAAGGAAAGAATGTCATGATTTCATGACACGCCAGCTGTAAAGGAATAAAATGTATTTTTGGCAATCAAAGGCATGCACTGACACCAAGAAGTGATTTCTGACATGATTATCAGAAATCTAGGATAGAGCAGGCTTGCCAGATGATTGAAAATGTGACAGGCTCGTCTAGAATCTAATCTGCAGAGAAGATATCTAATTCATAGAAGACTGGTTGTGTATTATTAGAAACTATAGATGATTGCTTGTAAAATAGTAAGATGTACTTAGAAAAAGATACTCTTTTAGGGTATATATAGGGGTGAGCGACTCCAGAAAAAGGGTCGGCTCTTGGACGTTTACAAGACTGAATGCATGTACTTCGAATACAAGCAATAAAATCACATCTCCCATTGGCTTCTGGTTCATATCGTGCAAGTGTATGTATTAATGTTCTTTATTTCTGCTTACAATATTGAATTGTAAATTGAGTTTGTTCTTATATCTGAACTTTCGCAATACATAAATCATATTGCTTGGAATGAGAATCTAATATATACGCATGTTAAACGAAATATTAGAAATCATATCTGAAATTATATAATTTTTGCATGGAAATGTGTTTAAATGCTTTGGATAGAAGTAAGTAAATCTGTCTTCGTTGTTGTCTAATCTGCACCATATATTAGATCTAGCTTCGGCTATATTTCCCTCTCTTTCAGTATTACTTCCTTCCCATTTTCCCATAAAAAACTTCAAGGAACCAGCCTTCTCTGGAGATCAAGCGAAAAGTCTCAAACCTTCTCGTCTTTTCAATGTTGACAAAATCTAAGGCGCAACTAAACAACCCAAGGCAGATTTTGTTCCAACAGTTTTTGGCACGCACGGTGGGACCCTAAATCCCACATTATTTTTACAAGGTTTGGTGTTTTGCCTCTGATCTTTAGAATCAAAAACCCAATCACCTGGCGACTCCGTCCGAAGGTATAGACCCAGAAAATACCTTATCTTTTTAGACCTGGTTAAAGCTAGTATATGTTTATATGATAACCAGATCCAAATCAAAAAACTCAGAAGAGCCCATTGAGTTCTTCGAGTTACATCTTGGTAGCTTAAGAGTGAATCCAGTTTTATCCGCAAGATCAAATCCACCTGCTACCAATAATAGCGCCATTATACCCTCTGTTTTGCCATATTCTATCATTGGTTCATCTCCAGCTGTTACTACAACCCCAATAGTTCAGACGAATATAGCAATTACAATGGCCGCTCCTCCACCACCATCTTATCTTATATGGAACCACACTGGTCCACTAAATTTAGCAGCCCAGAATCAAATTCTTGGCGTAGCATTGAAGGCATTGCCTTCATATGATGGAACAGGAAAAACAACATATGAACATTGCTTAGATGTAGCAGCAATGGCTGCAACCTATAACATCACACAGGAGGATGTGATGATCAGATTGCTAGTTATCTCTCTGAAGGGTAAAATGCTCTATTGGTATCGTGCACTCCCTCCTCAATCAATTACCACCAGGCGGAGCTCGTTGGAAAGTTGGTGGATGAATTCAATCAGCATGCAGATCCATTTTCCTTATTGAACCAGTTCACGATCATAAGGAAACATCCTCAAGAAGAAATTGTAGACTTCAATATCCATTTCAGTCGGACCTGGGAAAGGGTTCCTCAAGGATTGAAACCAACAGAAGAGCAAGCAATATATTACTATCTGAGATCCTTTGATTCAGATATTAGTATGATAATACGACAATCAAGAATATTCACATTCCCTACCATTTATCAACAAGCTTATATAGCAGAGAGAGATCTCATAGCCACTGGAAGGTATCCACCCAAAGCAATAATGCCCATTTTTCTTGATATTCCCTAGGCTACTCATGTTGCTTCTCCTAGCTCTACTGAATCGAAGTTCACAGATCTTCCAAGATGGAATGGATCACCCTCTGTACCTACAATACCAATGCCTCAAATTCCTTTGGCATTGCCTCCTATTTTCGCTATACCTGCATTACCTGCGCCACCTCCTCAGCAAGTCCTCGATAATCAACTTACTCTTATCCTGGACACCATGAAAAATCTAGCAAATGATATAACATCAATTAAAAAGAGAGAGGTTGAAAGGAATTTTTTGCCAAGGAGGTTCCCTCAGGTAACAAGAGATGCAACACAATCAAGCAATAGGGGACAAGAGAGACCGAGCACGGTATATACAAATGAGACAGTGGAGGCCGAGGAGCCTCCCACTGATTTTAACTTTTGGTGTACTACATGTAACGATCCACATGGGGAAAGTTCATGTATGATACACCAGCATTATGTACAAAGTATAGCAGTTGAAAAGAGTAAAGAAAAAATGAAAGGCCATGTAAATATAATTAGAGAGAAGGACCACAACTTCATGATGCCTACAGTAGAACAGGTTTCAGTTTTGACAAGATCAGGTAAGAAACCACTGCAAGTAGACCCTAAAGAGCTTCAACCATTGAATGTTTCCCCTGCTCCCAAGGAAGTTCCCAAAGAAACTCCTAAGGGAAGTCTCCCTCAGAAAGAAAATATCAGTTTCCAGCCAAAATTCAAGGGCAAGAAACACACAAAGACTTTATTCCTCGGGGGGAAATGAAACCCAAGAACAGACTAGGGAAAGGTTGAGATTCCCCTCGCTGACAAAAAGGCAAAGAACTGAAGCTACCCAGGGATACAAAAATAAATATGAAACTTTTGCCAAAGAAAGAGAAAGAATAGTTGATTCACCTACATTCAGTATAGTAGAGGAAATGAAAAAGACTCCTTCTAAGGCAAGTATGTATGATGCTCTTCAAATCCCAAGTCAAATCGATCTCCTACAGGAATCCCTAAGAACAATGAAAAATGGAGGTGGGACTGCATCATCTTCAAAAATGGTTCTAACGAACTTGACGTCCGCCACTGGTAAGAACAGGCCACCACCCTTTTATTTGTCCCTTCAAATGGAAGGATGGGTTGTCCACAACTGCATGATAGATTCAAGCACTTGCTACCACTGTGATACCCAAAGCAGTATGTGATATTATGGGAATGGAGTACACTAGGAGCAGCGTAGGCGTCCTACAGTTAGATGGTACTCCAGTAAAAACTGTAGGAGTGATAAAGGATATTCCCATACGGCTGCATAAAATGCCTCAGATGACAATCATACAAGAGGTAGTAGTCATAGACTTGGAGCCCTATTTTGGTATGTGTCTATCCAGAGAGTTCACAACAAATATAGGAGGATACTTATCCTTAGATTATTCTCATTTGGAGATACCTTTCAAAGGTAGAAGGGTCAAGATTTTTAATGAGAAACCATCTACGTTTCATGTAGAAAATATTGGTGAAAGCGACCGTGTAAATATGATGACTGAAGAAACAATAGAAGAAGATCTAATGGAAGAAACATTAGAAGAGCTCCAAGCTGAGGATGAGTTTTCTCTACAGAATTTTAATGCCATGATAGAAACAGAAATAGGAAACTATTCTATTGAGAAACCAAAAAGAAAATTGATACCCTCCCTAGAAAAGGATGGTTCTGTGAATCAATTGTGGAAGCTTTTCTTTGATGGGGCTAGGTGCAAGAATGGAGCTGGTGCCGGAATAGTTTTGATTTCTCCCACCGGAGAGGAAAAGGTTTTCTCTTACAGGTTGACTTGGAGTTGCTCCAATAACGCAGCAGAATATGAGGCCCTGTGCTTAGGGTTAAGAAGGGCTGAGAAATTGGGAATCAAACAGTTACTCATCTATGGAGATTCAGAACTTATTGTGAATCAAGTCACCAAAAAATGTATAAGTAAACAACATTATTTGAAGGCTTACAAGAACAAAGTGTGGGATCTCTTAGAGGCCTTTGAGGCCCTAAATATAAAGTTTATCCCTAGAGAACAGAATACCCATGCAGATTTGTTAGCTTCAGTGGGAGCTAATTTTTGTCCTGTAAGTAATGTTATTCAGAAGTCTAAAACTGTTAGACTTATATACAAGCCTTCAGTGCCTGATAAAAATATTTTCTGGCAAGTTTTTGAAAATGATGAACAGATACTGGATTTCTTAATCCATGAAATGAATTGCTCAACCAACCGGGATCTGCAGGATGAAGAGGAAGAGGACATTATTCAGTTAAAAAACAATCATATTCCTAAGGGTCTCATCACCCTTGAAAGCCTGTTTGATAACAATGATAGAGCGGTTGGCCAAAAAATCAAGGTCGATAAACGAAGATACAAAGATGTAGAGTTGGAGCCAGGAAAAATGATTAAGGTTGGAATCGGTTGTACAGAAGAGGAAGTGAACCAGATCAGAGAATTGTGTAAAAAATTCCCTGACATCATAGCTTGGGTGTATAGTGATCTAAAAGTGTACAATAAAGATGTTATTCAACATACCATAGAATCAGAAGAAGGAGCTAAGCCTTTTAGGCAAAAGCAAAGACCAGTGAATCCGAAGATAGAATCTTTGATGAAACAAGAACTGCTAAAACTCCTTCAAGCTAAAATAGTATACCCCTGTTAAACACTCCACCTGGGTGGCAAACTTGGTACCAATCAGGAAGAAAAATGGAGATATCAGATTGTGTGTAGATTTCAAAAATCTGAACAGAGCATCACTCAAATATCATTACCCGCTACCTCAGATTGACCAAATTCTACACACAGTTGCAGGAGCAATGCAGCTCTTACAGTTAGAAGAACAAAGAGAGCAATCATACAATCACAATCAGAAGCATATGGCAGATATTGAAGGATGGTTCAACAAAAAGACAACTGCCAAAAAATTTAGAGTGGGAGACTTGGTTTTGAAATGGAATGTAAAGAAAGCTAAGCCAGGTAACCATGATAAATTCGATGCTTTCTAGGAGGGACCATTTGAAATTGTTTCAGAGAAACAGTTCAATGCTTTCGAGTTGAAAGATCAAGATGGATTGGTTCTTCCCATCACGGTGAATGCATTTCACCTAAAGTTATATTTCTATTGAGAAAGCGAGAAAAGGAATTATATGTACAGTATAATATAAGTATATTCAGACAATATTTGTAAATATTACCATTTTTTGGCCTAAACAAAAAATTTCGATCATGACCAATCAGAAGTCGACATTTTTTTTGAATAGAGATACTAAGGTATAGAGGGAGTTTTGACGAGGTAATGTTCACTTTTTATCTAAGTGCATTTTCCTATTTTCTTTGTCTTTCTCTGAAATATTCTTTTTACAACTGCGTTGTTGACTCCGTTTCCCAATGGATGAAGGCCTGGTTCAAAATTTTTGCAAGCAAAAAATTCCCCGGAAGGCGCCAAGAATGTTAGTCAAAAAGTGACTAACTACAAAAAAATAGTTGATGCACCTTTTTGCATATTTTCCAAGAAGACCGAAGTGGCCCATATGCTAAAGATCAAAGAAAAAGCAAAATACCGCAAGGAGGTAAAAGTGTCGCGATATCGCGACATGTTGCATTTTCGCGAGCAAAAGCAAAGAGAAAGAGCAAGGAGGAAAAAGTGTCACGATATCGTGACATGTTGCATTTTCATGGCTAAGAGCAAAGAAAGGAGCAAGGAGGAAAAAGTGTCACGATATCGCGACATGTTGCATTTTCGCGGCTAAGAGCAACAGAAAAGGAGCAAGGAGGCAAAAGTGTCGCGATATCGCGACATGTTGCATTTTCATGGCTAAGAGCAACAGAAAGAGAGCAAGGAGGCAAAAGTGTCACGATATCGCGACATGTTGCATTTTCACGGCTAAGAGCAACAAAAGAGAACAAAGAGGCAGAAGTGTCGCGATATCGCGACATGTTGCCTTTTCATGGGCAAAAGCAAAGAGAAAGAGCAAGGAAGAGACGAATGTCACGATTTCGTGACATGTCTCATTTTCATGGCTGGAAGCGACAGAAGAGCAAAGCAAGAGACGAATGTCACGATTTTGTGACATGTCTCATTTTCATGATGGGAGGCAGCAAAAGAGCAAAGTAAGAGACGAATGTCGCGATTTCGTGACATGTCTCATTTTCATGGCTGGAAGCGGCAGAAGAGCAAAGCAAGAGACGAACGTCACGATTTCGTGACATGTCTCATTTTTGTGGTGGGAGGCAACAAAAGAGCAAAGTAAGAGACGAATGTCATGATTTCATGACATGTCTCATTTTCATGGCTGGAAGCGGTAGAAGAGCAAAACAAGAGACGAATGTCATGATTTCGTGACATGTCTCATTTTCATGGCTGGAGGCGGCAAAAGAGCAAAGCAAGGAAAGAATGTCGCGATTTCACGACATGCCAACTGTAAAGGAATAAAATGTATTTTTGGCAATCAAAGGCATGCACTGACACCAAGAAGTGATTTCTGACATGATTATCAGAAATCTAGGATAGAGCAGGCTTGCCAGATGATTGAAAATGTGACAGGCTCGTCTAGAATCTAATCTGCAGAGAAGATATCTAATTCATAGAAGACTTGTTGTGTATTATTAGAAACTGTAGATGATTGCTTGTAAAATAGTAAGATGTACTTAGAAAAAGATACTCTTTTAGGGTATATATAGGGGTGAGCGACTCCAAAAAAAGGGTCGGCTCTTGGACGTTTACAAGACTGAATGCATGTACTTCGAATACAAGCAATAAAATCACATCTCCCATTGGCTTCTGGTTCATATCGTGCAAGTGTATGTATTAATGTTCTTTATTTCTGCTTACAATATTGAATTGTAAATTGAGTTTGTTCTTATATCTGAACTTTCGCAATACATAAATCATATTGTTGGAATGAGAATCTAATATATACGCATGTTAAACGAAATATTAGAAATCATATCTGAAATTATATAATTTTTGCATGGAAATGTGTTTAAATGCTTTGGATAGAAGTAAGTAAATCTGTCTTCGTTGTTGTCTAATCTGCACCATATATTAGATCTAGCTTCGGCTATATTTCCCTCTCTTTCAATTATTACTTCCTTCCCCTTTTCCCATAAAAACCTTCAAGGAACCAGCCTTCTCTGGAGATCAGGCAAAAAGTCTCAAACCTTCTCGTCTTTTCAATGTTGACAAAATCTAAGGCGCAACTAAACAACCCAAGGCAGATTTTGTTCCAACAGACACCAAATACACACTTCTTAGGATTTAGCCTTACTTTATGCTCTAGCAATTTGTCAAACACTTTCTCTAAGACTTCAATGTGCTCAAGACATGTTTTTTATTTAGAAATAAGATTATCTACATAGTCCTCAATGATCTTATACATGTAGTCATGAAATATGTATGTCATGGCATGTTGATATGTGGCTCTTGCATTTTTGAGACCAAAAGGCATCACTCTATAAAAAAATGTACCCCAAGGTATTGTAAATGTTGTCTTATTTTGATCTTTGGGATTGATTCGAATTTGACTGTATCCTAAGAAACCATACATTAACAAAAGCATTTCATGTCTAGTGTAGGATTCTACTAGTTGATTGATGTTAGGCAAAGGAAAATCATCCTTGGGGCATGCTTTGTTAAGATCTCAAAAATCAGTGCATACACGTACCTTCCCATTTGGCTTACGAATAGGTACCATATTTGAGAGCCATTCAGGGTAATCAATTGGGACTATGAAATGCACGTCTAGTAAATTTTGTAGCTCTTATTTTACAATTAATGCAACTATTAGATGAATCTTCCTAAGATTTTGCTTCAAAGGCTTAGCATCTGGTGCCAAAGTAAGATTGTGGACCACCAAGTAGGGGTAAATGCTAGGCATGTCTTTGTATGACCATGCAAAAATTTCTTTCTTTCTTTTCAAGACATCGATCATACACTCTTTCTCTTCTACGGATAATTTTTTAGCAATTTTGACATTTTGAGGATTGTCAATGTTTAGGCTAAGGTTCACGTCAATAGATTATTCGATCAGCATGTGATAACCTTCCTCTAATTGATGTGGAGTTAGGATGATATGGATATCATCTAATACATTCTCAAATGTCTCATGGGTCTCTCCCTCTACTTTAGCTTTAAAAATGGATGCATCAGAGGGTGAAGGTTGCTATGGAATGTATGTGTTTGAAGCACTCAACAACTCTTTGGATAGGATAAACTCGACTATGGAGGGTGGGGATTAGATCCTATCCATGGAAATAAGGCTAGTGTCAATATGAATCGGCTTTACCAAATCGTAGGGATTGCGGAGTGGGGTGAGTGGGGTGAGCAAGTCAACATAAATCATATTTACTTGATGGAAATGATGTGACTGTGATTTAAGAGATGATGACTCATTTTCTCTAGGTTGCAACTGACCTAGTGTGGGTGAATGAAACTACTATGGGAGCGGCCAAGGTGGTGGTTGAGGATTTGGCTCAGGTCGCTCACTCTATTTTTTGAGTCGAAAGGTGGTCTTGTCTATGGGAAATATCTTTGTATACCACTTATCTTTTGGTATGGGTTCAACAAAAACCACATCCTCTTGGGGTATGTCAAATATTTGAATGATCTAGTATAGATTTGCTTCCATATGTTGGAATTCCCAAAAGTCTTCATCAAAGATATAATTTTCAAAATCCTCACCAAAGATGTAATCATCTATTATGTGATTAATCATGAATGTATGCAATACAATATCTGAAGAAGCCTCATGTAAATGAGGATAAAAGTTAGGATCTAAGTACTCATCGTCAGCATTATCAGAATCTCACATTCATCGCTCTCCTCTTCCTCTTCTTCATACTCAATGGTGAGTCATTGAAAGGTTTGATTGAAGGAATATTTTGAGGTGGAAGGTCTATACCCTAAACCAGATCGATCATTTGATTCTCTATATTCAAGCTCGACAATGTAATGAGGACCTTGCTCATGTCGTCCAAGTCCATATCCCTGCCAGTTGAATCTATGAAAATATAACAATGGGAAATCTGGGTTGGACAGATAATCTAAATTTCTATCAAATTCTTGCAGGGGTTCCTCATGAGTAGGTAGTATATTGGATGAATAACCAACTCCATATACAGAATTAATCCCATTTAATTGGGAACCCATTCTATAAAATTCACCTATGGCTAAGGATGGGTCACATGGGCGACCATAGTCTCTAACTGACTCAATAGGTGGTGTGATTGTGACACTCTCAATGATGTACTCGCCAATACCTGGATTAACGAGATGTACTACAACTCAAGAAGGTTGGGATGATTATGGCTCAATGGATGGAGAGGGTGCTTCTGGGGCAGCTTGTGGTTCAGGCAAAAATGGTGGATTTTATTGGATATATGACCCTATATGCGAGACTATGAGTTATGAATTTTGAGATGCATGAGATGGTATGGATTTATTAATGGATGGTGTAGGTTGAGATGTGAATATGAATGGTTTTTGTGAATCCGGTAGGGTTGTTGATGGGGTTTATGATTGGTTGGTTGGATGATCAGGTGTGATGGGAAAATGGAATGTGGTAGTTGAGGGTTGACTAGAGTTAATAATTTTAGATGCAAAAGCAGGGTAAACAATTGGCAATTCCTCTTGGATGGGGGATTTTTATGAGGTTTCCTTAGCAGGAATGGTTTGGATGATGAGTGGTTGGATGGATAGATGGATTGATGGAAGCAGAGGGTCATAATGGTTTGAGATCAAGTTGTAGTACTTATAAGGCTCTATGTCTATTGTGATGCAATGTAATTTGCCCTCATGTACATATTTTAGACACTGATGCAATTTTGAAGGCACACACTTCATTTTCCTAATCCAAGGGTATACAAGAAGTATGTTGTATTGCATTGCCCTCTCTAATATGTGGAAGAGGACATGTATAGTTTTCACCCCCACGGTGATAGGAAGAACAATGTTTTCCAAAGTTGAGCATAAGGCATCTTTAAAGGCTCTAAGGGTGAAGGTGGATGTTGTGATGTGTGATGATGGGATTTTGAGGTTTTTGATGGCGGGTGTGGTAATGAGGTTGATGGAAGAGTTAGTGTCAATAAGAACTCTCTTGAATGGCTTCATGTCAATATGAGCTACTATGTGCAATGGAGGATCCGATAAATCTGATGAAACTTGTTTTTCCTTGAAATCATAAAATGCTATCGAGGGTTCCATGCACTTTTGTACACTCCCCAAAAAGGAGTTTAAAGCATTTAGATATTTTGACTTGGATGGATTTCAATATTTCCATTAATGCTTCTCAATGTTGGGGGGATTGTTGTATTGACTCATAGATTGATAATTTTGTTGATGCCATTTTCAGACTTTGGGTCAACCAGCTACTTAAGGTGATAATTGGGTGAGATGGATTGCTTGGATTATGAAGTTATGGTGGTGGAATTTATGGCCCTATTTGTATGGGGGCACTTGGTTTTGTCATAGAAGCTTGTGTTGTGTGATTTGTCTATCTTTACCTATGGGTGACCACACTGATGGCCCCTAGAAAGCCTTAGTGTAGTTGAGACACATAATTGACTTGGTTGGGAGGAACTGTAGAAGTTGATGCTCCTATTGATTGTTGATTTACCTCATGGTGGGACAAAGGTGTCTGATATATACCAAGGTTCTAATTGGATTGGGCCAGTGGATTATCAACTTTGATATTTCCCACTTCCAATAAGTCTTGGACAATACCCTTAAATCCATGGCAAGATTCAATGTCATGACATCTTTGCCAATGATAAATGTAAAATAGGTGCTCTTTATATCCTTTTGTATTTGGCTTATTAGGATATTTGGGCTTAATATCCAATAATGTAAAGAGTTGTGTCACATACAATTTTTGAAACATAATTGAATAGGGCTCTTGTAATGGTTTGTAGTTGTGCCTACACCTAAAGTGATATTGCTACCTCTCTGTAGGTTGCATTTGATTTTGTACCTATTGTGGAGGTGGAACCGCTTGATAATTTTATTGTTGCAATTGTTGTTGTTGTTTTTGGGGTTGTTGGATCTATACTTGGGCTTGTTGGTTTGACTGTGGTTGGCCCAAGACTATCTAGTTAACATGAGCGGTATTGGATTGGTCGTGGTTATTCCCCTTCTAATTTTTGTTCTACAACTTCTTTTCTTTAGTCTTAATCTCGCTCTCTTGGATTTTTATCTCTTCTATCACTTTGGCTTGGGTGAGTGCCTTATTGAATGTTCTATATTGTCGTAGCTGTAATAACAAAGATATGGGCTTGGCACAACACTTTATGAATGTTCATGTTATTTCTATTATGGGGAGGGAGAATGGTAACTTAATCATAACCACCCTCCAATGATTGCCAAAATCATGAACCAACTCATCATCATATTGCTTCAAGTAAATCATATCAGTCAATGTGGTTTTATTTCTGATATTTAGGGCAAATTGCTCTAAGAATTGGTTTACAAGCTGCTCAAAGGTGAAAATACTTTAATGCGGTAAATGGTTGTACCAATATTGGGCTTCTCTCCCAAGTTTTTGAGGAAATATGTGTAGCATGAGTGCGTCATTATTGTTAATCCTAAACCATGTATTTAAAAACCTTGTTACATGCTCTCGGGGGTCCTCTTCCCCCTTAAACTCAAGCTTTAGCATCTGGAAGTTTACTGGATATGGTGGCACAGGAACCAAAGTATGGATAGGATGATTGAGTAGTTGCCTTAATGTTGGCTTATGATATTGCAAACCTGGTGTTTGCATGGCAAGACTATCAATATGACTCTGCAAGAAATGGTATCTAGGATCATCCATAGCGTTAAAACCCTGGTTTACCTAATGTTACTAGTAATGGGGTGTATTGTATTTGGGATGCATATGATGGGAATTTTGGGATGAAATGTGTGATGGTATGAAGACTGATGAAAGTTTTGATATGGATGAGGTGATGGAGGGATGGTAGTATGATGACCTGTCGAGTTAGCATACATGTGATTATGGTGGATTGGCTACTATAGTAGTGGATGGGGGACGCAATACCCAATATGGATCTTGGATAAAGGTATGGTTTTGGTGAGAGGTAGGTGGTAGGTTATGCTCCATCCTCAACAAATGTTGATTAGGGTAAGGGTTAACACTATGATTAGCATGATACAAAATCATCTGTTGCAGCTGTAAGAAAGTCTGCTGCATAGAAATTGTATTTGATGTGGGCACAACTACATGGGATATTATTGAACATTTAAAATGTATGAAATCACATGAAGACACAAAGATATTTCAAAAAATGAAATATTTCTTTGTATTGATGTTTGATACATATATACAAGCTTTGAATTGCCCCAAGTATGTTGGGATCAATGTCACAATATGTGTCTCTTAGTATGATACAAATGTCTTCATAGGGGGTCTTCCAAGTTTTTAGAAATGCACAGTGTTCCTCTAATATTCAACTACAACTTCCACTATGAGTGGTATTTGGTATCCAATGTGGACCACTCTAGCTTAAATAGCCTTCTCAATGTATTTGTAACCTACACATATTCAAACCAACAAAGATTTGGTAGCACTTGCAGATGAAGAAGCAAGTAACCACAAAGCTAGTAATCACAGAATACAAATCAAAGTAGCATATAATAATATAAAAGCCTTGCTAAACACAAAATTACCGATCTCTATTGTCGTACTCTCAGATCTGCAAAACCATGCGCACGTAGTGGAAAATTGGAAACTTCGGATGTGCAGTCATGAAACCGTAGATACCTAGATGAGAGGTTTCAAACTGAAACACAGACTGCTTTGGGAAATGGACCTCCAATATTTGGTAAGGGCTATGCTCACGATATGCTCATGGATCGTGGTTAATTTATGCATCTTGGCAGTGTCTTACCTAAACTTCTTTGATTTTGTTGGGTAAGGGTGCCTTTATAGGCCCCTTAAGGTTTTGGAGGGAAGTGGAAGGTGGTAATCCTAGATTACAAAGTGGTAATTCTAGGCTGCTAGGTGGAAGGGACAGATATAGTGAGTCACTTAGTGTGCCTCACTTAACTGGGGTGATGTGGCTGCAAGTGGATTGGGATGTGGGATCCTATCCTATGTGAAGGGATAGAGGAGACAAGGTGGATGTGACGTGGCATGGGTGTTGGGAATCTACTCCATGTGAAGGGACAAAGGGTACAAGAGTGGATGAGATGTGGTAAGGATGTTGGATGGAGTTTCTAGGAAACATGTCCAGTGGGTAGGCAGGGTATCCTAAGGTGGATTTTCCATATTTAATAAATCTGGAAAATAGGATAATGTGCAAGATTTTATATCTCTAAGTTGAGACTTAGGTACATGATTTATTATGTAGGATTTTGAGGTGGGATGGCATATGTGGTTTTGTGGGTGTTGAATTTTGGTATCTACAATATCTACCTTTGAATTGCATGGTATGTAAGAAGTGAGTGTTGCAGGTGGTTGACCATGCATTTCTTCATATGGTGTCATACTTATGGTTGTATGAAAAGTGGTATTGTACCACTATTTGTCTAAGGGAATCCATTGAATCTATTTGAATTGATTATCTAAAATAAAATATTGAAGATAGGTCTCAAGATATTTATTAATCATGTTTATCTAGCCATCTATTTGGGGGTGATAAGACATGCTTCATTTCAAATGGGTACCTTTAATGTGATGTAGGTCATCTCATAATTTACTAGTGATTATCTTATCATGGTCATTAACTATGGAGTGTGGGATCCCATAAAGTCTAAATATTTTATCCATGAAAAGTTGTGCCAATGTCTTGGAAGTATAAGGGTGACTTAAGGACAAAAATTAACATATTTGGTCAATTGATCCACAATAACCATTATAATTGATTTACCTCCTAAGAGAGGAAGTCATTCAATGAAGTACATGGAGATGTCTATTCACAGGGACTCTATAATGGGTAAAGTTTGAAGTAATACTAGTGTATTGATTTTTTTCTCCCTCTAGTGCTGACAAGTATCATAACTATGCATAAATTATATGATATATGACTTCAACCCTGGCCAATAAAAATTGCCCATTCATAGCTTCATAAGAAAATTGTGTGTACCCATATTAAAGGTCAGTGAATCTCTATGAGAATTTGGGATATAATTTAAAACATGGGTGGAACAAAAACTCAATTCTTATAGCACAATTACCCCTACTTCCATGAATAATTAGGATGGTCCTTTGCTACTATTTTCAAATCTTGAATGATCTTAGTATGTGTGGGGTCTACATTCTATTCATACTTAAGTGTCTTTGACCAATTACCCTTAAGAATAAATATTTCATATAGAATATCCTTTATTTTAGGCAATTGAGAAAGAGCATTAAAGACCACATTTTCTTTCCCCTTGTGATAGACTATCTCGTAGTCATATGCTAAGAGCTTAGTGACCCATTTTTGTTGTGCAAGGAAAGAAATTATTTTTTCCAAGAGATATTTAAGGTTTTTATGATCAATGTTGATTATTAAGTGTTACCCCAACAAGTATGGTCACCAATGGAGGGTGAAAAAAACAATTGCCTTCATCTCCTTGTAAGTTGAATTGAAAAGGTTCTACTGTGACAGGGCCTTGCTTATGAAAACAAGTGGCTGAAATTCTTGCATAAGTACTTATTCCAATCCAACGCCTAAAGCATAAATTTCAATAATAAATGTTTTGGAAAAATTAGGTATGGATAAAACTTGGGTGCGACACATGACATCCTTCAAAGTTAGAAAATCCTACTCATTTGCATTGTTCCATGTGAATGCATCCTTCCTAAGCATATTTTTCAAAGGGGCCATTACCTTTTTTTAGTCCTTAGAAAACTTATGTTAATACTCTATAAAGTCGATAAATGCTTGAATATTATTCAATATTTTGGGTTTGGACCACTCGTTCATGGCATCAATATTTGTGAGATCTACTAAGACACCATCTCTAGTCACGATGTGATAGAGATATTCTACTTTGGTTACCCCAAAGACACATTTAGATTGCTTGATAAACAACTAGTTTTGTTGCAAGAGATTCAAAACCTTATCAACATATTGCAATTTCTTTCCCCATGTATTGTTATAAATCAATATGTCATCAAAAAAGGCCAATTCAAAATTTTTTAGATAGTGTTTTAAAACCCTATTCATCAAGACTTAGAAATTCAATGGTGCAATGGTGAGGCCAAGGGGCTTAACCAAAAACTCATAATGTCCCTCTAGGTCTTAAAAGTTTTTTTGGGGATGTCATCCTTGTAAACCTCAATCTAGTGATAGCTTGACCTAAGGTCCAATTTGGAAAAGTAATAAGCACCATGCAACTTATCCAATAAATCTTAAATCACTGAAATAGGAAACTTATCTTTGATGGTGATATGATTGAGTTTATGAATCCACACACATTCTCCATGACCCATCCTTCTTTCTAACCAATAAGACAAGATCTAAAAAATGACTTCTGCTTGAAAAATTGAATCATGCATCCAGTGCTTCATTTACCAACTGCTCAATATCATTATTCTAGTGATAGGGGTACTTATATGGTCGAATATTCAGAGGTTAACTCCTAGGAATTAAATTTATTCTATGATTTTTCAATTGATTTGGTAATAACTATTTGAATTTGAGGAATACCTATTAATTCTTGGTTAAGATAGCTAATAATATGAGGAGATTTGCTCATCTTGGATAATACACAACTACATCTAGCAAAATTGTCCCACAACTACTTGATGACCCTTATTAAGAAATATTTACATATGATCAAATATTACAATATTGGGATTACTAATTTTTACACCTTGAATGGTGTGAGTTCTAATTCTATTATTGACAGTGAATTGCATCCAAAGTTCTAAAAAATCTAGGATATTGTTCCCAATGTTTATAACCAAGGGAAATCTAATATAATGTCTACTCCACCCAATTGGAATGCATCTAGATCAATTTAACAATGATAGTCACCAATGGATAAATGATAATTTTGACACATTCTTGTACAAGTCATGATATATCCATTATCAATTTTCACTTGAACTTGTTCCCAACCATAAATGAAGCAATATGCCCTTTTTGCAACACTAGGGTCAATAAAATTATCAATGCTACCAAAGACCAATAAGATAAAAAAATTGTTCTTTAAGAAATCCTTGGACTATCATGCACTATGGTGTGGATATTCTTGTGATGGTATTCAAAGAAATGGTGGAAATATCTTCTTCTTGACTATCGACTAGCAGTTCTACATCAATTGAATCCAAAAAGTCTTCCTGACTATCGACTATTAACTATGGAGTGTGGGATCAAATATTTCTATTTTAAAAGTTTACATTTTAAATTTTAATTATTTTTGTGTAGTTAATTTATTATAAACATTTTTTTTTAATTGGTTATATGGGATTGAAATGGGTCCATTTACATTACATCATTATCACATATTACCACATAGTGGCATTACAACAAAGTTTGGATATTATCCATGTATCGCTTGGCAATATTTGAACCTTGGTCTCTTCCTTAAATGTTGAGGAATCTAACCGGTTGAGTTAATGTCACTTGATAATTTATTATAAATATTTTTTTATAATTAAAATGAGGATTTTGAGACTCCCACAACCCAAAACATACAATCTCGAGGGAGACCATAAAGATAAAAGCCCAAAAAGGCACCAACTAGTATATCACAAAACCTGGGAGCTGGAGAAAAACAGAGATAAGGGCCTTCCCAGTGACAAACTTTAAAATTACCCTTCAAACTTAGAATTGACACTTAGGTTTATCAAAAGCATTCATGCCCGAGGCAACGATGTCCATCATAACACTCATCTATATTTTCATGTCCTCCATAAAGTATACTACCATTTTAAGAGTGCCTAGCACTAAATTCTACTTATATGCAATGGACTTGATCGACTAGATCAAAATGGAATAATTATTGGTGTTTTTTGAAATAATATTCCTAGCATACCTCCTCTGTTGATGCTCATCCTAGAAGACCTATGTTGAGGAAAATGGGAACTTACAACTAGAAACCTCCTTAACAATCTTCTTCGAAAGTCTAATGGAGTGATGCTTTTTGCTACCCCTAACCCTAGTCGATGTGATTGAAAGCCCTTCTGAGTGCCAAATATCATCCAAAGAGTTGTTATCCCTAGACTCCATGATCCAGCTAAAGTTCCCACACCACACCCCAAAAGAGGATATGGATAACTCTTTGTCCTGATGATTAAGTCAAGGCCCCAAATTCGAGTGGAACTCAAAGTCATTGGAGATCTCATGCACAAATAGTGAGGCTTTTGAAATAGGAAGCTCCGAAGGAACCATATGGTTATTTTCAAAAAAAATTATGATTTCAGCTATGTCTATCCCATTTTCAATAGCCAAAAATTCAACAATTAAAAATATTAAGCCTTCGTGTAGAGGATTTAGTACCTTACCATTCCGAACATCCGAAAGAGTTTTCTTCAATGAGTGGCACAGAAATGTTGACACATTCATGCACCTCCCTCTCTTGATATGGTTGAGAAACATAACATGATAACTTCTGATGATTTTGTGTGAAGGATCTAAGTAAAAATAATCCATAATGACCCGAATCACATGATCCTAGGGTGGTAGGAGGGCCTTAGCTTTGAATCATCCCTTCTCATTTGGCAATAATTCTCCATCATCAAGTAAAATTCCTAACTCCATAAGTAAAGAATGCCCATCCTAATTGTGATAGTTTCCATCTATCGGTAGTCCAGTCACCTTCACCATAAGCTCATCATTTCTTTTAAATTCTAGGTTAGCCACCTGAACCATGCTTTCACTCCATGAAAACACCACCCACTTGGAGAGTATGAGGTTATGACCATGAATTTTTTTGATAGACTTTAGAAGCCCTCTCCTACTTAGAATGTCTATCACCTCCTCTATGACCAAAGTCACAAGCTCAAGTTGAAGTTTCAAGAAAACAGATTTCTACTTCAACATTTTTGCTTTCCCCATTGACCCAAACTAGGATCTGTAGCATACAGGAAGGCTAAAATAACTTAAACACCCGAACGCTTTGAAATAGATCCATAAAAATCTAGGGTATAGTTCTAAGTGGTTTCTAGCACAAAATATTGGGATGACTAATTTTCCCAAGCACCAGAATCGGAGGCAACAAACCCTGATTACCAAATTAAAGTTGAAACTGCACACACAATTTGAACTAATCTAAAATATCCACTGAATACCACAAAATTTAGAAGAGAGAACTATCTCAAAACTAAAATTTAAAGTCACATGGTTTTCCAGAGTAGAAATTCATATGCCCACTAAGCACTGGACCAACCAAACATCGAAGATGACTACCAGCTAGTTGAGAAGACCAAAATGGTCATCCAAGAGGAGCCACCCAACATAGCCTGGACCCCCCTCCTCTAAGTCATGAACAATCAACATTCAAAAAGTTATTCAAGTCATCCAAAAAATTATCTCTCCAATCCTCTCTTCTCGAGTGTCCAGACTCCCAAATCGCTAGGAAATCTGCCACTTTATTCCTTTCACGCTAGGTGTGAACAAATTGGACTTCTTCCATCATGCTTGTTAACCTCTTAATTTTTCACACCTCATTAAAAATGTGCCAATTTGGAGCCTTGTTCGAGTTTAACAAGTTTATGAGACTCAAGGAGTCTCCTTCCACAATTACTTTTTTGAAACCTAAAATGTGCACCAAGGAGACTAAGAAAAGTAGCTCTAGTCTCCGCATAGAAGGAGGATTGGTTGGATATGTTCTCAACAAAAGAAAAAATAGATCTACCATCGTGGTTTCTAATGACCCCCCCTGCCCCAGGTTTACCTTTATATGCTCCGTAAAAATTGAGCTTCACCCAATCCCTTGAAGGAGGGCTCCACTTATAGAAAAGTCTCAAGTTAGGGGCTAGGTTCGAAGGCCTATCATAGGTAAAATTGAGCTCTCATTCAAGAGTTATTTCTATCAATGGGGATCTCTTATTCCTATCTCCCTTGTCCATATTAATGATTCTTACATTCTCCTTCGTATTATGTCTCTAACAATAACTTGATATGCTGATATTTTGAGGTTTTTAAATTCCTGAGCAATTTGCCCTTTCCAAAGACTCCATAGGAGGCGAGGGAGAAGGAATTGCCAAAGGCATATCAACCTAGGAGAATAAAAGGGTGAAAGCCATTGGGAGATAACCTCCAACATGGAATTAAGGAGTACCCAATTAACCAATAAAAAATTCAAAATCACCTCGTAAGTATTCTTGAAGAAAGAAAAACTACTGAAGATGTGATTAGCAGACTCTTCATTCGCTTCGTAGAGATAGAACCTATTGGTGATAGACATACTGTAGGCAACAAATACTCCTCCTAGAAGAAGAAGAAGTGATAAATGGATTTGCTTAATTTTGATAGTTTTGACAAAATCATACAAGTAGGATTAAACCATACATCCAGGAAGACAAACCATACAAGTTGAAGGTAAATCATACAAGGCACAATGAAATGAAGTGAAATACATAGAAAATGTAATTTCAAGTTGTAATTGTGCATGTATTTGATTATTAATATGTTAGACTTAGTAAAAGTCTTAATTAATGCATTTTGTTATGCATGAGCGGTTGTAAATAACTAATTGCCTCAGGAACCACTTTGGAATGGCATGGGCAACATTATATAATGTCCCATTTTCTATTTTGATGGTCTAGACATATACTGGTTATAATATGATATTGTTGGATTCTTCTGGTTAATCTAGCAAGTGTTAGGAGTTAGGCTATGCTCTAAGAGAATGATTGTATACCAAAATTGAATAGGAATGAATAATAATCAGAACTCATAGCTTCTCTCATTTTTTGTACAATTTTAGAATGGTTGAATAGCAATTGATGATTTAGTTCTATTGCATGTACTTCTGTTTGATTACTTTGGCTAATTTATGCATTGTTGTGGAATAATGGATGGAATTGACACTGGTGTATCTTTGTGGAATGATATGGAATTATTATAATCTCAATAAATACTAATTGAACCATGTTTTACGACCTCTATGCGTTGCATTTAGATTTGCAACTCTCTCAAGCCCAATTGATATGTTTTGCATGTTATTGGAAAATGATTAATTACAAAATTTAACCTTTACAAAACCTATCTAAGAGATATTTGCACCTTATAGTATCCAATTTGGAACTTTTTTGTACCTTATTTTCATGTATATCGTACACCAGAGTCCGTACAAATCGTACAAAAGATAATTACCCGATTTGGCAGTTTATGTAATTGGAAGAAACTTACCCGATTTGGTAGTTTTAGAAAATCAACTTGTTGGGTTACAAAATTGTGTACAGAAGCCTAAAAAACCAAATATGAAGGATTTTTTGAGTGTGGAATCATACAAGCTTCATCACTGTACAATTTTGGATCATACAATATCTCACTTTGGCTTTCGTACAAGTTGTTCATTGGGCGTAATCTAGTAGTTTTGGAGACTGTATGGTCATACAATTTGGTAAAAAAGTTGGGCTTAGTAAATTGATCATCTTGAGCATTAGAAACCACATACCCATCGGTAATACTACACCCCTATGCTACACATACCATGCTTTTTAAGGTTTTCAATAGATAGAATTTTATCTTGTATTGCCAACCAAAGATAAATATTAACCTTAGGAAGGATATTTTGGATCCAAATATTATTGTTTGGGGTCCACAAATAAAAATTCAGTTCAGAAATCAAATATTTCAATCAAAATTTAAAGTGACCATCAGTTTCTCCTACCCATATACATTTACCTACCCTATCTAAGAGGGAAATGACTTGGTGATTAATTATAGCAACTAACGTCTCCTGAGCCTACACCACATCCCTGTTATTAGAAAGTAGAGGAGGCAGGTCCCAATTATTTCTTCCATTATTTTATGATATAAAATATGAAACCTTAAACTACCCCAGGTCCCTAAAAATCAGCTCAACAATGTTAACATTGGGGTCACTGATTAGGGGATGGTCAGTAATCCACACATCTTGCCAAAAATCAATTAACTTGCCATCAACCAGAATCCATATTGTAACTTGATGTAGCATATCATGGGACTTCATAAATCTCTTCTAGAAAGGAGATCCAGAGCTTGGTATTGGATCAACAAGAAAGTCATAGAAATGGTATTTAGCTTTTAATAATCTTTCCCAGTCCACTTCACTATTAACAATCATTTTTTAGGCTTGCTTTGCAACCAGAGATCTATTTATCCTGTGCACATATTTTAAACCAAACCTCTTCTCTTATTAGTACTACAGATTTGCTCCCAGGTTTCCAGGTGAAATTTACCTTTTAGGTCTGGGCTAGCTCAAATAAAAGCCTTGATAATGCTTTCAATTTTTTGAATCACTCTTCCAAGAATTCTGAATATAGATATGAAATATACAAGTATGCTTTACAATGAGTTTTTGGCCAAAACCACTTTGCCATCCTAACTCAATAACACTCCTTTCCATGTGACCAACTTCTTCTGTATTATTTCAATTTTTGGGTACCAAAGAGAGTTTTTTATTTGACCATTGAATAGGGGGAGGCCTAGGTAAGTCATCGAGAAAGAGGCTATATCACACTCCAAAATTTTTGTAATATTCCTTTGGTGCTCCGTAGGAGTATTCACAAAGAGCAGAAGAATTTTTTGGAAATTAATAACCTGCCCTGCTGCCTTCTCATAGCTTACTAGAAGTATTTTAATTTCCTTGGCTTGGACAATAGAAGTTGGGCAAGATAGTAATGTATCATCGATGAATTGATGGTGCATGATAGGATTACTTACCAAGGTTGGTTTTCGGCCCTTGATTACTTTTTTATTAGTGATATATATCCCCAGTGCTTCTGCCATTAGAATAAAAACATAAGGGTACAAGGGGTCCCCTTTTCTAAGCCCATGAGAGCTACAAAAGTAATCATTAGGAGCTCCATTGATTATCACCAAAAATATGGTTGAACTAACACAAGCTTCAATTAAGATCATCCATTGCTTCCCAAATCCAAATTTAGCTAGGAATTTAAAGAGGAATGGCTAGGAACCCTATCATAAACCTTATTCATATCCAATTTCAAAAAAAAATGCCAACCCTATTACTATTTTGCATTGAATGGATAAATTCTTGCATAACTATAACACCATCCAAAATATGTCTTCCCACTACAAAATTGCTCTGTGCTTTGTCAATGAGGGAGGGAAGAATGGGTTTCAGTCCGTTCACCATGGTTTTAATTAGGATTTTGTAAATCATGTTGCACAGGTCGATGGGCCTAAAATCATTGAAGGAGGAGGCTTCATAATGCTTTAGGATAAGCACTAGGAATTCCACATTCATCATGGCTAAAATCACTTTAGATTCTTTAATATACTTTAAAGCATCCAAGACTTCAATTTCATAAATGTGCTATAATTTTTGAAATAAAAGTGGCAGGAACCCATCAAGACCCAAAGCTTTGAGCACCCCCATCTCCTCCACCGTCTTCTTGACTTCTTACTTTGTGAAAAATTCATTCAACATCTCATTTATATCTCTAGGGTTCATGTGGGGAATAGGCAAGAGTAGCTCCTCTTCATCTTGGGTATCCCCCTGGGGTCTGCCTCCTAGAAACAAGTTGAAATGCATTACTGCCTCTGCTCTAATTTCCTTAGTATCCAAAGTGGTGCCTCCATCCCTTTTGCATATTTCTCTAATCATGTTGAATCCCCTTTGTCTAAGGGTTGAAGAATGGAAAAATTTAGAATTTCTATCTCCCTCTTGAAACCACATTTCTTTGGACTTCTATTTCCAAAATGTTTCTTCATTATCTAGTGTGTTATGCATCTCATCTAGAAGATTTTTTTCCTTACCTGCAATTTCCACCGTGTAACCTTTAGATTCTATGAAATTATCCAAATCCCATTGATCTAATTTTAGATGTTCCTTGCATCTAAAAATATTTCCAAAGGTTTCTTTATTCCCAAATATATAATAAAGTTTAATATACTTTTAATATATTTAAATATATTAAAATTGGGGAGCCAATGCAAGTAAGGAGCAAGCTTCATCTTTTATTATTTTGAACCTTTAGGAAAGAGTAAGGAACAAGTGCACGCAAGTAGTTAGGGCAAATAGGAAGAGGGAGCATCAACTTTAGTTGATGCAAATCTTTGGGAAAATTCAAAAAATTATGAATTCTTGAAAGGAAAGGTTATATAGCATGGAATGAATTTTTTTTTGAAAATTGTAATTGGAAGTATGGACGCCTTAGTTGGGAACAATAGAAAGAATGAGATGATTGAGCATGACCCAATGGTTCTTAAAAACAAATGTTTAATGTGTAAGTTCCACATATAGTGGCCAAGTATTTTAGAAATTCAAAATTGGATTAAGTAAAAGTGAGAATTGAGTTCAAAATACATCATTATTTTGTTAATAAAAGTATTTTTATCATCTTCTCTAGTTTGGAAATTAGGGATAAAACAATAAGTGGTGATCCATGGTTTATGAGAGATGCCCTATATTTAATACCATGGAGTGATAATTATTTTTTATAAACAAATACCATTAAAATACTTCTAATGCGGGTTAGGGCTTTTGGACTTCCATATTAGCTTATAAATAAGGAGATTTTGAATAATATTGGTAATCCTCTAGGGTAGTTCATGTAGCACAATGGTGAGTTCTCCCAACAACAAGATAGTGACAAGGTTTAAGATCTAATAGGTCTAAAATCAACACCTTTAGGATAATTCATCATCATCAACATCTCAGATTTTAATATACATGTGGTGACAATATCCGCTTGATGATAGGCTAGACTCAACTCTCAGTCAGCATGATGACATTGCCAAAAAAACATTATCTATACATCCTCCAAAAAACATCCTCTAGTTGGCATTCACTAGATGACATTTTCTAGATAACATCAATAGTTAATGTCCCATGATGGCATGATGACACCCATATGGTGGCATGATGATATGACTTCAGATGAAAATTCTCCTAGATAGTGACTTTACTTCCACCAGACGATGACTCTCCATAACAATATTTGTTGGCATCATTTGATGCATTTGAACTCCTGACTACAACTTGGAATTATTTTATCTAAATGTGTCCTCTAACCTGCAATCAATAACTTCATAATACAAGTTTAGTAATCTAGTAAAACACATAGAAAAAAACATACAATTGGAGAATGATTCTTGTATTAATTAATATGCCAAATGACATACATATTACAACATCATACTTGAAATATGCTTCGTCAATGACAATGACTCTTACAATATACCAATATTCCCCTCAACACATACATATATCTCTATGTTCATATAGATCTCTATCTACACATACACACCTACATATGTCTAAAATAATGGATGGTCTACTTATAGGGCAGTCTTGGTCATTGGTAACAATGGTTTCTAGGATACCTTGCACATAACTAGTTTCCCTTTGCCTATGTACTTAGGACACAATAAAAATTTATAATATATCAAATATTTGATGCTTGACTATGATTACTATGACATTTACATTACATTTCATTTCATTACATCTCATTGGTATTATATTTTATTTTATTACATTACATTGCATTTCATTTGTACTAACTTAGTGCCTAAACACTTAAACATTTCTGTAAACACTTTTATTTTTGCTTTTTCTTAGAACTAGTACCTACATATGTCTTACTCTTTAAATTGGTCAACATCCTCATTGACTTCCTTCTCTACTATGATGGGGTCAAACTCGATTGTTGACATTGTTGCAATTGTAAAACTTGCACTCCTCCCAACTCAACAATTTGCAGCTTTAGTTCTTCCTTCTTATTCTTCTCTTTTATCTTAGCTTCCCATAGCTATTATTTTATTGAGCACTCATATCTTAGTTAAAATATAATTTTATTCTATTCCTCAATAATTTTGGTATTTTCCTTGACCTCCTTATTCTTCTCCTCAAGCTCTTTCATGTTTTCATATATTTCCTCAAGTTGTTATTTCAGCTTGACTAGTTCTACTTTGGGTTCTTCACTTGCCTACCAAGATTTAGCCTCTATTATTTGCAGTAGGTTAGGTTTCTCTTCACATACATTATGATGCTTTTTGATACATGCAACTAACTATTGCACTAAGTATACCAAAAAAGTGATCTTAACATAAGTAAAAAATAACTCTAGTGTTAATTCCACATACTGCACATTTGTTTCACTCGATAGGAAAAGTACACTATAACTTCAATTTATAAAAATATGGGCTTTATGAGGACATATTTAGGACTTATGATATAACTTAGGTTTTTATTATTTTATTTATCTTAAGCTATCAATGTTTCCTAAGCTTCCAGTGAGAATTTTTCACAAATATCACATTGGATTAGGTTGCTAGATTTTATTTGTTAGTTAGAATCTACAGTTATTAGCTAGTTGAGTCAGTTTGTCTCTAGGTAGTTATTAGTTACTATTTATCACTACTTAGTTCTTGTCTACTATCCAGATATAAAAACAAAATTGTATGTATTTTTGGTTGTTGTAACAAATTTTATTCATTTTTATGCTTATTTAAGCATCCATAATAATGTAAATCATAATATTTTCTCTTATATTCAGTCTTGCTTGTGATTCCTATATCATTAGTATCAAATCTTCATAGATCCTTTGTTGGATTATTCTAAAGTTTGGTATTTGGAGTATGTAAGAAATTCCAAGGGTAAATATTAATATCTGATTAAGCATGCTCATTATGAGTTTGGTGTTGTCTAGATTGCATTATGAATTACTTATTTGTACACCTTAAGAGAGCTAAGATGACACATTAAGCCACATTTGGTCTATGTATTAACACTCTATTTTGATAACTTTTTTGAGATATTGATAAAAACACAAAATCTTTTGCACTCATTATTGGTTAATTATTATAGAGTTTCCAAGTCAATGTTGAAGACCGACCATATGGATGTGCTAAAATATTCTAAATTGAGTAGCTTGGAGGGATATTTGACATTGCATATCTATGGTTTGATTATGGAAATTTTAGATTTCAACCTTCCATGTCAATTTATCCTTGAACAAATAAAATTCAAACTATTTTCTACAACAACCTTGAACACTGGCTACATCAACAACATTTTATCAAAAAATTAAAGTAGCATTCAACCTTTCCATGTAGTGTTCCTATCAATCCATGATAAAAATTCTATTTCTATGTGACTTTGGCCTATGCAAGAAGTATTATGGTCGAAGTCTAGCCTTCCTTAAAAAGCCCATAAAAATCACCATCCAGAGTCTCTATTATTGGATATTCTCAATGTCTCTGCCTAATGTTATCCACATAAAATAAAATGCGAAAGCTACTCATTTGACTACAATAGACAAAGAAAATTTAGCCACCTAGGTGGAAGGCACATGGTGCTATAGATTATCTAGCTCACCTCCTTGTGGATGTCATGGATAGACATAATTTTTGGATGTAGACATGTTTGTTTTCAAATGAGGACTATCCACCCTTTTTGGACAAGCCATAATTAGACCTATAGCATGGGAAAATTTGGGTAGGTTATAAATATGGAAAACATGATTCATGTCTTTATTTGGCATTAATTCCTGCTTGTGCCAACTCACCTTCATATCAATTGTTTTAGATATATCATAATTTACTTGATGTTAAAGTGGGATTTCAATCCATTCTAGCATTTTGGAATCATCAAATAAGCATTTTTCATTCCCTCTGTCATTTTGATGAATTTTGAACATTTTTTTTTTTTTATTGTGAGTTGAGTTGACTAATGGGTGTAGCGATAAAACAAAATAGTGTTGCATCCTCCACAAATTCTCAAATATTGTATTATAGCCTGAATCATCGATGTTCAATTGACCATACTCTATTTCTACAGTCAATATCCTCACTCCCTACCATGTACAAGAGTGATGAATCACACTCGACCACATGGTGAGATGATGTGGTTTGGTGGTGAACTTCCCCTCCCTATGATGCGGCCCAAATATTTTTGAATAGTGGCACACCAAAGACAACCATGTACCTTTTTGTATTCAAACCAAGTGAATATCACCTTCTAGATAAAGGAGTATTGTGGTGCAGTTCCTTCATTTTTTATCCCACAATTATGGGAAGATTGACCTATTATTAGTTTAAATACAATATGCTCCAGAGATATTGTTAGCCACTTGTGAGAGTGGTCTAGTTTATGGTTTGATTGGAATTGTGTGCTTGAGGTTTGAATAGAAGTAAAGATATGTGGTAGTAGTTAGATCCCTCTATTGATGGATTTTTAAGCCTTAATATTAACATAAAAATCACAGGATAAATTCCAAAATATCAAATATAATATAACCCATAATATAGTAAGATTAAGATAACAATGTGAGTAGAATAATACAAGCAAATTAATATGTAAATCATGGATTATAATATATAAAATAACATTCACTAATAAACAACAATATAAATGTAAATATCCTGAATCATACATGTACAAAGCATGTAGCACAACTTACAATATTAATTGCTCAAAATGTATGTAATATTTATTACTCATCTTTCTCTTACAAATATGATACTTGATACTTGGATACTTTGATATGACACTTTATTATTTGATATTTTGTCACTTCTCTATGAAGTACTATATAGGCCATAGTATAATGACTCTTTGGATACTTGACTATTCCTTTCCATATGCCAAGTTTCATGACTCTTGGCTTCTCTACTTGACACTTGCATACACATGACTCTATATTGTATGCACACATAAACATGGCTCTTAACTTTGCATACTGAAATCTAAAGATACTTGTGCACTCTTACATATAAGACACTTGTGCACATACTCACATTACACTTGGACACATACTCACATGAAACTTTTGCATTTCCTACACATACACTTACATAACACTTGTGCATTTCCTACACACTACAACATTAAATAAAATATTATCCACACTCTATATTAAGATTCAACCCTAATCTAGTATTTATAATATGTACCATGAAGGAACCATGGGGGGTAAATTAGCATGTACCAAATAATGTAATATACTCCAACATCATTGGACCTTGACACTGGTTTGACGATCACTGCTTGATCATTGGTAATTTTTTTTATCATCAAGGATTACACTTTAATTTTATAGTACTAAATAATAGTTATAGCATTTTTCCTCCATGTGGTAGATTTTTCATGTCTCAATTTACCATGGGTTTGCTCCACCTAATAATTTGAGTCTTTAAAATATAGACTAACTTATACTTTATACAATATGTACATTTTGGAATCCCTTTCTTCCAGTTTCATCCATAGTTAACAATAAAATCATAATCAAAGGGAATTAATCCAAGATGAATCTCAATCACAATATAATGCATGTAAAACCTAAAATCCAATTCAAACAATAAAATCCCATAAACTAAATAAACCAACAAAAGTTCCTTTGTATATACCATGTACCAATCCTTTGTTTATGTAAAGCTAAAGGAAGAGATATAAATAATATTGTTCACCAGAGAAAATAAATTGAAGATGAAAAAACTGAATACCCTAAAATCTCAAATAGTAATTAAAAATCAGGGGAAAAGGCTCTTAAAGAATCAAATAGTAATTGATTGAAAGTAATACTTGTAACATGCTAAAGAGTACATTTATACAAGACTAAGATTCAAAAATTCAAAACTAGTAGAGCCAAAAATTCTCTATAATCTCCCCAATGAAAATATAGATAGATGATCTTTAATATTTAATATGATCCGAGACATCATAACATCATTCCTTTATATGAATAAGCCCAACCCTTGTATACCTTGTCCAAATTTTGCACAAAATACATTTATCCTAAAATTTAGAAGACAACATAATCCTAGGTTTCGACCATGAATAACCCAAATAATTTCAAAATTAAAATCATAACTGCACCCATATTGGTCTTACCATGCATCCCTTTTATCCTCCCTACTAAATATTAAAACAATCTCCAGCCTTGTCACAATTTTGAGGAAGCAATTTTGGTGGCTTATGTTCTACAAAGACATAATATTCTTGTGCATAAAATTCAATGAGGACCAACCGAAGAGCTAACTATAGACTAAAGTGTACAATCATGATCTATCCATATTAAAGTGTACAATCATGAATTTGTGATTTTATTTATAAAATGCAAGACTTCTTACTATTTTTCATCAAAAATCTTAAGTTGTGACAAATAAAAGAGTCAAACAATTCACCAAGGTTGTCATTCAAAGTATTCGACAGTGAAAGTATAAATTTTGAGGCTTTGGAAATAAATAAATCAAGGACATATTTACTTACCTTGCCACCCAAATTAAGTATAGATACCAAGGTGATAGCTACAAGAATACCAACCACATAGTATGCTCTAATATTAACATAAACACCTAATTTCTGCCATCCACGTCCTCTAGCAATCCTTGCAAATTTATTTTCCAAAAACATGGCTTCAAAAAGTGGTGTGTTTGAGATATATCCTTATAGTATTTATGATTTCAAAATGAATATGATGCTATAGTACAAATAAATTTATAGAAGATAATTCTCAACCTAATAGAACACCCTCTATCCCATCCATAATTGTTGAGGTTGCAAGCAGTGACATCATGCTTTCAACATAAGCAATAACTTCCTGGTCATTGTTGTAATCATAACCCCAAATATTTTATCTAGAGAATAAGGTGCATCATATCATGGTAGACTCTGTGATTTCCATAAATACCATGACATACACTACTAGGCATACAACACGTGAGTGTCCAACTCCTAGTTCAATTGAAACTCGTGTACTGTGATGCAAATTTGTTATGAAAAACTGTAATTACACCAAATTTGAATTCAACATTGATTATATAACATTTAAAAAACTAGGATTAAATAGCTTATATGATTAATAGATACAAATGAAATATTTACTAGTTAGCCATACTAACCTTACAATAGCACCAAGGCCAAAGGGAATCATATATGAAAGAGAAGCAGTGTCCAGGCTATAAAAATCAAATCTAGCTTAGGGTGAAGTAAATTAAATGCATAGAAGTGCCATATTAAGCTTAATTCAAAATTAAAACTCTAGTATTACATATACATACTAGATTGAAAGAATAGATGTCTCAAGTTTTGGATTAGGCAATAGACCAAATAAGATAATACACATTTCAAAGGACCAATACTCCAAGTTTGTGATAAATATAAAAGTATGAATAGAACATAATAAAATGAATATTTACACAAGTGAAGACATGCACAAATGAACAAGTTCACATTGATAAAGATATACATATAGACAAATACATTCATGGATGATGTGTAAATAACCCAACTAAATAGTTTATTGATGCACAAAGTATTTTATAATTAATACACTAATATGATATCTCCCATATTGCAATCAAAGCATGAGTTGGAAGATATCAGTTACAAAAAATAGATAACTAACATTCTAACATAGGCTAGCCTATTCCAAGTCTACAAACTAATAAGTTCTAGAAGTTAGCTAGAAGCTAACATACTAACTCTAGAAACCCAAGTGAGAGTAGAAGATCATATTTACATAAATTTTATTTGATCTTAAGGCTATCCTTATTATTCCTCCCCATCATAGAAGCATTAGACTCCAATGCTTTTATAATAAAGTAAGAGATAATATGTGCAAGTGCCCAAAATGGAATCCTCAAGATAATGAAGAAGATAGAGACCCTATGGAAGACTCTACTCTATCATAAAGAGCATACAATCACCTTAGTGAAATGGATAAGTGAAATCCTCTAATTTTTTCAATCATTGTCATACAATTTTGCATTCTCCTCACATCATTCATGCTTCAAAATTGAAAGCATTCACCTCAAACCAATAGTCATACCCTCCTACCAAGTAGGCATTCTTGAAACTGTAGTCGATTCACTATGAGGAAAAGTTACAACAAAGAGAGAAAAATGTAGTAATAAAAAATGCTAATCTCTCATCATGGTACCCACTAAGGCCGATACACTTGAGGTCAAAATCAAGTAACTATAAAAATATGAGGTGAAGGATGTCATCAAGAATTAAGAAAATCTAGTCAAGACACCCACCATGATTGAAGTACTTAAAGATGAGATTGAAGTAATCATATAAAGACAAGATAAATATGCCTATGCGAAAGGTGGAAGTGACTCACAAGGTGCTTGTTAAATTTTTTAGAAGGTATGGATTAGAGTGATACCTTCTAAAATTTATAATGGTGACTTCAACTCCTATTGAGGGAATATAATAATCCCCAAATGACATATATAAGTGGATTAGAACTATAGGATGAAGTGTTGGGTACCATCGAGTTTGCACTCCATTTTATAAATCTATAATTTTAAATATTTTCAAGAAGGCTTCAAAAAACTAATTTGGATGATAGTAAATCCTCAAAGGATTTAGATGATCCAAAGGGTGGAATAGCCAAGTAGTTGAAGCAAAAGTGGATGTGAAAGTTGTGCTTAATATGGTGCTACCATAAGGAGTGTTGCAAATCCTATTGGTGAACACATGAGCTAAACTAAAAAATCCACTAAGAGACAAGCCTCTAGGGGTAAATATAACTTTTATTGGAGTACCCATGTGATATCCATGATCACATTAATAGGGTCATATGCTTGTGAAGGAAGAGATAACAATAACTCCCAAATTGGAGTACCCGAAGGATTACCATGATAAAAAAGTAATACCTCCTATTTTAGGAGCATCCAAAATCATGATGGAATCTCAAGAGGGTCATGGTCATGAAAAAATATTTGCTTCCAAAATGGTCTCTAAGGATGAAAGTGGATTAAGGAGTGTTGGGTTCAATAAAAATGCACTCCATATTACAACAATTTATTTTTTGAAAGTAGATTTGAGAAAATCAAACTTCAAAGCACCATAGGTCAAGGTAGACCTTTATAAAATTACAAAATAATGATTATAATAGAACCATCTCAAAAAGATATTTCCATTGAGTATAAACAAGGCTATACTTGAGAAATAATTAGTACCTTGAAAATCAAGAAATTTAGAAGGCTTTTCGAGCAAAAGGAAAATATTGGAATGATTTCCCTCCAAGTGGAATCATGGGATAATATTCCATAGCATCAAGGAATATTATTCAAAATATTTTATTTTTAAAAATTATATTTTGTCGCCTTCTTGTTTTACATGCATATAACACATCGATTAAAACAATATAGAAGGGCATACATTTGCCCACTCATAATGCATGTGGTATAAAATATGATTGTGGTGAACCCAAAAGAGCATAGACCTTGATGGGCCCAATTGGCACCTTGTTAGGAGATCAAGCGACATTGCGGTGGCACATTGCATGAGTGATAGGTTCATGGGAGAGCTTATGTCGAAGGCATGTGACACTAAATGATGTTAGTGTACCACAATCCATTAACGTGGAAAAGAGGGGTGTTCATCCCCAATTTTTGAGGTTGCCATTAAACTGCATATCATAGCAAAAAACCTCCACATTCACATTGTCGAAAACAATATCTCAAGTCACCAAAAACCATCTTTCACACATCATAATGTTAGAGAATATTATGAAATATATGTATGTGTCATACTAAGAATACTAATAGTCTTGTATGCAAGTGGTAAGATAAGAATTCAAAAGTCATATGAAAAGCAATAATCAAGAATTTGAAGAGATATCTTGTAAAGCTATATTATGAAGATAAAGCTCCATGAAATATATCTGCATGTAGAGCAAAAACTCAAGATTATATTTTTGTCTCATGAATAATATTGAGGATTGTTCTTTGAATAATCTTGTTATGAGATTTGTTGATATTTCAATATTTATTATTGTGACTTATTTATATTGGAACCTATGGTATTTTATGGTAGTAATGCTTAAATCCATCAATGGTATTAGAGCTACCACTAAACTTTATCCATTCTTGATAGAGTTATAATATAATTTGTCCACTTTGAAACCTGTGAATACTTGGACTTAGCTAAGATTGAGAGAGCCAACTCAGAAGATAGTTGGATGTACAAGGATATTGATAGACACCCTAATATTGGTTTGGATTATCTATAAAAGAGAAGAATAATATTTTTTTCTTAGATGTGACCCAAGACATTGGAAAAATATTTTAAACAGGAGCATCATAGCTACCAGATATTGAGAAGCATCATAGCTTTTAAGAGATAGAGAAGCATCTTAGATTCTAAGAAGAGTGGAGCATTTAAGCTTCAAATCAGAAGAAGAAATACAAATCTTCTATAGAAAAAAGAATAATCTAAGCATAGAGAAGAAGAGAAGAAGGAATTATTATAATATTTCTATGATAAGAAAACATTAAAGAAGTAGGATAACTAAAAATATAAATTTAGTCTTGGTATTGGAGGAGTATTCTTCAAGGATAATATTTGATGCAATAGTGAAGAATATTCAAAGCAAGATGCCAATCTTGAGAGGTAATGTAAGAAGAATACAATCATTTAAAAAACACTATCATTAAAATGTTGTATCGATTCAATTACCAACAAGATCTAGACTTCATGCTAGAGGTAGATTAGCAAGTGCTCATCGGGTGCTAGATGCAAAATAGCAAGCGATCACAAGGTGCTAGAGGCAGATTAACAAGTCCTCATAGGGCACTAGATGCAGAATATCAAGCATTCATACTGTGCTAGAGGTAAAATAGCAAGCATTACCAAGGTGATAGTGGAAGGAGAATGAGCCACTATAGGGTAAGAAAAAGCCACCAAATAATGAGCCATTAGAGGATAACCTATCAAAAAGTAGGCTACCAAAGAATGAGCGACTGGAGGGCAAGATACAAAAGAGCAAGCCATCAAAAGATGAGTTAGAAGAGAAAAAGCTATTAGAGAATGAACCATCAAAGGAAAAACTATTGGAGGACATGCAACCGGGAGATGAAGAATTGTGTGTTTTGTTGAAGCTTCCAGCAACAAGCATCTACACTTAAGTAGTGCACAAACTAGGAAATAGATAGGAGATAGTGAGACCAAACAAGAACCTGCACAATGAATTCTCTTTGCAACAAGGAAGACCAGACGTTAAGGAACATTGGAATAAAATGCACCTAACATATTGAAGCATTGAGAGTGGTATTGAGAATAACACTAAGAGGGAAATTAAAAATAGTGATAAGTCTATTGATGCAATTTTAGGTAACGTTTATATGTTACATTTGGTGCATAATATTAATTTTTTGAGGAAAAGAAATAAATTTTAAATTGCTCTAAAATGGAGATATAAGGTTTATGCACATTAAGTTTATTTTCAAAGGTTATTTTGATTTGAATTTATCTTATCAGATATGGAGTAAAAAGGGTTATTACATAGATTTAATTTTTATAAGGATGAAATATGAATAGTTTTTTTTTAAAGGCTATAAAATTTAGAAGTTTATTAAGTATTTGAGAATTTGAAGAAATGGAGATTAGAGAAGTTAAAAGGAGTCAATTTTTTTAAATTTTGGTTCATCGTTGTAGCATAGTTACTTTTTGGGAAATGGCCCCAACACTAATAAATGAAACATCCAGTGTTTGAACCACCCCCTGTGCATCTTTGAAGTGTAGTTGGTTTTTGGGACATGGTCCTAACACTAATAAATAGGAGATCTAGTGTTCGAGCCACCCCTCGTACTATCTTTGTGGACACACAAAAAAATATCATGTGGCTTCCCTCTAGATAGTGGTATACCTAGATGGGATGGCACTATCGACCAAATAAGAGTGACTCTGGAGGTTTTCTCTCTACCCAGGAGTTCAATCCTAGGGCGAACAACACAACAGTTTGGGCTTTGGCTCTTATTCAAGAAGTCCAAGGTTAAAACTATGATGTGTGTGGGGGGTGTGTGGGTTAATCCCCTATTGATAAGCTTATATCTTGACCTTATGAGAGGTCATTTATGAGATGGAAATGCTTGTACTTGAGTATTGGTCGTAGGGGTTTCTCACACTATCCAAATACAAAAATATAAAAAGGATTTAAATTTTTGAATATTTTTTAAATTTGAAGGATTTTTGGTTTTAAGCTATTTGAAGTTTTTTTTAAAGTATTTTGAAGATTTGAAATTTTTAAATCTTTAAAATTTGAAATTTTGCAAATTTAATGTATTAGAGAGCTAAAAGGATTTCTACATCAAATATTTAGAAATGTTCAAAATTGCAACTTTCTTATTTGAGTCACTTATTAAATTTGGAGATATAAGGATTTCAAATTCAAAGGAACTTACCATGGATTATTGGTATATTTATTCCAGAGAAAAGAGGCATATGACTGGAAATAAACAATGGTTTAACATTTTTCAAAAGAAATATGAAAAAATAGTTGTCATAAAAAATAGTATGACTTATAAGGTTAAAGGATTAGATGCCTTTATTTATCTATAAAATGAAAAAGGAATAATTAGCAATGTACTATATGTACCTGGATTAACTATTGATCTTTTTTTCTATATCTCAATTGATGGATCAAAACCTAGCATTTGAATTCAAAATCATTAAAGATAAAAAAAATGTTTTATTACCAAACAAGGAAGAGTTATAGCTTCTAGCTCTTATAACAATAGTTGTTTACTCTATATGCATTTTCAGATATGGCTCTATCAACAAGGATTTAAAAAACAAGATAACTTTGACATAAAATGCTAGGACACATAAGTGTGTCTTCATTAAATAAAATAAGTAAACATCATATATTTAATGGTTTAACCAAAATTTCATGGTAATATACAATATTTCCAAATTTTCTAATAGGGAAACAATATAGAATGCCTTTTGAACTCAATCAACATAAAACTCAAGAAGCATTGGAATTAATTTATATAAATTTATGTGGTCTAATGAACATTACTAGTATTGGAGGATAGATATTTTCAACTATTTATTGATGATTACTCTAGAAAAATGTGGGTGTATTTTATGAAATTCAAATCTAAAGCATTTAGTTGTTTCAAACAATTCAAACTTCTAGTGGAAAATAAACAAGAAAATCAATCAAGAATATTCGTTCATATAGAGGAGGTGAATTTTTGTCAAACGAATTTAACTTTTAGAAACCAATGGCATAAAAAGATAACTTACCACAAAAAATTCACCACAACAAAATGGTATTGTAGAAAGAAAAAATAGATCAACTATGGAAATGGTTTGTTGTATGCTAAAAGAAGATCTTGATCATTACTATTAGGAAAAAGTAGTTAAAATAGTTGTATACTTACAAAATAGATCACCTACAAGGATACTAAAAAAGGTTACTCCTAAAGAAGTATGGTTAGGGAAAAACCAACAATAGAACAATTGAGAATATTTGGATGTAAAGCATACATGCATATCCCAAAGCAAAGAAGAACTAAACTAGATGACAAAACTATGTATGGAATATTTATTGGTTATGATGAGGATTCAATAGGTTACAGAATAATTGATCCAATAACACAAAAATTTTACATAAGTAGAGATGTAGTATTTGATTAAGGAAACAAAAATATTATTAAAGAACAAAAAGTTGATTAAGGAACAATTCTAAGTTTTTTAGAAGAAGACTCATCAAGTGAATATTTAGAATATCATGAAGAAAAAAGATATATTCTATGATGTACTTTGGTTATAGTACATATTGTCAAATATGGGAATCAAAAGAACTCCTAAAATAACAAATTATGATAATCAACTACTTAATTTAATCAAATGTCTAATAATTCATGAAAGAACAAAACACATTGAATCTCAACATCATTTTATCAGAGATCATGTTCAAAATAATCATATCTAGTTGAAACATATTTCTATTGAAGATCAGATTGCAGATATTTTTATAAAAGCACTTGGTCGAGACAAATTTTAGATATTCCAGAATCATCTATGTAGATCAAGAGAATTTCATATTAAATAATGTAATACATGGGGGTTCTAGAGTGTATTACATTATTTGATATATTAGGATATGCAGGATATGTACATGTATCATACTAATAAGACTACGAGTCTTGTATGCAAGTGGTAAGATAAGAATCCAAAAATCATATGGAAAGGAAGAGTTATCTTGTTAAGCTATATTATGGAGATAAATCTCCATGAAATGTATTTGAATGTAGAGAAAAAACTCAAGATTGTATTTTTATCTCATGAATAATATTATGAGTATTTTTCTTTGAATAATATTGTTATGAGACTTTTGGATATTCCAATATTTAATATTGTGTTTTCTTTATATTGGGACCTATAATATTTTGTGGTAGTAAGGCTTAAAATCCGGCACATGGTACAAGTGATTTTAAATCATAAATATATATATATATATATATATATTAATGTGAACCAATGGTCAACTAGTTAGTGAGGCAGTGTGCACTCATCAAGAAAACCCTAGATGGCCTTGATTTCCAACTAAGTATCTAAAGGATTCCATCATCCTTGGAGCAACCACATGCCCTAGAGAAAAATGTAGTTAGTTGTCAATTTGGTTGAATTATGCATCACTCGTTATTACACTCTTATCATCCATAGAGGCACTCAAAATATCCTACACATGGATGATATCTGGTTCACATGTGGGTAAAGGACAATAAACAAAAGTCTCATCATAAATTTCCTTCAAAAAATATGAATTTAGATGGCTTCAAAAATGGTGGAACATCACATAGTAGAGGTGGGTGAGGTTGTGATATTTTGAGCCATCACCAACCATGTGGACATCCCAAGTAGTCATTGGAATAGATAATTGTGATATCCAAATGTGCAGTCTTTCACTATGAATGAAAAAGAAGGAAGAAATGGTCATGCGATGAAGGTATTTTTGGTAGAAGGGGGTGGCCACCATGTGAGATGAATAAGTGACAAGGCCATGAGTTGGAGTAGCAATAAAATTTTGTTGTAAATGTAAACTAACCATAATGAGAAATGAAAAAGAGCACATGATATGGTTATGGAATTTTCAACTTCATATTTGGAAATGTCATAATTGTCATCCAAAACTACAATATTTGTACAGAAAGGTCAATGAGCCAGTAGAAGAACATTGTCACTGCCTATGGTAGGGAATATTCCAACCAAATTACTAATATTTTTGTACACAAGTGTAGAGTGGCTTCCATTGTCAATCCCCACCCCATCAAAAAATCATTTCCAATGTACCTAGGAAGGTTATAGAAGGAATATGTGTGAACCATATTTATGTAGTAGGAATTTACTAGGGAATCATAGGAATTGTCAGGTTGCTTAGATTGGCTTCGTCTATCTAGCAAAATTCAACATGCTTACACAAAAATTCATTCATGGATGAAGTGGATTGGAGATGCAAAGTCATGAACTATTAATAATAGGGAGAGGCACACTGCTCAGGGGTGCAACTATGGGGTCTACATAGGTCCATATAGGATCTCAAGATCAACCTCAAGTTTGACATTTTTTTTAAAACATGACCATTAGAGAAAATATGATCAAGAAGCCTCAATTCATCACTACCTCTTCCATTATCAAGTAGGTCTTATCATATATCAGTTGCATAGTCATCAATATCACACTATGCTAACATCAACCCAGAAGTTCCAATCAATAGTGTGTCGGAGAACGCACGTTGGCAAATACGAAAAAGACATTAGAGGTGAAATGGGAAAGGGTACATATTAGCTCTAATACATGCCATGTGGTACTAAAATATGGAGTAAAGCCTATAATTTTTAGAGGAAGCCAAAATATTTTTGCAAATAAAGAATCATACAACCATTTTCGATTCACATTTTTATAAAATATGTTTACCCTAGGGCATTGATGCAGTACACTAATGGAAATAATGAAAATGGATTGTAGAAATCAATTACAGTGGGGGAGGGGGAATTATTACAATGTATATTCCCCTCACAGGTCAAGAGCCAAGAGGCTCTAATACCAACTGATGTGAAAATAACCCAATTGAATATTTTATTGACATGCAAAGCATTTTATAGGTAATACACTAATAGGATATCCCCCATATCACAATAAAAACATGATATGGAAGATATCAATTACAAAAAATAGATAAATAACATTCTAACTTAGGCTAGGATATTCCAAGCTTGGAAAATAATAAAATCTAGAAGTTATCTAGAAGATAACAAACTAACTCTAGAAACCCACATGAGAATAGAAGCTCACGTTTAAATAACATTTATTTATTAATCTTAAGGATATCCTTATCAATAGAGGAGAAGAGATACACATAGTTGATCATGATGAAGGACGAAGTGATGATAGGTATGACAAAGGAGAGAACTTGGTTTGATAAGAAAATATTGATCATGGTTGGATCAAGTTGTACTATTTAGGATCTCAATCTCAAAATATTTAACAACTATTTTAGATCAATTCAAGATCTTTACCATCTAGTCCATCTAAGATTGAGATCATTTGCAACCTTTCTTATCATTTGGGAATAAGTTATTCTTCCCACCCTCCCTTTATTTTGGTATTAGTGTACAAGATGAGAATTTGACACAAAATCAACTATAGGTTGGTATATCCAATGGTGAACAGGATGGGAGTTCACCATTAGAGCAAATGTTGTTGGAATATCTACAATATAACCTTATTGTAAAAGGACTATAGTGATTAAATGTCTACATGCACTCTTGATGTAGCCTATAGTAAGACCAATGTAAGCCTATAGGCATCATTGTTTCTAAAAGAAAGAATTTATATTATTTTTTAGAAATAAAATTATATGCATTACTAGTTTACTCCTAGCCAGTAGATTTGCGCTGGTTGGAGTTAATAGAAAATTTTAAAAGCCTATAATAGATAGACTGATATAGCTCTTGATAGACTATAACCAATATGCTAACCCAATTTTTCTTGTACGCATATTCTAGCATAAACTACATTATTAGCTTTTGGGGGACACAATCTACAAATGTGCCTATTATGTTGTCTATAAGTTCCATTGCTTAATATAGAGGTAGGAATGAGAGCTTGACTCTTTTGGAAACCTCTTTTGGTTCTTCTACATGTCTATCAAATATTGTGGACCATGGGGTCATGTATAGAGGGCTTAATCCTAAAAACTAGGGCCCTCCATGGAATATTGAGTTTTTTTCCTTCGTTCAGGAGAAGATGACCATTAATTAGTCTTTTCTAACCATCATTAGCTCATAGTTGGATATTTTAGATCCCTAGGTAGATGTTATCCATTTTTGGATGGATGTTGGACCTTACCATATACCCTAAAACTTGCATGCAAGAGCTTATGTTGTTAATGTGAGAACCAAACTTTAGATAAGGTCAGGGGACCTCAACTATGGGAGATTCATCAAGCTTTGGTACAAAGTTATTCCATATACTTGTCTGCGACTAGTTGAGTGATATATTCCAACCTCCCTTGATGAAATAAGGATGGCTAGGAGAAAACTAAAAATTCTTATTGGTAGGATTATTGAACAAAGAAACAACAATCATGGTTTCTCCTTCCCAAAGGGTCAAGTCTTAAGTCTTAACCATTAAACCCACTTAAATTGTAAAAGTACTAATAAATATATTATTAAAAATTAAAAAAAATAACCCTTCTATTTTTATCCCTGTAAAAATAAGCAACCCTATGATATTTGGGGTTTTAGTTCTTGCCTAAAAGCTTTCTACCCAAGATTTAATTTTACCCTTTGAAATCTCTGCAAGCAATGGATTCATATCACAGGGTACTTGTAAGCCTACAAATGTTTTCTATGTAATATTGTGGGCAATTTCTATGTAATCCTACAAGCATATTCCATGTAATCCTATAGGCATATTTTATATAAGCCTATGGGTAGTTTGGATGTATTCACCCTTAACTATATTATCTAAACCACCTATATGGTTAACCATAATTAAAGGGTTTTCAAGTTAGGCTATGTTGACTTGAGATTAGCATTTTATTAGGGATTAGGTATCACTATAAATACCTCCCATGAATGATCCATTACACTAAGATGTAATAAGTGAGATCATAAGGTGCCTAAAGGCACCCGCCCCATTTTTCTATTTTAGTTGTCCTTATTTTTATTTTATTTGTTTTATTTTTAATTCACCTTTGTACTCTTTTGCATGAAATTATGATGATACTGGTTCAAGATATTTTTATTGAAAAGTATTACAAAATCCAACTTGATATCAAAGCCTTATCAGGTCAACATCATCTAATAAATAAGAAGAATTTTTCTTTTCAATGATAAAATGAAATAGTTAGAAGAGAACCCCTCATTGTGCTACCATGGGAGGGATTTTTTGAAAAATTAAAAAATTTAGTGCTAATGACTTTCACATCATTTGCAAAAGGTAGCTTAGGAAATTATTCTTATTGGTCTAAGAAGGCTTTGATATCATGCCACCTATATTCTAAGGAGTTATCATATTTGAGGATAATCATCTTTCCTCTTGATTGAGCTTGTTAGAGACATGGCTAATATAATTATTTTCATCTCATGACATCATAGATTTGAATTGCTTTAAATAGTTTTTGCTATTTAAAGGATGTGCATCCTATAGGGGTAAGTATATGTGTTCCCCTCCCCCAAAATCATTTACAAAAACCTTTTTTACCTATTCCTATGAGTTATAACCTAATCTACCTTTCGACATGGAAGTTGGTATGATCTTTCGCTTCTAGGATGTCTCACATTCAAGCCTCATCAAAATATTTTTTGTACAATCTAATATCGAAGCACTCTTGGTTCACCATATGGAACATGGTGTCTTCCTAACTCCAACATGGAGTTTGGTCATCTATTGGTAGAATTATCTTGTAGTGTAGATCATGACTTCAAATTTTTAAAAAAGAGAACATAATTTTTCTTGCATGTAAATTTTTTTTAGGGTTATATTTATGTTCAATTATCTAGGTTTGTATACTTAACCCCAACAAGACACATTGGTGTGGTAGTTGAGAAATTTTTTTGTACAAGCATGGTCACTAGTAAGACCCATAGTGATGCCCATTTTTTGCATACCATTTGAGAAGTGTAGTCAATTATTTTACAATTTTTTTGCATACATTCACAAGTCCAATCATATAGGCTAGACTTGTCAAGGTTTTTACTTCTAAAGCTTGAAGATATTTCTAGACTCATAACACTTTAATATTATTTATTTTAGAGCTTAAGGGGGTCCTTTTGGGCTTAAACATTTGTTTCACACTTATTATTTAAAGTTTGACTCAACAAGCCAAAATGTTTTACACTAACATAAATAAAGCACTTTAAAATCTCTAGCATGACAAAAAATATTGTAGAGTGGAGAGTCTTCATTTTAGAAGGCAACAAGCTAATAATTTTAAGCATTGACATCAACTTAGCCTCCAAAATGTTATGAAATGGTAAAAAGACCTGCATCAAGTGTAACAAAAACCCAAACGGTAAATCAAAAGGAGCAACATAATGAACTGTAGCATTTCAATAAGAAAGATGATGATAGCACTCAAAACGTCTAGCATGCTCATGCTAAGTGAGAAAAGCATCACAAAAGGCAACAAAGGTAGTAACAACATCTAAAAATGGAGGACCTCAACATAAAATAAGGCTTTGATATCATACCACCTATATTATAAGGAGTTATCATATTTGAGGATAATCATATTTCCTCTTGATTGAGCTTGTTAGAGATATGGCTAATATAGTTATTTTCATCTCATGACATCGTAGATTTGAATTTCTTTAAATATTTTTTGCTATTTAAAGGATGTGCATCCTATAGGGGTAAGTATATGTGTTCCCCTCCCCCAAAATCATTTACAAAAACCTTTTTTACCTATTCCTATGATTCATAACCTAACCTACCTTTCGACATGGAAGTTGGTATGATCTTTCGCTTCTAGGATGTCTCACATTCAAGCCTCATCAAAATATTTTTTGTACAATCTAATATCGAAGCACTCTTGATTCACCATATGGAACATGGTGTCTTCCTAACTCCAACATGGAGTTTGACTCATCTATTGGTAGACTTTTCATATAGTGTAGATCATGAGTTCAAATTTTTAAAAAAGAGAACATAATTTTTCTTGCATGTAATTTGTTTTTAGGGTTATATTTATGTTCAATTATCTAGGTTTGTATACTTAACCCCAACAAGACACATTGGTGTGGTAGTTGAGAACCTTTTTTGTACAAGCATGGTCACTAGTAAGACCCATAGTGATGCTCATTTTTTGCATACCATTTGAGAAGTGTAGTCAATTATTTTATAATTTTTTTGCATACATTCACAAGTCCAATCATATAGGCTAGACTTGTCAAGGTTTCTACTTCTATGGCTTGAAGATATTTCTAGACTCATAACACTTTAATATTCTTTCTTTCAGAGCTTAAGGGGGTCCTTTTGGGCTTAAATATTTGTTTCACACTTATTATTTAAAGTTTGACTCAACAAGCCAAAATGTTTTACACTAACATAAATAAAGCACTTCAAAATCTCTAGCATGACAAAAAATATTGCAGAGTGGAGAGTCTTCATTTTAGAAGGCAACAAGCTAATAATTTTAAGCATTGACATCAACTTAGCCTCCAAAAGGTTATGACATGGTAAAAATACCTGCATCAAGTGTAACAAAAACCCAAAGGGCAAATCAAAGGGAGCAACATTATGAACTATAGCATTTCAATAAGAAATATGATGTTAGCACTCAAAATGTCTAGCATGCTCATGCTAAGTGAGAAAAGCATCACAAAAGGCAACAAAGGTAGTAACAACATCTAAAAATGGAGGACCTCAACATAAAAGACACCTAGTGCTCTAGGAAAGAGTAGTTAGACCATGTGAGAGTTGTCAAAGCAAGAAAGCAATAACCACCTTGATGAAGCATTACTAATTTTTTTGCAAATGATAATTGCTTGAGGGATGACAATAGGTGTTTTGAACATGTCGAATGGTGCCAACTCATCCCTACGCATGAAAACCCATATTTGTTGATAATTGTACATTGTAGTTAGTTTTATCTTATCTCAACAAAAACCATAAATAGGGGAGTACCCTTCATTGTAAAGCATCAGATGTTTCAGTGTTTGCCTATCATGGGTTGTATGTTTATGTTATTCTAATGCAATCAAGAGTTGTTTGACCTACCTCAATTGGATTTTGAAGAATAATCGATTTATGTGATAATATCAAATTTCAATGGTCTGTTAGTGCTTTAATTAGGGTATTTCTATTAAGGTCTAATCTATTTGGTATACTACATAATTGAGGTGTTATATATGATCAATGTTGTTTGGAATTTTTTGATTGTAGTGCTTATAATATGGAATTTTGTAATACTTTTGCTTACCATATTTCTTCATAGCTTTGATTTAATAGTATTTTAGGTTGTACTTGTATTCAATAGATGATGCTCAAATAAATAAAATCAATGTTATATAAAGCCCTGATTGCATTCAATCTTTCTCTCTAACCCTATTTCCTTCTCTCTCTCAACCCTATCATTTTTATTTATTTTTTCTTGAACATAATAGGATTTAGTTAAGGAATTGGCCTTCTCCAAAGGTTGATTCATAAGCAGTTCTAAGTCATTCAATCTTGACCTTAGTCCAAGGTGCACATTTTATACCTAGGTGAATCGAGCAATCAAGAAGAACCATACCCTCTCTTCTCTCCATATTTGAGGATTACCTTTTTTAGCTCAAACCTGTCTATTGACATGATGGTTGGTCACTATAGTTGCATGGTAGAGGTCCCATTTTTAACTCATGGTGTAATAATTTTGTCACTTTTTAAGCACACTCAACTATGGCATCTATACCTTGACGCAATAGTTAACTCAACATTTTCATTGGTATGGTAGTTGCAATATTGGTTGCATGCTTTACGTATTTGGATCGATTCTCTTTGGTGTCTGATGTTGATGATGGTGAATATTTATTTCTATTTGGGGTCTATATGCTTGGTGAACCTCTTTATAGATGTGTATGACATCATTTATTAGCAAAACACCCTTGGTGGATTTGTAGTCAGACGACAAAAATGTAATACTCTAGTGGTGTAAGGGGTCCTAAGTTCATAAACTCTATCATTTTAATTTTTTTACCATTTTGATAACATGGACAATTAGCAGTTCAACAATTAGAAGTTCAACAAATCAAATTATACCATGTGTCAAATGTTGATTCACCCATTTAACATTGTTGGCAACCCAGCCAGAGTGATGAAATCACTACCTAGATGTGACATGTGGTTGTCTTTGATTGGTGAATGTATTTCTAAAGTCTAAAATTTAATTGTATTGTTTGTTAGTGCTTATGCCCAACCATTTGGAGTTCATAATCATCCCTTTTTTAAGATCACACTATGTTTTAGCTCTCTCCATTAGTGACATTAGTTCAAGGATTTATTATAATATTCTAGGTGGTTTTTTAGTTGTAGTAAAAGTAAGTTTTGGGTGGTCAGTATAAGATATGCCTTGTTATTACAAGTTCCTTTTTAACCATGGGAGTTTTATTATTTGAAGACTTACATGTTGTTTGATGATCTAGTTATTTTACTTTAATTTTAGAGGGAAAATTATGGTCACTATATTGCATTTTGAAGATCTTCTCTTGAGAAGCTCAAAATCTTAGATCCAAGAGGTAAGATTCATGTCTTCATGTTTCAGGGAGGGTTGATCTAGTTTATGTACCTTTTGCAAGAGAAGATAGCAAAATTTATGATGATGATTCATTAGCCTAGTAAAACTTTCATTATGAAGGGAAAGATGTATCATATCTAATGTCTCCTCTCCTCGTCTCCTCAACTTAGATTATGGGGTGTTGGAATAACTATAATGTGATCTTATTGGCCAAGATCAATAATGATCAAATGCCTATGAGTGTGTTTGATGTAGTGTACATGCAAGTGCAATGTTAACCTATGAGCATTCTTTATGTTAACCTACTAGCATCATTTATGTTAGCCTATGGGTATACTTTACATATGTCTTTAAATGTTCTTTATATAATCCTATGGATATTTTCTATGTAAACTTATGGACAATTTGGATGTATTCACCCTTTACAACATTGGTCAAAACATTTATATAATTATACTTATTTAAAAGGTTTAATATATTGTAATTTAATCTTCAAGTCATGTTATATTAACTTGAGATTAATATTTAATAGATGATTAAGTATCAATATAATTACATCCCAATGACTAATTCATTGTATTAATTTATGATAAATAAATTTATGATAGTACCCACAAATATCCATCTTTTATTTCTATTGTATTTATCTTTATCTTTATTTCATTTATTTGCTCTCTTTAAATTACCTTTATACATGGATATTTTTATTAAAAAATAATGCAAAATCCAACAAATACAAGATAGTGTGTATTATATTTTCATCTGATAAGAGTTTGGCAAGAGAAACTAAAATTACAATTGTTTGGTATATAAAACTGCCAAGGACAAGTACTACGTCTAGGAGGAGGTAAAAGAATTTAAATTATTTTAAAATGACGAGAAAGATATTGTTAAAATTTATAGAATAAAAAAATGTTGATTTCCCTTGCTGCGAGTCAACTTTTGATTTGGAAGAGTATATATTTGATTTGGTGGGACATCTATTATATTTAAATTGTGTTTTACCTTATTAAAAGTTGGAAAATATTTTTATACCATGTGAAATTTTTAAAAGTTTGTCTTCTTAATCAAAATAAAAGCATTTTTAATCAAAATAAAAGCAAACCTGGAAAATATCCAAACTCATTTCGGTGCCCAGGCCTGAACAATTGATGATATTATAATAATTTATACTTTATTTTTCATACTATATTCATAGACATCAATACAGAGAATGCAAATATACATCTACACCGATAGAACAACACAGAGAATGCTTACATACATCTACCCCTATACAACAACACCATACTATCACGATAACATCGCTCATGAGGGCGGCAATTATTTATTGACAATACATTACCATAGAACTCAACGATCTAATAATTCCCTTGCATTTCACCTTCCCTTTTATTCTCTTGCTGTCCCGGTAGCTTTTCCATGATCTTCTCTTTCAGCCCCTTCTTCTGCATCCCTCCTTCTCCTTGGCCCTCCTCCCTCACTCTTCCTCCTTGGCCCTCCTGGTCAAATTTGATTATCAAAGCAAGATGACAAAATGTATAGCAGATAAATTATAAAGAACTAAAGAACCAAATTCTATCGTATAGACAGATATCTATCTAAAACTTACAGAGCTGCAGCCGTTGCGTTTTCCTTCCTCGCCATAAGCACCTCCACCTCCACCGGTGTTCTGATTGTAAGTAGGCGGTGCTTGGTTAAACCCACTGTTGCGTTTTCCTTCCTCGCCATAAGCGCCTCCACCGGTGTTCTGATTGTAAGTGGGCGGTGCTTGGTTAAACCCACCTGCACTTTCTTGACCATAACTGCCAATGCCCTGCTGTGCAGATGGCTTGGACTGAGTTTCATATTGGGCATCCTGGTCACATCGTTTTCCATCCCCACCATAAGCACCCCCATGGGTGTTCTGATTGTAAGTAGGCGGTGCTTTGTTAAACTCACCTCCACTTTCTTGACCATAATTGCCAGATCCCTTCTCTGAATATGGCTTGGATTGAGTTCCATATTGGGCATCCTGGTCATGGCGTCCCTCGTCCTTCTTCTCTCCAAACAGGCCAAGTCGTTTTCCATCCCCACCATAAGCACCTCCATGGGTGTTCTGATTGTTAGTAGGCGGCGCTTTGTTAAACTCACCTCCACTTTCCTGACCATAATTGCCAGAGCTCTTCTCTGGATATGGCTTGGATTGAGTTCCATATTGGGCATCCTGGTCATGGCGTCCCTCGTCCTTCTTCTTTCCAAACAGGCCAATTCGTTTTCCATCCCCACCATAAGCACCTCCATGGGTGTTCTGATGGTTGGTAGGCTGTGCTTGGTTATAAGCACCTGCACTTTCCTGACCATAATTGCCAGAGCCCTTCTCTGCATATGGCTTGGATTGAGTTCCATATTGGGCATCCTGGTCATTCCGTCCCTCGTCCTTCTTCCTTCCAAACACGCCAAGTCCACGGTCCATGTGCTCCTCCATTGGGGCCTCCTGATATCGATCCGGGATCGCCATTGTTACGCTTAAAAATGAAAAGAGTAACTGATATCTATTCGATATTAAACGGTTGGATTTTTTTGAAATCTCCACAACTTGAATTGGAGAATAGCACAGGAGGCTTCGGATTTATAGCTGTGTGATAATGGCATGGGCGCGAGTGTTCAGTCGTGGCATATTTGGAGCCGACATCTAAAAATTGTCGGCAGATGAATAACTAAAAGAGGTGGATTGGATAAATGAATCAAATATGTCTTCTGACGTGGATGTTTGGGACATAAAGTCAATTCGGTCTTTTATTTTTAATTCCGATGTGCCCGCTTCTCGTAATGGCACGTGGAATTCAGGAGTACGGAGATAAGGTCGAAATGACTTGCGAAGGCGTTGGCGTTTTTCCACGGTTACTCGTATGCTGCCGGCATGTGGACCGTCAGGTGGGAAGATAAACAATTTCAATTTCGATTGACGGCATGTGGACCGTCAGGTGGGAAGATAAACAATTTCAATTTCGATTGTTGTCATTATAATTTTATCACACCAAGATAAAAATTGCCGACTACTGCTATGCATGTGTGAGGCGGACCATCAACTTGTCAAGGTATGACTATATCATCCTACTAAGATATTTCAATAAACTGCCTAGATCCGCATATTGTGGTATACCGGTAAGGACACCACTTGCACTATTGGTGATGTGACCCGGGCTCAATTTCTATGGTGGATATTTATATGTATAAAAAGTATTTACTCAATAAAAATAAACTGCCTAGACCAATATATTGAATTTACATCTCTATCCTAAAAATCCACTTTCTTTTCACAATGACCTTTAATTTATTATAAACATTTTTATTTCAATTAATATTTTAATAAAGTATTTAAAACAAAAATAATAAAATTTAATTTGATTTTAATATATTATATGTTTATAATCAAGTAGCATTAGCTTAACTGGTTAGATTTCTCATCATTTAAGAAGGAGACCAAGGTTCAAATATTGCCAAGCTATACATAGATAATATCCAAGCTTTATTGTAATACCATTATATGGTGATGATGTAATATAGGTGGATCGTTTCAATCTTCTATAACTAATTCAATATATATATATATATATATATATATATATATATATATATATATATATATATATATAATAAAATTGAAGAGTGAGTGTAAGGAACAAGTTTCACCTTTTTTGTTTTGAATCTCTAGGGAAGAGAAAGGAATAATTTTCCTAGAAACAAAAATTATTGAAAGGCTTGATATGTGGATTAGGCTTTTTGGACTTCCATATTAGCTTATCAATAAGGAGGTTTTGAATAATATTGACAATCCTCTAGGGTAGTTCATGTAACACAACGACAAGGTTTCCCAACAACGAGATAATAATAGATTTTGAGAGTCAACAGGTTTGCAATCAGCACCTTTGGGATAATTTATCTTCAACAACATCTAAAACAGTAACGTACATGTGATGGCAATAACCACTTGATGATAGACTAGACTCAAATCTCAATAAACATGATGGCACTAATGGTTTTTTAAGCCTCAATACTAACATAAGACTCATAGGATAAATACCAACGGATCAAATATAATATAGCCACAATACAATAAGATCAAGATAATGATGTGAATAGAATAATATGAACAAATTAATATTCATATCAAGGCTTGTAATATATCAAATAACATTCACTAATAAACAACAATATGAATGTAAATATCCTAAATCATACATAAGCAAAGCATGTAGCAATACTTACAATATTAATTGCTCAAAATGTATGCAATATTTATTACTCCTTTTCTCTGGAAAATATGATACTTGAAACTTGATGCTTGATATTATATTTGATGATTTAATGCTTGGATCCTTCTCTATGTTATAAACCTCTCTTCTTATAACCATAAATCATTCACCAATATGAAAAAATATACAACATGCATCCACAAATAAATTGTACACAATAAAATAGAGATTGATAATACCCTTGAGGTAGGGCAACATTGTATAATGCTTCTTGTTCGAAGAAATCCACTCCACAAGATCTCCAGCTCCATGAGCCAAGACTTCTACAAGAATACTTCATATATGCCCCTTTACAATGGGGGTATATATCTCTTTATACAAGAGTGTGATGGTTCACCTTTCATGAGTTATAAGATCACCCATGTGGTGGTTCACCTTCCATGAGTTACAAAATGCATAATAGTATGATAATATTCCTTTACAGTTACATATGACAATATTCTCTAATGGTTACATATATGATTCTATGACATACCTATTTCTAATTTGACATATGGCCTTACTCAATAGTTAATTAATGGCTCACACTATTATACAATACAATATTAAATTATTAAGTGCCTATCATGGGTACCTAACATTCCATCCCCCTTACAAAATAATTTGTCCTTCAAACAGTAGAAGAGGCTAAATAATATGATCTTTTGAGCCATGCTAAGTACTAGTACCAATCATAATCATCCATCCATCCTAATGAAACTATGATTGATGGGGTCTTTGATGTTGATATACCCTTTTGCCACTTAAGTATCCATAGTTGTTCCTCTTATGCCTCCATGTATGTCCATTATAGTTCATTTGTTGCTCTATATCTTATCTCCATGATTGATGCCTCTCATGGTGGTATGGATGGCAATATATTCCAACCTTAGCCTGATGTTCAACTTTTTCAAACTTTTCAACATCTTGTTCTTGTTTCAAGCTCCTATCTTTAAATTTATACTTGGATTTTGTTGTTGCTTCTTCCTAAATATTTGTTACTACCTCCTCCTTAGACTTTATTTCATGATCTTCTACAACCTGCTTCCCTACCATAACTTCTTGTTTGACCTTGATTCTTGCACTTGAGACTGAGAGATATCTTGCAATGTTATATTATTTCTATGGTACCATAACTTCATATATTTCTTTTGCACATTAATGTTAATATTACTTAAAAAATGTAACCAAGAATAACCAAGAACAATATCTACATCATTCATCTCAATAGCATGAAAATTTGAATGTAAAACATATTTATCGATGGTGATTTTCAAATTTTAAATTGAACACTTTGACCCTCAAGTTGTATGTCTTTGATTTCTTTGTTTGAACTTGCAACCTCTTAGTCAAAGGCATATTGATAAAATTATATTTGTTGCTAGGGTTAATGGAAACAATATTTTTTATTTTGACCACAGTTTGGCCTAACACACAAGGTGTAGTTTCCTTAGTCTACACATTATTATCCATTTTCTCTAATCCCCGTTTGTTTAAAAATACAACTTCAAATTATTCCTGTGTAAATGTATATTTATGAGCATAAGCAAAGTCCTCATACCAAGAGAGAGCTTTCTCTTGTAAAACACTATAAAGCTTCAAATTCCATGTGAAATAATATTTAGAATAAATTTTGCACTTCCTCAACCATTCCCTAACATCACTATAATCCCCTCCGGTGAATGTTGACAACTCCATATTTTTCTTTTTTAAGTAACTAAGTTTTGAAATAACCCAAATTTCTTAAAAATTAAAATTTTGAGATCTCATCTATTTCTTTTCTCAATGAATTAAATTTGTAGATTTTCTTCAAAATAAAATAAATGGCAACTGATTTGGCTACCCAGATTGAGAGTTATGATTTTTTCCCTTTGCATGAATTTTGTGTGCAACCCCAAACTAGCACCAAAATTCCAACGTGCAATAGCTATAACTCCCTCAATATTTAACAAAAATTAACAAGTGAATAGTAATTTTTGTAGTAATTAAAATAACCTACATGCTAATGCAAACATATTTTTAAAATGATAGTTAAAACATTTAATATGATTTTTTTTTCTTTGAAAAAATTTGCATAGCCAAAAAATAGCCTCAACAACCCAACTTCAAACAACTGTAAATCTCTCAATACTTATCAAAATTTCACAAATGAGTAGTTGTTTTATAGTACTCAAAATAATCTACGTCTTTGGTAAATATTCGGAAAATGACTACTAAAAAAATTAATTTTCTTTTTAAAATATATATATATATATATATATATATATATATATATATATATATATATATATATATATATATATATATATATATATATATATGCGGAAAAAAACAACATAAATAACCCAACTTCAAACTATAACTTTCTCGATTGTAACAACCTTTCCCATTGGACCTCTCTCATAGGCAACTTAATTGGTTAAAGGAACCAATTAGCATGTGTTTAAGGGTCAAAGACCCTATTCACACCTATAAGTCTTAAGTGGATTAGGTGTGTAGGAAATAATCAGAAAGATTAGAATTGATTAACTGCAAATTATATTATGGTTAATAAATTTTATTAATCATAATCTAATATTAAATAGATGCTCATTGAAATGTGTCCAATACTAATTGGACCACATTGAGCATTTAAATATTTAGAATATAATATTGGGTAGTGGAGGATAACTAGGATCCTCACTCCCTATCCTTAACAACGAGTTGTCCAAATCTTATAAGACCAAACTAAATGCTCATAGAAGTGTCGCGTTATTCTTGGACAACACAAAGAGCATTAATGAGGACAATTAATGGAAGGATGACCATTCCCAACCACCTTGACCAAGTTTATTAATAAAATAGTATGAGGAATGAGGTTGGAAATGCTTGTAAATAGAAGGCATTAGAGAGGAGGAGGCATTCGAGGAGCTTTTTTGCAAGCATTGTTTACGGTAAATTCTATCATCTAGGGAGAATGCTCTCCACCCTTAGGTGGATCAGGAACCAAACAAATGAAAGGAGTGTACCAATATTCACTTGATCAAAATGCTTCTTGAAGTTGAAATAAAAAGTCTAACGTGTTTTGAAATTAGATCATTATTTGGAGAGTTTATAGAAGGGTGAGTAGGAGATCACAGCTCGAAAGGATTACCATGAAAGGAGAGACCAGATGATGTCCTTCCTTAATCTAGCTTCTCTTACCACTAATTTGAGTAAAAAATACATAGGTGGTATATTGTGATTTGCTTATAGATTCTTCTGCTTACTATAGATTGATGAGATCTTAGAGTCGCGATATTACTATGTTAGTTTGGTAGATGCTTTGTGGATAAGGTAGATATCTTGATCTACAAGTTTTAAGTATTGATTTGGAATTTGTTGGATTTTAAATATGAATTATGAAAATATTATTAGAATCATAGTGGTATTGTTTATGAAGATGTTATAGTTATGATAGCTTATGTGATCTACAATCCATTGGGTCTGATTTGGTTTAATGGCTAGTTTATGAATTTTATGTATTGGGTAGATTTCCTCAACAATAAAAAGGAGGAAACTCTAGGTCAAATATTTCTAAATAAACCCCCGAATAGTGGTAATATAATATGTAGTATTACATGATACTATTGTGTGGTAGTTATAATATCATTACATGATATAATAATGATATGGAATGTAAATTATTGAAATAGAATACCATTATGTGGTGGTAATAAAAATATGGGTGCTATCCATATATAATGTGATGATAATCTAATCATTATAATACCACTACATGGTAATAATGAGATATAAATGTTGAAAAAGCACTATGTGGTGATAGTATAATATATGGTAATAACATGGGGAGATAAATAAATATAAACATAAGTTTAGGTAAAATACCATGTGGTGATAATTCTTGGTAGTAACTTTGTTGTAATACCAATGTGTGGTGATTATGTAATAGTTTTCATTCCCATACCTAAGAATATTAAAATGTATTTATAACCCTAGAGAGGGTGAAATCACTAGCATCGTGGTGAAATCTTGCACCCTATGTTCAGAGGATATTAATCTCTTTGCATGCAGACGTATTTTGGAGGTTTGATTCCCCAACACACAGTAAATGTGGGATAACCATCCCGATTCATTGAAATAATTTGGAAACAAGGTGGAGATAGATGTCGTATCTTGAATCAAATAGGTGATGTTTGCTAAAGCAAAACACTAAGTCAATGCTTAAGATATTTGAACCCTACAATATGGAAACCCCTGCAATGATCTCCTGCTAAAATAGACTGAATTTAGTGTGTAAGAAATGTATGGTCTAGTGTGGACTTGTAGAATTTATATATTTCATTTAAAAACCCTAGGCTACCCTAGAAACAATTTGTACAATTATTTGTCTAATAACAAAAAATCTTGAAAGAATATGGGTACCATTGTAAAACGTTTACCCCTCTTCGACAATCTAGAGTTTTGAAAATAATTAAAGTTGACTATTGCATCCAATGAAATGCACCAGATTATCCCCATAATGATCACAACTAGGAGGCCCTATGTTAATGCCTTGGGGCTAAAATAATTCATAACGTAACTCTTTAAGTGCGATCTAGAATTAGGATTTGGGATAAACTGACGACGATTCTAAGAATGCCTTGATTGTTAAAATGATATAGCTCTGTGATGTTTGGAACTGCAATATTAGGTGGCATTAAAAAGTGTTTTATGACATTAGTTCAACTAGTTAAATTCTCTAATATTCTAAGGAGAAGACCAATGATCCAATTTTACCAAATGATACACGGATAATATCCAAGATTTTTTGTAATGTCACATCATGGTGTGTTAATGCAAAACTTGGAGATTAATTGACCCTTTCCACGCCACGGCCCCCAAGCAACACATCCACACTTGAGAAGCATGAGCGAGGAAATGGTTCCCTCAAACATCATCCCACATGGGACATGTGGAAAAGAGAATGAAGTTCAAAAATAAATTCGAAGTCCTCTCTTAATGTCCACGGTTGGATGGACACATTGGATAATGCACCGTTTGTTGATATGACAAGGCTAATTGGTCAATGCCACGTGTTGCACTTGGGTTAGTTTGCTTAGTTGATTGTGTCAATTTTGAATGTCGACATATTTTTTAATTCAACTTATGTTGGCTTGAAACTTCATATGTTCAATAAAAACCTTATAATGGGAGATTATCACCGATATGAATTAAATAATACCCATACAAATTAAATGACAAGTTGTCTAAAGGAAATAGATGAACACCATGGTCAAATATAGGAATTTGATCAAGTTCATAGATGATTTTAGAAGGATATATTTAAATTAATTCATTAATGAAATATGATCGTTGAATAAATGGGTCAAAATAAATTATGACCATTGGGATCATAAAACTAGGAATCGTCTAGTTTATATAAGCAACCCTTCTAGCTTAAAGTAATATGAATATGTCTGACTCATATTCTAATTAATAGATAAAGGACATTTGGAGTTAATTATGATCTCTAATTAAATAATATTTCATTCTCAATTAACAAAGGCTTCAATATAATGAGCCATTTGAGATGCTCAATTAAATGTATTATGGTTATCAACATAACGATAAGTCTCACTCAATACTTTGACCACATTATAGTGGCATATTGGAAAAAGAATTAAATAGTTGATGTGATGTTTGGGTTTCATCGCACATTAAATAATCCTGAAAAGAGTATATGACTTTGGATTCAAATCGAAAGTCATTAAATGATATTTGCACACATGGAAAAAGATATGTTAGAGATTTGTTGAATATCTCCTTAAGTAATATAAATATTTTTGGAACTAATATTAAAAAATATTTAGTTGAAACCAAATAAAGGGGTATTAAATACTCTTGCAAAGAGTATTAGAGAAGTATGGAATTATTTGAAAAGATACATTTGGTTTAATTATATTTAAGAGGTTGGCTTAAATATAATTGATTGATGGAAGAATACTGGTGACTGGATTTAAAGGTACTAAATGATTGTCGATGGTACTTGAGAAACCCAGTTAAAAAGGGTGTTGAATCATTTAATATATATAATTAGATATTAATGGAATTATTAAAGAGGATGAATCATTGGCATTCAAATTAAAGAAGGTGTTGAATTATTTATTAAGAGAAAGCTTGATGAATTATTGATGTAATTAAATGATAATTGCATTAATAGAAGATTATAATAAATTTTTTGAAGATACTTAAATGATGAAAAATATTTATCAATCTTGGAAAAATATATTAGAGATTTGTTTCAAATCTTCTTAAAAGATAATAAACACTCGAGGTAGAAGTGTTGGAAGATTTAAGTTAAGATTGTATAAATATTCTTGGAGAGAATATTTAAAGACGTAGTACTAAATAAACTAAGTGATGAATATACTCTTGAAAGAGTGTTATGTTGGAAATATGAGCAAGATTTGTTGTCATTGATGTCAAGAGTCGGTTTCAGTGAGAAGTGTAAGAGGAAGGATGTCAAGAGTCAGAGATAGATTGCTTCTAGACCTAAGGGAAATAACATTATAATATTCAAGGTGATCAGATAAGGTCTATAGGAGAAATGAGAAGGCCCAAGAAAAATAATATTATAATATTTTATTATAATATTAAAGGTCTAATGGTAAGAACTAAAGAAATTAAATTAATTATAAATTAATTTTAATAATTTCATTATAATTTAATTTGATTAAATTTATAGTTATTAAATTAATTATAATAATTTTATTATTAATTAAATTATAATTCAATTTAATAACCCTAAAGTTAGGGTTATAAGGGTAAATATAAAGCGTCGACATCATATTTTATCTCCTTCGCCAACGTCAATGATTTCCAAGGCATGGGTATAAATACCCGAAGCCTAAGAGGCTTCAAACCCCATCCACAATTTTAATAAATCTCCCAAGCAAATCGTGTGCGCAATATTCGGTGAGCAAAGAGGGGAGAAGTCATACGTTTGACTTCTTTGGCAGGTAGCGAAGGAAGAAAAGGTACAAGGTATGAAGGCCTTGTCACCACCTAGCCAGGTGGGCTAGCGGTAATTGGCAACGACTTGGGAATGTGAGGTACCACGTTTGATTCATAGCAAGAAGGTTATGAGGTTGTTTTGTGCACTGAAGATGCCAAATCTTTTTGGCTTTTGGCGCCTAGGTAGAAGACAAAGCGTCGTGGGCACGCTTGCCTTCCACGTGAGCACTTAGCTCATGCGGCTTTGTAGCCACAGCTAAGGCGCTAGAGGCACTGTGATGTGGGATAAAATCCCACCAAGAGCACTTTGAGAGGTACTAAATTTTTATTATAATTTGGTTTTTGCTCCTAAGGTTGTATGGTGAATTTTTGAGCTTAGGGAGATATAAGGTTGATGAAATTAAATAATTATTTTATTTAATTGTTTGGTGGATTGAGTTATTTAGAGTGGAGTTATAAGGTTTAATAAAAGATTTATTTTTATATGTTTTGGTGAATGCTAATTTCAAGGAGTAATAAGGTGTATTTGAGTTTAATTATTTTTGTAATTGTGAAATATTTTGAGGGAGTGTTAGAGTGATATTTTGTCATCTAACCTTTGAAATTGGCAAAGAGAGTAATTATGATTGAGATAGGTTTTGAGGTTAATCCTTCACCAAACAAAGGTATGGGCACATCTTCCTTATGAGTGATTGTTGAATGTTATGAATGCTAATTTGGAGTGAAAAGGGTTGTTTGATAAGAATTGTTGAGTTTGATTGCATGAGGTTTTTTTGAGTGAGAGTTGTTGATAAAAACCTTGTTTGATAAGTATTGTTGAAAATATTGGATGAGCTTTCATATGCATGATTGGGGTTTGTGAAAGTTAATGAGTACCATTGTTATATAAGGTTTGTTTTATAAGCATTGTTGACTAAGCTTTAATTGAGTGATTGGTTGAGTGAAGTAAACTTTTATGGAAGCTTACAATACAGATTTGAGGTAAGTACTAATGAAGACTTGTTGAGCAGATTGGACAAGTTCTAGTGAGGACTTTTTGAGCATATTTGAGGTAAGTCTTGGTGAAGACTTTTTGAGCGAATTGGACAAATTCTATAGAGGACTTGTGGATAGATTAGTATGAGCTTTTGTGGAAGCTTACAATGCATATTTAAGATAAGTCTTTGAGAAGACTTGAGAGTAGAGGTGATTGATTGATTTGTTCAAACCTTGGATTAAGGTTTGGGGTAGATATACCAGATTTGATTTATGATTGAGTCAATAGTTGTGTTAAGGCTTGAGGATAGATTTGTGTTATATCGAAGGACTATGTTTAGTGTAGATCAAAGATAGATATTGAGGATATATTTGTGCTAGACCGAAGGACTATGTTTAATGCAGATTTGAGGACAGATATTGAGAAAATTTGTGATAGATCGAAGGACTATGTTTAGTACAGATTTGAGGATAAATATTGATCATATTTGTGCTAGATCAAAGTACTGTGTTTAGTGCATATCAGATATAGATATTGAGCAAATTTTTGCTAGACCGAAGGACCGTGTTTAGTGCATATTTGAGAAAAAACTAAGAGTAATCTTTGGAGGTGATAAAGTATGCAGGACGACAGTCTCCATTGGATAGAGGTCCATTAGCTAGGGTAGTGAAGATAGGTCTTCTGAGTGAGGTCAAGAGTCTTTAGTGGATAGAGATCCATAAGCCAATGCAGTGGAAGTAGAAGTTCTTCTAGAAGATCACCAACCAGGGTAAAGGATATTAGTGTCTCCTGTGGATAGAGATCCACAAACTTGATTAGGGGATTGGTGTCTCCTTTGTATAGAGGTCCATAAACATTGTAATAAGGAAAGGATTCCCAAGATAATTTATTTGAAAAAAGTTTATAAGGAATATTTTCTCCGTGGAGTAACCCACATTGGGTGAACCACGTTAAATCATGTCTCTCATTTGTGTGATGCTTTGTGTGATATTTACTACTTTAATATTGTTGATATTATCATATGGATTAAAAAGTAAAAAGTTTTATCTTATATTTTTCACCTCCCTCTCAGTATAAGCACATGTTCTTCAATTGGTATCAAAACAAGTCTCTCCATAAAAAGACTAACAACTTAGAGGAAGATCCATCAGAAACACACATGACTTCAGAAAGTGAAGAAGAGACCATGTTTGACATAAAAGATGAATTTTTTTCTGCTATCAGGAACCTTGAAAAGGTTAGAAATAAGAACTTAATTTTGAAGTATTAAATTTAATAATATGAATAAGCAAGGATAGAACTTCTACATAGTCTCACAGAACTCAAGATAAAGGTAGAATAGGGAAAGAAAATTGAACAGAATATGACAAATCTATTAAGAGCAAGAGAAACATAATGTGAAATATTGGAAGCAAAAATTGTTTATCTAAGGAATGAAGTTGAAAGGACCAAGGTACTACCAGATATAAAGTTAGGGAAACAGAAAGAGGAGTCTAGCTTTCAAGAAATAGAGACATAAAACAGAGATAATCTCACTACTCATACCCCAAAAGGAAAAGATATCAAAAAAGAAGAAAGCAAGGAAGAACCATGGATGAGAGTTAATCACAAAAGGAGAAGAACTCAACAACAATATCAAAGGCATCCAAACATATTACATAATTTCTTCCATGGCTATTATTTTTCTTGTATAGTCATAGATTTGTACACTGCATTGGTTATGTGAAAACTAATATCAATAGAAATTTCAACTCTTTTGCACCTCTTATGAATAATGATATCATATGTTACAAATACAATAATGTTGGGCACAAGTCTATATGGTGCAAAATGGTAGTTCCCGAGTCTAGTAAAAAGAATACAACTCCAAAAACTAGGAAAGAGAAAAAGGTAAATGAAAAGGCTAGATAAATTTTAGTTCAAACAAATATTCATGCTCAGGATAAAGAAGAGCAATGGTTTCTTGATAGTGGTTTCTCTAGATAAATGATAGGAGACAAATACAAATTTCTTATACTCAAAGAAACTAATAGAGTATCAGTAAGTTTTGGTGATAATGGATTAGCAAAAATGGGTGGAAAAGGAACTCTGAGTTTAGATAATGGAAAAACCAGAATAGAAAATCTACTATATGTCAAAGGGTTAAGACACAATCTGCTAAGTGTAATCCAACTTTGTGATCAAGGTCATATGGTTACATTTCACCCAGATAGATGTGAGATAAGAAAGGTTGAAACTAGAAAAGTCATTGCAAATGCAAATAGAACTCCAAAAAACCTCTATATACTTAGTGAGGTTAAAGAGAAAAAGTTTTTTCTATCACAAGAAGATGAGATTTGGTTGTGGCATAGAAGAATGGGTCATTTAAATTTTGACAACATAGTCAATATAAGCAATAAACAGGGTGTCAGAGATTTACCCAAGCTAAAAATGCCACAAAACATAATTTGTGCACCTTGTCAACATGGAAATCAAACTAGAACAAGTTTCAAATCAAAGGTATATATGTCATCAGAACCATTAAGACTAATACATATTGATCTATGTGGTCCTACTAGAACACAGAGTATTCAAGGTGAAAATTACTTCATATTGTTCATAGATGATTACTCCAGAATTACTTGGGTAGCATTTCTAAAAGATAAGTTGAAAGCATTTGATAAATTCAAGGTATTTAAAGAATGGATTAAAAATGAAATTGGAAAAATAATTAAGTGTTTGAGGTCTAAAATATGAGGAGAGTTTACCTGAAATGAATTTGTAGAATTCTATGAACAACATGGAATCAAGAGAGAATACTCAACTGCAATAACTCCTCAAAAAAATAGAGTAGTTGAAAGGAAAAATAGGACTATTGAGAATATGGCTAGAGCTATGTTAAACAAGTCCAAGATTTCAGATGGATTTTGGAGGGAAGTAGTCAACACAGTAGTATATATAATCACTAGGGCTCAAATGAGGGTAAACCATCACAAGACTCCATATGAGCTTTGGAAAGGAATACCGACCACTATAAAACACTTCAAGGTTTTTGGAAGCAAGTGTTACATAATATGGGAAGAGTAAAACTTGGGCAAGTTTGACCCAAGATGTGATGAGGGAATTTTTCTTGGTTATTCTACTAAGATTAAAGCTTATATATGCTACAACAAAAGGACATGCACTATTGTAGAAAGTATAAATGTAACAGTTGATGAGAAGATAGATTCAAGAGGACCAGTTCAACAAATTGTGTATCAGGAAGATGGAAGTTGTCAAGAAGAATTTCATGAGGAATCATATGAAGAAGAAGAAGAAACACAAAGACTTATTCTTAAAACTCCATCTAGGTATGTACAAAAACAGCATCCAAAAGAGCTAATCATTTGGAATTCAAATGAGAGACAGACAAGGAAAAGGATAATAACACCATCTCAACAAGTAAATTTTTCCTTGTTATCTAATATTGAGACTGTTAGGAGGGAAAACTGAAGGGATATTTTTATTGATAAAAAGGTTACAATATATAGGCATAAGCCTATATGAAAAACATGACACTTGTCAATGAAACTGACAAGTGTCAAACTGGCATAGTGCACATTACATTAACTTTAACATTCCCCCTTAATGTGCACTATCCTAACTAAAGAAAAAAACAAGTCAACATTAGGTAACATTCCCCCTTAATGTTGACTTCTCTAAAAGTAACTTATCATCCTCTTTTTGGTCTAGGCTCGTGCTCTTTGCGCTTGGCTCTCCAAATATGAATAATGCTAGATTCACTGTGTATACATCTCGGTCTGTTGCCTCAGGGTCAGCCACTTCCACGAGTCTGTTGCCACTGGGTCAATCGTCTAAGTGCCTCGAGGTGATCATGGGTGCCTCAGGGTCAGCCACTTATGGGTTTGTTGCCTCTGCAGGTCATCCTCAGAGGATGTTGCCTCTCGTAGGTCACTGACTAGATTCACCATGAGTATGAAATTCCTCCTCATGGTGAACTCAATCTAGAAGGTGTCGGTCTCTACCGAAAATACACCTAATGAAAGGAAAAATGAGCCATATAAGAGTGTCGGTCTCTTCCGAAAATGCACTCAATACAATAAAATGATCCATAGATACAAATAGGAGGAGAGAAGAAGAAAATAAGAGATTCTTTTGAAGTGTCTTCGTCTGTAGTCTTCAGAAGTAGATCCAAAAACAACCTCGGATAGAGTCTAGGGTGTCTTTGTCTGTAGTCCCTAGTATAAGTGTCCTTATGGTGACCATGTCATCCCACCAAAATGCATGGGTAACCAGCCGCTGCATTCGCCAAGTGTATAGAAAATATCACTAGGTACAAGGATCACATATGAAATTACCTTGGGAGTGTCGGGTACAACCGAGAGTGCACTCCAAGGTAGAAACAACTTTGAGGCTAAAAAACTCAATTAAAACAGCCTCAAAATTACAATATGACACCACCATTGTGTCCATCACGGAAAAAAATTTCCAACGACTATAAATACCCCTATATGTCACCATCAAAGGGGCCTTCATCATAATGAAAAACAACATGCCTCTCCAAAACAGCAACTAAAACCTCGCACTATGGCAGCATCGCTCTCTGGTGGAATAAAAACATCATCAATTTTTTTCTTCGTAGGGGAATTACATGTGCCTACTTGGCCATCATCTTTGAAAATTATAATAAACAGGCCAATGAGACCATAGTGGGGCATTGGCTACTGCGACTTCATATGGGCCTTGTGGTCCCCAACATCAATAACATCATAAAAAACTATTTCATTTGTCATCAAGCCGCCATAAAATCTAATGCTCAACGGTCAAACATAAATCATGGGGTCCAAATTATGTCAAATGACTAGATTAAAAAACTACCACATCCACTTCATCTTCAGTTTACAGAAAAAAACACACGCTTCATCCTAACTAAACATGGCTGCATTCAAATCCTTTTCTCTCTGACGTTGACGATTGTGCACCCGAAACACGGCATATGGAAACTATGCGGGATAAAAAGATCTTCTTATTCTTGGTGGGAAATGATTGGCACGTGGAAATCCCAAATCCACGTTCACGCGTAGCCCGAACTCCCTCGTCGCTTTTACGACGACTACTCCAGTCAAAAAATCTTCTCGATCTATCTACGCTGCTACACTAGCCGATTTTCGAGGCGCCTCGCCAAGGGCCCTCCCGACAGTGAAACCTCCCAACGTCACTGCATCTCTCACCGGTCGCTCATTTCATCTATTGTCCGACACCCAGCAGGTTGCTCAGTTCCTGTGAACGCCGCCTAGTCGTATGCTAGCGTCACCTCCACCGCTATCTCGAATGTCCGCCCCTTCGTCTCTGGAATGAAAAATAGAGTGAAAAACACACTCGTCATGGCGATGCAGTTGAACAACATAAACGGTCGGTCTCTCTCAAACCTCTTACTATTCTGCCAGGATGCATCCAATGCACTGATCCCTGCAAGAATGCACTGTAGATTCCCAATGATCACACATCATCTTGACCACCTCGCTGTTACTGCACCCATGGATTCCCCTTCAACGATGAGCAGGAGATTATCATTGTCATTTCGCATTTGTTTCTCTTTTGCTACAGTAGCCCTCTCAGATGATGCTTGTTCTGCAGCACATCCTCGAACCTCAGTAGTGTCTCTCTCAACAGCAGCTCTCTCTGCTAGTTCTATGGTGCAAATATTAGCTTTATGCACAGGACCAGTGGAGCAACAATTGCCTCGTGAAGCCGCTCCCTATAGAACATCGATGCCTACGAGCCACCGTGGCCGTCGTAGACCCCGAACGCAATGGCTGAACCTCTTCCTGACGAAGAATTAGCTTAGTCAATGTACAGGTAACCACAACACCAAGAAAGAAATCACCTGTTAAAAAATATTGTTCTCAGGTTTCCAGTCGAGTCAGAAGAAGAGCCTGGAATCATAGGGCTCAAAAATGGAAATCTCTAAAGTAGCACTCTGCGTGGCATAGGTTCCTTTTGCAAGAATTGTTGGCCATATGAAATACACGGTAATGGAAGCTGCTACTATGGCTTGATTGTCAAAATCCATTCTTTACTTCGAAGAGCAACAAGCAGTACTCTCCAATTATCCAAAGAGCACAAGAGTAGACCCGAGATGATCGGATCTGATAAAAAAGTTCCAATAGCCTCATCATGATGGAAACCAGCCACTGGTGGGATCACAGAAGTAATGATTAAAGAGCAACTGAGGAATAGCTTGTACTTGCTCCACGTAGGATCCTCTAAACCCTTCTTCAGAACATAGCCAGCAGCAATAAGTGCAAATACAACCAGGAACAGAATGAATAGACCACTTTCCCAACTGTTTGCAGTAACCATTTCAGTCAAGAACAGAATCATTGGCTTTAGCCTTAACCATTTAGCTACTATGCACATGGATTTTAGACGTGAATAAAAAAATCTCTTTGTTGGCGGTGTTGGCTTTGGTTGCTGTCCATTCAACACAGGCAGCAAGATATAGTCTGAAAGTAGCTGAGACGAGAACTGTCATAGCTGAATATTCCATTGCCTCCTGCTACCACTCTTTTGCACGTTCTAGTGACTACCAAAGTCTGTAAAACTTTGAGACCAGGTCCCTACGCAATGTAGGAAATACCTTTCATAATAGCAACATTATATCTCAAGCAAAATGAGTTCTCTGAAAAAACATTAGAAGGATCGGGGACTGATTTTCAAGAAAAAAAAAAAACTTCCCATCATACAAACAAAGCTCCCTAATACCAAAAATCCCTAATACCATCCGGAAGTCCCAATGGCTGCACAACCTAATCACTTTTTAAAGAAAAATTTGGGAGCCATGATTTTCTCAAAAGTCTGGTTTTTGATCCATTGTAAACAATGGAGAGCATACTCCCTGTTTTGAAAAAAAATTGGGGGAGAAGGATGAGGGGGAGGGAGGATTTCCATGAGGGAAATCCCCCCTCAAGGGTTTTCACAAGGCAAGGAAAGCCCGCTCTGATACCAAATGTTAGGAGGGAAAACTAAGCGATATTTTTATTGATAAAAAGGTTACAATATATAGGCATAAGCCTATATGATGAACATGACACTTGTCAATGAAACTGACAAGTGTCAAACTGGCATAGTGCACATTACATTAACTCTAACAGAGCCAAAAGACTTCAATCAGGAAAGTGAAGATAAGTTCTGGATTAAGGCAATGGATGAGGAATTAGATCAGATAGAGAAAAGCAAGACTTGGGAACTTTTTCCATGACCAAAAGACAAAAATGTGACTAACACTAAATGGGTTTTCAGAAACAAGTTAAATGAATATGGCTAGGTGGTCAAGTGGTCAAAAACAAAGCAATATTAGTATGCAAAGGTTATGCATAGGTAGAAGGAATTGACTTTGATGAGACATTTGCTCTAGTTGCACGACTTGAAGCTATCAGAATGTTCTTAGCCTTTTCAAGCTTTATAAACTTCAAAGAATATCATATGGATGTCAAATAAGCTTTTCTAAATGGTGTTCTTGAAATTTGAATGCGGAGTGACGGCATACCAGATTATGATGCAAACCAAATTGATCTATGGTGTAGATGTTAAGTCCTACGAATGGGATGAAACAAATGCATGTAGTAAATAAAACATAAATGAGACGAGATGTAAGCAACACAAAGCGAGGCCTCTTTTATTAATGTTGCTTTCAATCTGATTACAATGCGTCCCCCCTCTAGGGCTCAGAAAATTTGATACAGTTCGTTACATCAACGGATGGTACGCTTCCAATGTCTTCTGCATGCCCACATTAGAAATGGGCGGGCCAAACATTGCCGCCACTTGCGTCCATATGTTCATGGTTCTTTATTGCCCCTCCGATGTTCCTAGTAGTGAGATCCAATGCTCAGATAAATAGCAAACAGTTAATAGCATATGCGGATATTAGGAAAACATGCAATCCCCAAAGCCTCCGGCTAGTAAGTACATAAAATAGTAAAATGATGGTCAAAACATGTCATAATGAACCCAAATTTTTACAGAAGCATCAAGACATCATCAAGGACCCATTGCAAAAAGAACAGTCAGGAAATAATGCATGTATTTCTAATCGCTCCGGGGTGGGACGATTAGGACTGTCACAAAATGTGCAAGAGAGACCTTGCAAATGTCCTTCCCAGAGCCCTCCAAAACTCCTAAAAACTTGGGCTTAGGATAAAAGGGGCATTTTGGGATGACCCAGAATGTCAAATTTGGCAGATTTTTCTCAGATTGTCCTGTATCTGAAAGCGCTTCCTGCATGTTAGTAAACGCATAAAATGATAAAAACACAGTCAAATCAAGTCAGAATGACATGAAAATTGAACAAGAGCATAAGTGAATCAAATACAACATAATGCAAAAATAATATTAGATAAATCAAGCATAGATTTCTAATATCTCTGGGGTGGGGCGATTAGGATTGCAACAGTGCGAGGGGCGCCCGGGGGCAGGATGCCCACCGTTTGGGGCTTGGTTTTGGCACCAATCCAAGTGAGATGGGTCCAAAACCTCCTAGGGGGTTATGTCGATGAATTTAGTGTGGGATTGTGGCTGATTGCTTGGGTTTTGGGTTGAGATTGCGTTCCTAGTGTTCACTCGATAACCTCTCTTCCAAAAGAGAAATTAGAGATGTAGGAAGCACAAAGGGGAATGGGGGTACAATTTGGCAGCACTCCGTTGCTCCAACTGCTCCAGATATGTTTCCCTTTTTGGGTGAGGATGCTCACCCTTTTATAGACCTTAGGGGTCTCCTTTGAATGCACATGCGAGGGCGCCACTTGGCTCACCATGCTTTTCTTGGGGGAGAGAAGATTCCTCCCTGATTTAGAGCCTCCATGATCAAGGCATGCTTGACTGAAGTCCCTCTCTCTGATTTGAAACTGTTCCTCGCAATTGCATGCCTTGAAGGTGAAGTTGAGTGGTGGATATGGGTTGCCATTTTTCAAGGCTTGACTTTTTGCCAGTCAAACCTGCTATTCACCCCACCCTGAAGCGATTGCTGCTAATCATCCCGGGGTGGGGCGAATAGGATTCTAATCGTCTCAGGGTAGGACGAATAAGGAGCAGTGCTCAAAAGGTTCCAAATTGACCTCTAACCTTTCAAAACTGATTTGGGAGTGGTTAGGACCACTTTTTAACCTCTAGGGCTGCCCTAGGGGTATGTGTGCCAATTTGGTCAGTGCTTGTAGTCACATAATCAGATTGGTGTTGTTTTGGTGTCTACAGATGCCCCTTTTTGGGATGCACTGTGTGTGGCGCAGTGCTAAGAAAAAATAGATGACCAAAGCACTTAATTATTAGGTTTTCTTAGTAACCTAACCAACTTTTGATACCCCAAGTATGGAAAGGGCACGCATTCTTGAATCCTTGCTTTTGATGAGCTAAGGAGCTTAAGTCAAGTGTAACCTTTTTCGGTGAGGTGCACTTGATCTTGGACATTGTTCAGTCATGAATAGGCAAAGGGCGCAACATTTTGTCTGAGGAACCTTGTCTTCATGCTTTCATAATGCCAAGTGTTTGTTCAACTTGTGATTATTGCTTGTTTGCTGCCCCAAGCAGGAGCATGATTGTCTTTGTCAATGATTCTTTGAATGCATGCCATTTCCTTGATTGGGTGTGTATTTGTTGATTTGGTGACTAAGTGTGACTACCCCCTCAAGCGACGAATCGATGAGGGAATGATAAAAATGAGAAAAGCGATGAGTTTCTTGACCCAATATGACGTTTGTAAGGATGCCTTCAATGTTTTTCGTTGAACGCTTTGCATTTTTCTAGCAATCGAACCTATTTTTGGTGGGTTTTAACCCTTTTTTGTGATGTCGATTGGGGTAGAAATTATCAAAAATTCACCTTCCCGTGGAGCATTCCGGCTATGCTAGCCTTCTTAGGGAGTAGGATAGTGAATATTTGTGACCCCGACGACGGTTTTGCATGCCATGAATATCTGGTGCAAAGGCACCTTTCTCTGGCAGGTTTATTGTTGTTTTTGGATGCAGTTTTTGTTGCTTTATTTCTTGCTTTGTAATCGTCCCAGGGTGGGACGAATACCAATTTGGTAATCTTCCCAGGGTGGGACGAGTGCTAACTAGAGCGCTCATCCCATGGTGGAACGATTACAGGCCTAACAGGCTATAAAAGGACCAAAACTAGGTTTTGGGCTCATTTGCAACATTTTTTTTTTGGTGTTTTGAAGCAGTGGGGAGGAGTGCGAATTTGCGTAGCGGAGCGCTATCGAAATTTCGTGGACATTATGAGTGCAAGAACCAGATATTCGAATGGAGGAGCCGAAGCGAGACTAGTATGATGTTCCTTTCTTCTACTTGTTATTTTTTTTTGCTTTATATGAAGTTAAAAAACTTGCACATAATTATTTTTATTTTGCGTTAATACTAAGGTTGAAACCCTAGTATTAATTTTTATTTTATATTGGTTTTGTTTTATTTTGTTCTCATTAAGGCTAAAACCCTAGAACATTTTTTTTTTTTTGATTTCATTTTTTTCATACTAAGGTTGAAACCCTAGGATGAATTTATTTTTGTTATGTTTTTTGTTCACCTTAAGGTTAAAACCCTAGGATGATTTTTTTGTTTTATTGTATAGTTATTTTTTTGTTCACACTAGGGTTGAAACCCTAGGATGAATTTTTTTGTGTTTTGATTTCATTTTTTTTTTGTTCATACTAAGTTTGAAACCCTAGGATGAATTTGTTTTTGTTTTGTGTTGTTTGTTCATAGTAAGGTTTAAACCCTAGGATGAATTTGTTTTTGTTATGTTTTTTGTTCACCTTAAGGTTAAAACCCTAGGATGATTTTTTGTTTTATTGTACAGTTTTTTTTTTTTTTTGTTCCCACTAAGGTTGAAACCCTAGGATGAATTTGTTTTTGTTTTAATTTTTTTGTTGTTGTACAGTTTTTTTTTGAATGTTTCTATCCTTTTCCTATAGTTTTGTTTTCTTGTACTTTGTTTTTCTTTTGTAAAGTTTATTGTATTATTTTTGTTGATATGAAGTATGTACTTAATATTGTTTGCTTTTTTTTATTGTTTTCTAGGTTGTGAAGAGTCCCTACCATCAGTCGATTGTTTTCTCTGATGCCCGGGAGGCCTTGACAGTTGGGGATTGGGAGTGGCTTGATGCCCTTGGGCTCAAGAAGGTGACGTGTTTGGAGCCTATGGTGGGGGATCGGGCATATCTGGCTACCCTGATCAATTTGTGGGATCCTCGCACCAACACTTTTCATCTCCCAATAGGGGAGATGACGATGACTCTAGAGGATGTGTATCGGATTCTACGAATTTCGATAGATGGGCTTCCTATTCGGATGACCCATCGGGACCAGTTAACGGTAGTACTGACACGGGATTTTGGTCGAGCGAGGGATATGGGGGTGGAGAGGGCTGTGGAGAAGGCAAAGGTTGATTGCCATATAGGCGATATTATGGTGCGATGGTGGCTGGAAAAGGGCGTATTGGGGATGAGGCATGCTTTACTCATGGCCCTCATTTCCAATATGCTACTTCCAGACTGTTCAAGCTCGAGGTTCCCTTGGAACCTACTGGAGTTTGTTTTCACTTTGGTGGAGTGTTCGACATCAGCTCCACTTATTATGAGATGGGGTCAGACGTTGTTGGCATAGTTGTACGATGAGTTGTACGAGGTGCATTGTCGAAGGTGAAAGGGGATCGGGTGCAGCTATCTTTTGCAGTGCTGGGGGTGGTAGCACATACCTGTGGAGTGATCACAGGATTTGCCTTAGACCACCTGAGGTGAGATGGTGGATAGAGAGATTGGGTATGCCAATCTGTTGCGACGATCAAAGGAGCATAGACAGAGTCAACGGTGGGCAGGTGACGTAGGTCACTATACCGATGCCTTCTCTCATCTAATTCTAGGGTAGGTGTTTTGGCGACCATATTAGGACTGTCCAGCCTAGCCTGATGCTGGAGAGTGGCTTTGACGAGTGCGCAGGGGTAGGTGGCTGATTGGGCATCATGGGACAGAGTAGGAGTACTTCCCGTATGTCTGGGTGATGTGGCAGTTTGGGGTATGCCAGGGATTGCGTAAGGATCCCTTGATTTATCGGCAATGCAGGGATGAGAGGACCCTAGTATGGTCGATCATTGAGCCGTTAGGTGAGGGTTCTGATGCAGCTATTGAGGTACCCAACGTGGACGATGTCGGGGTAACTACAAATTATGATCGGTGGTGGACTATGCAATGATGGTAGGGTGAGGGGCATCTGGGAGGCACGGATGCGATAGCAATAGGAGGTGGGGGTGTAGAGGCACCGATGGAGGGTTGGGGGGCTCTACTTGATGATGTGGAAATGGTGGAGGTCGATGACTTCACTAGCGACGAATATGATGTGGGGTTCTGGAGTAACCAGATGTACAGGACATCCCAGAGCAATTGATACCGAAGAGTAGGCCGTCCTGGAGGTGCCCATGCCTCAGGTTTTCTCAAGGGATGCGAAGGCTAGATTTTGTGATGAGATAGCGTGGTCGAAGGATCGCTTACGAATATGGGAGGAGGAGATGGATCTCCTGCGGGCTCAGTTGGCACAGTGGGACAATGCATTGGCTGTGTATCACCGACAAGATGTGGAGTGGGGGCGGTACCTAATGGAGTTAGATACAAAGGTTGTTCGCCTCGGTGAGCAGTTACCTGATCTTGATGGAGGTGGTTTGTCGTACCGTACAAGAGGCAGTGAGACTGAGTAGTCTACATCCTCTCATCACAGGCAGTTGGATGAGGGTAGCATTGGTGGGCATGGTGTGCGGGCTAGCAGCAGCCACCCTGAGAGGTCCTATAGGACCCATACTACTGGGGGTAGTTCCAGTCACACCGATCCTGCATGATCATGGTGGCCAACTCCCTAGGCTTTGGGGATTTTGAATTTTTGGTTTTTTATGAGGTTAGAGGACCTTCTTATTGTAGCCTGAGGGTATTTTGACACAATATATATACATGACTCATTTTTGGTTTGATGACATGGTTGTCATGGTTTTTTGTGTTCTTTATGCACCTTTATTTATGTTGATGTATGCATATGTTATTAGTACTATGGATGATGTTAGCTATATGATATAGATGTATGCATATGGAATGGATGGAATGATTTATTGGTATACAGGCGATGGCACCATAGACTGTACAAGATTTACTGGCTTTATGTACTATGTAATTGCTTTATGGAATAACTGTGCATTTGTGATTTTTGTTTTTTATTTTCTAATGGTGATGTGAGTAATGAAATATGTAATAATTATTTTAAAATGTAGTTAAGGTTTTTCTGAGACTCAGATGCTTTAACTAACTAATCAGGACTGTACATTACCTTACAAGACTTTCGAATAAGGTACGAATCAGACTTGAGTTTGACCAAGTTATTTCACATCCCTGTGTGTGCGATTGAGTTCGTTTATGTGGTATTCGTAAGGATATCGCCAGTGCCAGGTAGGTTATCCACCAAACCTATACTGAGGATCACCTAATTAGCTCCACTAACTCCTTTTTTGTATTTAGTAAGATTAATCCACGAGGCAATCTAAGATACCATAAGCTAGCTCATCCACATGCAAACATTGGTCTACTCACACGCAAAGCTAATGTGATAGACATATCGTCATGCGTTTAGGATATTGCCATTGCCAGGTAGGCTATCCACCAAATCCGTAATGAGGTTCACCTAAATGGTTTTTCAAATGCTGATAATTCCAAGGATTCAAGCTCAGGCATCTTTCGGTTGCTCAACTTGTTAGGATACTTGCTCTCATACATAGTGATGAAAATCACTATTTATTTTCTCTTTTGTTTTTTTTCGTGAGCAAGGGGTTTGAGTAGTAGTGATAACCACTGTTATTATTTTTTTTATTGTTGCCCTTTGACGATTTATATTTTGAATTTTGATTTCAAAGTTGAGCTTGTGGGTTTTTTTCTTGTGAATGACATGATCCTTTAGGCCTTTGGGATGACTACCCATCCTTCTCAGGGACGTGTAGGACGAATACTTACGAATTTGGCGATCAAAGGTGTTTGGGATTTTGGATAGTGAACTTTTGGGATTTTTCTTCATGGATGGCATTGATCCTTTTAGGCCTTGGGGATGACTACCCATCCTTCTCAGGGGCATGTAGTACGAATCCTTATGACGTTGGGGACCAAAGGTGTTTGAAATTTTTGACAATGGTGAAAACCACTATTTATTATGGGGAATTGGATGGGGAAGAGCTTGTCCTTTTGTCAATTCTCAGCATTCTTGAACCATTCGCATTGGGGGATGACCAGGATAACATTTTTGCTTAAGGTACCCTAGACTGCTTTGTAGGTTTCATCTTTCATTCACACAACTTGGGAATTTTTATGTGTTTTAAGCTTGTGTTGGGATGCTATGTAACAAGGCGTGATCCAAGTAAAACTCTACCTTGTAAAAATTGGTTTGACTTTGTACAACATTGGACTAGAAATCTAAAGACATTTGAATGACGAAAACCCTAAAGACATTAGCAGACAACTAACTATGATATAGAAAAAATGCGAAGGGCGTTATTATTGATGGATCTTTTTACAAAATGGACTGAATTTGGAAAATGATGGAATTTCCGAGTAATTACAGTCTATGGTGCTTTTGACATGTATGACCAGCAAATATGCAATGTATGTATGCGATGCCTAATGCAGTTTTTCTTTTCTTTTTTTTTTTTGTGTTTTGATTTTTAAGAATATGTATGAAAGTGAGATGCAATTTTTTTGTTATTTTTGATTATCTGTTTTTTTGAGTATTTTTTATGGTGGTTTAACCCGAATCGGTACGGACCAAGTGATTCTTACGGATCCTTGGAGGTTTTGACCAAAGGGATTATAGATACCTTTGGGGCGTTTGTTGGTTGACCAAGCGATTGTGGGAACCCTTGGAGCTTTTGGTTTGACCAAAGGGATTATGGATACCTTTGGGGCATTTTTGGGTGACCAAGTGATTGTGGGAACCCTTGGGGCTTTTGGTTTGACCAAAGGGATTATGGATACCTTTGGGACATTTTTGGTGACCAAGCGATTGCGGGAATCCTTGGGGCTTTTGGTTTGACCAAAGGGATTATGGATACTTTTGGGGCATTCTTGGTGACCAAGCGATTACAGGAATCCTTTGAGCCTTTGGTTTGACCAAAGGGATGACGGATACCTTTGGTGCATTTTTGGTTGACCAAATGATTGCGGGAACCCTTGGAGATTTTGGTTGGACCAAAGGGATTACGGATACCTTTGGTGTATTTTGGGTTTGACCAAGCGATTGTGGGAACCCTTGGAGCTTTTGGTTGGACCAAAGGGATTATGGATACCTTTGGGGTATTTTTGGTGACCAAGCAATTATGGGAATCCTTGGGGATTTTGGTTGGACCAAAGGGATTACGCATACCTTTGGGGCATTTTGGGTGACCAAGCGATTGCAGGAACCCTTGGAGATTTTGGTTTGACCAAAGGGATGATGGATACCTTTGGGGTGTTTTTGGTTGACCAAGCGATTGCGGGAACCCTTGGAGCTTTTGGTTGGACCAAAGGGATTACGGATACCTTTGGGGCATTTTGGGTGACCAAGAGATTGCAGGAATCCTTGGAGATTTTGGTTGGACCTAATGGATTATGGATACATTTGGGGAATTTTGGGTGACCAAGCGATTGCGGGAATCCTTAGTGCTTTTGGTTTGACCAAAGGGATTATGGATTCCTTTGGGGCATTTTTTGTGACCAAGCGATTGCAAAAATCCTTGGGGCTTTTGGTGTCGGCTATGGCTTCTCTAAATGTTGAATGGCCTCAAATGACTGATGTTTAAGGATTCTAGTTCCTTGATTCCTTCCAGAGAGGTGATCCAGTATGTTCCAAGTCCTATTTTACTGTCGATTACATAAGTACCTAACCAATTTTTTGTGAATTTGTCCCTTAAATGGGGTGGCAAGTTAGAATTTTGTTGGTTCTCTTTTAAGACCAGATCACCAACCTAAAAGTCCCTTAGGTGAACTTTCATATTGTATTCTTTCTTAAGTCACTCTTGATAGATACGTAAATGATCGAGAGCATTGAGACGTCATTCGTTGAGTAACATAAGCTGGTATAATTGGGCCTACCACGCAGTGTCATCATCTATGAAATATTGCATTGATATGTGCAGGGAGGGTATTTCCAACTCAAGAGGCATGACTACCTCGGAGCCATACACCAGTGAAAATGGAGTTGCCCTAGTGGGTGTTCGAATGCTAGTGCAATAAGCCCATAGTGCAAGTGGTATTTGGATGTGCCAATCCTTATGATTATCTGCGATCATCTTTTTAAGGATGGCATCTAGCATTTTGTTTGATGCCTTTGCTTGCCCATTTGCCTGTGGATAATAGGGTGTCAAAAAAGTGTGCTGAATTTTATACTTTGTTGTCAAAGCACCCACATATTTATTCTTAAATGACATCCAATTATCCGAGATGATCTTGGATGGAATACCAAAACGACATATGATGTTATGTAAAATGAAATCCACAATGTGGGGTCCAGTCGTAGATGTAAGCAAAATTGCTTCCACCCACTTAGTGAAGTACTCTGTGGTTGTTATGATAAATGTGTGACAACCTGATGACGTAGGGGAGATCTTTTCGATGAGATCTAAGCCCCACTATGAAAATGGCCAAGCCGATTGGATCAGCTACAAGGACTGAGAAGGTACGTGTGTCAAGTTAGCATGGTTTTGACACTTCACGCACTTCCACACATATGTGCAACAATCTCGCTCTAAAGATAGCCAATAATAGCCCATGCAAGGAATGCGCTTAGTGATGGCCATACCGCTGAAGTGGCCATCGCACATACCATCATGCGCTTGGGTGATCGCCCAAGTGGACTCATGCTGGTCCAAGCAACGGAGGATCCCTTCGTAGCTTTGACGGTAAAAAATATCTCCTAGCAAGACATTTTTTGCTGCTTTCTATTTGAATGATCTTTTTGCGATGTGCGACAATCCAAGTGGGAGGCTACCTAACTTGAGATAGTCTATTATGGGTGTGTACCAATCCTGCTGATCAGAAACCTTGATGGTATGAATGATCGATCCCTCTTGAAGTTTGTCCCTAGAAAAAGTTGAGCAAAAAAGAACTTGTAGAAATAGCGTTGTGTTGCTATTAAGAGGGGTTGGGGAGAACAAAGACCCCCAGTTGGCGTGATTCAGACTATCATGGATTCAAGAGAACCTATCCTGAGATGGTTCAATCTAGATCAGGTGGATTCCTAGAATTATATCAGAGCTTGCACGCTCCATCGTGGATTGCGATAATGTTTTGACTTGAATGGTTGTCATTTCTCCAGAAGGGTCTTGCGGGATTAGTGACCCCAAGGAGGCCATAGTGTCTGTAAAATGATTCGATTATTGAGAGATTGCCTCGATGTCGTACCATTCAAGCTTTACCAGGAATTTATCCACAAGGGCTTTGTAGGCCTACAGAACTAGGCATTTGCATTGGAATACCCCTTTCACTTGGTTGACAATTAACAGTGAATCACCAAAGATATCCAAGCATTTGATGTTCATGGTGATGGCTGTATGAAGACCTATGAGCAAGGCTTCGTATTCAGCATTGTTATTGGTACACAGGAAATCAAGTTTAAATGATAAAGGTATTGGAGCCCCTTGCGGTGTGAAGAACATGATTCTCGCACCACCCCCTTGTTCACATTTAGAACCATCAAAAAATAAGGTTATGTCAGCCTGTGACTCAGGCTCATCAGAATCTGGAAATTTTGAGACATGGAAGACCCCATCATCGGGTAGCTCTACGGTCAAAGGCTGATCGTCTTCAAGAGGAGCCTCTGCTAGTTTATCGGCGATGACTTGACCTTTGATGGACTTTTATCCAATGAATTCGATGTCAAACTCTATCAACAACATGATCCATTTTGTCGTGCGACTATTGTGATAAGTACGACTCATCATGTATCGCAATGGATTCTCCTTAGACACAACATACGTTGTATTTCTCAGCATGTAATGGCATAGATTTTTGGTGGTAAATACCATCGCCAAGCATAGCTTCTCAACGTATGCATAGTTAAGTTCATAACTGACTAGGGTGCAGCTAAGATAATAATTAGCCTGTTCTTTATGTAATTCATTTTTTTGGGCTAGCATGGCACTTAGTGCCACCTCAATAGCTGAGATGTATAAGTAGAATGACACTCCTCGTCTAGGTGGTGCCAATACTGGTGATGAAGCCAAGTATTGTTTGATGTCGTCGAAGGTTGACTGGCACTCGTCATCCCAATGAAATGCTACTCCATTGTGTAATAATTTATTCATGCGTCGACACTTGTCAGATAACTACGCTATGAAGTGCTTGATTGACGAGACCTTACCCTGCAAGCTTCTGAGCTACCTGATGGTATTTGAGGGAAGCATTTCAAGGATCACCTTGAATTTATTTGGATCTACCTCGATGCCTCATTTTGAGACTATGAAACCTAATATTTTTCCAGATGTGACGCCAAATACGCACTTCTTAGGGTTTAGCCTGACCTTGTGTTCGATGATGTGATCAAGGATCTTGTGTAAGTCATCGAGATGATTTTGGCAGAAAAGAGATTTGGCCAACAAATCATTCATATAATATTCCAAAGTTTTATGCATGTGATCATGGAAGATGTATGTCATAGCACGTTGGTAGGTGGCGCCAGCATTTTTAAGGCCAAATGGCATGACCTTGTAACAAAATGTCCTCCAAGGTGTCGTGAACGCCATTTTTAGTTGATCATCAGGATTGATACGAATCTAGTTGTATCTCGAGAAACCATCCATGAGGGAAAGCATTTCGTGGACTGCTGTAGCGTCTACCAATGCGTCGATGCTAGGCAAGGACAAATCGTCCTTGGGACTTGCTTTGTTTAGATCTCAAAAATTAATGCACATGAAAATCCTCCCGTCAGGCTTTTTGATGGCTACCATGTTAGACAACCATGGTGGGTAATCCATGCAGATGATAAACTATGCATCCAACAACTTTTGTCGCTCATCTTCGATCATCAAGGCCACTGTTGGGTGCATCTTACGTAGCTTTTGCTTGACTGGATTGACTTTCGGATCAAGTGTCAGATTATATGTGACTAGCTACGGGTCTAGCCCCGGCATGTCTTTGTAGGACCATGCAAAAACCTCTTTCTTCTCTTTGAGAAGGGCAATGTAATCAACTTGCTCTTCAGGGGATAGACTTACCCCCAACTTGATGATTTGTAGATTTATTGGATCAAAACCGATGTCTACATCAATAGTCTTTTCGACTAACATGTGGGATCCATCCTCCAACTAGTGTGGATTTGGGATCAGGTGGATATCATTCATCGAATTTCGATCTATGTTGGAACTTTGGGTTCCTCTTCAACATGGAAGATATCTTGAGTCTGTCCTGGGATGAAATGAAACATCTCACCGCAAGGCCAGTACTCTGATGGGGATGGTGGTGAGTTAGCGCGATCCCAGTCTATGGCATCTAGGTCTAGATACAATGGTCGGATTGGATCGGCTAGGTTGTGTATGGGGGTGGTTAAATTAATGGAGATCATGTTGATGGACTAAGTTTGGTCTCCATTACTGCATGGGTGTTGATTTGACCATTCTTGGTGATCCTTGTGCCCTAGATTCGGATCTGTGGGTACTGGCACAAAAGGATCGACCCTATGTGTGGATAGAAGGACAAGGTCTACCCTTGGCACTAGTGGCCCTATAGGATCTCTAGGTGGGGGGTGCTCTCTGTATGCCCGAAGTGGTGGATGAAGCACTTGGTTTAACTCTACTTGGTTGAAATTCCACCTATGCCTTGGTCCCATATTTAGATGCTCAAACATACCATCGATGTCTATGGGGTATTCTTGTTGTCTCATATGGTTGAGATATGCCATCTCATTCTCATATTCATAGTCGTTATCAAAGATACATAGGCCTTCATTTGCTCTGACAACTATGTGTCCTTGTGGCTGGTATAGCCTCCCACTAGGCATTTCTTGATCACTTGGCCTTATGGCTGGAATGGGAGGATTGTTTTTTTTGAGCATGTTGATTTGGACCCTTTTGGGTTGTGTCACTCTCTGAAGGAGGGCTAGATTCTCTGGAGGTGGCAATTGCCTGATTGGAACATTAAATGGGAACATTGCCACGAAGTCCTCCTGATAATCGTTGATGGGCGTCATCTGCGAGTGATTGCTATCAGACTCAAATGGGTCCCAAGGTGTGACCTCATAATCCGATACATATTTCAAAGAGCTCTCTTGATTTTCTTCATATCTTTCTTGGAAGTTACCTCTTGAACTTTCCCCTTTCTCGATCAAAGGGGAGGGGTTGTTGAGATCAACAAGGTTTATTGTTACCAATGGGAAATAATTCCCCAATGTGTATGTAGTTTTGGGATTGGCATATGGATATTGTGCTAACCCATCCCTGTTGCCTAGACCTAAGCCTTGCATGGTTTCTACCAAGATGTCAAGGGGAAAAGGGTGGTTGAACCCTACTCCTGATTTATCATATGGCATTTGGTATCTTGGATGACAAAGAGTCCTTGTTCGTATCTGCCCAACCCATATCCATGCCAATTACATTGGTCTAGGTATTTTAAGGTTAATTTTGGGTTGGACAGATAATCAACATTCTTAGCAAATGGCTCTTCGTCCTCTTCCTCTTGTAGGTAGGGTTCCAAGCCATTCTCGAGGCCCCCATATACAAAGTTGGTCTGATTTGGTGGGTAGCCTGAAGGGACAATAGTTTCGATGGGGAGGCGAGGTCTCCCCATGTATTGCATGGATTCGAGTGTGGGTGTTGCCATAATTTTCTGCACTAGGTACTCTCCTAGGCCCGTATTGGCCATTTCAACGGTAATCATTGGTGATTAAGGGGGAGGTAATGGGAGTTCTCCCTGAGTCCACTCCATTTTGGGTGAATCAGGTGTCTCGACTTCCATTCGGCTAGGTACCTCCTCGATAGAGATGGTTAAGACTAATGGTGGTGCCTCCTCCATGGGATTCTTCCCATTGTCCTTTGGTGTGGCCACCATAGGTGGTATTGTTGGTGAAGGAATAGATGACGAAGATGGGCCAGGTTGGTTATTTGAGGGACTCAATAGCGGGGATGTAGGTGGAATCAGACCCTGCATGGACGGATTCAATTGAAATTCCAAATGTGTCAATGGGAGGGTCGATTGTGGCATCATCTACACTGCATTGCAAAACTTAAAGGGCTTTAAGTCTGCCATGACTACATGTACTTGCCCTTCGTATGTGTATTTGAGGTATTGATGGGCTATTGAAGGGACACACTTCATGTCCCTGATCCAAGGCCGACCTAGCAAGATATTGTAGGCCATCTCACCCTCAAGGATGTGACACAACATAGGAATGGTATTTTGTCCTACTTGGATAGGCAAGACAATTGTGCCAACCGTCGAGCATAACTCATCGTTGAATGCTCAAAGAGTGTAGGTGGATGCCACAATGTGGGATGCTAGCAACTTAAGATGTTTTAATGCCATTGTCATGATTATATTGTTGGACGAGCTAGTGTCCACCAACACCCTCTTGAATGGAATCTTGTTGACCCGCACGATGACGTGCAGGGGTGGATCCACCATATCACCAGTCACCAATTTCAATTTGTCTTACCTAAAGGTTATAACTGGTTCTGTGCATTGTCTCACATGTCCCACAAAGTTTTTGAAATAATCAAGTTCATGGTGTTGTAACTCAATGGCTTTGAGTATCTCCATTAGAGCCTCCCGATGGGGCAATGATTGTTGGATGAGCTCATAAATGGAGAGCCTAGCCGACATGGTCCTTAAACTTTGAGTAAGCTTAGTCCGAATCATGGCCATTGGTCTAGGTAGGGGAGGTTGTGTAGGGTGTTGTGGAGGTTGTGACGTTGATGGAACATCTCCTGTAGCTGTAGCGGGTGCAGCCAGGTTTGGGTACCTTTTGTTCTGTGTCACGATGCTTATCATCCCCATGTACCCTTTGTTGAGCAAAGTGTAGCAAATAGTATTGTCATTATTATCAACACAGTCAGACAGATTTATTGATGCAATGGACAAGAGTTTATTGAACAGCAAGGTGCAGCCAAAGTACAATGGATAGGAGTTCAGTGTTGAGCAAGGTATTGCAGGAGGATTGTCATTGTTGTCAATACAGTCAGTTAGATCTAATGATGCAATGGACATGTAGTTTAGAAGTCACTTAGATGCAGAGGATAAAGTTCAGAAGTTAGTCAGATCATGAGTCCTTAAATGATAGATGCACAGAAATAGAAAACATAATTCAGAATGAGAAGAAGAAGTCTTCAGAACCTGAGATGTCAAGAAGCGAAAAGGTTTTTTGTGAAAACCAAGGCAGTCAAAATAAAATGTTTTATTTAAAACCATGGATAACAGATTTGAAATGGGTTTTTCTTAAAACCCAATTTGGCTCTTTGTTTCGTTGAAAAAGATGCCCGGTGATGAAGATATTTAATTTTAAATATTTAGTTTAAATTTTATTTTATTTAAAATTTAAATTAAAATATTAAATTAAATTAAAAGGGCCGACATGTTACTATTTCGTGGCAATAAGCTACAGGAAAGTGAAAAAGGTGGAAGAAGTGTTTCAGGCCGACAAAGTTAAATGCGGCCGACGGATTTTAGGGTTTGGCAGGTGACAAATTCTAGGGTTTCTTAACCGACGTTCTTTTAGGGTTTGTTCCTAAAACTTCTTCTATAAAAGAAAGGGTACTTCGAGTTTGAAAAGTGGGGTGTTAAGATAAAGTGGGAATGCGAGCATAGTGTTTGTGAAAGTGAAGTTCGTGTTGAGCAGAGAGCAGAATGTGAAATGACACAGAGTGTGCGAAGCATGTGCGCAGAGAAAGCAGAGTGTGCAGAGAAGCGTGAAGGGCAAAGTTGATTGCAAAGTCTGGCTATAGCAGTGCAGCAGACTATGTGAAGTGATTACGCAAGAGAGAGTAGAGTGCATAGAGATTGCAAAGGTGATGTAGACCAGTTAGAGTCTTGCAATAACAAAGGTATATGTCAAACATTTTTTATTCAATATTGAAGTCCAGTTGGTGCTGGCAAATTAAGGGGTTGGTGCCTCTTTCCAATTGGTGCTGGTAAACAAATTATCCAGTTGGTGCTAGAAAATTAAGGGGTTGGTGCCTCTTTCCAGTAGGTGCTGGTAAAATAGGAGTTGGTGCTCCATTCTATTGAAGCAGATAAAGTTAAGGGGTTGGTGCTCCTTCCAGTTGGTGTTGGTAAACAAATTGTAAAGTTGGTGCTTTGCAAGAGGTTGGATTTGGATGGGAGTCCAAGCAGCCATTCTTTTTGAGGAGTAGCCATTTTGGTGAACCTCGTTAAAAATCTGTGTTGTGTGATGTTCTCTTGCGGTACTTATTATATTTGTTTATAAGTTTTATCTGCTGCAAATTTTTTTTGAGCTGTCTATTCATGTTTTGGAATGCTACACTGATTCACCCCCCCTCTCAGTGTCATTGTGATTACAACAATTGGTATCAGAGCCAAGTTCCCAGTTTAGGCTTAATCAGTCTGGGTTGATCTTGGATTATTACACAAATGGCAAAGAAAGGCAAAAGTGGAACCATGACACACAAGAAGAAAAGAACACACAGGGTCATGAAAGAAAATGAAGATGAATCAAACAGTGGAGAAAAGGCCAAGAGACAACTCGATCATGATGCAGGTTCTCTAGGTACAAAATTTTTTATTTGCGATCAACTCGGTCATAATGAATGTCAGTGCCATGGTTCTAATAGTAGTGAAGTTGAAGATGATCCATTCAAAATTGGTAAAGAAACAGATTTAGAACAAGAATATGATGAAGAAGAAAGTGATGCAGAAGCAAATTGGGAACAGAAACTAATTTCAACTCTGGTTAAAAAGGTTGAGGATGCAGAAGATATAATCACCAGTTTGAAAGTACAGACAGAAGATTACAAGAAAATTTCTAAAAATCTTGAAATGTAGTTAACCATGAAATCAGAGTATTGCAGTAAGCTAGAAGAAGAGATAGACGGTCTAAGAATACAGACAGAAGAGATGAATAAGAAAGTTAATGTATGTAGCAAACATGAAGAAGATTCCAACAAAATAGTTAGCAATCGAAGCTGCAAATAGAAGAGTTCAAAAGGATTGAAGAAACTCTTAAGTCTCAGATCAATGAGAAAGAGACTATTTGTTGCAAACAAGAAGAAAATATTATCTCTTTGAAGAAACAAGTGGAAGAGGCCAATACAAATCTTAAATTCGAGAAGAGCACAGAATTGCTAGATAAAATGATAAATTATCAGAGAAGCTCCACGGATAAGCATGGTCTTGGGTATGAAGCTGAAAAACCCCCATCGTCCAAATATGCAGAGAAAAAGGAGCTCACCATTGAAGGATCAAAGCATAAAAAGTCTGAAGCTGAACAACCTTCATCATCCAACTCTACGAGAGAAGAAAAATTTCACTATTGAAGGGTTGGAGCAAGAAAATATTAAAGCTGTATCTTCAAAAGAAAGAAAATATCAAAGGAGATTTACAGCAAAGCGACCACAACAAAAGAGGTTCTACCACTCTCACTTTTTTCATGCTAACACTTTTAATGGCTATTGTTTCAGATGTAACCAGTATGGTCACAAGGCAACTTATTGTGGATTAAATAATAAATCAAAGAGTTATGCTAATCAAAATACATCTGCATATCTGAGTGAACACTTTGTACAATGTTTTCAATGCAATGGTCATGGGCACATAGCAATGTTTTGTCCAAGCACTTCTGTATCAAATATAAGGCAAAACAATAGATTTCATAAGATGCAAAGAACACAACACAGACAGGGAATAAATCGAGGTTCATAGAAGAAAGGAAAATAATCATTCATCATGGATGCATAAGAGACAACCACACCAGAGAGATATTCGAGTTCACACAATGATGCAAAATAGGGACGCAGGTGAAAAATCCAAGCCCAAGGTCAAGAAAGTCTGGAGAAAGAAAGAAGAGAGGAAATCGTGTCTCCTTGAACTAAAGGAGACTGCTCTTCTGCTGCACTAAGCAACTCCAGTGTTTGGTACTTGCACAGAGTTGAAAGTGGATTGAGGTAGCCTGCTGGATTCTCACTGCAGAGAGAGAGACAAACAACTGTCATTGGGTTCAAGCTTGTTGAGAATATATCCAAGATGCATGGTGAAGTTGTATGCAGATGTTGTCGGCATTGTAGAACAAAAATTTGGCTATATAAGATTATTTTATGCCTTCACTAACAGTGGACAAGTTTGAGTTTGCAAAGCAATAGAGGGTAGTTGCACAGAAGACAGTGGTTCAGTCATGTTCTTACACATGTTATATTGGTGAAGTTGATGGTGATGGTGTCATTCACTGGTTATTGCTGCTATTCACATTGTTGATTTTATTGATGCCTATTATGCTTATCACAATGTTGTCAATCAGTGAAATGAAGTGGTCTTGGACTCAGGGGGAGCATTTGTGTACTTGTTTTTCTTCTTTTTCATGCTTGTAATATTTGCTAATTGTAATAATTTGTGTCTAAGAATATTGTGCATAGACTCAGGGGGAGTCTGCAGTAGCCCTTTGGTATTATTTTCAAAGGGGGAGAAGATTTACAGGAAAATTGCACATGTGTTGCCAAAAATTCCAAAGGGGGAGATTGTTGAGCAAAGTGCAGAAAATAGTATTGTCATTGTTGTCAACACAGTCAGACAGATTTATTGATGCAATGGACAAGAGTTTATTGAACAGCAAGGTGCAACCAAAGTACAATGGATAAGAGTTCAGTGTTGAGAAAGGTGTTGCAGGAGGATTGTCATTGTTGTCAATACAGTCAGTTAGATCTAATGATGCAATGGACAGGTAGTTTAGAAGTCACTCAGATGCAGAGGATAAAGTTCAAAAGTTAGTCAAATCATGAGTCCTTAAATGATAGATGCACAGAAATAGAAAACATAATTCAGAATGAGAAGAAGAAGTCTTCGAACCTGAGATGTCAAGAAGCGGAAAGGTTTTTTGTGAAAACCAAGGCAGTCAAAATAAAATGTTTTATTTAAAACCATGGATAACAGATTTGAAATGGGTTTTTCTTAAAACCCAAGTTGGCTCTTCGTTTCATTGAAAAAGATGCCCCGGTGATGAAGATATTTAATTTTAAATATTTAGTTTAAATTTTATTTTATTTAAAATTTAAATTAAAATATTAAATTAAATTAAAAGGGCCGACATGTTACTATTTCGTGGCAATAAGCTACAGGAAAGTGACAAAGGTGGAAGAAGTGTTTGAGGCCGACAAAGTTAAATTTGGGCCGACGGATTTTAGGGTTTGGCAGCTGACAAATTCTAGGGTTTCTCAACCAACGTTCTTTTAGGGTTTGTTCCTAAAACTTCTTCTATAAAAGCAAGGGTACTTCGAGTTTGAAAAGTGGGGTGTTAAGATAAAGTGGGAATGCGAGCATAGTGTTTGTGAAAGTGAAGTTCATGTTGAGCAGAGAGCAGAATGTGAAATGACACAGAGTGTGTGAAGCATGTGCGCAGAGAAAGCAGAGTGTGCAGAGAAGCGTGAAGGGCAAAGTTGATTGCAAAGTTTGGCTGTAGCAGTGCAGCAGACTGTGTGAAGTGATTACGCAAGAGAGAGCAGAGTGCATAGAGATTGCAAAGGTGATGTAGACCAGTTAGAGTCTTACAATAACAAAGGTATATGTCAAACATTTTTTATTCAATATTTAAGTCCAGTTGGTGTTGGAAAATTAAGGGGTTGGTGCCTCTTTCCAGTTGGTGCTGGTAAAAAATTGTCCGATTGGTCTTGGCAAATTAAGGGGTTGGTGCCTCTTTCCAGGTGGGTGCTGGTAAAATAGGAGTTGGTGCTCCATTCTATTGAAGCAGATAAAGTTAAGGGGTTGGTGCTCCTTCCAGTTGGTGCCGGTAAACAAATTGTAAAGTTGGTGCTTTGCAAGAGGTTGGATTTGGATGGGAGCCCAAGCAACCATTATTTTTTAGGAGTAGCCATTTTGGTGAACCTCATTAAAAATCTGTGTTGTGTGATGTTCTCTTGCGGTACTTATTATATTTGTTTATAAGTTTTATCTGCTGCAAATTTTTTTGAGCTGTCTATTCATGTTTTGGAATGCTACACTGATTCACCCCTCCTCTCAGTGTCATTGTGATTACAACACCCTTGCATGGGGCAATTTTTTGTTACCTCATTTGCTTGTAAATTCTTTGCCTGCACATCATGGGCAGGTAGGGGGTCTTTGAAGACTTCCATCTGTTGGTTGCTTAGCGCTATGGGATTATCCACCGTGAGTGTTTTGTTGTCTATCAAGTCTTGTACCAATTTTTTGAATTTCCAACAACTGAAGATGTCATGTCCGTTCTGCTGGTGGAATCTACAATATAAATCTTCCCTATAGACTTTGGGTTTTGGCACGTTGGGTTCTATGGGTCAACTTCTAGCAAGTTTGTGAGGTTTACCATGAACAAGCAGTCAAACAAGGAGTCTCTAGACTCTATGAACTATGTGAATTGTCGCTTAGGGTGACGCTGGTGATTCTGCTCTTGTTTGTGGTTTTATTTTTCATAGTTAGTAAGAGGAGCTTCCTAATAATTAGCCTTTGTAGGCTGTGTCATTTGTGCAGGTGGGGGTACAGTTATGGCAACCTGATTGACCATGACGGGTTTGGTTGCGTGGACCTAGTTTTGGCATTTTTGGTCCACTATTTCTTGCATGGCTTGGTAATCTCATCATCTTGAATTTTTATCTCCTTAATTATCTTGGCTTGCACCAGGGCTTATTCTAGGGTGGCATATTGTTGCAGCTGCAATAGCATGAAGATCGATCTTATGCAACTCTTTGAAAACATCTGAGTCAGGTCGGCCATGGGAGGGAGGTAAGGTAGCTTTGAAAGCAATGTCCTCCATCGATTCCCATAATCAGCTATGGTCTCATCATCATATTACTTAAGGCCAGCTAGGTCGCTTAAAGATACCTTCTTCTTAGTGTTGAAGGCAAAACATTCAAGGAACACGTCCACTAGCTGGTCTAGATTGTTGATGCTATGCTTCGGTAATTGGGTAAACCAATCCGAGGTAGGGCCTGCAAACATGGTTATAAATGTTCTTAGAAGAAATGCATCATTTTCTTGAATGCCAAAACATTGAATCAGGAACATTTTTACGTGCTCTTAGGCATCCTCATCCCCTCTAAAATTTTCCAATTGAGGCATTTTGAAGTGGTCGGGGTATGGGGGTGCCGAAACTGAAGGATGCACAGGGTGAATATGAAGCTGGTGTAAGGTGGGCTTTTGGGACCCTGAAGTCTTGGTCTCCACAGACTCTAAACATTCTAACAATGCTTTTTATGCATCATAGGATTTTATTTCCTCTTCTTTGGTTTGTTCCTATTATGAATTGTGAGGAACTTGAGGCCTATGGAGGGGTAGCCGGGTAGCGCCCCCCTGCCTTGGTAGGGCGTCTCAGCCCACTCTTCTTCTTGCTCAAATTCCTCATAGGCTTCTTGGGGAGTTTCTAGGCATGACCTATAAACATGGATGGGTGCCCGAGGAATGCGCCCATCATTGGTTCTAGGGGTTGCCTCCCACTCAGGTCTCAGAGGTCTTGGGGGCAACGCTTGATAAGGTCGTGGAGACCTGTCTCGCACTAAGGGGTTGTGCCTCTCATAAAGTTTTTTCCTATGCATGCGAGGGGTCAGAATCCTCTCATGCATAGTGTTCTAGAGCAACTCATCTGTCTGGCACTGAATGTGCTCTTTGTTAAGATGATACAGTTGCTCTAACTATTGTTGATATTTCCTAAGCTGTGTGATTTGTGCTTGTAGTGTGGCATATTTGGAAAATTCCAAGTTGATTTGTTTTGTCGTCCTAGGTCTAGGAGGCCTAGATGCCTCCCCTACATATCTATCTCGATCACGATGATTCAAGATCTCTATGGATCACTTTCCTTTGTCGAGGTTAGCAGCATTCACCTGAGTCTCTAGCCTCAATAGGTGATCTTGATAATTAGCTTGTGCGGAGGCGCATTGCTCCTGCACTGTGTATTGCTCTTGAGGAATATACTAGTTTTCCTCATGATCCCTCTCGTACATGTGAAACGGACGGGCAGAGTTGGCTCGCCCAGTCTGAAGAGCCTTGTGCTCTATATTTGGTCTATTAGTTCTAACAGTAATGAGGGGTAGAGGGGGGATGATATAATCATGTGGTCCCTCCTTATGAACCCTATGATGCTCTAGCGCTTCATCGTGCAGTGGCCACTCATAATGAGTGTCTAAGGGAGCCTTCCCATGTATGTACTCCTCTTGAGAGGGTCTGTGTTGAACGAGAGTGCCCCTAAAAGGGGTGCCTCTATAGTCCTTTTCTGTAGTGGCATAGTGTGGACCACGTTGTGGGTCAGGCTGCCAAGGTGGTATAACCAAGTCCTTGGGGCTATAATGGAGGTGACTTGTGCCTCCTTGTACACTTTTCGCAACTTCTACCCATGATTGGTCTTGGCTACGGGTATACACCATGGTGGTGGTCTTTCTAGAAAGATATGTGTACTTTTATCTCCTTTATAAAAATTTGTGTGCTATACCAAACAAAAGGGGACCACACAAACAAAGAAATTATTATCTCGTTTATAGATTAAATGTGTGCCCTAGATTTGGTCTAATGTGTTTGATTTTTGTTGTGTTAATCTCGTAAATGAAACTTTGTTAAACATGAAAAATTATGGCTCTTGTATCTCCAAAATGGTCGCCCCTTCAATATACCATTGCCAGGCTGTTATACCAAACCTCTCAATATACCCACCCTTATGTGAGGGAAACTATTGCTACGTGAAAGCAGAACAGTACGTGGAACATAGGCGGTATGGAAGAGGGATCGCTCTATTTTTGACACCTACCATAGAAGACTTATCCTCATGCACGGGGAATCACCCCCATTACACTTGGTCAGCTTTTTTCAGGATTTACATTTAGCAACAGTTGCAATCAGGGTAAATGTATGCAAAATCCAAGCCAAGGTGGTGATGAAATCCACCATTGGTCTTGATCAAGTGTTGGGGTATTAAGACCAACTCCTTGATGTTAATATTATTAGGTGGTGTGTGTGTGGTTCCTTTTAATCATGTAAAGAAAAAAAATATACAACAAAATATGATTTTCACTAATGCAATGCTTTAAAGTATGTTTTATCTTTCAGAAACAATTATTAGCAAGAAGGAAATCACAAAATCTACCTAGAACTGACACCTATGATGAGGACTTGCCATTGGTGCAAGTATCATGTAAGAAAACTAGAAAAGAATGCATTCCTAATAAAGTTCCTTTCATTTAAGTTAATCTATGTTTTCCTTTTTATTTTTTATTGCAATAAAGCAAAGAAAACAGGAATATGCAGAAATAAAAAACAGAAAAACATAGAGGATGTTCATAAAACCTACCTCTTCTCTGTCCAAACTAGATGCCTCTGAGTTTCTACTCAAAAACTGCACAGAGATCTAATCATCCCAGGGTGGGATGAATAGCAGGTCTGCATTCATCATAAGGTGGGATGAATACATATTCATCCTGGGGGGGACGAATAGCAGGTCTGTATTCGTCACAGGGTGGCACGAGTAGCAGTCCAGCACTCGAAGGATTAACACCTGCAAGGAAAACCACAAAAACTTGGATCAAAAACCTGATCTTAATAGTAGGGGATAGGGTCCCACCATGATCACCACTTAAATCCGAATGCAGAATGACGGCGTACCATATTATGATGCAAACAAAATTGATCTATGGTGCAGATGCTAAGTCCTACGAATGGGATGAAACAAATGCATGTAGGAAATAAAGCATAAATGAGATGAGATGTAAGCAACACAAAGTGGGGCCTCTTTTATTAATGTTTATTTCAATTCAGTTACAATGCATCCCCCCTCTAGGGCTCAAAACTTTTGATACAATTTGTTACATCAATGGATGGTACGCTTCCAATGTCTTCTACATGCCCACATTAGAAATGGGCGAGCCAAACATTTCCGCCGCTTGCGTTCATATGTTCATGGTTATTTTCTTCCCCTCTAGTGTTCTTGGTGGTGAGATATTGTGCTCATAGAAATAGCAAACAGTTAATAGCATATGCGGATATTAGGAAAACATGCAATCCCCAAAGCCTCCGGCTAGTAAGTACATAAAATAGTAAAATTATGGTCAAAACATGTCATAATGAATCCAAATTTTGATAGAAGCATCAAGACATCATCAGGGACCTATTTCAAGAAGAAAAATTAAGAAATCATGCATGGATTTCTAATCGCTCCAGGGTGGGACGATTAGGACTATCACAAAATGTGCAAGAGCGACCTTGCAAATGTCCTACCCAAAGGCCTCCAAAACTCTTGAAAACTTGGGGGTTAGGCTAAAAGGGGTATTTTGGGATGACCCAGAAGGTCATATTTGGTAGATTCTACCCAAATTGTCCTGTATTTGAAAGCGCTCCCTATATGTTAGTAAACGCATAAAATGATAAAAACATAGTCAAATCAAGTCAGAATGACATGAAACTTGAACAGCAGCATAAGTGAATCAAATACAACATAATGCAAAAATAATAGTAGAGAAATCAAGCATATATTTCTAATCACTCTAGGGTGGGGTGATTAGGACTGCAGCAGTGCGGGGGCGCCCGGGGGTAGGATGCCCACCGTTTGGGGCTTGGTTTTGGCACCAATCCAAGTGGGATGGGTCCAAAACCTCCTAGTGTGGGATTGTGGTTGATTTCTTGGGTTTTGGGTTGGTATTGTGTTCCTAGTGTTCACCTGATAGCCTCTCTTCCAAAAGAGAAATTAGGGATGTAGGAAGCACAAAGGGGAATGGGGGTACAATTTGGCAGCACTATGTTGCTCCAAATGCTCCAGCTCTGTTTCCATTTTGGGTTGAGGATGCTCACCCTTTTATAGACCTCAGGGGTCTCCTTTGAATGCGCATGTGAGGGCACCACTTGGCTCACCATGCCTTTCTTAGGGGAGAGAAGATTCCTCCCTGATTTAGGGCCTCCATGATCAAGGCATGCTTGACTGAAGTCCCTCTCTCTAATTTGAAACCGTTCCTCACAATTGCATGCCTTGAAGGTGAAGTTGAGTGGCGGATCTAGGTTGCCATTTGTCAAGGCTTGACTTTTTGCCAGTCAAACCTGCTATTTGCCCCACTCATCTCGAGGTGGGGCGAATAGGATTCTAATCATCCCAGGGTGGGATGAATAAGGAGTAGAGTGCTCAAAAGGTGCAAAATTGACCTTTGACCTTCCAAAACTGATTTGGGAGTGGTTAGGACCACTGTTTAACCTATGGGGGCTGCCCTAGGGGGTATGTGTGCCAATTTGGTCAGTTCTTTTAGTCACATAATCGGATTGGTGTTGTTTTGGTGTCTACAGTTCTATAAGAAGAGGTTTACATTGAGTAGCCAAAAGGTTTCAATTTGATTGATAAACTAGACTATTATGCAGATTGAAGAAAGCACTTTATGGACTAAAGCAAGATCCTAGAGCTTGGTATTAAAGATTGGATAAGTACCTACGAGAACAGGGTTTCAAGAAAGGAATAGTGGATAGTAACTTATTCATCAAAAATGAAGGGAACAACTTACTAATTGTGGTTGTTTATATTGATGCTATCATTTTTGGAGGAAACAATGATAAGATGTGTTAGAAATTTGCAAAGAGCATGCAAAATGAATTTGAGATGTCTATGCTTGGTGAGTTGTCCTTCTTTCTTGGACTTAAAATTTCATAATCAAAGAAAGGGGTGTTTCTTTCACAAACCAAGTATATAAAAGATATTCTAAATAAATTCAAGTTAATATATTGTAAGCTAGTAAGTACTCCCATGGTCACAGGATGTAAGTTAAGTAAAGATGATTAATCTCCAGAGGTAAATAAAAAATTATGTAGATCTATGATTGGCAGCTTATTCTATGTCATAGCTACTATACCAGATATCATGCAGGCAGTGAGATTAGTGACACAATTTCAAGCAGCACCCAAGGAAACACATGTAGCAGCAGTAAAAAGGATTCTCAGGTATTTAAAATGGACTAAGGATTTTGGGCTCTGATATCCCAAAAGTGATAGTTTCACTCTCACAGCTTATATAGATGCAGATTGGGATGGTAGTATTGATGACATAAAAAGTACAAGTGGAGAAGCATTCTTTCTTGGAGATTGTTTGGTCTCTTGGTTAAGAAATAGGCATCAATATCCTTATCTACAACAGATGTAGAGTATATTGCAGCAGTTTCCAATTGTACACAGGTATTATGGATGAAGCAAACTCTAGAGGATTTTAAGATAAAATATGATCATATTATTCCCATAATGTGTGATAATACAAGTACTATAAATATCTCAAAAAATCCAGTGATGCACTCTAGAAAAAAACACATTTAGATTAAGTATCATTTTCTGAGAGATCAAGTGACGGATAAACAGGCCAGGTTGGAATATGTTACTACAAAGGAGAAGATTACAAATATTTTCACTAAGCCACTTCCAAAAGAGACTTTTGAGTACCTGCATGAAAATTTGGGAGTAGTAATACTCCCACCCCAGAATTAACCACCTCAAGAGGAGGTGGGGGAGAGGCTAAGCTAAGAGTCTCATTATTAGCCTTGAGCCCCAAAGGTAACCCTTTGCCATTGATGTTAAAGGGGGAGAGATTTGAGTTAGGGCAAGAGCATTCAGTCAGGGGGAGCAGTTTCTCAGGGGGAGCAGAACAGGAAAAGGTAAAATAATGGTAAAAGGAAAATGGATTGCCATCAATGACAAAGGGGGATATTGTTGGAAATATGAGCAATATTTGGTGTTATTGATGTCACGAGTCAATTTTAGTGAGTGGTGTAAAGGAAGGATTTCAAGAGTTAGATATAGATTACTTCTAGACCTAAGGGAAATAACATTATAATATTCAAGGTGATCAGATAAGGTCTACAAGAGAAATGAGAAGGCCCAAGAAAAATAATATTATAATATTCTATTATAATATTGAATTTCTAATGGTAAGACCTAAAGAAATTAAATTAATTTTAATAATTTCATTATAATTTAATTTGATTAACTTTATAGTTATTAAATTAATTATAATAATTTTATTATTAATTAAATTATAATTCAATTTAATAACCCTAAAGTTAGGGTTTAAGGGCAAATATAAAGCATCGACATCATATTTTATCTCCTCCATCGACGTCAACGATTTCCAAGGCATGGGTATAAATACCCGAAGCCTAAGAGGCTTCAAACCCTATCCATGATTTTAATAACACTCCCAAGCAAATCATGTGTGCAATATTCGATGAGAAAAGAGGGGAGAAGTCATACGTTTGACTTCTTTGGCAGGTAGCAAAGGTAGAAAAGGCACAAGGCACAAAGGCCTTGTCACCACCTAGCCAGGTGGGCTAGTGGTAATTGGCAGTGACTTGGAAATGCGAGGTACTATGTTCGATTCATAGCAGGAAGGTTGTGAGGTTGTTTTGTACATCGAATATGCCAAAGCCTTTTGGCTTTTAGTGCCTAGGTAGAAGATAAATCACCATGGGAAATTTTGCCTTCCATGTAAGCACTTAGCTCATGCGGCTTGGAAGCCATGGCTAAGGCACTGGAGGTGCTGTGACGTGGGATCGAATCCCGTCGGGAGCACTTTGAGAGGTACTAAATTTTTATTATAATTTGGTTTTTGCTCCTAAGGTTGTATGGTGAATTTTTGAGCTTAGGGAGATATAAGGTTGATGAAATTAAATAATTATTTTATTTAATTGTTTGGTGGATTGATTTATTTAGAGTGGAATTATAATTTTTAATAAAATATTTATTTTTATATATTTTGGTGAATGCTAATTTCAAGGAGTAATAAGGTGTATTTGATTTTAATTATTTTTGTAATTGTGAAATATTTTGATGGAGTGTTAGAGTGATATTTGTCATCTAACCTTTGAAATTGGCAAAGAGAGTAATTGTGATTGAGATAGGTTTTGAGGTTAATCCTTCACCAAACAAAAGGTATGGGTACATCTTCCTTGTGAGTGATTGTTGAATGTTGTGAATGCTAATTTGGAGTGAAAATGGTTATTTGATCAGCATTGCTGAGTTTGATTGCATGAGGTTTTTCTAAGTGAGAGTTGTTGATAAAAACCTTGTTTAATAAGTATTGTTGGAAACATTGGATGAGTTTTCATATGCATGATTAGGGTTTATGAAAGTTAATGAGTATCATTGTTATGTAAGGTTTGTTTGATAAGAATTGTTGAGTAAGATTTCATTGAGTGATTGGTTGAGTGAAGTAAGCTTTTATGGAAGCTTGCTATACATATTTGAGGTAAGTCTTAGTGAAGACTTATTGAGCAGAATGGACAAGTTCTAGTGAGGACTTGTTGAGTAGATTTGAGGTAAGTCTTGGTGAAGACTTGTTGAGCAGATTGGACAAGTTCTAGAGAGGACTTATGGAAAAATTAGTGTGAGCTTTTGTGGAATCTTACAATGTAGATTTGAGACAAGTCTTTGAGAAGACTTGAGAGCAGAGTTGATTGATTGATTTGTTCAAACCTTGGGTTAAGGTTTGGGGCAGATCTAGCAGAGTTGATTTGTGATTGAGTCAAACTTTGTGTTAAGGCTTGAGGATAAATTTGTGCTAGACCAAAGGACTAATTTTAGTGCGGATTTGAGGACAAATATTGAGCATATTTGTGCTAGACCGAAGGACTGTCTTTAGTATATATTTGAGTATAGATATTGAGCATATTTGTGCTAGATCAAAGAACTATGTTTAGTGTAGATCAAAGAAAAATATTGAGTATGTTTGTACTATACAAAAGGACTGTGTTTAGTGAAAATTTGAGACATATATGAGAGCCAGATTTGGAGATGACAGAGTATAGAGGACGACAGTCTCTAGTGGATAGAGGTCCATTAGCTAGGGCAGTGAAGATAGATCTTCTGAGTGAGGGTAGGAGTATTCAATGGATACATATCCATAAGCTAATGTAGTGGAGATAGTAGTTTTTCTAGAAGATCACCAACTAGAGAAAAGGGGATTGGTGTCTCCTTTGGATAGAGATCCACAAACTTGATTAGGGTATTGGTGTCTCCTTTGGACAGAGATCCATAAACATTGTAATAGGGAAAAGATTCCCAAGAGAATTTATTTGAGAAAATTTTATAAGGAATATTTTCTCTATGGAGTAGCCCACATTGGGTGAACCACATTAAATCATGTCTCTCATGTGTATGATGCTTTGTGTGATGTTTACTACTTTAATACTACTGATATTATCATATGGATTGAAAAGAAAAAAAATTATCTTATATTGTTCACCCCTCTCTCAATGTAAGCACATGTTCTTCATGTTAGTAGACTTGTATGTGTATTGAAAGGTATTTTTAGAGAATTGATTGAGTAAAAGCTAGGATGAATCCTAGAAGATATATTTGGTAAATTATAATGGGAAATCAAATAACTAATAAATTTAGCTATTTGAAATTACTTGAGGTAATTCTGTTTAAGAAATTTCTAATGAATTGGTTGCTTAAATTATTGGAAGCCTATCTTAGGACCAATGGTAGAGGGCTATAATAATAGTCAGCTAAATATATGAGAGATACCAAAGTACAATTAAGATTATATATATATATATATATATATATATATATATATATATATATATATATATATATATATATATATATATATATATATATATATATATATATACGTTTAATTACTATTTCTAGGTAGTAGGATCTAACATTTAATAATGTCCTAATCGAGGGAAGATTAGAACAGGGTTCCATTCTTCGAAGAATTATGGGGTTCTCTCGTAGTTTTTGGTGGATGTATGGAACAATGTAGGTTCAAAGGCATATAATTTATGTGGAATGATATGGGATGAATTAAGGAGAGGGAAGCTCCAAGTTTCATATTTAGGAAGGTATGGGACTTCCTACCTTTGGGTTGTAGAATGTTTGCAAATGATTTGTGTAAAATGTTTGGCTACATTCATGGATTATTATCGCATGACATTACCCAAATAGAAGAAGTTGTTATGTAACACAATGTGGTTCCATTCCTGAGGAAAGTAATGACCTTTCTCTCATGATATACTACATATTATTTATTAAAAAATAATATTTCTTACATGCATAGAGTACATATTAAGGGCAAAGGAAAATGAATATGAGATTCATTATGAGGACTATGAAAATTCCTCTAATATGCATATGAGTGCAAGAAACATATACTTATATATTTCAATTTATAGTTATGTGGAAGTATTTCATATAGGTGTATTTAGTTAATGGTAGAAAAAAAGGATCTATAGGATCCTTCAGATGATTGTAATTGATGCATTCAATTAATAAAGATAAAGACACATATTTTACTGCTAGGTGGTTTTCCTTTGGGATTTTTCCTAGGATAAAATGATGGTATTATGGTTTTATTTTGTGGTTTTGTGTTTATATTATTGGAATTAGCAATGCATGTCCTAACTATGATTATAAATGATTTATGGTTTTTAAGCAATGTTTATTTGATGTGATGTAAATAGGTAATGTGCTAAACTGATTATGGTCTTTCATAAATGAATGTAGCATGGAAACATGAAGTATGTTACACTGAGATTATGTATTATTTTAATTTAATTAATGTAGCATTTCCTTTCCCATTATAATGAATGTATTATGACATAAGATGCATAATGGATTAGCATGGTTATATTCTTGGTAACAACCGAAATAATGGAACAATATGCTTGTAATAATGAAAGATATTTATAAACATATAAATCACTATCTAAAAGGACTAAGTAAGAAGACTTAATGTCAAGAATGCAATATGAATTCAACTCATAAATTAGGCTTAGTTGATGAATAAATCAGTATCTAGAAGAATGCGATATAAGGGAATTTAAAAAAAAAATGTAGTAGAGTTTGGTGGTGGAATGATGGTTATTACTTCAATACTTATCATAATTTAAAAAATGAGTAATTATTTTTGTAGGACTCAAAATATCTGCACAATGCAAAAAATTTTGAAAATGACTACTAAAAAAATATGGCTCCTACAAAATATAATATTTTTCTAAAAAAACATGCCCTAGCTCCTCTGCAAAAACAACCCCAATTTGTTAGAATTACTGCTCTAATACTAAATTTTATATAAACCTATCTTCTCATAATCATAAATCATTCACTAATATGAAGAAATATACATTATGCATATGCAAATAAATTGCATAATAAATTTTAAACAATAAAATAAATATTGATAATACCCTTGAGGTAGGGCAACATCGTACAATACTCCTTATTGGAAGCCACTCCATAAGATCTCTAGATCCATGAGCCAATACTTCTATAATAATAATTCATATATACCCATTTACAATGGGGTTACATATCTCTTTATACAAGAGTGTGATGGTTCACCTTCCATGAGTTAGAAGATCACCTATGTGGTGGTTCACCCTCCATGAGTTACAAAGTGCATAATAATATGATAATATTCCTTAACGGTTACATATGATACTATTTTTCAATGGTTGCATATATGATTTGATGACATACCTATTTCTAATTTGACATGTGGCCTTTCTTACTTGATAGTTAATTTATGGCTCATACTATTATACAAAACAATATTAAATTATTAAGTACCTAACACTCTATGGAGTATTGTATAGCCATAGGAGAATTACTCTTTGGATACTTGACTATTGCTTTCCATATGCCAAGTCTCATAACTCTTGGCTTCTCTATATAACACTTGTATACTTGATGAACACATAAATCTATATTGTATGCACACCTAGACATGACTCTTGATCTTCACTTTGCACACTCTAACCTAAGATACTTGTGCACATATTTATATTACATATTTGATATCTTACATACAAGACACTTGTGCACATATACTCAAATTACACTTGCACACTAACTCACATGACACTTGTGCATATCCTACACATTCACACTTACATAAAAAGGGGAAATAATACTCACACTCTAAACTATGACTCAATCGTAATTTAATATTTACATATGTACCATGAAGATACCATGGGGGTACATTAGTATGTACCATATAATTTAATATACTCTAACACCCCCCTATATTTCATTATTTCATTATTGAAGACTTTAGTCTTCAATCATGGTCTTCATCTTCAAGTGACCTTATAATGCATGTGATCTTTGTCTTGATCTCCATAAAGTTCACCTTCTTTCTTGGATCCTGACTTTATCATTGCTACTATTTTTATTTCAAATTTATTATTTAATAAATTCATACCTTTCTTGTATCCATATCTAAATTTTGACAAATATTTCTAAGAAAATCCATTAAGAGCTTTTCTTTTCATCATATATATCCATTTAAAAATATTATTTTCTTTGTACCAACAATGTCTTTGAGAATGATTTGTACCTCCACAAATTTTGCAACAATGAAGATTCCAACATCTTTCTATCTTGTGTCCATGTCTGCTACAATGTTCACATTTATTTTTTAATTCTTTGAACAATTCTTTGTCACACACATTGTCTACATATTCTTTGTCTTCATGAACTATGTTTAAAATTTCTTTAACATGTATTTTTGGATCGAGTTCTTTTATCTTCAGGTTAGAAGTATCATAACTTGTATCATAATTCTATATTTTTATGAAGATTATTAATATCACAACATACATCTATCATAATGGGCTTTATTATGTTTTTTGTCATAATTTTTAAATTACTTGCTTCATTAGTAATAGCAATAAGTTTGTTCTTCAAATATTTGATCATTTCCTCGTCTTTTATTCTTATCCTTGAGAACTTCAATAGAGTGCAATTCCATATTCATTATCTTACCTATACCATTAGGTAATGTAAAAAACATATTTACAATTTTCAATTGTTTCATCAAGCTTTAAACTTAGATAATTATCAAGTATTGAGAAATTTTCATTTTTGGTCTTACAATTAATTGTAAGACTCTCTTTACCTTTATTGATGTATCCTTTTGTCCTTCAATTTTGTCCATGATGTACTAAGTACAATGTTTTGAATCTTGAAACATCTCCGTAATATTTTCTAGTGAGACATCCTGATCGTATATTTGATTTCCTTGAAAACATAAGTATTCTTCTTCATTTTTTTTTGACAACTTATGTATTTTTTGTTTTTGACCATTTATTTTTCTTTTTAATTTTTTTTTTTGCCATGTTCTTTTTGAAAAATGACAACCAAATATTTTCAAAGTTTCTAAATTAAATCTTATAAGATAGTAATCCTTATGTCTCCCTAGTTTTAGATACTAAGAATATGAATTTTGCAAATTTTATTTTCCTAAGTTTGAAGTTGAATACCTTTTTGACTCCTAAATAACTGAATTTGCAAATATTCAAATTTTTATTTTCAAATGTTTTCAAAAATAGAAAAACAAATATATTTCAAAAAAATTGAAAGATTTTAAAAAACAAATAAACTAATTTTATTTCTTATCACTCCATTCAAAAAATAAATATCCTAGTTGAAAACCTTATTACTCCAACCTTAAAATAAATCAAACTTCAATAATAACTTTAATCTATCAAAACATTAAATTATTCTAAACAAACCTTATCACTCCAAATGAACTTAAATAAATTTAATTCTTAAACAAATTAATAACACTTACTAATACTACTTATCACTCCATATGCTTTAAACAAACCTTATATTATTCAAAAAATTAAAAATGCTTTGTGAAACCCTAACCTTACCTTGAGTCCTATTTCTTTATTGTTCTCAACTTGCACCAACATCCCTCTTGTTGCATAGTTACTCTTTGTGAATCCTCTCTTCTCTGTAATGCCCAATCAAGCCTTATGCATGAGTGACACTTGTTATTGTTCTTGATGATCTTAGTTGGTGTTACATATATGTTGTTTGATTATCTCGGTTTGTTTTATGCTCATGCGCTAATATACTTTACACCATCTATGATAATGTTCAATTTTTACACTATTCCATGCATGAAACTTGATGATTTCTTACTGCTTAGCACTTGATTTCCAACTGCAAAGTAATTGATGATTCAATGCTCATCACTTGAACACTTAGACATTGAATCCTCTTGCTCTTCACTTTCTAATGAAATGCTTGGTTTACCTTCTTCCTGAGGGACGTTTGGATCTTGTTTAGTTTGGCTTTGTTGCACTTCAAAGTATATTGATCCAAAGTGTTTCAATGTGGTACTTTCTAATTAAGTTTCTTCTTGTTGGATTGTAGGTTGATGGTGTTAGGTTTATTGAGGTTGATGGTACTTGGGATAATGTTCTATATAAAATGTTATGTTTTGGACTAATAAAATGCTTCCATTGTTGTCTTTACTTCTACCTTGAGCCATAGAACTTTGTTTATTCTTACTTCTCCCTTGTGCCTCTTATGCATCAAACTTGTTACATCTTCATAATGAGCACAACTATACTATTACGTTCAACAAGTTGAATATTTTTCTTTAATTATTAATCCACCCTGAGCCAAATAACAAGCTATTTTCTTGTACTTTCTTTACTTGTACGATGTTATCTCCTTTTCTATACTTTTAGTCAAATGTTATTGGACCTATTCTTGGCATTGCTTTGAATTGAATACTACTATTTACTAATTACAAATGATGCTACCTTCAAGAGATGAATAAGACTTTATTTTTTTTCTTATCACCAAGCTATTTTTCTTTGCTTTAAGCCTAATATCTTTTCTCTTTAATACTGCACTATAGAATGCTTCCTAGGGATGGATTTCTTCTATATCTTCTTGTCTCTTTATTTTGAATATTGAGCCTTCTATTCTCTAGAATATAGAAGCCTCTTGAATATTTTTATTCTATTGTTACTTATTTACTTTATCTTTAATTTTCTTATTGTCAATGTCAAGGTCTGAGTGACCTAAAATATTTTTGAATCCTTTTATTTAAATGGTTTATCTTTAAGACCTTAATCCTTTATCTCTTATGTCAAGGTCTATCTTCAAGACCTAAATCCTCTATCTCTTATGTCAAGGTATGTCTTCAAGACTTGAATCCTTTTATTAAGGTCAATTTCTTTGTGACCTAAAACTTCAATGTCAAGGTTTTTGAAACTTGATTCTTCAATATTAAGGTCAATTTCTCTATGACCTAAAACTTCAATATCTTACAACTTTAATTAATCGCTACTTGATAAAATCTTATTGTAAGACTAAAATATCTTCTTGATATATCCTTCTTCCATTCTGCTTTCTCTTGCACTTAGAAGATATTCTTCTCTATGTATTGTAGTAAGCTTCTCACACTTGTGATGATCAATAACTGCTAGAAATCTATCAATAATGTCTTCGATCACACCTAAGAAATCAAGCCTCTAATGTTAAGGTTATGTCAAATTTATTTGATGCCCTAATCAAGGTCAAGATGACTTGATTGTTCCAAATTTCTTAACTTCCTTTTGAGTTGATAGAAATAAGTGTCAAGAAATATCTGTCCCTAAAATCCTTCTATATCTAAAATCAATGTCAAGGGTTGGCTATGTCCCTAAAATGATCAACTATCTTAAATATGATTTTGGCCAATATATATGAGTCTTGGTCTTCATGTGTTGTTCTTCAACTATAGCAAGACTCTATAGCTAAGTCCTAGTCTTCACTAGTTATTCTTGAATGTGGAAAGACTCTAGCCTTTCTACTCCCTTTGACCTTACTATAGAATTTAAGTCTCATTGCTTTTAAAAGTGGATAGAATCTAAATCAATTTCATCAAACTAGACAAAATCAATTTTTGTATGTAGCTAAATAAATTTGATCAACCTATTCAAGAAACTACTTGTACTAGTTCTGATACCTGTTGGTATTTTTGCCACATTAAATTTTTTTACAAAATTTTATCTACGTATAGAGCTTCAAAGTTGCAAAGAGCATGCAGAGGTGTTGGCATTTTCACGGGATCTAAATGGGGATGATAAAGTGGACGAATTGATATTTTTGTCTCATTATTTCAGATATTTTTGCAAGATTTTCGATGATATATTACAAATTGTGATCGGGTCAGCGGATCAAAAGTTATGGCCCTCGAAGCAAAGCCTACAAAAGTCCACTTAGAGCTTGAAAACAATTCTAAGGCATGAGGAGCACTTCGCCCAGAATGTTGTCGAAGTTGCCACTTTGGGCTCTTTGGTTTTCGAACCTCCACTTTGGCACCAAATCCAGTGAACCTCCCCGTCCCGATGATGAAAATTTTTAAGGCTGCCAAGTCACTTCGCCTAGAAAATAACCGAAGTTGCACTTCGGCAAATGTTCCCAACAAACCATCCCTAGAAAAATGCTAAGTTTGGGCTTGAGCCTGGTGAAGCATCCACTTCGGCCACAGTTTTAGCAAACCTCCATCCAGTTGGTAGAAAAATCTTTAAGGCAAGAGGGGCACTTCGCCCAGAATTTGGCCAAACTACCACTTCGGGCCTCCACTTTAGTGAAGCTTCAAGTCGGTCGAAAAGTTAAACGTCGACCAAAATCCTCCATGTTAGCTAGTGAAGTTCATCATCTGCCAAAGCACTCTATGTCAGCCATAAAACTCCACTTCGACCCCGAAGCTCAAGTCGACCAGCGAAGCTTCAAGTCAGCCAAAATGTCCAACGTTGGCCAAAGTGCTCTAAGTAGGCCAAAAATGCCTAAGTCGACTGCGAAGCTTAACTTCGGCCCCGAAGTGCAATGTCAGTCGTGAACCTCAAGTCAGCCAAAAGTGCAATGTCGACCCTGAAGTTCACGTCGACCAAAAAGTTAAACGTCAGCTAAAAGGTTCACTTTGCCCCTGAAGCTCAAGTCAAGCCCTGAAGTGCAATGTCGGCCCCGAAGTTCACGTCATCCAAAAAGTTAAATGTTACCCAAAAGGTTCACTTCACCCCTGAAGCTCCATGTTGCCCCTGAGGTTCATGTCAGTCGTGAAGCTTAATGTAGGTCGTGAATCCCTACATCGGCCAGAATCCAACATCGGCCAAAATGCCTATGTCGGCCAAATTTTAAGCCGACCAAGCTAGCCAAATCCAACGAACTACCAATTCAGGCTAATTTCTCAGCGAAGCTCTCTGAAACTTTTTTTGACAACGGTGTTGTTTTCGAGGGGCACACATTCCAAGGTTGGTTATTTATCCAAGGTATTTTTACAAAACATAAATGCATTTTTTTTCCCCAAAATACCTAATATCTAGTTATGGTAATATGATGGGAGGTTTCAATTGTAAAAGGAAATGAGCATCATTATCGGATCCACCCTAACGTCCTTGTAAATCTGGTTCATTAATGGCGTAGAGGGGAGGGTCCTCTATAAAAACCCATGCATTGTAATGAAAATGGGGGGAACATATTACTAAAGAAGTTGTTGTAGCTAAACATTATGCATCAATATAGAATATCTTTGGCTCTAAATTTGTGTTTTAATTTATGCTGTCACTGGCAAGTATTTTTGCTTTCATTTATTTTTTTGATTGTTGTAATTCTAATATCTGGATTTTAGCATTGGGAGATAAATGTGTCTGGAATTCTGTTAGAGGATACATAGGGAAGCATATGCATTTTTAGTTTCTGTTACATCTTCTATATTATTTGCTGCTATTTTAGATATAGATGAGTTATTGTGTTGCATGTTTTTTCCCACTATGATATTCAATTTTTTTTATCCCTTTCTGCATTATTTATCTCTTTCCTGCACCCTCACTCTTTTAATCTCTTTCTAGCACTCTTACTTTTTTTTTTATTTCTTTCCTACACCCTTATCTTCAAACCCCCTGTAGTTGAGCATAGGAGCTGGCCTTCTCCAGAGATTGGAATGGAGGGCATCTCTTCCCTCTAACCTTTCAATGTTGGTCCAGGTCTAGGACGCATAGACAAACAAAATTCTTTCATGTGTTAGATTTGTGACCAAGAGTTTCTTGCACACCCGTGGGACTAAGAGTCTTCGTATTTTTAGGAAGCCTAAGTTTGGTGAATCTTTGGCTTACCTTCATCTGGAAAAATAACCTGATGACTCTGACTGAGCTGAAGATCCAAATTTCTTGATCGTAAATGCCTTGTATTCTAAAATAAGACACCCCGGAGGACCCAAGGTTTGGAGAGGTGAATGTTCACCTGGTGACTCTGACTTAGTGGTGAGAACCATGATCTATGCAGACCACTACTATAATGGTAAATGTGTGCCATCCTAGTTGGGATGATCTCGGACCTCTAAATCTCCAAAGTTGGCAAAATATTCCCAAAAGTGCCCTGAAAATCCTGACAAAATACAATGGCACCAAGGTAATGGCCCGAGAGCACCTTGAATATGTTACCGCTTTAGTGACCATCCATGGCATAACCCAAGAAGACGTCATGATAAAACTTTTGGTCCAGCCTCTGGAAGGAAGGGCATTGTAGTGGTACAGACTGCTCAGGAATAAGAGCATCTACTCATGGGATGACCCAGCGGGAGAACTCATCAACACATTTGATGGCTCTCAAGATCCCTTCTAGCTATTGATGCACCTCTCCACCATTACGAGAGCACCTCTGGAGAGCATCACATACTCTAATGTTCGATTCTATAGAAGTTGGAAGAGAATTCCAGGGGATATCCAACCGACACCTGCCCAGGACCACCTCTTCTATGTTCAAGCTTTCCACCCGAACATAAGCCTCCTCTTACTACAACCAGGTGAACATAGATTCCCTCAAATATTTGAGGAAGTAGTACAAGCAAAGCAGCTTCTACTCCTATCAGGAAAGTGGCAGTGGGGAGAAACTCCATTACTTTCTTTGGTCTATCCCACGTAGTATTCATCATGGCATATCCCTCATACTATGTAGATACCTAGAATGCAGCTATGTGGAGCTCAATAGGCATATCTCATACAAGGCCAACAATGGGAATATGCAAGCACCTCCCAAGCGATGAATAATATGGTTGCTTGTAGTTTCCATTAGGAGATGGACCAAGAAGGGTAACAAGCTCAAGTGGCAGAACCTTAGAGCAAAAAGGGTACATTTTTGCATCCTTTTTGTGTCCCAGGGCATAACACACAAGTACTCAACCAGAACCCAATAAGCATACCTCACCAAGAGGTTGAGCCTGAGGAGATCCTAGAAGAAGGCCTATCACCAAAAAATTCATGTTGTCACATCAAGGGGTTGGAGGAGCCTGTACTCAGCCCACAGCCAATGGACCCTTTAAAGTGGTGGTATTGGCTCCAGCCATCACTACAGCCGATACCCGAATAAGGCCCCCATGTGGTAAACCTCTTTTCCACATTATTCATCAATTGTATGGGTACTGACATGAATGATAACCTGCCATGTTACACCCTGTTTGCAACATGGATAACTTCAAGAAGAGACCAATCAGACTTCAAAGATCGACTAAAGTACAATTAGATCTGGTCTGAAAACTGCAGGTTCATCGGATAGGCACCCAAATCTAGGTTTGTGGTGGAGACATGCCAATCATGTTGTAAACTTTTGTGTAAATACTGTAAATAGCCTCGTTGGTAAATAAAGTTCCGAGGGCACTAAGTGTTGCTTAGGATCTTAAGTATATTTTTTTGTTTTAAGTTTAGTTTGTGTGTGTTTATTTTTAGCACTCCAAAGAGATAGCAGTTTTTAGGTGTTGTTTTTAGCATCCCCTGTCATAGTAGTTCAGTGCCATATAAGGCACTATCATTTTTAAATCAAGTGCTTGGGCAATTATACAACCAGAATGGGCAAGAGGAGCACTAAAAAGAAAGAAAAGGCCTCAAAGAAGTTGAAGTAAGAGTTTACCGCCACTAGTGAGCACTCAAAAAAAGGATAGCGAGGATGACTCTATTGCCCAATGGATAAAGGCTTGGGATATCTGCATTAAGATGAGCTAAATGCCTTGTGAGCCACTAGGAATATTGATATTTTTGCCACATTAAATTCTTTTACACAATTTTATCTAAGTATGGAGCTTCAAAGTGGTAAATATCATGCAGAGGTGTTGGTAATAGGGATGATAAAGTGGATGAATTGATCTTTTGATGTCTTATTATTGCAAGTATTTTCGCAAGATTTTTGACGATATATTACAATAGGTGATCGGGTCAGTGGATCAAAAGTTATGGCCCCAGAAGAAAAGCCAACAAAAGTCCACTTCAGGCTTGAAAAAAATTCTAAGGCATGAGGGGCACTTCACCCAGAATGTTGTCAAAGTTGCCACTTTGGGATTTTTGGTCACTGAACCTCCACTTCGGCCCCAACTCCAGCAAACCTCCCCATACCGATGATGAAATATTTTAAGGCTACCAAGTCACTTCACCTAACTAGTGAACCATCCCCAGAAAAATGCTAAGTTTGGGCTTGATCCTGGCAAAGCATCCACTTCGGCCACAATTTTAGCGAACCTCCATCCAGTTGGCAGAAAAATATTTAAGGCAAGATGGGTACTTTACCCAGAATTTGGCAAAACTGCAAATTCGGGCATCCACTTCAGCGAAGCTTCAAGTTGGCCTAAACGTTAAACGTCGGTCAAAATCCTCCATGTCGGCTAGCAAAGTTCAATGTTGACAAAAGTGCTCTATGTCGCCCATAAAACTCCACTTCGGTCCCAAAACTCAAGTCGGCCAACAAAGTTCAAGTCGGCCAACGAAGCTTCAAGTCGGCCAAAATGTCCAACATCGGCCAAAGTGCTCTAAGTCGGCCAAAAATGTCTAAGTCGACCATGAAGCTTAACTTCGGCCCCAAAGTGCAATTTCGGACATGAACCTCAAGTCGGCCAAAAGTGCAATGTCGGCCACGAACCTCACGTCGACAAAAAAGTTAAACGTCGGCCAAAAGGTTCACTTCGCCCTCAAAGCTCAAGTCAGCCCCCGAAGTGCAATTTTGACCCCGAAGTTCATGTCAGCCAAAAAGTTAAACGTCAACCAAAAGGTTCACTTCACCCTCGAAGCTCCATGTCGCCCCCGAGGTTCATGTTGGCCATGAAGCTTAATGTCAATCGTGAATCCCAACGTCGGCTAGAATCCCAACGTCAGCCAGAATTCCAACGTCGGCTAAAATGCCTATGTCGCCCAAAAGTTCAAGTCGGCCAAGTCAGCCAAAAATCTAATGAACTGCCAGTTCGGGCCAATTTCTCAGCGAAGCTCTCCAAAATTTTTTTGACAACGGTGTTTTTTTTTAGGGGCACACATTCCAAGGTTGGGTATTTATCCAAGGTATTTGTGCGACACATAAATGCAATTTTTTACCCCGAAAGACCCGGTATCTAGTTATGGTAATAGGATGGGAGGTTTCAATTGTAAAAGGAGACAAGAATCATTACCGGATCTGCCCTAACGTCCTTGTAAATCTGGTTCATTAATGGCACAGAGAGGGAGGGTCCTCTATAAAAACCCATGCATTGTAATGAAAATGGGGGAACATATTGCTAAAGAAGTTGTTGTAGCTAAACATTCGATGTCAATATAGAAGATCTTTGGCTCTAAATTTGTGCTTTCATTTATGTTGTCACTAACAAGTATTTCTGCTTTCATTTATTTTTTTGATTATTGTAATTCTGATATCTAGATTTTAGCATTAGGAGATAAATGTGTTTGGAATTTTGTTAGAGGATACATAGGGAAACATATGCATTTTTAGTTTCTGTTACATCTTCTATATTATTTGCTATTGGTTTAGGTCTAGATGATTTATTGTGTTGCATGTTCTTTCCCACTACGATATTCAGTTTTTTCTATCCCTTTCTGCATTGTTTATCTCTTTCTTGCACCCTCACTCTTTTAATCTCTTTACAACACTCTTACTTTTTTATTTCTTTCTAGCACCCTTATCTTCAAACCCCTAGTTTAGCATAGGAGCCGACCTTCTTCGAAGATTGGCACGTAGGGCATCTCTTCCCTCCGACCTTTCAATGTTGGTCCAGGTCTAGGGTGCATAGACAAACAAAATCCTTTCCTGTGGCTGATTTGTGACCAACAATACCACAAATATATTTTTAAGCCTTAATACTAACATAAAAATCATAGGATAAATACCACAAGATCAAATATAATATAGCCACAATATATTAAGATCAAGATAATGGTATGAGTAGAATAATATAATAAAATTAATATGTATATCAAGGCTTATAATATATCAAATAACATTCATAAATAAAAAATAATTGCCTAACTTATACAAGAAAAAAGCATGTAGCAATACTTACAATTTAATTGCTCAAAATATATGCAATTTTTATTATTCTTCTTTCTCTTACAAATATGATACATGACAGTTGATGCTTGATAATATATTTGGTGATCGAATGCTTGGATCCTTCTCTATGGAGTACTATATAGCCATAGTAGAATGACTTTTTGGATCCTTGACTATTCTTTCCATATGCCAAGTCTCATAAATCATGGCTTCTCTATATGCCACTTGCATACTTGATGAATGCATGACTCTATAATGTATGCACACCTAGACATAACTCTTGACTTTCACTTTGCACACTCTAATCTAAGACACTTGTGCACACATTTACATTACATATTTTATCTCTTACATACAAGAAATTTGTGCAAATATACTTAACTTACCCGTGTACACTAACTCACATGACACTTGCGCATATCTTTCATATTCACACTTACATAGAAAGAAAAAATAATACTCACACTCTAAACTATGACTCAACCCTAATTTAATATTTACATATGTACCATGAAGGTACCATGGGGGTACATTAGCATGTACCAAATAATGTTATATACTCCAACAGGTATTCCCAAATGATTTCAGCTAGACGACATCCTCCAAATGACATCCTCTAGTTGACATCATCTAGACTACAACAATAGTTAATATCCTATGACAACATGATGAAACTCACATGGTGGCATGGTGACATTATTTTAGATGAAAATTCTCATATATGGTGATTTTACTTCCATAATACAACAAATCTCCATAATAACATTCATTGGCATCATTTAAGAATATTTGCACTCCTGACTACAACTCGCAACTAGTCGATCTGACTATGTCTTCTAACCTAAAATAAAATATCTTTATAATACAAGTCTAGTAATCTAGTAAATCACACATACATGCAAAAATAACTGGAGAATGATCCTTGCATTAATTAATCTACTAAAGTGGCACAATTTAGGACATCAAACTTTTAATATGCCTCATCAATGGTAATGGCTATTTCAACATAGTAATATGCCCTCCTTAACATGCATATCTCTATGCTCATATGGATATATATCTATATGTACACACACCTAAATATGCCTAAAACAATGAAGGGGTGGTCTACTTATAGTGCAATCCTATCTATTGGTAGCAACAATTTCCAATACACCTTGCACATAACTAGTTCCACTTTGCCTATGTACTTAGGATATAACGTCACTTTACAATATATCAAATATTTGATACTTGAATATGATGACTATGATATTTACATTATATTTAATTCAATTACATCTCATTGGTATTTCATTTCATTTCCTTACATTACATTGCATTTCATTAGGTGTAACTTATTGCCTAAACACTTAGATATTTTTGCAAAAACTTTCATTTTTGCTTCTACTTAGAAATAGTACCTATATCTATCCTCCCATTTAAATTGGTTGGCATCCTAATTTATTCCTTCTATGCTCTAGTGGGGTTGAAATCAGCTAAGAGGTAGAGGAATTAGGTCTTGAAGATAGACCTTCTACTTAGAAATAGTGCCTATATCTATCTTCCCCTTTAAATTGGTTGACATACTAATTTATTATAAACATTTTTATTTGACAATTAATATTTTAATAAAGTTTTTTAAACAAAAATAATAAAATTTAATTTGATTTTAATATATTATATATTAATAATAAAGTGGCATTAGCTCAAATGGTTAGATTCCTCATCATTTCAGGAAACCAAGGTTCAAATATTATCAAGGGATACATCGATAATATCCAAGCTTTGTTGTAATACCACTATGTGGTGATGATGTAATACAGGTGGGGCCCATTTCAATATCATATAACCAATTGAAAAAATATATATTATATATCCATAAGTATTAAAATTGAATATTGAGTGTAAGTAAGCAGTAAGTTTCACCTTTTTTTATTTTGAACCTTTGGGGAAGAGAAAGTAACAAGCACGATCAAGTAGTGAGAAAGTAAGAAGTAAGTGTAAGCAAGGAGTGAACATCATCTTTATGTCATGCAAATATTTTGGAAAGTAAAAAAATTAAGAATTCTCAAAAGGAAAAGCTAGATACCATGGAATGAAAGTTTTTTTGAACGCCTTAAATAGAAGTATGGAAGGCTTAGTTGGGAATAAGAGGAAGAATGATTCTATTGTAACCTTATCGATACAATAGATGTTACACCATAAGTGATTATAAATGAAGATATGATTGAGCAATGATCTAATGGTTCTTAAAAGTGGAGGTTTAATATGAAATTTCCACATATAGTGGCTAAGATTTTTAGAGATTCAAAATTGGATCAAGTAGAAGTGAATTCAATTCAAGTTACCACAAGACTTTTTGAAAAAAGAATTTTTCTCATCATTTTTTAATTCCATAAATTAGGGATAAAATAATAGGTGATGATCCATGGTTTAGGAGGAGAGATGCCTTATATTTAAGACCATGGAGTGATAACTTTCCTAGAAAAAAAAAACTATTAAAAGGCTTATAATATGGGTTAGGCTTTTTTTACTTCCATATTAGCTTATCAATAATAAGATTTTGAATATGGAAATCCTCTATGGTAGTTCATGTAGCACAATGACAAGGTTTCTCAACAACGAGATAATGAAAAATTTTAAGAACCAACAGATTTGCAGTCAACACCTTTGGGATAATTTATCTTCAACAACATATAAAATAATAATGTTCATATGATGGCAATAGCCACTTGATGATAGACTAGACTCAAATATCAATAAATATGATGGTACTAATGGTTTTTTAAGTCTCAATACTAACATAAAACTCATAGGATAAATACCAAAGGATCAAATATAATATATGCATAATACAATAAGATCAAGATAATGATGTAAATAGAATAATATGAAAAAATTAATATGCATATCAAGGCTTGTAATATATCAAATAACATTCACTAATAAAAAACAACATGAATGTAAATATCCTAAATCATACATAAGCAAAGCATGTAGCAATACTTACAATATTAATTGCTCAAAATGTATGCAATCTTTATTACTCCTTTTTCTCTTACAAATATGATACTTGAAACTTGATGCGTGATACTATATTTGATGATCGAATACTTGGATCCTTCTCTATGTTTAAAACCTCTCTTCTCATAACCATAAATTATTCACCGGTATGAAGAAATATACAATATGCATCCACAAATAAATTGCACACAATAAAATAGATATTGATAATACTCTTGAGGTAGGGCAACATTGTACAATGCTTCTTGTTCAAATAAATCCACTCCACAAGATTTCCAGCTTCATGAGCCAAGACTTCTACAATAATACTTCATATATTCTCCTTTACAATGGGGGTATATATCTCTTTATACAAGAGTGTGATGGTTCACCTTTCATGATTTATAAGATCACCCATGTGGTGGTTCACCTTCCATGAGTTACAAAATGCATAATAATATGACAATATTCCTTTATAGTTACATATGACAATATTATCTAATGGTTACATATATGATTATATGACATACCTATTTCTAATTTGACATGTGGCCTTACTCAATATTTAATTTATGGTTCATACCATTATACAATACAATATTAAATTATTAAGTACCTATCATGGGAACCTAAGATTCCAACCCCCTTGCAAAATATTTCATCCTTGAAACATTAGAAGAGGATAAATAATATGATCTTTTGAGCCATGCTAAGTATTGGTACCAATCGTGATCATCCATTCATACTAATGAAACTATGATTGATGGGGGTCTTTGCTGTAGATATACCATTTTGCCACTTAAGTATTCATAATTGTTCTTCCTATACCTCCATGTATGTCCATTATAGTTCCTTTTTTTGCTCTATGTCTTATCTCCATGATTGATGCCTCTCATGGTGGTGTGGATGGCAATATATTCCAACCTTAGCTCAATGTTCAACGTTTTCAAACTCTTCAACATCTTTTTCTTGTTTCAATCTCCTATATTTGAATTTGTCCTTGGATTTTGTTTTTCTTCTTCCTTCTTAGACTTTATTTCATGATCTTCTACAAATTTCTTCCCTACCATAACTTCTTGTTTGTCCCTGATTCTTGCACCTAATACTAAGAGATATCTTGCAATGTTATCTTCTTTCTATGGTACCATAACTTCATAAATTTATTTTGCACATTAATGTTAATAGTACTCAAAAAATACAACCAAGGATAACCAAGAACAATATCTACATCAGTCATCTCAATAGCATAAAAATTTGAATGTAAAACGTATTTATCCATGGTGATTTTCAAATCTAAAAAAAATTGAACACTTTGACCCTCAAGTTGTATGTCTTTGATTTTCTTTGTTTGAACTTGCAACCTCTTAGTAAAAGATATATTTATAAAATTATATTTGTTGCTAGGCTTAATGGAAACAATAATTTTTTATTTTGACCATTGTTTGATCCTGACACACAAGGTGTAGTTTCTTTAGTCTACACATTATTATCCATTTTCTCTAATCCCCATTTGTTTAAAAATACAACTTCAAATTATTCCTATGTAAATGTATATTTATGAGAATAAGAAAAGTCCTCATACCAAGACAGATATTTCTCTTGTAAAACACTATAAAACTTCAAATTCCATGTGAAATAATATGTAGAATAAATTTTGCACTTCCTCAACCATTCCCTAACATCACTATCATTCCCTCTAGTGAATATTGACAACTCCATATTTTTTTCACCCTAGGGCGTTGATGCAGTACACTAATAGAAATAATGAAAATGGATTGTAGAAATTAATTGCAGTGGGGGAGGGGGAATTATTACAAGGTAGATTCCCCTCACAAGTCAAGAGCCAAGAGGCTCTAATACCAACTGATGTGAAAATAACCCAATTGAATATTTTATTGACATGCAAAGCATTTTATAGGTAATACACTAATAGGATATCCCCCATATCACAATCAAAACATGAGATGGAAGATATCAATTACAAAAATTAGATAAATAACATGCTAACTTAGGCTAGGATATTCTAATCTTGGAAAATAATAAAATCTAGAAGTTAGCTAGAAGCTAACAAACTAACTCTAGAAACCCACATGAGAATAGAAGCTCACGTTTAAATAACATTTATTTATTAATATTAAGGATATCCTTATCAATAGAGGATAAGACATACACATAGTTGATCATGATGAAGGACGAAGTGATGATAGGTACGACAAAGGAGAGAACTTGGTTTGATAAGAAAATATTGATCATTGTTGGATCAAGTTGTACTATTTAGGATCTCAATCTCAATATCTTTAACAAATATTTTATGAGCAATTCAAGATCTTTATCATATAGTCCATCTAATATTGGGATAATTTGCAAACTTTCTTATGATTTGAAAATAAGTTATTCTTCCCACCCTACCTTTATTTTGGTATTAGTGTAAAATATGAGAATGTGACACAAAATCAACTATAGGTTGGTATATCCAATGGTGAATAGGATGGGAGTTCAAAATTAGAGCAAATTTTGTTCGAATATCTATAATATAGCCTTATTGGACAAGGGCTGTAGTGATTAAGCATCTACATGCACTCTTGATGTAGCCTACAGTAAGACCAATGTAATCCTATAGGCATCATTTTTTCTAAAAGAAAGAATTTATATTACTTTTTAGAAATAAAATTATATGCATTACTAGTCTACTCCTAGCTAGTAGATTTGCTCTGGTTGGAGTTAATACAAAATTATAAAAGCCTATAATATATAGACTGGTATAGCTCTTTATAGACTATAACTATTATGCTAACCCAAATTCTTAACAAACTTGAACAGAAACTAAATGAACTTGTACAAAAACTAAATATGTTGTCCCAAAAACTTAACAAACTTGAACCTTGGAGGCTCCATTAAAAAAGAGAGTAGGATACATTATGTTGGGTGGGCTAGCTTTGATTTTGATGTCATTGGTTTCCAAGAGATCTTGGAGATCCAAATTTTTCAATAATTTTGTTTCTTTGTCAGTCAAGCTCTTGATGCTCTATAAAAAATTAAAGTTTTCCTATATTTTGTACCATTCAGTTTTGACTGTCTGATTTGATAATTTTCTCTTTTCTACAAACGACATATGGCTTTTGCTAATCTATTAAAGACATTAATTGTTTTTTGTTTAGGGGACTACCTAATCCCCTTTCATTCCAAGAGATGACCTTCATTTTTTGGTTGTCTTTTTAGTCTTGGAGAAGTCCAAGACTATTTGAATTTTCTTTTGAATTTCCATATTAGCCTATTTTTTTCTTATCTCTTGATTTGTCTTCCTACCCCTTATCATGTATTTAGTTGGTTGAGTACCTATAGGGATGGTGATCACTACAACTTGAGTCACCTCATTTGAGCCACCAAAATAACATCATCACTGCCTAGGGTAGGGAATATCCCAACCAAATTACCAATATTTCTATACAAAAGTGTAGAGTGGCTTCCATTATCGATCTCCAACCCATTAGGAAATCATTTTCAATGTATCTAGAAATTTCATGGAATAAATATGCATGAACCATGTTCATGTAGTAGGAATTCACTAGGGAATCATAGGCATCGTCAAGATGCTCATACTCACTCCATTAGTCTAGTAAAATTTAATATGTTTACACAAAAATACATGCATGGATGAATGGCATGGGGATGCAAATTCATGCATTATTATGAATAGGGAGAGGCACACCGTTTATGGGGTGTAGCTATAGGGTCTACACATGTCCAAATAAGATCTTGAGATCGACCTCATATTTGATATTTTTTTAAAACAAATAACCTTTAGAGTAGAGGTGATCAAGAAGCCTCAATTTGTCATTGCATTTTCCATTTTCAAGTAGGTCTTATCAGATAGTAGTTGCATAGTCATCAATATCACACTATGTTGACATCGACTCAGGAGTTCCCATCTATAGTGTGTTGGAGAATGCATGTTGGCAAATATGAACAATGGATCAAGGGCCAAACAAGCAAGGGTACACATTGGCTCCCATACATACCACGAGGTACTCAAAAAGTATGGAGGAAAGCTTACAATTTTTAAAGGAAGCCAAAAGATCCTTGCAAGGTAAGAATCACATAGACATTTTTTATACGTATTTTTATGAAAAATTTCCACCCTGGGGTGCTAGTGTAGTACACTATTGGAAATAGTGAAAATATATTGCAGAATGGAACTGAAATGGGGAGGGGAAATTTCTATGAGGGAAATTCCCCTCATAGATCAAGTGCCAAGAGGATTTAAAACCAACTGATGTGGAAATTATCCAACTAGATATTTTACTGATGCATAAAGCATTTTATAGGAAATGCACTAATAAAATATCTCCCATATCACAATCGAAGCATGAGTTGGAATATATCAGTTATAACAAATAGATAACTAACATGCTAACTTAGGCTAGGCTATTCCAAGACTAGAAACTAAAATAATCTAGAAGTTAGTTGGAAGCTAACAAACTAACTCTAGAAACCCACGTGAGATTTGAAGATCGTATTTACATAACATTTATTTATTAATCCTAAAGCGATCCTTATCAATAGAGGAGAAGATATGAACATAGTTAGGCATGATGAAGGACAAAGTGATGATAGGTATGAAAAAGGAGAGAACTTGATAAGAAAATATTGATCATGGTTGGATCAAGTTGTACTATTTAGGATCTCAACCTCAAGATATATAACAACTATTTTATGAGCAATTTAAGATTTTTTTTTGAGTAATACTTCTTATACACATTCGCGCGAGTGTGGTCTACCGAATGCCACTTGCAATTTAAGATTTACCATCTAGTTCATCTAATATTGATACATTTAGCAACCTTTTTTATCATTTGAAAATAATTTATTCTTCCCACCCTAACTTTTATTTGGTATTAGAGTACATGATGAGAATTTGACACAAAATCAGCTATAGGTTGGTATATCCAATGGTGAACAACATGAGAGTTCAACATTAGAGTAAATGATGTTGGAATATCTATAATATGGCCTTAATTTCCAAGGCCTATAGTGATGAAGTGCCCACATGACTATTGATGTAGCCTATTGTAAGACCAATGCAAGCCTATAGGCATCATTTTTCTAAAAGAAAAAATTATATATTTTTTAGAAATAAAATTATATGCTTTACTATTCTACTAGCTAGTAGATGTGCTCTGGATGGAGCTAATAGAAAAATCTAAAATCCTATAATAGATATACTGGTATAACTCTTGTAGACTATAACTATTATGCTAACCTAGATTCTTAACAAACTTGAACAAAAACTAAATGAACTTGTACAAAAACTAAATAAGTTGTCCCAAAAACATAACAAAAATGAACCTTGAAGGTTTCATAAAAGAAAAAGAGTAGGATACTTTATGTTGGGTGGGCTAGATTTGATTTTAATATCATTAGTTTTAAAGAGATCTTGGAGATAAAACTTTTTCAATAATTTTATTTCTTTGGCAGTCAAACTCGTAATGCTCTATAAAATAGCAAAGTTTTCCCAAATTTTGTACCATTCAGTTTTGACTGTTTGCTTTGATAATTTTATCTCTTTTCTACAAAATACATATGGATTCTACTAATATATTAAAGATCTTAGTTATTTTTTATTTAGGGTACTACCTAATCCCCTTCCATTCCAAGAGATGGCCTTCAATTTTTTGGTTGTCTTTTTTAGTCTTGGAGATGTCCAAGACTATTTGACTTTTCTTTTGAATTTTCATATTAGCTTGTTCTATCATCATCTCTTGATTTGTCTTTCTACCCCTTACAATGTATTCAGTTTCTTGAGTACCTACAGGAATGGTGACCACTACACTCGAGTCACCTCTACTTTATTCTCATTCTCATATTTTGAGGGGTTGTCCTTTATTATATGTGTATCCTCAACATCCTCTTTGGATTTTGCTTCTATTGGGGCTTTTCTTTTGTTTTGTGTTGTCATATCTTTAGGGAATTTTTGTTTTTAAGGATTATATTCCTCCTATTTTTATAAAATAAAGTAACTATTTGTGTCTTAAACTTAATTCTATTGTGGTTATCTCCTTTAGCTTTTAGATCTCTTTGGTTTTCTTCTTCTAATAGTCGAAATTCCTATTCCTCTACTTTATTTTCTTATTGAGTCTTTCTATATTGATTCATACTCTCTAGTAGAACTTTTAAAATTCACTTGTACACACATTCTAGCACAAACTATATTATTAGTGTTTGGGGGAACACAATATATAAATATACCTATTGTGTTGCATAAAGTTTCATTGTTTGTTTTTTCCATAAATATAGAGCTAAGAATGGGATCTTGACCTTTATGGAAACATCTTTTAGTTCTTCTACATATGGATCAAATCTTGTGGACCATGGGATCATGTTTAAAGGACTTAATCCTAGAAACCAGGGTCTTCTATGGAATATTGAGTTTCTTTTCTCCATTCAGGAGATAACCATAAAATAGTTTTTTCTAGCCATCATTAGCTCATAAGTGGATATTTTAGATCCCCAAGTAGATGCTATCCATTTTTGGATGGATGCTAGACCTTGTCATATGCCCATAAACTTGAATGCAAGAGCTTGTGTTGTTAGTGTGAGCACCAGACTTTGGATAAGGTTAGGGGGAACCTCTACTATGAGAGCTTCAACAAGCTTGGATATAAAGGTGTTTCTTATACCTATATATGGCTAGACTACATGTCTTGCTTTGAGTGCTTGAGCTATATGTTCCAACTCCTATTGATCAAATAAGGGTGGCTAGGAGAAAACCAAAAAAGACTCATTTGTAGGATTCTTGACCAATGAAGCAGTAGTTATGGATGCTCCTACCCGAAGGGTTCAGTATTTAGTCTTAACCACAAAACCCACTTAAATTGTAAGAAACACTAAAAAAATATAATATAAAAAATAAAAATAAGAACCCCTCAGTTTTTATCCTTGTAAAAATAAGTCTACTTAAAACCCTGTGATATTTTGGGTTTTAGCTCTTGACAAAAATCTTTCTACCCAAGATTCAATTTTACCCTCTAAAATATCTACATGCAATGGCTTCATATCACATGCTACTTGTAAGCCTACAAATGTTTTTTTATGTATGTTGTGGAAAATTTCTGTGTAAGACTATGAGAATATTCTATGTAAGCCTATGAGTATATTGGATGTGTTAACCCTAAGCTATATTTGTTAAACCACCTATATGGTTAACCCTAATTAAAGGCTTTTCAAGTTAGACTATGTTGGCTTGAGGTTAGCATTTAATTGGGGGTTAGTTATCACTATAAATACCCCTCATGACTTATCCATTACACTAAGTGTGAAAAGTGAGATCATGGGGTGTCTAGAGGCATCCACATCTTAATTCTATTTTAGTTGTTTTTATTTTATTTTTTCTATTTTCTCTTTAATTAACTTTTGTACTCTTTTACATGAAATTACGATGATAAATACTTCAAGATGTTTTTATTGAAAAGTATTACAAAATCCAACATGATATCAAAGCCTTATTAGATCAATGTCATCTAATCAAGAAGAATAATTTCCCTTTTAAATGACAAAATGGAGTGTTCAAAAGAAAACCCCTCATTGTGTTGTTTTGGAAAGGATTTTTGAAATTTTAAAAATTTTAGTGTTAATGACTTTCTCATCAATTGCAAAAGGTAGCTTAGGAAAATATTCTTACTAATTATATGACATTGATCTATGAAGGCTTCGATATCATGCCACCTATATGATACGGAGTTTTCATCTATGAGGATAATAATCTTTTCTCCTTATTGAATTGTTATTTTTATGCTCAATGTTGTTTATAATTCTTTGATTGTAGTACTTAGAATATTGAATGTTGTAATACTTGTGCTTACTACATTTCTTCATAGCTTTGATTTAATAGTTGGTTAGTTTATGCTTTTATTGGATAGGTAATGCTCATACAACTAAAAGCAATGTTGTTAGCTAAAGCTCTAATTGCATGTAATCTTTCTCTCTAACCCTATATCCTTCTCTCTTTATCCTTATCTCTACCCTATCCCGTTTCTTTCTTTTTCTTGAGAATAATAGGATTTATCTAAGGAATTAGTCTCCTCCAAAGGTTGATTCAAAAGCAATTCTGAGTCATCCAATCTTGACCTCAGTCTAGAGTCTAGGGTGCACATTTCATACCTAGGTGAATTGTGCAATCAAGTAGAAGCATGCCCTATCTTCTCCATATTTGAGGATTACCTTTTTAGATCCAACTTATTTTTCGGAATGGTGGTTTGTCACTATAGTTTCATGGTAGAGATACCATATTTAACTCATGGTGGAAGAATTTTATCACTTTTTATGCACACTTAATTATGGCATCTATACTTTGATGCAATAATTAACTCAACCTTCTCACTGGTGTGGTAGTTGTAATATTGGTTACATGCTTTAGGTATTTGGATCGATTGTCTTTGGTGTCTGATGTTAATGATAGTGGATGTTTATTTTTGTTTGGAATATATATGCTTGGTCAACCACTTTATATATGTTGATGACATCAATTATTAGCAAAACATCCTTGGTGGATTTGTAGTTAGATGACAAAAATGTAAGACTCTAGTGGTGTAAGGGGTCCTAAGTTCAAAAACTTTATAATTATTAATTTTATTACCATTTTGATAACGTGGAAACCAACATGGTAGTGATGTGGCCACATGAAAAATTTTCTACATTTAAAGTAGTTCAACCAATCAATTTATGTCATGTGTCAAATGTTGATTCACCCATTTAACATTGTTGGCAACCCAGCCAAAGTGATGAAGTCACTGCCTAGATGTGACATGTGGTTGTCTTTAATTGGTGAATTTCTTTCCAAGTTCTAAAATTTTATATTATTTTTTGTTAGTGCTTATGTCCAACCTTTTAGAGTTCATAACTTTTGCATATGAAAGCATTTTGAGCCCTTTTTTAAGATCATACTATTTTTTTAGCGCTCTCCATCAATGGCATTAGTTCAAGGACTTATTACATTATTGTAGGTGATTTTTTTAGCTGCAGTAAGAGTAGGTTTTGAATGCTTAGCATAAGATATGCCTTATTCCTACATGTTTCTTCTTAACCATGGGGGTTTTATTATTTGAATACCTACACATTGCTTGATGATCTAGTTATTTTATTTTTATTTTAAATGGTAAATTAGATCACTATATTGTAGTTTGAAGATCTTCTAATTAGAAGCTTAAAATCTTAGATCCAAAAAGATGGAGTCATGACTTCATGTTTTAGGGGGATTGATCTAGTTGATGTACCTTTGCAAGATAAGATAGCAAAATTCATGATGAAGATTCATTAGCCTAGTAAAACATTCATTATGAAGGGGAGAGATGTGTCTTATCTAATGCCTCCTCTTCTTGTCTCCCCAAATTAGATTATGGGGGCGTTGGAATATCTATAATGTGATATTATTGACCAAGATCAATAATTATCAAATGCTTAAGGGCACTCTTGATGTAGTGTACATGCAAGTGAAATGTCAGCATATAAGTGTTTTTTATGTTAACCTACAAGCATCGTTTATGTAAGACTATGAATATACTTTATGTAAACCTATGAGTGTTATTTATGTAAGCTTATGAACATTTTCTATGTAAATTTATGGATACTTTGGATGTATTCACCCTTAAGGATATTGTTCAAACCATCTATGCGGTTAACCCTATTTAGAGGGTTTAACATATTGTAATTTAACCTTCAAGTCAAGTTATGTTAACTTGAGATTAATTAATAATTAGGTATCTATATAATTAACCTTATTTAAAAGTTTAATATATTGTAATTTAACCTTCAAATCAGGTTAAGTTAGCTTGAGGTTAATTGATAATTAGGTATTTATATAGTTAAACTTATTTAAAGGGTTTAATATATTGTAATTTAATCCTTAAGTCAGTTATGTTAGCTTAAGATTAATATTTAATTGATAATTAAATATCATTATAAATACAACATTCTAATGATACATTGTATTAATTTATAATAAATAAATTTGTGATAATACCTATCTTTTATTTTTATTTAATTTTTTTTTTTAAATTGATTTGTTCTCTTAATTACTTTATATATATATATATATATATATATATATATATATATATATATAAAGTAATAAAAAATCCAACCATATGTATTATATTGTCATGTGAGGGGAGTTTGGCAAGAAAAACTAAAATTGCAATGGTTTGGTATATAAAACTGCCAAAGGACAAGTAGCACGTCTAGGAGGAGTTACGATAAACCATGGCAAATATATATATATATATATATATATATATATAAAATGTGAGTTATTTTTTAAATTTATAGAATTTGCGAGTCAACTTTTGATTTGGAAGATTATATTTGATTTGGAAGACTATTTAATTTGGTGGGACAACTTTTGATTTGGAAAATTATATTTGATGTTTGATTTGGAAGTTTTTATTTGATTTGCTGGGGCACTTATTATATTTAAATTGTGTTCTACCTTATTAAAGGTCGAAAAAATGTTTTATACCATCTCTGAAATTTAAAAAAAGTTTCCCTTCTTAATAAAATAAAGGTATATTGAATTAACAAGAAATCCGATTTAAAAGCTGTGAGGAGATGGTTTCACTTAGATTTATTGAATTAACCAGAAATCCAATTTAAAAGCTGTGAGGAGATGAATTTACTTATATTTTTTAATAATGAAAAGTAACACAACTGAAGTATTTCAGGGCTTCCTTCCTTTATTTCGATGTCCTAATTGAAGGATTTCACTTGGAAAGAGATTCATGAGCTTTTTTACAATTAATCTTAAATGGAGAAAACGATTTCGATTTCGTACTTGCTTCGTTAAACTTTTAATGTTGATTGCACCATATATCGCACAGACCGCATTTTATATAACATAAAACTAAAGAAAAAATAAAATTATAACTATTTGATATTATATAAATAAAAAATAAAGTGGTGCACATGTACACTGATTAAGATAAGCTTAAGTTATTATCAGAACTAGCAAACCTGGAAAATATCCAAATTCATTTCGTGCCCAGGCCTAAACAATGGATGATATTATAATAATTTATACTTTATTTTTCATACTATATTCATAGACATCAACACAGAGAATGCCAATATACATCTACACCGATAGGACAACAATACAGAGAATGCTTACATACATCTACCCCGATAGAACAACACCATAATATCATGATAACATAGCTCATGAGGGCAGCAATTATTTGCTGACAATACATTTACCATACAACACAACGATCTAATAATTCCCTTGCATTTCACCTTCCCTCTTATTCCCATGCTGTCCCGGTAGCTTTTCCTTGATCTTCTCTTTCAGCCCCTTCTTCTTCATCCCTCCTCCTCCTTGGCCCTCCTCCCTCACTCGTCCTCCTTGGCCTTCCTCTTCCTCGTCACTCGACTGTCCACAAAATTATCAAAGCAAGATGACAAAATGTATAGCAGATAAATTATAAAGAACTAAAGAACCAAATTCTATCGTATAGACAGATATCTATCTAAAACTTACAGAGCTGCAGCCGTTGCGTTTTCCTTCCTCGCCATAAGCACCTCCACCTCCACCTCCACCTCCACCTCCACCGGTGTTCTGATTGTAAGTAGGCGGTGCTTGGTTAAACCCACCTTTGCGTTTTCCTTCCTCGCCATAAGCACCTCCACCGATGTTCTGATTGTAAGTGGGCGGTGCTTGGTTAACCTCACCTGCACTTTCTTGACCATAACTGCCAATGCCCTGCTGTGCAGATGGCTTGGACTGAGTTTGATATTGGGCATCCTGGTCATTGCGTCCCTCGTCCTTCTTTCCAAACATGCCAAGCAATCCACGGTCCTTCTGCTCCTTCATTGGCGCCTCCTCCTGATATCGATCCGCCATTGTTACGCTTACAAACGAAAATGGTAACTGATATCTATTCGATATAAAACGCTTTGATTTTTATGAAATCTCCGCACAACTTGAATTGGAGAAGAACACAGGAGGCTTCAGATTTATATATGTGTAATCATGGCATGGGCGCCCAGTGTTCAGTCGTGGCAGATTTGGAGCGGACTCTAAGAGTTGTCGGCAGCTGAATCATTGAGGGAGTTGGAAGGGATAAATGAATCAAATATGTCTTGTAAAGTGGATTTTCTGGGACATAAAGTGAACGAGGTCTATTATTTTTAATTCGATGTGCCCGCTTCTCATGATGGGACATGGAATGCAAGAGTACGGAGATAAGGTCGAAATGACTTGTGACGGCATTTGGTGTTTTTCCTCGGTTACTCAGGTGGGAACATAAACAATTTCAATATCGATTGTCATTATAATTTTATCACACTTACATAAACATTGCCGACTACTGCTATGCATGTGTGAGGTGGACCATCAACTAGTCAAGGTAGGACTACATCATCTTACTAAGATATTTCAATAGGCTGCCTAGACAAATATATTGAATTTACATCTCTATCCTAAAAATCCACCTTTTTTTTTCACATGACATTTGATTTATCATAAACTTTTTTATTTGACTATTAGTACTCTAATAAAGTTTTAAAACAAAAATAATAAAACCTTTTTTTATTTTAATATATTATATATTTGTAAAATTACACTTAAAAGAGCAGGTGTAAGTAAGGAGCAAGTTTCACTTTTTTTTTTGAACTTTTAGGGAAGAAAAAAGAACAAGCACCAGTAAGTAGTGAGAGCAGGTAAGAAGTAAGTGTAAGCAAGGAGGAAGCATCATCTTTACTTCATGCAAATATTTGGGAAAGTTAAAAAAATTAAGAATTCTTGAATAGAAAAGCTAGATACCATGGAAGGAAAGTCATTTTTGAAAGCCCTAACTAGAAGTATGGAAGCCTTAGTTAGGGACAAGAGGAAGAATGAATCTATGGTAACCTTATAGAGACAATAGATGTTACACCAAAAGTGATAATAAATGAAGAGATGATTGAGCATGATCTAATGGTTCTTAAAAGTAGGGGTTTAATATGTAAGTTTCACATACAGTGGCTAAGATTTATAGAGATTCAAAATTGGATCAAGTAGAAGTGAGAATTGAATTCAAATTATTATATTATTTTTTTAAAGAAATAATACTTCTCATAATTTTTTTAATACATTATATATTTGTAAAATTATAATTGAAGAGCGAGTGTAAGTAAGGAGCAAGTTTCACTTTTTTTCTTGTTTTGAACCTTTAAGGAAGTGAAAGGAACAAGCACAAGCAAGTAGTGAAAGCAAGTAAGGAGTAAGTGTAAGCATGGAGGGAGCATCATCTTTACTTCATGTAAATATTTGGGGAAGTTAAAAAATAAATAAAAATTCTTGAATGGAAAAGCTAGATACCATGGAATAAAAGTTATTTTTCAAAGCCCTAACTAGAAATATGGAAGCCTTAGTTGGGGACAAGAGGAAGAATGAGTCTATTGTAACCTTATCGAGACAATAGATGTTACACCAAAAGTGATTATAAATGAAGAGACGATTGAGCATGATCTAATGGTTCTTAAAAGTAGAGGTTTAATATGTAAGTTTCACATATGGTGTCTAAGATTTTTAGAGATTCAAAATTGGATAAGTAGAAGTGAGAAATGAATTCAAATTACTACATGATTTTTTAAAGAAAGAATTTTTCTCATCATTGTTTTTAGTTTATAAATTAGGGATAAAATAATAGGTGATGATCCATGGTTTAGGAAGAGAGATGCCCTATATTTAAGACCATTGAGTGAGAATTTTCCTAGAAATAAAAACTATTAAAAGGCTTCTAATGTGGGTTAGGCTTTTTGAACTTCCATATTAGCTTATCAATATGGAGGTTTTGAAAGAATACTGGCAATCCTTTAGGGTAGTTCATGTATCACAACAATAAGGTTTCCCAATAATGAGATAATAATAAAGTTTAAGAGCCAATAGGTCTGCAGTCAACACCTTTGGTATAATTTATCTTCAACAACATCTAAAATACTAATGTATATGTGATGGCTATATCCACTTGATGATAGACTAGACTCATATCTCAATCAACATGATGACACTCCCAAAACGACATAAGCCAGATGACATTCTCCAAATGACATCCTCTAGTCAACATCCACTAGAAAATATCCTCTAGACGACAACAGTAGTCAATATCCCATAACAACATGATGACGCCCATGTGGTAGTATGATGACATGACTTCAAATGACAATTCTCTTATATGGTGACTTTACTTCCATAAGATAATAACTCTCCACATCAACATTCATTGGCATCATTTAACAATATGTACACTCATGGCTATGGCTCGCAACTAGTCGATATGACTATATATTCTAACCTACAATAAATATCTTCACGATACAAGTCTAGTAATCTAGTAAATCACAAAAGCATCAACACATGACTAGATAATGATCCTTGCACTAATTAATCTACCAAAATGAAATACAAATTACAACATTAAACGTATAATATACTTTGTCAATGGTAATGGCTCTTCCACATTCCAATATGCCCATCTGTGCATTCATCTCTCTATGCTCATATGTATCTCTATCTACATGTACATACACCTACATATACCTAAAACAATGAAGGGATAGTCTACTTATAGTGCAATCCTAGCCATTGGTAGTAATAGTTTCCAAAACACCTTGCACATAACATACTTCAAATATAGCATCACTTTACAATATATCAAATATTTGGTACTTGACTAAGATTGCTATGATATTTATATTATGTTTAATTGCATTACATCGCATAGGTATTTCATTTCATTTCCTTACATTACATTGCATTTCATTAGGACTAATTTAGTGCCTAAACACTTAGAAATTTATGCAAACACTTTCATTTGTGCTTTACTTAGAAATAGCATTTATAGTTATCTTCCCCTTTAAATTGGTTAACATCCTCATAAAATTCCTTCTCTACTCTAGTGGGGTTGAACTCAATTGTTGAGGTGGTTGCAATTATGGAACAAGTACTCCCAACTCAATAAATTATAACTTTAGTGTCTCCTTCTTGTCCTTGAATCTCATGGAATAATTGAAGTACTTGGTCTATTCTAGACTAAAATGGTTGGCTTTCTTATCTATTTCTACCAACTTCTTCAAGATATCCCTTTTTATGAAGGCCTAGTTTGTAGTCCTCTGTATTAGTGTTGTAATTTTCTTATCTCATTCCACAATAAACTAATCTTTGTGCTCTAGCTATTTTATCTTAACTTATTATAGTTTCTCTTTGATTAAACACTCAGATCTCAGTTGTGCTATCATTGCATTATGTTACTCAATAAATTTGGTCTTTTTCTTGACCTTTTTATTCTTCTCCTAAAGTTCCTTTGTATTTTGTTGCATCTCCTCAAGTTGTTGCTTCAATTTGACTAGTTCTACTTTGGCTTCTTCACTTGCTTACCAAAATTTAATCTCTATTTGTAGAGAGAAAACTTCTCTACTACATACGATTCTCGGTTAAATCCATGGGGAAGTTGAGGTGACCGCATGGGTATGTTATTCTCTACATCTCAATGTACAAAGAGGGAAGGGTTCACCAGGAATATTTTTAGGACTCGCTCCAAGTTTGGGGTGGAATGTTTTGATGTGTTCATTTTAAGATAATCACCTATGTTTGGCCTTTCTAGGATTACACTATGAAAGATAAAAGATAATGCAAAAATACAGAATGCAAGAAAACAAGATCTAACCCTAAAATAATTATTTTTTTGAATTATTTCTAACCTATGGCTCTTAAAATAGAAAACCTTCAAGAAAGAGTCAAGGGAATATGCACAAACAATGATATCCCTAAATGCACACTAAATACTTTTAATTTTTTAGATGCCTAAGAACTTTAAGTAGATTCATTTCCTTTTATTTTATGATCTAGGGTTTTAAACAAAAATAGAAATCACATAGCAAACATCATATATATCTACCAGAACACTCATATTAAATGGCAATTGATCCTAGCTTTGTCTTTCATCCAATAATATTTTTTGATCCAAACTCCTATAATTCTTGCAAAATAGCTTTACAAACACTTTGAAAAATATGATCAGTGTTAGGGGGCCTGCTTAGGCCACTGTATGGTCAATACTTGGACGCACAGAAGTCAATCCCCCTAAATCCTTTTAGCTAACCTTTGAAATCAAAAGCAAAAGTTGACCTTTTGAAAGATGAACAAGAACAATGAAATGCAATAGAACACAATGATGAAAAAGGTATATCATGATATGATCTAAACACAACATTAAACACATATCTAAGGTTTGGAAGTAGCAAGTTTTCCCTAAAAATGGTTTGTGTGAAATCGTGACCCTTACAGAGTGATCATGATTTCTTCGACCAGCAAAATCTTACCTTAAAAATACCAAGCATGATTTTGTAGAAGCATAGAAAATATGAATCTCAAACTATCAAAATCGTGCCTCGATATTAACTAGCAAGATTTCATAGAAATAAAATAAAAACGTGAATTGAAAATGCAACAAAAATTTAGTTGAATATGCAAATGCAAACAAATAGAAACAACCTGGTAGATAGTGAAAAAGTAGGTAGAAGGACGAAGACCTCTGAGTAGCAGATATCTCCTTAGGGCTTCAATGTTTTTCCACCAAGGGTAGCGACACACAATCCAATGTAGTAGAAAACAAAGCTTCAATAGTCTATATTTCACACTTGAACAATGAGCACTTCTCAACTTACAAGTTTAGGTTACTTGCAGAAGAGATATTCTCAAGAACTATGGCTTGTATTGAATTCGTTGGGTGTGATTAGATCACTTGGTCCAAAAGAAGACTTCAAACCCTCCTTTTATAGTGGATTTGAAGGAAGAATGGGCAGGAAAACTAAGAAGAGTCAGTGTCTAAATATTCCAACTTGGAAAATTAGGGTTTTCTAAGAAAAAATCTAAATAGGCAAAATTGTGCCCTGTCAGGGTTGACCACGATTTTGCAAAGGTGAAATTGTGCCCCATTGGTGGTGACTATGATTTCATTGAAATAGGAGGAAAAGAGGGAAAAATGAGAAAGAGAGTCCTAGTCCTGCTTTGGGCAAGTCTAGAGGGTCTCTTTGAGGGGGCCTAAGGAAAATGACTCACTCAAGTGGGTTAATTTTTCATGTCTACATTTTACCCCCTCTTTGATGCATTTATGACTTAATAGATGCATCAAAGAAATATGTAGAATCCTATAAGTAGAAGACAAAAAGCAAAAAATGACTTACTAGTTTAGAAGAAAAGGGGTGGTGCAAAAACGGTGTGACACTTTCTTGTTTTATACATAAATCAAGGAATTAGGGACATTATTACCTCTTAGGCTAGGGTGACCCCTCGATTTTCATGAGGCGTGTCAAATTCCTAATAAAACTCGAAATGACAAACTGAGAAGAATTAAGAGCAAAAAATAAAAGAAAAGAAACCAGCAAAATAGGCATAGAAGGGGAAAGGGGGTGAAAACCCTAATTCATTTTCATCATGCAAGAAGGTAGAAAAGAGCTCTAGATAAAAACTATATATGGCATTACTGGTGCATAGTGCAGTAATCATGAGAGGTGAGGCTAGCACAGTAGTAAAGAAAGCAGAGATAAGATCAAAAAATCCAACTTGTTGATCAAAAATTTGCATTTTTGGCTTTTAATTTGGATTTTTTATCAAATTCAGTGGGTTTTCCATGTATGAATTGGGCATGATTTCATGACCCAGCTACGATTTCACCTTAGTTCATAGTAGAAGGTGAAATCATGCTCGAGAAAACCTGAGTGTGATTTCATGAACTTGTACCTGCAAAAAATGGGGAACGATTTCGTAAAAGGAGCAAAAACAATGAAATCGCACTTGCAAAAATGTGGGTGTGATTTCGTCGAAGAGAGGGAAAAGAAGAAAATGAGGAAAGAGAGAGGCAGCCAATATATTATTAATATAATAGTATTATTTAATATCTAAATATACTGATTATTTTTTTTTTTTTTTGTATGGATGTAGATTCATACACTCAAGAGCCACGAGTGGCGATCGATCTCCTTGGAGGTGGAGCTTCACGAACTCTGGCAGGCAGAGAGAGACACTCTAGGGGTGGTGGGGCTTAACTAACTCGATAGGATGCCTTCAATGGAGGCAGATAGAGAACTGTTGATAGTGCTAATAGAGAGATGGTATCCAAAGTCATTGACCTTCCAGATACCAATAGGGGAGATGATCGTCACACTGGAGGATGTGTGGTGAATCTTGTGCATCCCTATCAGGGGAAGAGTTGTTTTCTAGAGAATGAGGTTGGTCAGCTACATTGTAATGACTATCAGGAGGATGGACCCACTAGGTATGGGAGAGCATGATGGTAGTAGATGACCTGGTGGGATAGTATGGAGCTGACCCATTGATGACCGTGCTCTATGGGGTGGTGGCAAGCTTGTTTATGTGCCACACCAATAGGTGACATCGACCATGGGTGATGGCAGACGTAGTGGTAGACATGTGATACTAGATATTATGGTTCACATGGAGTCTATATGTGTTGGCCCGCTTGTATAGGATGTTGTACAACATCGTTTATAAGCATTATACAAAGATAGTCTACACGACATTGCTCTAGGTATGGAGATAGGAACACATAGTGGTCCAAATATTGGATGCACTACCAGTACCACTACCCAACCTAGAGAAGCCAACTACATATAGGTGGTCCATATAACTTGAGTGGGTCTAGAGGACCTACATCAAGAACCTACCACTAGTGAGGTAGGTAGTATATGAGTTGAGGGAGACCACGATTATTTGGTGACCCTAGTATCTACATCCAGGATGGGTTGAGGACAAAGAGGGGATAGCTAAGGTGAGGAGGATTAGGTGACTGACTATAGAGAGGGGATGTGAAGCCCTATCAATTTGATAGAGCCCTATGATGGTTTGATATCTTACAGGGGATCCCAGACTTAGGAGACTACTAGTATAGGAGAATGTACCAAGATCCAGTGGGAGTTAAAGGAGATCCTGATATAACTAGGTTGCGGGAGGAGGATCTAGATGACACTTCTTATATGGATCCCAGGGTTGACAATACGGGATTGGCCTTCAAATATCGAAGGTGGTATAGAGGTGTCATGCCCTAGAGGGTCTCCCCTTTAGTATTGATACAAAGGCACTATGTGATGAGCTTAGGCATGCAACAAGCTTTTTGAGAGGTTTCTCATAGAGCCACAAATAGGGATTAGTACAAATAGGTAGATTCAATATGAATACAGGTATGTGTTTGAGTTGAAATAGTTATGAAGGTCAACATAACTATAGGGGCTATGGAGGTAGAGAAAGTTGGAGTTACCTCCATAATGGCTAGGGTACCACTAAGTGGAGGAGTGGAAGATGCCTCCACATTAGTAGCAGCTAGCCTAGGGGAGGCCTCAGGTTAGGAGGATCTAAGGAGCGATATAGAGGTGCTACAAGCATAGGTAGCAACTCTTCAGATGGATATGGACCTACTCTAAGAGGATAGGTCCAATAGGATTGAGGGGCTACATAGTTCCTTAGGTATTGCAAATATAGAGAGGGATGCAACTCGAGTAGAGGTTGATAATATTTAGGGGTTGTGAGCCATCTGGATACAAAGCATGAGAGGGCTCAAACAGAGGGGATGGTGACTGCTGGGGGTAGCCAGGCTGGTGACGGGATCTACCTACTACTAGCAAATCTATAGGGAATAGGAGTGGGTTTGGAGGTGGATGTATAGAAGGCTACCTTCTATGAGACCATGTATTGCCAGATGGTACTAGAGGGACTATTGGTAAGACTTCCTTCATCCCTATAGTCGATGAGTAGAACTTGATATCAATCACGTATGTCTCTCATTCCATGAATATACCTCCATTAGGGCCACCTTTGATGGGTAGGGTTGAGGAGATAGGCTCCCAAAGCTAGGACTAGGAATTAGGATGACTTACCCATTTTTAATTTTGGCATACATATCTAGGGATTGGTCGAGTGTACCAATTCCAAACTATGTTAAACCAACCTAAACATCTATGTATCTCTCTTTTCAAGTAATACCAAGATACTTTTGTTATGATTCATTAATTTGTGTGTTATTTCTGTGTATGCATATTATTTATTGTTATATTTTTATGATTTTTATAATTGTGATGTATTATGCATGAAACTAGAAATGCAACGCATGGACTATATAAATGCAAAATGAGGCGGATACGAGATAGAAGAAGAAGCACAAGGAATAAAATAATAAGAAAAAAAGAAGGAGAAGAAGTAAAAGGCAACAATCAAGAATGAAAATGGGTGATCAAATCATGGTTTTTGAATCAGCGTAGATCATGGCAGACCAATGTGACCAAACATCATAAATCAAACACAATGACAGAGTTGAACTCGTTATGGGTGTAGCGCTTACTAATATGGATATATGATCAAATGTTGGAGCATGACCCGCTATGAGTGGTTGCTTTCTAATGACTACTATGGGGTGATTACCCATTAGTATGTATGTCGTAGCCTACTAAAATGGCCATGGAGCTTATCCTACAATGGGGTGTTGCGCCCACTAAGCATGGTTATGCATAAGGGGTAGTACAAAAAAATTATTTATCAAATAGGGGAAAATAATTGTGAAAAGTGTATAAACTTTGGGGTGAATTTTTTAAATTTTCGAAGAAACTTTTTCAAAACATGGTGATTTTTTCTTTTTTTCCACTGAAATTATCAATAATTTTTTTTAGGTACTGGCAGAAGGCGACTTGCATGGGGTGAGTGGCATAAGGCAGGTGGTACAAGGTGAGTGGCATAAGGCGAGTGGCACAAAGCGAGTGGCACAAGGCAAGTGGCATAAGGTGAGTGGCACAAGGAGAGTGGCATAAGGCAAGTGGCACAAAGCGAGTGGCACAAATAGAGTGGCATAAGATGAGTGGCATAAGGCGAATGGCACAAGGCAAGTAGCATAAGGCAAGTGGAACAAGGCAAGTTGCATAAGGTGACTCGTAGATGGCGAGTGGCATAAGGCTATTGGCATATGGCGAGTGGCATAAGGCAACTAGCATATGGTGAGTGGCACAAGGTGAGTTGCATAAGGCGATTGATAGATGGCGAGTGGTACAAGGAAACTAATAGATGGCGAGTGGTATAAGGTAACTAGTAGATACCGAGTGGTATAAGGCTACTGGCAGATGGTGAGTGGCATAAGGTGACTGGTAGATGGTGAGTGGCATAAGGTGACTAGCAGATGGTGAGTGGTATAAGGTGACCACTGTAATTCATCAATTAGATGACGCCATGTGTCCTATATTCTGCCACATTTCGTGCATCTATTAACTTTTGCCATGCAAAATTCTATAAATTCATTTGCAGGATCATTTTTTGTCTCTTCCACAGTGTTTTCCAAAGCAATTTTAAACCTTTTTTCAACATTTTTAGGGTGTTTTCCACAACAGTTTGGCAGTATTTTTAGAGAGTTTTGGTAGTATTTTCAAAGCATTTTGGCACATTTTTGGAAGCATTTTCAGAGTGTTTTGGCAGCATTTTGATAAGGTTTTAGTAGTGTTTTCCAGGGTATTTCTAATTTTTTTCTTGGTTTCTCAAACCATTTTCTTGCATCTTTTCAAAGATGGCTAGCTCTTCCTCTCCTCTTCCCTCTAAAGTGTATTTCAAGAACATTTTCTGCCCCAACCTGAAGAGCATTTTCAAAATCCCTGGAAAATATTCCCAATGGGTTTACACCACTAGACTTGTTGGTGTGTTGAATATGCCACACTTGAACATTAATATTCAGTTGATACAACGAATTGTTTCTTGTTACAACCATGATGTGTCAACTATTTCGATGCGATTGGATAACAAGGAAATTGTTTTTTCTGTTAAACCCTTTGATGTGCAGTGACTAATAGGGCTACCATTTTTGGATGGTGTACTAGTGAACAACTAGTATACCTTAACCAACTATGATAAATCCACCATTGGAACCATTTACAGTGTTCATTCTAACAATTTGAAAGGTATAATTTGAAAATTTATTTTTTATTTAACATTAAATATTGTTGTGTTGTAGTTTCATTTATCTAATAACGTTCTCCTTATACTTTTTGTTTTTTAATAATGTTGTCTCTTTTTTTCAGTTAATTCTTCTAAGTCCAAAAGGGGCTTAAACATTTGCAATGTTGGAGATCTATATGCTTGCATTGAATTTTTTCAAGCAAGGCTTATTCTGTAGGGGCAAACTATAGAAATCCCTTTTTGGGCCCTTTATTTATTGATTCATTGTATTGGTGGTGGTATATTTGACTGGTCCATACACATTTTCAACCGCCTAAAACATGACCTTTTAAGTGCCCAAAAAATTCAATCTACTTATATAGTCACTACCAACAATTTTATTCTTTGTTTATTAGGAAACTTATTTCAACCTTCAACAAAGCAGTCCTCCCACTACATTGCACCCCATTTTGTTGTCTATTGGCATGTCTGATGATGAGATACAAGTAAACATATTTGTTGGAATATCTTTGTTTTTCTTTTTTTCATTCTATATTGTTATTCTCTAATTTTGTTTTGAAAACAGAGAAGAGCATCTCAGTATTCAAGTAAAAGGGATGTCACATTTAGGGTTCATAAAGTATCTATTTATTTTGATACGCAGTCACAGTCATCACCAATAACTACCACCAAACGTGTGAGGTCTCATGGTGATCGATTTCAGCATACACTTGCTACACCTTTTACTTCTAAAATTTTTAATGTTGACGTGGAAGAGGTTACCTCTAGCCCAAAAGGTAACCTTACTCTTCAAAAATACTAGTTTAAATGATTTATTTTAATGACTCAAAATTATGTTTTTTAATGTGTTTTAAATATTTTTCAGATAAAAGGCAAATGATTGAATCATTAATGGCTGCAAAGTTTGATTCTTGTATGTATGGTTTAAATAAATATTTTTTAAATACCATTTGTATTTACACAAGATTAAATTTATGTTTTTGTGTAAAATTTAATAGAGGGACCTGCTAGATTCAAAAGGCTAAAAAAATATATGGCTCCACCATCTGGCCAGCCACAACAACATCCATAGCCACAACAATAGCAACAACAACAACCATAGCCATAGCCACAGCCACAGCCATAGCAAGTTCCACCATCTGTTCATTCAAAGCAAGTTTTTGTCCATCCATAATAGGTTCCACCTGTGAGGAACCAATCATGCATGCATGGTAAAATGTTCCTCACACTGCCTCCTCATCAAGGAAGAAGTGGTACAGAGACACAAAATGTGTCATCATCCAATTTTTTTGTTTTATCGATATTAACCTTAGAGAGTTTTTCAAATGTTGAAAGTGCATCTCAAACACCCTCGGGAACTCTAGAATGTGACTTTCTTTATCAAGGTATGAATCCTGAAAATTATCCTTTAAAGGAAAGTGATATTCTTGAGGATGAAGAGGGTATTGATGGAGAATAGGATAGCAATGTAGATGCCACTAAAGTTTCCCCCTCCACCCCATAGCAAGTCACCACCCATAGTGTAATAGATGATGATATCCTAAAATTTTCTGAAAATGTGTTATTAGTTGATAGATGTAAAGTTGTAGTTCATAATACTCTTCTTTCGGATATTGATAAATTGAAAGAATGGGAATATCAAGCCAAGGTTTTAATTAAAGCAATCAATGGCCGACATAAAAAAATTTCAAAGAGAAAATAGTTGTTTTTAAAGGTTGAGAATGAGCCCCAAAAGCTCAATGCTTTGCTACATAAAGCTGAATATGGCACTATGGAGGCCGAGTCTACATATAGAGATGAAATTCTTGCTAGTATTTTGAATCATTTAGAAAACCTCAATGCAAAAACCCAAGAATATTTCAATGAATGAGTACTAGATCAGAACAAAGTAGCAGTTGCAAAAATAACACGACTTACAGTTGATGTAAGTTTTACATCTAACTTAAAAAATTGTTTTTGTTAAAAATGTTTTTTTTATAAATATTAACATTTTTTCATTTTTGTTTCGTAGTCTAATTTCCAAAACCTAAAGCAACAAGTCGGTGCCATGAAAATTTTTATCCAGACTGCCAAAATTAATAATGCTATTGAATTGAAGAAGAGGTTACAGTAGATGGTTAGATAAAATAATTTGTTGAAGAATATTATCAGACATAAGGGCTTGGATGTCGAGGCTAAATTGAAATAAAATGAGGAGTTGAATGCACCTTTCAAAGAATATCCAACAAAGGAAGAGAGTGCCTTGTTATCGTGGATCAACACTACAGCAGAAATTTTGGTTAGGGTTGGGGCATTAGAAGAAAAGGATATTGAGGTAGATGTGGGTGGACCTTCAAGAAACATTGAAAAAGAATAGAAGTTTGTTGTGTTGCATTTGAATTGAAACAAAAACTCTTTATATTTTTATAAATTATTTAAGACTAGTATTTTTTTTTGAAAATTCAAATCAATGATAGAGGCAATTCTGAAAAATTTGTATTATCATTTTGAAATTTTGTTTTTAATTATTGTTATGTTTTAATCTTGAAGTGGAAGAAATAATGTTTGATATGTTTTGTAAATTGTGAATGAATGGTATCCTTTTTTAAAATTGAAATCAATGAGACTATTTATGAAAAATATGTTATCTATTGGAATTTTGTTTTGAATTTTGTTATGTTATTATTAAATGTTTTAATGTTGTCTGTAAATTATCTCTTGGAAATTTTATTTTAATTATTACTATGTTTTTATTGTTTATGATGATGTAGAAGTTTGTTGTTTTTAATTTGAAGTGGAAGAAATAATGTTTGATATGTTTTGTAAATTGTGAATTAATGGTAAATTTTTTGAAAATTGAAATCAATGAAAGAGAACTTTTCCAAAAAAATGTGGTATCTCTAGGAAACTTTGTTTTGAATGTTGTTATGTTTTGATTGTTAGTGTTGATATATTAAGTAATTTTGAAGTATGTGGATGCATTAATATGTTCTTTTATGTTATATGAATTAATTTGAAATGACATAAAATGCAGCATAGACATTTACTTTCACAAGTTGCCTATAACGATTTATACATTACAAATCTATAAGAAAAATAGAAACTTTAGACTAATACTTCAATAACAAGGCTATTGTAAAATGATATACAAAGTATCCAGTAACACATTTCAAATAATCCAATAATCAAATCATGTGTAATCAAATAATATGTGTAACACATGTGTAATAAAATAATACATAATCAAATCAGAGGGCTATGCTATACATAGTATCCAATGTCATCCATTAATTCTGATATGTGAAATCGAATCAAATGATAATAGGTGAAATCAAATAAAATAATAATATGTGAACTAAAACTTTCTGATATTTGAAATCAAATCAAATGATAATATGTGAAATGAAATAAAATAATAATATGTGAACTCAAATCAAATCAAATGAAAGCATATTTTCATTCTGATATGTGAAATCAAATCAAATGATAATATGTGAACTCAAATCAAATCAAATGAAAGCATCATTTCATTCTGATATGTGAAATCAAATCAAATTATAATATGTGAAATCAAATTAAATTATAATATGTGAACTCAAATATGTGAACTCAAATCAAATCAAATGAAAGAATCCTTTCATTCTGTTATTTGAAATCAAATCAAATGATAATATGTGTAATCAAATCAAATGAATGCACCCTTGAATTAAATTGCTGGAAGCTGGAACAAACTCTTTTTAGATTGTACAACATGTTCTACACTCATTCCCAAAATTATGTCATCACAATTTGCCCAGTGTTACTATCATCCTCATCATCATCAATATTTGTTACACCTCTTCTCTCTGGCAAAGAATTCCAATGTGACATTTCTTTTTCATAAGGAAACTCCTCCACCTCATAGGTCGACACATATAATCTCAAAAAATCTTCAAATTTTTATCCAACCTATTTCGAACTTTAGATTTTACATATGATAGTGCTTTGAACACCCTTTCATCTTCCATGGATCCCAAAATCATCATTTGACATAATTCATATAAATGAAAATATTCACTCATAGTATGTTGTACTATAGTACTTTGTTGTAATATTCTCCACAAACATGAAATAGAACCTGCTTCATGATTGTTAGAGAGCTGTGAAACTTGAGTAGACATTTTTGTTCCAAAATAGTTTGATTGTTTCATCAAAAGATATCTGTTGAGAATGCCATTGATTTCAATACCATTGACTACAACATTTTTACTGAAATGGCTAGCAAGACTGCCCATGTATTTGAGAAACAAAGAATTTATATTTTGGTATTCATTACAAGGATACCAAAACATCGGATTAACCACACCCATAGCCTTTAGCAATTCATCTCTTTGAAAACGGCTCTTATTTCTTTTGTCAATGATTCTGCTATTTGTTTTAGTTTAAGTTTTCTATCATCTACAACTACATGAAATCTGTTGTAGGTTATGGGCATTTGGTCAACTTCATTTGTAGCTATATCCATTTTCACACCATAACAATATAAAGGTATTTCCTTTTCACAAAAATTAATAGATAGATGATCATTTATATTTAACTTCAGAAAACTCTGAGGACCATTCACATTTGTTAATGCTCTCCAACTCTCAAACATGGGATCCATAAAATTTTGACCAGATGCGTACATCATATCAATATGCATGCAAATTTGTATTCTCGCCCTAATGAAATCCACAATATAAATTGATCTTTCTTGTGCAATTTTGATCAAAGTATTCATATTTTCCAACATTGGAAGAATTCCACACAATGTGAGAAGAGTTTCAAAGTCACTCATTCAAAAAAAGTAAATCTTTAGCCTTATCAACTACCCTACTATTTGCATACATAAACCCTATCAAGGATTTATATTATTTGAAAACTCTTAATGTCGGTTGATACATCGAAATCCACCTAGTATCCACATCTTTCAACAGTTTTTTACCTTTGGTAACTCCTAGTGCAAACTGTTGAAACTTTGAAAATATTTTTGGACTATGTAAAAGATATTCATGAATTTCATGGACAAGCTCTTCCACTCTCGCAACATTTGTAAATGTATCCACAATTCTGTATGCAACATTCATTCTATGAGCCATGCAATGAATAGGGATCAAATATGGGACAATCGATGTTTGTAGTCTAACACAAAGACCATTCATGTGTCCTTGCATTGTAGTAGCACCATAAGCTCCTACACATATTAACTTAGTGACTATATAAATTTCATTCATTCCTACTTCTTTTAAACTAGTTACAACAACATTGTAAATATTTTTTGCATTATAATTTTCTACCATTTTGCGTATTCCAAGTAAATGAGGTTGCCTTAAATGATTTTCCAATGTGTAAACATGCATGCAAATCCAATATGTATTGTCAATAGCAGTCACCTCATCAATTGAAAGTGAAATGAATTTTACCTTTTTTACTTCTATCTGAGGTTATCCTGCTCAACCAATGAGAGACATTTTGCCATTTCCCAACCACTTTGATCTGACCAATGGATGCTGGGTAATTTTTGCACATCATCTAGTCGAAATAGAGATTTATAATTCATGGAATTAGACATAGGTCTACCATTATTAATAATAGAGAATACAACAACAAACTAAAAACTTTTTGAATCTAAAGTTAACTTATTCATTTTTCAAAATTGGGCTTGAATTGTTGCACATTTCTCAACCAATGTTTGCTTGTGTTTCATTTCTTTATCATATTCTTGCGCATTTCTTATATGTTCACACTCTTATGCATCCTTCCACCTATAATTTTTTGGTGTTAGTGGATCACCTTCTTTTGTTTTGATATAAACCTTTCCACAATGTTTTTCTAGTGTATCTTTCTTAAGTTGTAATCTATGCTCCTTTCCATGTTTCCAACTACAAATTATGCATATCAATTCTATTATAGCATCACTACTATTCTCTAGTAGCATTGGATCAATAAATGAAAATTTTGATATCCAATCAGGTTGAAATGATTTGTTAATTGTCCATCTAGATAACCTTGCATGTTTATTTTTTTATGAATATTCTTTGGAAGTAGGGACTGCATAAGAACTATTAGTTTCTTTTCCACTTGGCGTGTTAGATTCGGGAATCTCTTCATGTTGTTGTTCGATTTGATTGAGAATATTTTCATTTGTGGACTGTTCATTAACGTGGATATGTAGAAGTGGAGGCATACCAGGGTTAACAATGTTTTCTGTAGAGATAATACTAGTGTTAATAGTAGATTCATTATCACTATGGCATTTAAAAGCATACCTTATACAGATAAAAATGTACAAAGCCATCAACCAAAAAGCACACTTCTTTATGAATGAATACATTATATTTAAAATTAAAAAAGTAAAAAAATTAACTGGTGAGTAAAGGTGTTCATACCTTCAGTTTGTGCAGATGTTGATGGTTGACTGGGTTTAGAAATATTATGAAAGTATTTGAGGATACTCTTTAATTGGAAGACTAGCCTCCCTTCTTTACACTGCCTATAGTTGAAATTTTACCTGTATGAACATAAGAATAACATGAACAAATAACATCATTTTTAAAAATGAAAATAACTAGTATAAAAGAGAACTACTGTTAGATACAATAGAATATTTATCCCAAGAATATCATTCACAAGAAGAATAAACCTCATTATTAAATAAATTTTAATAAAATGTTAAATTAATTTTAATGGTAAAATAAACATACCGATAAATTGAGTTTCCTTATGCCACTCGCCTTCTGCCATTCACCTTATGCCAGTTTCCTTATGCCACTCACCTTCTGCCAGTCGCCTTCTACCAGTCACCTTATGCCACACGCCTTCAGTCAATCACCTTCTGCCACTCGCCTTATGACACTCACCTTCTGGCACTCGCATTATGACACTCGCCTTATGCCACTTGCCTTATGGTAGTTGACTTATGTCAGTTGCCTTATGCCACTTGCCTTATGTCAATCGCCTTATGTTAGTCGCCTTATGTCGGCCGCCTTATGTCGGTTGCCTTTTGATAGTCACCTACTGCTAGTTTCCTTCTACCAGTCACCTTATGTCGGTCGCCTTATATCGGTCACATTTTTCTAGTCATCTTATGCCACTCACCTCATGCCACTCGCCTCATGCCACTCATCTCATGCCACTCACCTTGTATCGATTGCATTTTTCCAATCACCTTCTACTAGTCGCCTTATGCCAGTCACCTTATACCAATCACTTTATGCCACTCGCCTTATTTTCATCACCTTCTACCAGTCGCATTATGCTTTGTATCGTTCGCTATCCAAAAAAAATATTGTAATTGTATGGGAGTTGTTAGGGATAGCTATATATACATATATATATATAGGGGTACAAGGGACGATTTGGATGGGATATTTCTTATTTTTAATAAATTTAGGGCAAAAATTAGACAAGAAACCTTATGACAATGGGGTGAATTTACTCTTAAGAAAATTAGATCCTAAAATTTTTGGGCGAACAAGCCGACGTCTATGGTCCCAAAATTTACAAAATTAACATTTTGAAAATCCCAATATTCATGCTAAATTGCAAAATTTGCCACTATTCAAAATCCTACAACTTAGTCAAGAAGAGTACATATATGTATACCATCCCATGTGGGGTGTAATATATGTAGATGAAATTAGTTCACGAGCGCTACCCTAGATATGGGTATGATGTGTGTAGCATGTGAAAGCAAAAGCCAAGAAATATCACTTGTGAGTGTGTGCAAGTTCTTAGAAGAAGTAGAGAACAATCATAATAAGGTAAGAATACATATATCCTTGTCTAGGTAAAATATAAAAGAAAAAAAAAGAATAAGAAAAGGTGACAGGGACATATCCATAAGAAGTTGTCATCCTTGACCTGAGGGAAAATGATGGGCATGAATAATTATTTCAAGACCAAGGAGGATGAGAGAGCAAAAAAGAAAAAGAATAGGAAGAATTCCTAGGGTGGGAATTTCACTAGGCATCAGATTCCAAGTGTAAGTGCAATGCATGTGAGCTATGACCTAACTAGGTATCATCACATGCCATTGTCACAAAATTCTTGAAAATCTATATTATCAAGTAGTCATGAACAAGCAACCATGCAAATGATGTCAATCAAACGTGCAAATTGAATTAAATTCTAATAAAATCATGTAGAATATGATAGGTACTAGTGCAATTATGAGCAAGCATATGGATGCAATGGAATGAAAAATGTAAAATGCATGCCTAATTGATGATTAATTTTAGTTGGTTAATTTAAGCAAATAGAGAAATAGTTAATACACATTCTGAATGTACCTCCTATCTTGACAAAGAGAATAGGTGTACCATGAACTGCTTCATAAAAGAAAACTCTAGAAGGCAAGACATCTCAATGATAAAAATCATGGAGAGGCTCCTTCGTAGATTTTTCTTTAACAGCCATAGCACGATAATCTATACATTCTTGAACAAAATCATCATTCTTAACATAAGGAGGAGTGATCCCTAATTTTGTAAGGTCTCTATAGGAAAAAAAAAGTAGGGTCCTTCTTAGAAGTAGAAATCTTACCTCTTGAGCACAAAATTAATCACTTTACAAAATAAGATCTCAAAATAATAGGGGGGACCATCATCCTCGTCATACATTTATGACTTTTATGATACAAAAATTCAGCATAAGTCATAATTTGATCATCATTGTCAAATTGTAAAGGTTGGTTTTTTTAGGTATGAAACCTATGCCACATCTCCCAGGCCATATCTCAACATCCAAGGGCTATTGAATACCTTTCTATTGTGACCCCAAACCTTTACCTACATATCTCATACTAGATAGGATCTGTTTAGGAAGTGGGTAATCATTGGAAAGGTAACAATGTTAGAAACCTACTATTAAAATAAAGCTCACTCACACAAAATACTAAAAAATAACTAAAATGCATCAAATAATAGAATAACACTATGCAAAAAGTAATTGCATAATTAAAACAATCTCACAAATAACTCAGAATCGCAAGCCTCTTCGAGGGGCAATCTCCTTCAATATTTCATTAACTTGCAAAAATATACATTCATACATGGCTTCATATCTTTTAAAGAGAAAGCTACATGCAACCCTACCTAAAGGCTCAAGATTTGGCTTACATGCAAAATGCCACTCAAGTTAGAATCTTCTACCAAACATTGATTACAATATTGATAACGGTTACATGAGATAGCACCACTTAGCTAGGTGCCTTACTTGCCATATAGATTACAAAGTATTACAAAATAACATTATAATAGAATCCCCCACATTGGAAGTGGGTCATTACATAAGAAAATGATAAATATAAAATAACGCTAGGATGGGATCCTAACATGTCCTCAAAAAATATTTATCCTCAAAGATGAAGATGAGGAAACTGGTTTTGGAGCTGGTGGAGAGACTCCCATATAGCATCTTCTGGTTGAAGTCCACACCACTGAACAAGGACCTCAGTAATGGTATGGTTGCGGAGAGTAAAAATTTTATGATCCAACAACTGTTCAGGCTTGAGCAAGATAGAACCTTCGTCATCCAATAAGTGCAAATTGAACCTATATCTAAGTGCCCATAATCTTTTTTAGAGAGGAGACATAAAAATAGGATGGATCTTGGAGGTAGGTGGGAGGGCCAATTTGTAGGTTGTGGTACCAATCCGTTGTAAAACCTGATAAAGTCCATAGTATTTCATTGCAATTTTCTAGCACCTGCAAAGCTAGAGGGTTGATTGTTTGTATGATTATAATCAAAGGAAAACCATGTCACCCACATCAAAGCTACATTTGGAATGATGTTGGTCATCTTGATGGTGCATTCAATTCTGGTTTACATCCAAATTTAGCTTCAGTTGATGGAGGACATCGATGCATTGATTGAGAGTAGTGTCAATTGCATGGACCTTGGAGATGCTTGGAATGTAAGAGGAATGCATGAGTGGAGGCCACCCATACACTGACTCTAAAGGGGAAATCTTGGTTGTTTGGTAGGAAGTGTTGTACCACCATTCGCCCAAAGGAAGCCACTTCGCCCATTGACTAGGATGATCAGATGCAAAGCAACAAAGGTAGGTCTCCAAATATTTGTTAACAATCTCAGTCTGGCCATCCGTTTGTAAATGATAGGATGAACTCATTTTGAACTGAGTTCCCTAAAACTTAAATAGTTCTTGCTATAAATGACTAGTAAATGTTGGTTCATGATCAAAAACAATAGAGGTAGGCATACCATGAAGGTGAAAGATAGAATCAAGGAAATTCTGGGAAATTATGGAGGATGTGTAAGGATGGGAGAGGTAACAAAAGTGAGCATACTTCAAAATATTATCCACTACCATAAATATCATAGATTTGCTTTCAAAATTAGGTAAATCTTCAATAAAATCCATGGAAATATCATTCCAAACCTATTCAAGAATGGGTGCCTGGAGAATGCACCATTTTACCTTTCATCCTTTGATAGGTATCACAAGCCATCACAAAATCCTAAATTTCATTTTTCATACCCTTCTAGGAAAAAAGTGTGCTTAAGTTGGTCATATGTTTTAAGAAATCTTGAGTGGTCTGCAGATGGGGTAACATGCAGTTCTTTCATGAGAAGTTCCTAAAGTGGAGAAGTATGGAAAACAACAAGACATTGGTGGTAAAGCAAATCATGGCCATCCCAAGTGTAGCATGCACATGAAGTGGGCTCAGTGTGTAGGGAGGCAACCAAAGTTTACAACTCAAAATCCTGAAGTACCTCCTACCATAAAGAATTGATCCATTGGGGAACAAGTGATGGAATGGCACACAACATACTAAGAGCCTCAAATTTATGAGAGAGAGAATCAACCATGATATTATCCTTGCCCTTATTTTAGGTAATATCATAATCATATCCCATGAGTTTAGAGATCCATTTTTTTTATTTAGGGGTAGAAACCCATTGTTCCAAAAAATATTTGAGACTCTAATGGTCAGTTTTAATGGAGAAATGATGCCCAATGAGATATGGTCACCAATGGGTTACCGCATGTAGAATTGCCATCATCTCCTTGGCATAAGTGGATTTTCCAAAAAATTTGTTGGAGAGCTTTACTAGTGAAAACCAAGGGTTGCCCTTCTTGCATCGACACTGCACAAATAACACAACCAGAAGCATAACTTTAATGAAAAATGATTTGGAAAAATTTGGTATGGCTAAAATGAGAGTGGTGGTCATAACATGCTTTAATTCTAGGAAATCCTATTCATTGGGTCCTGACCAAGTAAGAGTCCTTATTTAACATGGAAGTGATGAGAGTTACAATTTTACCATAATTATGAATAAATTTGAGGAAGTATCTTGTAAGCCCTAAAAATCTCAAGAGTCCTTTGAGAATGCGAGGTTTTGGCCAGTCTTGGATTACCTAGATCTTCTTGGGGTCAACTTTGATGCCATATTTGGTAACAATGTGGGCTAAATACTCCAATTTCATCAAACCAAAGGAACACTTGGACCACTTAGAAAAAAGTTGATGTTGTACCAAAAACTGTAAAGTTGGATCCACATAAGCGAGGTGCTCTTCCCTGAACGACTATAAACCAAAATGTCATCAAATAAAACCAGGATTAATTTTTAGATAAATGGGAAAAAAATGTTGTTCATAAGGCTTTGAAATGTGGATGGATCATTAGTCAATCCAAATGGTATAACCAAGAACACGTAGTGATCTTCATGAGTACAAAAATTAGTCTTGGGAATATATTCATCCTTGATCCTGATCTGATGATACCCAGAGCAAAGGACTAATTTTTAGAAGTACATAGTTCCATGTAGCTCATCTAGTAACTCATACACCATCAGAATAGGAAATTTATCCTTTATGGTGAGCTTATTGAACTCTCAGTAGTCTATACACAATCACCAAGAGCCATATTTCTTTCATACCAGTAAGACTAGAGAAGAGTAAGGATTGGTACTTGGGTTAATGACACTGAATTTCAATAATTCTTATACTAACATATCTATTTTGGACTTAATAGCATGAGTATATTGATACGGTATGATGTTGGATGGTGCACCACTAGGTAACAATGGAATGGCATGATCATGTGCGCAATGAGGTAACAATTTTGGAGGTTTGACAAAAATAGAATCATGTTTGGCCAAAATAAGCTACAAATAAGTGGGAAGGTACTTCACCTCAAAAGTGGAAGGTTGGATCACAAATATCTAAGCTATGACACCCTGAGATGATTTTTTTAGAAGCTTCTCCATACGACTAGAACTAAAAATCTATGGAGGCCCAAATTTGAAGCCATAAAGAGTGTGGGACTATCCATTTTGTGAAAATTGCATCTAGAGCGTAGCAAAGTTCCATGATATGGTTCTAAATGTACCCAGCCATTGAGCTCCCAACATGATGTCACATCCCCCTAGTTGAAGCTCAAAGTTTGAGATCATAGTCACCAATTTTTACCTTAACATTATGACATTTACCTTTACAAGGTAAGGCCCCACCATTGGCTACCATAACCTCAAAGGAATTACATGTATGTACATAATAGTTTACCTACTTGGCAATGCAGGTATAAATAAAGCTTTGTGTACTCCAAAAATCAATCAAGATGGTAAGAAGTAGGTCTTTAAAATAGACCATAACTTTCATAGTTTGAAGAGTAGAAATACCAACAAGAGCATGAACAAAAATCTTAGCTTGTGGTTCATCATGGTTTGCTTCCTCTGGTGTTGGTGTTTCCTCTATTGATTTTTTGTTGTCATCACTATGGTTGTTGGTGTCAGGCTCATTAACATCTATGAGGAACAACTTAATTTTGGATGCTCCTATGCCCATGAGAAAACTTTTCATCATAAGTGTAGCACAACCCTAGGTGCATCGCACATCCATTTCGACCATGGTTAGATGTTTGGATGCAGTAGATTTTTATTCATTATGATTTTAGAATCTAGGAGGAAAATAGGGTCTAGCATGTAGAAATTTAGATATCCGCTTCTGAGCTAAAAATTTAGATTCAACCAAACAAGCCAACTTGATATCCTGTATCATGGATTGTGGTTTAAACATTGTGACCTTAGATTAGAGATCTTCCCTCAAAATGCTAACAAAACAACACATAAATAACCCTTCATTCATTCCCATAGTTTTTTTGGCCAATTTCTCAAATTGTATTTGGTAATCTTGAATTGTTGAAGTTTGTCTTAACTTTATTAATTGTCCTATAAAATCATCATACTCACTAAGGCAAAAGCAAGTGAGTAATTAAGACTCAAAGTCTTCCTAAGAAGAATTAGGGATAGTTTTCTACAACCATTGGTACAACTATAAAGCCTCAAATTCCAAGTTGAAGGAATCCACTTGAACTCGGTAATATATAGGGACATTGTGGAGGTTAAAAAATTAACCAACACAACATAGCCACCCATCCACATCCTTACTATTGAACTTAGGAAAGTCTAATTTAGGCATTTTAAAGGTAGTATCATGATCATAGCGAGGGTGAGAGTCATATGTTGCCCTTCCTTTATTTCTGTCAGAATGTGAGTGTTTAGTATGGTACTCAAATTGATGTGGACCACTTTACGATTTGGACTCAGCATTTGCAAGTTGTTCTTGTAGACACATAAAACATGTCATGTTTAGGAGAACTACTCATGTGGGCATTCATAGACCATGTGACTAAACCTTGGGACCCTCCAAGTGCCAAAACTGGTTTTCATCGCTCATTTTGGGGTAGTTTTAGCCCATCCAATCCTGGCCTCTATGAACCAAAGCGGCTAGATTCTAGTCACTGAATCTCAAAACGACTAGACCTATCCACTACAGATGATAATAGCTAATCCCTAAATAGTAACTTGTCATCAAACTAGCCTAATCTCAGGTATAAGTGGTAGTTTGCATGCAACAAATTCGAGTAGGGATAACTTTGCATTCCTCCTCACAACCAGTCTACATGAAAGACTCAAGTCTAAGTTTAGACATCAGTTTAACTGGCCTTCAAACATAGAAAAGAGAAAACTTCTCATGCTAACATCTAGTGTGCATGCAGAATTTAGTCCTAGGGTTGGACATTGACCTAGGGCTTCAAATACATTATAAGGTGCAAACCTAAGAGCACCAAATGATGGAGAGACTTTTCAAGAGAGATTTTGACACTTAGATAGCTTTTCTTGTAGCGAAGCCCTGTCGAATCAGAGAGCAAATTGGAGTGTCTTTTAGGAGCAACGAAGTGTTTTCCAATTGAGAGTTCATCATCTACAGGATATTCGACACATTGGACATAAACGATAACCATTTCAACTTCAGCAACAATCCTAGATCTATATCTTTGGAGTAATAGATATAGGTTTTCATCTTAGCGGTCGCTGTCTCAGATAGCGGCCCGTAAGCCTAGTCTAGGGTTCTTAGTATTAGTTTCTTTCATTTAGCTTATTATATGTTTTCACATCATTAGCGTAGATTTGATTTATTGCATTTACTTGCATTCATAGCATTAGTTTCTATTGTCATTGAGAATATTTATGTTTATCATTAGGGTTATTGCTAACAACCTCATAAGGGGAGGCAATCTCGGACAGCTGAGCTTTTGTTTTTATTGTCATCCTTGCAGGACTATAGGTTCACTAGATAGATTATCAAAATATGAAAGCAAAAGGATCCCTCTAGGGGCCAGACCTAGAGAAGGAGGCATCTATAAGCCCCCATAAAGTTTCGTGTGTGTCATCAGAAAGCCTGCGAGAGCGCATCACCCCTTCCAATGGGATACCATACATATGCTACCCTAATTTGTAAAATTTGTATCAAATGAAGGGAATCCCTTAGAGGGATCTATATGTAACAAAAATTAAGAAAAAAACAATAAATAAAGTCATTCATTCATTTATTTGTATTTCGGTTGCATATGTTTTCACATATTTCATTTAATGCATGATTAAATATATTAAATCAAATAATATTTGCAAATAGAGTGGTGGACGGTGCATCGCTTCCTGGGGGTCAATACAGATGGTGATCATGGTGGTACCCCTCAAGTTTTTACTTTCTACCAATTTATTGAGTTGGGTTTTTGTGTGCAAGTCTAGCCGCTCTGGTCCACAGCGGCCCACAGTCTTAGCCACTCCTACTAACAGTGGCCAAAAATCAACTGCTCTAGTCAACAACGATCGGAATTGGAGTGTAGCAGAGGACATAATATATATTCTTTGAGTTGGATTAGAGGTTGGTATAGTTTTTTTGATGTTTTATAATTCTTTGTCTCCTATTTTCCTCAAATAGTGAAATTAAGACAAATTTTGACTTGGAAACTAAGGAATATAAAGGAAAGAACTTGCATCTTGCACATTTTAGGGTTTTTATTAGATTTCCACTAGGCGTTGCTAGGAACAACGACTTATGCTTGTAAATTCTGCCCTAGAATCCAGTGTGCTAGAAATCGTGTGTTGGTTTTCTTGCTTTGAGGCCCTACTAAAGGCCATATATGCACAAAGTAGAGTATGTCCATGAAACTCATATTAGTTTATGCATTTTTTTGAAAACTAAAACATCATTTGTATTAAGTATATAGGAAAGATGCATTTCTACTGTATGATGCATTTTACTTTATGTAAATTTAAAATGAACCCCACACACACACACATATTTTAAACATTGGGGAGTTGGATTTCATCACCAACCCTCAATTCAGTCCAGTGACATTGGCATTCATCTCCTTCCACCGGCTTGCCCCCTAGATTTTCCTAGAATGGAATAAGGCACTTATTTATAGTGGTACTAGTTACTCGTGTTAAAATTATCTTCCGTTACTGGAACAATCATTGGTTTACAATGGAAGATCTAGGCAAACCCCCCACTAGGACTTCAGTGGTGTACCCTAGTTTCTTTTGATAAAATTATGTTTGGCATGGGTGTTCTTGATTCCAACTGTGGATGAGTCTCCTCATTCTAAATCCAAAACAAGAGCAAGAAAACAAGAACACCAATACATCAAAACATAGCAAACGTTTTAGGGCACACATAAATTGATAATCAAGATAAACACTTTCTTGATATTGTTTGGATATCTTTAATTGCAACACAAAATATCAATTCACAAACATAATGGTTAAAACCAGAAGTAAGCATCCTCGGTCCAATGCCGAGGCAGAATATGAAACAACACACACCCATAGGCGAAGGCGTAGTAACATTGAAACACCTACTCATAAGATCGTGGGACACAATTTCACGAGTCTAAGGGGTGACAAATCAACCCTTGAGGATTCTCCTCGAGAAACCCCAATTATGGAATCACATCATGGAACTAAGTCACAAAGACACAAAGAGGCTTCACAGACATCATCATTAAGGATACATGAGGAGGCCTCAAGGCCCTCCTCTAAACACACAAAAACTTCTCAAAGACATGAGGAGGCTTCAAGGGCTTCCTCCTCGCATGTACATAAGAGGGGCTCTAGACCCCATTCTTCACATAGGGATGACGGGGTCTCCCCACCTCCATCCTCATGAAGTAATAGTAAGGCCACAAAGCCTTCATAACCAAAAAGACACATAAGAGTCACAACATCTCAAACTTCACATGAGACACTTAGAACATATCTACCCATGGAGGGGTAGAAAACTAGAGTTACATCCAGTCATAGGCACCAAACATAAGATACCCTTCACACCATAGGAAGGGTTCCAATAGATTATGACCTCATTGGAGTAAATTTCACCCCATGGAATCAGCCATGGAAAACAAGACAGTTAGATGAGTTGGATCGGTTTTATTTGAGGCCAACTCCTAGAATCATAGCCACAGAAAATTCTACATCTGGAAGTTCACAAAGTGTTACTTCTAAATGCACCACCCAACCTGAGGAAGCTTCAAATTGATACCGCAATACACATATAGAATCTGATCATAAAGTCACTTACCAACACACTGAACAAGTTACCTTTTCTAGAAAGAGCAAAGAAATAGTGGAAACCTCTTCAAGGAATCTATGGATCAGAACCATAAGAACAGAATCAAACGAACATGAGTCTTCTTTAACAATGCAACTTTATCACGTACGACAGTTAGAAAATGCATTACATAAAGAGCAAGAGCTAGGATTCTCTCGAGCATGAAAAAAAAATATAAAGGCTCTTGTGCCAACATGAGCAACATTTAAGATAACAAGATAAGCAGCTAGCTCGTATCAATTTACAAGCAGATGGTGATGACCACCAAAGAGATAAACACGTTAAATCACCAAAAGAAGGGTGTATTAAGCAAGAAGAAAGCCCACAATGAAACCACCACTCAAATCATAAAAAAAATAAAACTGGTGGGGAAAGGTTAAACATGGTAGATCAGGATCAAACACATTTTGAATCCCCTCATAGGATGGAAGAGAATAGAACAAGTCAAGTGGATAAACAGTTACCTCCATTACCACCATGAGTGGGTTTGCAAGAAGAGGAACTCCTTTCTTCAAAGGTATTCCAAGCACTCACTGAAAATATGAAGTCCTTTGAGAATCAAGATACAGCTGGAAACCAACCAACATTGAGTAAAATACACAACCATCCATTGTTCCCATCAGTTCCTAGCCTTGCATATCCTAAGCACTTTGATATGCCTAGGTTAGAAAAATTCAAGTACAAATAGGATGCACAAGAGCATGCTACCAATTTCATCAATGCATATTTTCATCTTGAAGACAATGATGCTATTATGTTGAGAAATTTCATTATGATATTTTCGAGGGTTGCCACCCAATGGTTCAACCAGCTTCCCAAGCACAACATATCCAGTTTTGAACAACTAGTAAACACTTTCCTAAAAAATTTCTCCTTTGGTGCTAAAAATAAGGTGAACCTTTCAGACCTAGCCAACTTAAAACATTATGATGATAAGCCAGTAATGGATTATGGAGATAGATGAATAAAATTCATGGTAAAGTTATCATTCTTCGTCCCCACAAAAGAAATCGTTCACATGTTCATCAAGAGTTGTTCTAAACACGTCTCTCTCTTGTTACAACTTCAAAAATATCCTTTTTTTGAGGAAGCCTTGGCACAGGCCAAACTCATTGAGGACATAAAAGTAGATGAGGGAACCATCAAGATCCGAACCAAGGAGTGGAAAAAAAATGGTAAGAATGACAAATACAAGTAGAAGCAGGCAAACCCTGCTCCAGTTAATAAATTATTATTAGCTGCACCTAAATATGGGGCTGCAAAACAACCCTAGAATTATCAAGCACAACCCCCACTAGCCAATTATGATCAAAAGAAAAATTAGGGGTGAAACAGAGAACATAAGCCACCTTGCTATTTTACACCTCTGTCAAAATCAATGCAATCAATTTTCAACTAGTTGAGCAAGGCTGGGAAGATAAAATTTTTTGGTGAACCTCTTTTAGATCCCAATCATTCTAAGCCAAAGGATATAAGGAAGATCAGTTTTTCCCTTATCACAGAATACCGGGGCATGACATTGAAGTGTGCATTGGTTTTAAGAACCATGTGTAAAGTATGATTGAAGCGGGAGAACTTAAATTTGACAACCCATTGGCTCCCGATAACAAATATATGGGTATATACAAAAACCTACTGCAAAACCATGAGGCCCCTAGAGGGTAAGGTGCCCAATTCAATCAGGTCTGAATTGATACACCTACCCATGGATGTATTAGGATGGTTAAAATTGTCAACATAGCAACTAGGAGTAGACGATATGGTCAACCACAGCCTCCTGCGGCTCCCATTAATGTCCCAGGTACACCTAGCAAGAGGCATGGTCAAAACAACCTTCCAGGTCCACCAACCCAACCTGTGGTAACTGTTCGAAGTAGACTAGAACAAAACTTACAAACGACTCCAGCCAAGCTATCTATCTATGAGCTCATACAACAGTCCCCAAAGCACAAGGAGATTTTGAGATCAATTGAGCTCCAACCACAAGATTCGAATGCATTCACTCATTTTGTGGGGAAAGTACATAAATTCCAAGAACCTGTAATTCAATTTTATGATCATGACATTAAGACAATACCTATTGCCTTACTAGACCCTCCATTGCACATTGTTGCATCAGTAAATAATTTACCTTTTAAGTGGGCCTTGATTGATATATTTTCATCAATAAACATCATCAAAATAATAGCAATAAGGCACCTTAAGATCCCTAAGTCCAATATCGTTCTAGGAGCCTACACGTTAAGAGATTTCAATGATGCTTTATGCTCTACTATGGGAATGATAGTCCTACCCATTAAGGTGGGGCATAAGACCATCCCTATGATATGTCATGTCTTGGAAGGGGCCATTTAATACAACATCCTCCTAGGACATCCCTGGATAAGAGATATGAAGTGTGTGCCTTTGATTTTACACCAATGTGTCAAGTTATGCACGATGATAAAGTCTATGTAGTTCTAGTTGATCAAAAGCCATTCAAATATATCCATTAGGTGGATCTTCTAGGAGATTTTGTGATTCCTTCTACCCACATGTATGTAGGACCTTCATCTCCAACTACACAACTAGATGACAGATACAAAGGGGTATGAAAAGACCCATCCACATCGTCACCTCATCTTGCACCCAAAATAACTGACGCTTCTAAGAAACCATCAATGTCTAAACCTAAAGATAATCAGAAGCTAAAGGTACCCTTAATCAAGGAAGAAAAGTCGAAGAAATTTCTAACTATAGAAATTACGGAAATTCCAAGTCCCATGGAAGAAGAAGAACTCCAAGATCAAGCCAAGGAAATACTAGAACCCGCTTCTCCAGTGTTGTTTGTAGGATCATCCACATCACATGCGATAATAAACTTGGCAAGTACAGGGATAGGATAGTACCTTGTGTAGAACATAACATTCATGCCTATCATTGAGTCAACACAAGACATGGGATGACCGAAAGACCTAAGACCACCAGTGGGAACAGTGGTTTCATTTGGAATCCCCTCAACCAGACCAACTTTATCTACACTCACCTGTACTGCGCCCATAAGTCTTTGAACATAGAAGATGACAATGATGAACTATTCACTATTAATTTTTGCTACCTCTCTAATATTGAATTTTCTCTAAGCTACTTTGCATATTTTCATTGGCATGGTTACGATCTTGTTATACATGAGCAGGGTCATAGGCGACCATATGAGTTGTAGTACCAACTTCCCACTAACAATTTTGGGTTAGGCTACCACATCAGAGGTTAATATGACTCTCTATTAGCATATTTAGATAGATTAAGCTTGAGGTTAGGAGAAGACATCAATTTTATTCCTTATCACCCACCAAGTACAAGACATCTAATCAACAGATAAGTGATCATGGTAAACATACCACCACCAGATATTTATCATCCAAACTTCTCAATTGATGCCACCCCTACAGGTTGCATCTTGTGGGATGAAGAGCAAGAAGAAAATGGATATGTGGTGAGCGATGATGAAGTACATGTAAGCTTAGCCTATCATGGGCCTCGCTATTTACAAAGCCTTGCCTGGTCCAGCCACAATGAGAGTGGATACATATCATATGAAAGTGGCTATGAGTCAAAAAACTCAATAGAAAGAGCCTACCCAGGACCAAGGCAATGGTCCCATAGCTTGGGGTAAGAAACTAATGCTAATGGCATCTTCATAAGTAATGAATAATATGAGTATGAGACTGATATGGCCTACTTGGGGTCAAGACATGTGGTCCTTGTCTTAGGACCACATGCCAACACCAATGGTTTTTGGATAAGCGATGATGACAATGAATATGAGACTGATATAGCTTATCTTGGGCCTCGCCACTTATGGAAAGTCAACATGCTGGTAGAAAGATAAGCGACACTTTGTACCATAGACCCTGGCTTGCAATTTTTGGTAAGACCTATCAACTTAGATGCCATTTACTATGCAATCAATCCCCCTCCACCTACGTTCAGAGAGCTCTTGGAACCCAATGATCCAGTTATCTAGCCTACTCATGGGCCAGATCTAGAGATTCCTTTTCCTCCAGAGTCTCAACGCGAGTATGGATGAAAAACCCCTGAGACAAGATTTCACCCATGTGATCCTGGAGATTTCATTCCATCCATCAACATAATATCCATTTATTTGACTACTCCAGTTCAAAACCTAGAATATCCTACTAAACCATTGTATCTTGATATAGATGCTATTGATTGGGATCGTGATGATTCCCCTATAGAACCTGAGTATCTTTTCCCTAGATAAGGGATGTTACAACCATTTTATTTTTAACCAGGTTGTGCTTATGATGTATTCCATGATGGTTTGGATCCCGAGTCAATAGGACATGTAAATCCTATCGATGACATTCATTTGATACCTATGCCTCACCAGCTAGAGAATGGATCGTATATGGCTATAGAAATGACTTTCAAGGTGGACATCAGTTATGATCCTACTCAACCAAATAAATTCAAGTTCAGAGAAATTCTATCTCTAGAGGAACAAACCATTATGATCCCTCTACTTAAGGAGAGGTCTAAAATTTTTACTTGGACCTACAAAGACATGCTAGGGCTTGATCCAAAGTTAGTTGTACACAACCTTTCATTGGATCCCACAAAAATTTTGATCAAGCAAAAGCTGAGGAAAATGCATCCAACTGTCACTTTGATGGTGAAGAATGAGTTGCAAAAATTGTTGGTTGTGATCTTTATCATTTACATTGACTATCCTGAATGGGTATCAAACATAGTGCCCGTGGGAAAGCCAGATGGAAAAATTTTCATTTGTACAGACTTTAAATACTTGAATGGGGCAACTCCAAAGGATTCATTCCCATTGCCTAACATAGATGCTCTTGTAGATGCCACCGTAGGTCATGAGATGCTCTCCCTAATGGATGGTTTTTCTGGTTACAATAAAATCAAAATTAAACCCAAATACCAGCACAAAACCACTTTTATTACTCCATGGGGAATGTTCTATTACAAGGTGATTTCATTCGACCTTAAAACTATTGGTGCCACATATCAGTTGGCCATGACATACATCTTTCATGACTATATGCATAAAATCTTAGAGGACTACATGGAAAACTTGCTGACCAAGTTTGTATTGCGGTAAGAGCACGTTGAAATCCTTAAGAAAGTCTTCAATCACCTCATTGAGTACAACATCAGATTAAATCCTAAGAAGTGCCTGTTTGGCATAAATTCTAGTAAGCTCTTGGGGTTCATCATTTCTAAGCAAGGGATTGAAGTCGACACTATAGACGTAAAGGCTATATTGGAAATGGCTACCCCTACCAACATTAGGGAGTTAAGAAGCCTACAATGCAATGTAGCATCCATAAAATGATTCATTGCATAATTATCATACAAATATTGATCCATGAATCTATGATATGCAAAGGGTTCCCTTTTCATTGGGATGAAGAATGCCAACAAGCCTTTGCAGAGATCAAAACTTACCTGGCAACACCACCAGTATTAGCTCCACCAAGGCTAGACGTACCATTTTTACTATACATATCAGCTACTAATTTTGCTTTGGGCACCATGTTGGCCCAAAAGAATGCACAAGACAAAGAGCAAGCCATATATATTACAACAGTTGCACCTTGGTGAGTTACGAGCTAGGATATGCATATGTAGAAAAGTTGTGTTTGGTAGTGGTCTTTACGACCAAAAAGTTGCAACACTACATGTTGAGCCATACGACCTACGTCATATCCAAACAAAATCCTTTGTAGTACATGATGAACAAGACCTATCACAATACACGTACTGCAAAATAGATCATGCTATTGATAAAATTTGACCTATAATTCATAAGCCAAAAGTCCATCAAGGGACAAGTCATAGCAGATCAATTAGCAGAGGCACCTCTTCAAGATAGTAAGCCTCTCACCATAGAATTTCCCGATGATGTAATCTTTGCATTATCATATCCATCGAAACTTGAATAACCTGAGAAAGAAAGAAATATGGCATTATTATTCAATGGTTCAAAGTGCGAGCAAGGGGGCAGAGTAGGGATTGTATTTATCACACCACAGGGTGCTCCATTATCCTTATCATTCAAACTAGACTTCCCTCACACAAACAATAATACCGAGTATGAGATCCTAATCTTAGGACTTAAAACAGCCACTATGATGGGCATTAAAAGATTGAATATCTTTAGTGACTCCTTGCTCATAGTTAATCAAGTCAAGGGTTTATTCCAATGCTGATGCCCAATCCTGAAATTGTATAAGGAACTTGTTGACACCTACCTAGCCCAGATGGAATGGTATGACATCGAGGAAATCCCTCATATGTAAAATAGATTCACGTACACCATGGAATCCTTGGGATATTTAATCCCTTAGAATACATTTGCGAATTTCACAACCATTCATGTTAAAGTTCTCTCACACTCTACGATACAGCGTAAGGCTTTTGATAATCAAGAATTAGTCAACATGGTCAATATTGAACCAAATCTAGATTGGTCCTTCAGAGCTAGAGATTTCTTGCAAATGGTACCTTGGGGGTCATTGATATCTCAAGGTCTTGAGGAGTGTGGCACAACCATTCACCATAGGGTGGTTTCTCAATTTATATTCACAAGCTCCGAAATGTAGGAGGAACATTTCGTCTTGTCTATGGAAGTTGTGGCTTATCAGGATTGGATTTCCCAGCTATGGGACTTCCTAAAGCTTGGAATGGTACTATAAGGCCTATCACATGTTGAAATATGAACATTTAAACAGAAGGCAACAAGGTACATCTTATTGGGAGATATCCTTTATAGACGATGTTATGATGGAATTCTCCTCCGTTGCATTGAGTCGTAAGAATCACCCTAGGTAATTTTGTAGGCTCACAACAGTACATGTGGCAGTAACTTCAGTGGCATGGCCATCATTAAGCGCATCTTTAGAATGGGATACTATTGGCCCACTATGGAAAAATATTGTTGCGAGTATGTCAAGAAATGTGTTAAATGCTAGCATCACGCAAACCTCACACACTTGCCATCCCAAGCCTTGCAAACCATCTAGGCAGTATGGCCCTTCTCGCAATGGGGACTAGACTTAGTGATCCATATTTGAACCCAAATGATAAATTCAAAGAAAACACTAAAATTTGAAAATGACTATAATTGTTTTCCAAGGAGAAATTAAACGGATTCACAGATTTAAAAATTACCATAATATTAAATACTTGCTGCTGGAAAAAAAAATCACAAAACAGAAATGAAGAACAGTTAAGAGAGACACGAGCAAATTTGTTAATGGAGTTTGGATTAAATCCTACATCTTCGGGTCCATAAGATTACCAATCGTTGTATTAAATTGTTGACACAAATGCCTTCACAGCGTACAACCAACAAGAACGGTCTCAGGCCTCAAATTACACAACAATGCTCTCAACAATGTCCCTGCATGCTGCTCAAATTCTTTTGTTCCACCATAATCCATGAATTTCACAATAACACAACAATAATATATAGCCAAATGCTTAAAAAAAACAAGAGCCATCTTCAAGGAAAGTATTCCCAATTTAAATCCATGTTTCCCCCACATTCTAGGTGTTACAATCCCATCAAATATGGCAACCAACAGATGCTTTTGGAATATTTCCCATGAATGACCACATTTAGAAATTTTCATTATTTTTTTCAAAAATAACACTTCGATGCCTGTAACTGACAAAAAAAATTGCTGATTTAAGAAAACTGTTGTTTTAAATTTTCCCATACTATGTGCTTTTCTCTGAGCCCTAAATGTTGCAAGGTACCTTTTTTTTTTTAGTGCTCTCTGTGCAATTAATAAACTGCCCTATGAAATGAGACCACAACGATTGGAAGTTCCCAAGGAGTCCTTCGGATCACACGTCCCCACTGGGAATTTTTGGACCTCCAAAAGTAATTTCAGTTGGTAATGAGGTGAGGGTAGAGCTCCCTCACATTTTCAATTTGTATCCACCTTGCTTGATTTGGTTTCATCCCTTTGATACCAACTCTCAAGAGTTCAACATCACCCCTGCGAGTAGTCCGAACCTTCCCGTCAAGAATGGAGTCCTTCTGCAACTTATCAAGATACTCAAGTGCAAACTCATCAATAGAAATAATGGACACATCAGATTCCTCATAATAGATAATTGGTGGCTCATACAATTTTAAATTCTCAACATTAACAATTGAATAAATGTGCATATAAGGAGGTAACTCTAACCGAAATGCATTGTTACCAATTTTCTCCAAAATATTAAATGGACCATACCAGATTGGTTTTAATTTCTTCCCTTCACCTGTAAGCTGGTCCATACTAATGTGAAGCCAAACTAAATCACCCACCTAAAATTGATGATCAATATGATGCCTATCATGCCTTACCTTATACTTGGCTGCCTCATGCCTATGATCAATATGATGCCTATCATGCCAATTGCTCCCTCACTGCTTGGTGAACCAATTGTATCTTATCAATGAACTTCTTTGATTTCTTAGCCTCAGCATGTCCATCTATAGTTGATTCTTGTCCATAGAAGAAATCTAAAGGAGACTTAGGCAAATAACCAAAACAAATCTCAAATGGAGATTGCAATGTAGAATAATGGAGCGTAAGTTTGTAGGCATGTTGCACATAACAGAACTGCTCATCCCAAAACTTAGGATGCTTTTTACAATAACCTCTCAATAACTACATCGTTGTTCTGTTTATGACCTCTATTTGCCCATCGGTTTGTGGATGGAAGGCAGTAATTTTCTTCAAATTTGTGTCCATCATACCCCATAATGTAGACCAAAAATCACTAAGGAAACATGATTCTCTATCATAAATTAGTAGATTGATGTAATCTATCATAAATTAATAGATTGAGGTAATACTTTACAAAGTGGTTCAAATCCATCCTACTTGTCCAAACCATAGGAGCAAATATAGCAGCATTCATAACAGATCATATCATATGTCGCTTTGGAATTCCTTCCCAAATCATCTCTGACAATGGAAAATCCTTAAAAAATAAAACCATCCGAGCTCTCTACAACAATTTTAACATTCAACATAGTTTCTCTACCCCATACTACCCACAAGGTAATGATTAGGTAGAGGACACAAATAAAACAATTTGCTCCATCCTACGCAAAATAATAGAAGAATCGCATCATGACTCGCACAACCAAATACCCCTAGCCTTATGGGAATACCGTACAAGCATCTGTACCCCACTGGGGAAACCCCATTTTCACTTTTCTATGGAGCAGAAGCTATCATACCCCTTGAGCTAGAGATACCTTCTCTAATTGTATCCATGAAATAATTTGAGTATGACGACACATTTCTTCAAGCTCGCTTAGATCAACTTACACTCCTTGATGAACATCGCATCCATGCCATTGAGCACACACAAATCTACCAATATCACCTTCTTTGTGCCTACAACCATAAGGTACATAAATGTAAATTCCAAATTGGCGATTTGGTTCTCAAAGAAAACCAATAGATCATAAGTCAACCTCACCAATAGTGAGACAAGTTTATCCCAAACTAGCTAGGCCCATTCATTGTCAAACACAAATATGGTTCAGGTGTCTATTGCTTGGCTAGTCTTGAAGGCCTTGATGAACCTGAGCCTATTAACATTTTACACCTTTGTTCATTCAATACCTAACACACACAAGCATTCACTATCATAAGCAGTACACATCGCTATGCACAAACACATCACTCACTAGGCACATCATGATAAATGCATGTCTTTTTACTTTAAATATTTTACATGTATTTTTCCCTTTATGTCATTTTTAAGCTGTTGGTATATGTTTTCATTTTTGTAGGATCTACATCATCTATAGCCACACCATTCGCAACAAGATATGATAGCTTCCACATACATCATCATGTAGGACCCTCCACTACCACTGCCTATACTGATCACATCGGTTGACCTAACCCGATCACCAGTCACCATACTAGGCGGTCTTCACATTATCCACACTCAGACCATTACACCCCACCTTGATGCCTTTCCCCTCACCATCGAGGTTCATCTTACTCACCCCACTCATGAGACAACTAGGTCACCCTATCCTCTTTTGATGAAAAGGAGGAAACATCCCATCCTCAGATACAAGGGTCTCCTTATCATCTGCCTGAAGATACCAAGAACTCTTATTCACCCACTGATTCTCCTCACCACCCTCTAGGATCTTACTACCTTCTTAACATGGGATACACTCCTCATATGGTCCGTCCTTCATGCCTACCAGCCCCACTCCCCAACGGAGAGTATTCTTACACCCAAGCCTTGCAAGCCTGCACAGCTCAATCTACCCAAACCACCCGCACACACATACCTCCATCTTACATGTGCCATCGTCGAAGCCATCTCCTATGCCACTTGTCCTCTAGACACCACCCTCACCACTATGAGGCTTAACCTTTTAGCAAGTGTCCCAATCCCCAAGGTCATTCCACTCCTCCTCATCATCATCATGACCTCATCCATTTTCTTATGTATAGCAGACCACTCCTTGATACTATCACCTTTGTGCCATAACATACATCACCTCCTTTCCTATATTGAGGATCTTGAGCTCCATATGAGCCATTGGTATTGCCATGTTCATTCACACTAGTCTTCCATGACCCATCCATCCTCACCTCCACGCAGATCTATTCCCTATGTTGAGCAAGGTGCATAAATAGTATTGTCATTGTTGTCAACACAGACAGATAGATCAGTTGATGCAGTGGACAGGAGTTCAGAGGTCAGTCAAAGCATGTACAGTGAATTTCCAAGAAGACAGAAGAGGCCAACATTCAAAATATCAAAGAAAAGACAAGTAAGAAAATTGTCGCGATATCGTGACATGTTTGGCCAGCACAAGGAAAATTGTCGCGATATCGTGACATGTTTGGCCAGCGCAAGGAAAACTATCATGATTTCGTGACATGTTGGAAGAGAGAGAAAGCGTAATGAAAACTGTCGCAATTTTGCAACATGTTGGAAGAGAGAGAAAGAGCAAAGAAAACTGTCATGATTTCGCGACATGTTCGGAGAGAAGGCGCAAGCAAGGAAAACTGTCACGATTTCACGACATGTTGGAAGAGAGAGAAAGAGCAAAGAAAAATGTCACGATTTCACGACATGTTTGGAGAGAAGGTGCAAGCAAGGAAAACTGTCGTGATTTCATGACATGTTGGAAGAGAACGAGGAGAGATAAAAAGATGTTGCGATTTCGTGACATGTTTCATTTTCATGATCCAAAGCGAAGAAAAGAGGAGAGAGAAAAAGATGTCATGATTTCGTGACATGTTTCATTTTCATGATCCAAAGCGAAGAAAAGAGGAGAGAGAAAAAGATGTCGCGATTTCGTGACATGTTTCATTTTCATGATCCAAAGCGAAGAAAAGAGGAGAGAGAAAAAGATGTCACGATTTTGTGACATGTTTCATTTTCGTGATCCAAAGTGAAGAAATGAGGAGAGAGAAAAAGGTGTCGCAATTTCGTGACATGTTTCATTTTTGCGGTCCGAAGCGAAGAGGAAGGCAGAGAAAGAAAAAGTGTCACGATTTCACGACAGGTTCGAGAGAAAGAGCTCGTAGAGAAAAAGTGTCATGATTTCGTGACAGGTTCGAGAGAAAGAGCTCGTAGAGAAAAAGTGTCACGATATCGCGACATGTCGGGTTTTCGCGACCCAATGAGAAGAAAAGTGCCAAGGAGAAAAAGTGTCGTGATATTGCGACAAAAGGAAAGAAGGAGAGTATGGAAGCGAAAGTGTCACGATTTCGCAACATGTTCTGTTTTCGCGAGGTCAAGGCATAAAAAGGAACAAGGCAGTGAATGTGTCGCGATTTCACGACATGTTGTGTTTTCATGGGCGAAATACAGAGAAGAGGACAAGGCAGCGAATGTGTCACGATTTCGTGACATGTTGTGTTTTCATTGGTGAAATACAGAGAAGAGCACAAGGTAGCGAAAGTGTCACGATTTCATGACATGTCATGTTTTCACAGGTGCAAGCCGAGAAAAGGACAAAGAGGCAAAAAGTGTCACGATTTCGTGACATGTCATGTTTTCACGGGTGCAAGCCAAGAAAAGGACAAAGAGGCGAAAAGTGTCACGATTTCGTGACATGTCATGTTTTCACAGGTGCAAGCCGAGAAAAGGACAAAGAGGTGAAAAGTGTCACGATTTCGTGACATGTCATGTTTTCGCGGGTGCAAGCTGAGAAGAGGACAAGAAGGCAAAAAGTGTCACGATTTCGCGACATGTCATGTTTTTGTAGGTGCAAGCTGAGAAAAGGTCAAAGGGGTAAAAATGTCGCAATATCGTGACATGTCATGTTTTTACAGGTAAAAGGCGAGAAGAGTACAAAGACACAGAAGTGTCGTAATTTCACGATAGGTCGCAACAGCACGATTACGGACAGTTAACTGAAGTAGAACGATAGTTACAGGGGCAGTTACAGAGGAAAATCATGCAGCCAAAATAATAAGAGTCAACTGAAGTTAGTGCGACAGTTACAGGGGCAGTTACAGATAGAAATCATGCAAGCTAAAATAAGCACGAGTGCATTAAATACGAACGGCGATTACGAGGTCTGTAAAGCGAGTGTAACCGTCAAGTGGCGATTATATCGAAAGTCCAACACAAGAAACAGAGCTATTAATAGAATGCATGTACAAATTACTGTGTGATAAAAGAGTTACTTTCAGAAGTTTCTATTAATAGGGTGCATGCAGGATTATGGAAGTCACAGAAGAACAGGTGCTTCAAGATGAAAATATTGTTATAAAAGGGCAGTTGCATGGAGAATAAGGTTGCCGCGGAATGTGTGAAAGTGCTACCGAAATATGGTTAGAAGAGTGCTGTAAGAGAGTGACAAGCAAAGTCGTAAGTGTTTACTGTGTTTTGATAAATTGTAGACCAGTCAGGGTCTTGTATAAGCGAAGGCATTCTTATGTCAATCTGATAGTTTCAAAAGTGCAGTTCAAGTTGGTGCTTGAATTAGGGGTTGGTGCTCCTTTCTATTGGTGCAGATAAACCAGGGGTTGGTGCTCCTTCCAGTGGGTTCTGGTAAATAGATTGTAAAATTGGTGTTTTGCAAAGGCTGGATTTGTACTGTAGTCCAAGCAGTCATTCTTGAGAAGTAGCCAAATTGGTGAACCTCGTTACATTATGTGTTGTGGTGTAATCTCTTGTGATAATTGATTTATATGCTTTTAAGTTCTCTTTGCTTCAGCTTTAAGAGTTGTAGATTTGAATTTAAATAGCTACACCGATTCACCCCCCCTCTTAGTGTCATTGTGAGAATATCACCCCGACCTCGGATTCGACCCAAAAAATAGAAATGAAGAACAGTTAAGAGAGACAGGAGAAAATTTGCTAATAGATTTTGGATTAAATCCTACATCTTCGGGTCCATAAGATTACCAATTGTTGTATTAAATCATTGGCACAAATGCCTTCACGGTGTACAACCAACAAGAACGGTCTCAGGCCTCAAATTACACAACAATGCTCTCAACAATGTCCCTGCATGTTGCTCAAATTCTTTTGTTCCACCATAATCCATGAATTTCACAATAACACAACAATAATATATAGCCAAATGCTTAAAAAAAAGCAAGAGCCATCTTCAAAGAAAGTATTCCCAATTTAAATCCATGTTTCCCCACATTCTAGGTGTTACAATCCCATCAAATATGGCAACCAACAGATGCTTTTGGAATATTTTCCATGAATGGCCACATTCAGAAAATTTCTTTCTTTTTTTCAAAAATAACGCTTCGATGCCTGTAACTGACAAAAAAAATGCTGATTTAAGAAAACCATTGTTTTAAATTTTCCCATACTATGTGCTTTTCTCTGAGTCCTAAATTTTGCAAGGTACCTTTTTTCTTTTGAGTGCTCTCTGTAAAATTATTAAATTGCCCTATGAAATGAGACCACAATGATTGGAATTTCCCAAGGAGTCCTTCGGATCACACCTCCCCACTAAGAAATTTTGGACCTCCAAAAGTAATTTCAGTTGGTAATGAGGTGAGGGTAGAGCTCCCTCACATTTTCAATTTGTATCCACCTTGCTTGATTTGGTTGCATCCCTTTGAGACCAACTCTCAAGAGTTCAACATCACCCCTGCGAGTAGTCCGAACCTTCCCGTCAAGAATGGAGTCCTTCTGCAACTTATCAAGATACTCAGGTGCAAACTCATCAATAGACAAAATGGACACATCAGATTCCTCATAATAGATAATTGGTAGCTCATACAATTTTAAATTCTCAACATTAACAATTGAATAAATGTGCATATAAGGAGGTAACTCTAACCGAAATGCATTGTTACCAATTTTCTCCAAAATATTAAATGGACCACACCAGATTGGTTTTAATTTCTTCCCTTCACCTGTAAGCTAGTCCATACTAATGTGAAGCCAAACTAAATCACCCACCTAAAATTGATGATCAATATGATGCCTATCATGCCTTACCTTATACTTGGCTCCCTCATGCCTATGATCAATATGATGCCTATCATGCCAATTGCTCCCTCACTGCTTGGTGAACCAATTGTATCTTATCAATGAACTTATTTGCTTTCTTAGCCTCACCACATCCATCTACAGTTGATTCTTGTCCATAGAAGAAATCTAAAGGAGACTTAGGCAAATAACCAAAACAAATCTCAAATGGAGATTGCAATGTAGAATAATGGAGCGTAAGGTTGTAGGCATGTTGCACATAACATAACTGCTCATCCCAAAAATTAGGATGCTTTTTGCAATAACCTCTCAATAACTACATCGCTGTTCTATTTATGACCTCTGTTTGTCCATTAGTTTGTGGATGGGAGGCAGTAATTTTCTTCAAATTTGTGTCCATCATACCCCATAATGTAGACCAAAAATCACTAAGGAAACATGATTCTCTATAATAAATTAATAGATTGAGGTAATCTATCATAAATTAATAGATTGAGGTAATACTTTACAAAGTGGTTCAAATCCATCCTACATTTCCAAACCATAGGAGCAAATATAGCAGCATTCATAACAGATCATATCATATGTCGCTTTGGAATTCCTTCCCAAATCATCTCTGAAAATGGAAAATCCTTCAAAAACAAAACCATCCGAGCTCTCTACAACAAGTTTAACATTCAACATAGTTTCTCTACCCCATACTACCCACAAGGTAATGATTAGGCAGAGGACAAAAACAAAAAAATTTGCTCCATCCTACACAAAATAATAGCAAAATCGCATCATGACTCGCACAACCAAATACCCCTAGCCTTATGGGAATACCGTACAAGCATCTGTACCCCACTGGGGAAACCCCATTTTCACTTGTCTATGGAGCAGAAGCTATCATACCCCTTGAGCTGGAGATACCTTCTCTAATGGTATCCATGAAATAATTCGAGTATGACGACACATTTCTTCAAGCTCGCTTAGATCAACTTACACTCCTTGATGAACATCGCATCCATGCCATTGAGCACACACAAATCTACCAATATCACCTTCTTCGTGCCTACAACCATAAGGTACATAAATGTGAATTCCAAATTGGCGATTTAGTTCTCAAAGAAAACCAATAGATCATAAGTCAACCTCACCAATAGTGAGACAAGTTTATCCCAAACTAGCTAGGCCCATTCATCGTCAAACACAAATATGGTTCAGGTGTCTATTGCTTGGCTAGTCTTGAAGGCCTTGATGAACCTGAGCCTATTAACATTTTACACCTTTTTTCATTCAATACCTAACACACACAATAATTCACTATCATAAGCAGTACACACTGCTATGCACAAACACATCACTCACTAGGCACATCATGATAAATGCATGTTTTTTTACTTTAAATATTTTACATGTATTTTTCCCTTTATGTCATTTTTAAGCTGTTGGTATCTGTTTTCCTTTTTGCAGGATCTACATCATCTATAGCCACACCATTAGCAACAAGATATGATAGCTTCCACATACATCATCATGTAGGACCCTCCACTACCATCGGCTATACCGATCACATCGGCTGACCTAACCCGACCACCAGTCACCATACTAGGCGGTCTTCACATTATCCACACTCAGACCATTACACCCCACCTTGATGCCTTTCCCCTCACCATCGAGGTTCATCTTACTCACCCCACTCATGAGACAACTAGGTCACCCTATCCTCTTTTGATGAAAAGGAGGAAACATCCCATCCTCGGATACAAGGGTCTCCTTATCATCTGCCTGAAGATACCAAGAACTCTTATTCACCCACTGATTCCCCTCACTACCCTCTAGGATCTTACTACCCTCTTAACAGGGGATACACTCCTCATATGGTCTATCCTTCATGCCTACCATCCCCACTCCCCAACGGAGAGTATTCTTACACCCAAGCCTTGCAAGCCTACGCAGCTTAATCTACCCAAGCCACCCGCACACACATACCTCCATCTTACATGTGCCACCATCGGAGCCATCTCCTATGCCACCTGTCCTCCAAACACCACCCTCACCACTATGAGGCTTAACCTTTTAGCAAGTGTCCCAATCCCCAAGGTCATTCCACTCCTCCTCATCATCATGACCTCATCCATTTTCTTATGTATAGCAGACCACTCCTCGATACTATCGCCTCTACGCCATAACATACATCACCTCCTTTCCTATATTCAGGCTCTTGAGCTCCATATGAGCCATTGGTATTACCATGTTCATTCACACTAGTCTCCCATGACCCATCCATCCTCACCTCCACGTAGATCTATTCCTCGTGTTGAGCAAGGTGCAGAAATAGTATTGTCATTATTGTCAACACAGATAGATAGATCAGTTGATGTAGTGGGCAGGAGTTCAGAGGTCAATCAAAGCATGTACAGTGAATTTCCAAGAAGACAGAAGAGGCCAACATTCAAAAGATCAAAGAAAATACAAGTAAGAATACTGTCATGATATCGCGACATGTGTGGCCAGCGCAAGGAAAACTGTCATGATATTGCGACATGTTTGGCCAGCACAAGGAAAATTGTCATGATTTCACATGTTGGAAGAGAGAGAAAATGAAATGAAAATTGTCATGATTTCGCAACATTTTGGAAGAGAGAGAAAGAGCAAAGAAAACTGTCGTGATTTCATGACATGTTTGGAGAGAAGGCGCAAGCAAGGAAAACTGTCGTGATTTCGTGACATGTTGGAAGAGAGAGAAAGAGCAAAGAAAACTATCGTGATTTCATGACATGTTCGGAGAGAAGGCACAAGCAAGGAAAACTTTCGTGATTTCATGACATGTTGGAAGAGAACGAGGAGAGAGAAAAAGATGTTGCGATTTTGCGACATGTTTCATTTTCGTGATCCAAAGAGAAGAAAAGAGGAGAGAGAAAAATATGTCGTGATTTCACGACATGTTTCATTTTTGTGATCCAAAGCGAAGAAAAGAGGAGAGAGAAAAATATGTCACAATTTCGTGACATGTTTCATTTTCGTGATCCAAAGCAAAGAAATGAGGAGAGAGAAAAAGGTGTCACGATTTCATGACATGTTTCATTTTCACGATCCGAAGCGAAGAGGAAGACAGAGAAAGAAAAAGTGTCACGATTTCACGACAGGTTCGAGAGAAAGAGCTCGTAGAGAAAAAGTGTCACGATTTCACGATAGGTTCGAGAGAAAGAGCTCGCAAAGAAAAAGTGTCACGATATCGCGACATGTCAGGTTTTCATGACCCGATGAGAAGAAAAGTGCCAAGGAGAAAAAGTGTTGCGATATCACGAAAAAAGGAAATAAGGAGAGTACGGAAGAGAAAGTGTCACAATTTCGTGACATGTTCTATTTTCACGAGGTCAAGGCACGAAAAGGCATAAGGCAGCGAATGTGTCATGATTTTGTGACATGTGTTTTTCGCGGGTGAAAGACAGAGAAGAGGACAAGGCAGCGAATGTGTCATGATTTCACGACATGTTGTGTTTTCGTGGGTGAAATACAGAGAAGAGCACAAGGCAGCGAAAGTTTCGTGATTTCGTGACATGTCATGTTTTCACGAGTGCAAGCCGAGAAAAGGGCAAAGAGGCGAAAAGTGTCACAATTTCGTGACATGTCATGGGGTGCAAGCCGAGAAAAGGACAAAGATGTGGAAAGTGTCACGATTTCGTAACATGTTATGTTTTCGTAGGTGCAAGCCAAGAAAATGACAAAGAGGCAAAAAGTGTCACGATTTCGCGACATGTCATGTTTTCGCGGGTGCAAGCTGAGAAGAGGACAAGAAGGCAGAAAGTGTCGCAATTTCGTGACATGTCATGTTTTCGTAGGTGCAAGCCGAGAAAAGGTCAAAGGGGCAAAAATGTCGTGATATCGTGACATGTCATGTTTTTGCGGGTAAAAGGCGAGAAGAGTACAAAGACACAGAAGTGTCATGATTTTGTGACAGGTCGCAACAGCACGATTACGAACAGTTAACTGAAGTAGAAGGACAGTTACAAGGGCAGTTGTAGAGGAAAATCATGCAGCCAAAATAAGAAGAGTCAACTGAAGTTAGTGTGACAGTTACAAGGGCAGTTATAGATAGAAATCATGCAATCTAAAATAAGCACAGTGCATTAAAGACAGAACGATAGTTACAGGGCCCGTAAAGCAGTGTAACCGTCAAGCGACAGTTATACTGAAAGTTCAACACAAGAAACAAAGCTATTAATAGAATGCATGTACAAATTACTGTGTGATAAAGGAGTTACTTTCAGAAGTGTCCATTAATAGGGTGCATGCAGGATTATGGAAGTCACAGAAGAACAGGTGCTTCAAGATGAAAATATTGTTATAAAAGGGCAGTTGCATGGAGAATAAGGTTAACACTAAATGTGTGAAAGTGTTGTCGAAAGAGGGTTAGAAGAGTGCTATAATAGAGCGACAAGCAGAGCCGTAAGTGGTTACTCTATTTTGATAAATTGTAGACCAGTCAGGGTCTTGTATAAGCGAAGGCATTCTTATGTCAATCTGATAGTTTCAAAAGTGCAGTTCAAGTTGGTGCTTGAATTAGGGGTTGGTGCTCCTTTCTATTGGTGCAGATAAACCAGGGGTTGGTGCTCCTTCCAGTGGGTGCTGGTAAATGGATTGTAAAATTGGTGTTTTGCAAAGGCTAGATTTGGACTATAGTCCAAGCAGTCATTCTTGAGGAGCATCCAAATTGGTGAACCTCATTACATTGTGTGTTGTGGTGTGCTCTCTTGTGATAATTGCTTTATATGCTTTTAAGTTCTCTTTGCTTCAGCTTTAAGAGTTGTAGATTTGAATTTAAATAGCTAAACTGATTCACCCCCCCCTCTTAGTGTCATTGTGAGAATATCACCCCAACCTCATATTTGACCCACATCAGACTCTCGACCTGCAGCTCCATCAATGGACCTCCCTTCATCTGCCCCCTGTTCATCTCTAGTGGAACCTTACATTTACCCCATGTCCATTCCCTTCACTCCATTATCAAAAATATTTTATCACCTCATGCATTAGGATCTCCTTGACTTACCTAAGATTCGACCCATAGACCCCTCGCGTCCTAAACCATGTAATTACCACAAGAGACAATATTGTATTTATCATCATCAACCAGGTCATGAAATTGAAGAATGTTGATCATTTGAGAACCTGGTACACAACATGTTGCATGGCGATCGAACTCCATCACCTGAACGCTCCATACCATTTAGCCAACTTTTGAGTTCTCCACGTCGCATCATCCCTAGAACTTTGCCACCATGTGAAACCTTTACAATGCCAACCCGTTACATTCACAACATATCCAACTATACCAACCATCAAAGTTCCAATCGTACTATCACATCACCATCTCGTTCTTGACCTAACCCACACCACTTCGCCCATAGGTAGCTCTCATATTCTTTGTTCTTTCTTCTTCTACTTCTTACTTCCTCGCGTAGTCATATGGTCACGCTTCGAGTGGCTACATACCTATGTTGATCTACTTCCTCTACTCTATCTTCTTTGGCTTTTGGTAATCCCCTCATCTTGTTGTTTACCAAAGCCTATTTCTTCTCACTTCTTCTATCAATACATACTACTCTCACATCATATTCCTTTTTATGATTATTACATTGTTGTACAACTCACAATTTATTTACCTACTACACACACATCCCACACGCTAGGGCAACCACTATCATAGCATCACGTTTTTTGTCATTATGATACATCATACTCATTTGTAGATAAGATTACCATCCTTATATTTCTACATTTCATGAGCTTCCTCTTGTAGATATTGCATTCCTCCACTTGCATCATTTACATTACCTCCATTGCATATATCCATATGTTTTTCATTATATTTCATTTATAGTCTGTATATTCTCCCCCAAAAAATACACCTTCAATAGGAGTAATACATGCACTTGTTAGCATCACCACCTGGATGTCCATTTCCCCTTATTAGGATTAGGGTATACATAGGTGTCGTGTTAATCTTTGACTACTTACTAGTTCATTCAATCAAATATCATCCCTAGCTGATAGGATTTACATACTCCTTATGGTTCTTTAGGTTGGTTCAACTTCTCTCACGGACCACTCACAATAGGTTACACATTAAATGAATTTTTAGTCTAGTAAATATGACACCTTGACACCCAGGTGTTGTAGGTGAGTTGGAGAGGAGATGGAAATCCTCCAAGGGAGGTCCCAGGTTCGAATCTCCACCCTACCAAAAATCTGAATTAGGTACCTAGAATCCAATTGATAATTTTGGTTGGGGCAGGGCTGGGTGTGACTCCCGGGTGACTTTGACGGTATAGAACCCCCTGTTCGTGGTCTCTCAGACCAAGGCGGCCCCATAAGGGGTTTTTCGCTTTAAAAAAAAAAATATGACACCTTGAGTAGATGTCACCATCTAGCAAACGGTTTACCCCACTCGTCCTATCACTTGCATGGTCAACATATGACCTGGGGATAAACAAAGGAATAAGCATAAGCAAAAGTAAAAGTAAAGGAATGGGGCAAAAAAAAAAAAGCCAATTCCCATACAAAAAAAATAGAATAGAAAAAGAAAAGAAATAGTAAAATAGAATAGAAAAAAGAAAAAAGAAAAAAATAATAGAAAAAAAGAAAAGAAAAAGATCATCACAATAAATAGGTAAACAATAAATGAGGGGTAGAAAACAAAAGGGAAAGCCTCCTAATATCACCCATGTTATGCTTCATCACCTTTGGTCCTTAGGTTCAACATAACACCATGGGATGATTTCCATCGCTAGCAATAGGCTCCAAGAGCCTGCCTACCAGTGGAATAGTCTTACAAGTGGTGATATATCTATCACATTAGCTACTCGCTTTTGTACAAATCATTGTTCACTTATGGATGAGATAGCTAGTTCAACCATGTCTACAACGGGTTAATCCTACCTCCCTCAAAATGGATAAATGAACCTCACTCATTTACACACATAGGTCCATGATAGATTTTGAACTAGTTTGATTAGTTATAAGTCGCTACAAAAACTTGCATAGTTTTGATTCCAAGATTTGATTACCAAAAATACATTGTTCAAAGCCATTACATGTCCCCTATACCATCCTATATCTCTGAGATCATGGAATGGATCACATCCATATCGGTACATGTAATGATGTAAGTGCTTCCTTTGCGCATTTTAGTCCTTCCATACATGCATACATGCATCTATGTTACACAGATTTATTACATATTACATCAATGCATTTACACTACATGCATCACATCAAACATTACATCAATGCATTTATCCCACATACAATATCTCACATTACATCATCGTATTTCTATTACATGCATTCACTACAAATGGTATTTCACATTATATCACATCACATTGCATTCAAAATATAATCATGCACACTATTCTACAACATATTCATACTACAGAATGATAATAGATCTAAACCATACCACACATGTATATCCATTCATCATACATACCTAAAAATTATGCTATGCTATCTATGCAAACATAAAGAGAACACATTCAAAACCATAATAACAACACATGTATCTGTAACAACTGAAACCAAATGGTATATATATCATGGATCAAAAATACCCAAAGGCTAAAAACTGGGACCATACCCATCATCTATCATCCAAAATACCTGTAGGCTACAATCATGAGCACTCCTAACTACCACTAGGAGTATCTCCACACCCCTCATGACTCGATTGAACCTCTGTAGCTCTGCTCGACTCTGCCCTGGTCCCAAAAGCCTACACCATAGCTGGTGTACCTCATCCCTAAGTCCTGACACCCACTTGTTCCATCAAATTAGCACTACACTGGCTATGATGTGAAGGTGCTTGCACTCATGATCATGACTCAGACTAGGACACCACCTAGTTGTAATCAAGGAGTACGATCCCATGCATTGTCAGAGAAGCCTCACACAATGACCTCTTAGCAGACTCTACAGCTAGTAGCCCAGTCACCCTCATAATAGCCTATGCATCCTCCTCTTGTGCTTGATACTGCCTAGCCATATATGACCTCATGTGCTCCACCTCTACCTTGTGCCTCTCCACCTACTCATGAAGCTTAGTCTCCAACTGAAGAACTTTATCGTACAGTCCTCAAGCCTCCTCATCCACATCCTACCTCTCTTGGACCTCAAGCTGAATCTCCTTCATCTCCTAAAAAAACCAATATCAATGGTTTCATCTACACCACCCACTATAGCGGATCTACCTATCTCCTCTACTACCCCAATTGCCTCTCCCATGGCCATGCCAACCTCCATAGAATCTATCTCAATGACCACGAGAACCTTCCCCACTCCTACTCCCCATGCACTTGATGCACCATCCTACCATCATCGAGACCATCGTAGAGGAACCTCCCTCTTGCTACTAGCCCCCTTCTCTATACTAGATAGATTTCCTCTACCCGCTCTCCTCTCTAGTAGAGGCACCCCACCACTAGGTAGCACCCATCTATCAATCACACCCCTATCAGGATCCCAACTCTACATAGCCCACCAGGCCTCAAACTCTAGTGTCATCCCAATATTATCCATATCTAGGGTAACCATAGGCAGGTCCCTCTCACCAACCTAGGGTAGGACCACAGGACGCTCTCCCTTATCACCCCGTCATCTGTAATACAAAATAGGAGCCCCTCTAACATCCTATTATAATCCAAATTGTCGTATCACTTGATCAAACTAAAAATACTTGACCTGCAAAGTATATCTGCCCACTAGCCATCTATCCTACCGAATGGCCTGCAACTGCTCATCATCCCTCTCCCAAGTCACCCCACCCAACCAAGGCCTCCACTTAATTTCATTAGGTGTCAAGTCTCCAAACTTGACCCTCCACAACAAAGGATCATCCTCATAAAGCCTCTTAATGCCCTTCTCCTCATTTGTCTGTCATCTCAAAGCATGGGGTAAATACTTCTTACCCTCAACATGTGCAGGGTGAGGCAATAGTGACGACCTATCAATGGATATGTGCTACCATACCCATACCTATAAGAAGGGAGTCCAAATCAGACCCTTCCATCTAGCACAACATCGTGTAACTCTCTATACACCTAAACCAATAGTGCAAGCGCCCATGCAAACACTACAATCTGCTCTACCATGTCACTCACTACATCTAACATATTCCAAGTAAACAGTACCCCAAAAGTGTCAGGTAACGCATAGGTGGATATCATCATTATCACTGCACACTAGCAATTAGATATCTTCTTATTCAACCACAACCACTCACAATCCATCTTCCACACATCTATGTCCCTCCACCCCTCACCAAAGAAGCGCTCCAATACAGCCTCCTTACTATCGTCTGGTGTTGCTCTAACCGAAACATCCTCAATAGGTAATTTTTAAATCTTATACACGTCCTCCAATGTAAAAATCATTTCCCTAGTAGGAAAATGAAAAGTGTTCCGATCCGTATCCCATCGCTCACATAAAATGGATACATATGCCCTGTTGGCATGTATACTCTTACACTCCCATACTCCTCTAAACCATATGGCGTCCAACCATGCTAGATCATTGGTATTGTTCATCAGTTCATCAAAGTCACTCTTCATATTTTGTACACGATGGCGAGGCCCGAGCATCTTTACCTGTACATCCACAAACAAACACAACAAAATATACATTAGTCATCAATGTAATTATATAATCCAATAAAACTCAATCATCACATGAATACAAATTACAATTTAAACTATTTAATTTGACACACACTTTGAGACATAAAATAGTGCAAAATTCACATATCAAAACATAGCAAAACAACAGTCGCATATTTGGATACCATTTTGTCATTTCATGGTAAAATTTCAAACATATGTGAAAAACAGTACATATTTGGCTTCCAACAGTCAACTATAAAATTACCCACATACCTATTACGACACGAAATTCAAAACTAAGTCAATCCATCAGATATACAAAAAATAAAATAAATTTTTGAATACCCATTTTCCCACTTTGTGGTGAAAATATCGACAAAATTCAAAAACAATGTACACATCAACACGAAGTTCAAGGTCAATCTTCCTACACATACATCCAAATGAAATATACACCAAAATACACAATATCAAAAACACAATCATATTTTTGAACACCCATTTGCCCACTTCACAATGAAATTTCAAACAGATGTTGAAAAGAATGCAAATCGGGCTCTCAATAGCTAATTTCAAATTTAACACTACCTACATCTTGGCACGCAAATCAAACACGTGCCAAATGAAATAATCTACAAAAACAAGTAACATTTTCGAATACCCATTTCGCTCTTTTACAATGAAAGTATCATTGGTTTCTAAAAATAATGTACCTATGGTGGAAAACATAATGGTCAAAGTTTTCTAATTTGCACCTTACAACCACACATTCAGAAACAAGGCCAAACAAAGGCATCAAAAGATAAAAATCGCACAAATGGATACCCATTTCCTACTTTTACGAATAAAATTCAACAACATTCCAAAATAGTATATCATTGCTCCAAAAATGGATGGTCAAACTCTATAACTGCTCTACTCGTTAATCAGTCAAACTGGCACGAAAACAAGTCAAACCTAAAAATAAGTTACATTTTTGGGTACCCATTTGACTAGTTTTACACTATGTGTTTAAAAATTGTGATTTTTTTTTAAATAAGACAAAAACCTCCCCCCTAATTTACATTTCTCTAAAAAAATAAAAAATATGAAATCAGGCAAGTAGAAGCACTTACCGATGGATCCTCGTGCCTGATGCCAGCTCCTGGTCATCCTCTCACCATTTTATTGCTCGAAATCATCAACCGTCGTGTCCACGCGTCACCGCATACTCCTTCCACATGTGCTCCACAGCTCGTCGTCGTCAAAATGAGCCCCTCCCAACTCCAAATTGACTTAAAAATACCTAAAATTCTAATTCAGCCCACCCCGTGATTTTGGCCCAATTCGCCCCTTGCCCTGCGAATTAGGATCCAATTCATCCCTCACCCCACGAATTGAGCATATGAGTACCAAAATCAATCAAACTACTTCCAAAACCCTAGGAGCCCTCATAAATTGTCCTCTCATTTTATTTTTCACCATTTTTATCATGCATTGGTATTCTATCAATCGTTGCATCACCAAATCACTGCATTCCATTCTCCTCATTTTTTATTCCTCGTTTGAGGGGGTATTCATATCTAAAGTCAACTTTGCATGCAACCAACCAACTGAACATCAAAAAGTGTGGATAACACATCCATCTACGAAATTTTTTGCTGAAGATTATCTTATGAAATAATCTCAATTCCAACCAAACATTTGTTAAAGCAAGAGATTTGTGTGTAACAATGGAGAGGTCACTTTGGCATTCATGGAAAAAAATGAATGACACAGTTGACTAATTCAGCATAACATATGGAGGAATTCACTATGGCATTCATGGTACATAATTAATGACACGTTTGAATAATCCAAATGTTAACTAACTCAAATGTTTTGACACTTATTGCCATGTGCTCATAAATCAATTGACAACAAAGATTTGAATAGGCATTTGTTCTATTTGTACTTTTGGACCACACTGAACTGGTCGCAAAAGCAAAGCAGTCAAAAGTTACCTCTCCCAAGCAGCTAGTATGACATCAAAAATTTCATACGAACTCATCAAAACCACCGCATTGCATCCGCAATCATCCATTTCCATTTATTGGTATTGTTTTCATTTCATTTTATCTCTTTCCTCTTCTCTTCTTCTCCTTCCTCCTTCTTGGCTATTGATCAATGTGGTATGGTCACGCTTCGAGCAGATACATACTCTTGATTGGATTCCATTCTCCTTCTATCTCTTCTCCTCTACACAAACCCTTCACATTTTTATATTAAACTATGTTCCACACAGTATAATACAAAAAGGGGTAAAATGTAGACACATAAAATTCTCACATTGCTATATCTAAATACTTGTAGATCCTTTTGGACACTTGTAGGTTTACATAGATCATCCTAGATACCCCTAGGCTATCATAGACCAAAGTAGACTGTTGTAGATACTCCTTGATATGCGTAGACTATTGTATATATGCGTAGACATGCGTAGGCTATCGTAGACTAGCGTAGATCACCATAGATTATCGTAGCATTGCGTAGACTTCCATACATCACTTCACTAGTTTTTAGGTCTAAAACCCTCATAAACTACCTGAATCACACCATCGACATCATCATACATCGAAAAACCATGCACCAACCTTCTAAGGCAATACAAGACTCCTTTATACTCAATTGAGGCCCCCATGGATTATTAATTGGAAAAAGTATTAATTGAGTCAATTATTAAATCTAATTTTAAAGTGACTTCACTTAAGTTCACTTTTAGGGCTAAAAAGGTTAATTAGGCCCTTAATCCCTAATTACCCCTAATTACTCCCTCCCACATGTGTGTGCACTAGGTTAGTTAGGATATTTCTTAGGAAACCATAACCTAACCCTAGACCTAACCTAGAGTTGACTAACCCTAGTTAACCCTAATCTATCCTCACACATGTGTGAGGATGAGATATTTCCTCGAGAGAATGTAAGGAAGCCACCTCACAAACCCTAACTTAACTTTCATGGGATCTCACCCTAGGGCTTAGTTCTCCGAACTACCCCCCTACACCTTGGGTTTTCTTATAAATAGTGGACCCAAACCCTAATTGATATCTCTCTCCACTTATATCCAAAGCACAAAAACTTTGCCAAAATACATACAGAAGCATAGCAAAGTAGATCTAAACCTAAATAGTAGTAGTACAATAGCAAAGGAACCTCTTCACCAAAGGATTTCTGAAGAACAGTGTTTATAGTCTGATTCACCCCCTACCCCGTGAATCTGGAACCAGTTCGTCCCTTGGGTGGTGAATTGGATCTACAGGTCCTAAATTAGCTCAAGTTTGGTAGGTAAGCTTCATTTTACATTTTTATGAGGTTCTGCATCATTTATTTTAGTTTTTAATATGTTTTTATAGTCAATTTGTCTCCCTTACTATAGGGCCTGACTGAGGTAAGCCCCCTAACTCACTAACCCCTTTTTGCAGGTTTATCCTAGAACCAAGGAGGAAAACAACAAACAACTACAACCTTGCAGTGGTACGCAAGCCCATATACACTGAGGAATGCAAAGAGAAGGCATAAAGCCTATTGCAACATTCGTGAAAAGAAAGAAAAAAGGGGAATTCTTCCCATTTGTAATCTATGCAAATCTTATCATGAATAAAATATATTTTTTTGAATAGCATGTGTCTTTAATGTGTTGCTACATAAAATGTTCTTTTTTTTTCACTTTTATTTTATGATTTAGGGATTTAAACAAAAATAGAAATCACACAACAAACAACCTATCGATCTACCAAAATACTCATCTTATCTGGCGGTTGATCCGAGCTTTGTCTTTTGTCCAACAATATCTTTTGATCCAAACTTCTATAATTCCTATAGAATAACTTTACAAACACTTTGAAAAATATGATCAGTGTTAGGGGGTCTACTTAGACTATTGTATGGTTAATACTTGGATGCACAGCAGTCAAGCCCCCTAGCTAACCTTTGAAACCAAAAGCGAAAGTTGATCTTTTGGAAGATGAACAAGAACAATGAAATGCAATAGAACAAAATGATGAACAAGGCACAAAATGCAATGATATGAATTAAATAGAACATATAACATAGATATAGGTTTTGGAGGTAGCAGTTTACCCCTAAACGTGGTTTATGCAAAATTGTGACCCTTGCAGAGCGATCGTGATTTCGCAAACTAGAAAAATCTTACCTTAAAAATACCAAGCATGATTTTGTAGAAGCATAGAAAATACGAATCTCAAACTAGCAAAATCGTGCCTCAAGATTAACCAACATGATTTCACAAAAATAAAATAAAAAAGTGAATTGATAATGCAATAAAAATTTAGCTGAATATGCAGATGCAAACAAATAGAAACAACCTAGTAGATAGTGAAAAAATAGACAGAAGGGTGAAGACCTCCGAGTAGCAGATCTCTCCTTAGGGTTTCAATGTTTGTCCATCAAGGGTAGCGACACACAATTCAATGTAGTAGAAAACAAGGCTTCAATAGACTATATTTCACACTTGAACAATGAGCACTTATCAACTTATGAGTTTAGCTTACTTGTCAAAGAGAAGATCTCAAGAACTAGAGCTTGGATTAAATTCATTGGCTATGATTATATCACTTGGTCCAAAATAATACTTTAAACCCTCATTTTATATTGGATTTGAAGGAGAAATGGGCAGGAAAACTAAGAAGAACCAACGTCTAAAGATGCCAACTTGGAAAATTAGGGTTTTCTAAGAAAAACAGCAAAATCGTGCCCCATTAGGGTTGACCACAATTTTTCCAAGGTGAAATCACGCCCCATCGATGGTGACCGTAATTTCATCGAAAGAGGAGGAAAAGAGAGGAAAAGGGGAAAGAGAGTCCTAGTCTTGCTTTGGGCAAGTATGGAAGGTCTCTTTGAGGGCCTAGGGAAAATGACTCACTCAAGTGGGTCAATTTTTTGTGTCTAAATTTTACCCCCTCTATGATGCATTTATGACCTAAAATATGCATCAAATAAAGATGTAGACTCCTATAAGCGTAAGACAACAAGCAAAAAAGGACATTCTAGTTTAGAAGAAAAGGGGTGGTGCAAAAATGATGTCATTTTGGATACTTTCTTGTTTTGCACATAAATCAAGGCATTAGGGACATTAATGCCTCTTAGGTTAAGGTGCCCCCTCGAGTTTCATGAGGAATGAAAAATTTCTAATGAAACTTGAAATGATAGGCTAAGAAGAATAAAGAGCAAAAAATAAAAGAAAAGAAAGCAACAAAACAGACATAAAAGGAGAAAATAGGTGAAAACCCTAATTCATTTTCATCATGCACGAAGGGAGAAAAGAGCTCTAGAGAAAAACTAGAGATGGCATTATTGGTACATCATTCAAAAATCGTGAGGGGTGAGGCTAGCATGGTAGCAAAGTGAGTAGAGGTAAGATCGAAAAACCTAACTTGTTAATCAAAATTTTGCATATTTTACTTTTAATTTGGATTCTTTTTCCAAATTTGATGGGTTTGCCATGTACAAACCGACACGATTTCATGACCCAACTGTGATTTCATCTTGGTTCATAGTAGTAGTTGAAATCATGTTCAATAAAACTTGGGTGTGATTTCATGAAATCATCCCTATGGAAAATAGGGTACGATTTCACAAAAGGAGCAAAAACAACGAAATCGTACCTACGAAAAGGTGGGTGCAATTTCATCGAAGAGATGAAACATAAGAAAATAAAATAAAAGAAAAGGATGAAATAGAAAGGCAACCAAGCTATCATTAATATAATTTTATTATTTAATGTGTAAATATACTGATTAAAATATATTTTTTTGCTATGGATGCAGTTTCATGTACTCAAGAGCCATGAGTGGCAACCAAGCTCCTTGGAGGTGGAGCTTCACGAACATGAGGAGGTGAAGAGATACTCTAGGGGCAGTGGGTATCAACCACCTTGTGAGGATGCCTCGAGTGGAGGCAAATAGAGCACTACTAAAAATGCTAGTAGAGAGGTGGTATCTGAAGTTGTCGACCTTCCAGATACCAACAATGGATATGATAATCACAATAAAGGATGTGTGGTGAATCTTGTACATCCCTATTAGGGGAATATTTGTTTATAGAGAACGATGATGACCAACTACATTGCAATGACTTCAAGAGGATGGACCCACCAGGTGTGGGAAAACATGATGGTAGTAGATGACCTACTAGGACGGTATGGAACTAACCCATTGATGATTGTGCTCTATGGTGTGGTGGTGAGCTTGTTGATGTACCACACCAATAGGCAACATCTACCATGGGTGATGGTTGGTATAGTAGTAGACATGCGAGACTAGATATTATGGTTCGCATGGGTCCCATATGCATTGGCCTATTTTTATAGGATGTCTTACAATGTCATGTACAAGCTCCTAGATCCCAAGGGAGCCAGGTTGAGAAGGCAGGCTTCCAAATCTAGGGCTAAGAATCAGGATGACTTGCCAATTTTTAATTGTGGCATACATATCTAGGTATTGATCGAGTGTACCGAGACCAAACTATGGTACACCAACCTAAAAATCTATGTATCTCTCTCTTTTCGAGTAATACCAAGATGATTTTGTTATGATTCATTGATTTGTGTGTGCTTTGTGTGTATGTACATTATTTATTGTTATGTTTTTTATGATTTTTATAATTATGATTTATTATGCATGAAACTAGCAATCCAATGCATGGACTATATGAACGCAAATTGATGTGGATGCAAGATAGAATAAGAATCACAAGGAAGAAAAAAATAAGAAGAGAAGAAGAATGAGAAGAAGCAAAGGTCAACAATAGAGAATGAAAAGGGGTGATCGAAGCATGGTGTTTGAATCAGTGTAGATCATGGAAGACCAGTGTGACCAAACATCATAAATAAATAAATAAAGATATATTTGAACCCGCTATGGGTGTAGTGCTTACTAATATGGATAGATGATCAAATGTTGGAGAGTGGCCCGCTATGGATGGTTACTTGCTAATGATTGCTACGGGGTGATTACTTTCTAGGATGTAAGTCGTAGTCTACTAAAACGGCCATGGAGCTTATCTTGTAATTGGGTGTTGGGCCCACTAAGTCAATAGGGGTACATATATGTATACCATCCCATGTGGGGTGTAATATATGTAGATTAAAGGAGTTCATGAGTGATACCTTCCATAAGGGTGTGATATGTGCAACATGTGAAATCAAAATCCAAGAAATACCGCTTGTGTTTGTGTGCAAGTGCTTATAAAAAAGTAGAAAATAATCATAATAACGTAAGAAGACATATATTCTTTTCTAGGTAAAAGATAAAAGAAAAGAAAAGAATATGAAAAGGCGACAGTGACATATCCACAAGAAGTTATCATCCTTGACCTGATGGAAAATGATGGGCATGAATAATACTTTCAAGGCCAAGGAGGATGAGAGAGCAACAAAGAAGAAGAAGAAAAATAAGAAGAAGAAGAAGAAGAAGAAGAGGTAGAAGAACAGGAAGAATCCCTAGGGTGGGGACTTGTCTAGGCATTAGAGTCCTAGTGAAAGTGCAATGCATGTGAGCTATGACCTAACTAGGTATCATCACATGCCATTGTCAAAAAATTCCCAAAAATATATATGATTAAGTAGTCATAAAAAAGAAACCATGCAAATGATGTCAATCAAACATGCAAGTTGAATTAAATTCCAGGAAAATCATGTAGAATATGATAGGCAATAGTGCAATTATGAGCAATAAAATGGATGCAATGAAATAAAAAGGCAAAATGCATGTCTAATTGATGATTAATTTTAGTTGGTTAATTTACACAAATAGAGCAATAGTCAACACACATTCTGAATGTACCTCCTATCTTGACAAAGATAATAGGTGTACCACAAACTGCTTCATCAAAGAAAAATCTATAATGTAATTCATCTCCATGATTAGAATCATGGAGAGGCTCCTTCATATCTTTTTATTTAACAGCCATAGCACGATAATCAATACATTCTTGAGCAAAACCATCATTCTTAATATAAGGAAGAGAAATCCCTAATTTCATAAGGTCTCTATAGAACAACAAAGTAGGGTCCTTATTAGAAGAAGAAATCTTACCTCTTGAACACAAAATTAATCACATTACAAAACAAGATCTCAGAAGAATAAGGGGGACCATCATCTTCATCATCCATTTTTAACTTTTTATGATCCAAAAATTCAGCATAATTCATAATATGATCATCATTGTCAAATGGTAAAGGTTGTTTTTTGTTATGTATGAAACCTACACCACATCTTCCAGGACAGATCTCAACATCCAAGGGCTCTTGAATACCTTTCTATTGTGGCCCCAAACCTTTACCTACATATCCCATACTGGATAGGATCTGTTTAGGAATTGGGTAGTCATTGTAAATGTAACAATGTTAGCAACCTATTATAAAATAAAGTTCACTAATACAAAATACTAAGAAATAACTGAAATGCATCAAATAACAAAATAACAATATGCAAAAAGTAACTGCAGAATGGAATCAATATCACAAATAACTCAGATTCATAGGCCTCTTCAAGGGGGCAAACTCCTTTAATATTTCATTAACTTGTAAAAATATACATTCATGCATGGCTTCATATCTTTTAAAGAGAAAGCTACATGCAACCCTACCTAAAGGTTCAAAATTTGGCTTACATGCAAAATGCTACTCAAGCTAGAATCTTCTACCAAACATCAATTACAATCTTGATAACGATTACATGAGATGGCACCACTTAGCTAGGTGTCTTACTTGCCACATACATTACAAAGTATTACAAAATAACATTATAATAGAATCCCTCACATTGGAAGTGGGTCATTACATAAGCCAATGAGAAATACAAAATAACGTTAGGATGGGATCCTAACATGTCCTCCTTCAAAAGCTTTATCCTCAAAGTTTAAGATGAGTAAAATAGTGTTGGATTTGGTGGAGAGACTCCCATATAGCATCTCTAGATGAAGTCAACACCACTAAACAAGGACCTCAGTAATGGTATGGTTGCGAAGATTGTGAGTTTGACGATCCAACAACTTTTTAGGCTCGAGCAAGATAGAACCTTCTTCATCCAATTCCAGAAGTGCATAATGACCCTATATCTAAGTGCCCACAACCTTTTTGAGAGAGGAGACATGAAAAATAGGATGAAGCTTGGAGGTAGGTGGGAGGGCGAATTTGTAGGTTGTGGCACCAATTTGTTGTAAAACCTGATAAGGCCCATAGTATTTCATCGCAAGTTTCTGGCACCTACAAAGTTGGAGGGTTGACTATTTGTAAGGCTATAAGAGAAGTAAAACCATGTCAACCACATCAAAGCTATACTTGGAATGGTGTTGGTCAACTTTTTAGTGCATTCACATCTAGGATGCATCCAAATTTAGCTTCAATTGGTAGAGGACATCGGTACGTTGATTGAGAGTAGTGTCAACTACATGGACCTTGGAGCTACTCAAAATGTAAGAGGAAGGCATGAGTGGAGGGCATCCATACACTAAATCAAAAGGGATAACCTTGGTTTCTAAGTGGTATAAAGTGTTGCACCACCATTCGATCAAAGGAAGCCACTTCACCCATTAAGTAGGATTATTAGATGCAAAGCAGTGAAGGTAGATATTCAAATATTTGTTAACAATCTCACTATGGACATATGTTTGTGAATAATAGGCTGAAATCAATTTGAGATGAGTTCCCTATAACTTAAATAATTCTTGCCATAAATGACTAGTAAAGGTTGGGTCACGATCAAACACAATGGAGGTAGGAATACCATGAAGACGAAAGATAGAATCAAGGAAAATTTGGATAACATGGAGGATGTGTAAGGATGGGAGAGAGAACAAAATTGATCATACTTTGAAATATGATCCACTACCACAAGGATCACAGATTTGCCTTCAGACTTAGGTAACCCTTCAATGAAATCCATAGAAATATAAGTCCAAACCTGTTTAGGAATGGGCAAGGGTTGAAGAGTGCATGGAGAACTCACTGTTTTACCTTCATCCTTTGATAGGTATCACAAGTCATCACAAAATCCTAAATGTCATTTTTTATACCCTTCCAAAAAAAGTGCACTTAAGTTGTTCATATGTTTTGAGAAATCCTGAGTGGCCTGCATATGGGGTAGTATACAATTCTTTCATGAGAATTTCCCAAAGTGGGGAAGTGTGGGAAACAATAAGGCATTGGTAAATAAAATCATGGCCATCCCAAGTGTAGCCCAAGCATGAAGTGGGCTCAGTGTATAGGGAGGTAACGAAAGTTTGCAACTCAGAATCCTAAAGTACCTCCTGGCATAAGGAATTGATCCATTGGGGAACAAACGATGAGATGGCACACAACATACTGAGAGAATCAAATTTATGAGAGAGAGTATTAGCCACAATATTATCCTTTCCCTTCTTGTAGGTAATATCATAATAATAGCTCATGAGTTTAGAGATCCATTTTTATTTTTTGAGGGTGGCAACCCATTGCTCCAAAAATATTTGAGACTTTGATGGTCATTTTTAATGGAGAAATGATGTCCAATGAGCTACGATCACCAATGGGTTACCACATGTAGAATTGCCATCATCTCCTTGGCATAAGTGGATTTTTCCAAATTTTGGTTGGAGAGAGCTTTACTAGTGAAAGACAAGGGTTGTCCTTCTTGCATCAACACTGTACCAATACCACAACCAGAAGCATAATTTTCAATGACAAATGATTTGGAAAATTTTGGCATGGCTAAGATGAGAGTGGTGGTCATAGCATGCTTCAATTGTAGGAAAGCTTGTTCATCGGATCCTGATCAAGTAAAGTAGTCCTTTAACATGGAAGTGAGGGGAGATACATTTTTACTATAATTACAAATAAATTTGTGATAGTATCTTGTAAGCCCTCAAAATATTTAGAGTACTTTGAGAGTGCGGGATTTTGGCTAGTCTTGGATCGCATAGATATTCTTGGGGTCAACTTTGATACCATATTTGGTGACAATGTGTCCTAAATACTCCACTTCCATCAAACCAAAGGAACACTTGGACTGCTTAGAAAAAATTTGATGTTGTACCAACAGTTATAAATTTTGATCCACATGGACGAGGTGTTCTTACCATGAATGACTATAAACTAAAATATCATCAAAGAAAACCAGGATGAATTTTCAAATAAATGGCTGAAAAATTTTGTTCATAAGGCTTTGAAATGTGGAAGGAGTATTAGTCAAACCAAATGGTATCACCAAGAACTCGTAGTGACCTTCATGAGTACAAAAATTTGTCTTAAAAATGTCTTCATCCTTGAGCCTGATTCGATGATACCCAGAGCGAAGGTCTAATTTGGAGAAGTACATAGTTCCATGTAGCTCATCCAATAACTCATACATCATCAAAATAGGAAACTTATCCTTGATGGTGAGCTTATTGAGCTCTCGATAGTCTATACATAATCACCAAGAGCCATCTTTATTTCATACCGGTAAGACTAGAGAAGAGTAAGGATTATTACTTGGGTGAATGACACTAGATTTTAATAATTCATGTACTAAAATCTTGATTTTAGACTTCAGAGCATGAGGATATCGATACAGTTTGATGTTGGGTGGTGCACCACCAGGTAACAATGGAATAGCATGATCATGTGAGTGACGAGGAAATGATTATGAAGATTCAACAAAAATACAATCATGTTTGGCCAAAATGAGATGCAAATAAATGGGAATGGACTCCACATCAGAAGTGGGAGGTTGGATAATAAATATCTAAGCTATGACATTCTGAGATGATTTTTTAGAATATTCTCCATCCGACTGGGACTAATAAACTATGGAGGTCTAGATTTGGAGCCATAGAGAGTGTGGGACTATCCATTTTGTGAAAATTGCATCTAGATCTCAACAAAGTTCCATGAGATGGTTCCCAATGTACCCAACCATTGAGCTCCCAACATGATGTCACATCCCCCTAGTTGAAGCACAAACATATCTTGTTTGAGCTCATAGTCCCTAATTTTTACCTTAACATTATGAAATTTACCTTTATAAGGTAAGGTACCACCATTGGCTACCATAACCTCAAAGAAATTATATGTATGTACGTAACAGTTTACCTACTTGGAAATTCAGGGATCAATAAAGTTGTGTGTACTCCTAGAATCAATCAGGATGGTAATACGTAGGTCTTTGAAATAACCCATAATTTTCATAGTTTGGGGAGTAGTAATGCCAACAATAGCATGAACAAAAATCTCAGCCTATGGTTCCTCATGGTTTGCTTCCTCTAGTGTGGGTGGTTCCTCTACTGATTATGTGTCGTCATCACTATAGTTGTTGGTGTCAATATCATCAACATCTATGAGGAACAACTTCTTTTGGGTGTACCTGTGCCCATGAAAAAAAAAATCATCACAATTATAGCACAACCCTTGAGCGCATCACGTATTCATTTCGGTCGTGGTTAGACGTTTGGGTGTAGTAGTGGTTGTAGCAGATTTTTGCTCATTCTGATTTTGGAATCTATGGGGAAAAGAGGGTCTAACATGTGGAAATTTAGATATCCGCTTCTAAGCTAAAAATTTGGATCTAGTCAAGCGAGCCAACTTGATAGCCTGCATCATGGATTGTGGTTTAAACATTGTGACCTCAGCTTGGATATCTTCCCTCAAACTTCTAAGAAAACAACTCATGATCCCCGAGTAGACTCTATCAATTTTTAGATGGATGCTAGACCTTGCCATATACCCATAAAATTGCATGCAAGAGCTTGTATTGTTAGTGTGAGGACCAAACATTGGATAAGGTTAGGAGGGATATTTACTATGAGAGCTTCATCAAGCTTGGGTACAAAGGTATTCCTTATACCTTTCTATGGCTATATTGGATGTCTTGCTTTGAGTGCTTAAGCCATATGTTCCAACTCCTCTTGATCAAATAAGGGTGGCTAGGAGAAAATAAAAAAAGACTCATTGGTAGGATTTTTGAACAATGAAGAAGTAGTCATGGATGCTCCTTCCCAGAGGGTTGAGTCTTTAGTTTTAACCATTAAACCCACTTAAATTGTAAAAAACACTAAAAAATGATATTATCAAAAATAAAAACAAGAACCTCTCTATTTTGATCCTTGCAAAAATAATTCAACTTAAAATCCTATTCTATTTGAAGTTTTAGTTGCCTAAAAGCTTTCTCCCCAATAATCATTTTTACCCTTTGAAATCTCTGCAAGCAATGGCTTCATATCACATGCTACATGTAAGCCTACAAATGGTTTTTATGTAAGCTTATAGGCAAATTCCTTTGTAAGCCTATGATCATATTCTATGTAAGCCTACACGCATATATATGTAATCCTATGAGTATTTTGGATGTATTCACCCTTAGCTATATTGGTTAAACCACCTATATGGTTAACCTTAATTAAAGGTTTTTCAAGTTAGGCTATGTTGGCTTGAGGTTAGCATTTAATTGGGGATTAGGTATCACTATAAATACCCCCCATGACTGATCCATTATACTAAGTTGTGATAAGTGATATCATGGAGTTTCTATAGGAATCCACCCCGTAATTCTATTTTAGTTGTCCTTATTTTTATTTTTTCTATTTTCTTTTTAATTCACCTTTGTACTCTTTTGCATGAAATTATGATGATAAATACTTCAAAATATTTTAATTGAAAAGTATTATAAAATCCAACATGATATCAAAGCCTTCTTAGATCAACGTCATCTAATCAAAAACAATAATTTCCCTTTTCAATGACAAAATGAAGTAGTTAGAAGAAAACCCCTCATTGTGCTACTTTGGGAGGGATTTTTGAAATTTTAAAAATTTTAGTGGTAATGACTTTCGCATCATTTGCAAAAGGTAGCTTAGGACATTATTCATACTAATTAGATGTGTTGATCTCATAAGGCTTTGATATCAGGCCACCTATATGATAAGAAAGTCATCATCTATGAGGATAATCATTTTTGCTTCTAATTGAGTTGTTATTTGTTAGGCTCAATGTTGTTTAGAATTCCTTGATTGTAATGAATATTGAATATTGTAATACTTGTGCTCACTACATTTCTTCATAGCTTTGATTAATAGTTAGGTTGTTCTTGTATTGGATAGGTAATGCTCATACATATGAAATCAATGTTGTTAGCTAAAGCCCTAATTGCATTCAATATTTCTCTCTAACATTATCTCCTTCTCTCTTTATCCTTCTCTCTCAATCCTATCCCATTTTTTCTTTTTTCTTGAGCATAATAGGACTTAGCTAAGGACTTCTTCAAAGGTTGATTCAAAAGCAATTCTAAGTCATCCAATCTTGACTTCAGTCCAGGGTGCACACTTCATACCCAGGTAGATCAAGCAATCATGAAGAAGCATGCCCTCTCTTTTCTCCATATTTGAGGATTACTTTTTTAGCTCCAACCTATATATTGGCATGGTGGTTTGTCACTTTAGTTGTAGACACCCAATTTTGACACACCTAGCCAAAAACAACACCACATCAAGACAAGTAGACACCCAATTTTGACACACCTAGCCAAAAATAACATCTCATCAAGACACCCTAACCATGCCAAATTAGAGTCATGACTTCATGTTTGAGGCAGAGTTGATCTAGTTGATGTACCTTTTGCAATTGAAGATAGCAAAATTCATGATGAAGATTTATTAGCTTAGTAAAACATTCAATATGAAGGGGAGATATGTATCATATCTAATGTCTCCTCTCCTTGTCTCCTCAATTTAGATATGAGGTTGTTGGAATATGTGTAATGTGACCTTATTGGCCAATATCAATAATTATCAAATGCTTATGGGCACTCTTGATGTAATGTACATGCAAGTGCAATGTCATCCTATGAGTTTTCTTTATGCTAACCTACAAGTATCATTTATGTAAGCCTATGGGTATACTTTATGTAAGCCTATGAGTGTTATTTATGTAAGCCTATGGACATTTTCTATGTAAACTTATCTTTAGATGTATTCACCCTTTAACGACATTGATCAAACCATCTATAAGGTTAACCTTATTTAAAGGTTTTAATATATTGTAATTTAACCTTCAAGTTAAGTTATGTTAGCTTGAGGTTAATTGATAATTAGGTATCTATATAGTTAACCTTATTTAAAGGGTTTAATATATTATAATTTAACCTTCAAGTCAAGTTATATTAGCTTGAGGTTATCATTTCAATTGATAATTAAATATCATTATAAATACAACATTCTAATGCATGATTCATTGTATTAATTTATAATAAATAAATTTGTGATGGTATCTATAAATACCTATCTTTTATTTCTATTTTAATTATTATTATTATTATTTTATTTACTTTTAATTATCTTTATTTTATTTATTTACGCTCTTTTATTTACCTTTAAATAAGTATTTTTTTAAGTAATGTAAAGTCCAAGAAAGATAATGTGTATTACATTGTCATGGGAGTTGAATTTAAATTATTCTAAAATGACTAGAGTTATTTTTAAAATTTATAGAATAAAATAATGTTGATTTCCCTGGTTACAGGTCAACTTTTGATTTGGAAGACTTTTATTTGATTTGGTAAGACAACTTTTGATTTGGAAGCCTTTATTTGATTTGGTGGGACATTTTTATTATATTTGAATTGTGTTTACCTCCTTAATAAAAGTTGAAATAAGTTTTATACCAACGCTGAAATATGCGATTTAAAAGCTGTGCGAAGATGGTTTCACTTAAATTTATTAAATTAAGAAGAAATCCGATTTAAAAGCTGTGAGGAAATGAATTTCCTTAAAAAATTAATAATAAAAGTACACGAGTATCACAACTAAAACCACATACCAAAGTACGTAATAACAGTGTATTTCGATGAGGATCTCCTTCAATGTGTTTCGAACTGACATTACTGAGATAAAACGACATAAAGAACCGAGGTTACCGAGATAAGACATAAAACGCGGATATCCTAATTAAAGGATTTCACTTGGAAAGAGATTCATGAGCTTTTTCCTAATTAAACTTAGATCTAAATTTAAAGTACAAATGGAAAAAACGATTTCTATTTCGTACTTGCGTCGTTAAACTTTTAATGTTGATTGCACATTTCAGCATAAAACTAAAGATTTGATATTATATAAATAAATAAATAAAGTTGTGCACATGTACACTGATTATATATATATCGTACTTGCTTCAGTTATTATCCATATTAGCAAACCTGCAAAATATCCAAATACATTTCGTGCCCAGGCTTTAACAATTGATGATATTATAATAATTTATACTTTATTTTTCATACTATATTCATAGACAACAATACAGAGAATGCTTACATACGTCTACCCCGGTAGAACAACACCATAATATCATGATAACATCGCTCATGAGGGCGGCAATTATTTACTGACAATACATTACCATACAACACAACGATCTAATAATTCCCTTGCATTTCACCTTCTCTTTTATTCCCATGCTGTCCCGGTAGCTTTTCCTTGATCTTCTCTTTCAGCCACTTCTTCTTCATCCCTCCTCCTCCTTGGCCATCCTCCCTCACTCGTCCTTCTTGGCCTTCCTCTTCCTCGTCACTCGACTGTCCACAAAATTATCAAAGCAAGATGACAAAATGTATAGCAGATAAATTATAAAGAACTAAAGAACCAAATTCTATCGTATAGACAGATATCTATCTAAAACTTACAGAGCTGCAGCCGTTGCGTTTTCCTTCCTCACCATAAGCACCTCCACCTGTGTTCTGATTGTAAGTAGGCGGTGCTTGGTTAAACCCACCGTTGCCTTTTCCTTCCTCGCCATAAGCGCCTCCACCGGTGTTCTGATTGTAAGTGGGCGGTGCTTGGCTAACCCCACCTGCACTTTCTTGACCATAACTGCCAATGCCCTGCTGTGCAGATGGCTTGGACTGAGTTTGATATTGGGCATCCTGGTCATTGCGTCCCTCGTCCTTCTTCTTTCCAAACATGCCAAGCAGTCCACGGTCCTTCTGCTCCTTCGTTGGCGCCTCCTCCTGATATCGATCCGCCATTGTTACGCTTACAAACGAAAACAGCAACTGATATCTATTCGATATAAAACGTTTTGATTTTTATGAAATCTCCACAACTTGAATTGGAGAATAGCTCAGGAGGCTTCAGATTTATAGATGGGTAATCATGGCGTGGGCGCCGAGTGTTCAGTCGTGGCATATTTGGAGTGGACGTCCAAGAGTTGTCGGCAGCTGAATAACTGAGGGAGCTGGATGGGATAAATGAATCAAATATGTCTTGTGAAGTGGATTTGCTGCGACATAAAGTGAACGAGGTCTATTATTTTTAATTCGATGTACCCGCTTCTCGTGATGGGAAATGGAATGCAGGAGTACGGAGATAAGATCTCGGTTACTCATTTGCTGACGGTAGGTGGACCGTCAGTGGAAAGATAAACAATTTTAATATTGATTTTTTTCGGTGGTGTAGTGGTCTGTTCTGAATCTTGGTACTAATTCGAAGTGATGGTAGTCCTCATCTCATGTCGGTTAAGGTTGGTGGTGCCTGTAAGCAAAGGTAGTAGTCTGTTCGCAATCTTAATACGAAATGGAGCGATATCCCCATCTCATCCCCATCCCATGCCGGTAAACCTTACCCAGACGGATAAATTTGTTGTGTGAAATCCATGTAATTTGAACCCTAACCAAATAGTAAAAATGACTATTACCAACTCTTCTATATAATAAAAAAACAATTTCAATATCTATTCTCGTTATTATAATTTTATCCCACTTAGATAAATATTGCCGACTACTGCTATGCACGTGTGAGTTGTGAGGTTGATCATCAACTCCTTACTAATATATTTCAATAAACTGCGCAGCATTTACATCTCTATCCTAAAAATCCACTTTTTTTCTCACATGCCATTTAATTTATCATAAACATTTTTATTTGATTATTAGTATTTTAATAAAGTTTTAAAACAAAAATAATAAAATTGGAAAAGAATTGTTTAAATTAAACATTTAGTTTTTCAGTGCGAATTGAATGTGAAGAAGTTATTTGGGAAAAATGTGATGCTTATCAGGGCATTAATTATTGTTTTCGCTTGTTTGGTAGATTGAACCTCATTTTTATGGATGAAGCTCAATCCGTAACTCAAACTTATGTTGAAGTTGCAAGAGGGAGCAATGGCACCAAATTTGAACAAGCAAATGCGAAAGTTCGTTTCCAAAGTTTATACCAAGGTAATATTTCTCCTTCGGATTTTGTTATCCCGTTGAGTGAGTTTAATACTACTTGTTCTTAGCTGGAAAGTCATATGCTGGTAGGGTATTTTTTAGGTCGCATCCTTGGCAAGATCCTCATTCGGAACTAGATTCAACAAGCTTGGCATGACGTCAATATCGATGATATCCAGAACCTCATCAAAAGGTTCTTTTTGTTTCGTTTTGCTGACTTGCTTAGGCTAAAGCAGTCCTAATCCGCGGGCTTTACTCTGTTCATAGCTCCTTGTTGATTTTTCAGCCCTAGACCAAGGACTTTTTGATCACTAATGATGTTTTGTTACGGGTTCTGGTTTGGGTTGAATTCCTTGGTCTTCCTCTACCGCTCTGGCCTTGCTATTAGAACCTTGTGGCCCCCATTGGTGAATTTTCTATTGTGAAATGTATAAATATTATGTCTCACGCCCTCAAAAGCATTTTTGTGTCAAATTCGATCTCTCTAAAGACCTCAGGGAGACTGTTGATATCCAAGTTGGTGACTATAGGTTTAAGCAATGTGTTGTCTATATCAACCTACCTAACACATGTTACCACTACTAGTCAGCTACCCACAAGATAAAATATTATCCTTTGATGGTGGACAAGATTAAATCTAAGGAGATATATGTAGCTCTTATTATCGCTAGCTCTGTCCCTGCTTCCAAAGGGGGCAAGAGGAATGGATGGTAGTCCAAAAGAAGGGTAAGAATGGGAAAAATGTAAACCCTACAACTGCTCCCAGCAGCTCATCCAGGGTTATGCATAATGGGTCAGCCCTAAAATGTATTTATAAAAATTTGACGAATTAGTTTCAAAATCTAGGCGAATAGTATCAAAACACATGTAGAAGGTTAACTATTATTAGGGGTAATTTTGGAAATTTAAACTTAAAATGGTCAAATTATTATAAAATTAGGGCGAATCAACCCCCCAAAAAAAATTGCACCCATAAATTTTTGGCTAATGGGCCTTGGTCAAGGGTCTCAAATATTAGCCAATTCCAAATTTCAAAAATCCTAATTTTAGCCAATTGGCTATAAATAGCCGCTATGCATAACCCTGAGCTCGTCTTAACCCCCTGTGATATATGTGCCAGCTAGACATGGTGTGGTGGTGGAGCAGCATACCATGCAAACGATGGCACCTAGTGCTAGGGCTTCATAGGTGGTTGAGAGTGTACCACTAACTAGTGCTTCCTTTGCCAAAATTGCTACTTCTTCTGCTCCTACTCAGCCTTCAGAATCTCTAGTTCTACATGTCAATGTGCAGCCTTCCTCGAGCATCATGGAACCTAAACGGGCTTTTGTCAATGGCCAAAGATCTTGTAGCCCACCCCGAGGAGACCTCGTGGTTCACCAGGACAAAAGGCATCAAATTGAGTTTTTGAGAGTCAATCATGAGCATTTTCTTAGTAATGCTTATGATTATCTTTCTAACCTCGAAGATGTTGAAGATGTAGAAGAACATATGACTCTTGATCAATTTCATGATTTTTTTATCATGGAATGTCAAAGGGTTGACAGACCCAGTCCGCAAATACTTGGTCTGAGATGAGATTACCTTATGCTCCAGGTTTTATGGTAATCTTGACTTTCTTTGTCTTCAAGAGATTAAGATTTTTGACTTTATTTTGTAATGTACTTGCTCTTTTCATTGGTCAGGTAGATTTTTGTATGCCACCAATCATTCCCCTAGCAGAGGAGGAGTCGTCATTCTTTTGGCAACTAGGTGGAAAGATAGTTTTGTCTCGTGGGGTGTGGACCCTTCCAATCAAGCAGTTTGGGTTTGAGGTTGGTGGGCTATTTTTTGGTATTATTAATGTTTATGCCTCCATTGAATCTCATGAGCACTATAGCCTCTAGAAGTGGTGTGCTTTTTCATTACCACCTGTTGTTTGGGTTATGTCCAGAGATTTTAATATGATTGAAAAGTCTGCAGATAAGATAGGACAACTTCCTATGTGGTGGGCTATTGGGGAAATAGAGGCATGGTACTTCATGAAAAACAAATTGGGTTTGTCAGACCCTAATTCTTGTTTTTCTCCCTAGGATTTTCTTGAAAATTTGTGGTATACGTGGTCCAATTTCCAAGTTGGCCATGCAAGAATTCTGAGAAGGCTAGACAAAGCCATGCTTTTAGATCATGTACATTTTTTCTTTCATAGGAGAAATGCTTCAGCTCCCTTTGTGGAAACAATTCCTGGTTCCACTATATTTGACCATTTACCCATCATGTTTAATGTGATGATGAACTCCCTGCCTCAGAGATACTATAAGTTATAATTTTTCTTCAATACTTACTTTCTTGAGCACACTTCCATGGTCTATCATATCCGTAGAGTCTGAAATCTAGTTCCTAGACCTGTTGGAGATTTGAGGTAGATATATTGGTGTAATGATGCCATTATTTGTATAATATTCTTGATCCGTATTTTGGGTAAGAAGGTGGCGTAGTTCCAAAGACAATCCAATGTCGTCCTTCATGATGAGTTGGCCAAAGCTTCTCTCAGGCATGAGGTCTATCCATTTAATCCTAAGCTTTAATCTCATATTGCCCAGCTGAGGCATGCGCTTAAACTTGCTAAAATTTATGATGCTCGAAGGGCTTAGATTAAAGCCCATCTTCATTGGCTTAAAGTTAGTGATAGGGTCACCAAAGAGTTTTTTCAAAGGCTTCACTCTCCCCGACAAGCTACTCAATTCAAGGCCATTCAATATGATGGTATAAGGATCACCTCTCTTCCTGAGATGATTGATGCACTAGAATATGGTATGGTAGTTGTACTAGTTAAGGTTTTTGAGTCCCAAAGAACAGGGTGTGATAAACTGCTCTCCTTTAAAGAACTGGAGTATGCATTGTCTCAAATGGTAAATGACAAAGTGCTAGGCTTGGATGGATTTCCCTGTGAGTTCTATAAGGGCCTTTGGGACTTAGTTGGTCCTAATTTGCATAAATTTTATCAGGAGGCTCTTCTAGTAGGCTCTTTGGGAGTAATTATTAATAGGGGTAATATCAAATTCATACCCAAGCAAGGGGATCCAAAGTTGATCACTAATTGGAGGTCTATTACTTTGTTGAATGTTAGTTACAAGATCATTGTCAAAGCTTTGGCTCTTCACCTTAGGCATATTCTTCCTTTGATATTCAGATCAAAGCAATTTGGTTTTATTAAAGTAAGGTACATCCTTGACAATGTTTTGGTAGTTTGGGAGGGCACGAATTTGGCTCGGATGTCAAACCAATACATGCTTTTTAATAAGATTAATTTTGAGAAACCTTATGACCACATTGAATGGAGATATATTCTTGCTATGCTCAAAGCCTTAGGATTTAGGCTAGTTTTCATTCAGACAATTGTCATGCTAGTCAAGGATGCCTCAACTATTCTCAATCTGAACAATTCACAATTTGAAGTAGTGGGTCTTTTTCAGGTTTGTTTGGCAAGGTTATTCTATTGCTCCCTCTCTATATGTGCTTGTTGTCGAAGACTTCAACTATCTTTTAGTTACTCAAGCTTCAGTAGATCTTATTAAAGAAATTGCTCTCCTGAATGATTAGGGATAACTTATTAATGGCCACTTTGCAGATGAATCCTTTCTTACTATAGGGGAAGAGGAGAAATATGCTTCTAATGCTTTGTCTTGTCTGGACACCTTTTGCAAAGCCTCTAGTTCTAACATACAATGGAGGAAGACCTCTTACTTCAGACAGTATTCCATTCATATGTTGCCTTGGCTTCAAGGATATCAATGGAATTGGATTCCACCTAAGGAGGTTTTTAAACTCCTTGGTATTCCTTTTGTCTTTCAAGGCTTCCTTGCTCAACTTTGGAATTATGTGCTTCAAAAAATTGAGAAGAGACTTGAATAGTGGCTTACTAAGAAGCTATCCTTAGTAGGTAAATTTCAGATTTGCTCTAAAGTTTTAGCTGCCACCCATGTGTACTATTCCTCTTGTTGGGTTCCTTCGTAGGCTTGCTATAAGAAGCTTGAGAAACTCCTTCAATATTTTCTCTAGAAAAATTCTTCTAAAAAAAGGGATTTCATAGAGTTGCCTGGGATATTTGCTATCTTCCCAAAGGATCTAGCAGAATGCGTCTGTTGGATTGTACACGGTAAGGTATTGCTTTGTGTGCTAAATGGTTGGTCAGGGCTCTAAAGGGAGTTGAAGCTTGAAAAGTTATTGTTCGACATTTCATTTCCTCTAGTATTCCCTTAAACTATAGAGCATGAAGAGGGTTGGCTTTTCCCTCTCTCATTGTTGCTCCATTTTTTGTTAAGATTTCTGGCTCTTTTGTTATTAAAAGTATCTAGAAATCCTGGTAGTAGCTCACTCCTTGGATCCGCTAGAAAGGAGATGGCTTCCATAAAGGCTTATCCATCAATTCCATGAACATTTGGTGGTCCCCCATGTTTCTTCACCAATGTTTTCCCTTAGCTCAAGTGCAATGGATTCATGCTTAGCAGTTTTTCAAAAAGGGTATTGTTACAATATCTATTTTCTTTTCTGGTCATACCATGGATTGGATTCCTTGGAATGAGTTCAAACACACCTTCAGGCTGAATGGTGCAGACAAAGATACCAGGGTTATGCATAGCGGCTATTTATAACCAATTGGCTAAAATTAGGCTTTTTGAGATTTGGAATTGGCTAATATTTGGGACCCTTGACCAAGGCCCATTAGCCAAAAAAATTTTGGTGCAATTTTTTTGGGGGGGTTTATTCGCCCCAATTTTATAATAATTTGACCATTTTAAGTTTAAATTTCCAACATTACCCCTAATAATAGTTAACCTTCTACATGTGTTTTGATACTATTCACCTGGATTTTGAAACTAATTCGCCAAATTTTTATAAATACATTTTGGGTTTGACCCCTTATGCATAACCCCGAAAGATACTTATGATTTTTTTATTGCTCTCACCCTTTTTTTATGTTGCACAAGATTGGTGTGCGCTCGCAGCATCCTTGGTGGACAGATTGGAGATGGCATGTTGACACTCCTTTGCTTAATTATAAGGCTTGTTTAGGGTATAAATGGTTATCTCCTCATATTCCTATGGTGCCTAAGCTCAATGAGTGTTGGGACTTACTTTCTACAAGGACTAGATGGATGTCTAGATTTTAGACTATTTGGGCTACTTATGTTGAGCCTAAGCAATATTTTTTTTGCGTGGAGCTTGTTGTGTCAAGGCCTTCCCTTGGGGGAACATTTGAAGTATCTTGGGGTTCCTAATCCTAAATTTTCTTTTTGTGGTGAATCCGAGTCTTGTTCTCACCTCTTTTAGAGTTGCAGAAGATCTAGGTAAGCTTGGGAATGGGTTCTTTCTTTTTTTTCTATTTAAAAGTACAAGATATTCTTGGCCCTAAGCTCTTCTTAGGGAATCTTTTACTTTGTCTCTCCCACTTCTTGAGGTGTGGTAGGTTTTCAAAAATAGCTTGCTCTTCCATATTTGAAAGGCCCGTAACATAATTCTTTTTAAGCAATATATACCTTTTGTCACATTTACTCATGTTGACAAATTATAAGCTTTTAATGACATGTGGCTATAGATATGTACTCAAGCCAACAAAGTTTCTATGAAGTTGTATCACCTACAAGTTCTTTTGGCGCACTGGGCCAATGCTTCATGTATAGTCATAAGGATCCACCCAAAGTGATCCTCTTAGGAGTGATCCTGCTCTTGCCATCGATCTTTGTCATATGTAAGAAGTGCTTCTATAGATAGGCATTTTTCCTAGCCATCGCCGGCGGTCTAATGTTGATATTGCTTGCTCATCCCGCCAAGTTGAGGGGTGGGATGATGTTCTACTAGTTTCACTTGATCTAGTTATCATTTGGGGTGGATAAGGCCTTAATGAGAAACGCTATGTGGGGCTCTAATTAGTGGTATTTTATGCAAAATAGTGAGCACACATCACAAAGGCACATTACTCCACATATTCCTGGCAACAATGAATGATATGCTTTTTATTATGTAATGATCTTCAATGATCATGGTTGGTGGTCTTGTTTTTTCTTTACGACCTTGTTTCCTAACCCTTTTTTTCAATGAGGGTTATTTTGTTTTCCCATGGGGTATGTTAACCCACCCACCCTTTTTTTAGTGTAAAGGTGTTTATTTTAATTTAATTTAAATAGCTTTTTCATCAAAATAATAATAATAATAAAATTTAATTTAGTTTTAATATATTATTAGAGCCACGAAATTTTGACACACCTCAAAATTCCCTTTAAAACATGTTGATTATCCTAACAACGTGAAATTTGCCCTTAAATACCCCTGCCTCGATTTTTGTGCCAAGAATATTAAAATTAATTCGATTTCCCCCTTTTCGACAAATTCGGGTAAGCCCAACAAAATTGGACCTGTCCTAAAATTTTGGCTAACCCAAAATCATCTAAATACCACATGCATCTAATTTAGGTGCTCTATTGGGATTCTAAACCTAATCTAGTGAATCCAGATTTCCAAAAAAATTGGTTGATCCGAATTTATCCAAAATCAAGCAAAAACCCAAATTAGCTTAACAATTTGGCCTATTCTTGCCCACCTCCCTGATTCCTCGACCTGCATCAGACATTTAAACCCCCAACCCCCCTAAACTAACTAATGGTGATAATTTGCAGGAAAACTTGATTAAAAGATATTTAGGAGCTTTTTTGCAGGTTGTAGTGAATATTTCGACCTTTTGATCACCGTTTCAGGATCCCACAGACATTGCAACACATACTGTATACTTAGATCTAGTTTACACTTAGCTGCAATTTTATTTCTTGCATTATTTTTACAAATTCGGGTCACCCAAATTTATCATAAGTGTTTGATTTTAATTATTGTTTTTGCAGAACTAGCCATTAGATTATTTTGGGTCACCCGAAATCATACATAGCATCCGAAATCGTACCAATTTCATATTAGGGATAAAATTTTGATAGCTATATTATTAGTTTGATTCAGATTTGCATTGTACTTTCTTATCTTCTTTTAGTACTGCATTGTATATTACTATTGCTACTATATTTATTGCATTTAATCTTTCATGTTTAACATTAGATCAATTGATCCTATACTTTCTTTATGGTTTGCTAAAATAACCGAGGGGATTTGACTGTTACAAATCATGATATGTTGTGACCTATGCAGATCCTCCATCCCTACATTCAAATTTTAGTGTTGCACTATGAAATTTCAGGTTTTAGACATATTCAGCTAACCCAAATTTTTCTGATGAATTTGGACATACGAATTCATCCTACAGAGATCCAAATTCATCTTGTTAACCCAAATTCATCTAAAGCAAACATCCAGATCAGGTAAGGATCTAAACTTATTTTCTTGTACTTCAAGTTTATATTTCTCTGTCTTATAGGCATCTGCATTCAATCAAAAAAACTGAAAACACAAAAAATATAGACTTTACTGCATTTTTCCATACTAGTCAAAATACAAAAAGAAAATTATGTTAGCATAGATCTTCATCTCTTGCTTTTCGCAAAACCATTGCATCTTAGTTAAACTTTACAAAGCTTTCTAGATATATCTATATACTTTGTTTTCATTTGAACTTGAAGTGCATATAGTTAGGTTAGTTTCACTTTGGCTAAACCCTAGGTGTGTGCACTTAAAAGTGAATACATAAAACATCCACTTCACCTAGGTGTGGAAACCTATAGACTTCCTATATCTCTATGATGGATCAAAACCTAGCAATTTAATTCAAAACCATTAAAGACAAAAAAAATTGTCTTATTACCAAATAAGGAAGACTCAGAGCTTCTAGATCTTATAAAAAATAGTTGTTTACTCTAGATACATTGTCAAATATGGCTCTATCAATAGGGATTCTAGAAACAGGAGAAAATTGGCATAAAATACTAGCACACATAAGTTCATCTTCATTAAATGAGATGAGTAAAAATCAAATGGTTAAAGGTTTACCTAAAATTTCAATGAAATTTATAGTTTTTCCAACATGTCTAGTAGGGAAATAACATAGAATACATTTTGAACTTAATCAACATAGAACTCAAGAACCATTGGAATTAATATATACAAATTTATGTGGTCTAATGAATATTACTAGTATTGGAGGACATAGATATTTTCAACTATTTGTTGATGATTACTCCAAAAAAATATGGGTGTATTTTATGAAATTTAAATTTGAAGCATTTAGTTGTTTCAAACAATTCAAACTTCTAGTGGAAAAAGAAATAGGAAAATCAATCAAGAATATTCATTCAGATAGAGAAGGTGAATTTTTATCAAAATAATTTAATTTTTTTTAGAAACCAATGGCATAAAAAAACAAGTTACCATAGCATAGTCACCATAACAAAATGGTATTGTAGAAGGAAGAAATAGATAAATTATGAAAATGGTTTTTTGTATGCTAAAAGAATCTCATCTTGATTGTCAATATTGGGCAGAAGTAGTTAAAATAGTTTAAAAATAGATCACCTACAATGATACTAAAAAATGTTACTCCTCAAGAAGTATGGTAGGGCTAAAACCAATAGTAGAATAGTTGAGAATATTTGGATGTAAGGCATACATGCATATACCAAAGCAAATAAGAACTAAACTAGATGAAAACTATGTATGGAATATTTCTTGGTTATGATTAAGATTCAATAGATTTTAGAATAATTGATCCAAAAACAAAGAAAAGTTACATAAGTAAAGATGTAGTATTTGATGAAGGAAACAAAAATATTATTAAAGAACAAAAAGTTTATTCAGGAACAATTCTAAGTTTTTCAAAATAACACTCATCAAGTGAAGATTTAGAATATTATACAACAAAAGATACATTTTGTGAAGCATGTTGGTTATAGTACATATTGTCAACTATGGAAATTAGAAGAACTCCTACAATAATAAATTGTGATTAACAAGGAGTACTTAGTTTAATAAAAAATAAATTATTCATGAAAGAATAAAATACATTGAAGCTCAATGTCATTTTATTAGGGATCATGTTTAAAAACATCATATCTAGTTGAAACATATTTCTACTGAAGACCAGATTGTAGATATTTTTATAAAATCACTTGGTTGAAACAAATTTTTAATATTTTAGAATCATCTATGTAGATCAAGAGTTCACATTAAATAATGTAATACAGGGGGGTGTTAGAGAATATTATATTATTTGATATATTAGGATATGCAAGATATGTACACGTGTCATACTAAGAAGAATAAGAGTCTTGTATGCAAGTGGTAAGATAAAAATCCAAAAGTCATTTGGAAAGCAATTGTCAAGAATTTGAAGAGTTATCTTGTAAAGCTATATTATGGAGATAAAATTTCATAAAATATATCTGAATGTAGATCAAAAACTCAAGATTGTATTTTTATCTCATGAATAATGTTGTTATTTTTGATATTACAATCTTTAATATTGTATTTTATTTATATTGGGACCTATGATATTTTGTTGTAATAAGGCTTAAAATCCATCACATGAGACAAGTGAGTTTCAATCATCAAAAAATATAAACTTTTATTGTTGAATGTGACCCAATGGTCACCTTTCTAGTGAGGCAATGTGTCCTCATAAATAAAATCCCAACTAGCCTTGATTGCTAGCTCAATATCTCGAGGATTCCATTGTGCTTAGAGAAACCACATGCCCTAGAGAAAAACATAATAAGTCATTCATTCGGTTGAATTTTTGTCACTCATTATTACACTCGTGTCATAGATAGGGGTATTCAAAAAACCCTACACATGGATGATATATGGTTTTCATGCAAGTGAAGGACGATAAACAAAAGGCCCATCATAAACTCTCTTTAAAAATCATGAATTCAAATGGCTTCAAAAATAATAGGACATCACATAGCAAAGGTGGGTGAGGTTATGGTAAGCTAAGTCGTCATTGACCATGCGAACATCCCAATTGGTCATTGGAACATATGACTATGTTATCCAAGTGTGTAGTCTTTCATTGTCAATGAAAAATGAGGAAGAAATGGTCATGCAACGAAGGAATTTTTGGTAGAAGGGGGTAACCACCATGTGATATGGAGTAGCAAGGCCATGAGTTGGAGTAGTAATAAAAGTTGGTTTTAAATATGGACAAGCCGCAATGAGGCATGGAAAATGACATAGGATACAACTCTGGCATCATCAACTTCATCTTTGGCAATGTCATCATCATCATCCAAAATTGTAATAAAAAGTTCAATGAAACACCAAAAGAACATTATCACTACCTATGGTAGGGAAGATCCCAACCAAAGTACCAATATTTCTATACACAAGTGTATATTATCTTCCATTGTCAATATCCATACCATTAGAAAATCATTTCCGATGTATTTAGGAATGTCATGGAAGAAATATGCATGAACCATATTCATGTAGTAGGAATTCACTAGGGAATCATAGGCATTGTGAAGATGCTCATACTGGATCTATTAGTCTAGTAAAATTTAATATGCTTACACAAAAATGCATGCATGGATGAATTTGCATGGGTATGCAAAGTCATGCATTATTATGAATAGGGAGAGGCACACCGTTTAGGGGGTGTAGCTATAAGGTCTACACAGGTCCACGTAGGATCTCGAGATCAGCTTCATATTTGATTTTTTTTCAAAAAAATAACCTTTAGACTAGAGGTGATCAAGAAGCCTCAATTTGTCATTGCCATTTCCATTGTAAAGTAAATCTTATCAGATATTAGTTGCATAGTCATTGATATCACACTATGTTAACATCGACTCAGGAGTTCCCATCAATAGTGTGTTGGAGAACGCATGTTAGCAAATATGAACAATGGATTAGGGGCCAAACAAGTAAGGGTACACATTGGCTTCTGTACATACCATGAGGTACTCAAAAACTATGGAGGAAAGCCTACAACTTTTGGAGGAAGCCAAAATATCCTTGCAAGGTAACAATCACATAGATAATTTTGATATGCATTTTTATGAAAATTTTCCACCCTAGGGTGTTGATGTAGTACACTAATGGAAATAGTGAAAATAGATTGCAGAATGGGACTACAATGTGGGAGGGGGAATTTCTATTAGGGAAATTCCCCTCATAGGTCAAGTTCCAAGAGGCTCTAATACCAACTGATGTGGAAATAATCCAACTAGATATTTTACTGATGCATAAAACATTTTATAGGCAATACACTAATAAAATATCTCCCATATCGCAATCAAAGCATGAGTTGGAATATATTAGTTATAACAAATAGATAACTAACATGCTAACTTAGGCTAGGCTATTCCAAGCCTAGAAACTAACAGAATCTAGAAGTTAGTTGGAAGCTAACAAACTAACTCTAGAAACCCATGTGAGAGTAGAAGCTCTTATTTACATAATATTTATTTATTAATCCTAAGGCTATCCTTATCAATAGAGGAGAAGACATGAACATAGTTGGGCATGATGAAGGACAAAGTGATGATAGGTATGACAAAGGAGATAACTTGATAAGAAAATATTGATCATGGTTGGATCAAGTTGTACTATTTAGGATCTCAAACTCATGATCTTTAACAACTATTTTATGAGCAATTTAAGATCTTTACCATCTAGTTCATCTAATATTGATATCATTAGCAGCATTTTTTATCTTTTGAAAATAAGTTATTTGTCCACCATACCTTTAATTTGCTATTAGAGTACATGATGAGAATTTGACACAAAATCAACTATAGGTTGGTATATCCAATGGTGAACAATATGGGAATTCAACATTAGAGTCAAGGTTGTTGGAATATCTATAATATGGCCTTAATGGCCAAGGCCTATAGTGATGAAGTGTCCACATGCATTATTTATGTAGCCTACGGTAAGACCAATGTAAGCCTATAGGTATCATTTTTTCTAAAATAAAAAATTATATTATTTTTTAGAAATAAAATTATATGCTTTACTATTCTACTAGCTAGTAGATGTGCTCTGGCTGGAGCTAATAGAAAATTCTAAAATCCTATAATAGATATACTGGTATAACTCTTGATAGACTATAACTATTATGCTAACCTAAATTATTAACAAACTTGAACAAAAACTAAATGGACTTGTACAAAAACTAAATATGTTGTCCCAAAAACTTAACAAAAATGAACCTTGGAGGTTTCATAAAAGAAAAAGAGTAGGATACATTATGTTGGGTGGGCTAGATTTGATTTTAATATCATTAGTTTTAAAGATATCTTGGAGATCCAGGTCTATTTCAATAATTTTATTTCTTTGGCAGTCAAACTCGTAATGCTCTATAAAAAATAAAGTTTTCCCAGATTTTGTACCATTTAGTTTTGATTGTCTGCTTTGATAATTTTATCTTTTTTCTACAAACTACATATGGATTTTGCTAATCTATTAAAGATATTAGTTATTTTTTCTTTAGGGGACTACCTAATCCCCTTCCATTCCAAGATATGACCTTCATTTTTTGGTTGTCTTTTTAGCCTTGGAGAATTCTAAGACTATTTGACTTTTCTTTTGAATTTCCATATTAGCTTGTTTTGTTCCCGTATTTTGATTTATCTTCCTAAACCTTACCATGTATTTAGTTGCTTGAGTACATATAGGGATGGTGACCACTACACTTGAGTCACCTCTAATTTCTTCTTATTCTCATATTTTATGGGGTTGTCCTTTCTTATCTGTGTATACTCAACATCCTCTTTGGATTTTGTTTCCATTGGGGATTTCCCCTTGTTTAGTGTTGTCATATCTTCAGGGGATTGTTGTTTTTAAGGATTCTCTTCCTCATATTTTGATAAAATAGATTAACTATTTATGTCTTGCATTTAATTTTATTTTGGTTATCTTCTTTAGCTTTTAGATCTCTTTGGTTGTCTTCTTCTAAAAGTTGAAATTTCTATTCCTCTACTTTATTTTATTATCGAGTCTTTTTATATTGATTCATACTCTCTAGTAGACCTTTTCAAATTCACTTGTACACACATTCTAGCACAAACTACATTATCAGTGTTTGGGGGACACAATATATAAATATACCTATTGTGTTACATAAAGTTTCATTGTTTGTTTGTTCCATAAATATAGAGCTAGGAATGGGATCTTGACATTTATGGAAACCTCTTCTCATTATTCTACATATGTATCAAATCTTGTGGACCATGGGGTCATGTATAAAGGGCTTGATCCTAAAAACTAGGGCCCTCCATGGAAGATTGAGTTTCTTTCCTCCGTTGAGGAGATAACCATAAAATAGTTTCTTCTAGCCATCATTAGCTCATAGCTGGATATTTTAGATCCCCAAGTAGATGCTATCCATTTTTGGATGGATTCTAGACCTTTCTATATGCCCATAAACTTGCATGCAAGATCTTGTGTTGTTAGTGTGAGCACCAAACTTTGGATAAGGTTAGGGGGGACCTCTACTATGAGAGCTTCATCAAGCTTATATATAAAGGTGTTTCTTATATATATCTATGGCTAGACTATATGTCTTGCTTTGAGTGTTTGAACCATATGTTCCAACTCCTCTTAATCAAATAAGGGTGGCTAGGAGAAAACCAAAAAAGCCTCATTTGTAGGATTCTTGACCAATGAAGCAGTAGTCATAGATGCTCCTTCTGAAAGGGTTGAGTATTTAGTCTTAACCACTAAACCCACTTAAATTGTAAGAAACACTAAAAAAATATATTATAAAAAATAAAAACAAGAACCCATCTGTTTTGATCCTTATAAAAATAAGTCAACTTAAAACCCTGTGATATTTGGGGTTTTAGCTATTGCCTAAAAGCTTTCTACCCAAGATTCAATTTTACTCTCTAAAATCTCTACATGCAATGGCTTCATATCACATGCTACTTCTAAGCGTACAAATGTTTTTTAATGTAGGTTGTGGGAAATTTCTATGTAAGCCTATGAGAATATTCTATGTAAGCCTATGGGTAGATTGGGTGTATTCACCCTATGCTTTATTGGTTAAACCACCTATATGGTTAAACCTAATTAAAGGGTTTTCAAGTTAGGCTATGTTGGCTTGAGGTTAGCATTTAATTGAGGATTAGTTATCACTATAAATACCCCTAATGAGTTATCCATTACACTAATTTCTAAAAAATGAGATCATGGGGTGTCTATAGGCACCCACTCCTTAATTCTATTTTAGTTGTTATTATTTTTATTTTTCTATTTTCTCTTTAGTTCACTGTTGTACTCTTTTACATAAAATTATGATGATAAATACTTCAAGATGTTTTTATTGAAAAGTATTACAAAATACAACATGATATCAAAACCTTCTTATATCAATGTCATCTAATCAAAAAGAAGAATTTCCCTTTTCAATGATAAAATGGAGTGGTCAGAAGAAAACCCCTCATTGTGCTGCTTTGGAAGGGATTTTTGAAATTTTTAAAATTTTAGTGTTACTGACTTTCACATCAATTGTAAAAGGTAGCTTAGAAAAATGTTCTTACTAATTATATGATATTTATCTAAGAAGGCTTTGATATCATGTCACCTATATGATAAGGAGTTGCCATCTATGAGGATAGTAATCTTTTCTCCTAGTTGAGTTGTTACTTTTTATGCTCAATATTGTTTAGAATTCTTTGATTCTAGTACTTAGAATATTGAATGTTGTAATACTTGTGCTTACTACATTTTTTCATATCTTTGATTTAATAGTCAGTTATGTTATGCTTGTATTGGATAGGTAATGCTCATACAACTAAAAGCAATATTGTTAGCTAAAGCTCTAATTACATTCAATCTTTCTCTCTAACCCTATATCCTTCTCTCTCTCAACCCTGTCATTTTTCTTTATTTTTTCTTGAGAATGATAGGATTTATCTAAGGAATTTGTCTTCTCCAAAGGTTGATTCAGAAGCAATTCTGATTCATCTAATCTTGACCTCAATCCAGGGTGCACATTTCATACCTAGGTGGATTAAGCAATCAAGAAGAAGCATGCCCTCTCTTCTCTCCATATTTAAGGATTACCTTTTTAGCTCCAACTTATCTGTTGGCATGGTGGTTGGTCACTATAGTTGCATGGTAGAGGTCCCATATTTAACTCATGGTGGAAGCATTTTATCACTTTTTAATAACACTTAGTTATGACATCTATACCTTGATGCAATAGTTAACTCAACCTTCTCATTGGTGTGGTAGTTGTAATATTGATTACATGCTTTAGGTATTTGGATCAATTGTCTTTGGTGCCTAATGTTGATGATAGTGGATATTTTTTTTTTGAATCTATATGCTTGGTCAACCACTTTATCTATGTGGATGACATCAATTATTAGCAAAACAGCCTTGGTGGATTTGTAGTCAAATGACAAAAATGTAAGACTCTAGTGGTGTAAGGGGTCCTAAGTGTTGGACATTTTGAGTCAAAGTTGTCATTGATGTCAAGGAATATGTCAAGGAAAAATGCAAAGGTTAATGGCAAAAGAGCTTCATAATATTTTTAGTATTATGTGGAAGCATATGAAGGCAGGTTTTTATTAAAACCACGGATGAGAAAAATAAAAGGTTTTAAATAAAACCCAAGGAAACTTTTTGAAAAGCTAAAGGAGGTTTTAATATTTATTTTATAAAATATTTAAATTCAAATTGAATTTAAATTTTATAAATAAATATTATTTATACAAAGTGGTAAATATCAAAGAGGGCTTTTATATAAAAGCCAAAGGGTTATAAAATTAATTTATAAAATTTAAATTCTAAATTAGAATTTAAAAACTTTATAAATTAATAGTCTTTATTAAGCGACGACGTCATATTTTATTGCACCCACCGATGTGCAATTCAAAGGAGGTAAAAGGATATTTAAACCCTTTCCAAAGCAAACCTTAGGTATTCAATTCAATATCCGAAATCATGGAGACAGTGAAAAGTTTGTGCAGCAAAGACAAAGAAGTGAGCACATTGTTTGAAGAGCACGTGGTAAGTGAATGGAAGAGCCAAGGGCTCTAATTTCTTAGGGAGAAGACAAAGCATGAAATGTGCTTCCTTATTGCACATGGAGCACTTGGCTCACACGGTTGGCTAGTCACGGCCAAGGCACTAACAAGGGAGAGAGCGCAAGATCGAATCCTGCAAATTGCGAAAGGGGACTTTTGCCAAGGTTTTTATAAATTTAATTTTTAATTTTTCAATGTGCTAAGGTTAAGGAGTAATAAGGGTGGTAAATGAAAATTTTATTATTTCCCTGCTTTGCTAAGGTTAGGAAGATATAATGGGAAAATGGTTAGGTTATTTACCTAGGTGGTAAATGAAAGATTACTAGGGTAAATATTCCTTTTACCTTAGGAAATTAAAATTGGTTTATTGCATTAATTTTTTACAATATTGAGAAGTAGAAAGTGTCATTTTAAAAGGGTCATTTGATGAAATTATTATTGTTGAATATTGATATTGATATGGAGAAATAAGGTGTATTATGAAATTGAGTTATCCTTGTATTTTGAAGAGTGACATTTGTTATCTAACTTCTTTGAGTTTGGCAAAGAAGTGTTTGTGGTTGTGGCAGATATTTGAGGTTCCTTTATCATCAAGAAAAAGGTATGAGCACATTCTTCCATTGTTGAGTTGATTGGTTGGGTTTCTGAAAAATAAGTTTGGAGTGAAAAGGACTTGATTAAGGTTTCCCTTATTGAGTGTGTTGAGTTAATGTTTCAAGGTTTTCTAGAATAAAGAGTTGTTGTTAAAACCTTGTCTTATAAGCATTGTTGTTGAAGCCATTGGTTGTGTGAAGAACTTGAACTAGGGTTTGAAGAGAACATGAGTATCATTGTTATGTGAGAGTTATCTTATAAGCATTTTTGTTGAAGCCATTTGTTGTGTGAAGAACTTGAACTAGGGTTTGAAAATAACATGAGTATGTGATAGTGGTTGATAAGCATTGTTGGAAACATTTTGAGTGAAGGATCATATACTTGGACTAGGGATTGCAAGTAAGAATTGCTTCATTGAGTGATTGGATGAGTAGATTTGGTTGAGCCTATTCAAGTGGGTGTGTGAAGTGATTGTTCAAGTTCTATAAAACAAACTATTCTATATTATGAATTGATTTGAGAAAGTAATTGAGGTGAATTTGAAGCATATTGAGTCTCTAACAATTATCCTTATGTTTCTCAAAGAGTGATTGAAAGTGATTGAGTATTTAGGTTACTGTGAAGCATATTGAGTCTCTAACAATTCTTTGTATGTTTCTAAAAGAGTGATTGAAAGTGATTGAGCATTGTGATGAGTATAGAGCATATTGAGTCTCTAAAAATTCTCTTTATGTTTCTATGAGATTGGACAAGTTCTAGTGTGGACTTGTTGAGAAGATTTAAGGCAAGTCTTTGAGAAGAATTCTGGACAGATTTGGGTAAATCTTTTGTGGAAGTTTACAATACAGATTGAGAGTAGATTTGGATAATTTCTTGAGAGAACTTATTGAGAAGATTTGGACAAGTTCTAGTGAGGACTTGTAGAGCATATTTGGACAAGTTCTAGTGAGGACTTGTAGAGCAGATTTGGATAAGTTCTAGAGAGAACTTGAGGATAGATTGATGTGAGCTTTTATGGAATATTACAAGGTATATTTGAGACAAGTCTTTGTGAAGACTTGAGAGCAGAGTTGATTGATTTATTTTTTCAAACCTTGAGTTAAGTTTTGGGGTAGATCTAGCAGAGTTGATTTGAGATTGATTCAAGCTTTGAGTTAAGGCTTGAGGATAGAGATTGAGGATAGATTTGTGCTAGATCGAAGTACTATTTTTAGTACATATTCAAGGATAGAGTTTGATGCAAATTTAAGGATAGATTTGTACCAGACCAAAGACAAATATTGAGGACAGATTTGTGCTAGATCGAAGGAATGTGTTTAGTGTAGATCAGAAGACAGGGATTGAGGACAGATTTGTGCTAGACCGAAGGACTATGTTTAGTGTAGATCAAAGGACAGATATTGAGAACAGATTTGTGCTAGACCGAAGGACTATGTTTACTGCAGATTAGAAGATAGATATTGAGGATATATTTGTGCTAGACCGATGGACTATGTTTTTTATGGATTTCAGATAGAGCTTTGGAGGTGACAGAGTTGAGGACAAAGTTCTCCAACCAGAGCAGGGAAGACAGGTGTCTTATGTGGATAGAGTTCCATTTGCTAAGGGCAGTGGAGGTAGAAGTCTTCTAGAGGATCACAAGATAGAGCAAAAATTAGGATATTGGTGTCTCCTGTGGATAGAGATCCACAAAATTGATTTAGGGGATTGGTGTCTCCTTTGGACATAGGTCCATAAACATTGTAATAGGGAAAGGATTCCCAAGATATTTATTAAGAAAATATTAGTGAAATATTGTCTCTGTGGAGTAGCCCACATTGGGTGAACCACGTTAAATTAGTGTCTCTATTGTGTGTGATGATTTTTTCATTGCTTTGGTTATTACTATTGATACTGTCATTGATTATATTAGATAATACTATTTGGGAAAGAAAAGTAAAAAGTTGTCTTATACTGTTCACCCCCTCCCTCTCAGTATAAGCTTGTGTTCTTCACTAAGTTCAAAAACACTATCCTTTTAATTTTATTATCATTTTGATAATGTGGACACCAACATGGTAGTGAGGTGGCCACATGAAATTTTTTCTACATTTAAAGTACTTCAACCAATCAATTTAAACCATGTGTCAAATGTTGATTCACCCATTTAACATTGTTGGCAACCCAGCCAAAGGGATGAAGTCACTACTTAGATGTGACATGTGGTTGTCTTTGATTTGGTGATTTTCTTTCCAAGTTCTAAAATTTTATTTTATTTTTTGTTAGTGCTTATGCCCAACCTTTTAGAGTTCAGAAATTTTGCATATGGAAGCATTTTGAGCCCTTTTTTAAGATCGTACTATTTTTGTAGCACTCTCCATCAATGACATTAGTTCAATGACTTATTATATTATTGTAGGTGATTTTTTTAGTTGCAGTAAGAGTAGGTTTTGAATGCTTAGAATAAGATATGCCTTATTCCCACATGTTTCTTCTTAACCATGGGGGTTTTATTTTTTTGAAGACCTACATGTTTCTTGATGATCTAATTATTTTATTTTGATTTTAGAGGGCAAATTAGGTCACTATATTGTAGTTTGAAGATCTAATGAGAAGCTTAAAATATTAGACCCAAAAATATGGAGTCATGACTTCATGTTTGAGGGGGATTGATTTAGTTGATGTACATTTTCCAAGAGAAGATGGCAAAATTTGTGATGAAGATTCATTAGCCTAGTAAAACATTCATTATGAAGGGGAGAGATGTATCGTATCTAATCTCCTCTTCTTGTCTCTCCAACTTAGATTATGGGTTTATTGGAATATGTGATCTTATTGACCAAGATCAATAATTATCAAATGTTTAAGGGCACTCTTGATGTAGTGTACATGCAAGTGCAATGTCAACATATAAGAGTTCTTTATGTTAACCTACAAGCATAATTTTTGTAAGCCTATGGATATACTTTATGTAAACCTATGAGTGTTATTTATGTAAGCTTATGAACATTTTCTATGTAAACTTATGGATACTTTGGATGTATTCACCCTTAATGAAATTGGTCAAACCATCTATAAGGTTAACCCTATTTAGAAGGTTTAATATATTGTAATTTAACCTTCGAGTCAAGTTATGTTAGCTTGAGTTTAATTAATAATTAGGTATCTATATAATTAACCTTATTTAAAAGTTTAATATATTGTAATTTACCCTTCAAGTTAGGTTATGTTTTTTTTTTCTTTTTTTGAATTTACATGGCGGAATCGGTTGCCGCCACGAATCTGGGTAGGCTGTCCAGCTTTTATGGCCGCCATAGTATTCGCATGTTGTCCACCCCATAAGCTGCCACACAGATATTCGCGCAGTCCGCCCCTATAACCACCATGCCACAATCATTTTAAACCTTTTACACCACAAAAAGCACCAGGAAAGGGACATGCGTTCAGTTCAGCGAGGCCCGAGATTTGAACCTTGGACCTCTGCCCTCCTTATGGGGTTTGGATGAACCAATTGGTCTACACCTCGGACCTCCAAGTTAGGTTATGTTAGCTTGAGGTTAATTAATAATTAGGCATTTATATAGTTAACCTTATTTAAAGAGTTAATTATTGTAATTTAATCTTAATTTAGGTTATGTTAACTTAATATTAACATTTAATTGATAATTAAATATCATTATAAATATAAAATTCTAATGATTGATTCATTGTATTAATTTGTAATATATAAAATTTATAGTAGTATCTATAAATTCTTATCTTTTATTTATATTTAATTATTCTTATTTTTATTTTATTTATTTGTTCTCTTAATTACCTTTAAATAAGTATATGTATTTTTTTTAAGTAATAAAAAACAATGTGTATTATAGTGTCATGTGATGGGAGTTTGGCAAGAAAAACTAAAAATTGCAATGGTTTGGTATATAAAACTGCCAAAGGACAAGTAGCACGTCTAGAGGACTTAGGAGAAACCATGGTATATATATATATATATATATATATATATATATATATATATATATATATATATATATATATAATTTTAAAATGAGAGTTATTTTTAAAATTTATAGAATTTGCGTATAAAATTAATAAAATAAGCGTATATTGAATTAACAAGAAATCCGATTTAAAAGCTGTGAGGAGATGGTTTCACTTAGATTTATTGAATTAACCAAAAATCCAATTTAAAAGCTGTGAGGAGATGAATTTATTTTTTATTTTTAGTAATGAAAAGTATACAGGAATCACAATTGAAGTATGTAATAACAGGGCTTTCTTCCTGTATTTCGATGTCCTAATTGAAGGATTTCACTTGTAAAGAGATTCATGAGCTTTTTCCCAATTAAACTTAAATGGAGAAAACGATTTCTATTTCGTACTTGTTTCGTTGAACTTTTAATGTTGATTGCACATTTTAAGCATAATATATATATCGCACAGACCGCATTTTATATTAGATAAAATTATAACTATTTGATATTATATAAATAAAAAATAAAGGGGTGCACATGTACACTGATTAAGATAAACTAGCAAACTTGGAAAATATCCAAATTCATTTCGTGCCCAGGCCTGAACAATGGATGATATTATAATAACTTATACTTTATTTTTCATACTATATTCATAGACATCAACACATAGAATGCCAATATACATCTACACCGATAGAAGAACACCATAATATCATGATAACATCGCTCATGAGGGCGGCAATTATGTACTGACAATACATTTACCATAGAAGAACGCAACGATCTAATAATTCCCTTGCATTTCACCTTCCCTCTTATTCCCATGCTGTCCCGGTAGCTTTTCCTTGATCTTCTCTTTGAGCCCCTTCTTCTTTATCCCTCCTCCTCCTTGGCCCTCCTCCCTCACTCGTCCTCCTTGGCCTTCCTCTTCCTCGTCACTCCACTGTCCACAAAATTATCAAAGCAAGATGACAAAATGCATAGCAGATAAATTATAAAGAATTCAAGAACCAAATTCTATCGAATAGACCGATATCTATCTAAAACTTACAGAGCTGGAGCCGTTGCGTTTTCCTTCGTCGCCATAAGCACCTCCACCGGTGTTCTGATTGTAAGTAGGCGGTGCTTGGTTAAACATAACAGAGAATATTGGTGGAGAGAAGCCACCAAAAGGACCATTATAACTACCAAGGAATAAGAAAGAAGCCATCATATCAAGACAAGGAAGAAAACTACATAAAGGGACTAAGAAGGTCTCAAAAATCGAGGTGCAACTGAGGTAATCTATCTTAGTTTATTCCAGATTTATTTTCGATTTTAATAACACCATACTTATCTTTTACAAAGACCAAAAGGTAGATTAAGTTATCTTAATACACCAAAGTAGCATGCAAATTATAGTCATCAAGCAATAATATTAACTAGTCTAAGGAATAAGCTACGGAGCAAAGGACAAAGATCCATCTAAAGGGCTCAAAATCATCCTATTCAAGGTGTCTAACGACATCATATTCAATGCCATAGTCCTATGAAAGCAACACCCACAGTAGGGTTATGTATAAGGGGTTAGACTTGAAATATACTTGTAAAAAATTAATGAATCCTTATCGAAATTAAGGTGAATCAAGGTGAATCCTAAGCAAATCAAATTAATTATCTTCACACCAAAATTTAGGGCATTTTAAACCCTAAAACATAAGGTTTTAGAAAGAAAACCCCATTGATAGAAGAAGAGACTCAAGAAAAAGAGCCCGAGAGAAGATTGGAGATTGAAGATCTCTATTGAGGATTGAAGACTTCACGTTGAATAAGTTGAAGAGACCCACAAGAGGTCTCATTGAAGAACTTCCAATTTTGGAAGATTGAAGATAGAGGACTAGCAAAGGTCCTAGTAAAGATTTCAGAAGCAGCGAAATTAGGCCATCCGAGAAAGATATCTCATTACAAAAATTCCACAGTCAAAGATTGGAGGGATCAAGGAAAGGTTTTATTGAAGTTTTGAGAAGAAGAGAAGTTGTAGAATTTTAAACCCCAAAAGAAGATCTCTCGAGGAAGGATTCAAAGGAGAAAGAAGGAGACGGCTAGGAAAGCCTCATTGAAGGAGATTTAAAGAAAGTCATTGAAGGAGATTTGGAGAAGGCCATTGGAGGAGATTTCAAGAGAACTCATTAGAGAATATTGCTAGCATGAAGATGTTCATGATAGAGGAGTTTTTGGGACAATTATTGCCATTTGACAACAAGGCCAAAAAAAAGAAATATTTGATAAGACCTCAAGACATTTAAATTCTTCAAAAGGAGGCTAAATTTGAAATCAAATTTTGTCAAGGTGATTGAAGGAGAAATGAGTTAGAACACCAAATCTGTGAGATTTGAAGATTGCCATTAAAGGCTGATTTGGAGAAAGGAGTTTGTTAATTTTACAACTGAAAATTAAAGGTTTCTAAGAGGTAAGATTGAGTTAGAATTTTGAGGAGTCTGGTGTTTTGATTGTAAATAGGCGGTGCTTGTTTAAAACGAAAACAGTAACTGATATCTATTCGATATAAAACGTTTTGATTTTTATGAAATCTCCACAACTTGAATGGGAGAAGAGCACAGGAGCCTTCAGATTTATAGATGTGTAATCTGGCATAGGCGCCGAGTGTTCAGTCGTGGCAGATTTGGAGCGGACGTCTAAGAATTGTCGGCAGCTGAATAACTGAGGGAGCTGGATGGGATAAATGAATGAAATATGTCTTGTGAAGTGGATTTGCTGGGACTTAAAGTGAACGAGGTCTATTATTTTTAATTCGATGTGCCCGCTTCTCGTGATGGGACATGGAATACAGGAGTACGGAGAAAAGGTCGAAATGACTTGTGAAGGGATTACCGTTTTTCCTCGGTTACTCGTTTGCTGGCGGCAGGTGGACCGTCAGCTGGAAGATAAACAATTTCAATATCGTCATTATAATTTTATCCCACTTAGATAAACATTGCCGACAACTGCTATACATGTGTGAGGTGGACCATCAACTGGTCAAGGTAGGACTATATCATCTTACTAAGATATTTCAATAGACTGCCTAGACGAATATATTGAATTTACATCTCTATCCTAAAAATCCACCTTTTCTTTTCACATGCCATTTAATTCATCATAAACATTTTTATTTGATTATTAGTATTTTAATAAAGTTTTAAAACAAAAATAATAAAATTGGAAATGAATTGTTTAAATTAAACTTCTAGTTTTTTCAACGCGAATTGAATGTGAAGAAGTTACTTGGAAAAAACACGATGCCTCTTAGAGCATCTATTACTATTTTTGTCGTCGGCTTTATTTCGCTGCTTTGGTGGATTGAACCTCGTTTTTATGGACGAAGCTCAATTTGCAGCTCCAACTTATGTTGAAGTTATAAGAGGAAGGCGCCAAAGTTGAACAAGCAAACGTAGAAGTTCGTTCCCAAAGTTTATCACAAGGTAATATTTCTCCTTCGAATGTTGTTATCCTGTCGAGTGAGTTTAATACTACTTGTTCTTAGCTGGAAAGCTATACGCTGGGAGGATATTTTCTAGGGCGCATCCTTGGCAAGACCCTCCTTCGGAACTGGATTCAACAAGCTTGGCATGGCATCACGGTTGATGATATCCAGAACCTCACCAAAGGGTTCGTTTTGCTGACCTTCTAAAGCTAAAACGATCCTAACCACGGGCCTTAGTCTGTTCGTAGCTCCTTGTTTATTTTTCAGCCCTGGATTAAGGACTTTTCAATCACTCATGATGTTTCCTTGCAAGTTTAAGTTTCGGTTGAATTCCTTGGTCTTCCTCTGCCGCTTTGGCCGTACTATCAGAACCTTGTGGTCCCTATTGGTGAATTTGTTTGTTTTTAAATGAATAAATATTATACCTCACGCCCTCAAAAGCATTTTTGTGTCAAACTTGATCTCTCTAAAGACCTCAGGGAGACTGTTGATATCCAAGTTTGTGACTATAGGTTTAAGCAATGTGTTGTCTATATCAACCTGCCTAGCACATGTTACTGTTGCCAGTCAATTTCCCACAAGATAAAATACTATCCTTTGATAGAAGACATGATAAAAGCTAAGGAGACGTTTGCGGCTCTTTTTACAGCTAGCTCTACCCCTGCTTCCAAAGGGGGGTAAGAGGAATGGATGGTAGTCCAAAATAAGGGTAAGAATAGGGAAAATGTAAACCTTGCGGTTGCTCCCAGTAGCTCGTCTCAACCCCTGTGACATCTACACTAGTTAGACATGGTGTGGTGGTGGAGCAACATACCATGCAAACAGTGGAACCTAGTGCTAGGGCTTCAAAGGTGATTGAGAGTGTACCACCGATTAATGCTTCCTTTGCCAAAATTGTTACTTCTTTTGCTCCTACTCAGCCTTCAGATTCTCTAGTTCTACATGTCAATGTGTAACCTTCCTCGAGCATCATGGAACCTGAACGGGCTTTTGTCAATGGTTAGATATCTCGTAGCCCACCCCGAGGAGACCTCTTGGTTCACCAGGACAAAAGACGTATAATGGAGTTTTCGAGAGTCAATCATGAGCATTTTCTCAGTAATGCTTATGATTCACTTTCTAACCTCAGACATGCTGGATATGTAAAATGACATATGACTCTTGATCAATTTCCATGATTTTTTATCATGGAATGTTAGAGGGTTGATGAACCCAGTCCAGCAAATACTTGGTTTGAGATGAGATTGCTTTATGCTCTAGGTTTTATGGTAATCCTAACTTTCTCTATCTTCAAGAGATTAAGATTTCTAACTTTATTTTGCAATGTACTTGCCCTTTTCTTTGGCCAAGTAGCTTTTTTTATGCCACCAATCATTCCCTTGGTAGAGGGGGAGTTGTCATTCTTTTGGTAGCTAGGTGGAAAGAGTTTTGTCTCATGGGGTGTGGAACCTTCCAATCAAGCTGTTTGGATTTTACTTGAGGTTGGTGGGTTGTCTTTTCGTATTATTAATGTTTATGCCTCCAATGAAGCTCATGAGCATTGTAGCCTCTGGTGATGGTGTGTTTTTCATTACCACCTGTTGTTTGGGTTATGTGCAGAGATTTTAATATGACTAAAAAGCATGTAGACAAGATAGGACAACTTTCCATGTGATGGATTGCTAGGAAAAGAGAGGCATAGTAGTTCATGAAAAACAATTTGTGTTTGTCAGACCCCAATTCTTGTTTTCTCCCAAAGATTTTCTTGAAAAATTGTGGTATACGTGGTCCAATTTACAATTTGGACATGCAATAATTTTGAGAAGGCTTGATAGAGCCATGCTTTCAGATCATGTGCAATTTTTTTTCAGAGGAGAAATGCTTCAACTCCATTTGTGGAAACCAATCCTGGTTCCACTACATCTAATAATTCACCCATCATGTTTAATGTGTTGATGAGCTCCTTGCCTCAAAAATACTATAAGTCACAATTGTTCTTCAATACTTCCTTACTTCAACACCCTTCCATGGTCTATCAAATATGCAAAGTTTGGAATCTAGTTCCTAGACCCACTGGAGAGTTGGGGTAGATAGATTGGTGGAATGAAGTCATTATTTGTACAATTGTCTTTCTCCGTACTTTGGGGAAGGTGGCATGGTTCAAAATACAATCCAATATTGTCCTTCATGATGAGCTGGCCAAAGCTTCTCTCAAGCTTGAGGTATGTCCGTTTAATCCTGGGTTTCAATCTCATGTTGCCCAGCTAAGGCATGCATTTAAACTTTTTGAACTTTATGATGCTCGGGGGGCTTAGATTAAAGCTTGTCTTCATTAGCTTAAAGTTAGTGATAGGGTCACCAAAGAGTTTTTTCAAATGCTTCGCCCTCCCCAACAAGATACTCAATTCAAGGTCATTCAAGATGATGGTATAAGGATTATCTCTCTTACTGAGATGATTATGCCTTTGTCAAACACTACACTAATATTTTTATTGCCCAAACTTATTTCCCTGAGCGAGAGCAAGCATTGGAAGCTTGTATGGCAATTGTACTAGTTAAGGTTTAAAAGTACCAAAGAGAAGGGTGTGATAACTACTCTCCCTTAAAGAACTAAAGGATGCATTATATCAAATGGTAAATGACAAAGTGTTAGGTCTAGATGGCTTTCCCTGTGAGTTCTATAAGGGTCTTTGGGACTTAATTGGTCATGATTTGCATAAATTTTATTTGGAGTCCCTTCAAGAAGGCTCTTTGGGAGTAATTATTAACAATAACAATATGAAATTCATACCCAAGCAAGGGGATCCAGAGTTAATCACTAATTGGAGGCCTATTACTTTATTGAATGTTAGTTACAATATCATTGTCAAATCTTTGGCTCTTCGCCTTAGACCTCTTCTTCCTTTGATAGTCATATCAAAGCTTGAAAAGTTCTTGTTCGACATTTCATTTCTTTTGGCCTTCCCTTAAACCGTAGAGCTTGGAGACGGTTGGACTTTCCCTCTCTCATTGTTGCTTCAATTTTTTTAAATATTTCTAGCTCTTTTGTTATTAAAATTATCTCAAAAGCTTGGCAACAGCTCACTCCTTGGATCTTCTGGAAAGGAGATGGTTTTTGTAAAGGCTTATCCATCAATTCCATGAACATTTGGTGGTCCCCCGTGTTTCTTCACCAAGGTTTTTCCTTAGCTCAGGTGCAATGGATTTATGATTAGCATTTTTTCAAAAAGGGTATTGTTACAATAGCCATTTTCTTTTATCGCCAGACCATGGATTGGATCCCTTGGAATGAATTCAAACGCACCTTCAGGTTGAATGGTGCAGACAAATATACTCATAATGTTGTTATTGCTCTCAACCTTTTTTTATATTGCACAAGATTGGTGTGTGCTTGTAGCATCCTTGGTGTATAGACTTGAGATGGGATGTTGAAACTTATTTTCTTAATTATAAGGCTCATTTTGGGTATAAATGGTTATCTCCTCATCTTCCTATGATGCCTAAGCTCAATGAGTGTTGGGATTTACTTTCTACAAGGATTAGATGGACGTCTAGATTTCAGACTGTTTGGGCTACTTATGTTGAGCCTAAGAAATATTTTTTGCATGGAGCTTGATGTGTCAAGGCCTTCTCTTGGGGGAATGTTTGAAATATCTTATGGTTCCTGATCCTAAATGTCCTTTTTTGTGGTGAACCTGAGTCTTGTTATCACCTCTTTTGGAGTTGTAGAAGATCTAGGCAATCTTGGAAATGGGTTCTTTTATTTTTTCCCCATTTACAACTACAAGAGCTTCTTGGCCTCAAGCTCTTATTAGGGACTCTTTTACTTTGTCTCTTTCGCTTCTTGAGGTGTGGCAGGTTTTTAGGATTAGCTTGCTCTTCCATATTTTGAAGGCCTATAACATAATTGTTTTTAAGCAATATATGCCTTCTATCACATTTATTCATGTTGAAAAATTAAAAGTTTTTAATGAAATATGGCTATAGATATGTACTCAATCCAATAAAGTTTCTATGGATTTGGATCACCTACAAGTTCTTATAGTGCACTGGGCCAATGCTTTGTGTACAGACATACGGGTCCCCCCAAAACTCTCCTCTCAGGAGTAATCTTGCTCTCACCATCGACCTCCATCATATATAAGAAGTGATATCGCAGACAAACACTAGTCCCAGCCCTCGCCATCGACCTAATGTTGATATTGCTTTTTCATCCCACCAAGTTGGGGATTTTTGTTTTTAAGGAGTCTCCTCATCCTCTTTTGATAAAATAGAGTCACTATCTATGCTTTGTATTTAATTTTATTTTTGTTATCTCCTTTAGCTTCTAGGTCTTCTTGGTTGTCTTCTTGAAATTCCTATTCCTCTACTTTATTTTAATATTAAACCTTTATAAATTGATTCTTATACTCTCTAGTAGACCATTTTAGATTCACTTGTACACACATTCTAACACAAACTATATTATTAGCTTTTGGGGGAGCCCAATCTACAAATGTGCCTATTGTGTTGCCTATAAGTTCCATTGTTTGTTTGTTCCATAAATATAGAGGTAGGAATGGGAGCTTGACCCATATAGAAACCTCTTTTGGTTCTTCTACATGTGGATCAAAGCTTGTGGACCATGGGATCATGTATAAAGGGCTTAATCCTAAAAACCTAGGTCCTCTATGGAAGTGTGATTTTCTTTCCTCCGTTCAGGATATGAGCACAAAATAGTATTTTCTATCATTATCTCATAGCTAGAGATTTTAAATCCCTAAGTAGATGTTACATTTTTGGATGGATGCTACACCTTGTCATATACCTATAAACTTGCATGCAAGAGCTTGTGTTGTTAGTGTGAGCACAAAACCTTGGATAAGGTTAGGTGGGACCTCAACTATGAGAGCTTCATCAAAGCTTGGATACAAAGGTATTCCTTATACCTATCTATGGCTAGACTAGATGTCTTGCTTTGAGTTCTTGAGCCATATGTTCCAACTCCTCTTTATCAAATAAGGGTGGCTAGGAGAAAACCAAAAAAGACTCATTTGTAGGATTCTTGACCAGTGAAGCGGTAGTCATGGATGCTTCTTCCTAGAGGGTTGAGTCTTTAGTCTTAACCATGAAACCCATTAAATTATAAAAAATACTAAAAATATATATTATTAAAAATAAAAACAAGAACCCCTCTATTTTGATCCTTGTAAAAATAAGTCAACTTAAAACCCTATGCTATTTGGGTTTTTAGCTCTTGCCTAAAATATTTCTACCCAAGGTTCAATTTTACCCTCTAAAATCTCTACAAGAAATGGCTCATATCATATGCTACTTGTAAGCCTACAAATATTTTTTTATGTAATTTGTGGGTAATTTGTATGCAATCCTACAAGCATATTCTATGTAAGCCTATTGGAATATTTATGTAAGCCTATCGATAGTTTGGATATATTCATCCTTAGCTATATTGGTTAAACCACCTATATGGTTAACCCTAATTATAGGGTTTTCAAGTTAGGCTATGTCGGCTTGAGGTTACCATTTAATTGCGGATTATGTATCACTATAAATACCCCTCATGACTTATCCATTACACTAAGTTTTGATAAGTGAGATCATGGGGTGCCTATAAGCACCCACCCCTTAATTCTATTTTAGTTGTTCTTATTTTTATTTTGTCTATTTTCTGTTTAATTCACTTTTGTACTCTTTTGCATAAAATTATGATGATAAATACTTCAAGATGTTTTTATTGAAAAGTATTACAAAATTCAACATGATATCAAATCCTTCTTAGATCAACGCCATCTAATAAAAAAGAATAATTTCCATTTTCAATGATAAAATGGAGAAGTCAAAAGAAAGTCCCTCATTGTGCTGCTTTGTGAGGGATTTTTGAAATTTTCAAAATTTTAGTGCTAATGACTTTCACATCATTTGCAAAAGGTAGCTTAGGAAATTTTCTTAATAATTATATGATGTTGATCTAAGAAGGTTTTGATATCATGCCACCTATATAATAAGGAGTTGTCATTTTTGAGGATAATTATCTTTCCTCCTGATTGAGTTGTTATTTGTTAGGATCAATATTGTTTAGAATTATTTGATTGCAGTGCTTAGAATATTGAATGTTGTAATAATTGTACTTACTACATTTATTCATAGCTTTGATTTAATAGTTTGTTATATTATGCGTGTATTGGATAGAAAATGCTCATACAACTAAAATAAATGTTGTTAGCTAAACCCTCGATTGCATTCAATATTTATTTCTAACCCTATCTCCTTTTCTCTCAACCCTATCTCTTTTATTTCTTTTTTCTTGAGCATAATAGGATTTAGCTAGGGAATTGGCCTTCTTAGAAGGTTTATTTAGAAACAATTTCAAGTCATCCAATCTTGACCTCAGTCTAGGGTGCACATTTCATACCTAGGCGAATTGAGTAATCAAGAAGAATCATGCCCTCTCTTCTATCCATATTTGAGGATTGCCTTTTTAGCTCCAACCTATCTATTGGCATGGTGGTTTGTCACTATAGTTACATGGTAGAGGTCCCATATTTGACTCATGGTGGAAGAATTTTGTCACTTTTTAAGCACACTTAGTTATAACATCTATACCTTGATGATATAGTTAACTCAACCTTCTCATTGGTGTGGTAGTTGCAATATTAGCTACATTTTTTAAGTATTTGGATCAATTGTCTTTGGTTCCTGATGTTGATTATGGTGGAAGTTTATTTTTTTTTGGAATCTATATTCTTGGTCAACCACTTTATAGATATGGATGACATCATTTATTTGAAAAACATCCTTTGTGGATTTGTATTTATATGACGAAAATGTAAGACTCTAGCGGTGTAAGGGGTCCTAAGTTCAAAAACCCTATCCTTTTAATTTTATTACCATTTTGATAATGTGGACACCAACATGGTGGTGACATGATCGTATGAAAATATTTTCTACACTTAAAGTAGATCAACCAATCAATTTATGCCATGTGTCAAATGTTGATTCACCTATTTAACATCGTTGGCAACCTAGCAAAAGTGATGAATTCACTTCCTAGATGTGACGTTGTTGTCTTTAATTGTTAAATTTATTTCCAAGTTCTAAAATCAATTTTATTGTTTGTTAGTGCTTATGCCCAACCTTTTAGAGTTCATAATTTTTGCATATGGTAGCATTCTGAGTCATTTTTTAAGATCACACCAAATTTTTAGTTCTCTCCATCGATGATATTAGTTCAAGTGTGAACATTTGGAACAATTCTCATTAATATGATGGAATATAAATAATACAGACCAAGCCAATAATAGTTCGGGGGTTACAGAACCACCCGAGACCAAAATAGGCGTTGTTACAACAAATAACAACGAGCCTAAAATATGTCCAACAATATAATATTGTTAGGATCATACTAAATCAAATAAGAATATTAAAATATACTAACATCCCCTCTTATTACAATATTTGAGTAAACATATAACTACTAGCTATACTAGCATCCCCCTCTGCTTACATCATTTTGCAATACATAGAGAGTTGCGAAACAATTTAAATTTGACACGTGCAAGTACCTTAGTGAATATGTCTACAACTTGAGCATTGGTGGAGATGAACTGAAGCTAAATTCGATGCCTTGGTACTTCGTATCGAATGAAGTGGCATTGTGTATCAATGTGTTTGGTTTTCTCATGATGCACTGGATTCTTAACAAGGCTCAAAACACCCTGGTTGTCGCAGAACAAGTGAATTGGAGATTTTGATGGAAGACCCATACTTGTCAAAATACGATGCAACCATATCACTTCGCACATAGCTTCACGTGCAGCGCGATATTCTACCTCTATTGATGAGATAGCAACCACTTGTTGCTTCTTGTTGTGCCAAGAGATAGGACTGGATCCAAGATGAAACAAATATCTTGAAGTTGATTTACGATCATCGTATGACCTGACATAGTCTGAGTCCGTGTATCCTTGTAAAATGAATTTGTTGTTCCTCTTGTATTCTAGGCTATATTCCATTGTGCCACGGACATAGTGAAGAACTAGTTTTGCTACTTTCCTGTGAGAGTCTTAGGTTCCTGCATGAACCTCAAAAGATAGTTGACAACAAATATGATATCTGGCCTAGTATTGGTCAGATATATGAGACTCCCAATCAGCAACTACCTAAGGTGATTTGTCATATCACGATAACTATAGTCCTGATTCCATTGGTGTTGCCATCGGCTTGTAATCAGTCATGCGATATTTTTGTAGGAGTGTCTTGGCATATTTTTTCTTAGACACTTTGATGTAGTGCTCCTTTTGGATCACTTCCAGGCCAAGATAGTAATGGAGAAGTCCAAGATCTGTCATCTCAAAATATTTGCTCAAATCCTGTTTGATAGCAGATATCATAGTTTTTGAACTCCCTGTAATGAGAAGATCATCAACATAGAGTACAAGCAACACTATTTCAAAGCCTTGTTTCTTGAAATAGAGGTTTGCATCCTACGGACATCTCTTGAATCCATTCTACAGCAGGTGATTATCTATTTTTATATACCAAGCCCGAGGGGCTTGTTTCAAACCATATAAGGATTTGACCAATTTGTAAACTTTCTGCTCTTGGCCTTCCACTTCAAATCCTTCAAGTTGAGTCATGTAGACTTCCTCTTGGAGATCACCATTTATAAAAGCACTCTTGACATCCATTTGGTGAACTTTCCACCCATATTGTGCTGCCATAGCACAAAGAACTCGAATGGTTGTCATCCGAGCAGTAGGTGCAAAAGTTTCCTCGTAGTCAATGCCTTCTCTTTGAGCATAGCCCTTTGCAACAAGTTGGTCCTTATGCTTATCTATTGTCCCATATACCTTGTACTTGACTTTGTACACCCATTTGCAGCATATGGGCTTCTTTTCGTATGTACGATTGACAAGCTTTCAAGTTTTGTTTTTCATCAGAGACTTATACTCTACATCCATAGCAGCCTTCCACTATGGCTCACTAAGGGCATCTTGCATTGAAGCAGGTTCATGTTCGTCTATTAAAGAAATAAACACCCTGTCATCATCAATATCCATATCTTCTGTATCTCTCTCTGGATCTACATAAAGTTCCTCAAAATATTGACAAAGATCATCAACCTCAGTAGTCTCTACTGTTGCTCTCTCCTATCGAGCCATGCTGCGAGTACGAGGTCTATCCAAAGTCAAATCTGGTGGAGTGGATAGCTTGGAGTCTTTGATTGTACTTGTATACCACTTTGGATTCTTCTTCCATGGAGTTGAATAAGATGAAGAAGGACCTCAAATTTTTGACAATGAAGGAGTCTTCTCAACTTTAGATTTCACAAGATCTAGGTATACATCTGATGTGTTTTCTAATGTGAAAGCCTCATCAAAAACAACATCTCTACTAATGTGAATATTCTTGGTCAAGGGGTCAATCAATCGATAACCCTTAGAGTGCTCATCATACCCAAGAAGAATACACTTCAATGTTTTCTCATCTAGCTTCTTCCTTTTCTCTTTCGATATGTGCATGAATGCTTTACAACCAAAAATGTGTAGATGAGAAATGGAGGGTTTCCTACCACTCCATGATTCCTGTGGAGTCATTCCTTGTAGGGCCTTTGTGGGTTCCCTATTCAACAGATATATTGTTGTGGTGATAGCTTCTGCCCAATATTGTTTCCAAATTCTAGCTCTTGTGAGCATGCAACAAACCATTTCCATGATGGAACGGTTCCTCCTTTCAAAAACTCCATTTTGCTGAGGAGTATAAGCAGTAGTTAACTATCGTGTGATCGCTTTTTCAATCAATAAAGCATAAAATTCCTTAGAGGTGAACTCCTCCCTCGATCTGAGCGAAGGGTCTTTATAGAAGTCCCTAACTCCTCAACAAATTTCTTGAATTGCTGAAAAAAGCCAAATGCTTCAGATTTTAGTTGGAGAAATAATACCCACATCTTTCATGAGTAATCATCTATGAATAACTAAAAATACCTCTTTCCCCCACAACTGATGGGTGTAAAAGGACCACAAATATCGGTGTGAATCAATTCCAGAGGTTTCTTTTCTCTTGTAGAGCTTCTCTCGAAAGGTGCTCTATGCTGCTTTCCTGACAAGCAGTCAAAGCAAACTGGTAATGTGGTAGAAAGGGAAGGAAGACCCTTTACCATCTCATAATTACTTAGCTCAAGTAAGTAACCAAAACTCATATGTCCATATCTCTTATGCCATAGGGAAGTTGCATCCTTTGTAGAGATAGTCATGTCTACATCTAGAGTAGAGATAACATCTAGGGCAAATAAGCCATGCTTATATGAAGCGGTTGCAATGTTCTTATCCCTCTTGGTAATTGAACAACACTTCTTGCCCCACTAAACACTAAATGTTACAACCATGTCCTTATCCAGAATTTGTGTGACTAACAACAAGTTGTTTGCCAATACTAGAACATAGAGAACCTTCTCAATATGACACTTGCCATCAGGAAGAGTAACAAAAACTGTACCTTCTCCCTGAACCTTGTAGGTTTTATCATCGACAATAGTGACAGGTTTGCCCTCTTTGGCCTCAAAAGACTCAAACCATGATTTGTCGCTAGTCATGTGCTTACTAGCTCCAGAATCGACATACCATATAGGATCCATTTGCTTGGAGACTATGGTAGTCATGAGCACTTTGTGTGCTCGCTCATAATCTATGTCAGATTCCTCAATAGCAACATTCACTTTGGGTTGCTTATTTTTTTGTGGTTTGTTCTGGCCTTTCTATTTTGGTTGCTTATTTTTATGCCAAAATTTGTTTGTGTCATGACCTTCTTTGTCCTATATCTTGCAATATCTCTTAGTCTGTTGAGTTTGTTGAGTTTTTTTCCCTTTTGAATCCTTTTGAGAATTCCCTCCCTTCTAAAAATTACCCTTCTTCTTAGGGCCCTTCCTGTTGGAGTAGAGGGTAGTGTTAGAAGAATCATCTCACTGTAGTTGGTGTGCCTCCTCTTCTTGAAGCAAATTTACCAACTCAACAAAGGTAACTTTTCTTTGTGACACCTGAAGTGAGGTGATCAACACTCGAAAAGAATCAGGTAATGCTCTCAATACCACTGAGGTAAGGAGCTTATCATCAACTGGTGCTGCCAAAGAATTCAACATTCCTTTCAACTCAGACATTGCAAAGAAAGAGTTCAACATTCTCTCCCTGTTTCATGCTTGGACTGTGTAATTGAGATTGAAGAAATAGAATGGTGGAATCATTCTTTCCTTCATATATAGTTTTAAGGGCATCCCATGCCTCTTTACTATTTTTACAGTCAGCAATATGGGGTTGAACTTCATCAAAAAAAACAAGCAAAATGAGCACTTTTGCCTTGTTGTCTTTCTTGTCAAAGTATTTTTGATCAGAAGTTGGAGTTGTGGCTCTAGCTGTAGATGAAGGTCTCACTGTAGTTCCAAAAATAATATCCCAAAGATCATCAATCTCAAGGATTACCTTCATCTTGTTTTTCCATAGTGTATAGTTTGGACCTTTCAACAATTGATGAGCATCAGTCATTAGTTTTATAGACATTGTGAATGTTCCTTATAACACCAAATGGTCCCCCTTTCGATATACCTTAGTGCCAGGTCATTATACTGTACAAAATACCCGCCCTAACGTGAGGGAGACTAGGTATTTTGAAAAACTAGAAAAATTACCCACCCTAATGTGAGGGAGATTGTAGGTAATTTTAATGATTATACGATACGTGGTACTTAGACGGTACTGAAAGGGAATCGCCTCGTTGATGGCACTAACCTTAGAAAGCCTTGAATCCACATGCATGGTGCGTAACTTCCCCTAAACACTTTGGATATCCAAAATTTCATCTGGATTTAAGCCTAAACACAAGAGCGATTGGGGTAGTGGATGGAGTAAAAAAATAGCAAAATGGTAAACTTACCTCCCCAAAGATTGATAGAGAACTAGCTCAGACATCGTTTTGGCAGCTATATTAGGCGACGGATACAGTAGCGCAATCACGATAGCTTTACTTGTAAGTGTTGGCCAGAGGTATCACAAATATCGAATGTTGTAGTGCAATAAATTGCATAGATGGGTTTTAATTATTCTAGGGACTTAGGTAGTGTATTTGATTTTAACTTTGAATGAAGTAGTGCAGAAAATGGAAAAATGCAACATACAACATAAAAGTGCCCACAAAAATAAACCACTAGGTGTCGGGCACTGCCAAAAATGCACCTTTACAATAATGCCAAAATTACCTTTTTCAAAAAATTACTCTCTTTCCCCCCTTGATTTTTGAAAAAATACTCCCCCCTTAAAAAATTCCTCTTTAAAATATCTTTAAATAATTTTTTTTAACTAAATTTAATAAATAAATAAATTATGTTCTTGTAGAAAAAAAATTATTAAAAAAATAACCTTTTTATTACTAAAAAAAATAATTAAAAAAATTCAATTATTAACTTTAATAAAAAAATATTAAAAAAAAACTTCAAAAGAAAAAATTTACCTTTTTTGGGGGGTCGGCGGGTTTTGACCCCATGACCTTAGGGCTCCCAGAGCCCAACTACTTGGCTCAAGACCATGTGAGCCAACGTGATAATCCGCTTATGGATCTGGATGTCCTCCTCTAAAAAGAGGAGCCACAAGCCCAAAGCTCGAAGCGGTCGCGCCTCCACCTCGGCCGGGGCTCGAGTGGCACTCGAGCGACGCTCGAGTTGCGTTCGGGTGGCGGACGATAGTATATAATTTTTTTTTTCACTAAAAACTTCTTGAATTTGCTCGCCTCAGATGCACTGTGCTCTCAGCACTTGAATTCAAACAAATTTGCACCCGAAAATGTCACAAATTGATAAAAAAATTTAAACTCATAGTGCCATTGACGCCCTTCGACAGAAAAAAAAACATTTGTTGGATGAGATCTAAGGACAAAAACAAAATTCCAATCCAACAAATCTACTCGGATTTGCCTGCTATATCCAAGAAAAATCTCAGAAATGAGATCCATTGATCCTAGAGATAACAAAAAATAGCAGGTGGCTATTTGGTGTGACGCGTTTGACGGGTTGTTTGCAGGGTGACAGGTATGTGGGATTATGTTCAATATCCCACATTCGCTTGGGAATGGGCGCCAACAGTGTTTAAGAGCCCCAAATCTCACTGTTGGTGTATCTCCTCTCGGGCAGATGAGGCCCGAGAGGATGCGAGCTCTCCTCGCACATGGGTTGGCTGCATTGCTAGTTGCCACACGCACGCTTCGCTTTGCTTTGTTGGCTTCCCTTGTCGCCTTGTTTGTTCGATCTGATCCACCTCATTCTTGCCTTGCCTGGTTGCCTTTCAACTTGATGTTCGATTCGATCACCTCGATTGTCGATCCCAAAAAATTTTGGGACACCAAAGTCGAATCACCTCTCTCACATTGCTCGATTGCACAGTTGCTCCACCGAGTCTCACACTGCCCACTCGGGCACAATTTCCAATGGAAAATTGGAAAATTAAAATTGTTTCCAAAGATTCTAAAGATTTCAATGAAAAAAAATGATTTCCAATAAAAAAAAAATCTCTCCAAAGCTTAATCAAATCTCTGCTCCTGATCATCAAAGCTCCGCTACTACAAGATCAATGAGAGTGGCAGAGATAGGCTCTGATACCATGTGAACATTTGGAACAATTCTTATTAATATGATGGAATATAAATAATACATACCAAGCCAATAATAGTCCGAGGGTTACGAAACCACCCGAGACCAAAATAGGCATTGTTACAACAAATAACAACGAGCCTAAAATATGTCCAACAGTATAAGATTGTTAGGATCATAATAAATCAAATAAGTATATTGAAATATACTAACATCAAGGACTTATTACAATATTGTAGGTGATTTTTTTAGTTGTAGTAAGAGTAGGTTTTGGATTCTTAGCATAAGATATGCCTTGTTCCTACATGATTCTTCTTAACGATGGGAGTTTTATTATTTGAACACCTACATGTTGCTTGATGATCTAGTTATTTTATTTTGATTTTAGAGGGAAAATTATGGTCACTATATTGTAATTTCAATATCTTCTAATGAGAAGCTCAAAATATGAGATCCAAAAAATGGAGTCATGACTTCATGTTTGAGGGGGGATTGATCTAGTTGATACATATTTTGCAAGATAAGATAGCAAAATTCATGATTAAGATTCATTAGCCTAGTAAAACATTCATTATGAATGTGAGGGATGTATTGCATCTAAAGTCCCCTCTCCTTGTCTTCTCAACTTAGATTATGGGGGTATTGGAATATTTTTTATGTGATCTTATTGACCAATATCAATAATTATCAAATGCTTATGGACAGTCTTGATGTAGTGTACATTAATGTGCAATGAGAGTTTTTATGTTAACCTACAAGCATCATTTATGTAAACCTCTAGGTATACTTTATGTAAACTTATAAGTATTATTTATGTAAGCCTATGGACAATTTCTATGTAAACTCATAGATACTTTGGATGTATTCACCCTTAAGAACATTGATCAAACCATCTATAAGGTTAACCTTATTTAAAGGGCTTAATACATTGTAATTAAGCCTTCAATTTAGGTTATGTTAGCTTGATTAATTGATAATTAGGTATCTATTTAGTTAACCTTATTTAAAGGGTTTAATATATTGTAATTTAGGTTATTTAATAATTTTAGGTATCTATATAATTAACCTTATTTAAAGGGTTTAATATATTGTAATTTAACCTTCAATTATATTAGTTTGAGATTAACATTTAATTAATAATTAAATATCATTATAAATATAACATTCTAATGATTAATCCATTTTATTAAATTGTAATAAATAAGTTTTTAGTGGTACCTATAAATACTTAATCTTTTTTTTCTATTTTAGTTATCCTTATCTAATTTTATTTATTTGTTCTTTTTATTTATTTGTTCTTTTGATCATCTTTAAATAAGTATTTTTTTCAAATTAGTGCAAAATCCAACAAAGATATTGTGTATTACACTCTCATGTGATGGTAGTTTGGCAAGAGAAGCTAAAATTGCAATGGTTTGGTATATAAAATTGTCAAAGGACAAGTAGCAAGTCCAAAAGGAGTTAGGTAAAACTATGGTAAAAAAATATTTCAAAAATAACAACTATTGTTTTTTGTAATTTTTTTTTTTTTTTTGTTATTTTAAACTATGGATTGAACCTTAAGACCCTCCAAAGAAAAACCAAAACCCTAACTATTATTGAAAATTATTTTTAAAATTTAATTATCTTTAAATAAGTATTTTTTCAAAGTAGTGCAAAATCCAACAAAGATAATGTATATTACACTCTCATGTGATGGGAGTTTGACAAGAGAAGCTAAAATTGCAATGGTTTGGTATATAAATTTGTCAAAGGATAAGTAACAAGTCTACAAAAAAATTATTTTAACAAGTCTACAAAAAAATTATTTTAAACTATGGTTTGAACCTTAAAACCTTTCAAAAAAACCAAAGCCCTAACTATTGTTGAAAATTATTTTTAAAATTTATAAAATAAAATAATGTTGAAAATTATTTTTAAAATTTATAAAATAAAATAATGTTGATTTCCCTACTTGCGAGTCATTTTTTTGTTTGTCTAGTTGCGAGTCATTTGGAAGACTATATTTGATTTGGAAGTCTTTATATGATTTGGAAGTCTATATTTGATTTGAAAGTTTTTATTAGATATTTATTATATTTAATTTGGAAGTTTTTATTTGATTTGGTGAGACATTATTAAACGTTGAGAAAAAGTTCTATTCCGTCTCTGAAATTTAAAAAAAAATTACTTTATTAATAAAATAAATGTATATTAAATTAACCAGAAATTCGATTTGAAAGCTGTGAGGAAATGATTTCACTTAAATCCAATTTAAAAGCTGTGAGGAGATGAATTTACTTATATTTATTAGTAATGAAAAGTATACAGGTAAACAACTAAAATCACATACCGAAGAATGTAATAACAGGACACCCTTCCTGTATTTCGAAGGGCTTCCTTAGATAAAACGAAAAAAAGAAACGAGGTTACCGAGATAAGACCTAAAACGCGAATGTCCTAATTGAAGGATTTCACTTGGAAAGAGATTCATGACCTTTTTCCCAATTAAACTTATAAATGGAGAAAACGATTTCTATTTCGTACTTTATTTCGTTAAACTTTTAATGTTGATTGCACATTTTTAGCATAATATATATCGCACAGACCGCATTTTATATCACATAAAACTAAAGAAAATATAAAATTATAACTATTTGATATTTATATTAAAAAAAAAAAAAAAAAAAAGTGGTGCACATGTACACTGAATAAGATAAGCTTCAGTTATCTTATCCAAACTAGCAAATCTGGAAAATATCCAAATACATTTCGTGCCCACGCCTGAACAATTGATGATATTATAATAATTTATACTTCATTTTTTTTGATACTATTCATATTCATAGACAACAATACAGAGAATGCTTACATACAACTACATCGATAGAACAACACCATAATATCATGATAACATTGCTCATGAGGGCAATTATTTACTGACAATACATTACCATAGAAGAACGCAACTATCTAATAATTCCCTTGCATTTCACCTTCCCTCTTATTCCCATGCTGTCCCGGTAGCTTTTCCTTGATCTTCTCTCTCAGCCCCTTCTTCTTCCTCCCTCCTCCTCCTCCTTGGCCCTCCTCCCTCACTCGTCCTCCTTGGCCTTCCTCTTCCTCGTCACTCGACTGTCCACAAAATTATCAAAGCAAGACGACAAAATGTATAGTAGATAAATTATAAAGAACTATAGAACCAAATTCTATCGAATAGACCTATATCTATCTAAAACTTACAGAGCTGGAGCCGTTGCGTTTTCCTTCGTCGCCATAAGCACCTCCACCGGTGTTCTGATTGTAAGTAGGCGGTGCTTGGTTAAACCCACCGTTGCGTTTTCCTTCGTCGCCATAAGCACCTCCACCAGTGTTCTGAATGTAAGTGGGCGGTGCTTGGTTAAACCCACCTGAACTTTCTTGACCATAACTGCCAATGCCCTGCTGTGCAGATGGCCTGGACTGAGTTTCATATTGGGCATCTTGGTCATATCGTTTTACATCCTCGCCATAAGCACCTCCATGGGTGTTCTGATTGTAACTAGGGGGTGCTTTGTTCTGACCATAAGAATCTCCATAATTGCCAGAGCCTTGCTGTGCAGATGGCCTGGACTGAGTTTCATATTGGGCATCCTGGTCATGGCATCCCTCGTCCTTCTTCTTTCCAAACATGCCAAAGAGCCCACGGTCCTTCTGCTCTCCCATTGGCGCCTCCTCCTCATATCGATCCGCCATTGTTACGCTTAAAAATGAAAACAACTTCTGTAACTGATAACTATTCGATATAAAACGTTTTGATTTTTAATAAATCTCCACAACTTGAATTGGAGAATGGCAGAGGAGGCTTCAGATTTATAGATGTGTAATCATGGATTGGGCGCCGAGTGTTCAGTCGTGGCAGATTTGGAGCCGACAACATTGTCGGCCGATGAATAAATGAATCACATATGTCTTGTGACGTGGATGTCTAGGACATAAAGTCAATGGGTCTTTAATTTTTAATTCGATGTGCCCGCTTTTGGTGATGGCACGTGGAACGCAGAGTATAAAGATAAGGTCGAAATGACTTTGTGAAGGCGTTGGTGTTTTCCCGCGTTGGTGTTTGTCAAGTCGGTAGATAAACAATTTTTTTTTTTATTTATTTCAATTTGGATTGTTGTAATTATAACTTTATCACACTTTAGATAAACATTGCCGACTTCTGTCTATGTTTGAGGTGGACCATGAACTTTTTTCAAGGTATAACTACATCATTTTTTTTTATAATTGGGTGGGTGGGATTAACACACGCCAGAGTTACATATTCGTATATATGTTTACATATTCGTATATATATGAGAGGGGAGGGATTTGAACCTGGGACCTCCCTTTTCCTAAAAGTTTTACACAACCCATTTCCTCTAATTTCCCACATCACCACATATCTTACTAAGTTTTTAAAACAAAAATAATAAAATTTGATTTGATTTTAATATATTATATATGCATAAATATTAAAATTGGGGAGTGAGTATAAATCAGGAGTAAGTCTCACTTCCTTTTTTTTTTTTGTTTTTTAACCTTTAGGGAAGAGAAAGGAACAAGCACGAGCAAGAAGGAAGTATCAATAAATTTTTGGGAAAGTTAAAAAAAATAAAAAAAATTTAAAAGGAAAAGTTAGGTATTATGGAATGAAAGTTTTTTTTTTAAATCTTAATTAAAAGTATGGAAGTCTTAGTTGGGGACAAGAGGAAGAATGAGTCTATGATAACTTTATCAAAATAATAGATGTTACACCAAGAGTAATTATAAATGAAGAGAAGATTGAGCATGATCTAATGGTTTTTAAAAGTAGAGGTTTAATATGTAAGTTCCACATATAGCGGTAAAATTTTTAGAGATTCAAAATTGGATCAAGTAGAAGTGAGAATTAAATTCAAATTATTACATGACTTTTTTAAAGAAAGGATTTTTCTCATCATTTTTCTAGTCTATAAATTAGGGATAAAATAATAGGTGATGATCCATGGTTTAGGAGGAGAGATGCCCTATATTTAAGATAAATGAGTGAGAATTTTCCTAGAAACAAAAACTATTAAAAGGCTTCTAATGAGGTTTAGGCTTTTTGGACTTCTATATTAGCTTATAAAAAATGAGGTGTTGAAAAATATTGGAAATCCTCTAGGGTAGTTCATGTAGCACAATGACAAGGTTTCCCAACAACAAGATAATGACAGAGTTTAAGAGCCAACATGTCAGTAATCAACACCTTTGGGATAATTTATCTTCAACAACATCTAAAATAGTAATGTACATGTGATGGTAATATCCACTTGATGATAGAAGAGATTTAAATCTCAATCAACATGATGACACTCCCAAATAACATCATCTAGACAACATCCTCCAAATGACATCCTCTAGTTGGCATCCACTAGACAACATCCACTAGACGACAACAACAGTCAATATCCCATGACAACATGACGACACCCACATGGTGGCATGAGGACATGACTTCAGATGATAATTATCCTAGATGGTGACCTTACTTCCATAAGATGATGACTCTCCATAGCAATATTCATTTATTTTGTTTAATCTCTACAATCCTGACTACGACTCACAACTAATTGATCTGACTATATCTTCTAACCTACAATCAATATCTTCACAATACACGCCTAATAATTTATTAAATCACACAAATATCAACACACTAGTAGAGAATGATCCTTGCATTAATTAATCTACCAAAATGGCATAAATATTACAACTTTAAACTTACAATATGCTTCATCAATGGCAATGGCTCTTATAGCATACCAATATGCTCGTCTACACATGTATCTCTCTATGCTCATATGGATCTCTATCTACATGTACACACACCTATATATGCCTAAAACAATGAAGGGAAAAACTACTTATAGTGCAATCCCAGTTGTTAGTAGTAGTGGTTTCCAAGACACCTTGCACGTAACTACTTCCACTTTGCCTACATACTTAGGATATAATGTCACTTTACAATATATCAAATATTTGGTACTTGACTATGATGACTATGATATTTACATTATGTTTCATTGCATTACATATTATTGGTATTTCATCTCATTTTATTACATTACATTGCATTTCATTAGGACTATCTTAGTGCCTAATCACTGACATTTTTGTAAACACTTTTATTTTTTTCTACTTAGAAATAGTACCTATATCTATCCTCCCCTTTAAAATGGTTGACATCTGCATCAACTTCCTTCTCTGCTCTAGTGAGATTGAACTCAGTTGTTGAGGTTGTTATAGTTGTGGAACAAGTACTCCCAACTCAACAATTTACAACTTTAGTGTCTCATTCTCGTCCTTGAGTCTCATGGCATAATTGAAGTACTTATTCCATTATAGACTAAAATGGTTGGCTTTCTTCTCCATTTATACCAACTTCGTCAAGATTTCTTCCCTTTTTGTGAAGGCCTTTTTTGTAGTCCCCTACATTAGTGTTGCAATTTGCTTATCTCATTCCACAATCAACTGATCGTTGTGCTCTAGCTCTTTTATCTTAGCTTCCCATAGTTATTATTTTATTCAATTGTGCTATCATTGCATTTTGTTATTTAATAATTTTGGTCTTTTCCTCAACCTCCTTATTCTTCTCCTCAAGTTCCTGTGTCTTTTCTTATATCTCCTCAAGTTGTTGCTTCAACTTGACTAGTTCTACTTCAGTTTCTTCACTTTCTTGTTGAAATTTAGCCTTTGTTGTCTAAAATAGGTTAGCTTTCTCTTCATCAATATTGTGAAGCTTTTTGATACCTATAGGTAACCATTGCACTAAGTGTAACAAAAAAGTGGTTTTAGCATAAGTAAAAAACAACTCTAGTGCCAATTTCACATACTACACATTTGTTTCACTAGGTGGGCAAATTACACCGTGACTTCCATTTTTATAAATATAGGTTGATCTTCTATACATTGTTTAGGTTCCCTCTAGTAGTTCTTGTACCCCAACCATGGTTCTGATACTACCAGTCTCCAACTCCCAAGGTTGCATTTGATGAATATTGACAAGTTCCATCATCTATTCCTCATAATTGATGGTTTTATAAGCCTTATACTACCATAATATATATCACACATGACCTAATATGAAATAGACACAATGTAATATGAACCTTAAATGACAAAAAATTGAGATAAATACTCACAATGAATAATATCACTTTCTTATTCATTTTGAATAATCAAGATAGATTCAAATTATAGATATTTGTCCCCATGATATAGATTTACAAAATGACTTTTCATCTTCTATCCATATGACCTTTGAATTATTTACTTGCCACTTGCATAGAAGACTCTTAGCCTTCTTTCTTGACACATGTTTATCAAATAATGTAATATCATCTAACATCCATTTGTATTATATTATTTGATATTTTATGATAGACATAGTAGATTCTAAAGTATTTGAATTTTGTTTCAACCAAGTGCCTTTATAAAAATATCTACAATTTGATCTTCAATAGAAACATGCTTGAGTTGGATATGATAATTTTGAACATGATCCCTGATGAAATGGCATTGAGCTTCAATATGTTTTGTTCTTCATGAACAATTGGATTTTTTATCAAATTAAGTACTCCTTGATTATCATAATTTATCTGTATATAAGTTTTATTAATGCCCATATCTAATAATATATATTGTAACCATAGTGCTTCACATATTGCATATTTTGCTGCATAATATTCTACTTATGTAGATGAGAGTTTCACTTCATGTTTTTTACCGTGCCATGAAACAGATCCAAAGCCAAGATAGAACACATATCCTAATGTAAATTTTTTGTTGTCTATAGATCCTACATAATCAAAATATAAATATCCCTATAAATAGAGCTCATGATTGCCCTTTTCATTTGTCAGTCCATATTCTGTAGTTTTGCTAACATATTGTAATATTATTTTTATAGCTTTCCAATGACTTTCCCTGGGTTCTTGCATAAATCTTGAAAGATAATTCATTGCAAAAACTATATTTGGTTTGGCATTTATCAGATATAGAAGAATTTCAATTAAATTATGATAAATAGTAGTTGAGACCAGTGGTGTCTTATCATATATGGATAATTGTAATCTTGGTTTAATTGGAGTATCTTTAGGTTTACATGCTTGTATTTTACATTTTTCAAGTAATATTTTTGCATATTTTTTTTGTGTTATTGTGATATTGTTTTATTTTGATGAGTTTATGTCATCTCAAAATCCTTCTCTAGGTCCTTTTTAACTTCATTTATCATACCTTTTGAGCTTCTTGTAATAACTATATCATCAACATACACCACAAGTATTATTAGATCACCTCCAACATTTTTTGTACAGAGATTTGGATCTAATAGACTTCTTTTAAAATTATGCTATATTAAATTATTATTATTTTTTATATTTAAGATTTGTTTAACTTGTAAAATTTGTGTTCTTATTCCTTAATCACAAGTCCTTCTAGTTGTGACATATATACTTCTTCTTCAAGATCACCATTAAGAAATGCACTTTTTACATCCATCTAATGTAGTTTCCATCCATGATGTGCTACCAAAGCAAAAATTGTTTAAATAGTAGTCATTCTTGTTGTTGGTGCAAAATTTTCATCATAATCAATTCCTTCCATTTGAGTATATCCTTTTATAAATATATGAGCTTTGTATTTGTCAAGTGAACCATCTTCTTTATATTTGATTTTGTAGATCCATTTACAACCGACAATTTTTTTTGGGGAGGTAATTCAACTAGATTCCATGTTTTATTTTTCATCAATGTTTCATACTTTGATTCCATAGTTGCCTTCCAATTTGTATGATTTAATGCATGTAGCATTGTTGTAGATTCTATTATAGAACTTATCAATCCCCTATTCATTCCAGTTATACTATGGGTTTGGGATCTTGTTGTAGTAAGATCTAGCATTTGCTCTAGTTTGAATCTTTAAGTATATCTCTAAGCCAAATTGGTTCCTTTCTCTGTAATATTGTAGTATTCTTTGTAATGTCATTCTATTTATCCTGTATATCTGATTCTGAATCTTTACTTGACGAATATTCATCTGAAAAATTTAGAATAGCTTCTAAATCAACTTTTTATTCTTTAATAATATTTTTTATTCCTTCATCAAATACTACATCTCTACTTATGTAGATTTTCTTTGTTATTGGATCAATTATTTTGTATCCTATTAACTCATCATCATAGCCGAGAAATATTTTGCACATCATTTTCTCATCTAGTTTTGTTCTTTTCTGCTTTGGAATATTCTTAGTTGTTCTACTGTAGATTCTTATCCTATCCATACTTCTTAAGGAGTAACATTTTTTAATATTCTCATAGGTGACCTATTTTGTAAATAGATTGTTGTTTTAACTGCTTCTGCCCAATATTGATGATCAAGATGTGCTTCTTTTAAATTACTATGAACCATCTCCATAATTGATCTATTCCTTATTTCTACAATACTATTTTTTTTGTGGTGGATATGCTATAGTAAGTTATCTTTTTACACCATTGGTTTCAAGAAGAAAAATAAATTCTTTTGATAACAATTCTCCTCTATTTGATCGAAGATTTTTTTATTGTTTTACTTGTTTCTTTTTCTACTACAAATTTGAATTGTTTGAAATAATTGAATGCTTTAGACTTAAATTTCATAAAATACACCCATATTTTTTGGAGTAATCATAAAAAAATAACTAAAAATATCTATGTCCTCCAATACTAGTGACATTCATTGGACTACCTAGATCGGTATATACTAGTTCCAATGGTTCTTGAGTTCTATACTAATTGAGTTTAAAAGGAATTCTATGTTGTTTTCTAGCTAGATATTTTGGACATATAGTAGATTCTCAAGGAATTTTAGGTAATATTTTAACCATTTGATGTTTACTCATTTCATTTAATGAAGACACACTTATATGTCCTATTCTTTTGTGCCAAAGTTGTCTAGTTTCTATAATCTTCACAAATAGAGCCTTGTTGGACAATGCATCTAGAAACAAATTATATTTATATGAAACTGATGCTATAATTTTTCCTTGTTTGATAATAATACATATATTTTTATCTTTAATGATTTTGAATTCAGTTGTGAGGTTTCGATCCATAAGCTAAGATACTAAAAGAATATTAGTAGCCAATCTTGTTACATATAGTACATATCTAATTATTCTTGTTCTATTTGACAGGTCAATCAAGATATTTTAGGCTCCTCTAACTACATATGTCATACTATCTGCTATAACGATTGGTTTTTATATTTTCTAGAAGATAATTAAACCAATGTTTATTTCCTGTAATATGCCTACTTGCTTCATATTCAATATACCAATAACCATAAGAATCAAATATAAAGTTTGCAAATTTGATTATGATGAAGTAGTAAACCTTATGAATCCCTAGATCAAATATAAATTTTACATATTTTTATTTTCTAACCTTTTTTTGTTGAAAACCATTTAACTCCCTTAGATTAATTTGCAAAATTTAATAACTCTAAAACTTCTAATAATTTTCAATATTTTCAAAAGTTCTATTAAATACCTTATATCTCCAATAATTTCTTATTTAAAAAACTCTAAGTTCAAATATTTAATTTCTTATGTCTCCCTATCTTGAAAAATGAACTTAGAAATAAATATTTTAACCATAACCTTATACCTCCAAGAATTAAATAAAGCACCCAATTCAAATACTTTCTAAAAATATGACAAGCGCTTATTACTTGGTAATGTTGGCTATTGAGAAATTAATGTTACTTTTGCATGACTATTGAGACCTTTGGCTACTACATTGTTGCTTCCAATTAACACCTTTTCATTCACCAAACACTTACACACGCTTCCTTATGAACATTGTGATGCTTCCTCTTCCTTTGTGAAATGTCATAATGTTTCCTTTGTGTTGGTTTACCTCTAGATCAATGAACCTTCTTCCTGGCTTGTTGTATTCAACTATATTGATGCCTTTGGTTGCTATCTTGTTCTTCAATAGAAAATAGATGCTCCTGGCTAAAGAACTCTTAAAATTTTAATATTTCTAGAAAAAATAATGCACATTTATTTTTATTTGATGCACTAACTTGCAAATGTGCTCTCTTATGTAGGTGAATTTTTGAATATTTATTGTGAGTACAAATCGAAATTGCTTTCTCTATTTTTGCTTTACGTTTTCATAGTTTTATCAAAGCTTTCCTCTCTATGTACTGCTACAGTCAGGTCATATTATTTATCCTTTCCTCAGGTAGGCCAAATGATCCTCTATCTTCTTTGGATGGTTGAATGAGCTTTATTCTATCCTGGTTGGCCAAATGAGCTCTATCCTTTCTCCTAGTTGGTTGAATATACTTATGCTCTAAATTTCTGTATCTTATCTTGGTGAATAGCCACTCTAATGCTCACATTGACCCAAATGGTCACTATCCTTTTTATGTTGGCCCATTATTTTTCTTACTTTAGTATGGCTAATCACTTTCTTATTTTGTTAACCCAGGTAAATGCTCTCTTCCAATTTTATCTCAAATGGTTGCTTTCTTCTAATGTTGTCCAAATGGATTCTCTTTTCTAATGTTTGTCTAGATGATTTTTCTCTTTCAATGTTGTCCTTTATGGTCTTTCTTCTTCCTATGTTGGCCTTGATGGCCACTCTTCTTCTTTTGTTGGACATGATGGCCACTCTTCTTGTTGTTGTATTATTCCTTTATGATCATTCTTTTCTTCAAATGAATAACTTCTCTTCTATTGACCAAATGGATAACCAATCATCTCTGCTTCTGATGAGCACCAAAAATGCTCATTTTATATACACTGTTAAGGGTATCATTGTTTGTTTAATTAGCATGTGAGATGTATTTTTATATAACTTATGCATATAATTGATAGAAAATCTAGTATTATGCTTAATTGGTATTTTTAGTGGAAATTGTGTATAAATGCAGGTGTTGGTACTAATTTGGTGTTTTCCAGTCTACATCCACTTGGACTTGGCATACTTTTGCTTTTAGAGACTAAGGCATGAGAGTAGGCACCTTCCTGATGGAGAAGGTGCCCAGCAAAAGTAGGCGCCTTCCTAATGGAGAAGGCGCCCAACAAAAGTAGGCGCCTTCCTTATGAGGAAGGCACCCAACAGAAGTAGGTGCCTTCCTTATAAAGAAGGCGCCCAACAGAAGTAGGCACCTTCCTTATAAGGAAGGCGCCCAATAGAAGTAGGCGCCTTCCTTATGAAGAAGGCACCCAACAAAAGTAGGCACCTTCCTCATGAAGAAGGCGCCTCCATGCCTCCATACTTTGCAAAGATTTACCAAGTCAGCTTTGATCGGTTGACTAGTGGACTAAGGAGGAGGTTGCACGTGAAGACAAAAAGGGAGATATTCTATTCTTAAAATAGAATGAACACTTCTATTATTTGATTGGTTGGATACCTTTGTAACGTGAGCATTATTCTTTCATGCTCACGGATGAACCAAGAGCAATGATTTTTCCAGTGATCAATGTGGGAGATATTTTATTTTATGCAATATTATTAAAATAGAATAAATCATCCATTATTTTTTGATTGGGCGGTTCACTTTGTAAGGTGAGCATTCCTTCTCATGCTCATGAACCAATCAACGTAGTGATTTACCATAAAAATATATGCATATCAGACAATGAGATGAACCAAATCTATTAGTTGCCAAGAAGGACAACCACTCAAATAGATTTGTTGTTGCCAGACATATTCTGTTATGATAAAATAGAACACGCCTGATTTATCCTACAAGAGGGTAAAATTAGTGCGTGACTATTTTAATTAATATGTGATTGTTATAATTGAATGGATGCAATATTCATTGCATATCTACTGTAACTGCAAGTCTGAAATAGACTTGCCTAAATTTGTTACAGAGGAAGGATGTGCATTGTATAAATGCACAGGTCTTGAGAGAAAGAGGATTAATTTTATGGAGAGATTATTCTATTTTATTTCTTATCAAATTTATTAAGAGTGCAATTCCTCTTATTTGAGCAAGCTCTACGTAGCTAGCTAGGTAGACTATCTATGGGAGCTTGGTCCCACTCCCTGCAGTAGTCCTCCCTTGTTTCATTTCTATTATTTATTTTCCATAGCTTAGATTTATTGTCCTGCTTTAATTAATTTAGGTATGTGCTTTATTTTAATTGCATTTTATTTCTCGCACTTTATTTTCAGCATTGTAATTTATTTATTAAGTTTCCGCACTTAGTTTATTTAGTTTGGCTAAAATAAAATGCACAAAATTTCCCCACCAAACTAAATAAGGTACAACCGAATTCATTCCCCAACACTACAGGCATATACTGTGCGTGACACTCGTAAGTTTACGGACTTACCGGATTGATAATTTATGGAAGAGAAATGAATATTTTTTGGGACATGAATTTTTGCTCACCATTTTGGCACCGTTGTCGAGGAGTGTCAAACTGTAGTGTTAGGATTTACGGGTCAATTAAAAAGCTTATTTGAAATTACCTGTAGATCTTTTATCTGAGAAGCATGAGTCCACCGAGGGCCCTTTTACAGGGCCAAAACAATTGCTGGTAAAATCAGAGCCAAATCCTATAAGCAACTATTGCATTTTCTAGCCTCTTAGGTAAATGCGGGAATGAATCTGATGTACCATATTAAGTGTAGAAGTAGAAATAAAATGTGTTGTTGAAAAATTTAGAAAAATCTAGCATTGAAGGATTTCCATCATATTTTCAATGGTTTCAAGAAATCAATGAAATAGCACAACCCAGGTCTGATAGTTGAAAATCTTTAGGGAAGTGTTTTTACATAGAAACCATTGGAAAATTATGCCTAGTTCTAACGATAAAAAAATTTACAGGCTTGAAATTTTTGCAATGTATTGGTAAATGTTTTTTAATGATGAAATTAATAGCAGGAAAAATGACAGAGTAAAATTTTTAAAGAACATCTTGTTATGGAGTATGCTCTTCACTTGTGCTTAAGGCGACCTGGTGAATTAGAAACTAGCATGTGTTTTTTTAAATACTGCTATGCCATGTTTTCTTCAAGTTGCCAACCCACAGATAGTCATTTTCCAGCCTACACATTTTACCATTATGTTGAAAAAATTTGGTTTTGAGGTCAAAGGGGAAAATTGCTCTTCTCATGCTACAACACATCAAACTAGTTGATAATGAAATTGATGATTTTTTAGAAGACTAGTTCAGATGTAGGCATGGGGGAGACCCCACCTTCATTATTGCCACCAACAACACAATGAACACTATTTATAGTGTTCATGAAAAAAAAGAGAAAAAATATCTTATGTTGAAAAAGGCTCCAAGTTAAAATGTAGATAAAAAATAGAAGCTTTATTTTTGTTACTTGTTGGAAGAAAGTATCCTCTTTCCCTAGGACCAGGTTGGTCGAGAAGGGAAATGAGAAATCTCCAATCGGTCGCTAAATAAAGCAAGGGAGGAGCCTAGAAGTAATCAGAAGATAAAAAAAAAAATATATATATATATATATATATATATATATATATATATATATATATATATATATATATATATATATATAATGAAAAAAAATGAAAAAAAAAAAATAGTTAGAATTTTATTTTAATGCCTTTAGTTTAGATTTTTCTTTTATGTTTTGCAGGACAACATGAAGTGCGATGTAGACAAATAAGGAGGTGTCTATGAAGATTTCATGAATTGAGATTTATACGTGGAGTTCGTAATAGCACTATACGAACTGTCTCATGTACCTGATTGTGTAGCATCCAATCTAACAGGTGAAAGCTAGTGGAGTTTTACCTTGGAAACATTGGCACTTGAAGGCAGGCTAAGTAACCCTGATCAAGCGAAAGGCTTCTAGTCTAAGGTGCTTATGAAACTTTGGGAAAGTTTTGCTACAAGGTGTGTGACTATTACAACCTGAGTAAATGATGAGCAGAGTCAAAGATGCTACACCACGTACAAAGTAGAGTGTCGAGACAATGTTTGAGTAACGGTCAACGAGCTCCATTAACAATCGCCTCACATTTGTGAGAGTGGATCAGACATCGGCATGGGGGAGACCCCATACCATACCAGTAGCTTGGACGAATGTTCAATCATTCATTAAAAAAAAAGAAAGAGAAAGAAAAGAAAAAAAAGAAGAGAAAGAAAAGAAAAAAAAGAGAAAAAAAGAGAGAAAAAAGGGGAGGATACATGAAAAAAAAAATGAAGTGAAAGACGCCTTGATCATCAAGAAGGTGCCTTACGCATGAAGAAGGTGCCATACAATGGAGGCACCTTTCGCATGAAGAAGGCGCCATACATTGGAGGCACCTTCCACATCAAGAAGGTGCCATACATTGGAGGCGCCTTCCGCATCAAGAAGGCGTAGGTGCCACATATTGGAGGTACCTTCCACATTAGGAAGGCATCATACATTTAAGGTACCTTCCACAGCAAGCAAGCACCTTGACATCTAGGGTGCCTTGATCCATTTCCCGCACCTGGGTGGTTCAATGGCACAAGGAAAAAAAAAAAAAGAATAAGTGATGAGGTGCCTTGATGGCATACAGTAGAGGTGCCTTGATAAAAAAAAAAAATGTGAATCCTCCCAATGAAAAAAAAAATGCATAGAACATGTCCTGCTTAGCATAAAAATTATTTTCTTATTGCTTTGCAAGAAATCATGAACCGAATGCAAGCTGCAGGCATCCTAAGAGCCAGGGCCTAACAGGCATGGAGTCATGACTCCTATTTTCTTGCTTTTGTGTGTGCAGGTAATCGTGCCCTCTGAATGCAATCTGAAGGCATCCTAAGAGCTAGGGCCTCAAGCACAGGCATGATTCCTATTTTCTAATTTTTGTGTGTATAGTTTCGCAGGACATGGTCATGAACACAATATGTAGGTAGAGTCGTCTTAAACTAGGCCTAATAGATGTGACATATCGTGCCTTGTAATTAGGAGTGTGACAAAGTTGAAAAGGCATTTAATTCCCACCAGGAAGAGAGTGCCTACAATCAGCCCAATACGGTAGTGCCTTTTTCCATTTGGAGGAAGGCACCAATAAGTGATTTTCTTCTCCCTTGGATGGGGGTGCCTATTTTTCAGTGTGGGACCTGATGTGTGGAGGGTTGCAGACCTGTTGCGCAAAGGGACCTATTACTAGCGATAAGGGCATCACCAATTTAAGCGAGTGAGAATAAAAAATGGTAAATTATGGCTACGATGCTGGATTTGTTAAATCTATACCTACAAAAGAAGTAAGAACAACAATGATTAATGGTGTGGAGGAAGAAGGCAGCTAGAGAGAATAAATAAATAAATAAATAAAATCTCCAGGAGCACCAACGTGAAGACGTCTTACACCACCAGCATCATATACATCAGGTTCTACGAAATTCACCCAAGTATGTACTAATTTTCTTGTTAATTATGTGTATAGTTATTTTAAAATCATTTCTATGCTAATACTAGTCGATGCATCCATAGTTTTTCAAAATATCCCATTAGAATTTGAACACATGACATGCCTCAGATATTAATAAAAAAAGAAAAAAAAGAGAGGCTATGGCATCTACGTGAATAAATTTGGCATCATTTTCATTGCCGCCTCATGACAAAGGTAGCCAACTTGAGCAAACACATATAAATGATGCTACTTTGTACCACAAAGGAGGTGCTGGAGATGTCAAATATGTTTTAGATGTGGGTAAAAGTAGCGGCTAGTGACTGCACTTATTTTAAACCAATTTGGTCTCACCAAATCTGACCAATGTGCAACATTGGAAAATACCAGCATTTATAAAAAATTAGTGCAGTGGTAATTTTCCCTGAACAGTGTGGTCACGATTTAACTATTTGTCCGCAATGATTAGTCAGGATGTGTTTCTGACTTCTACTGGTGTCACAACGCTCGATGGGTGAAGAATAGCAGCACTCAATGGAAGAAGAAAAAAAAATAGTAATGTTGAATAAACAAAAAAAATGCAGTGTTGAATGAAAAAAATAGTACTGAGAAAAAAACATAGCAGTGCTGAAGGAAAAAAAATAGCAGCGCTCAACAACGGAGAAACAGAGATGCTGAAGGCCATTTAAAAAAAAGAGAAGATATATATATATATATATTATCCCGAGGGTTGTTGTCATAAGAACATGACAATCTTTAGGCGTGGTCAGCCTGCGAGAGGGATAACTTCAGCTTTTGGTGCCACGAGGGCATGGCACATGTTAGGCATGGGGGGATGATGAGCACCAAAAATGCTCATTTTATATACACTGTTAAGGGCATCATTGCTGGTTTAATTAGCATGTGAGATGTATTTTTATATAACTTATGCATATAATTGATAGAAAATCTAGTATTATGCTTAATTGGTGTTTTTAGTGGAAACTGTGTATAAATGCAGGTGTTGGTACTAATTTGGTGTTTTCCAGTCTACATCCACTTGGACCTAGCATACTTTTGCTTTCAGAGACTAAGGCATGAGAGTAGGCACCTTCCTAATGGAGAAGGCACCTAGCAGAAGTAGGTGCCTTCCTGATGGAGAAGGCGCCCAGCAGAAGTAGGCGCCTTCCTTATAAGGAAGGCGCCCAACAGAAGTAGGTGTCTTCCTTATAAAGAAGGTGCCCAGCAGAAGTAGGCACCTTCCTTATAAAGAATGCGCCCAACAGAAGTAGGTGCCTTCCTTATGAAGAAGGTTCCCAACAAAAGTAGGCGCCTTCCTCATGAAGAAGACACCTCCACGCCTCCATACTTTGCAAAGATTTACCAAGTCAGCTTTGACCGATTGACCAGTGGGCTAAGGAGGAGGTTGCACGTGAAGACAAAAAGGGAGATATTCTATTCTTAAAATAGAATGAACACTTCTATTATTTTATTGGCTGGATACCTTTGTAATGTGAGCATTATTATTTCACGCTCACGAATGAACCAAGAGCAATGATTTTTCCAGCAATCAATGTGGGAGATATTTTATTTTATGCAATATTATTAAAATAGAATAAATCATCCATTATTTTTTGATTGGGCGGTTCACTTTGTAAGGTGAGCATTCCTTCTCACACTCATGAACCAATCAACATAGTGATTTGCTGGAAAAAGATATGCATAGCAGACAATGAGATGAACCAGATCTATTAGTCGCCAAGAAGGACAACCACCCAAATAGATTTGTTGTTGCCAGACATATTCTGTTATGATAAAATAGAACACACCTGATTTATCCTGCAAGAGGGTAAAATTAGTGCGTGACTATTTTAATTAATATGTGATTGTTATAATTGAATGGATGCAATATTCATTGCATATCTACTGTAACTACAAGTCTAAAATAGAATTGCCTAAATTTGTAACAGAGGAAGGTTGTGCATTGTATAAATGCACAGGTCTTCCTGATGAGAAGGATGATTAATTTTATGGAGAGATTATTCTATTTTATTTCTTGTCAAATTTATTAAGAGTGCAATTCCTCTTATTTGAGCAAGCTCTATGCAGCTAGCTGGTCGAACTATCTGTGGGAGCTTGGGCCCACTCCTACAGTAGTCCTCCCTTATTTCATTTCTGTTATTTATTTTCCATAGCTTAGATTTATTGTTTTATTTCCTGATTTAATTAATTTAGGTATGTGCTTTATTTTTATTGCATTTTATTTCTCGCACTTTATTTTCAGCATTGTAATTTATTTATTAAGTTTCTGCACTTATTTTATTTAGTTTGGCTAAAATCAAATGCACTAAATTTTCCCACAAAAATAAATAAGGTACAATCGGATTCATTCCCCAACATTACAGGCATATACTATGCGTGACACTCGTAAGTTTACATACTTACCTGATTGATAATTTATGTAAGAGAAATGAATGTTTTTTGGGACATGAATTTCTGCTCACCACTTCCATTATGATAGCTAATGACTAGTATTTTTGTCCTTAATTTGGCCAATATTTTAATATGATATCCTTCTTGACTCTTTCTTTATGATATTAGCTTCTTGAGCCTCTCTGCTCAATAATACCTTCAAATATAGAGTTTGAATATCACTACCTTCAAAGTGGACAAACTCTTAATCAACTTTATCAAATATGGATAAAATCAATTAATAATAGTGGCTTAATAAATGAACTTTTTCAATCTAGATAGAGTTTGGTGGTAGTTTTGATACCATTGATGGATTTAGAAGCATTGTACTTGTTAGCGTACTTAACATATTTTGTCTCTATTTCATTATTTAGCTCACTGTTACAACTCCTGTAACAGTTCAGTTTACGCCGGTGTGCTATTCCCGGCATTGTAACTATTATTTAAACTGCACTCTGAATAATATTTTCTAGTTCGCACATTTACATGGTACCAGAGCCAGGGGCGAGGTGAGGAGCAGAGCGCGATTTTTTGATTCGGACGCGTTTTTTTTTCTCGCAGTCCGTGCGTTTAAAAAAAAAAAAAAAAAAAAAAGGGACGTTCAGGACCTCGCGCAGAGCGGGGAGGAGCCGAACGCGCGTCCAGTTCGCGACGATCGAGCACTGGACGCACGACAGAGGAGCCGAGCGCGGCAGTCGAGGAGGGGAGAACCCCCCCGCGCAGCGCAAACGTTGCGCGTTGGAGGGAGGTCGCGTCACGCGTCCAGCGTACGCGCGCGCCCCCTCCCCCCTCCCCCCACCATCGCGCGACGCGCGATCTACGCGCGCCCGCCCCCACCCACGCGCGACGCGCAATTTGCGCGCGCGCTCCCCGAGGAGGCGCCCCCGGCCCGCGGAGCGGGAATTTAAAATTCCCGCCCGCGCGGGAACCCCGAGGAGGCGCCCCCGGCCCGCCCGCGGAGCGGGAATTCAAATTCCCGCCCGCGCGGGAAATCGGAGGGGGTATAAACCCCCCCCGCGGGACCGCGTCCGTCCGCGCAACCCCCCCGTGGGACTGCGTCCGGGAGACGCAGTGTTTGCGCAGCCCCCCCCCCCTGCGGGACTGCGTCCGTGAGACGCAGTGATTGCGCAGAAGGGCCGAGGGCCCTCTAGCCCGAATTCCTGCGCGCGGGGCTGGCCCTGGATTTTTTATAAAAAAATAAAAAATAAAAAAATAAAAATTTCGCTGCGACTTGCAGAGAGGAAGCCGAGCCGGAGGCTGCTGCAGAGGGTGTTGAAAAGGGAGGTGACTTGCTGATCTTTTCGGATCAGCCCGCTGGCTCACGTGGTCGTGAGCCGTGCGGTAAGGCTCAGGGAGCCTACAGGTCGGGGGTTCGAATCCCGCCGACTCCCCCAAGGTATAATTTTTTTTTTGTCAAAGTTATTTTTTATTATTATTATTTTTAATTAAAATTTTTAATTTTAATTTTTTTTTAATATAGTTTTTAAACTTTAATAAATTAAATTTAATTTTAATTTATTTTTTCTAAAAGTTTAAAACTATAGAAATTAAAATTATTTATTTTAATTTTAAAATTGATAATAATTATAAAAATGCTTTGTTAAAGAAAGCCTTTTAAGGGGGGATTTTTTTCAAAAAAATCAAAGGGGGATTGAGAGTAATTTTTATGAAAAATAGCAATTTGGCATTGTAAAAGGTGCATTTTCGGTGTGACCGACACCTAGTGGGTTATTCTAGTGGGCATTTTTTTTGTTGTATGTTGCATATTTCATTTTTGCACTATAACATTAAAAATTAAAATCAAACACTCCTTAAAGTCCCCGGAATATAAAACCCATCTGTGCAATTTATTTGCACTGTGCAGTGTTCGGTATTTGCGATACCTCCGCCAGCACTTACAGTAAAGTCGTCGTGATTTGGCTACTCGTATCCGCCGCCTAATATAGCTGCTATAACGACGTCCGAGCTTGTTCTCTATAAATCGTCAGGGAGGAATAAGTACGCCATTTTTGCATTTTTTACTCCATCCACTACCCTTTATCGCACTTGTGTTTAGGCGTAAATCCCGACGAAGTATTCTTCATAGTGTTTAGGGGAAGTTACGCCCCACGCATGAGAAGAATCTTCTATGGTAGGTGCCATCAACAAGGCGATTCCCTTTCAGTACCGCTTATGTTCCACGTATCGTATGATCTCTAAAATTCACCTATAGTCTCCCTCACGTAAGGGCGGGTGATTTTTGTTGATCTTTCTAAATACCTATAGTTTCCCTCACGTAAGGGCGGGTATTTTGTACGGTATATTGGCCTAGCAAAAGGTATATCGAAAGGGGGACCAATTTGGTGATATAAGGAACCTTCACTATGGCCACTGTTGCAAAATTGATGACTGATCCGCATCAGTTATTGAAAGGTCCAAATTATACACCATGGAAACATAAGATGAAGGCTATTCTCCAAATGGAAGATTTGTGGGATATTGTTACTTGAGTAGCAACAAGGCCTTCACCAACAAGCGAGGATCCACGAGTCCTTCAACGAGATCAGATTGCTTTTGACAAGAAAGACAGGAGAGCAAAGGTGCTCATTTTGTTTGTCTGTTTCCGATGAAGTGCAACCTCATATAGCTGATAAAGCAAGTGGTAAAGAGGCATGGGATGCCCTTAGAACCATCTATGAGGGGAAGAATGAATCCACCATTCTTCATCTTCAACAACAACTTCATAACCTGAGTTTGAGACAGGGTGAAACAGTTGAACTCTTTCTGTGCAGAGTGTCTGAGTTGAAAGAGAAATTGAGTTCTCTAGGAGATATCGTGGATGAAAAGCTTCTCATTTCACTTGTGATGAGAGCTTTACCTTCTTCATTTGACATGTTGATAACCTCCATCCAGGTGTCCCAACGACAAATTACCTACATCGAGTTGGTCAATCTGCTTCAACAACAGGAGGCACGCCAACTTCACAAGGATGATTCTTCCAATACAGCCCTATACACCAACAAACAGGGTTCTAGGAAGAAAGGTAATGGGCAAAAAGGAGGCAACTTTCAGAAAGGAGGAAATTCTCAACAGGATACGAAAGGAAAAGGCAAGCAACCTCAACAGAAGAAGAGGTGGTGCAAGATCTGTGAGAAAGACAACCATGACACCAACAGTGTTGGCATAAGAACAAGCAAAAAGGCCAAAACAAACCACAAAATAAAAACAAGCAACCCCAGGCGAATGTTGCTGTTGAAGAATCCGACTCGGATTCCGAATGGGCACACAAGGTGCTCATGACTACCACAGATTCCACTCGGAGGGATCCTATTTGGTATGTCGATTCCGGAGCTAGTAAACATATGATCGGCGACGGATCGTGGTTTGAATCATTTGTGGCCAAGGAGGGCAAACCTGTCACCATTGCCGATGATAAAACCTACGGGGTTCGGGGAGAGGGTACGGTTTCGGTCACTCTTCCCGATGGCAAGTGTCGATTGACAAGGTCCTCTATGTTCCGGGATTGGCCAACAATTTGTTGTCGGTGACACAAATCCCGGACAGAAATATGGTTGTCAACTTTCGTGTTGAGAATGGAAAGAAGTGTTGTACAATTACCAGGAAGGGTAAGCAGATTGCAACGGCTTCATATAAGCATGGCTTATTTGCACTAGATGCTATCTCTATTCCACATGTTGCCATGATTGTCTCTACCAAGGAGGCAACTTCCCTATGGCACAAGAGATATGGGCATCTTAGTTCTGGCTACTTACTTGAGCTCAGCAAGTATGAGATGGTAAAGGGTCTTCCTTCCCTTTCTGCCACATTGCCAGTGTGCTCTGACTGCTTGGCAGGAAAGCAAGCATAGAGTACCATTTGAGAAGAGCTCTACAAGAGCACGAAAACCTCTGGAGCTAATTCACACCGATCTATGCGGTCCTTTCACACCCAACAGTGTTGGAGGGAAGAGGTACTTTCAGTTATTCGTAGATGACTACTCACGAAAGATGTGGGTTTTCTTTCTCAAACTGAAATCTGAAGCTTTCGCATTCTTCCAACAGTTCAAGAAATCCGTTGAGAAGGAGTCAGGGGCTTCTATTAAAACCCTCCGCTCAGATCGAGGGGGAGAGTTTACCTCTACTGAATTTTCTGCATTCCTAGATAAACATGGGATCAAGAGACAGTTAACAACTGCCTATACTCCTCAGCAGAATGGAGTTGCTGAGAGAAGGAACCGTTCTATCATGGAAATGGTTCGTTGTATGCTCACAGGTGCAACTCTTGGGCAACAATATTGGGCAGAAGCTGTCACCACTGCAGTGTATCTTTTGAATAGGGCACCCACAAAGGCCCTAAAAGGAATGACTCCACAGGAAGCATGGAGTGGTCGAAAACCCTCCATATCTCATCTACGTATTTTCGGGTGTCAAGCTTTCATGCACATACCGAAAGAAAAAAGGAAGAAGCTAGATGAGAAAACACTGAGATGTATTTTTCTTGGATATTCTGAGCACTCTAAAGGATATCGGTTGATAGATCCTTTGACCAAGAAAATTCATATCAGCAGAGATGTTGTCTTTGATGAAGCTTTCACATCACAGAGCACATCTACAGTACACCAGGATATTGTGGAACCAAAGGAAGAGGAGATTCCTTCGTCAACACAGACAGGAGGTCCTTCTACATCTTCTTCACCACCACCGAAGCAGAATCCTAAATGGTGTACAAATACAATCAGAGATGCAAATTTATCCACTCCTCCCAATTTGAATTTGGATAGACCTCGTACACGCAGTATGGCTCAACGGAAAGAGAAGCCAGAGAAACTGGTGAGGTTGATGATCTTTGTCAATCTTTTGAGGAACTTTCTGTGACTCCAAGTAGAGAAGTTGAGGATATGGATATTGATGATGACAGGGCATTCATGTCTACCATAGATAGTCTTGGACCTGCATCAGTGCAAGATGCTCTTAGTGAGCCTCAGTGGAAGGCCGCTATGGATACAGAGTATGAGTCTCTGATGAAGAATAAAACTTGGAAGCTTGTTGATCTCCCGCATGGAAAGAAACCTATTGGCTGCAAATGGGTATACAAAGTCAAGTACAAGGCGGATGGAACAATTGATAAGCATAAAGCCCGTCTTGTTGCAAAGGGCTATGCTCAAAAGGAAGGCATCGACTATGAAGAAACTTTTGCACCTACTGCTCGGATGACCACAATTCGGGTTATGTGTGCTATGGCAGCACAATATGGGTGGAAAGTTCACCAAATGGATGTCAAAAGTGCCTTTCTTAATGGTGATCTCCAAGAAGAAGTCTATATGACTCAGCCTCGAAGGATTTGAAGTGGAAGGCCAACAGCAGAAAGTTTGCAAATTGGTTAAATCCTTGTATGGTCTGAAACAAGCTCCTCGAGCTTGGTATATAAAAATGGACAATCACCTAATGCAAGCATGGATTTAAGAGATGTCCGTCGGATGCAAACCTCTATTTCAAGAAACGGGGTTCTGAGATAGTGTTGCTTGTACTCTATGTGGATGATCTCGCTCATTACGGGGAGTTCGGAAGATTTGATCTCTCACTGTCAAAAGAAACTTGTGCAAATCTTTTGAGATGACGAGATCTTGGACTTCTCCATTACTTGTCTTGGTCCGGAATTCAGCCGGAAGGAGCACACCATCAAAGTGTCTCGGAAAAAGTATGCCAAGACATTGCTCGATAAATATCGCATGACTCGATCGCAAGCCAATGGCAACTCCTATGGAGAATGGACTTCGATTATCGCGATATGATGACTCACCCCGGTAGATGGCACTCTCTATCGACAGTTGATTGGGAGTCTCATATATCCGACCAATACTAGGCCGGATCTCGTATTTGCTTGTAAACTATCTTTCGAGGTTCATGCGGGAGCCTAAGATTACTCATTGGAAAGCAACGAAACGTGTTCTTCACTATGTCCGTGGTACTATAGAATATGGCCTAGAATACAAGAGGAACAACAAATTCTTCTTGCAAGGATACACGGACTCCGACTATGCCGGATCATTTGATGATCGCAAGTCAACTTCTGGATACATTTTTCATCTGGGATCCGGTCCTGTCTCTTGGCACAACAAGAAGCAACAGGTGGTTGCTATTTCTTCAACAGAGGCAGAATATCGCGCCGCACGTGAAGCTGTGTGCGAAGTGATATGGTTACGTCGCATTCTAACAAGTATGGGCCATCCATCAAAATCTCCAATACACTTGTTTTGCGACAATCAGGGTGTTCTGAACCTCGTCAAGAATCCAGTCCATCATGAAAAAACAAAGCACATTGACACACAATGTCATTTCATTCGAGAGGAAGTTCCAAAGCACCGAATTCAGCTTCAGCACATTCCCACCGATGCTCAAGTTGCAGACATTTTCACTAAGGCACTTGGACGTGTCAAATTTGAATTGTTTCGCAGCTCACTTTGTATTGCAAAATAATGTAAGGGGATGTTAGTATAGCTATTAGTTATTACATTACCCAAATAATGTAATAAAGGGGGATGTTAGCGTACTTAACATATTTTGTCTCTATTTCATTATTTAGCTCACTGTTACAACTCCTGGTAATAGATTCGCTTTACGCCGGTGTGCTATTCCCGGCATTGTAACTATTATTTAAACTGCACTCTGAATAATATTTTCTAGTTCGCACATTTACAGTACTACCATAATATATATCACACAAGACCCAATATGAAATAGATACAATGTAATAGGAATCTTAAATAACAAAAAACTAAGACAAATAATTAAAATGAATAATATCACTTTCCTCTTCACTTTGAATAATCAAGATTGATACAAATTATGGAGATTTATCTCCATGATATAGATTTACAAAATGACTTTTCATATTCTTTCCATATGATATTTGAATTCTTAACTTGCCACTTGCATAGAAGACTCTTCGCCTTCTTTCTTGATACTTATTTATCAAATAATGTAATATTATCTAACAATCATGGATCCAATTCACTAACTTGCCTAACTCATTTTTTATCATAAACTACCACTTTCTCCATTGTCCAACATAGCCTATCTCAAACTTCAATTTTAATCTATCAAAAACTTTGGATATCTTCTACCAACAAGTACTGAATTGAGCATCAATTTGCTCTCCCATATTTGGTGGTTGCCTAAAATTCAGCTCTTCTATTTACACATGTTCAGTTATTATCATCCATGTCATTATCTATGGTAGTTGCCACCACATTCTCTTCTCCTTACCTGGACAAATTGATGGCCTTATTTGGTACTTTTCCCTCTGATGTTAGTTTTTCTAGTCATATCAGCCACTTGTATCCTCTTTTGGTTGTTTCCTCCTCTAAATAAATTGCATATTATTGAGTGCTCTCTATATTATGAGTTATCAGTATAGGTATTGTATCCTCTTGTGCCATTTCTTTTCCTTTTTTTGGTATCTTAGTTAGCTTAGTTGAATTCTCTTTCTCTAGTATTCTAGTTGGTGTAATTTTTTTACTTGCCTATACTTCCATTATGGATATAATCTCAAAGTGTGGTTTCCCCTATACTAGCGGTGATGCACTTGGATCAAGTTGTTGAAATTTTACCATAAATTTAGCTACTTCAACTTGTATATTTCCTATTGCATCCAAAGCTTCCTAGATATCCCTTTCCATGGGCACAATCTTTGGAAACTCTGATTCTTGTTGTTGTCCAGCTCCAACTTCTTCTCTAGCCTGTTGTTGCACTATTCATTGCTATTGTCTTTCTTCCACATCCTATTCCATCCCACCACTTGTCTACACTGTGGCCTGATATGGTGATTGAGGTTGTTCTTCTAACACCAACCTCCTACACCTCCTCTGCTTTTGGATCAACTCTAATCTGTATGGTAGTGTATCCTCCTACAAATATTCACTATGTAAATTTTCTAGTATATCCATCCCCAATATCTTCTTCGTTCTAGATGCTTTTACTAGAGTGTTTCCCTTTATTTATGGTTTTGAATTTATCCACATTAGTACTATTGGTTCCAACTCTGATAACTCTCTAATAGCATTTAATCTTGAAATGTGTACCTTTTCCTATGTTGTAACATTCAACAACAATTCAATGGCATGAAAATACATTGAAAATTCAATGTATTCCGCATTAAAAATATCTTAATGCATAGTATTAGAGGTAGGATGTCCAAGTTGTTGGGGCAAAAACACTGGTTAAATATGGTCCTATTTCTGTCACAATCCTCTCATTTAATTTGGAAAACCATGGAACTCATAATCTTGTGAAGTACCAAGTTCAAGGTTAATTACAACATCATTCTGAAATGAGTCCACTAACCCTATAGTTGGGGGGAGTTTTTGTGAAATATCATTGATTCATCCACACCAATTAAATCATGCATAATAAAAGTACAGAAAATAAATCACACCACACCATGCTTGGAAAATAAAGGAAAGCAGTAAAACACACTTGCAAAAATAAAATATACAACACACTGAAATAAATGATCTAATCTAGAAAGCAATATAAAGTAGGGGAGGAATACTAGCTTGGAGTGGGCCCAAGTTCCAGCAGATTTCTCCCGGCTAGTTACGAAGATAGAATGCAACTGGAAGAACTATCAAGCAACTTTTATTAATATTGCAGTACAATGCCAAATTACTACATACACCACCTACTTTATTTTTTTCAGATCCCCCTTTCTTAGAGAAGTCTCTATGTTTATATAATACACACACAGCTTTATGTACAATGTTGTTACAACAAAATATCTGTTTATAGTCTAAACTGAGATAGTTCAGTTACTGTAACAGGCGTATGGTAAAAATAGTCAACAAATTTCATTTTTGGGGGGGGATAGTAGATTTTTCATGTTCAATATTTATATTGCTTGTGTTCTACTGTGTCAAGTGGTTATGAATTTCCTCCAATACAGTTGGGAAAACTCATGTGTTCAGTAACCTCCAAGGATATCTTGTGTGATGTGGAGTTAAAGGTCTACCATAGTCAATAGGGCCTCCTTCAGTCACAAAGTCAAGGTGCTTAACATCAAGGCACCTACTTGAAGATCAAGGTGCCCTTGATGTATGACATCAAGGTGCCTACTTGTAGAGTAAGGTGCCTACTTGTAGAGTAAGGTGCCTAATTTTAGAGTGAAGTGCCCTTGACCAAGGTGCCTACTTGTAGAGTAAGGTGCCCTTGACCAAGGCACCTATTTGTAGAGTAAGTCACCCTTGGCCAAGGCACCTACTTGAAGATCAAGGTACCTTCCCATATATGCCTTAGACTCATTGAAGCAGAAGCATTTCAGGTCCATGTAGGACCTTAACTAATCAAAAGGTGATAAAATAAGCAAATATCTACACAAAACACACTTCACACACAAATTATATAATGCACATAATTTCATTAAATAGATGCATAATATTTCATAAAAATATACAACTCTTATAAAACTGCCACACAAAAACCATTAGAACTAATACAAAAATATGAACATTTCTGATGCTCATCATCCCCCCATGCCTAACATGTGCCACACCCTCATGGCACCTGAAGCTGGTATTCAACCCCTTCCAGTAGGCCTTATCCTTCTATCTTATTTTATTATTGGTGATCTTGGCCTTCTCTTGTTTTCAGGGTTTCCATTTTTGCTGAGGGGCACTGGTCTACTGTGGGACGGTTTTTGACTATGTTAGTTGTGCCTTCCTATTCAGCTTAGCCTAGCATCTATGCTAGGTAAAACAACCATGGTTTTTTCTCTCTTCTAGAATGCAACTTATTCTTCCTACCAATGATCAACATGTTGAGGTTGTAACTCTCCAAATGGGATATCAAAGTCATCCCTCTGTCGTTTGACCATCCTATCCTTGAAAAATCGAGCCTCTTCAAGGGTGAGGCCAACATTTTCTTTAATGATCATGGTTGCCTCTAATTCTGGACCAAATATCCCCTATCTCTCCATATATTTTTGCATACTAGAGGGTCATCCCTAGGATGAATCGTATATCCACCAGAACTGGTCTTTCATAGAAGGGTCAACGCAAATTCTAGGCCCTCTTTTAGCCTTGTTAATAGCTTTTCAATCTACCTTTTCCATATTGAATTCTTCGCGGTCTTTTGAACTTCTCCTTTTGCTTAGAAAAACCATTCATACCTTTTGCCCATTCTTCGTCTGACTGGAAATTTAGTTCTGCAAATGTAACCTTGGCCTTGCTCTTGGCCCTCTTTTGTGATGTCCAATATACCTTCCTCTTGGGCCTCTCTAATATTGTGGTAGATTGTGTGGGGATGTTCCCCTCCCCACAGGAGATGCTTTCCTATTGACATTAGAGGGTTCAAGTATCTTCCCCTCTAGCCTTGAATTGCCCATAACTGCTTCCCTTATTCCTTACTCACCCAACAAATGCTCTAATGCTCTACGGGTCCTTCCATCACAGGTACTGGTTGCTCCTAAGATTCCTCGTTAGTTTTGGGTTCAGGGCATTACCACTAGCTCTGACCTGGGTGGTCTTCATCATCAATAATATCTATAATAGGGGGCTTTGTTTAAAAAATAAATTTCCCTCATTCCTACGTAGTCATCCTATCATAAGCAAATGAACACTCCCCTACCTCCTTGTCTTCATTTCTGGCATTAGACCTGAATAGACCATATGAAACTACCATTTATAGAGATGTTGAAGAGTTTTTGGGTACTTCAATTGCTCAATTTGTTTAGGTGTAGGCGTCTATGCATTCCACCACCCTGGCCTATAGTTGTTAATTTTTTTCCTTGAGTTGTTGAACCATCCACTATAGTTGAGCTATGGTGGCCTCATACCTCTTCAATTTCCCTACAATCATTTTCTAAAATTCATCAAAAAGTATTTGCACTTCAAAAAACTCACTCTACCAAGTGAGGCCTTCTTCCAGTGTCGAGTCGAGCTACCTTCATAGGTCTGTTGAGGGTTGTGACTTTAGTGGACTTAGAGTGGCCAAATTTTGTAATATTTGGGCTGTAAATACAACCTCCATATCCTCCTCTTCTTCCTCACTTGATAAAATTAATCATCGTAGGTATTTTTTGTCTCTTATGCGCTCTATACGATGAGCCATTGGTTCAGGGCTGGAAGAATCCAGACTATTTTCTATATAATTGGTTAGAGAAATTTACCCTTCAGTTGTAACATCATGGGAGGTTTGGGATCATTCTTCTTCCTCTTCGGTCTTGCCCCATAATTTGTCTTCCTGCTTTGTTTTAGTAGCTTACCACGTCTGCACATTTGAATCTTTAACCCTTTCTATCAGTAGGTTCTCCCTATGTTCCTCGACATAGTTAATTAGGGTTGTAATGAGCTCATGATGGGCTAGGGCAGTGACTGCTCCTCCATGATATTGACAAGCCTCATCCTTCAAAGCGCTTGCTAGGTAGAATGGCACATTGATTTTTTGCCCATGCACTAGGTGATTCAAAAATTGCATGTGGTTTGCATTTAGGTAGGAGTATTTTCTCGTGCATGTGAAGAACCTATCTACCTAATCGAAGAGCTTCTGCAATTTATTTGAGAGTCTTTGTTTTAGTAGCCCTATAGATTAAAATTAGATGTTCCTCTATCTTAGTAGCAACTCCGCATTGGGTTGGCACACCCTTCTTGTAAGTGCACTCTCTAGTGAGGGGGAGGCTGATAATTTAAATGGACTACAATGTGACTGGGATTTCCAGTTTGTGTAGCTGAGTGACCTCCCCTCTCATAGTAGCAGCAAAATCCTTTGCTGCTTTGAGGTCCTAATTTCGACTGACCAAGAGGTAATAATTCATCCACCTGGATGCCTCAAACCATTCTCGAACTTCATCGCAAATTCCTTCAATACTGCTAGGATCACTTTTCTTTTATGCATGGTTCTTCGATCAACCTCTCATTGTGAATTATTGGATCTTTTTCCCTTGATTGGTTCGATGTCTTACTCTCATAGGAAGGTGCCTTCTTATATATCAAGACGCTTATCCAGTGAATTAATTTAGCATTGGGGTTGACAAGATATGCCACCCAAATTGATTTTTGGCATGACGTATTGGACATGGGGGCCAATACGATTCTTGGGATGAGATTATTTTTAGATAAGTATTAATCCTATAAAATTATGTAAATATTTAATAAAAATTATGCGCATACATGATTGGTCGTTCGTGCGTTGCGGAGCATGCCAATTTGGTAATTTGTGATAAGGGTGATGACGTATTCCCCATGTGTTGATTACATTACCTTGGATACTGCAACTCTTGCTTTCTTGAGATCCCATGCTAAAAATATGGATATCCAACTGGTTCAGGTAATAGGATGCATATCTCCTTTGTCGGTTTGCTTTGGGACGTGTAGAAATCCTTTCTAATGATTTATCAATATTTTTGGGTGACTTTGAATTTACATCACGTGAAGTGATGACATTAGCTTTGGCTGCTCCCTTATGTCTTTGAATTGTGCAAGTGCTTTAATAGGATCAAGGCACCTCCAAAATTTATGACATCAAGGTGCCCAATGGTAGATCAATGTGCTTTTGTTTAAGGTGCCTACCTGTTGAGCAAGGTGCCTTTGATCAAGGTGCCTACTTGTAGAGAAATGCGCCTTTGTTCAAGGCATCTACTTGTAGAGCAAGGTACCTTTGATCAAGGTGCCTACTTGTAGATAAAGGAACCTTTGATCAAGGTGCCTACTTGTAGAGCAAGGTGTCCTTGAGCAAGGCACCTACTTGTAGAGCAAGGCACCCTTGACCAAGGCACCTACTTGTAGAGCAAGGTGTCCTTGACCAAGGCGTCTACTTGTAGAGTAAGGTGCCCTTGACTAAGGCACCTACTTGTAGAGTAAGGCACCTTTGACCAAGGTGCCTACTTGTAGAGTAAGGCACCCTTGACCAAGGTGCTTTACTTGTAGAGTAAGGTGCCCTTCGGTCAAGGTGGCTCATATTTTTTTTTTTTAATGATTAAGGCACCTCCTCACTTATTCATTTTTTTTAATAATCAAGGTGACCTTGATGTATGACATCAAGAAACCTGATCACTTATTCATCATTTTTTTAAACTTTTCAACAGAATTCAAGTGCCCCCATTGATGGACATTAATGCGCCTACTTGTAGAGTAAGGTTCTTCTGACCTAGACACCTACTTATAGAGTAAGGTGCTCTTGACCAAGGCACCTACTTGAAGATCAAGGCACCTTCGATAAATGCACCTACTTGAAGATAAAGGTGCCCTTTTCAAGGTGCCTACTTGAAGATCAAGGTATCCTCCTGGGTATCAAGGTGCTCTCTTAGTATTGAAAAGTTAGTAGTAGTTGACGTTTTCACTGGTGCAAGGTTGATCAGGTCCTCCAAAACTTTTCTCATGTTGCATCAGCATTTGCTTATCCAAGCACATGGATGAGTATCTTTCCTTTGTGGGGAATTAGTGCCCATGTCCATGCTCAGATAAGAACTATATCCTCCATATGGAAAAAATCAAGTTTCTACCTCCTAAAAATGTGCAGGTTCATGGATACTAAGCTGGTTTAGGCCTTGTCTCCCAAGATACCTATTTTTCATAAAATCAGGCCATTTCACCTACAAAAGAAAATGAAAAAAAGGAAAATGCAGTAAAACGCAATTCATGCCTATTAGGCCCTGGCTCTTAGGATACCTATATCTTGCATGTGGGTGTTGTCCCTAAAAAACACACTATAAACTAGAAAGCAGTAAAATACATGTTTGGTGTAATTTATGCCTGTTAGGCCCTGGTTCTCAGGATACCAACAACTTACATGTGGGCAATGTAACTACAACACACTGAAAAGAAAAACTAAGAACTAAACTATTTTCAGTGGACACCCCTGTGTTCACTGTGTTGCTAATAAGTTGAGATATTTTCAATTGGATGGGTCTCCCCCATGCCTATTTTGGACTACATTAAATTTTTTAACATGTGATATGGACACAATCGATGACCATTAACTTTCAATATGGTGTTGCTACCTTCAATTATCTTGAAATGCACAACACCATTTTTTATCAGCTCTACCACCTCATATGGTCCCATCCACCTTTGCATCAGCTTACCCTTTTGTTCTTGGAATCTGGAATCATATAGTAATACCCAGTCTCCTTCCTTGAACTACTTTAGCTTAATGTGGTGATCATGCCACTATTTCCTTTACCTTTGGATGATTTCTATATTTTACAGGGCATCCAATTGATATTCATCTAGTTGATTTAGCTTATGAATCCTCTCCCTCTATGCATCATATAGGCTTAGGTTCAATTTTTCTATGGTTATGAGATTTTTTATTTCAAACTCGATGGGCATCATCGCACTCTTCCTGTCTACTAGTTGGAATGGAGTAAAACCTGTGGTCGTTTTCCATGTAGTTTTGTATGCCCATACCGCCTTCAATAGTATTGCAACCCAATATTTTTTGTGTTGTTGCACAATATTTGTAAGGATATTATCTATCTCCCTGTTGGTCACTTCTACTTTTCCATTTTCTTGCGGATGGTAGGGGGTTGTTTTGTTGTGCCAGATCTTGTATTACTGCATTAGCTGTTGAATTAACTTGGAGGTGAATTGGGGCTTCTGATCCATTGTAATTTCTCTAGGTACCTTGAACCTCATGAAAATTTGAGCAAACAAGAATTCTGCCATCGTTCCTTCTTTGAAATCCCTCAGTACTTGCACTTTGACCCATTTGGTTACGTAGTCAGTGCATACTAGAATGTATCTCTTTTCGACCAAAGGTGGGTTGATTGGCCCCATAAAGTCCATCCCCCATTTGTTGAAGGGTTCTATGTGCACGTGAATTTGGAGAGTTATTTCACCCCTAGGGTTGTTGAGCAAGGTGTAGGAACAACATTGTCATTGTTGTCAACACAGTCAGACAGATCGGTTGATGTAGTGGATAGGAGTTAAGAGGTTCTTCATAGCAAGAGTTAAGAGGTTCTTCAGAGTATGTACAGTGATTCTCCAAAAGATCAAAGTGGCCCATATGCTAAAAATCAAAAGAAATTCACAAGGAAGAAAACTGTCATGATATCGCGACATGTTGAGCAAGAAAGAAAAATTGTCACGATATCATGACATGTTGAGCAAGAAAGAAAAACTATCGCGATATCGTGACATGTTGAGAAGAAAGCAAAACTGTCGTGATTTCGTGACATGTTTGGAGAGAAAGCGCAAGCAAGCAAAACTATCACGATTTCGTGACATGTTCGGAGAGAAAGCGCAAGCAAGCAAAATTGTCATGATTTCGTGACATGTTCGGAGAGAAAGCACAAGCAAGCAAAACTGTCGCGATTTTGCGACATGTTGGAAGAGAGAAAAGGCAAGTAGAAAAAGTGTCACGATTTCGCGACATATTGCAAGAGAGATTGTACGAAAGAAAAAGTGTCACGATTTCGTGACATATTGCAAGAGAGAGAGTCCGAAAGAAAAAGTGTCACGATTTCGTGACATATTGCAAGAGAGATTGTACGGAAGAAAAAGTGTCATGATTTCGCGACATATTGCAAGAGAGAGAGTCCGAAAGAAAAAGTGTCACGATTTCGCGACATATTGCAAGAGATATTGTACGGAAGAAAAAGTGTCACGATTTCGTGACATATTGCAAAAGAGAGAGTCCAGGAGAAAAAGTGTCGCGATATCGCGACATGTCGGTTTTCGCGACCCGAAGGCAAGAGAAAGAGCTAAGGAGAAAAAGTGTCGCGATATCGTGACATGTCAGGTTTTCGTGACCCGAAGGCAAGAGAAAGAGCAAAGGAGAAAAAGTGTCGCGATATCGCGACATGTCGGGTTTTCACGAACCGAAGGCAAGAGAAAGAGCAAAGGAGAGAAAGTGTCACGATTTCGTGACATGTCGCATTTTCACGACTAAAGGAGGAGAGAGAAAGTAAGAAGGCATAAGTGTCACGATATCGCGACAAAAGTAAAGAGGAAGAGTACAGAGGCGAAAGTGTCACGATATCATGACATGTGTTTTTGCTGGTACAAGCCAAGAAGAGTAGCAAGGAGGTAAAAGTGTCGCGATATCGTGACATGTGTTTTCGTTGGTACAAGCCAAGAAGAGTAGCAAGGAGGAGAAAGTGTCGCGATATCGTGACATGTGTTTTTGCGGGTACAAGCAAACAAAAGAAGCAAGGAGGCGAAAGTGTCACGATATCGTGACATGTGTTTTCACGGGCGAAAGCCGAGAAGAGGACAAAGAGGCAAAAGTGTCACGATTTCACGATAGGTCACTTTGGCGCGAGCTAAGAAGAGAACCCAACCAAAATAAGATATGTGACAGTTAACTAAAGTTATACGACAGTTACAGGTGCAGTTGCAGAAGAAAATCATGCAGCTAAAATAAGAAGAGTTAACTGAAGTCAGTACGTCAGTTACAGGTGCAGTTACAGAGAAAAATCATGCAGCTAAAATAAGAATAGTGAACTGAAGTCAGAATGACAGTTATAGGGCCAGTTATAGAGTGAAAGCATCGAGCGGCGGTTAAACTAAAAGTCATCAGTCGAAGACCAAACAAAGAGCCGTAACTATTAATAGGATGCATGAGAGAATACTGGGTGATAAAGGAGTTACATATAGAAGTTTCTATTAATAAGCTGCATGCGAAAATATGGAAGTTAAAAATAGAATCAGAACTTTGTTATAAAAGGATGGCTGCGTGGAGAATTACGGGCTACTGAAATAAGATGAAAGTGTTGCAAAAAGAGGGTTGGAAGAGTGTCGTAAGAGAGCGTTAAGCAGAGCCATGAGAGTCGTAAGAATGCAATAAGAAGCACAGCAAGAGGGTTGTAAGAGGGCTGTAAAAGTGTAGTAAGTAGAGCCTTAAGTGTGTGTGATTTTTTGGTGAAATGTGAGTGAGGTTGGGTTAGCAATAGACCAGTTAGGGTCTTGTATAAAGCAAAGGCATTTTTATGTCAATCTTATAGTTTCAAAATTGCAGTCCAAGTTGGTGCTTGGAATTAGGGGTTGGTGCTCCTTTCTATTGGTGCAGATAAATTAGGGGTTGGTGCTCCTTTCTATTGGTGTAGATAAATTAGGGGTTGGTGCTCCTTTCTATTGGTGCAGATAAATCAGGGGTTGGTGCTCCTTCCAGTGGGTGCTGGTAAATTGATTGTAAAATTGATATTTTGCAATGGTTGGATTTGGATGGGAGTCCAAACAGTCAATTTTTGAGGAGTAGCCAAAACTGGTGAACCTCGATACATCTTGTGTTGTGTGATGCTCTCTTGTTATATTTTCTTTATTTGGTTTTAAGTTTTCATTGTTTTGGCTTTAAGAGTTGAAGTTTTTAAGTTTTAAAGAGCCACACTGATTCACCCCCCCTCTCAGTGTCATTATGAGACTAACAATTGGTATCAGAGCCAAGTTCCTAAACAAAGCTTAACCAGCTAGGGTGATCTTGGATTAGTACGCAATGGCAGGTGGTGAAGGCTTCTCATCAAACAAAGCACCATTGTTGGATGGAACTAATTACACATTTTGGAAACTCAGGATGTAGACATATCTTTGTGCTTTGGGATACGACATTTGGGATTTAGTAGACAGTGGATACACAATACCCACCACTCCTCCAACCGATGTTGCCGGTAAGAAACTGTTTGAGAATAACTCTAAAGCAAAGAATGCTATCATGTGCGGTTTAATGGACAGTGAACTGATAAATATTATGAGTTGTAAAATGGCAAAAGACATATGGGACAAACTAAAGAGCATTCATGAAGGAGACGACAAGATCAAGGAGGCCAAGTTACAAATGCATCGAGCTCAGTTCGAAGCATTAAAGATGAATGACGATGAGAACATAGAGGCATACATGCTGAGAGTTAATGGAATCATTAATGCGATTAGAGGACTCGACGAGGAAATGGAAGATGTTGTCATCATGAAAAAGGTACTAAGATCTCTTCCCCAAAGATTTGATTCTAAAGTTTTAGCAATAGAAGAAGCTAAAGATCTAAATACTTTTAGTATGGATGAGATGCATGGTTCTTTGACTGCATATGAGATGAGAATAGGAAAAACTAAACCCACGAACGAGAGAAGCTGCTTTTAAAGCACATAAAAATATAAAAGCAAAACAAGAATCCGAGGAAGAAGAGACATCAGATGAAATTGAAGCAAACTTTGTTCGAAAACTAAAAATGGGAAAAGGAAAATACGGAGGAAAGTTATCATTTAAATGTTTCAATTGTGGAGGCATTGGGCATCTTGCAACTAAATGTCCACTTAATGAGAAGAACATAAGTGATGAAGGATCGCACCAAGAAAGAAGTGACTGGAAGAACAAAACAAATTTTAGAAAAGGCAACTTCAAGAAGAAAAGTTTCATCTCCAAGAATGTCAGTTCATTAGAAGACAGTTGCAATGAGGATTCTGAAGAGGAAACAAGTGAAGTTCTTTATATGGCACTCAAAGAAGAAAAAACAGAAAAAGAACAAGTATGTGATGAAAACCTAGAGGTTGAAGTAGATCTAGAAGGTGAGTTGATCGCTGCACTTGAAGAGTTGGGTTTAGAAAGGAAAAAGAACAAAATATTGTCCAAGAAGTTGGAAGAATATGAGGGTAATATTGAAGATCTCTTCTTACAAATTCATAAAGCCAAGAAACTAGAAGAAGCCTTGAAGTCACAGATCAATGAGAAAGAGATTGTTTGCTGCAAACAAGAAGAGGAGATTGTGTTATTGAGGAAACAACTAGAAGAGGCCAATACAAATCTCAAATTTGAGAAGAGCACAGAGCTGCTAGATAAAATGATAAGGCAACAAAGAAGCCCCATGTGTAAGCTTGGTCTTGGATGTGAATCTGAACAACCTTCATCTTCTAAATCTGTAGAGAAGAAGAAATCCACTACTGAAGGATCAAAGCAAGAAAAGCTTGAAGTTGAATCCTCAAAAGGAAGAAAATCTCAAAGGAGATCTACAGCAAAGCAACCACAACAAAAGAGGTTCTATCACTCTCACTTTATTCATAATAATGCTTTTAATGGCTATTGTTTTAGATGCAACCATTATGGTCACAAGGCAATTTATTGTGGATTGAATAATAGATCAAAGAGTTATGCTGGTAGAAATACATCTATTATTTTGGTTGAACACCATGTGCAATGTTTTAAATGTAATGGTCATGGGCACATAGCAAGGTCTTGTCCAAGAACTTTTGTATCTAATCTAAGGCAAGACAGTAGATTTCATCAGATGCAAAGAATGCAACACAGACAGGGTAGAAATCATGTGCATCAAAGAAAGGAAAATAATCATCCATCAAGGATGTACAAGAGACAACCACCCAAGAGAAATGTTCAAGTTCACGAAAAGGTTCAAAATAGGGATGCAGTTGAAAACCTTCAGCCTAAGTTCAAGAAATATTGGAGAAAGAAAGAAGAGAGGAAATCGTGTCTCCTTGGACTGAAGGAGATTACTCCTCTATTGCACTAAGCAGCTACAGGTAGCACATCCTTAGGGGGAGCAATGTTAAAGTTTTATTTTAATGCTCCTATGTATTGTGTGGATATCTGAGGATGAAAGGAAAGTAGTCGGGGAGTTGTCGTATAGTTGTCAAAATGTGTTTCGGTTCATGTAGATGTTTGTGGAGATAGTATCAAACTGATGTGCTTAACGAGAACAACCTGGTGAACAACTAGGTTTTTGATGCAGTAGCTGATAGGCGTTATCTGAGATAGAACATGCAGCACAGGTCGATGTGTCATGGAAGAATAAGCTGACAGGTGCTAGTTTTGAAGCCTGTAACATTCCCAATCTGTAGATAAAATAGAATCCATGTTGTGAGTTGGAAGGCGTGCATGTCTTAACCAAAAATACAACACATCGTGTGGTATAAGAGAGCATTAATTTTCTCTAAAAGAAGTAGCAGTTGTCAAAGAGATGCCAGAGTCAAAGCAAAGAGTGGCACTAGCACCCAGTTGGTCAAGAGTGCAAATTGGCACATGCAAGGCAAAGACATTGAGTAGCCCTGACATATGCCCTAGAAAGAAGCAGAATACCGAGTGTTGATGACTGCGCGTAGATTGAGGTTCCAACGCTAGGTGTAACGGTCCACTGTCAATACCTGCGCAAGCGATGAAAACATTCATGGCAGCTGTTAGAAACCAGAGACATTGAGTTGCACAATGGATGCGAGGCAAAGTCGTTAGTCACGGAGGAGGTGGCAGTCAAGAGGCTAAAGAAAATTGTGGAGATTGTCGATGTTAAAGTTGATAAAGGTAGGGAACGAGTTATAAGCATAGTGGTTGAAGCCCATTGGTTGTGAAAGAATTTGAGTACTACTTGAGCATGATTGATTGAGCCTTTGAGAAGGCCTTTGGGAAATATTTGAGGACAGTGTTGGGACAGATTTCTAGAGCAGATTTGGACAGGTTTTGTATGAGCTTGTTATTCAACATTGGACAAGTTCTGTGTGAGCTTGTTATTCAGCATTGGACAAGTTCTATGTGAGCTTGTTAAGCAGGTTCTGTGTGAGCCTATTGACAGAGTACAGAGGACAGAGTCCCAATGGATAGAGATCCAACAACCAACATAGTTGAAGATAGATCTAAGTGAGGATTCTTCAAGTGGAGAGAGGTCCACCAGTCAGTGCAACAGAGAGACAGAGTCTTCTATAATATAACAATTGGAGAGAGGTCCACCAGTCAGTAGCGGATACCTTCGCAATAAATTGGGAGTGGTCATGCTTCCCAAGAACTGACTAGCTATCGGGACCACATTCTCAGGGGGAGCATTTATATATTTGCTTATCTTTTTGCTCATATTTGTAAGTTTTGCTAACTGTCATAACGTGTGCCTGAGAATGTTGTGCATGGACTCAGGGGGAGTCTGCAGCAGCCCTTTGGTATTATTGTCAAAGGGGGAGAAGAATTACAGGAAATTGCACATGTGTTGCCAACAATTCCAAAGGGGGAGATTGTTGAGCAAGGTGTAGGAACATTATTGTCATTATTGTCAACACAGTCAGACAGATCGGTTGATGTAGTGGATAGGAGTTAAGAGGTTCTTCAGAGCAAGAGTTAAGAGGTTCTTCAGAGTATGCACACTGATTCTCCAAAATATCGAAGTGGCCCATATGCTAAAAATTAAAAGAAATTCACAAGGAAGAAAACTGTCGCGATATCGCGACATGTTGAGCCAAAAAGAAAAGCTATCGCGATATCACGACATGTTGAGCAAGAAAGAAAAACTATCATGATATCGTGACATGTTGAGAAGAAAGCAAAACTGTCATGATTTCATGACATGTTCAAAGAGAAAGCGCAAGCAAGCAAAACTGTCATCATTTCGTGACATGTCGGGTTTTCGCGACTAAAGGAGGAGAGAGAAAGTAAGAAGGCAGAAGTGTCACGATATCGCGACAAAAGTAAAGAGGAAGAGTACAGAGGTGAAAGTGTCACGATATTGCGACATGTTGTGTTTTCACTGGTACAAGCCAAGAAGAGTAGCAAGGAGGCGAAAGTGTAGCGATATCACGACATGTTGTTTTTTCGGTGGTACAAGCCAAGAAGAGTAGTAAGGAGGCGAAAGTGTCGTGATATCGCAACATGTGTTTTTGTGGGTACAAGCAAACAAAAGAAGCAAGGAGGCGAAAGTGTCGCGATATCGCGACATGTGTTTTCACGGGCAAAGTCGAGAAGAGGAAAAAGAGGCAAAAGTGTCACGATTTTGCGACAGGTCGTTTTGGCGCGAGCTAAGAAGAGAACCCAGTCGAAATAAGATATGTGACAGTTAACTGAAGTTATACGACAGTTACAGGTACATTTGTAGAAGAAAATCATGCAGCTAAAATAAGAAGAGTTAACTAAAGTTAGTACGTCAGTTACAGGTGCAGTTATAGAGAAAAATCATGCGGCTAAAATAAGAACAATGAACTAAAGTCAGAACGATAGTTACAGGGCCAGTTACGGAGTGAAAGCATCGTCTGGCTGTTAAACTGAAAGTCATCAGTCAAAGACCAAACAAAGAGCCGTAACTATTAATAGGATGCATGAGAGAATACTAGGTGATAAAGGAGTTACATATAGAAGTTTCTATTAATAAGCTGCATGCAAAAATATGGAAGTTAAAAATAGAATCAGAACTTTGTTATAAAAGGAGGTCTGCGTGGAGAATTATGGGCTACTGAAATAGGGTGAAAGTGCTGCAAAAAGAGGGTTGGAAGAGTGTCGTAAGAGAGAATTAGGCAGAGTCATGAGAGCCATAAGAATGCAGTAAGAAGCACAGCAAGAGGGCTATAAAAGTGCAGTAAGCAGAGCCTTAAGTGTGTGTGATGTTTTAGTGAATAGTGAGTGAGGTTGGGTTAGCAATAGACCAGTCAGGGTCTTGTATAAAGTAGAGGCATTTTTATGTCAATCTTATAGTTTCAAAATTGCAGTCCAAGTTGGTGCTTGGAATTAGGGGTTGGTGCTCCTTTTTGTTGTGCAGATAAATTAGGGGTTGGTGCTCCTTTCTGTTGGTGCAAATAAATTAGGGGTTGGTGCTCCTTTCTGTTGGTACAGATAAATCAGGGGTTGGTGCTCCTTCCAGTGGGTGTTGGTAAATTGATTGTAAAATTGATATTTTGCAAAGGCTGGATTTGGATGGGAGTCCAAACAGTCAATTTTTGAGGAGTAGCCAAAACTGGTGAACCTCGATACATCTTGTGTTGTGTGATGCTCTCTTGGTATATTTGCTTTATTTGGTTTTAAGTTTTCATTGTTTTGGCTTTGTATCGCTCCAAATTTTTTGCATCCCTACCTTCAGGCTATAGGATCCGTGCCCGAAAGGAGAATGGGAAAAGGATGGTGCGGTACCTCGGACTGAGAGAAATTTGTGAAGGTCCCGCCTCTCAAGGGAGGTGTATTTTGGTGATTTTTCGACGGATGGTGGGTTCACCAGGAAACATTTGGTGGAAGTTTCCACGCCTAGGTTTTGGAATGTGTTTAGATGAGTTCGTTTTAATCTTAAGCATTCATGTCCTAGGTTTGGCCAAATGAATCTAAATTAAACTACATGAAAATGCAACTTTCATGAACACAGCAAACAGATTTGAAAGCAAAAAATAGAGAATTTTATAGAATGACAATGAAGAATACCTGATCCGGATGTCTGAAGAAGATTCTGACATTTGAAGCAGTCTGGATCGCCTGTAATCTGACAGAATCGCCTGCAATCTGACAGAATCGTCTGAAACTGACAGAATCGTCTGAGATCTGACGAATTCGTTTGACGAATTCGTCAAAGACCTGCAAAACAGAAAACAGATGCAAAATACAAGAAATTCTATTGTGCTAACAGAGGCAAATTACACCAAATAATAAAATGAATACTGAGCAATAGTTTAAAATAGCAATCCTAGCCAATTTCTATATTTTAACAACAAATCATGAACTTAATGTGCAATCTAAGCTAAATGGGTGAACTCCAAATGCAAAATAATATAAACACTGAGTAAATGATCTAATTTGCAGCATAAAATGACAAAGAAAATGTTGAGAAAAGCAAACTCTAGGCACTAATTACCTCGATGTGGACTGCAGTCGAGATCGTCTCGCATCAATACAAAATCGTCTCGCCCTCCGATCTGAACAGGTTCGTCGGTGACGATGGATGCTGGCTTCAACTGAAAAATAGTGATGTACCTGCAACAAAATTGGTATATATCTAATGCAAATGCAATATTGGGATGCTTTAACGTAGAGGGAATCAATTTGTAGAGAATTTCAGCCAGGGGTTGGGGAGGGAAAATATTAGAGATTAAATAGGCTTAGGGGGAGTAGTTAGGAGGTTGGAGATCATCCCAATTTGAGAGATCTCCAACAGGGGAGGGTCCCAACGACGCAGATGCGCTTCTGCCCATATTGGAGACCCGTTGGAACAGATTCCAACTATGCACATTCAATTTTGCGACAAGATCGTCTGGACGTCCTAGTCCAGACGAAATCGTCAAATCTGGGGCGATCTCGTCTGATCGACGACGATATCATCAAACGATCAAAACAACCTCTAAAAATGGCGCAGAAAATGGGGAAACGGATTTCCCGACGGTTAATGGGTGGTTTGGGAGGTTAAATTTGAATTTAAATTTATTTACTAAGGTGAAAGTAAATATTATAATTTTACTGCGCCAATTTTAGGGTGCTACATTTTGCCCCCTCTTTAGCGAATTTTCTGAAGAAAATGCGTTAAAGATGAGTTATTCTCGATCTACAAGAAAGCAAAAAATTATACCCATTTTTAGGCGACGATTCTTGGTCGAATCGTACGACAGCTTACTATGGTGCCCCCTCCATGTTTTTACCCAAATCGAACGTTTGAGGTAAAAACGCGAAAAAGAAAAATTAATTTGAATTATTTTTGAATGAAATTATGTTTGATATTGTTGAGCAAAGTGCGGAAAATAATATTGTCATTGTTGTCAACACAGTCAGACAGATTTATTGATGCAATGGACAAGAGTTTATTGAACAACAAGGTGCAGCCAAAGTACAATGGATAGGAGTTTAGTGTTGAGCAAGGTGTTGCAGGAGGATTGTCATTGTTGTCAATACAGTCGGTTAGATTTAATGATGCAATGGACGAGCGAGTTCAGAATTCACTCGGATCGAGAGGATAAAGTTCATAAGTTAGTCGGATCATGAGTCCTTAAATGATAGATGCACGAAACGAGAAAACATAATTCAAAATGAGAAGAAGAAGTCTTCAGAACCTGAGATGTCAAGAAGCGAAAAGGTTTTTTTGTGAAAACCAAGGTAGTAAGAATAAAAAGTTTTATTTAAAACCATTTATAATAGATTTGAAATGGTTTTTTCTTAAAACCCAAGTTGGCTCTTCGTTTCATTGAAAAATATGCCCCGGTGATAAAGATATTTAATTTTAAATATTTAGTTTAAATTTTAAAGGTTTTTTTGTGAAAACCAAGGCAGTCAAAATAAAAAGTTTTATTTAAAACCATGGATAACAGATTTGAAATGGGTTTTTCTTAAAACCCAAGTTGGCTCTTCATTTCGTTGAAAAAGATGCCCCGGTGATGAAGATATTTAATTTTAAATATTTAGTTTAAATTTTATTTTATTTAAAATTTAAATTAAAATATTAAATTAAATTAAAAGGGCCGACATGTTACTATTTCACGGCAATAATCTACAGGAAAGTGACGAAGGTGGAAGAAGTGTTTGAGGCCGACAAAGTTAAATACGGGCCGACGGATTTTAGGGTTTGGCAGTTGACAAATTCTAGGGTTTCTCAACCGACGTTCTTTTAGGGTTTGTTCCTAAAAATTCTTCTATAAAAGCAAGGGTACTTCGAGTTTGAAAAGTGGGGTGTTAAGATAAAGTGAAAAAGTGAGCATAGTGTTTGTGAAAGTGAAGATCGTGTTGAGTAGAGAGCAGAATGTGAAATGACACAGAGTGTGCAGAGAAGCAGAGTGTGCAGAGAAGCACGAAGGGCAAAGTTGATTACAAATTTTGGCTGTAGCAGTGCAGCAGACTGTGTGAAGTGATTGCACAATAGAGAGCAGAGTGCGGAAAAATAGCAGACCATGAGAAATGAGGTGAAAGTTCTATTTTGTAATTTTTATTATTATCTTCCAAGTTGTAGCTTGGCATAAGGGGTTGGTGCCTCTTTCCAGTAGGTCTTTGGTAAAATTGGAGTTGGTGCTCCATTCTATTGAAGAAAATAAAGTTAAGGGGTTGGTGCTCCTTCCATTTGGTGCTGGTAAAGATTTATGTAAAGTTGTAGCTTTGCATTGACTGGATTTGGATGGTAGTCCAAGCAGTATTTTTGAGGAGTAGCCACATTGGTGAACCTCGTTAAAATGCTGTGTCATGTGTGATGCTTTCTTGATGCATTTAGTATTTCTTTTATTTGCTTTAAACTGTTGCTGGTTTTAAAATCATATGTTTTAGATATTTTAAAGAACACACTGATTCACCCCCCCTCTCAGTGTCATTGTGATTACAACAATTGGTATCAGAGCCAGGTTCCCAATTTTGACTAAATTAGTCAGGGTTGATCTTGGATTAGTACACAATGGCTAAGAAGAATAGATCCTCATCCAAAAAGGCATCCCAATTTGTTTCGGCTCCTGTAGAAGAGAAATTTGAACCGAAAAAGGTAGAAGAAGTGAATCCTGAAGTTTGTGATGAAAATCTTGAGGCTGAAGTAGATTTTGAAGGAGAGTTGATATCTGCTCTTGAAGAGTGGAGAATAGAAAAGAAAAAGAACAAAATACTATCCAAGAAATTAGAAGAATATGAGGATGAGATTGAAGATCTCTTCCTACAAGTTCAAAAGGCCAAGAAATCAGAAGAAGCCTTGAAGACACAGCTGGATAATAAGAATGATGTATACAGCACAAGTGAAGAGGAATATAAATAGGTTATTGTTGATCTAAAGCTGCAAGTAGAACAGAACAAAAGGATTGAAGATATTCTTAGGTCTCAGATCAATGAGAAAGAGACTGTATGTTGCCAACAAGAAGAAGAGATTGTTTCATTGAAGAAACAACTAAAAGAGGCCAATATAAATCTCAAATTTGAGAAGAGCACAGAGTTGCTAGATACAATGATAAATCAACAAAGAAGCTCCACAACTAAGTTTGGTCTTGGATATGAAGCTAAACAACCTTCATCCTCCAAATATGCTGAGAAGAATAAGTCCTCGGTTGAAGGATTGAAACAAGAAAAGTCTGAAGTTGAATCCTCAAAAGGAAGAAAATATCAAAGAAGATCTACAGCAAAGCAACCACAGCAAAAGAGGTTCTCTCACTCTCACTCTTTTAATAATAATGCTTTTTATGGCTATTGTTCTAAATGCAACCACTTTGGTCACAAGGCAATTTATTGTGGACTGAACAATAGATCAAAGAGTTATCTTGATAAAAATACTTCTATTTTTTTTGAGTGAACACCCTGTGCAATGTTTTAAATGTAATGGCCATGGGCACATAGCAAGGTTTTGTTCAAGCACTTCTGTATCCAATCTAAGGCAATACCATATATTTCATCATACACATAGAATGCAATACAGATAGGGAATAAAACATGTGCAATGTTTTAAATGCAACGGTCAAGGACACATAGCAAGGTTCTGTCCAAGCACTTCTATATCTAATCTAAGGCAAAACCCTAGATTTCATCAGACACAAAGAGGACAACACCGAGAAGGAACATATCATGTGCATAAAAGAAAAGAAAATAATCATCCATCAAGAATGCACAAGAGACAACCCCACAAGAGAAATGTTCAAGTTCACGAACAGGAGAAAAATAGGGATGTTGTTGAAAAACCCAAGCCCAAGTTCAGAAAAGTCTGGAGAAAGACAGAATAAAGGAAATTGTGTCTCCTTGGACTGAAGGAGGCTACTCTACCATTGCTCTAAGCAACTCCAGGTGGCACATCCTCAGGAGGAGCAATATTAAAGTTTTATTTTAATGCTCCTATGTATTTGTCTAGGTATCTGAGGATGAAAGGTAAGCAGTCATGTTAATTTTGTATAGTTGTTAAAGTGTGTTTTTCAGTTTATATAGTGGTTTGTGGAAATGCCGTGAAGTGTGGTGTTTAATTTGAGAGCTGTCACCATTGGTAGTTTTGAGATATGTCATTGTTGTATTCGTTGATGATTCTTAATACCACTGTTCAAAATTATGAATCATAATAGTCCAGATAATTTGCTCAATGAAAGAATGCTTGCCCTAGTTGTGTATTTGTGTTTCAAGCAGCATGTATTTGTTTTTACTCTTTGATGTGAAGATTGCCAGATCTTTCATGACACCTTGGTGAATATATTTAATTCACAGACGGTTTTGTTTTAACTATTGATTTAATGCCAGTCCAAGGATAAGAAGCTTGAGGCTGAGTAAGGTGCACTACGGTTTTCCATAAAGTGTTTGACAAAATGTCTTCTTTCGACATGCATAGTTGAAAGTAAGAGTTGGCAATAAAATTGTAGTGCTAGACAAAAATTGGTACAGATGTGAGTCACTTGTCAATTCTGTTGACAAAAGTGAAATCAGCATGTTGAATGGGAAGATTGAAGAAAAAGTTTTTTAATGAGCAGCCAGATGATTTCCAGCCTGGTGATGAATAGTTGAGTTGCTTTCATAGTGGTTGTTTTGATCAAGTTAATGCTTTTCTTGATACATTATTTGGGCTTACTCCATTGAGTTTGATTTGAGCAAGTTATTCTTTGCCTTGGTGATTTATGTTGGTGGCTGTCTTGTTCAAATACCTTTGGAAGGAAAAGGATGTCTACTAGTTTCCTTTTCATGTAGTGATTGGTTGAATTATTCAAGGTTAATCTTGAGTTGAATGATGTTGGTTAAACCTTTTCTATAAGCATTGTTGCTAAAGCCCTAATTGGTTGAAAAAAAAAAAAATTGTTGGTTGTGCTGTGGTACAGTGTTTGGTACTTTCATAGAGTTGAAAGTGGATTGAGGTAGCCTACTGGATTCTCACTGCAGAGAGAGACAAACAGTTGTCATTAGGTTCAAGCTTGTTGAGAATATATCCAAGATGCATGGTGAAGTTGTATGCAGATGTTGCTAGCATTGCGAGAACAAAAAGTTGGCTATATAAGATTATTGTATGCCTTCACTAACAAGGGACAAGTTTGAGTTTGCAAAGCAACGAGAGGGTAGTTGCATAGAAGATAGTGGTTCGGTCATGTTCTTACACATGTTATATTGGTGAAGTTGACGGTGATGGTGTCATTCATCGGTTATTGCTGCTATTCACATTGTTGATTTTATTGATGCCTATTATGCTTATCATGATGTTGTCAATCAGTGAAATGAAGTGGTCTTGGACTCATGGGGAGCATTTGTGTACTTGTTTTTCTTCTTGTTCATGCTTGGAATATTTGCTAATTGTAATAATTTGTGTCTAAGAATGTTGTGCATAGACTCAGGGGGAGTCTGCAGCAGACCCTTTGGTATTATTGTCAAAGGGGGAGAAGATTTACAAGAAAATTGCACATGTGTTGCCAACAATTCCAAAGGGGGAGATTGTTGAGCAAAGTGCAGAAAATAGTATTGTCATTGTTGTCAACACAGTCAGACAGATTTATTGATGCAATGGACAAGAGTTTATTGAACAGCAAGGTGCAGCCAAAGTACAATGGATAGGAGTTCAGTGTTGAGCAAGGTGTTGCGGGAGGATTGTCATTGTTGTCAATACGATCGGTTAGATTTAATGATGCAATGGATAGGCGGTTCGGAAGTCACTCGGATGCGGAGGAAAAGTTCAAAAGTAGTGATCAGAGTCCTAAAAAAGCACCGAAAAACATAATTCGAGAGGGAAGAAGAAGTCTTCGAAACGAGATGTCAAGAAGCGAAAAGGATTTTTGTGAAAACCAAGGCAGTAAGAATAAAAAGTTTTATTTAAAACCATTTATAATAGATTTGAAATGGGTTTTTCTTAAAACCCAAGTTGGCTCTTCGTTTCGTTGAAAAAGATGCCCCGGTGATAAAGATATTTAATTTTAAATATTTAGTTTAAATTTTAAAGGTTTTTTTGTGAAAACCAAGGCAGTCAAAATAAAAAGTTTTATTTAAAACCATGGATAACAGATTTGAAATGGGTTTTTCTTAAAACCCAAGTTGGCTCTTCGTTTCGTTGAAAAAGATGCCCGGTGATGAAGATAGTTAATTTTAAATATTTAGTTTAAATTTTATTTTATTTAAAATTTAAATTAAAATATTAAATTAAATTAAAAGGGCCGACATGTTACTATTTCGCGGCAATAAGCTATAGGAAGGTGACGAAGGTGGAAGAAGTGTTTGAGGTCGACAAAGTTAAATCTGGCCGACGGATTTTAGGGTTTGGCAGTTGACAAATTCTAGGGTTTCTCAACCAACGTTCTTTTAGGGTTTGTTCCTAAAAATTCTTCTATAAAAGCAAGGGTACTTCGAGTTTGAAAAGTGGGGTGTTAAGATAAAGTGAAAAAGTGAGCATAGTGTTTGTGAAAGTGAAGATCGTGTTGAGTAGAGAGCAGAATGTGAAATGACACAGAGTGTGCAGAGAAGCAGAGTGTGCAGAGAAGCACGAAGGGCAAAGTTGATTACAAAGTCTGGTTGTAGCAGCGATGCAGACGGCATGTGAAGTGATTGCACAAGAGAGAGCGAGTGCGGAAAAATAGCGAGACCATGAGAAATGAGGTGAAAGTTCTATTTTGTAATTTTTATTATTATCTTCCAAGTTGTAGCTTGGCATAAGGGGTTGGTGCCTCTTTCCAGTAGGTCTTTGGTAAAATTGGAGTTGGTGCTCCATTCTATTGAAGCAAATAAAGTTAAGGGGTTGGTGCTCCTTCCAGTTGGATCTGGTAAAGATTTATGTAAATTTGTAGCTTTGCATTGACTGGATTTGGATGGTAGTCCAAGCAGTATTTTTGAGGAGTAGCCACATTGGTGAACCTCGTTAAAATGTTGTGTCATGTGTGATGCTTTCTTGATGCATTTAGTATTTCTTTTATCTACTTTAAACTGTTGTTGGTTTTAAAATCAAATTTTTTAGATATTTTAAAGAACACACTGATTCACCCCCCCTCTCAGTGTCATTGTGATTACAACAATTGGTATCAGATCCAGGTTCCCAATTTTGGCTAAATCAGTCAGGGTTGATCTTGGATTAGTACACAATGGCTAAGAAGAATAGATCCTCATCCAAAAAGGCATCCCAGTTAGTTTCGGTTCCTGTAGAAGAGAAATTTGAACCGAAAAAGGTAGAAGAAGTGAATCCTGAAGTTTGTGATGAAAATCTTGAGGCTGAAGTAGATTTTGAAGGAGAGTTGATATCTGCTCTTGAAGAGTGGAGAATAGAAAAGAAAAAGAACAAAATACTTTCCAAGAAATTAGAAGAATATGAGGATGAGATTGAAGATCTCTTCCTACAAGTTCAAAAGACCAAGAAATCGAGAAGAAGCCTTGAAGACATAGCTGGATAATAAGAATGATGTATACAGCACAAGTGAAGAGGAATATAAATAGGTTATTGTTGATCTAAAGCTGCAAGTAGAACAGAACAAAAGGATTGAAGATATTCTTAGGTATCAGATCAATGAGAAAGATACTGTATGCTGCCAACAAGAAGAAGAGATTGTTTCATTGAAGAAACAACTAAAAGAGGCCAATATAAATCTCAAATTTGAGAAGAGCACAGAGTTGCTAGATACAATGATAAATCAACAAAAAATCTCCACAACTAAGTTTGGTCTTAGATATGAAGCTGAACAACCTTCATCCTCCAAATATGCAGAGAAGAAGAAGTCCTCGGTTGAAGGATTGAAACAAGAAAAGTCTGATGCTTTCTTGATGCATTTAGTATTTCTTTTATCTGCTTTAAACTGCTGCTAGTTTTAAAATCATATGTTTTAGATATTTTAAAGAACACACTGATTCACCCCCCCTCTCAGTGTCATTGTGATTACAACAAATATATGATATGTTTTTGATCATATGACTTATGTTGTGTTATGTATTTTTATGATGCTTTTAGATGTTTTAATTGATTGATTTAATAATTCATTGAGGATTCATGTAATTATGTTGTTGGAAATATTATAATTTGAATGTCATGCTATAACATTATAAATGAAATAATCTGATGTAACAAAGTGGTTGTTTGTGATGCAATGTGATAAAAATAAAAATACTTCTAACAATAATTTCAAAGGACATTGTCGCTATTATAGACCATTTCATGGAGTCGCTGCTCACTCGGTCGTCAAGCTAATCCCATTTATAGAAATATTGTTAAAAAGAAAAAGAGTGCTTAAGAGACTGTCTTAAGACTTTGGTGCAATAGTGCAAATGATGATGATGATGATGATGGTTTTGTTTTCAGATTTTCATGAAAAATATTATGCATGAAATATTTTTGAATGATTTTTGCTAGGCATAAATTCCTAAGTGTGATAAAATTTGTGAATAATTCCTTAGGAATTATACCATCATTGCAAAGTTAAAGGTTGACATAATGACATGAAATAATGATAATGTGTTTGCTTTTGAAAAGCATAATTTGTGTAAAATGAAGTCATATGGTTTTCATGATTTTGAAGAAATGGGGAATAAAAATTGTTACAATGGTTTGCGCTAGGCATAGAATATGTAGGTATAGACTTATACCATCATCGCGAAAATCCAAAAAAATAGTTTTATTGCATGGTTTATTTTTTGATGAATAGAAAAGATGAAAATGAGGACTTGCGCTAGGCATAAAATTCCAATTTTGGTTTTGAAACTATACCATCGTCGCGAAATTCAACCAGATATATATGATTTGATTTGTGTAATTTGGAAGAAATTTTTGATTTTTCTAATTCTATAGTTGTCTTTGTGAAAAATAATTGTACTTGATTATTCCAAAAAAGTTGCAAAAATAATATTTCAAAGTATTTTGAAGACAAAAGTTAGATTTATAAGGAATCCCATGTGCATATGTGCATTCATTTCCGATCTTGATTTATCATAATGATACACAAAATCTCTCAAATACAAATGTGTGTGCAATTGCATTGTTCATTTACCAGTTTTGAGCAAGATACTATGATACAAGTGATTTGAAGAAACCAAATAAGTGTGCATTAACCATGATGTAGATGCATATAACCATATTAGACTATTATGTAGGTCGTATTATCAAGAGCTAGCTAATCCATAAGCAGACATAGGTCTGTACAAAATAAGGTCGCTAATGTGACAGACATATCGCCACGCTAGGAGTTACCCAAGGCCAAGCGGGTTGGGCACAAACCACCTGTTATGGGGCTTACCTCACAGTTTTCGAATAATTGAGAATTCTAGGGATTCAAGCTCATCAACCCTTCTTTTCTTTTCAAAGGGTAGGGAAAAGGGATTTTATTGCTTTCTTGCTTTCTTTTGAACTTTGCTTATTTTTCTTTTTGTATTTCTTTTGCTTGATAATGCTTGGAACATTGTTGAAATAACATTTTTCTTTTCTCTTCTTTCTTGAATTTTTCTTCTCTTTTTCTTTGCTAGGGATACTTGCTCGGATTATCTGTAGAGCAAGGGATTTTTATTCTGGGTAGGGGTGAGCTTGTCCTTTTTCCAATTCTCAAAGATTCTAGACCATGTGCATGATAGGATAGCAGGGGAAACTTTTCACTCAAGAAATCACTTCTACTATGTAGAAAATCATGGAAATTACAAATATAATCATTTTATTGTGAAAATATGTGCTTGGTTTAAGTAAATAACAAGATCAATTCTCTATGCTCAAACTTTATTTAATTGAATTTTGTGAATTTTGATATAAGAGAGATTAGTAATCATGCCAGATAAAATCAAGATATTTATTTTTTTGTGAGTGTGCAAGTGAGGGATTCAAAATAAATGCTAATTTATCCAAAAATAATTTGAAACATATAACTGCAATAATTGTAAGAAAATATATATAAACACTTTTGAGAAGTTTTGAGAATGTTGACTCTCTCTTTCTTCTGTATATTGTTTTGGTTTCGAAAGAGTCAAGCATATAGTTGTTTTTAGATTTTTATTTTGATTTTAGTTTTTGAGCAAAAGGAACTTAACTAGTGCTTTAAATAAATGCAATAGATAGTTTTTGAAGATTTTTGGAGATTTATGAATGTTTTTGGTGTTTTTGAATAAATTGAAAGAAATACAAGATAGTAATTTTGAACAAATATATACATGGATGAAATGACCAAGTTTATGCATAGTAACGTTTAAGATGCAAAATATTCATGGGTTCTTTAAGTTCTTTACCATCTAAGGTAGATAATTTATATGCTCCTGATTCAAATTTTGCAGTAATAATGTATGGTCCAAGCCAGTTGGGCTCAAATTTACCTTTAAGTTCTTTGGTTGCATTAGTATTTTTTTGAAGATTTTGAGGATTTTGATTTTTTTGTATTTTGATTTTAATTTACGAATTGAAATTGGTGGTATATACAAGATGATCTATATACACTATACAAGGTTTATTTGAGTATAGCATGTCTAAGGTTGCTTCAAAATCAAAGGAGGTTTTGAAGGATAATCTAGTTGAGGTGAAGGTAAGAACAAATGGTGATGAATAAAAGGTAGTGATAACAAAAGATTTGTTATAATGTAAAATAATGTAGCAAAATATTTGACTTTTATATGTGTAAAATTGATCATATTACAAAATAAAATGTCATAAATATAAGAAAGTTCTTCATTCTTATTATTATATTCCAAGTTTTGATAAGATGGAGAAAGTATATGTGAAAGACATGCATGGATGTTATTTGATAAACAAAGATGATCATATATGGATGAAGAAAAGTGATGGATAGAAGATAATTGTGATAATAGAGAATGTATAGAAGTTGATGTTTCAACCATTAAATATTCTTTAAATGGTGTTGGGTCACCCTGTATGGTAACAATTTTATTTGCAATTTCAAATTTCAAACATTGGTGAAGAGTGGAAGGGACAACCCATATCGTATGAATCCAAGGACTCCTGAAAAGTAGGTTATAAGATGAAGGGAAATATGCCACATAAAATAGAGTATCCAAGATCTTGGATCCAATATTAAAGGGAAGAATTATAGTACCTTGAGCTTTTTGAATTTCATTGTTAAAATTTTTTATAAGAACATTTGATTCATTAATATCTTCTTCCTTTGTTTTGAGTTTTTGGAATAATTGATAAGTGCATAAATTAAGAGAGGAGTCATTATCTACCATGATATTTTTAACAGGTGTTTCTTTACTAGATCCTATAGTGTAAAGAGAGGAGTCTTCTTGTGGAGTAGAGGAAGGAATATCCTCATCATAGAATGAAATATGGTTAACCTCAAGAGGGTTTACACCATTAATTATGTTCTTAGAGAAAATATGATGAGGAACAAATTGTTGGCTAGGTATTTTGAACAAAATTTCCTTGTGATAAATTTGTAATACTTCTAAAAGGGATATCTTTGCTTGAGAATTAGTCACTTGTTGTTGGCTATCAAAGTGGATTTCATATTGAGATTTTGATTCTAAAGATGAGCTTTCTATGTTTACATTCCATTTTGGATCATTCTCTAGAGCCAAAGATAGTTTTGAAGGTTGGTCAAATGAGGAACCCATATCTTGAATATCGGATTGAGTTGATTGAACTTGAGGTTGCCCATTTGTAGTTTATGTTACAATATTAATAATATCATCATGATGGGACACATTAACATGCAATATTTGATTGGTTTCTTGTTGTTGATAATTGAATAGGGGTTCTTGGGAGATTTCCATGTCTTGATTGATTATTGGCATTTGTTGTGTAGGAGTTTGATAGTTTACTGGAGATTTATAATCAGTTGTAGATTGTAATTCCTTTATATCAAAAATATCCTTATCAATCAAATATTGAATTGCACATCTTAAATCTTTACAATTTTGTGTCATATGTCCATCTACTCTATGATATTCACAATGTAGTTCAGGTTTAAACCAATCCGTTGTGGTATCAGGTTGTCTTATGGAAGGGAGTTCAATCTTATTTGTGTCAAGTAAATACTTGAGAATTATATCCATTGGTTGATTGAGCTTAGTAAATTTACGTGATGAAGGTTTTTGAGATGTTTTTGATAAATGCCTTAGGAATTTTGTCATAAAAGGACCTAATGGTTTCTCACCTCTACTTTCTTTATTATGGGTAGAATGATGACAGGAAGATTGTGAAGTATGATGTGAGTGCATGGTAGAATTGGAAGAATAAGTATTTTCTTGTTGAAATGAATGTGTTGTATTGAGAGAAGAATATTGAAAAGGTGGAGGAGGATTGTATGTGGATCGATAGACATAATATGGATATATGGGAGGATAGATAATATCGTTATGAAGAGGATTGGCAAAGGGATTGTCCTGTTGGGGTAAGGATGAAAAATGAGAAAAGTGTGATGGAGGTGATGTTGAATAGGGATAAGGTTGGTCATAATCAACGAATGTATTTGATTGAATTCTTCCAACATTACTAATGGGCTCATATTGATTTGAGTAAAAACTCATGGTTTCTTTAGTACTTCTAAAAGTGATACTTAGCATCTACTATTTAGAGTTGAATCTAAAACATAAAAACTTGATATGATGATTTTGTTATATTTCTTTTTTTTTGTACACATATATTTTTTTGTTTTTGTTTTCAAAATGTTATGATGGATTCACGTCGGGTTCACCAAAATGAATCGCTCCAAATTTTTTGCATCCCTACCTTCAGGCTATAGGATCCACGCCTGGAAGGAGGATGGGAAAAGGATGGTGCGGTACCTCGGACTGAGAGGACTTTGCGAAGGTCCCGCCTCTCAAGGGAGGTGTATTTTGGTGATTTTTCGACGGATGGTGGGTTCACCAGGAAACATTTGGCGGCAGTTTCCATGCCTAGGTTTTGGAATGTGTTTAGATGAGTTCGTTTTAATCTTAAGCATTCATGTCCTAGGTTTGGTCGAATGAATCTAAATTAAACTACATGAAAATGCAACTTTCATGAACACAGCAAACAGATTTGAAAGCAAAAAATAGAGAATTTTATAGAATGACAATGAAGAATACCTGATCCGGATGTCTGAAGAAGATTCTAACATTTGAAGCAGTCTGGATCGCCTGTAATCTGACAGAATCGCCTGCAATCTGACAGAATCGTCTGAAACTGACAGAATCATCTGAGATCTGATGAATTCATCAAACAAATTCGTTAGAGACCTGCAAAACAGAAAATAGATGCAAAATACAAGAAATTCTATTGTGCTAACAGAGGCAAATTACACCAAATAATAAAATGAATATTGAGCAATAGTTTAAAACAACAATCCTAGCCAATTTCTATATTTTAACAACAAATCATGCACTTAATGTGCAATCTAAGCTAAATGGGTGAACTCCAAATGCAAAATAATATAAACACTGAGTAAATGATCTAATTTGCAGCATAAAATGACAAAGAAAAGGTTGAGAAAAGCAAACTCCAGGCACTGATTGCCTCGATGTGGACTGCAGTCGAGATCGTCTCGCATCAGTATGAAATCGTCTCGCATTTGACGGGATCGCCTCCGATCTGAACAGGTTCGTCGGCGACGATGGATGCTGGCTTCGGCTGAAAAATAGTGATGTACCTACAACAAAATTGGTATATATCTAATGCAAATGCAATATTGGGATGCTTTAACGTAGAGGGAATCAATTTGCAAAGAATTTCAGCCAGGGGTTGGGAAGGGAAAATCTTAGAGATTAAATAGGCTTAGGGGGAGTAGTTAGGAGGTTGGAGATCATCCCAATTTGGGAGATCTCCAATGGGGGAGGGTCCCAACGGCGCAGACACGCTTCTACCCAGATTGGAGACCCGTTGGAATAGATTCCAACTATGCACATTTAGTTTTGCGACAAGATCATCTGGACGTCCTAGTCCAGACGAAATCGTCAAATCTAGGGTGATATCGTCTGATCGGCGACGATATCGTCAAACGGTCAAAACAACCTATAAAAATGGCATGGAAAAGGGGGAAACGGATTTCCCGACGGTTAACGGGTGGTTTGGGAGGTCAAATTTGAATTTAAATTTATTTACTAAGGTGAATGTAAATATTATAATTTTACTGCGCCAATTTTAGGGTGCTACAGGCTTTAAGAGTTGAAGTTTTTAAGTTATAAATAGCCACACTGATTCACCCCCCATCTCAGTGTCATTGTGAAACTAACAGGTTTGCCTACCCATCCTTTGGTACTCGTTACATTGTTTGGTGTATTTGGCTGAATCTTAGAACAATGTAGGCCAATAATACCCAGAATTTAGGACTTTGTATGTAGTCCTCTTTCCTAAAAAATGTCCTTCGCATGGCTAGTTGTGGCAAGTTTTGAGAACGTTTGAAAATTTGTGCTCAGCTACGCACCTCCTCATGATTTTATCAGGTCATATTATAAATAGAAGGTTGTCAATCCATGAAAAAGATGTGCTTTTTTCTATCACTGTCTGCTTCTTATAGGGTGAAAGAGCAGGGGATGTTCTTCCAGTGGCCAAGTAATTGGGTATGCTTGCATACCACGGTGTCTGCTCATTGAATATAAATTAATGTTTGTCATGGAACTGGTCTTCTACAACTGTGTGATATGATGGTATCAGTCTAGACAAGAAGTCTGCTACTATGTTATCTTTGTTGGGTTTATCCACGATGGTGATATCTAAATCCTGCAAGAGTAAGATCCATCTAATGATTCTACCATTAATTGTGGGTTTTCTCATTAAATATAAGATAGCTACATGGTCCATATGGATGAACACTTTGTAACCTATGATGTAGTGGCAAAAATTGTTGATGGCATAAATGACCATGATGAATTATTTCTCTGTCATCATTTAATTAATCTTAGCTCTAGTTATATTCTTACTGATGTAGTAGATGGTGTAGAATTCTTCACCATCCTTTTATCCTAGGACTGCTTCAATCACGTTGTTGGATGCATCAAAGTAAATATGGAATGGGACAACCCAATTTGGGCCTCGTAGAACTAAGGCAGTAATCAGATTTTATTTCAATGTTTGAAAGGCTTGTTCACAGTATTTTGTCCAGATGAATTCCACATCCTTTGAAAGTAGTGTGTGTAGGGGTTTAGCAATTTTGCTAAAATCAATGATGAATCACCTATAGTATCCAACGGAGCCAATAAAACTCCTCACCTCTCTCTGTGTCTTAGGACTAGGCAGATCCTTAATGAATTTGATTTTCATTTTGTCCACCTTAATCCCTTTTGATGAGATGTGATGTCCCAACATTATTCCTTTGCACATCATCATGAAGCATTTTTCATTTCTAAGGGATAAATTATTTTCTTTGCATTGTTGTAGTGCTCGTTCCAAATTGATCATCGCTTCATCGAAGGTCTCACCATAAATAGTGAAATTATCCATGTAAACCTCCACTACTTTCCCATCATGTTCATGTTAAGATGCTCAACACCACAATCTAAAAGATGGCTGGTGCATTGCATAATCCAAAGGGTAGGACTCTATAGGAAAACATCCCCCATGGATACGTAAACATCATTTTGTCCTGGTCCTATTTTGCAATCTAGATTTGGTTATATTCGCTAAATCCATCCAGAAAGGAGAAGTAATTCCTCCCTGACAGCATATCCAAAACTTAATCAATGAAAGGTAGTGGGAAATTATCCTTCTTGGTTGCCTTGTTCAATGATATGTAGTCGAAACATGTCTATCAGTTCCCATTTTTCTTGGGAACCACCACTAGTGGTGACACCCATTCGCTATCATATATGGGATAGATAAATCCTGTGGATAGGAGATTTTTCAACTTTGATTTGATGATCTCTTTCATGGTAGGATTCATCCTCATTTGTGGCTATTTTATTGGAGTTACCTGCTCTTCGAGATAAATTTGATGGGTGCAAATATTTGGGTTGATTCATTTCATGTCTGAGTAGTCCTAAGTAAAGGCTTGTTGATGCTTGGTTAAAACCTCTTTTAATTCAGTTAGTTGTGTGGGTGTCAACCCACTATTAATGTTTAATGTCCTACCAAGACCTATTTTGATCTATCTGGTGTGGTGATCTTGGGCACCGATCAATGGTAATTTGGAAATAATAGGAGAGGACTCTCCATGGAGGAAATTTGTAATAATGTCATCTTCGTCAGCTTCTTCCTCCAATTCTTTTAGTGCCATCACTGGTTGTAGCATTGATAATGACCCTTCATCTTGGTTGTCCCACATGGGCTCTCCCAACGTGTCTACAGATTGTGTCGATGGAGAGATTGTCAATTTTTTCAAATTTTGACCATTTGAAATGGTCATTTTTCCATAATGGCAGTTGATGTAGGCATCAGTTGTTGCTAGCCATGGCCTCCCCAATATGGGTGGGTAGCCACCCAATCCTAATTTAGACTATAAAATCAAGAAATTCGATGGATAATCCTATGCATCCACCATCACAATGATATCCTCTAGCATCCCTTCTAGTGCTACAATCGACCTGTTGGCTAGCTGTAATACTATCTTGGTGGGTTTCAAATTTGTAAGCCTCAGCTTCTACATAGTTTCCTTTGGTATGACATTGATGGCTGCACCCAAATCAACCAAAGTGTTATCCAAAAAGTGATCGCCTATTTTTATAGTCAAAATTATATTGCTTGGATCCACGTATTTAGGGTGGCACATATTTCCCATCATTAAATCAGTTAACTTCCCTACTGCGTTGATGGTTTGGGCTGTATTTCATCCTGGTCTACTCAGAAAAAGTTCTTTGATTGCTTTGGTGTAAATAGGAACATCTCTGATCGCTTGAAAGAGTGGAATGGTTATCATTAAATCCCTCAAGCTTGAAAGGATATCAAACTTAGGTTGTATCAGCTTATTCTTCTCATGTAGCCTCTTGGGAAAAGGAGCTTCTATTTTCTTAGTAACCGGCTCTTCTTCGACCTCCTATACAAGAGGTGATTCTCCTATGTTATCCTCCTCTTCTATCAGGGGAGGAACTTCTATTTCTAACTTCCAACCTGATCTAATATGAATTGGATTAAAACTAATATTGTGCATTGCATACATCTCTCCTTCCAGTTGGTGTGTGGGTTGGTTTACCTTGTTATTTAGATTGATTATTGGCTATGCTGATAGTTGTGTAGGTCTCACTATAGGGAGAGCTGGTAAGCTTTGCTATGATGGAGCCTGCACTATGTTCTATGGAGCTGAGTTCCATGAATCGTAGTTTCTCCATTGCTACTCGAATTTTTGGTATGGCATCCATGGGTGCTAGTTGGAAAACTAAGGCCCTAGAGGTGCGTTCATCCATGGTGGTGGTCGCCACCATCCCATATTGGGTGGTTGAACCTATTCTTGCAACATGTAAGGTCCTCCTCCATAGGGCAGTATTCCAACTAACATATTCCCCATAAGGGGTTGCTGCCAGTTCCTTTGGTTACACACAAAATAAGCTTCAGTTACATCAACAATATTCCTTAATATTTGGTAGTTGTGGACACAATTGGGTCTTATGATTTTTCTGGTAAAAAACACACTCTAAATACAAAGAAAAACATGCATTCCTTGCATGTTTCCCTTTGTATTTTAGATAGAAGTAGGCTAGAAAAACTTCGTTCTCTTGCTTATTTTTATCTCTAAGGAGTGTGTCCAACTGTAATGCTAGAGAGGAAAGCATTTTTCTCTTCAAATACTCTAGCATATTTCCTATCTCCATATTCGTGATTGAATTAGTTGCCTTCATGATCTTGGAAGCTAGTTTACCTCTTCCTTGTGAGCAGTTTTGACATAGTCATCAGATGTCTTCTATTGGGTTCTAGTAAATGCCACCTCCATAGATCATTTTGAGTGCTTCAAGTGATTCGTTGTTAAGTCCCCTTAAGAAAATACTCCTGAGGGACTTGTTTCCTAGCTTTGAATGAGGGGATCTCTATAGATTAAATTTGAATCTTTCCTAGTACTCGTCCAAGGATTCGTCCTCATTCTATGTCATGCTTAGAACCTCCTACTGGAATCTCATGCTCTTTCGAAGTATTGATACTGCTATAGGAAGAGCTTTTTTATTTCCTTCCAGGTGGCGATCTATTTTTACCCCAATCTGATGAACCAATGCAAGGCTGAGTCATCCAGTGTTTAAGGGAAGATCTTCAACTTCTGGGTATCTGATTTATAATCTATGAACCTGCACAAGACATCAAAATTAAATAAAAATAGATCAAGATCTTCTATTGGGTATCCCCTAAAGGTAGGAATATGGTCATGGGATATGTTTTTCATTTTGGTATCTCTAGTACCTTCTTTTATTAGGAAGCTAAAACTAGTCGAAGCCTCTTCAACCATTTTTTTAGGAAATATGGTCTCTAATATGGATTCTATAGCCTTTCAGTCATTTTGAACCTTTTGCGCAAGAGCCTGTAAGTTAGCTGGTGTTATGGTTTTATCCTCTATGGATTTCCACAGCAAATCCTCTTCGAAAGGTGTCCTTTTAAATAGAGGATTTTATATAATCAGCTCTTTTCCTGGCCAATAGGATGAGGAAGAGCTTTGTGCAAAGATGGGTTGTTCACTCCAGTGCACTGCTAATGGTGATTGAGAAGATTCTAACTCATTTTTGGAATTTTTAGCTGGCTCAGGTCTTTCCTGTGGGATCTACTTTATGAAATGACCATCAGATCCTCTTTTCCTGAATGGACTCATGCAAATTTAGATGGAAGGTTTGAGGTATTTTAATTAATCTATTATTAGCACTTCCCCAGCAATGACACCAAAATATTAGGGCAAAAACACTAGTTAAATATGGTCCTATTTCTATCACAACTCTCTCATTTAGATTTTCAAACTAGAGAACTTGTAAGCTTGCGAAGTACCACATTCAAGGTTAATTACAACACCATTCTGAGATGAGTCCACTAATCCTATAGTTTTCAAGAGTGTTTGTGAAATATAATTTATTTATCCACACCAATTAAATCATGCATAATAAAATTATGATAAAATAAATCACACCACATTGTACTTGGAAAATAAAGGAAAGTAGTAAAACACACTTGTGGACATAAAATATACAGTACATTTAAATACATGATCTAATCTAGAAAGCAATAGAAATTAGGTGAGGAATACTAGCTTGGAGTGGACCCAAGCTCCAGCAGCTTCTGCTTGGCTAGTTATGAAGATAGAATGTGAATGGAAGAACTCTCGAACAACTTTTATTAATATTGCAGTACAATGCCAAATTCTTACATACACCACCTACTTTCTTTTTTTCCAGAGAAGTCCCACTTTCTCAGATAAGTTTGTGTGTTTATATAATACACACAAAGCTTTATGTACAATGTTGTTACAAAAAAATATCTGGTTACAATCTAAACTAAGATAGTTTAGTTACTGTAACTGGTGTATGGTAAAAACAATCAACAACTTTCATCTTTTTCTGGGGATAGTAGATTTTAATGTTTAATCTATGTGTTACCCGTGTTCTGTTTCATCAAGTGGTTATGCATTTCCTCCAATATGGTTGGGACATCTCATGCGTTCGGTAACCCTCCAAGGATAGCCTGCGTGACGTGGAGTCAAGGGTCTACCACAGTCAACAGGGTCTCCTTTAGTCGTAAAGTCAAGGTTCTTAACATCAAGGTGCCTACTTAAATATCAAGGCTTCCTTGATTTATGACATCGAGGCATCTACTTGAATATCAAGGCTTCCTTGATGTATGACATCAAGGCACCTACTTGTAGAGCAAGGTGCCTACTTGTAGATTAAGGCGTCTACTTGTAGAGTAAGGTGCCTACTTGTAGATTAAGGCACCTACTTGTAGATTAAGGTGCCTAATTGTAGAGTGAAGTGCCCTTGACCAAGGTGCCTACTTGTAGAGTAAGGTACCCTTGACCAAGGTGCCTACTTGTAGAGTAAGGTGCCCTTGGCCAAGGTGCCTACTTGAAGATCAAGGCACCTTCCCATATATGCCTTAGACTCGTTGAAGCAGAAGCATGCCAGGTCCACGTAGGACCTTGACTAATCAAAAGGTGATAAAATCAGCAAATATTTACACAAAATACACTTCACATACAAATTAGATAATGCACATAATTTTATTAAATAGATACATAATATTTCATAAAAATATACAACTCTTATAATACTACCGCACAAAAACCGTTAGAACTCATACAAACATATGAGCATTTTTTATACTCATCACAAGTTGTAGGCTTCACCAACTACTACCCCTTGCATATATAGTATGATCCAAATAGATAACTCTAAAATGCTTTGTTATCCAAACAATTTCATCATTATGATATTCATGGTGCATTGCAGGTCTTCATTCCTTAATTTTTATTGCTTAACTCCTCGAATCCTATGTGACATTAGTTTTTGCACTTCTTTTTAGGTGGGGTCTATCACTTACTAGATTAATTTTCTACTTCAATTAAAATCCATTGAATCTTTCACCATTGGTTCTCCTTGATTTGGTAGACTAAAAGTCCTAAATTTGCATGCTAAAAAGACAACAATTAGTGATCTATCACCCACTCACACTTTGTTGGCATTCTATTATGGATCATATGTCTTCAACATTTATTATAGATGATCCTTTAATAACTCTATCAAAGTTTGGCACCTAAAAAATGAAGTTAACTCCTACCTCCTCCAAATTCATCTACAACAAATTCTTTGGGGCACTCTACAACCATGTTTGACAATATTCTCCAATTGAATTTACCCATGTTATATATTTTATAGGTGCCTTTTCCTTTTGCTTTGTTTTATTCATTTCTTGATATTTAGCATCCCTTACCCTTTCTTTTGGAATGCTAGCTCCTATTCTTTGTCAGGATTTCCTTTCATTTCCTCTTCATGTACCTAAACCATTATCTCCCTTAGCTCCCCTTGAGAATCCTCCTAGAATATGCATCATTCATCCTTCTATCATAGGATATTATGGAGATCTTCTCTATTGATCCATATGTTGAATCCTCTCAAAAATTATCAACTACTTGTGTATCTTGGCAATCTTCCATTTTTGTTTCTTGACAATAATTTTTCTTCAAACTGTGGCAATTTTTTAGGATGGTATCTTCTCTCAAACATCTTCTCATGGATTTCATTTTTTTGTAGTCCTATCAATTATAATTTTCTTCTAACAATAGTTGGGTTGTAGATGACACTCCTAATGTTAGTCTTGATGATGACACTTTCTTCAACCAACAATGCTTAGGTTCCAAACGATACTTTTCTTCTTATTGCAATCCTCTAGACAACACTTTATTTTCCTATGTCCTTTGATGACCCTTTCAAATGATAACTTCATTGACTCTTTATATCCAATGGGACTTTTTGATGACAACTCCTTTGACTCTCTACCTCAAATTATAGCTCCTTTGACACTCTACCTTGGATGACACTTTCAGACAACAAATCCTCTAACTCTACCTTAGACGACACTAGCAGGTCCTTTGATTGCTATTCAAACAATAATTCATCCAACTGTAACTTCTTTAGATGGTAGTTACCATTTTGTGCATTTAACTAGTATGGGATCATTCAACAAATTAATCATCTTCTCTAACATGTACAACCCTTTCTCCATTTTGTATGGTTTTTTAGCAATCCTTGTCTTGTTGTATAGGCACCTTTGTGCTTTTTCCACTTCCTTCATTTGAAAAACCCTTGTATGTAACTCAATCCTCCTTAGCTTCAGTAATGTCTCCTTGGTAATGTCATATTTTTATTGCTTTCTTCTACACTTCATTCGATGTCTATAATATTTCTTATGTCTTCTTTCTTCTCTCCTACAACTTGAGTGATTACGCTATGCTTATGCCTCCCAAATTACCTTTATTTATATATTTTTTAAATCATTTGCCACCAATGCAAAATGGTTATGCCACTTCCACTTTATCAATATTATTGATGAATGGTTGCCACCTTTCCACCCTACATGCTAGTGATGGTATATTTCCCTCTTTTTCCCTATTTTTGTCTTTTTTTTCTTTTGAATTTGTATTACTTTTCTATTTTTCAAACTTCTATTCACATAATTTACAACTAATCACTACCATGTGTCATATCCTCCATACAATCTGTATGACAATGCAAAATTGGATTTCAATCGTGTCTTTTATTGATGATTTGTGTTCTTCCCTCCTTTGATGATAATTTTCATCATGCTTGTCTCATAACTGCAAGTATCTATCATTTACCCATCCTCTTAGTGATAGTATTCTATTTAAGTCCCTTATCGATAGTGTCTTTCTATTATCTAATGATTTTTTTGATGAATTCCTATTATCATATCATCTTGCTAATGGCTTTCTTACAAACTACACCCTACTATCCTATTTAGTTGTAATCTCAATCCTTCCATCCTATCAACCTCCTAGTGACACTTTGTTGTCTTGCCAACATATCGATGATACCCAAGCACTTGTCTTGCTATACTACTTGTCTACTTGATTGGACCTATGGGATGACCCGTCCTTCATAGATCTTGTTTATTTTTCCAAACCCTTTCTTGTCTAATATGATTTTGTTCTTCCATAGTCCTTCATTATCTTCTTCATGATGTCTCTCTTACTACCACTTATTCCATTGGATAAAATTGTATACTATGGGACTGCTTACTCCCATTATCTAGTTATTTTAGGTTCATCCAAGTCAACCATCTATTATGATATCTTCAATTTTTATGTGAACCATGAGACGGTCCTATTAGCCCATCCTAATGGTCACTCAAATGTTGGTTTTTTGTGCTTGCTTAAAGAATGATCCTTGCATTCCATCATATTTATACTACTACCTAAGGGTAGCATAAGGGGAATTTATTTCACTTGAGCCACTAGGTGGGAGTCCAACCAAATTCTTTCCTTGGTTGAGTAACCTTAGACTATCAAGAAGACCTAAAATATTTCTCAATTTGCCTAAGTCACCTCTTTTTGATGCCACTATTGGAGTTCCTAGTAATCCTTGTGAACTACTAGGTTCATGATTTCCTTCAACAAGAAATACTAATGTATCTTATAATCTTCTCTTGGTCTATCTTCCCTCATCAAATTCTTCTTGGGCATCTCTTCCCTCTTCTGCTTGGGGAACCAGTTGAGCTCACATCAAGTTCCCTCTAGATCTTATTGTCAATGGTGAACTTGAGTTTCTACTACTACTATTGTTTATGTTAATTATAGAAAATATCATATAGGAACTACTTGAACTCATGGAGGATAAAAAACTACTTTTTTATCACCTCCCTTCTCCTTCTTATGATGAATGTACTTCATAGATATTTCTACATAGTTTATATGCTTTTTATTCTCTATTCAAGTATTGTTGTTCAAGGTCCTCAAGTCCTCAAGTCCTCACTAGAACGTGTCCAATCTGCTCAACAAGTCCTCACTAGAACTTGTCCAATCTGCACAACATATCTTCACCAAGACTTACCTCAAATCTTCTCAATAAGTCCTCACTATAACTTGTCCAATATTCTCAATAAGTCCTCACTAGAACTTATCCAATATCACAGAAACATATAGGTAATTGTTAGAGACTCAATATGTTTTACACTCACAACAATGCTTAATCACTTTCAATCTCTCTTTTTACCACACAAATATATAGATAATTGTTAGAGACTCAATATGCTTCACACTCACCACAATGCTCAATAAATTTCAATTCCTCTTTTTACCACAAAAACATATAGATAATTTTTAGAGACTCAATATGTTTCACACTCACAAACACTCAATCACTTCCAACCTCTTTCTCAAATCAATTCAGAATATAGAACAATTTGTTTCACAGAACTTGAACTTCCACTCAACCAAGCTCAATCACTTTCAATCTCTCAACCAAACACTCAATGAATGCTTATTCAACAATGCTTATCAAAAAAACCTCACATAACAGTGATACTCATGATTTTCCACAAACCCTAATCATGCACATGAAGGATTACTCAATATTTCCAACAATGCTTATCAAACAAGGTTTCTATCATCAACCTTTAATCCAGAAAAAACTTTAAGCATTAATACAAAACCAAACTCAACAATGCTTACCAAACAATCCTTTTCACTCCAACTTAGCATTCACAACATCCAATCCAACAATATTTTTCTCACAAGGAAGATTTACCCATACCTTTTATCTTGATGGAGATATGTCTTCAAAACCTGTCTTAACCACAATCAAATTTTTCTTTACCAATAATAGGGTTAGATTACCACAACCTCTCTCAAGATCTCCACAAAATAATTTTCTCAAAGATTATTTTTCATACAAAATAACAAGTCCTTTTGTACACCTTATAATCTCCAAACTCACAATATTCAATTCAACAATTTCACCATAACACAACACTTAACAATTTTCCATGCACACCTTATAATCTCCAAACTCACAATATTCAACTCAAAAATTCATTAAAAACAACATGCATAGCAAAACCCTTATACACCTTATAATCTCCACACCTTATAAACTCAATCACCCAAAAATAAAAATAAAAATATTTTAATTTTTCTTTACCTTATAACTCCCCTAAGCTCTTAACATCCACTATAATCTCAAAGCACTCAAATTTCAACACCAAAAATCAAAATAAAAATATTTTAATTTTTCTTTACCTTATAACTCCCCTAAGCTCTTAACATACACTATAATCTCAAAGCACTCAAATTTCAACACCAAAAATTGAATGACATACCTTTTATTTGTTTTTCCCATAAAATGATCTTCAACAGATTCAACCATGTGACTTATGGTCTCCCAATGCCTTAGCTCTAAGCTAGGCCACCAAGTGGGTTGCGTGCCCACATGAAACTTAATGCACACGTTGTCCAACTTAACCTACCGCCTCATGAAATGGCAAGTAAAACGAACGATGGCTCTTCCTCCAAAATTTTGATCACGTGGATCGAACTATGATCTCCTCCACACAAACCCTAATGCATTCCCAACTACCGTATGCTCTACCACCATCAGTGGGAATTCAAACCACCACGTGAGCTTTGTTGTTTGGATTTTCCTCCAAGCACTTTGAAATTCAAAATTTCTTCTTCTCTAACACAACGCTCGATATTCACATTCGAAGGTGTGATTGGGGACTTAGGAAATAGAAAACATTTCCTATATAAATACTTAATCACCTTTTGATTTCTCACGTCTGCCCTTTTTTCGAATTTAAAAATTTGACTTTAATTTATTTAAATATTAAATTAAAACCTTTGCCTTATTTATTAATTTAAATTAAAATTTCAATCAAATATTGAAATATTTTAATTTAAATTAAACCTTTGAAAATTGCTCATGGGTTGATGTAGGAATATCAATAATGAAGCTACTTTATTCATGAAATGGAAGTAATATATAGGATTACATAGGAATCTCACGTAGGTTAAGTGGTTGCAATAATTTTCCAAACATGGCCAACCACTTAACTACTAGTTAACCAAATGCTAACTAGGGATGTCCATTAACTGCTAGAGGACAAAGGAGATCTCTAACAGTTAACAACCACCTAAAAAATGCTAACAACTATGTCTTATGTGGGCATACTATGCCTCACGTGCAAACAAAGTGCAATAATAAGACATAACAATAATAATAATAAATATTAACTTAGGCTTAATGAATAAGCCTAAGTATCCTCAACACCCCTCCCAACCATATAAGAATTGGACCCCAATGCTCTCAAAAAATGTGGAAAGTCATGGGCCATCTCATGGTGATAAATCTAATGAGCCATGTGTGGAAAGTGACCGCGATGAGCGACAAGGTATGTAGTGGAAGAACCCTATCTAGTGTGATGAGTCTTCATCTCAAAAACTCTATCTGAAATGAGCGAAAGCTGAAAATTAGGAGCCACTACTACTGTAGATCTGAAAACAAGATCATGTACCAAAAGAGGGTCCTAAAATGGTGTCTCTAGAAAGCGGCGCTCATCCAAAGGAACCCAAACTCTACCTCCAACCTATGGTGAGTGAGGATTGTGATGCTTACACACCACTCCCAGTGGAGTCCCCTGCAAGTCCTATGGTATCTTGCCTATAAGGCTTTTCCGGTGCTTAGTAAGGGAATAACCTTATATTTCTCCTCCATGTGTGCAATGGTAGGAGTGGGCAATGCCAAAGGTAACTTCTATGGAATAAGTGGTTCAGTAGCTGTAGGTGTACCCAAAATTATACCAATGGAATCAATGGAATCTTTCTCATGAGTGAGAATAGTGGGTTCCTTAACCACTTACTCTTGTGATTTTTCATCATGTGGGAGTGAAACTTCTTCCTTTGCATGTTCCTTAGGTGGTGCTTTTTCTTCATTTTGTGTGGTACAAGTGCTATTAGGAGCCAAAATGAGTGCTTGACCTAATGGCTTCCTTACTTGCCTACAACTCAACATCAAATTGGAAGTAGGTGTAGTGCTTTGTATCAAGTAGGTTTTACCATGTAACTCCAATGTGTAGGTGTTATTTTTAGCATGATAAATAGCATTCCTATCAAATTGATAGGGTTTACCTAGCAAGAGTCCACAACAATCCATATCTATGACATCACACCTAAATTTGTCCACAAACTTGTCACCAAAAGCAAAAGTCAAGGTGCAAGTATGGGTGATGTTGGATGTGGAGTCTACGTCTTTCCACCCAAGTGCATAAGGTTGGTAATGTGGTTTTATAGGAAGTTTCAACTTCTCCACGATGGAATTCACAACGAGGTTCTTTTGCGATTTTTTGACAATGATACAATCAACATAGAAATCATGCATCAAGTGGGCTCTAGTGACAAATAAATGGTCACGCCCCCCTTGAGAAAATACATTGGACATTAGGGTAAATTTGTTCAATTTACCTGTAGCACCCTAAAATTGGCGCAGTAAAATTGGAATAATTACATTCACCTTAGTAAATAAATTTAAATTCAAATTTAACCTCCCAAACCGCTAGTTAACCACCGAGAAACCCGTTTCCTCCTTTTTCGTGCCATTTTTAGCAGTTGTTTTGACCGTTTGACGATATCGTCTCCGATCAGACGATATCGCCCCAGATTTGACGATTTCGTCTGGACTAGAACGTCCAGACGATTTCGTCACAAAACTGAATTTGCATAGTTGGAATCCGTTCCAACGGGTCTCCAATCCGGGAAGAAGCGTGTCTGCGCCGTTGGGACCCTTCCCCCATTGGAGATCTCCCAAATTGGGATGATCTCCAACCTCCCAACAACTATCCTATGCCTATTTAACTCTAAGACTTTTCCCTCCCCAACCCCTGGCTGAATTTTTATGCAAATTGAACCCTTATGCTCTAAAACATCGTAATTCATATTTTGCATTAGTCCTATAGTCATTTCATTGTGGGTACACCACTGGTTTTCAACCAGAGCCAGTACCTATCATAGCCGACGAACCTGTCAAGATCGGAGGCGATCTCGTCAAATTCGGGACGATCTCGTACTGATGCGAGACGATTTCGATTGCAGCGCACATCGAGGCAATCAGTGCCTGGAGTTTGTTCTTCTGTCTCTTTTCTCTGTCATTTTATGTTGTAAATTAGATTGTTTATTCAGTTTTTATATTATATTGCATTTGGAGTTCACCCATTTTGTCTAAGTTTACAGATTAAGATCATATTCTGCTATCTAAACACAGTTATTTGCATTTACTTCTATTCTTGTATATTGTTCAACACTCATATTACTGTTTTACATAGTTTTCCCCTGTTTGCAAAATAGAATTTCTCGTATTTCGCATCTTGTTTGTCTGTTTTGCGGGTCTCTGATGAATTCGTCTGACGAATTCGTCAGATTTCAGACGATCTTGTCAGTTCAGACGATTTTATCAAATTGAAGGTGATTATGTTGAATTGCGGACGATCCATACTGCTTCAAGAATCAGAATCTCCATCACACTTCTGGATCAGGTAATCTTCATTGGCCTCCTGCAAATTCTCTGTTTCTATTTTCCTTTACATTTTTTGTATGCATTTAAATTGCATTTTCATGTAGTTTAAGTTAGAATCATTCGGCCAAACCTAGGATGAATGTTTAAAAATAAAACGAACTCATCAAAACTCATTCCCAAAACCTAGGCGTGGAAACTGCCATCAAATGTTTCCTGGTGAACCCACCATCCATCGAAAAATCACCAAAATGCACCTCCCTTGAGAGGCGGGACCTTCGCAAAGTCCTCTCGTCAGAGGTACCGCACCATCCTTTTCCCATCCTCCTTCGGGCGCGGATCCAATAGCCTGAAGGTAGGGGTGCGAAAAATTTGGAGCGATACATTTTGGTGAACCCGACGTGAATGCATCATAACCTTTTGAACAAAAACAAACAAGACAAAAAAAAAAAAATTAGATGCATTTTAAAACATTTAAGGTTCAAAATCATGTTTAGATGGTAGCTCCTAAAAAGAGGTTAGCAGTTACTATAAACGTAGTAAACCAATTAGCGGCCATAGAAGTTAATTCTGTCCTTAGTGTCCCTGAAGCAAGTAGAAATCAATCCTTGTGGGACGAGCTTATCAGGAGACTTAGTATCATTTCATCTAGGTCCACACAACTTAAGCATATTAAGAGGCTAGTCTTGGATAGAATCCTGGATCCTCATCAATTAGTGTTCTATCATGAACTTCAGAGAGCTTTCCATAGGTGGTTAGCCTATAGGAGAGCTCTAGTATCTTTAGAGTTGTTAGACTTTCGGGGAAGACCTCGAGAATGCGGACATTGTGCGCCGATTCCTAGGCCTTGTAGAGGACCAAGAAGATGTTCTCACGAGTTAGGGAAATATGGAGTAGAGTTTCGCGAGCTATGCTATATCGAGAGTATTGCCATGAGATTTACTTTTATCAACCAGCATCTGAGATAGACAATATCACCATAGCCCTTTTCATCAAATTCTTAAAAGAAAACTTTCAATTTTAAGAAGAACATTTCATGACCCACTGAACAACTTGAACCTATTAATGATATTCATAGATTATTCATAGAAGATTAGTTCATCTACTTTTAGCCTTATTATTATTGTGTGCATTTCTTGTTTCATTTGCTGTCTTTATTATATTGTTTCAAAGAAAAACTAAAAATCAAAAAAAAAAAAAAAAAACATAGTAAAAAACTTAAACATTTCATTTACAATATTGCATTAGGTATATATAAATATATACCTTTTAATTTGTTGCATATATATATATATATATATATATATATATATATATATATATATATATATATATATATATATTGCTGAAATCAAAACTTAGCACCATGACTAAACTTAGGAATGGTAAAGAAATTTTAGGAGAAGGAGAAGATTGGCTACAAAATACAAGCTGAAAACCCAAATGTCCTTCTTGGAGATACAAATCCGGAAGGTGAAACTCTAAGTCAATCGAGATGAAGACTTAGGTGAAGATAAGGAACAAGAAGGAAGTGTTAAAGAATCTTCGTCCCCTAGAATAGCTCCAAATGGAGGCATCACTTTTGACAACGCAGAACATTTTCAAAAATTTCTTAATCAACATATCGACATCCTTAATGTGGCAGTCCGTATTGATAAAGGGGAAATTAGTGATGCTCAAGCGAGTCTTAGAACGGGCGATTGATATGCAAACTAATCCTTTGTCTTTCATTGATCAAGAAAGTGATAAGGGTGGACCATCTAATGCGAATATGGTCACTATAGCCCAAGCCATGACCAAACAACGGGTCACCCAACCTCCTAAGCAACTTTTTACTCAACCTAAAATCACTCCCGCACAAAATAAAATTCCCTTCACTACTTCCTTCCTCCAAACGAGTTGAGCAAAATGCTTTAAATAGACAAAAATCTAAAACAAAGCCAAATACAAACTTTCAACAATCTACAATACAACACAATCCAACTTCAAAACTCCTCCATAATATCTTTCCTACCAATGTTTTACACAATAGTAACATGGCATCTAATCTGCATGTTCCTCCATCCTACGCCCATAACACTTATGGCAATGCCCCACCAAATCAATATGGGGGGCAAACTAGTAGTTTGGAAGCTATGGTGAAACAATTGGCTTCACGTATGGACCGAGATAGATCCCTACCGTCCCTCGTATAATTATTGAGAGATTTGTAGCCAACCTTTGGATCCCATAGTGGTAGCTCAACCATACCCTAAAAATTTTCCCATGCTCGTCCTGCCTATATATAAAGGAACAGAAGATCCCATAGAACATCTTCGCATGTTTAGGATAGCATGTCATGACATATCGCATAACGACTTGCTATTACTAAAAATGTTCCCCAAAAGTTTAGGTGGAATGGCGTTAGAGTGGTATTATCAATTGCCCACTCATTCCTTAAGAAACTTTGAAGAAATAGCTGAGTCATTTGTTCATCAATTTAGTGCCTACATCGAGAGGCATGTAACTATTAAAGACCTATACAATTTAAAACAAGATAAAGACGAATGTTTTGCTGATTTCTTAGCAAGATGGAGACAATTGACAGGAAAACTGCACTTTGTGCTACCCTATAGGGAAATGTTAGACATTTTCATTAACAATTTACAAGAACAACTTTCTTATGAGCTATCAATAGCTACTTTGACTACCTTCGATCAAGCTATAGACTTAGCTCGAAGGGTAGAAGATGCCCTCATTAGGAGAGGCCAACTTAGAAAGAAGGATGATGAGAAAACATCTAGAAATCAATATAAAAACAAACAGGTTGTCGGTGATGGAGTCACTGACGGCAAAAATGTTGCTAATGTCAATGCAACAAAAACAACAGAAAAATTCATCTTGAAACCTCTCGATAAGCCTCCTCGGGAGTTCACTAGATTAAACCAACCTTTATCAACTATTTTACCTCAAATTCTTGAAAGAGGTTTAATCCAAGCTGCCACTATCCAGGAACTCGACCCAAGCATACCCGGATATAGAGCTGATTTGCACTTGTGATTTTCATAGAGGTCCTGGACATTCTACCAACGCTTGTAAGAGATTGAAACATAAAATACAAGATTTGATTGACAATAATGAAATGGAAGTGCAAGCCTTCCAACCTAAACAAAACCCTCCTAATAATACCCAAAATCATTGTTCCCCAAAATCAAAATCGGAATGCCAATCAAACTTTAGACATATTTCAACACCCTTTACCAAGACATGGTAAAGAGGTAGCCAATCAAATTGAACATCACAATGTTCCCCCTCCTACCCGATATGTAGGAACCATTAGCGGGCAATTACATGTTCAGGACTCTCACACATTCGACACAACCTTATCCCTGGTTACAACCAGGCTCTTACATAATTTTCAAACTTCTGATTCTAGCAATATAGAGTCAGATAGTGAGAGTGAAGTAGACACCATTCAATCGAATAGTTCTGAAAACGAATCAGATCCTATTCAACCTATCACAGATGCTAATGTTCCAGAAGAACCATTTCCCAGAAGAGTCACTACTCGACCTTCTTCTAATGAAGTCCTTCCTTATGAACAAGCCATAAACTCTCAACCGAGACCCTTTCAACGTCATCACTATAACATTGTAGGTACCATCGGAGTCGTCACTCGACAACAAGCTCAAAATCCCCAACAAGAACCAAACCAGAACGATGGATCAGCTCCATTTGTTTTGAAAAATCCTAATAAAGGAAGTCATGCTCCTATTGTTCAAACTAAACCCCCTTACGACATTAATGAGCAATTGTCTAATACCACCGCCAGAATCTCCCTTTTAGATTTATTAAGATCCTCCCCCACCCATAGGGATGAATTGATGCTTACTTTGAGCAAGATGATGGTACCTCAAAACATCCAACCCGAAGCTATGGCCAATACTATCATCACGCGAGAGATTGATTGTATTGACTTTCGGGATAAAGATATCCCACAACACAGTTTACACAAGGATAATCCCTTGTATATTACGACTTTAATTGGGGATGTAGCTGTCAAACGAGTCTTGATTGATAATGGCTCATCTCTAAACATCTGCACCTTTGACTTCTACCAACGATTTGGTTTTAGAAGTGATGAAATGAAGAAGACTGATATGATTATCAAAGCCTTTAATGACGAAACACAAGAAACGTGTGGAGTCATTACCCTCCCATTGCAAGTTGGTCCTAGAACCCTTGAGACAACTGTGTTCATTGTACATTGCCCAGCATCGTACAATATACTTTTGGGTCGCCCTTGGATTAACGCCATGCGAGCAGTCCCATCAACTTTACACCAATGTGTTAAGTTTGAGTTTAAAAATCGGTTGGTCACTATTCATGGTGACCCTAGACCTTTTGATATGTGTGCATTGGCAGAACCAGTTGGAGTGCAATTTTTCCCAGCTCTGTCATCCACATATCCTAGTTCTTCTTCATCTAAATCTGTGAAATATAAACCCATCATTTCATCTATTCCTCTTCCATTAACTTCATCTTCCCATATAGATCAACCACCTGCTAAACAAATCACTTGTAGAACATCAAAAAGCTCTTAAAACTACAACCAATTCTTCAAGTTCTAATCCCATAAATTCAAAACCTTCGGACACATCTATCATACCTTCCACATCTCAAAACATAGGTAATAAGCCTTCTACATCTTATGCCCTTTACGATGATCTTTTACAGATTTATCTACAATCTTAATATAAAAAAAAATGAATGATTTCATGCAAGATTCGGACCTTTTAAATCAATTGCCGCCATCTCCTCGTACTTTGGGCCTCCCACAACCTATGGGAAGTACTTACCAAGTCGGGAGTTGCGCCTTCATTTACAAAGGATATGCCTGGGGAAGAATCCCTCAGAATATCAAAACCCATCATGATGGATATGCTCGGTGCTATTTTACCAACGATTATATTAAAGCTAAACCCATGATGCTTAAAATGGGATATAAAGGGAAAGGCTTAGGACCTTTCCAAAATGGCATGAAAGAACCTTTCGAGGTAGAACCATGGCATGCCCGATGTGGTGTGGGCCTATTACCTAGTAAGGGTCAACCCTTTCCTTTTGAGGATGATGATCATCTCATATGCTATCAAGACTATTTGGATAGACATGTTGATTTACCTCTTAAAAATCCGTCATTTTCATGCAACATGCTATCCATAGCATACCATGAAATGATTGCTGACCCCGATGAAGAGTTGGAAGGAGATATCTTCCATGATGTCTCTGTTGAAGAGATGTTGTATAACGGGTTTTATTTTGATGGTTCTATACCAACCATAGCTCAACTTGAGGCCACCGACCCTCAGAACGAATTATCTAAATTAACTTTACAAGAGTTACAAGAGTTGGGCGTTTCACCTGCCCCACCTAATTTTGAAAGAGATCTACACATGGAGGTAGAAAATGTCCTTAAAATTAATATTGGAGCTGAGGAAAACCCTCACATAATCAACATTGGAGCGGAACTAAGTCAAGAAAAACAAGAACAATACATTGCATTTCTTAAAGGGTATGAAGATGTCTTCGCTTGGACATATGAAGATATGCCAGGTCTAGACCCATACGTAGTCATGCACCACCTAGTGGTCCATCCGGATGCTAAACACTGTTAAACAAAAACTTAGAAAAATGCATCCCAAAGTGGCTCTGCTAGTCAAAGGGGAGTTAGAAAAACTCCTGAATGTTATCTTCATACAAGCTATTGATTATTCTGAATGGATCTCCAATGTAGTTCCAGTCACCAAGAAAGAAGCCACCAAAGTTAGGGTTTGCACAGATTTCAGAGATATTAACACTGCATGCCCTAAAGACGACTTTCCTCTTCCAAATATGGACCAAATTATTGATTTTACTGTCGAAAGTGGGATGATGTCCTTAATGGACGGATTCTCCGGCTATAATCAGATCAGGATAGCTCCTGAAGACCAGGCTAAAACAGCCTTCATTACCCCCTGGGGTACCTTTTCTTGGAAAGTGATGCCCTTTGGCCTAAAGAATGCCGGGGCAACTTATCAACGGGCCATGACCTACATCTTTCATGATATGATGCATGATATCCTACATGATTATGTAGATGATATTATAGCTCGCTCTCTTATTGAAGATCATCATTTAGACGATTTAAGAAAAGTTTTTAATCGATTACGAGAATATCTCATTCGATTAAATCCAACAAAATGTATATTCGGAGTTAAATCCGGCAAGTTATTAGGGGTTTTAGTTTCTTTACGTGGTATCGAAATTGACCCTCTCAAAATTGTGGCTATCAGTGATATGCCCGCACCCACTAATATATCTGAATTACGAAGTTTACAAGGTAAACTTCAAGCTATCCATCGCTTCATTGATAAGGTCGGCGGACAAAGCTGGTCCCTTTCTTAAACTCCTTAAGAAGGACGTCCCCTTTAATTGGGATACAGAATGTAGAGAAGCTTTTGAACTTCTCAAGCAATATCTCCTTAACCCTCCGGTGCTTTCACCGCCTAAATCTGATCGCCCATTTCTTTTATATATTTCTGCTTCAGATTCTGCCTTAGGAGCTATGTTAGCTCAGCTTGATGATGAAAAACGAGAACGCGCTAATTATTATATTAGCCGAACTTTCGTCAGTTATGAAACTCGCTATACAACGTTAGAAAAGTTATGTCTAGCGATCGTGTTTGCTACGCAAAAATTACGACATTACATGCTTAGCCAAAAAACGTATGTCATTGCCAAATATGATCCTTTAAGATATCTCATGAGTCAACCTTATTTATCGGGTCGCACTGACCAAGTGGGTTCTTGCTCTAAGCGAGTTTGATCTCACCTTCATAGGACAGAAGTCCATTAAGGGTCAAATCATAGCGAGATCAATTAGTCTGCTGCACCCTTAGAGTCTACTCATCCCCTCATTATCGAGTTCCTGATGAATGCCTTCAATTAGAGGCAGACCTTGTTGAACAATGGTCCTTATACTTTGATGGAGCCCGATGCATGAGTGGGGCTGGTGCGGGTATTATTTTAATATCTCCACAAAAACATCTTATTCCTCTGTCCTTCAAACTAACCTTTGCTTGCACCAACAATACTATTGAGTATGAAGCTCTAATCCTTGGATTACGAGCTGCTTTAGCGCTTAAAATTAAAAACCTCTTAGTTTTTGGGGATTCCCAATTGGTTATAAACCAAATTAATGAAGTTTATCAGACCAGAGATGATAAAATTCGCCCATATAAGGCCTATGTTTTACAACTAATGGCCTTGTTTGATCAAGTTTCCTTGGAAGCCATTCCTCGAACTAGCAACCGTGCAGCGACGCCATGGCCGCGTTGCATCTCTCTTGCCCTTGGAGTTAGGCAGACGAATATTCCACTATCATCATTCGTCGACTCCGGGAACCCACTTCACATAAGTCATGCTTAGAGCCTTTGGATGTGTTTCTAATCAAGGAAACCACTCCTGAACTCTAGTATATAGACATATTTGATTTCCTCCAAAATGGGACTTTCCCTGCTAATTCTAATCGCAACCGGCGTCGGTTATTACGTCGACGAGCAAGTCGATTTGTAATCATTGGCAATACTTTATATAGGAGATCTTTTGAAGGTATCCTATTAAGATGTCTAAATTTAGAAGAGTCTAAATCAGCCTTAAGTGAAGCCCACGATGGATCTTGTGGAGGACACTTTAGTGGTAGCGTCATTGCTAAAAAGCTCCTTCGGATAGGATACTTTTGGCCTACCATGGAAACGGATGCACATGAATATGTGCGCCATTGCGACAAGTGTCAAAAACATGCTGACCTTGTCCATGCGCTTGCACAAGAGCTGCAGGCTATTTCTTCTCCTTGGCCCTTTTCTAAATGGGGCTTGGATATTATTGGTAAAATTAACCCTGTGTCTTCTGATGGACATAAGTTCATCATAACCCATTGAGTATTTCACGAAGTGGGTCGAAGCTATGCCTTTAGCTTCCTGCCTTTGGTTCACAAGTCTCTAAATTTATTTTTAATCAAATCATCTGCAGGTTCGAAATTCCTGCAAATCTCATCTCTGACAATGGAACTCCATTCAAAAATAAAGATGTTAAAAAATTATGTCAAAAATATAAGATTCAACATCGTTGGTCTACTCCCTATTATCCTCAGGGTAATGGTCAAGCAGAAGCTTCTAACAAAACTCTAATCAAAATTCTCAAAAGACTAGTCAATAAAGCGGCCGTGGTGGCATATTCAATTATATCCGGCTACTGTGGGCTTATCGAACTAGTGTTCGAACCCCCACGAGCACTTCACCATTTGTTTTGGTATATGGTGCCGAAGCGGTTTTTCCATTTGAATTAGAAGTTCCTTCTTTGGCTCTGCTACTTCAAGACACGAAGTAGGAGATGAATATCGCATGTTGCGGACTCGGTCGATTGGAACTCCTAGACGAAAAATGCATCAATGCTTTAGAGCATCTCCGTGCATACCAAAACAAGCTTAAAAGAGCATATAATAAGAAAGTTCGTCATCGATCCTTTGAGATTGGCGATCTTGTTCTAAAAGAAAATCAAAAAAATACAAATGCAACCAAAGAAGCGAAAGGTAAATTTGAGCCAAGGTGGCTTGGACCATACATCATTACTTGCAAAATTTGAATCGGGAGCATATAAATTATCTACCTTAGATGGTAAAGAACTTAAAGAACCCATGAATATTTTACATCTCAAACGTTATTATGCATAAATTTGATTATTTCATCCATGTATATATTTGTTCAAAATCATTCAAAACCCTCAAAAACATTCATAAAATCTTCAAAAATCTTCAAAAATATTTATCGCATTTATTTTGTAAAGTTTCTTTTGCTTTAAAACAAAAATCAACATAAAAAATCCAAAAACTGCTATATGCTTGACTCTTTCGCAACCAAAACAATATATAGAATAAAGAGAGAGTCAACATTCTCAAAACTTTCTCAAAATCATTATTTTCTTACAATTACTTCAGTTATATGTTTCAACTTATTTTGGATAAAACTAGCATTTATTTGGCATCCCTCACTTGCACACTCACATAATAAATATCTTGATTTTATATGGCATGATTACTAATCTCTCTTATATCAAAGTTCACAAAAATCAATTAAATAAAGTTTGAGCATAGAGAATTGATCTTGGTATTTACTTAAACCAAGCACATCTTTTCACAATAAAATGATTATATTTGTAATTTCCATGTTTTGCTACATAGTAGAACTGATTTCTTGAGTGAAAAGTTTCCCCTGCTATCCTATCATGCACATGGTCTAGAATCTTTGAGAATTGGCAAAAGGACAAGCTCACCCCTACCCAGAATAAAAATCCCTTGCTCTACAGCTAATCCGAGCAAGTATCCCTAGAAAAAGAAAAAGAAAAGAAAAGTTCAAGAAAAAGAAAAGAGAAAAGAAAAATGTTATTCTATATCATTCCAGCAATATTTCAAGCACTATCTCAAAAATCAAGCAAAAGAAAAATAAGCAAAGTTCAAAAGAAAGCAAGAAAGCAATAAAATCCCTTTCCCTACCCTTTGAAAAAAAAAAAAAAGAAGGGTTGATGAGCTTGAATCCCTGGAATTCTCAATTATTCAAAAACTGTGAGGTAAGCCCCATAACAGGTGGTTTGTGCCCAACTTTGCTTGGCCTTGGGTAACTCCTAGCGTGGCGATATGTCTATCACATTAGCGACCTTCTTTTGTACAGACCTATGTCTGCTTATGGATTAGCTAGCTCTTGATAATCCGATCTACATAGTAGCCTAGTATGGTTATATGCATCTACATCATGGTTAATGAACACTTAGTTGGTTTATTCAAATCACTTGTATCATAGTATCTTGCTCAAAAGCGGTAACTGAACCATACAATTGCACACACATTTGTATTTGAGAGATTTTGTCTATCATTATGATAAATCAAGATTGGCAATGAATTCACTTATGCACATGGGATTCCTTATAAATCTAATTTTTTCAAAATACTTTGAAATATTATTTTTGCAACTTGTTTGGAATAATCAAGTACAATTATTTACCACAAAGACAACTATATAATAGAAGAAATCAAAAATTTCAATTAAAACATATCATATATATCTTATCGACTTTCGTGACGATGGTATAATTCCAAAACCAAAATTGGAGTTTTATGCTTAGCGCAAGTCCTCATTTTCATCTTTTCTGTTCATTAAAAATCAACCATGCAATAAAACTATTTTCTTTGATCTTCGCGATGATGGTATAAGTCTATACCTACATATTCTATACCTAGCGAAAACCATTGTAACAATATTTTCTCCAATTTATCAAAATTCATAAAAACCATATGACTTCATTCTATTACACAAATTATGCTTTTCAAAAGCAAACACATTTTTATTATTTCATATCATTATGTCAACCTTTGCATTTTGCAATGATGGTATAATTCTTAAGGAATTATTCAACAATTTTATCACACTTAGGAATTTATGCCTAGCAAAAATTATTTTACAATATTTCATGCATAATATTTTTATGGAAATCTGAAAGCAAACCATCATCATCATCATTTGCATCATCACAACAAAGTCTTAAGTCAGTCTCTTAAGCACTCTTTTCTTTTAACAATATTTCTATACTGGGATTAGCTTGACGACCGAGTGAGCGGCGACTCCATGAAATGGTCTATAATAGCGACAATGTCCTTTGAAATTATTGTTAGAAATCTCTTTTTATTTTATCACATTTCATTACAACCAATCAATTTGTTACATCAGATTATTTCATTTAAAATATTTATAGCATGACATCCAAGTTATAATATTTTCCAAAAACGACATAATTACATGAATCATCAATAAAATCATTACATCAATCAACTCAATCAATCAATCAAACATAAAAAGCATCATAAGCATCACATAAGACAAGTCATATGATCAAAAAATATCTCATCTATATATATCAACAGAATATATACATCATCAAAACTAGATTGGTATGCCACAATTTGTACCTCGGCATACTCAATCCTCTATCAATACAAGTATAATACAATCTCAGTGGCAGTATCCCGCCCTCTAGCCTCGAGAGCCTCTAGAGCTCTCGGCCTCATCTCCTCCCCGCCCTGCGGAGGACGAGGTGGTCCCATCGCGGTATGTGTGGTGCTGCGAGTCCTCGTCATCGGCCGGGATGAGCTCCTCGTCGACCCTGTCCTGATAGGATCTGCTATGGCAGGTGGCAGCTGTACCCTCTGGCCCTCTGGCATCGCTTGGTAGTATAGCGCCTGATAGAATGCGGTCTGAGAAACCGACCGTAGCAGCTCCTGAGTGCTTACCCCTCCGCCTCGTGCCCTGAGACGAGCATTCTCGTCTCGTAGCTGCGACACCTCAGCCTGGTGCTGTGCAGCTGCATCCTGTAACGTCTGCACCTGAGCTCGCAGATGATCTCTCTCTGCCCGGAGAGTAGCCATCTCGCTACTCTCTCCAATGTCCACACCCTTGCCCTTATCAGGCGATGGTGGCCTCTGTGGAGATGGGGGTCTCGCCTCCCTCCTCTCCCTCTCCCTCCGTCAGTGGCCTCTCCTGTGCTCGTGGCCTCCTCTGCTCTCCTCTGTCGTGACCTCGGGCTGCCTCTACCACCGCTTGGCGTCGCCTCCCTATCCGATGCACAACTGCGTGGATCGGTCCCTGTGCCCTCGTCATCCGAGGAGGGCGGATGCCTGTGTACCAGGCATCGTAGCCATCGGCTACTCCTGCGTCGTCCCCATCCACTGGCTGGATGGGGGCATCGTCTGCGTCCTGGCTCCAGAAGCGCTGCATGTCAGGAGCCCCGCTAACCGTGGTGTTATCCCGGACAGTCCGGGAAAACTCGTAATCCCTGAGAGATGGGATCCCCTGCTGTAGACCGAACTGTCGCAAAACTCGGTCATAGCGGTGGAGCTCCACCTCTCCCCTCTCCATCCATAGCCAGCAGACTCGCCTGATGCGAGCCAGCTCCTGTGCGTCCTCTGCCCACCCTGGATGCTCCCCTCCACGGCCTCCGGGTGATGCGGTGCGGGACCAAGTCATCCGGTAGTCTCGGGGACACCGGCGAGGTCGATCCGTCGTTGTGCCCCTCTCCGGAGCCACCGGTAGAAGACTCGGGGCCTCTCCCCGTCAACCCCTGTCGGTGGAAGCCCTATCGGCCTCCGCACCGCAATGTGCTCCCAGCACCAAACCTGTAGGAGCGATGTCATAACCAGACATCGGCCGCCCTTGTATACGACCCCATGCGGGGATCCTATACAATCGGCATAGAACAAAGCTGCCCCAAGCAAATCTGTAGCCATGATCGCGCATGTCGCGAGATCACATCCGCCGGCATCCATGGTACCCTGCGGCCGCTGCGGTGGCACGGCAGAAGTCCACCAACCACCCCGGCCAAAACTCGTGTCAGTGTAGATGCCCCGGGCATCTAGCGAAGTGCCTCGATGTTCACTCCGCCCTTCTCCAGGGCGAAGCTCGGGTCACCGCAGAGTCGTCCCATCGCGTGGCCCTGATTGGCCGCAGGTGTGATCATCCTCCCTTGTATGGGGATTCTAAGAATCCTCCATACATCCTCTAGTGTGGGAGTCATCTCCCCTGTCGGTAATCAAAAACATGAAGAGCCCGGGTACCACCTCTCTGCTAGGGCCGTCAGTAGCCCCATGTCTGTAGATACTTGTGGCATCTCTGCCACATGTAGTAAGCCGGCCTGTGCCAGCTGATCTCGCTCTACCTGTGTCAGAGCGGCCAAGTCATCTCTTAATCCTCCATATTTCCACTCCTGCTCTTTAGTAATCCTCTCTGCAAGCATAAACATCAAAACAACAAACAATCATTAATAACAATTTTAGCAATCAATAATGCAACTTAAAGATCAAAATTTTGCAATTGATGATATCGCCCACTATTGGCCGATATCGTCCAAAATTTGAGCAAAATCGTCTTCGATTTCGCGTGTCGAAATCGTCTCTAATTTGACGAAATCGTCCCTTTTTCGCCGATTTCGCCCTTGGGCGAAATTGACGAACTTGAGACGATTTCGTCGAACTAAGAGACGATTTCGTCCGGACGACGTCGATGGCCAAAAACGGCCGCGATGCTCAAAATTCACCTAAAAATCCATCTAAAAAGCATGTAAAATCAAATTAAATCAATTCTAGATCAGTTTAAACCCTTACCCGTAGACCGCGGCGGACCTCTGCAGATCTGTGCGCTGTCTCTACCATTTTTGCTCCAGAGCTCTCAAAACAGTAAAATGAACAGTAACAAATGAATTAGGGTTTTACCCTATTTTTCTTAATTTTATTCAACAAATAATTTTTTGCTTTTCCGCGTTTTTACCTCAAACGTTCGATTTGGGTAAAAACACGGAGGGAGCACCATAGTAAGCTGTCGTACGATTCGACCAAGAATCGTCGCCTAAAAATGGGAATAATTTTTTGCTTTCTCGTAGATCGAGAAGAACTCATCTTTAACGCATTTTCTTCGGAAAATTCGCTAAAGAGGGGCAAAATGTAGCACCCTAAAATTGGCGCGATAAAATTGGAATAATTACATTCACCTTAGTAAATAAATTTAAATTCAAATTTAACCTCCCAAACCGCCAGTTAACCGCCGAGAAACCCGTTTCCTCCTTTTCCGTGCCATTTTTAGCAGTTGTTTTGACCGTTTGACGATATCGTCTCCGATCAGACGATATCGCCCCAGATTTGACGATTTCGTCTGGACTAGAACGTCCAGACGATTTCGTCGCAAAACTGAATTTGCATAGTTGGAATCCGTTCCAACGGGTCTCCAATCCGGGCAGAAGCGTGTCTGCGTCGTTGGGACCCTTCCCCCGTTGGAGATCTCCCAAATTGGGATGATCTCCAACCTCCCAACAACTATCCTATGCCTATTTAACTCTAAGACTTTTCCCTCCCCAACCCCTGGCTGAATTTTTATGCAAATTGAACCCTTATGCTCTAAAACATCGTAATTCATATTTTGCATTAGTCCTATAGTCATTTCATTGCAGGTACACCATTGGTTTTCAGCCGGAGCCGAGTACCTATCGCAGTACGACGAACTTGTCAAGATCGGAGGCGATCTCGTCAAATTCGGGACGATCTCGTGTCGATGCGAGACGATTTCGATTGCGGCGCACATCGAGGCAATCGGTGCACTGGAGTTTGTTCTTCTGTCTCTTTTCTCTGTCATTTTTTGTTGTAAATTAGATTGTTTATTTAGTTTTTATATTATATTGCATTTGGAGTTCACCCATTTTGTCTAAGTTTACTGATTAAGATCATATTACTGCTATCTAAACACAATTATTTGCATTTACTTCTGTTCTTGTATATTGTTCAACACTCATATTACTGTTTTACATAGTTTGCCCCTGTTTGCAAAATAGAATTTCTCGTATTTCGCATCTATTTCTTGTTTTGCAGGTCTACGATGAATTCGTCTGACGAATTCGTCGATTCGAACGATCTTGTCAGTTCAGACGATTTTATCAAATTGAAGGCGATTATGTTGAATTGCGGACGATCCAGAATGCTTCAAGCTTCAGAAACTCCATCAGACTTCCGGATCAGGTAATCTTCATTGGCCTCCTGCAAATTCTCTGTTTCTATTTTCCTTTATGTTTCCTGTATGCATTTAAATTGCATTTTCATGTAGTTTAAGTTAGAATCATTCGGCCAAACCTAGGATGAATGTTTAAAAATAAAACGAACTCATCAAAACTCATTCCCAAAACCTAGGCGTGGAAACTGCCGTCAAATGTTTCCTGGTGAACCCACCATCCGTCGAAAAATCACCAAAATGCACCTCCCTTGAGAGGCGGGACCTTCGCAAAGTCCTCTCGTCCAAGGTACCGCACCATCCTTTTCCCATCCTCCTTCTGGGCGCGGATCCAATAGCCTGAAGGTAGGGGTGCGAAAAATTTGGAGCGATACATTACCCTTTAAAGTAGGATATTCTTCTTCTATCCCTATAGCCAAAATGGGATCATCTTGTGGTTTCTCATGTATAGGTTGTACAATTAGGGATTTATTCTTCTTAAACTTCTCAAAAGTATAGCATTTGCATTTTACATGACCATGCTTTTTACAAAATTCACAATACAATGAAGAAGAAGAATCTTTAGCATGAAAATAAGAAGAATGTGCTTTAGGAGAAGTGGGAGGAGAAGAAGAATTAGGGGAAGATTGAGAATTGTTCTTCACCTTCTGTTGATGTTGATTCCCGCATTTGGAAGAGCCCTCCTGTGATGAGTGAGACTTTTGATATACACCAAATTTCTCCTCTGCAAGAATGATATGATTGAATACCACATCCAAGGTGAGGAAAACATTGAATTTGATTTTCCTAAAAATTTGATCTTGCAAGCCATGAGTGAATTTATTAATCAAATCCTCTTTTGAATATTTCACACCAAGCAATACCCTTAACCTATTGAATTGGAATATGAAATCAGAAACTGACATCCCATAGGTTTACCTCAATCTATACCACTTGGTAGTGAGGTCACTTTGGTAGTTTTGTGGAAAGAAAGTGTTTTTCAGATTTTGAGTTAATTCTTTCCAAGTCATGGTGGCATTATGGCTCTATCTTTCTACAATGAGAACTTTTGCTAAACCTGTAATTTTGAGTGTAGCAAATGTAGCTTTTTCATCCTCCAGGATTTCAGCATAAGCAAACCAATTTTGCATATCCAAAATCCATGCAGATAAGACATCCGGATCTCTGGATCCATCATACATCTTAACTTGATTTTTGGCTTTGTTTTCCTGATTATGGTCAATTTTGAGTTCACCAGGATTAAATTGCACAACAATATCTCTCACTTTTTCAGCCAAAATGTCTACTGCTTCGGTGAGGTTTTCCATGTTTGTTCTGAGGTCATGAGCCATTTGGTTTCTCGTATATGCCAGACTAGGAGGAATACAAAATGGTCTTGCAGGAACTTATCTAGGCTTAGGAACAATTTCAGTTTCCTATGCAGCCAATTTGCCTAGATTTACAAGTTTTGCTCTAAAAAATAGGGCTATTTTAGTGCTTTTTACAAAATAGACTTCAATTTTGCAATTACAAAGTGCACTAAAAAAATGCTGAAATTTAGCCCTATTACAATGCCAAAAACTGGTTAGGAGCAAAATAAATGGTAGAGTGCTGAATTTGCAAGAAAACGCAAAACATTTCGTCAAAATTGGAGCTAAAATGAAGATTTTATTACCTTTTTTATTTTTCTACCCAATTTAAAATTCGAATTTCAAAAATTGAGTCTTCCCTCCAAATTTGAATTTCCCGCCAATCATTTGGAAGTTTGAGGCTTAGGTGGCAAAATTTGTTTTTTTTTTAGGGTCAACCCTAGACAGTCACTAACTGTTGCCACATGGCAGTTGCGCCAACCACCAACACATGGACCTAAAAGTCCACCTTGGACTTTGCCTTGCCAATCGGCCTAGAAGATCGTAAGCACCTCCGCTATGTGGTATTGCGTGCGCGGCACGACAAAGGTGACCACCATGAGGTGATTACCCCTTAACTTGTGCAAAGGTATTAATAAACACCTTCATGCCCACCCTGTGGGCAATGTGGGACAATGTCCTGAAATATTCCAACATGCGCAACACCGACCGCTGTCTCGACCCCTGCCTTCGATCACCAAAAAAATGCTCATCGGCAAATAATTGAATTTAACCTTAGGTTTGTAAAAAATATTTTCACCGTTAATTCATGGCTTCGTCGAGTTCTTACGTCTTCATCAGATTATAAATTCCTGTCATCGGTAAATTTTCAACCTTGCACCAAGATGTTTGTCGAATAATTCTACTATTCTCCAAGAAACTAGATCTCTGCAAATCACCTACGACTCAGCGAAATCACCGTCAGTTCTTTGCCTATAGTGGCAGACATCGAAATTTAGCTTCTAGAGTGCACACACGTGGGATGGCTACCAGTGGTATGAGTCAAAACTCTAAGGGGATGGATGACGCCAGCGTGCTACTTCAGTTGTTGTTACTGAAGGTCATGGTATGTGATGCCTAGTCGCGCTACGTTCGATGGCCGAATGTCTTCCCTGTCGGAGGACTACTCTGTCGTCGACGTTTGAATGCGATGCTAGAATGACACTAAAACTATTGTTGTTCGGTGCTCACTTGTGTCATCGCTAGGCTGTCCGATGGCCTAAGTGCATAGGTGGCCATTGGTCGACGATCGGCCATCGGCTAATGGTGGATGAACGGTTCACATTGCTGATGGCTACCGATGTCGGTGGTGCCTAATGGTGGTTTTTCTTCATCAGAGGGGCTGCCGAATGGTGGTCGCCAGTATTGAGAGCCGATGTCAGTAGGTCTTCGATGCTGCCAGTGTATTCACCAGGTTCTGCCAGTGTGGTTGGCCTGATGGGACCCGTCGGGTGGTTGGTCGGTGGGGGATGCCGGCTAGCTGGTGGCCAGTCAGATTCTGGTGGGCTCCGCTTCAAGATAGGATAAAGCCTATCAAAATATGCATGCCCTTTTTTTTTAATAAAATACTAATATAAAATATTAATATTTTATAATAATAATATTTTCATACCAATATGAAATAGATTATTTTCATGCATAAAATAATGCATAAAAAAAAATTGAACTTGGAGTTCCACAAGACTTTCTTCGGCACTCCTTTTGCACTCCTTCGGCAAACCTTTTCTTGGCTAAAATTTGACCTCAAACTGGTGCAACTGATAGTCAACACCTGGTGCAGGGGTAATTTCTGCCCTCTGTCACCTCAGCTTCACTTGGTGTTGTAGGTGACTTCAAGTCAACTCCACTCAACACCCTCCTAGGATCTAGCAGTAAAGTGGTAGTTCTGTCCTCCTTCCTGCACTCTCCTGAAGCTAACTGATACCAATGATGTAGGAATATCAATAATGAAGCTACTTTATTCATGAAATGCAAGTAATATATAGGATTACATAGGAATCTCGCGTAGGTTAAGTGGTTGCAACAATTTGCCAAACATGGCCAAAAACTTTACTAGTTAACCAAATGCTAACTAGGGATGTCCATTAACTGCTAGAGGACAAAGGAGATCTCTAACAGTTAACAACCACCTAAAAAATGCTAACAACTATGTCTTATGTGGGCATACTATGCCTCACGTGCAAACAAAGTGCAATAATAAGACATAACAATAATAATAATAAATATTAACTTAGGCTTAATGAATAAGCCTAAGTATCCTCAACATGGGTCTTTTTAATTTGGACTTCATTTCTCTTCATCTTGTCATTTGGCCCGAAATATTATAATAATAAAATATTATTATTTAATTCAAGCTTGCTTCTCCTTTCCCGGGTTTTCAACCTTTGGGCCCTTTTTAGGCATATAATATTAAAAATAAATATTATATCCTATCCCTTTCCAAGACCTTCTTGCTTTTGGAAAAACCCCTTAATGTCCTTAATTACAACGACATTAAACCAATATTCCTTTGACATCAATGACAACAAAACTACTCAAAATTTCCAACAGTAATGTAACAAGCCACCTACTTACATGTCCATATATCATAAATTTATTAATTAAATACAATGATGCTTGATGGTAAACATAGAAAATGAAGGTATTGGCAAACAATATCTAAAATTTTATGTTACATAAACCATCCTTAAGGCTTCCCTCCTCATCATGCTATAATTCTTATCTACTCTTGATAGCAATTGACTTGCAAAATAGATGGGTTGTGTAAAGACAACAAATTGACCCATCCAAATGAGTCATTTTCCTCTTAGATTCCTAGGAAGCCACTCAAAATTGTTAAGTGCAAATTTTGAGATCCCTTCCCCCATTTTTGGTTTACTTTTTTCTAGTCTCATTGGATTTGTGGTTTTCTAATATGGGGCACAAATTTAGTATTTTTAGGTTTTTACTCTCAAAAACCTAGTTTTGAGCTAACTTATGCAACACCAACCCTTAACCAAGTTTATGCTTATGTTTTTCTACCTAAAATATCATAACCAATCAATCAATGTTTTTGGAATGCTCTATTGTTGCTCTAATTTTGGTGATTCATTAACATAGCTACTTTTAGTGATCAAGGGGACGACAAATCATGTACAAGACTTGTCTTCTAGAGAAGGAGGAAAGGTCTACCATTTTGGTTGTTGCCTTCACTCTTTCATTGCTCTCTTGCTTCCACCATAGGATAATAAGGTTTTTCTTACATCATTAGTTTTATTAGATCATTGATTTTTTTGTTTTCATCATATTCTCTACATTCATGGGACTAGTTTAAAGCTCTACTATGAATTCATGGCCCATCCGTACAGGGCATGAATTTGATGAAAATCTAAGTTTTATCACTCTTTCTCTATTTTTGAATTTGTAATCACCCATTACAGGGTGCACATTTGGCTATGAGTATTTTGGGGCAAGTTGCTTGTTCTCAAAACCCTCATTTCATCTTATGCATGTTTGCTTTTTTGTTAACACCTTGTTTTTTTTGCATTCTATTTTGCTACATTATGTTGGCTTGTTTCTAAAGGTAAAAATTTGCTATTCATTTTAACAAATCAACTTAAAGGACCAAGGGGGATTGATTGCTACACCTCCAATCTCAATATCATACCGACCTAAGCAGACCCCCAAACACTGATCAATTTTTCTAAGTTTTGTTGTTGATTTATAGGTCTGTCCAAATTTGCAGTTGGGACTTTTAGGGCACAAATTTGGCTAGGATCAACCGTTGGATAGAGTAAGCATTCTAATAGATATTTTAGATTTGTTGTTGCATGCTTGTGTTTTCCTTTCTATTTTCTATAGCTAAAAGAGTAAAATAGATTTAGAATTTGAGCACATATGATAGATTTAGTCAAAGAAATTAAATTTTGGTTTTAGACCATAAGAAAAAGAAAGTGTTTCATTTTTAGAAACAAAGTAATAAAATCATATAGTTTGCATTTAGGCTAGTCTTGTTTGTGGATTATCTTAGACTTTTTCTTAAAAGGTAAATTTGTATTTTCTTACAAATTTAGGAATAGTCTTCATTCAAATAAATAATCATTTTAGGAATAGTGTTTTGTTTTCCTGCATCACTATTTTCCCTGCATCATTATTTAGTTTTTTATAGTTTAAATCTTAGTCAAAGACAACAATTAGATGTTGTATTAATAAACACACTAAAACTCCCATCCTAGACTTTGAGTGAGTCTTTAAACTACTCTTGGTGAACCCTTCGATCCCCCAATCCCCTAAGTGTAGAGAAACAATAGCCTCACGATCACCTCGGATCCCAATAGACTTATCGAGAATCATCCACAAGGGTTATTTTCCCCCTCTACATCTTTGGTGAACCCAACGTGAAACACATCCTTAGTGACCATTTAGGAATTTTTTTCTTTTATCTCATTTTTCTTTTATTTTATACTATAAGCAAGACCATTTAAATTAGTGTGTAAAATAAAAAACTAAAAAATACTTAATAAAAAATTGTGCATATTTCTTTTTCTTTCTCTTATCCTATGGCTCCAATCCTTAGGATTAAGAAAAAAAATTAGAGCCTAATTATAATCCTCTTTGGAATGAGGATGATCAGGTTGATAGGGAGAACCTGAATGTAGAAGAAGAGGACATGGAGACTAGTGATGACTTTGATCCTATTGAAGGACATCATGGTCAAATCACACAATCATTTCTTGAATTTATTTAGGTAAAACACGCAAGTCTTGAATGAAATCTTGGATAAAGACACCCACTTCGATGAAGCTAGAATGTCTTATTATCAAACCAATTCTCCTCAAAATATCCACATTAACCCTTTGTTTCAATCTTCTCATAATGTTAATCCATTTCATAAACCCACATATGCTACTACAACAACCACCAACATTGGGGAAATTTTACAACCTCCTCCAACTAGTAGCACATCCCAAAATAATGTTCAATTTACTTCTTATTCTATCCCTTCTTATTCCAATGCAAATACCATTTCTTCTCTCAACATTCCTTCTTTTATTTCATAAAATGTAAATTTCATCCCACAAAAATATGCTACACAAAAAATACCATACCATAATACATACCATAATAGTGTTAATATTTTCAAAATTAACCAAGTTCCATTTCAACAACCCACCTATAATAGTTATAATCCACCATTAGGAAACCTTGGGGTAAACATGTCAACAACACCCCATGTTGCATTGCACAACAATAATCCAAACATTCAAAGTTTGATAAGTATAGTGAAACAATTGGCATTAAGAATGGATACACTTCAAGCTCCAAGTTTCACTTACTCTTATAAGGAAATGTGCAATCAACCTTTAGATCCTATAGTAGCCTCTAGGCCTTACCCTAAGCATTTTTCCATACCTATTTTACCCATGTATAAGGGAATAGAGGACCCTATAGAATATTTAAGGATGTTTAGAACAACATGTCATGATATCATATATGATGATATATTGTTACTAAAAATATTCCCTAAGATCCTTAGAGGTATGGATTTGGAATGGTATTATCAACTACCCTACAATTCCTTAAGAAATTTTGAGGAAACTGTCGAGTTGTTTGTTCAACAATTTGGAGCTTATGTGGAGAAAGGAGCAACTCTCCAAGATTTATACCTTTTAAAGTAAGCAAAGGATGAAAGTTTTTTAGACTTTTTATCTTGATGGAGGATATTAGTTGGATGGTTAAGATACACCCCACCTCCTCGAGACATGCTAGAGATATTTGTTGGTAACTTGCAAGAGAAAATCTCATATGAGTTGGAAACAACAACCATTACCTCTTTCAAAAAAGTAATAGTCTAGCAAGAATAGTAGAGAAATCCCTTATAATAAGAGACCAACTCAAGTTAATAAATGAAGAGGAAATACTGATTAAAAACCCATATAAGAACAAGCATGTTGTTGGTGATAGGGTAACAGATAGCAGACCAACCAACAATGTTAATATAGCTAGTACCTTGTAGAAGTTGGTACTTATCAAACCCTAATGACCCCCATCGAGGAATTTCACTAGACTCAACCAACCCCTTTTATCAGTTCTTAAGCAACTTCTTGAAGCTAAAATGATCAAACTACCTCCTATAAGACAACTTGATACAATGACAATTTGATATATAAACTTAACCAACACTATGATTATCATAGGTTGGATGGGCATATGATAAGTTAATACAAGAGGTTGAAACATGTGATTCAAAACTTAATAGATGAGGTTCACCTTGTTGTAGATGACTCCCAACCCACTCCTAATCACAAACCTCCAACTCAACAAACATCCACAACTAACCAATATATGGGAATATTCTAAAATCCACTATCCAATCATGAGAAACAAACAACTAACCAAGTATATTATAATAATATTCCCCCTACAAAAACATGGTTGATATGATAGCATCTACCACAAGACAACAACCTCAAAGTCAACAACCTCAACAATAGACAAGTTCCACATCCAACCAACCCTCTAGACAAGTTCCAAGGATTTTTAAATTTAGAATAAGTAAGGAACCACCAATTATAATCCCATCACAAGATCAAGCCAATTAGCTAGTCAAAAATCCTCTTATGGATTTAGCCTAGATGCCACCTTCACCTTGAACTATGGGTTTACCCCATAAAAAAGGTGAATTAATACATATAGGTATATGTACCTTTGTATACATGGGAATGTACCATGAAGAAAATATTTGTGGTAGCAACCTATTGTGGATAATTTTTGTATCCCTTAATTGTATGTCACGCCACAAGACTTTCTTGATCACAAGTAGTATTACAAACTCTGGTCAATTTGCCACTTTAACTCTAGAAAATATTATGAAAATATGACTCTAAATGGACAAAGTAGAATAAGGATATGCCTGAGGTGAGCTTGTAATGTTTCTTTATATACCCATGCTCATCCAAATTGTCAATTAAATAAAATTATTTAAAGTTGGTGACCAATATTCACATAAACCCTAATATTATACCTCTAATAGTAGACCAGTGCTTTATCCATTACCATTAGAGAAAATATTATGAAAAATTTAGATAAGAGAGAAAAAGAAAGGAGTAACTAGATTAATTATACCCATTCAAATTATGTAATAGTTATAATTAATTACCAATGATAGAATCAACATTTACACATTCAAATGATGTAATATGTAAATATGAAACAAATACACAATTGACATTGATTGCCAAGAGAAGGAAACCAGATTTGTATTAAAATTATAGATCTTACAATTTAGAGATTGGCGAAATGCTCAGTTATCATTAATAAAATACTAAGAATTTACTTTATTCAAATGATGTAATAGAGGATTTCAACTCTCTATCCTAAAAGTAGTGATAAAGAGCTTTCAAGCTTTCAATCCAACCACTAGAAATGATCTCAGCTAACTAGGTGCTTCTCCAAAAAAACCTACACAAATAAGAGGAGGAATGAGGGTTTATAGAAGATAAAAGACACAAAAGATGAATACAATGGCAAAACAAGGGCGCTTAGAATACCTCTAGGAAAAAATTGTAATGCAAAACTTGACTCTAATTTTGGATGCAACTACTCTTCTTATAGCCTCAAGGTGTCTTGCATTTGTTATAACCATCTTATCTGAGCCTTATATTTGGCATATTTATCTTCCCTTGATTTAATGAGTGTGTTGCAATAAAATCATAGCTATCCTGAGTTGTTTTATTTTAATGTTAGTTCTTGGCTTCTCCAAGATTTTAGATTCTCAAAATGGAGTACAATTGTATGGTGTTTAGGTCTTATGGATGGCTTACCCCTGGATCTGTGTTTTTTTATTTTGAACCTTTGTATTCTTCTATTTTGGGCTTCATAGTATCTTTGTTGACTTCCTTTAGTTTATCTTTTCCTGAACTTTTCCCTTCTTCCATATCCTTTGTCTTGGAGACTTCAAGCATTCTAGTGGACATTCTGATATTGTCTATTTTGGCACCCTTATTTTTCTCCTCTATCTGAATATCCTTTATTATTATGTCGATGAGCTCTCATACCTCTACTAAAGTTTAACATATTTAATTCTTTTAATATTTTATTTTTGTTTTTTGGACCACTCTTTACTCTCTTGAGCAAAATTGCATAGGTGGTTAATTATTTTTGCCAAAAAAGCAGTCTGCCTAGCTAATTATGAATCATCATCTGGGTCATAGATAAAATCTTGAATTTTGTTTATGATGAGATCTTGAACATTAGCTACCTATAAGGATTCTTCAAGAGAGAATCCTACTTCACCCAACTCATCATTTATTTCAGTCTCTCATGTTGTTGCTTCTTTGATCCAATTGTACCATCAACTCTATCCCTTATGAATATTGAAGGACACAAGCTTATACTGAGAGGGGGAGTGAATAGTATAAGATCACTTTTTAATTTTCTTTCCCAAATAGTATTAATCAATATAATCAATGGCAATATCAATATCAATAATTAAAGTAATGCATAAATCATCACACACAATAGAGACACCAATTTAACGTGGTTCACCCAATGTGGGTTACATCCACAGAGAAAATATTTCACTAAATTTTCTCAATCAATATCTTGGGAATACTTTCCCTATTATAATGTTTATGGACCTCTCTCCAAAGGATATGTTGATCCCCTAAATCTGGTTTGTGGATCTCTATCCATAGGTGAAATCTTTCTCCTCTGCTCTGGCTTGTGATCCTCTAGAAGACTACTGCCTCCATTGCACTAGATTATGGATCTCTCTCCACTTAAGACTCTTTTCCCCACTTAGAATACCTATCCTCACTACCCTAGATGATGGATATCTATCCACTAGATACTATTGTCCTCTCTTCTTTGTCACCTCCAAAGATCTATCTCAATTTTTTACTAAACACAGTCCAGTCGGTCTAGCACAGCTCTGCTCAAATATTGCACTAAACATAGTCCAGTTGGTCTAGCACAAGTCTGCTCAACAAGATCACTTAAATTTGTACTAAACACAGTTTATTTGGCCTAGAATAAATCTTCTCAATTCCTACACTAAATACAGTCCAATCGGTCTAGCACAAGTCCACTCAAATATGTACTAAACACATTCTAGTCGATCGAGGATAAATCTTATCAATAGGTCCACTCATAACCTACTCAAATATGCTCAACAAGTACACTCAGAACCTGCTCAAATCTGCTCAACAGGTCCACTCAAAACCTACTCAAATTTTCTCAATAGGTCCACTCATAACTTGCTCCAATATGCTCAATAGGTCCACTCAGAACCTTCTCAATCTCTATCTCTGGTATGGCACAAACCTGTCCTCAGATATGTACCAAAATTTACTCTCAAATTTACCTTGTAAGCTTTCAAGAAAGCTCACACCAATCTGTCCACAAATCCTCTCTAGAACTTGTTCAATCTCATAGAAACATAAAGAGAATTTTTAGAGACTCAATATGTTATTTACTCAATGCTCAATCACTTTCTCAACTCAAATGAATCTCATAGAAACATAAAGAAAATTGTTAGAGACTCAATATGTTCTATACTCAAAATTCAATCACTTTTTCAACTCAATATCATAGAAGCATAAAGAGAATTGTTAGAGACTCAATATGTTCTATTCTAAAAACTCAATCACTTGCTTAACTCAATCTCATAGAAGCATAAAGAGAATTGTTAGAGACTCAATATGTTCTATTCTCAAAACTCAATCTCAACTCAAATCAGAATATATAATAGTTTGTTTTATGGTACTTGAACAATCACTTCATACATCCACTTGACTAGTCTCAATCAACTCTACTCAACCAATCACTTCAAGAAACAATTCTTGCTCACAAACCCTAGTCCAAGCATGTATCATCCAACTCAAAATGTTTCCAACAATGCTCAACAAAAAATCTCACATAACAATGATACTCATGATCTTTTCAAACCCTAGTTCAAGTTATTTGTATAACAACTCACTTCAATAACCATGCTTATCAAACAAGGTTTTAAACACAACTCTCAATTTCAGTGAAGCATTAACTTAAACACTTCACTCAACCAATGATCTCAACAACAATGCTTATAAAACAAGGTTTTAATCACAACTCACAATTCATAAAATCTTGAAGCATCAACTCAAACACTTTCGAAAAGGAAACCCTAATCAAATCCTTTTTGCTCCAAACTTAATTTTCAAGTAAGCCAATCAACCAACTCAACCAAGGAAGAATTTGCCCATACCTTTTGTTTGACAAGAAGTTGTTCTCTCAAATCTGCCACACTCACAAATTTCTCTTTTCCAATATCAATGAGGGTTAGAAGACTTCAATCAAATCACAATACAAAATAATGACCCAAAATACACCTTGTTACTCAAAATCAGAAATAAAATTCACCATAGTCTTCTTTAAATGGAAAAACCCTTATACAAAAATAATGCTCAAAAGTCTTAATAAGAAATTAATAAGACTATACTAAAACTCCTTATTACTCCTAAATTAATAAATCTCAAATATAAATACCTCCACAATAATCCTCAACAAACATTCATCATAAATCTCAAATATCAAACCTTCCACAATAATTGGTAAGACCCCAAGGTCTTACTATAAAATTAATAAATAATTTAATATAAATGTAATCGCAGGCCACTCAAAAGGGGGCTCCCTTGTAATCACTTTGCCACTATAGGGGGCTCCCTCCTTTAAATATTTAATACTACTTTTATTCTTCTTATTTTGATGATTTGTGTGAATGGCCAACCTAATATATATATATCTACCCTAAAGCTACGTTGGTGAAGAGACATGATGGTTCACGTTATGAAGAGATGCGATGGTTCACTTTATGAGTTAATAATATAATAATTAAATAATTAATAATACTAACTAATAATGTTAGGATGGAGGATCCTAACATGCCACCCTCCTTAAAAAGAGCTTTTTCCTCAAAGCTCAAAGTGAGGAGCTTTATCTTTTGTTTTCCAAGCAAAATTTTTGCAAGTTCTTGTACTATTTTAATGTCACTTTTTCGAAGGCAAGGATATATTGAAGGTCGAAGTGTTATTGGAGGGTTGCCAAGAACAATAGTAGAATCTTCCTTACCTTCTTTGTCATTTCCATATTTAGTGCTATCTTCAGGTGTATCTATCACTATGTCTACCTCAATTGCATTTTCATCATTGGGAGAACTACAAGGAATAGTTGCATCCGAAATATATAGTGCATGTGTAATACATTGATGATTGCAAACAAATTTCTCATTGCAATGATAGTAGAGGCCTTTTGCTTGTCGTTCTTTCATTTCTTCAAAACTAAGATGTTTAATTGGTAGGGTTGGGTTAAGTTTGGGGGTTGTGTAAGTGCTTTGTACCTTTCCATTATGCGTATATTTTGGGGTAATGTAAGTGGTTTGATATTTCCCCATAGGTGGTTTCCCTAATTGATGTTGTGCATTGATTTTATCTTCAGCTAATTTGGCCAATCCAATAGTCTACATCATGGTATAGGGTTTGAAATTTGTCACCTCTATTTTAATTTCTTCTTTCAATCCTTTGATGAAGCAATATATGAGAAATGCTTCACCCCACCCTGTGTTGTGTTTGGTGATATCCTTAAATCAAATTTCATACTCATGCACGGTAGTGTTTTGACGAAGATCTTTGAGAAATTCCCACATGGTTGGGTCCCACATGGCTCTGATACCAAATGGTAAGACCCCAAGGTCTTACTATAAAATTAATAAATAATTTAATATAAATGTAATCGCAGGCCACTCAAAATGGGGCTCCCTTGTAATCGCTTTGCCACTATAGGGGGCTCCCTCCTTTAAATATTTAATACTACTTTTATTCTTCTTCTTTTGATGATTTGTGTGAATGACCAACCTAATATATATATCTACCCTAAAGCTACATTGGTGAAGAGACGTGATGGTTCACGTTATGAAGAGATGTGATGGTTCACTTTATGAGTTAATAATATAATAATTAAATGATTAATAATACTAACTAATAATGTTAGGATGGAGGATCCTAACAATAATCCTCAACAAACATTCACCATAAATTTTAAACCTTAATGTATAAAAATAATAATCACTTATGCACCCTTATTCCTCCAACATTAGGCAACTAACAAAATTTAAATAAAAATTAAATACCTTGTCCTTGGAGGGAATCGAACCCTCAACCTCGTCTCACCACAAGCGCCTTAACTACGGCCAAAGTCACTGCACGAGCCAAGCGCTCACTTGATATTAAATAAGCACCATGTGCTTATTCATATCACACCACCTTCCACCAAGAAAAATGTCATGTGCCTTGGGTGCCTCAAACAACACACCAAACAATGCACACAGGGATTCAAAACGTCAACCACATTGCTGCCAATGCCTTTGCACTTTCCAAACTACCACTAGGCCATGCTTGCCCAATGAAACTTGAGGATGAAACCTTCCTCCTCTATGCCTTTCACTGCCACATTTTCGTAAATCACAAGCTCTCTTTTTTGCATGCCATCGATTTATTAATTCGAGCAAGGGTAACTTTCCAATGGTTTTGGCAAAGTATTTATATGCATTATATTTTCTTTGGACACGTCGAGGCTAGCTCCTCCATGATGAAATAGGTGGAAATATAGAGGCTTCGAAAGACCTTTTCGTTAAACCCCAACTTTGGATTTAATTTACTTTAAACTTTGTGCTTTGAAATCTGTAATGTCCCTTTTTAAGAAACAACAAACCCTTACTACGAAAATGTAAAAATTAAGTATAGCAAGGAAATAAATTAGAAATTGCTCATAAAATAACACAAGTATGAGGAGAAATCAGCCAGTATCATATATTAAATATTTCCAAAACAATACAATAGCTCCCCAAGGCTTAACATATGCAAAAACTCCTCAAAAATGACCCCAAATACAAGCGTAGGGTTTGGGGCTGCCAACAGATCTGAAACACATGACACAAATGCTCCCAAAAATGCCATGAACCCCTCACGGATGCCTCTTTTTGTATTTTTGATATTTTAGGGCAATAACACCTACAATTATATTTCCAAGACCCCAACCATGCACCTCCAATGCACTATGGGAATGAACAAGACCTGCAATATCAACTCATGGAACCTCTAGGGTTTCAATATTCAATTCTGATATCAACATAACATGCCCAAAATGGGACGTATCACTCCCTTATATAGGGTGAGGTTCTAATTTGGAGTTGACATCTCCCAACCCTAAAATCACTTAAAGTGCCTTATTACAACATAAAACATAAATAAACACAACTTAAGTTATGTCTCGTAGTCACATGAACCCATTTTTCACTTTTATAATTAAGTGTAGGAGACATTTACAAAAATATTTATTTTTGGGACATTACAAGTTCACCCTCCTCAAATTTCTTGTCCTCAAGCAAAGTCAAAGCTGGAGCATCTAAAATTTATGCACCTTCCCAAGTAGCATCCTCCATAGGCAAGTCCTTCCACTTCACAATATATTCTTTAATAGTCCTACTCCTAAGATTTCTCTCCCTTGTCTCAAGGATCAATTCAGGTTCAAGAATGAGCTTTCCTTCATCATCAACAGGTGGAAAATCTGAATATGGATGAATATGTTGGCCCAAGGTCTTCTTCAAACAAGAAACATGGAAGACATTATGTATTTTACTTCCACTTGGAAGTTCCAAAGCATATGCAACCTATCCAACCTTACTCAACACCTTGTAAGGTCCATAAAATTTGGGTTTGAGTTTTTCTGCTCCACTTCTTTTCAATGTAGACTATTTGTAGGGCTGCAACCTAACATAAACCAAGTCTCCCACCTCAAATGAGCGCTCACTACGTTGCTGATCTACATACTTCTTTTGTTGATTTTGTGTCGTAAGAATATTGTCCTTCAAAGCATTAAGAATATCTTGATTTTTTGCTGCAAAGTCTCTAGCTTTTTGGACCCTTGAATCACCAAAAATCAGATCTAAAAAGTGTGGGGCATCATAACCATAAAGTGCCTTGAATGGAGACATTTTTATGGACATATGATAAATAGAATTGTAGCAATATTCACCAAGGTGCAGCCATTTAACCCATGCCTTTTGTTGACTTGAAACATAATTTCTCAAATATCCTTCAAGCCATTTGTTAACAATTTTAGTTTGCCCATCAGTTTGGGGATGGTAGCTAGTACTATGAGTCAATTTAGTACCACATAGCTTAAACAATTCTTGCCAAAACATGCTCAAAAATTTGCTGTCCCTATCACTCACAATGGATTTAGGCAAACCATGCAATCTAAAAACTTCTTTAAAAAACAAATCAGCAACTTGTATGGCTGTACAAGTTGTTGAAATGGCATAGAAATGAGCAAATTTTGTCAATCTATCAACAACAACAAATATGCAATCCTTCATGTATACCTTGGGCAAATCAGTAATGAAGTCCATGGAGATACTTTCCCGTTTATGATTGGGAATAGGAAGTGGCTTAAGTAAACCAACTGCAAATTCATGTTCCCCCTTGTTTTCTTGGCAAATAACACATTCCTGAACATGCAAGAAGACATCCCTTTTCAAACCCTTCCAATAGAATCTTTCTCTAACCTGTTTGTAAGTCTTGTAGAAACCTGGATGGCCTACAAGTGGAGCATCATGCATGGCTATAATTAAAGCTTGTTTCAGCTTTGATTTAGGTACTTAAAACACTCTTCCCTTGCAAAAAATCAGTCTTTCTTTATGGCTGAACCTGTCATCTTCAACTTGACCATTTATTAGTTTAGAAAAAAAATCATTCTTTGCATATTCAGCCATATTTTTTACCTTCCAATCAGTATAAATAATGGAAAGAGAATGAAAAGTAGGGTGCCTAGAAAGTGCATCAGCATCTGAATTCTTCTTACCCTTTACAAACTCAATTTCAAAATCATATGATTGCAAATTTGTTACCCATTTCTATTGTCTTTCATTCAGTTCAACTTGCCCCAAGAAGTATTTTAAACTGTTATGATCAGTTTTGACCACAAACTTGCCACACACTAAGTATTGCTTGAATTTGGTCAAGGCATGCATGATAGCTAGCATCTCTTTATCATAGATGTTGAAAGTTTTCTCCACATTTGAGAGCTTTCTACTCTCATAAGCAATGGGGCATCCTTGTTGCATAAGTACAACTCCAACTCCAACACCTGAAGCATCACAAGCAATAGTAAAAGCAACAAAAAAATTAGGAATAACAAGTAAAGGAGTGGAAGTCATTACATATTTCAGCTTTAGAAAAGCTAAAAGAGCCTCATTGGACCATGAAAAGGCCCCTTTATTAGTTAATTCAGTAAGGGGGGCAGCCAAAGAAGAAAACCCCTTAATGAACCTCCTGTAGTAACTGCATAAACCCACAAAACCCCTCAATTCCATTAGGTTGGATGGTATAGGCCATCTTTGTATAGCTGAAACTTTAGTTTGATCAACCTTAAGATGTTTTTGTAGTAAACCTTGAATTTGAGGATGATAGGTGGCTGATTTTTTCCCTTCTGAACTAAAAATTATAGCTGCCCACTCAACGTCCTTATGCCTTATCATCTTCTCCATTATTTTGTATGAAACATCCAAAAATTTTCAAGAATCTTTTGACCCATTTTCCTTGATTCCTTGCAACACCACATCTTTCCATTCAAGCACAAATTTTAGTTCTAATTTCTGATAATTAGTAACATAATCACCAAGTGAATACAACCATTGCACACCCAAAACCATATGTGGAATACCTCCTAAGGGAAAAAAAAATAATTGCTCATCTACTTCCATGTTGCCAAAATTAATTTTTATGTTTCTTACCACTTTGTTGCATGTGATAAGATCACCATTGCCAATAACAACATTAAAACCAGGAATGATAGTTGTAGGAATATTCTTTCTAGTGGCAAAATTCTCATCAAAAAAATTGTAAGTAGCACCACCATCTATTAAAACAATAATCTTTTCATCAAAATATCTACCTGGTACCTTAATAGTGTGAAACTGATTCAACCCACTTAAAGTGGCTCGGGAACCTTCAGGAACTTCCTCATACTCCATTTGTGCTTCCTCTTCCAAGGGTGTCTCATCTACCTCATAAAAATCAGGAATATCATAATCAGAATCAGAATGTAATTCAATGATTTTCATACCTCCTTCTCTACATTTATGACATCTTTGCCAAGGAGACTTGCAAATGAAACACTTGTTTTGTTTCCTTAGCTCATCTTTCTCTTCTTGTGTCAAGCGTGGGCCATTTGGGGGCTTATTAGGTGGCTGAAAACTAGATCTGAAACCTTCTCCATGCGTGGGATTCCTACCATAAAAATTTCTCTCATTTCCACCTTGCTGCCCATACTGCTGTCCAAAAACTATTTTTCTAGCTACAAAAGGTGGTCTAGCAGGTGGATTATGTGCAAAATATTTCTGTCTAGGAGGTAAAATAGATTCTAAGCTTAAAGCTCTCTTAATGACATCTTCAAGAGTGGCTGGTTCAAAATCTTTAACTAATCCCTTCATGGGTTCCAAAAAACCATCCATAAAAAGAAAAATTACCCTCTTGGGTGAAATATTTTGTACCTGAACTGAAAGTTGTTCAAAATCCTCCACATAGGCATGAATGGATGAAGTTTGCTTCAAAGTGGCAAGCTCCTTGAAATACTCTTCCACATTCCTCCTTTCAAACCTGTTCAAAACCTTGGTACAAAATTCATCAAATGTATCAATATCACCATGCCCTTGGGTTACTAACCCATGATGCCACCATGAGTAAGCACTACCCTCAAGGTGGAGTGTAGCAATCTGAACTACATCAGCTTCAAAAATAGGCTCTAAGGTAAAATAAGTCTACAATTTTTGAAGCCATGCCCTAGCTGTAAGACCATCTTGACCATTAAATGAGGAAGTGGTCACCTTTTGATGAAAAAAGGGCTTCTTTTTCTCTTTTTTAGCCTCAACAATAGATTTACCCATAATCTTCAAATATTTATCAAAAGAAACTGCTGCCCTAAAACCCTTAGATTTATTACTATAAGCAGCAAACCATTCATCTAATTCATCAGTTACCTCATTTTCCTCCCGTGGAGGTGGTGGAACAAGGAACATAGGCTTGGACGACCTAGGCAAGGGAGTGTGTGAGTTAGATGATGACTCATGCCCATTGTTGTTGCCTCCCCTTTCTCCTTCCCTCCTTGTGCCATTTGGGTTGCCCAAAGCTACCCTCAATTCTTGCTGATTTGTCTCTTGTAAGGACACCATTCTTTGTAGCATGTCAAGTAGGGCATTGAATTTTTGCTCAGTCCTATCAACTGGCCTTTGGGGCTCCTCAACCTCTTCCCTATTTGAAATTTCCAAAGTGAGTCTGTTTCTCCTAGTAAAATATTGATGAATAGGAGGACGATGCATAAAACCCTATCAAACCCTAAAAAAATGGAAATCTGAAATTATGACCACCAAATTTTTTTTTTGAAACCACAAAACTGCAAATTGGTCAAAAGGGTATCCAAATCTGCAATTTTTATTTTTTGAAAAAAATCCCTAAAAATCCGTGAATCCCCTAAAAATCTACGATTTTCAGTAGGGCATAAATTTTCACCACAGAAACACACTTATCACCACGAATAACTGAAAAAACACTAAAAATGCTGAAACTAACCACAGGCTAGCAAGATTCCAGCTCTAATACGACTTGTAATGTCCCTTTTTAAGAAACAACAAACCCTTACTACAAAAATGTAGAAATTAAGTACAGCAAGAAAATAACTCAGAAATTGCTCATAAAATAACACAAGTATGAGGAGAAATTAGCCAGTATCATATATTAAATATTGCCAAACCAATACAATAGCTCCCTAAGGCTGAACAAATGCAAAAACTCCTCAAAAATGACCCCAAATACAAGTGTAGGGTTTGGGGTTGCCAACAAATTTGAAACACATGACACAAATGCTCCCAAAAATGCCACGAACCCCTCATGGATGCCTCTTTTTGTATTTTTGATATTTTAGGGCAATAACACTTGCAATTATATTGCCAAGACCCCAACCATGCACCTCCAATGCACTATGGGAATGAGCAATACCTACAATCTCAACTCATGGAACCTCTAGGGTTTCAATATTCAATTCTGATATCAACATAACATGCCCAAAATGGGACGTCTCACTCCCTTATATAGGGTGAGGTTCTAATTTGGAGTTGACATATCCCAACCCTAAAATCACTTAAAGTGCCTTATTACAACATAAAAACATAAAACATAAATAAACACAACTTAAATTATGTCTCCTAGTCACATGAACCCCTTTTTCACTTTTATAATTAAGTGTAGGAGACATTTACAAAAATATTTATTTTTGGGACATTACAAAATCTTTTTCCCTCCAAAACCCAATCATAGGGTTTTATAAAAAATAATTAATTGTCCTTTGTAAACCAAATAATATTATAATTAAAATTATAATAATTTATTTGGGTTTTTCACCACCTTGGATAAATATTATAATAAAGATATAATATTATATCCTTCCATTGCTTCGGATATATTTGCTTTCAAAGGAGAACTGAAACCATTTTTTGACCCATTCTTTTGGGTGTAAAATAAAAATATTTTAACCCATTATAAACTTCCATTAAACTTTGCACTCAAACTGAAGAAGAACTATCACTGGCATCTTGACATCAATGACAACTTTGGATTAGGGACTCAAAATGTCCAAAAATCTCCCCCTTTGTCATTGATGGCAACCCACATTATTTTTACTGAAACCTGACCTTTCTTTTTACTTCTGCTCCCCCTGGGACATTGCTCCCCCTGGCTCAATGCTCTCTTAGATATCAAATCTCTCCCCAATACACAAATCTCTCCCCCTTTGACATCAATGGCAAAGGATCACCTTTGGGGCTCGGGGCTAAGAATGAGCCTCTTAGCTTAGCCCCTCCCCCACCTCCTTTAAGGTGGTTAATTCTAGGGTGGGAGTATTTCTACTTCCAAAATGTATTATTATTTACCTTTATCCTCTTCCCTTATTTTCTGAAATTTTTGATTCTTATGATTATTTCTATCCGTGTCATCATTCATGTTCCTATTTTTGTTCCTATTCTCATCCATGTTCTTGTTCCTATTCCTGTTCCTGTTCCTATTCCTATCATCATTCCTATTCCTTCTCCTGTTCTTATCCATGTTCTTGATCTTGTTCATGTTCCTATTCCCGTTCCTGTTCATACCTCTTTCTAGAATATTTGCTCTACACCATTTTGTTGTGTGACCATCATTATTGCACTTATAACACTTAATGTTATTATTACTTGGAGGTGCAAATGTCTTAGGATATCTTCTAGTGAAGTCATATCCTCTTCTATCATGAACTCTGCAATTCATTGCCTTATGACCAAACTCATTACATGAGTAGCAATACCCATAGAAAAGTTGTCCTTTCCCATTTTCCTGTCTTTCATGTGTCCTGCACTATGAAGCCATGTGCCCAAACCTATGACATGAAAAACATCTTCCATTGAATCTTCCTTATCTTGACCTCATTGGTCTCCTATTATTATTGTTGTTCCATATGTATCTTTTTTGTGCATTGTTCCTATATTTGTTGAACCCTTTATTGTCCAACTCATCCTCTGATGTCTCACTCCCTCTTACACTGTTTTCTTTTGATGTATCTTCATCTAAAGTTTCTTCTTATTCAAGACTTGAAGTAGACTCTTCTTCCCATTTATTTTGTACCTATTTAGAACCAATACATGTCTTGTTTGTTTCTCCTCTTTGTATATTGACTATTTTATCCACACTCTTTACACTATTTACATACTTGTATAGCTTATTCTTGGAGTCTTCTACATCTTCCTTTAGTAGTGCCACTTCTTGTGCTAACTTCTCACATTCTGAAATCTTTGCTTCTAACTTATCTTTGAACTTCTTTGCCTTAGCCTTTGATTTTTCTAAATCCTCTATGAGCTAACTTCTTTCTTCATCACATTCTTGAAATTGAATTTCAATCTTAGAGTGTTGCTTTCTTACCTTCTTTACCATGTCAAGGGCATAGATAAGTTCTCCCTTGAGATCATAACCATTCTCTGCTGAATAATCTTCTATTTGTTTACCTTTTTCGATATCATTACTTTCTTTTGTCTTGTCTTTTATAGGATCAATCACTTCTTCTAATACCATTATAAGATTTTCATCTGGTCTTTCAAGTGAATCTTCATAGTCATCATCACTGAAACTATAACCATCCCTTGTGCAATCATATTCAATATGTCCAAATATGCCACATATAAAACACTTGATAATAACTGGAGTCCTTTTATTAACTGGTTCTTTCTCTTCAATCATAAATAGGACTTCATCTCTATCATTGTCTGAAAATCTAGCATCACTATCATTTGAGTACTTACTTGCATTATCCACATAGTAGCTTCTCTTTTGCCTTTAAAAGAACTTCTTTCCTTGTCTGCTTTGTCCATCCTTGCTTTTATTTTGATGCTTGTATCTTTCTGATTCCCTGTTCCTGTGATCCTATATTTCTTCTTTATAACTAAGTCCTGTTATGGTGACTGATGACCTTTGTGCATTGATAATCCTATCTAAAGTCTTTGAATTAACCTTTAAGCAAGGGCTCAAGAAGATATGCACAAATATAATTAACCCTAGGTGCACACTATATGTTGTTTATATTTAAATTCCTAGAACTTAATTAAATATATTTATATAAAAAAAATCTAGGTTTTGCAAAAAAATTATAAAAAACTCAACAAATAGCCTAAAGACTAATCTGAACCCTTAGCTTATCCGATGATTTATCCTTACTTTTCTCCCTTTGTCCAAAGCTATAAACAATTCATGTTCCTACAAGGAAACTTAATAAACACTTGAAAAATAGTATTAGCATTAGGGGGCCTACTTACGCCACTGTACAATAGTTCTTGGAGGTTTCGTAGTCAAGCCCCCTAGGTCCTTTTAGCTGACCTTTGATAAATAAGAGCAAAAATTGAAATTTAGAAGAAAACAAACATAATACAATACAACATAATAGAATGATGGAATATTCGAACATAATGTAACATCAAGCTCTAAATGCAGCTTAAAATGCAATGATGAAATTTGGGACAGTAAATTACCCCCAAATTTTTCTCAGGTAAGATCGTGCCGCATAACAGGCGATCATGATAATGCATAATCAGAATCACACCTCATAGCAGATTGGGCATTATTTCGCCAAAGTGAGATGAAACATCTCATATTGAAGCTAAACAATAAACCTCAGATGTAGTAAATGAAAACAAGTGTGCAGTAGAGTGCTTTCACATGGTAGAGTACAGGGAAGTAGGCAGAAAGGTTTGAGACCTCTCGAATGGTTGATCTCTCCTTAGGGCTTTGTGGGTGTGTCTTTTGCACCCCCATCCTTTTTTGCAAAATATGATGTTTTCCTTTAAATATTTCACCAAATTTTGAATACATTGATGGAAGGGCAAAAAATATCAGAGTAGCAGGAATAGTTGGGTGGACATTTCAAAGGACTAGCGAGGGCAGACAAATTGTACAATCCTACCCTTTGGAGAAAGATAGACTCCCACCCATCTCGGGTAGGAAATACCAGTCCAAAAGGGATGGTACCTTAGAGACATACCCACCCTCACTTCCCATTACTCCATGGGTAGAAACAAAAGTAATCAAAGAACCTACCCAGCATGCAAAACTCCTACCATCACCTTAAGCCCAAAGGAAGACCTACCCACTATTGTAGAGGGTTGAGTACTTGACAACGTACATAGAAGTGATGAATTTTTGATGCAATACTCTTGAGATTCTCTAGTACCTGACATGCGCCACTTGAATAGGGATCACCAATCAAGGAGAAGAATAAGGTAACTGAGAAATAATGAGCTAGGTAGAAGATCAGAGGGACTAGATTTATCCAAAGGCACCTGCCACTCTTCTAGAAGACTGGTTCTATCCAAAGGAGCAATGTACCGGGGCAGAAATTTTTAGCTATAAAGACCATCTTCCTGCCTACCGCCATTAATATCTATATTTTGAAGTCGATGTAAATGTAGTTATAAATTATGGAATTCTAGCCATTCCTAAGGGTGGCTCTTTAGCCATTACAATTATTATGTAAGGTTTCCCCTTTGTAAATACAAATTTTGTACTATTTGACCTTTAACTATGTCTTCTTGTCTTTCACTGAATGTATGAATATTCAATTATTTATTTATTTGAGTCACTCTATGTTATTCTAGTATCTGGATTCCATGAGGTGTGCTTGATCAATTAAGAGGGAGTGTGTTCATTATATGGGTTGGGGGTTTATTTTTTCTAATGTCGATCGAGCGGGAGTGCTTTGATTTTGCATCCTAGATCTCATGCACCCGTTCACCAATACTGGAATTTGCATCCCACCCACCGTTGATAGAGAGCTAGAAAAATGATATTGTTGGGTGATCTGGTGTGGGACTTGTATTTTGGATGGGGTATCATGTCTGCATAGGTCTTGATGTGGCTATATCCATCCTTGTGAGTTCTAGCTATGGCCTTTTATTTATTTCTTTCCCATTCTCTTTTTCCTTTTCTTTTACAGTATATAGTAGTTGGAATCACCTCGATAAATTGGTCTTCTTAGAATATCTTCCGCCCTATCCTTATGATGCGACAACTGTTCTACGCTTCTTAGCATTGATCCGTCTGCCCCTTTCTATGTGTGATGTTGTATTTGTGATCAAAAAATCTATTGGAGATTGACTAAGTCCTATGTTTTAGGAAACCAAAGTTTTGTGACTCTCTGGTTTACCCAGATCTTCTCAAAGTTAGTTAGCAACTTTGACTGAGCCGTACTTCTAGATCATGAGATCAGTCACCCACCCATGATAAAGATCCAAACATCTTAGAGAACTCAAGGTATGATGAGAAGCCTTGACCTGACAAGTGAAGATAGCATGCTCACCTGGTGACTCTAATTTTTACATCACAACCGAAACCTCTGAAGACTAGTGCCTTAATGGCTCAGTTGTCATTCTCCCAATGGAACAACCCAGATCCACTGAACCTCCACTACTCACATGATATTACCAAGGGTGCCCTGAAGGCCCTGACCAAATACAATGGCACATTGGGAATGGCTTGGGAGCATCTTGAAGATGTTTCTACACTGGCACCCCTCCATGGTATAACCCATAAAGATGTCATGATCAGGATTCTGGTCATCTCTCTAGAAGGAAGGGAACTTTTTTGGTACCATACCCTTGGGTGGAGAACCATATGCTCATGGGAAAACTTATTAGGAGCTCTCATCGACACATTTGATGACTCTATGGATCCTTTTCAACTCTTGATGTATATTTATTACATCAAGAGGGCCCCTCTCGAGTCTCTAATCAACTTCAACATTCGATTTGAGAGGAGCTGGAAGAGGATTCCTCTTCAATACCAACTATCACCCACCCAGGATCACTTGTACTATATTCAAGATCTAGGCTCGAATGTAGGCCTCCTCCTATTGCAATATGGGAAAATCAAATTCCCCTAAATTTACCAAGAGGTCGTATGGGTGGAGCAACTCCTGCTTCAAGAAATAATAACATATTCAAGAAACTCCACCCTACCATATTTGTTTTCACCCATCATTGCTCCCCACTCTACTGCACAGTATCCCCCATGGGCACCATATTAGGCTGTGCAGGATCCAAAGTTGTAGACCAAAAAAAAAAAAAGGGTGGATGTCATCTCAGGATTAGGCTGAAAACATGCAAGCACCAGTGTAGAAGGTGATACCTCTAGCGCTTGCACATTTTCCCAAGAAGGGGAATATTTGGACCAAGTCATGAGCATCATGCATAAGAAGAGAGCAATTTTACTCTATCTTTGTGTCTCAGAGTACAACAAGAAAAAACCATACCATCTTGGTGATGGCATACTCGACCAAAACCCAGTCCCTGAGGAGGTTCCATCGGCAATAGGCTCAATTAATGTAGCCTATGGAAGAAAATATACCACGACGGTGGAGGCATACAAAGCTAGGATTTTATAATAGGTGGATCCCAAAAGCTGGCAACATGGGAGCTTATTGCCAAACATACCAGTATGAGAAGATGACTCCCACATGGTAAAATGTATTGCCATATTGATCATTATTTGCATAAGCACTAGTATGCAAGATGATCTACCAAGTTTTGAATGCTTCACGGTTTGGAAAAGATGGCAATGTCGACCAAACTACAAAAGGCACCTCAATTTTAGCATCATATGGTCTGATCACTATAGATTCACTAAATGATGTCCAAAGTGAATAAATGGTTGTGGTGTACCACTCACACCATAATTTTGTGTATATAACCTAGATAATAAATAAAATCACTCCAGGCATGTTTTGAAGTGGCATCATCTAAGCACTTGGTGACTGGAGGGAGACCATCAAAATCCTCCAATTGGAATGCACTCATGTTTCCTATGCAAAGGTTATGACCCCATGCCCAATGGATCTAAGGCTCATGATTTAGGTATCTCTATAGACAATCTTGTATAAGATATCTTCTTCTTCTAGAAAGTAGCACCCACTCCTTTAGCAACAAGAAATAAAATCTGTAAGACCCCAAATGGTAGAATCAACATGAATTAAAAAATTAAAAATGAAGCTACGATTGAAGATTCCCTGGGAGAGTGGAAATAAAAAACAATGTTCTTATAAGATTGTGTCAAAGAGAGGTGTTGTACCAGAGCTAGCAAATACCTTTGAAATTCTATCTATTCTTGAATTTGCCATGATCCTTGATGGGGTATGTTAGTAGGAATGTGATCTATGGGGGTGTCCCATGGATCGCTTTCTATTTTATTTCTTTTATTTTATTACCCCCTTTGCTTCCTTAAATTATTTTTTGCTACCAACTATCAAGGTCAAGAAACTATATCCTTGCTTCTGCTACTTCATGTGTTCCCCTCACTCTCCTCTTCCCCTCTTGTTCTCTTTTCTTGGTTTTGTTTCATGTTTCTACTTTCTATCTCACATATTTTCTTCTCTTTCACCCCCATCCCCTTTGTTTTCAATTCACCTTTTGCTCTCTTCATCCATTGTCTTGTATCTTTCCTTAGCTACTTTTGTTTTTGCCCTCACTATCCTCCTTTCCTATTTTATTCTTTGTCTCAATTCAAAGCATTTTGGGTCCTACTTTCCTACAATGGAAAAGTCCCTATGAGTCACCAAGAGTGTGGGTGTGTCTTTTGCACTTCCATTATTTTTTCCAAAATATGATGTTTCCCTTTAGAAAGTTCACCAAATTTTGAAGACATTTATGGAAGGGTGGAAAATGTTAGAGTAGTAGCAATAGTTGCGGGTAGACCGAACTTATGGATGAGCAGGCGACAAGAGCGGACAGAAACCCATCCTCAAAAATTTGGTTTGAACTTCTTGAAAGGCCTTCCCAACTTATTGGGTGGACATTTCAAAGGACTAGTGTGGATAAATAAATTGTACAATCCCATCCTTAGGAGAAATATAGACTCGTACCCATCCAGGATGGGAAATACCAGTCCAAAAGGGGTGATACCTTAGAGAAATACCTGAACTCACTTACCATTACTATGCAAGCAAAAACAAAAGCAATCAAAGAACCTACCCAACATGTAAAACTCCCACCATCACTTGAGTCCCAAATGAAGGCCCTCCCACTATTGCAGAGGGTCGAGTACCTGACTGTGTACGTAGAAGTGATAGATTTTTGGTGCAATGCTTCCAAGGTGCTCCAATACCTGACATGCATCGACTAAATAGGGATCGCTAGTCAAGAAGAAAAACAAGACAACCAAACAATAATGAGCTGGAAAAAATATTAGAGGTACTATATTGATCCAAACGTACCTTCCACTCTTCTAGAAGACTGATGCTATCTAGAGGAGCAGTGTACTAGGGTGATGCTTGTCAACTTCAAAGACCATATTCCTGCCTACCGCCATTAATGTTTGGATTTTTAAGCCGATGTAAATATAATTATAAATAGTGGAATGCTAGCCATTCCTAAGGGTGGATATTTAGCTATTACAATTCTTATGTAAGGTTTCCCCTATGTAAATACAAATTCAACACTATTTGACCTTTAACAGTGTCTTCTTGTATTTCACTGAATGTATGACTATTCAATTATTTATTTAACATTGTCTTCTTGTATTTCACTCTATATTATTCTAGTATCTAGATTCCGTGGGGTGTCCTTCAACTATAAAGAGGGAGTGTGTTCATTATATGGATTGGGGGTTTATTTTTTCTAACATCGACCGAGTGGGAGTGCTTTGATTTTGCATCCTATATCTCATGTACCCATTCATCGATACTAGAATTTGCCTCCTACCCATCACTGATAGAGAGCTAGGACAAGGATTTTTTTGGGTGATATGGTGTGGGACTTGTGTTTTGAATGGGGTATCACACCTGCATAGGTCTTGATGCATCTATACTCATCCTTGTGAGTTCTTGCTATGACATTTTATTTATTTCTTTCCTGTTCCCTTTTTCCTTTTCTTTTACAACATAGAGTTTATGGGATCACCCCAAGGAATCAGTATTCTCTAGAGATCGTCTACCCTTTCCTTCTGATGTGATGGCCATTCTACGCTGCTTGGCACTGATCCATATACCCCGCCCTGCACATGGTGCCAGATTGACGACCAATAGGCTTCAACACCAATCCACCAAGAGCGAGCAGAAGCAATCAACAATCAATGCAGTAGAAATCCAATCAATCTTCAAACTCCAAATTAAACTTGCTTGCGCACGAAGAAAAAGGATGCAGACCGAATAAGAACACTTTGCGAGAAATCAAATGTTAGTGAGCAATAAATCATCAATAATTGTATAATGTCAAATTATGTGATCATGTTGTGTGTGAGAAGTGAATTCAAACCCTCCTTATATAGGATATTTGAAGGTGAGAAAGGTGGGAAAACCAAGGAGGGCCGACGTAAAACATGCCAAACCCAAAGAATTAGGGTTTCCTTGAGCAAAACCTTAAAAGGTGAAATCGTGCCCCGTCAAGGCCGATCGCGATTTTGCCATGCGAAGTCATGCCCCATCAGGGATCGAGCGTGATTTCACATAGAGAGAGAAAATAGGCAAAACAGGGGGGAGGAAGCCTTACCCTTGCCTTAGACAAGTCTAAGGGGCCTCCCAAAGGGCTCTAGGAAGATTGCCCACTAAAGTGGGTCAATTTTTTGTGTCTACATTTTGCCCCCTCTTTGACGCATTTATGGCCTAATAAATGTGTCAAAGAAAATATGTAAACACACACAAACAAAAGGCGACAAGCAAAAATGGGGTGGCTGGTTTAGAAGAAAGGGATGGTGCAAAAATGGTGTTATTCCGAACACTTTCATGTTTTACATGCAAATCGAGGCATTAGGGACATTAATACCTCTAAGGCCAGGGTGCCCCCTCGAGTTTTATGAGGAATAAATCCCTCATAAAAACTCAAAAATATAGACTCAGAAGAAGGAGAAGCGAAGAAAAAAAAAGAGAAAGAGAAAAAGCACATAAAAAATAGAGATAAAAGTGAAAAAGGGGTAAAACCCTAATTCATTTTTACCGCATGAGAGAAGAGAAAAGGAGCTCTAGAGAAAAAGGGGAGATGGTGCTACCGGTGCACCGTTCAGTGATCATGAGGGGTGAGGCCAGCATGAAAGTGGAGCGAGCATAGGTAGGATCAAAAACCACACCTGCATTTCGATTTTGTTCAATTTTTTGCAAATTTTTGAGTGGTTTTCCACCAAAATCGATGGTTTTGCCATATACGACCCAAGCATAATTTCGTGGCCTAGCCATAATTTAATCCTGGGTGGTAGTGATGAAATCATGCCGGAAACAAGACCAGATTTTAATCAACTCACTTCGACGAAATTATGACCCTAGAAAACTAGGCATGATTTTGACGAAAAGGCAAAAAGAAAAAAAAAGAAGAAAGAAAGAAAGAGAAGAAAGAAAAAAAGAAGGAAAGATGCAAGCAAGCTAACTTGGAAGATGTAAAATTGAACTTTAGCAATCAAACTTAAAAAATATTATTTTAATGCAATTAATTTTAATTGATTGATTAATTTAGGAGATTAATTTTTGATTTATTGAACTGATGGAAAATTTTTTTTTTGTTATTGTAGCTTAGAGTACTCGAGAGCCACGAGTGGAGAGCCAGCTCCCTAGAGGTGGAGCTAGAGGCACTCGAATAGGTGGAGAGGGACACACTAGAGGTGGTGGGGCTAGACCACCTAGTGAGGCTACCTCGAGTAGAGGTAGACAGGGCCCTACTGATAGCATTGGTGGAGAGATGGTACCGTCATCCACCTTTTGGTTACCCATAGGAGAGATGACCATCACACTAGAGGATGTGTGGTGCATCTTGTATATCCCTATCAAAGGGATAATATTTTACAAAGTGCGAGGGAGACCAATGACCTTGCAACAATTTTTAGGAGGTTGGGCCCACCAGGTGTGAGAGAGCACCATAGTCATAGATGACCTGGTGGGGTGATATGGGGTAGATCCATTGATGACCATGCTCTATAGGGTGGTGGTGGGATAGTTGATGTGCCATACTAGTAGGTAATATCTACCATGGATGATGGTGGGTGTAGTGGTAGACATGCGACACCAGGGAGTTCAATTCGCATGGGGTCCATATGTGTTGGCCCGCTTGTATAGGATATTGTACAATATCATGTACAAATGACATACAAGATTAGTGTGCATGAATTTGCTCTAGGTATGGAGTTAGGAGCACATAGCGATGTAGAGATCGGATGCACTACTAGGACCATTTCCCACCCTAAAGTGACCAACAACATATAGATGGTCCAAGTCCCTAGAGTGGGTCATGAGGACCTACATAAGGCACCTACCACTAGTGAGGTGAGTAGTAGATGAGCTGAGGGAGGCCAAGATTATATGGTGACCCTAGCATCTACACCTAGGCTAGGTTGAGGATAGGATAGAGCTAGTGAGGATCAAGAGGATCAAGTGGTTGACTACAGAGAGAGGGGAGCCAGAGGTCTTTCGATTCGATCGAGTCCTGAGGTAGTTCAGGATCTTATAGGGAATCCTAAACCTAGGGGATTACTAGTACCAGAGAGTCTACTAGGACCCAATAGGGGTGGGAGGTAGACCAGACTTGGCCAGGTGGGTAGAGGAGGACTTGGATGATCCTCCTTACATGGATCCTAGGGTGGATGACATAGGAGTGGCCTTCGACTACAGGTGATGGTATAGAGGAGTCATGCCTTAGAGGGTCTCCCCACCTATTTTGATACAGAGGTACCAGGTGATGGGCCTGGGTCTACAATAAGTTTTTAAGAGGTAGCTCATAGAGCCACAGAGAGGGCACAATAGGGCCCAATAACTTTGAGTCAGAGGTAGGCTCAAGTTTAGATTGAGCTGGTGATAGAGGACACCAGTGCAGGGACCAGGGAGGTAGGGGTATCTAGAGTTACCCCCATAGAGGCTAGGGTACTACCAGGTGGAGGATCAAGAGAGGCCTCCACATCAATAGTAGTCGATCGAGGCTAGGCCTCAAGATGAGGGGATCCAAGGGAGGAGGTAGAGGTGCTATGAGCATAGGTGGTGACTCTGTAGAGATAGGTGGACCTACTCTAGGAGGATAGGTCCAAGAGGATCGAGGGACTATAAGGCTCATTGAGTACCACAGAGAGGGAGAGGGATGTAGCTCGAGTAGAGGTTGATCATATCTAAGGGGAGGTGAGCCATCTAGACACAGAGCACCAGAGGGCTCGAGTAGAGGGGATGGCTATCATTGGGAGCAGCCAGGCTAGTGATGGAGTCCACCTTCTATAGGAGAAGCTATAGAGGGTAGGGGAGAGGTTGGAGGTGGCCATTCAATGGGCTACCTTTTATGAGACCATGTACTACCAGGAAGTACCAATGAGGTAGAGAGTGACACTCCCTCCATCCCTCCAATCAGCTAGCAGATCATGATCTCGATCATAAATATTCTTAGCTTCACCATCCATGGGTATGTGGCTACCTAGACCACCTCCTCCTCCAAGTAGAGTAGAGGAGATAGGCTCTCAGAGCTAGGGCTAGGGATCGAGATGACATACCAATTTTTATTATGGTATGCATCCCTAGGGATTGGTTGAGTGTACCAAGATTAGACTATGGTACACCAACTAGACATGGATGTATCTCTTTTTCTCATCAAGTAATACATAGCTACTTTTGTATATATTTTTGTGATTGTGTGCATGTGATTTGATTTAATTTAGATGTTCTTTAATTTTAATGTTTTATGCATGCAATCTATCTTAATGCAAGACTATATGAAATGCATGGATGGAATGGATGGAAGAAAGAAAACACAAGATAAAACAAGAAAGAAAACCAACAAGGAGAAGAAGAAGAGAGAGAAGAGAAGAAGAAGAAGAAGAAGACAAAGAAGAAGATCCAAAGGTCAACCATATAAAATAGATAAGGATAGGTGAAACATAGTATCAAAATCAGCGTAGGTCGTAAGGGACCAATGTGATTAAATACTATGAATCATACCAAAAAGAGGGATCTAAACCCACTATGGGTATAGTACTCACCATAAAGGATGAGGTGTTGGAGTCTAACCCACTATGGGTGGTTGCTCACTAATTGACTATTGTGGGGTGATTACCCACTAGGATGTATATTGAGGCCTACTAAAAATGGCCAAGGAGCTTATCCTATAATGGGGTGTTGAGCCCATTGAGTCAAAAGGGAGTATAACTTGATAGAAGATCATATCCGATAAGATACCCGCTAGGATGTATAATTATCCCATGTGGGGTGTAATATATAAGGATAAAATATATTAGGTGAGTGCTATCCCTGATAGGGGTTTAAAGCTGAACACAATATAGTGAGTGTGTGCAAATGTGCAGAGAAGACAACTTAGAGAAAGAAATAAAGTCTATATATCTCCTTGTCAAAAGCAAAGGAAGCCAAAGAAGAAAAGAAGGCAACGGAAAAGTGACAAGGAAATATTAACAAACTATCATCCTTGATCTAAGAGATACTCTCACTACTTCCAAGACCAAGGAAGATAGAACTTGAAGAAGCAGACAAAAGCAAGAAAGAAGACTGAAGAAGAAAACCCTAGGTGGGGATCTTACTAGGCATCAGAATCCTAGAGAGAGTGCAATGCATGTGAGCTATGACCTAACTAGGTATCATCACATGCCATTGTCGCAAGATCCCCAAAATCTATATGATCAAGCAGTCATGAACAAGCAATCATGCAAAATATGACATTCAAGCATGCAAGTTGTATTAAATGTCAGGCAAGCAATGCAAAAGGATGACAAGCAATAATGCAATATGAACAAGTAGATGGATGCAATGGAAATGCCAATGCATAGCTAAATGATAATTAATTGATTTGATGCAATTTTTATTTTTTTTATTTTATTATTAATTAATTTAATTGATTAATTTAAGCAAGCAGAATGAAAGTCGACACAAAATCTAAGTGTGTCACCTTTCTTAACAAAAATAATAGGCATACCATGGACTATTTTATCAAAGAAATATCTAAAAGGTAAGCCTTCTCGATAATTAGGATTACGGAGAGGCTCCTTCATAGCTCTTTCTTTGGTAGCCATAGCATGATAATCAATGCATTCTCAAACATAACCATTCTTTTTAACATAAGGAGGGAATTCCTAACTTCACAAGATCACTATAGGACAACAAAGTAGAATCCTCTTCCAAAATAGAAGGCTTACTTTTAGAACATACATAATCAATCATATTGTAAAACAAGATATCAAAAGAATAAGGGGGACCATCATCCTCATCACCCACTCCTGACTTTTGATAATCCATATATTCAACATAAGTCATAAGATGATCATCATTGTCAAATGGTAAAGGTTGGTCTTTACTAGGTATAAAACCTATGCCACATCTCCCAGGCCAGATCTCGACATCCAAAGGCTCTTGAATGCCCTTATGTTGTGGCCCCAAACCTTTACCTACATATCCCATACTAGATAGGATCTATTTAGGAAGTGGGTAATCATTGGAAAGGTAACAATGAGCAAAAGAATGCTCAATGGGAGAGGGGTTGCTACCACGTATATTTTCTTTGAAGGTAGTTCCTACGAAGATAAAGGTACACATGCCAATGTGTACAACATCACCTTTCTTATGGGGTAAACCCATGGTTCTTGGTGATGGTGGTAGCTTGGCTAGATCCAGAAGAGGTGATTGAAGAAACTGATTATCATGATCCTGAGATGAGAGATTCGAGATGTGTTCCTCACTCATTTTTAAATTTTGAAATTGTTTTGATATCTGAGATGAGGAACATGGAGAAACCATTGAAGAAATAGAAGGACATAGGTTAAACTCAGATCGAGCTCGCTCTACATTTGAACAAAACTCAAATGGTCGAGGGTCGCCTAGAATGGTGATAACTTGGTTTTTGAATTCAAACTTTAAGGCATTGATGAAGAGTAGAAGGGATGACCTTCATTGCATGAATCCAAGGTCATCCAAGAAGAAGATTAAAATATGCAGGACAATGTACCACATAAAACAAAGTATCTAATATTTTAGGCCCAACCTTGAGGGGAAGAGATATGACACCACAGGCTTCTTGGGACTCATTGTTGAAAGCTTTTATAATGATATCAGATTTTGTTAAATCTTCCTCTTTTAATCCAAATTTTTGAAAGAATTGATATGTACACAAATTGAGGGAAGAACCATTATCAATCAAAATTCTCTTAATAAAGGTATCCCCAATAAGTGCAGTGATGTAAAGTGAAGAATCTTCTTGCAAGTTTGAGGAAGGTTTATCATCATCCGAGAATGAGATATGATGTATCCCAAGAGAACCTACGACATCAACTATAGCATTGGGAGAAATATCTGAGGGAACCGATTGTTGCTTTAGAAATTCCATCAAAGCATCTCTATGGTTGGGAGAAGTTTGCAAGAGTTCTAAAACTGATATCTTTGTTGGAGTACTAGCCAACTGCTTTTGAAGATCAAATGAAACCTTAGGTTATGATCTCAATACAATAGGTGGAGTCCCTGTATCTGAAACTTTCTTTGATTATTCTTCAAAACTGAACTAGGTTGTAATACAGAATTTTATCCTTGTTGAGGATGTTGAGTCTGAGCTTGTCTTCTTGTAGTTACCCCAACCATACCAACCATATTACCATAGGGAGGAGGCTCATTCTGATGAGCCACCTGATTTGCTACTTGTTGATTATGTTTTGGCAATGGATCTTTAAATATTCCCATATCTTGATTGGTAGTTACAGTTTGTTGGGTAGGTACTTGATTATTCACTACCTGAGAATTACCTAAGTCAATACATCCTACATCAATCAAATCCTGAACCACATGTTTCAACTTCTTACAAGAATTTGTCCAATGTCCTTCCACTCTATGATATGCACAATGTTGACCTACCTTATACCAATGAGTTGTAGTATCTGGTTGTCTTATGGGAGGTAATTCAATTGCCTTAGCTTCTAAAAGTTATTTCAAAGTTGCTTCCATAGACATATTAAGCCTTGTAAAATTTCTTTGTGGAGGTTTTTGAAGTACTATATTTTGTAGGTTGTTAGTAACATTATTAACAGGCCTACTATCCATTCCACTATCACCTCCTATGTGCTTATTCTTATGTTGAGACTTAGTAGGTTTCTCTTATCTAACTTTGAGTTGGCCTCTTCTGATAAGGGCATATTCTACTTTTCTTGCTAAATCAATTGCTTGATCAAAAGATGTAATAGTAGTAGTCTCTAATGCATAAGATAATTATTCTTGTAAATTACCAATAAATATCTCAAGCATATCCTTTGGAGGTAAAGTATATCTCAAACATCCAACCAAACTTCTCCAACAAGCCAAAAATTCTGAAAAGCTTTCCTCTTTATTTTGTTTCAAATTATACACATCTTTCATTGTTATTTCCTTTTCAATGTAAGCACCAAATTGTTGAACAAATAATTCTATTGTTTCTTCAAAGTTCTTCAAGGAATAATTGGGTAACCGATAATACCACTCTAATGCCATGCCACCAAGACTCTTAGGAAATATTTTAAGTAACAACATGTCATCATAAATGAGATCATGGCAAGTTATTCTAAATCTTCTTAGATGCTCTATTGGATCTTTTGTACCCTTATAAATAGGTAAAACTAGCATAGAAAAATGCTTAGGATAAGGTCTAGCAGCAACAATAGGATCCAATGGTTGATTACACATTTCCTTATAACTGTAAGTAAAACTTGAAGGCTGAATCATCTCAACTTTTGAAACCAACTGCTTTACCATATTTGCCAAATTTTGCACTTCTGGATTATTGTTATGTGTTATTCCTAGATTCTCATATGTGTGTTGAGGAACCAATGCTTGATTCAAGTTGGAAGCATGGACATTATTGTTATATGTGGCACCTTGTGAAAATGGACAACTAACATTGGGTAGAATAGAAGCAAAAGTGTTGATATTAGAAGATTGAGGAAGAAATTGAAAACACTTTTGAGTAACACTACTAATTGGAGGAGCTTGCAGATTCCTTCCAATGTTGGTGGTTGTAGTAGTGTCAACAACTTGGTTCAAATTGTTAGGATGCATTGATTTAGGCAAGGGGTTATTTTGGTCAAGCATAGGGGAGCTTATTGGAGGAGGAGGTGGAGGAGTTTCACCTCTTTCGAGATGAGCTTCTCGCTCCATACCCTCCAATATCTTATCCCTATTAGCTTTCATAAAACCCCAAATGTGCTCAAATGATGAAAAGACAAACCCACCATTAGGGCCTTCATAAGGATCAAAATTCATTTCAATTTCCATATTATCTTGTTCTTCTAGATCTATGTTAGGATCCTCTCTATCAATCTGATCATCTTCAGGAGGAACATAATCAGATCCAAGTTGCTTTCACTGACTTCTAAGGAAAGGAGCCATTAGAAAAGTGAAAGGATAGAAGAGAATGCTAACAATAGAAACAAAAATATTTTTAAAATTATTATTAAATTTTTCAACCACCCAAACAAATTTAATGATCTTGCTTAAAAATTTTAAAATAAAGGAGGTGTTCACGTCGGGTTCACCAAAGATGTAGAGGGGGAAAACTGCCCTACCGCGTACAATTCCCAAAAGTTGGATCCGCAAGAGAGAAGCCTTTGGGGTGAACCATAGGGGTATGTTGTTCTCTACACTCGGTGCTAGGGGGAAGGGTTCACCAAGAATGGTTTAAGGACTCACTCCAAGTCCTCTGGTTTTCAAGAATGTTTGATGTATGAGATTCAAGACAAACACCTAGATTTGGCCTTTCTAGATCTATGCTATAAAAGATAAAGGACAATGCAAAAATATAGAATGCAAGAATACAAGAGCTAACCCTAGAATGATTCTTTCCTTTGAATGCTTTTCTAACCTAGGGTTCTAAATAGACAACCTTTAAGCAAGGGCTCAAGAAGAGATGCACAAACATAATTAACCCTAAGTGCACACTATATGTTGTTTATCTTTCAAATACCTAGAACTTAATTAAATATATTTCTATAAAATCAGATCTAGGGTTTATAATAGAATTATAAAGCACTCAACAAATAGCCTAAAGACTAATCAGAACACTTAGCTTATCCGATGATTTATCCTTGCTTTTATCCCTTTGTCCAAAGCTATCAATAATTCCTGTTCCTGCAAGACAACTTAACAAACACTTGAAAAATAGGATTAGCGTTAGGGGGCCTACTTAGGCCACTGTACAATAGTGCTTGGAGGTGCAAAAGTCAAGCCCCCTAGGTCCTTTTAGCTGACCTTTGATAAATAAAAGTGAAAATTGACCTTTGGAAGAAAACAAACATAATACAATACAACAAAATAGAATGATGGAATCATAGAATAAAATGTAACATCAAGCTCTAAATGCAGCCTAGAATGCAATGATGAAAGTTGGGATAGTATATTACCCCCAGATTTTGCTCAGGTGAAATCACACCCCATAACAGGTGAGCACGATAATGCACAGGTGAAATCGCACCCCATAGCAGACCGGACGTGATTTCGTCGAAGTGAGATGAAACATCTCAGACTAAAGTGAAATAATAAACCTAAGATGCAGTGAATGAAAACAAGTGTGCAGTAGAGTGCTTTCACCTGGAAGAGTGTGAGGAAGTAGGTAGAAAGGTTTGAGACCTCCCGAATGGTTGATCTCTCCTTAGGGCTTCAACACCAATCCACCAAGAGTGAGCAGAAGCAATCAACAATCAATGTAGTAGAAATCCAATCAATCTTCAAACTCCAAATTAAACTTGCTTGCGCATGAAGAAAAAGGATGCAGACCGAATAAGAACACTTTGCGAGAAATCAAATGTTAGTGAGCAATAAATCATCAATAATCCGTATAATGTCAAATTATGTGATCGTGTTGTGTGTGAGAAGTGAATTCAAACCCTCCTTATATAGCGGATTTGAAGGTGAGAAAGGTGGGAAAACCAAGGAGGGCCGACGTAAAACATGCCAAACCCAAAAATTAGGGTTTCCTTGAGCAAAACCCTAAAAAGGTGAAATCGTGCCCCATCAAGGCCGACCATGATTTTGCCATGCGAAGTCACGCCCCATCAGGGATCGAGCGTGATTTCACATAGAGAGAGAAAATAGGAAAAATAGGGGGGAGAAGCCTTACCCTTGCCTTAGACAAGTCTAAGGGGCCTCCCAAAGGGCTCTAGGAAGATTGCCCACTAAAGTGGGTCAATTTTCCGTGTCTACACTTTCATATCTAGAATATTGGGATATTTACATGTTTTCTATATTATCAATGACTAGGATCTTGGGATGATGGTTAGAAGCATATAAATCCATGTTTTCTTCAAATAATTTTTCTCTAGACTCATCGTCTTGTGTCCAATAAACATTAATTATTATATAGTCTTTAGACTCTTCTTCAAGATTCACATTATTATGCATACTTAAATAAATTCCATAGTAAGTTGAATTATGAGGAGCACTACAAGAAGAAAAATAAAAAGGAAAATCTATAGTTACATTGGTAGAAGGGATGGGGTTTGGGATAACATCTAGGTATTTTTTTGTTTCTTTCCTTTTCCAATTATTTCTATAGTTTCCATTTATATTCCCTTCCTTAGAGTTATTGTTATTATTATTCCAATTTTCTGAAAGGATATCTATTATCCCCTTGTTGTTTATCACTTTGAGAGTGTGAAGTTTTAGCATTACTCTATTTTCCTCTTTGGATCCTTTATAATATATTCTTCATAGTATTTAACATTTCTATCATCTAATTGGCTAGCCTTTCCATAGGATCTTGTTCTATTATCTTTAAGATAGTAAACCCTACTTTCTTGGGTTTCTTATATGTTTTATTTAGCTCTAATAAATAGGATTTAATTTTACCACTATAAATAATATTTCTTTCAATTTGTATGGATTTTTCCATGCATTCATCAATAGTGTTTACCTATTCTTGTCTTAACTCATAATTGAATTCCCTTGGAAAAGCATTCATATAAAAGCATATTGATTGTACATCATTAGGTTTCAAACCAGTAGGGATTTTATTTCTAATATAAATAAACCTTTAATTAAAGTATTCTATTGACTCATCCTATTTTTTCTTCATAGTTGCTAATTCAATTAAGAGATATTGTTCATTCTTTCTTGCACCATATTTCCTGAGAAAACTTTCTTGCATTTCATTGAAATTGTGAATAGTACTAGTTGTAAGACTTTCGAACCATTCTCTAGCATATTTTTCCAATGTTTGTAAAATTATTCTAAGAAGTACATATTCCTCATTTAATTCAAGACTATCCATAGCATACAAGAAATATTTAATATTATCTTCACCAGAAATAACATTGCTCCCTTGAAATTTGGGTAAATACTTATGAGTTTTTCCAGGTAGGGGATTCAAATTTGGGGGTAAGACAAAAGGGAGGTACCTATTGGTTCTCCATTGATGAATATTAGGTTGTGGATTGGCCATGTTAACTATAGGAGTGGTATTAATAGGATTTAAGGTAATACTCACAGAAGGATAACATTGTTGGAATATATTACATTATTTAGTACATGCTAATGTACCACCTTGGGTACATATTTAGTTTAGGAAAGAGAGTCTTAGATTAGAGTGTGATTATTTACTTTATGCAATGTAATAAATGCACAAGTATTATTAGAGTGTGTAAAGTATTTTGGTAATGTAAATATGCATAATAGTCCATGTGCACGAGTCCATAGAGTAGGAAGATGAAGAGTCTCTAGAAGAGTGAAGGCCAAGAGTGCTCCATATGAAGAGTCACATTCTATTATATATGGATCTATGAGTGTGTGTGTGTAATAGACATATATTATAGAATGAGAGTGTGGAGAAGTATGGTGTATTTGAGATTTTTATTCAATTGAGATACAATTTTTATGAGCATTTTTTAATGGCATTTCTATGAGTTATTTATAAAGTTATTTAAGTTTTATATGTTTAGTATTTTACCATTATCATATATTTCATATTGTAACTTTATTTTAGATATTGTGGTTATTTTATATTAAGTATTTAGCTTCAAAAGCTAACAGTGGTATTAGAGCCATATCAAGGTTTTTTCTTAAGTTTTAAAGTTGCAAATTATTTTTCACTATGTTGAAGGAAAACCAGTGAAGGTTGAAGATTTACCTATTCCAAGAGAAAAATCAGAATCGAAGGAAATTTACAAGTCTTGAAGATAGACCTTGTTATTGATGAGATTAAGAGACCCTAGAAGGATTTCCTATTGATAATATTTGATAGATAAAAAATTCCATATTAATATTTGGATAGTCTTTCCACAAGGTTGAAGGAAAACTCATGAAGACTAGGACTCAACATAGATTTATTTCCACTAATTTTTGAGAATAACTAGTGAAGTTTATTGATTTTAGAATTCTAGAAATTTGAATGTATTTGGTTACTATTATCTAAGTTTTTTCTGCATAGAATTAGTTCTCAAAAGTTGAGAAGCTTCCTACAACAAACAAAGAAGAATTTCACGTTCGGTTGCTTGAAATTCTATGTTCTTTCCTCGTGCATGGATTAGATTTGAGTTGCAGCAAAAGAGTAGATATTGCAGATTAAGGGGGTATAAAGTAAGGGGTCTCATTGAATATTGAAGACTACATATTGAATTTTGAAGATACCCAAGAAAGAGGTCACATTGAGGAACTTCCATATTTCGAAGATAGAAGATTGAAGATTGAGGACTATGAGAAGGTCCTATTGAAGAGTTGAGAAGCAACATAATTTGGAGATCCAAGAAAAAGATTTGATTGTAGAATTTCCATAGTTGGAATATTGAAGAGACCAAAGAAAGGTCTCATTGGAGTATCATTCCTTCTCTATCCTATTAAATTGTTCACACCATTTAACATCTACTTTTCGACAAGTTGTGTGCAAAAAAAAAAAACCATAAGCATAACACATCCACAACATCAATCATGAATCACATTTCAATTCACATTATTCATGCCCATAGGTTACATAAAAATGGCCCGTAGGCATAAAATTTCATGAATACATATAAAATTATGGCCTCTTAAGCCGTATAAAAATATTGATCTTCTCACCACCCCCAATTCCCCTCCTCTGGTTGTGCTTCTGCAACTCTCTCCTATCCACTTTGATGAGTTCCCTCACTCCCCTCTTGATTCCTATTTATCAGTGGTGAAGAAATTCCTAGAAATTATGTAGCTACTAGATCTATGCCTTGTGTTATTATTGAACCCATCACTGGTGTCCCCCCTTGGTGGTGTTGGGATGAAGGAGTTGAAGGAATAAAGTAACCCATGACTCACCAATGCATCAAAACAAGACACTAAAAAAGTTGCCTTGTAATCCTCCCTTACGTGTTGTGGCTGCAACACCTCTTTCTGCATAACCATCATATCTTACTTAGTATTCACAACCTCTCTTTCAACCCATGGCACCCCATCCATTAATACTGCACCCATCCATCCACCAATCCCTATATCCTCAAACATAGTCATTAATTGTTCCCCAATCACTACACTGGAGGTCCCAATTATCTCATCCACTTGATGACAAACATCTCCATCCACTTTTTCCTGTATCACTGTTTCCCCTCCTTCATGTATCATATATTCTCCCCCACTAGTAGCCTCCACCATCTCCCCAAATGCCTCTCCAACATCACCCACATGCTCTTCTACTCCTCTCCCTTCTTTCTAATGTTGTGTAGTCTACCAATTCTCAAACTCTGGGGTTATGCCTGCATCATCAACATAAGACACCACCTGAGGCTCATCTGGCTCCCTATATAATACAATTATCATTGGGGTAGCTACAGTATAATTATATCATCTTTGATACACTACAGGTGGATCTGGTACCCCTTGTCTCAACCCAAATTGGTGTAGCACTCGAGTATACTAAAAATACTCAACTTGCTCACTCCTTCGCCCAATTAGCCATCTCCCTCATCGCACACGAGCCAATTGCCTTGCTTCATCATTCCATATTGGCCCTCCTCTCCATGGTCACCAATAAATATCTTTTGGCCTCAGACTCCCAAATTCCTCATGATAGTGATCTCCATCCTTTGCATACTGTCTACTCCACCTTATCTCCTTAGCTGTTAGCCATCTTAACACATATGTTACCTCTAATCCCATAAATCTATGAGCATCATAAGGTAGACCTAGTGGTCTCTCTACTGCTATATGCTCCCACCCCCACACCTGCACCAACAAACTACAACTCAATCCATTTTGAGTTGTCCTCTTAATTTCATAAAGCTCCCTATACATTTGTGCTAATAAGGCTGGTGCCCATGCAAAGACTACTGACCTCTTCACCAAGTCTATTACAACCCCTAGCATATTCCATGGAAACCGTACCCCTGATGAATCAGGTAAAACCCAATTTGATATCAATATCATTGCCAGGGTTTGTTTTACTGATAATACTCCTACCTCAAAATATTCCTCATACAACACCCCCCACTATTGATATCAACACTATGCCAACTACTACCAAATATCTCCTCCATCACTAACCTTTTTTTCATCGATTTTCCACCGTAATGATAGCACCCTCTATCGGTAATCACAAAATCCGATAAACATCCTCCAGGGTAATTGTCATTTCCCCCGTAGGAAAATGAAATGTACCCCTATATGGATCCCATCTCTCACATAATACTGATAGGTAAATCATATCAACATACACCATCTTAACCTGGGCAACACCTACAAACCCTACCATCTCCAACCACCTCCAATCCTCATCTGTCATCAATCACCTTAAATTTCCAACCAATGGTCGATGTTGATGTCGTGGTCATAATACTTTCAACTATACTCATATTACATAGCCCCACCTCATGCAAAAATCATAACAAACAACAATAATAAATAAATAAATACGTCCATAAAAATATCTACCCACCCATGCAACCACAAACCCACCAAAAACAATTTTTATCTTCCTACTACATTTACAATAAATAAATTAGCAAATAAATACATAAAATAAAACTTCACTCACTGGCTCTTCTCCTTCTCTGTTGTGCGACACACTTCTTTCATCAGACCTTTGGTAAACCTCAATAATACTTCGTGTCTATTTTTTGCCTCCACCCCTCGCTGCTATCCCACGCAACATCTTGCATGTGCAATTTAATACCCCACACAAACCCTTCGATACCCTATAGTGAATCCATGATATTTCGAATTGTTCTTTTCTCTTAAAGCATATGAACCAAAATCTCTGAAAAAATCAACAAAACAATCACTATGAACACCACCGAGACAACTGAATATATGCTCAAAAGAACAAGCAATATCACACATATATAATGAAAAAGCAACATATCCAATCAATAGATCAATATTCTTATATTGATATATGAAACAAATGATACATACATTTGAGAGATGTTGTTTCCCCTACATGTATATGTACATAGATGCAGATTTAGTGCCCTTGATCCAAAATTGACATTTAAGACAAGGGTACATGTCAATGGTTTACAATAAATGCACCATGACAAGTGGACAACTGTCACCAACTGCATTAAGTAAATTCCTTTACAAAACCTTCCCATACCCTTAAAATTATGATGCGCTTCACTTTTCAACAATACATGTCACACACGTGCATAGGTTATGGACCCCCTGCAACCTTCGCCATCAAAACATCTACTCACTATTAGAGTCAGAATAATTTGAAGTTACTACATCTTCCCATGTTCGTTGATTCACTGACAACCCCCAATGCTGGTTAAAGATAATATGCTTTGGCCATTCAAACTCATTAAAATAAGATAAATCAATAGTTTATTGCACGACACAAGAATAATGGTTTACACTCCACACATCTACCACACGTCAAGGGCCACTTGCCAACCATGTCACTTGTTTGTCAATCATGAGCCTACAAAATAAAAAGTTAGGCATGAATCCCTGTTCCAATCTATCAGTCACATTTTTAGCATAATTCACCTTTCATGTTTGTTGAAGTATTTGAAGAAATCCCTTATCAAATTGGAGGATGAATCTATAATCTATTAGATTAGCCTTAAGATCTGGGGAGTTCAAATCATAACAATACATGTTTCAATATGGAATTCCTTAGTGCTCCTACAAGCCCAATGGAATTATACTAAATCAACTTCTTACACAGAGAGATCACTTCTGGTTTCCTCCAATCATATAGATCCCAATTCATGAGATGAACCAAAATCAGACCCCCTGCAGAATACGACACAGTGATAGGACAATACAACGGCTCCACTAAGTCGAGTCTCAATGAAATATAGAATTCTGATGACATCTTCTTAACCCTATCAGATATCCATGACTTAAGGGATCGAATAAAATTTGCTTTTTGGGAGGCACTTGCACTCAGTGCAAATATTTGCTCTTGTATTCCATCAGGAAGGCTAAAAATTAAACTACTCTTGAAAGAATTGGTAGATCATGTCTTAGCCATCTACACAGGTGGTCCAAAGACCCAAGCTATCTCACCAACCTCAATATTATAGCCTCCTACTCTCACTAGTACACCTCTTACTACATCGACCCCAAATCTATCCTATTGCTCTCCTTTTGGTCCACTACCCTCACCACACTCATTGCACCATGATACTTTTTAGACTTGGCAGTACCCCCACATTGCACTATTGTTATCTTTACTTGACTCCTTGGGAATGATTTTCAACCTACCTCCTTGGGCACTTATTTTACACATTGTCCCCTTGGGCGTCTCTTTTTATACTTGCCCCCTTGGGCTACACATTTTTCACTAGCCTCCTTAGGCTACACATTTTTACGCAATGCACATGTGGTCTCTTCCTGTCTCGGTCTACTCTTTTTCCATGGTTGCCTTCCACTTCCATACATCCCCTTGAACACCTCCCTTATCCACTACCTTCATATTGCCTCCTTGGGCACCACTTTTTTCCCCACTTTGAACATACTTGTTACCTATATCCCCTTATCCTCATCCCCCTCAACCTTTTTTTTAATCTCACACTTTACCCATCTATCACCCTTATCTCTCCTACCCATTGACACATTTTTCAAGTGGCTTTTCCTTGGTCATGTGTCTTCCCCTACGCACTTGCCACTTGATGGGGTTATCAAATATACTCCCACAAGGATAATCATTTCATTGGGGCAACAAAAAACAAAATTTTAGTTCAAGTTTTTGCACTATGTTGTTTTTAAAAACAAAATATTGCAAAAAGGGGCATCTGTAGACACCTAAAAATATAATTTTATCCAAGTTTTGGTTCTTCTAATATCTCTTCGATATTTTTAAATTCATCTAAATTCTCTCTATTTTCTTTTATTGTGCACTATTCACTATTCATTGTTCACTGTTCACTATTCACTGTTCACTGTTCACTATTCACGATTCACTATTCACTATTCACAAATTTAATATATATATAAAATCAATTTTCAATACCTCCTCATATGCTTGTGCTCAAGTCAAGGATTCTAGATTAACCACATTTTCTACACCTACCTTCTCACATGCTTGAGCTCAAGTCAAGGATTCTAGATTAGCCACATTTTCTACACCTACCTTCTCACATGCTTGAGCTCAAGTAAGGATTATAGGTTAATAACATTTTCTACACCTACCTTCTCACATGCTTGAGCTCAAGTAAGGATTCTAGGTTAATAACATTTTCTACACCTACCTTCTCACATGCTTATGCCCAAGTCAAGGGTTCTAGATTAGTCCTATTCTACACCCACCACCACTCATGCACACCAAAGTCAAGGATTATTTCTTGCATGCCAACCCACTTAGTAATTTTATATTCCTCCATTTATCCTAAGTCTTCCCTTACCAACCCACTTAACAATTTTATATTCTCTCACCCACCCAAAAGTCTTCTAGGCCAACACATTCAACATTTAAAATTCTTCACCTACCTAGTCTTGTCTTCCATTATGTCAAACTCATGTGCCACATCATCCTCACCGTTCTCTCTTCTAAAATTTTATAAATAGCCCCCTCATCCCCTTCATTGTAAGGAGGAGGAATCAAGGCATGAATGAAGGAATGAATGAATGAAGGAGGAGGAAGCTAGGAGAGCCTACCATCATTCTACATGAGTTGTAAGAATAACATCATTTTAATGTGTTCTTTGAGTTCTCATTTTGTTTCTAATGCCTTTGTATATGTAAACAGGTGCTACTAACAACTTTTCTTGTTTGCATGTGTGCAGGATTGCAGATATATCATTCATCTACAACAATATTTCAAATATTTTTACCCTCACAAGCATCTAAAGCACGATATCTCTTCATCACAAACTATTGTGGGAAAGAGGCATATACACCATTGTCATTGTACATGCCCTTGGAGGTATTTTTATGATTTAAAGAGACAAAGAGTTGTGTTTCTACATTGTAAAAAGAATATATTTACAATAAAATTCATTAGATACATTGCTCTCTTTGTCTTTGTTTTTTAGATGTTAATGGTGGCTTCTTATCCCTACAGTAACAACCTGGGGTGATACAAGAGGGGGAACCTCTGCTGATGAGACATGACTTTTAGAATGGGAGGGGAGGTTTTCTTGGGAACTTAGAGGTGGAGGATTAGGAGGAGAAGAGATAGAAAATGTACCTGAGTCCCTTGGTGGGGACTGATGTGCATCTTGATCCATGCTTGATCGCTCATTTGATGGAGCTTGAACTTGCTCCTCTTCTATCCCTCTTTCCTCTCTTTCTTGTTCCTCTTCCTGAGGCATTCCAAAAAGGGTTGCCACATATTGTGACCCAGAGATATCAACCATTGATTTCTCTCCTTGAACAGGCTCTTGATCATGCGATTGTGAAGTATTGGGCTGCTCTTGCCATTGAGGGGAGGTAGAACATGTGAATCTCACAATATAAGTTCTAGACATGACTTGCTCTTGATCACCTCTATACCTGGGTTCCACATAACCCTCAGTAGATGCTCCTAGAGCCAATATTTTTGGTCTTTTCTCAACCGGGATAGGTCCTACGTTGCCCAACTCGTTAGGGCCCAATCCTCTTCCTTGGTACCCTTGCCTTTGCATTAGGTGAGCACCTAGTCCATATGTTTGTAATTCCCCTATTGGGGATTGGAAAGCAACCTATTTTCCCTTCCCAGTAGGGATCTCTTCTGTAGTACCCTTAGTCCATTGAGGAGAGGATGGGGGTGTTCAAATGGTAAAAGGCTTCAACCTTGACCTGATGGCCCATTCATTACTTGCCTCCTTTGTTTGGCCAGTAGGCCTCTTGAAGCTTAGTGCTAGGAACTTTTTGGTGCCCTTCCAGGTGTCGACATGTGAATCATAATAGTCTTCGAACATTCTATCAGTTTTTATAGGATACTTGGAGCTTATGGTATCTGTTTCTACCCGTATTTTCCAAAATTCAAACAACTTTGCAGAATTCCAAGTTTTTGTTTTCACCAAAGCTTTAACATCATCTTCTATAAAAACATGCGTTGGGTGATTTTCTGGCTCATAATCTACCACCTGATCATAGAAGTCTCTCCAGGGGGTAGTGCCTCCATATGTTGAACATCCCACTCTAATTCGGATCTTTCATCATTGTTTCTGAATTTCTCGATGTGGGGATGGAGAGTTCTTTTGAACCTATTTATTTTCTCAAAGAACTTGTTTTCTAGGTCATACCTCCATCTGTGAGGAAGCTCCACTAAACCCATTTCTCGCATGTATTTGGTAATGCTTTTGTGTTGTCCTTTACCAACCACTATATCACTCACTTTTAGGGGATAGGTGCAGGTGCCCTTCCTGCCCTTGCCCATTCCAAATATGATGTTAGTATAATCCTTCTGGTGGTAATATTCAAGAGTAAAAATTTGCTCGATGACATAGTGGGGTAGGACAAAAGGTTTCTCAGTGAAACCATATACACGAATGACTATCCCTTCTATTAAGATATACCAGTCACCTTCCTCTTCGCCCTTCTTCCTCAAAATATCTCTTGCTAATTGGGGAATTCTAGGGATTTCTCCTTTTATCAGCTTCAAAGCTAGTCCTAGGAATTCTCTATTGAAATTATAAAAAGACTCTCCTTTTCTCAAAGCATTCATCCATTTATAGATGGGTCGAGTGGTTCCATCAGGATTTGCTCTTTGTGTAGGGATGAATGGCAACTCTTCATGGTTAAAGTAGAAGAAAAGCCAAGCCAAATGGGAACAATATCTGAATGAGGACCCCTCCTTCTTTTCTTTCATCTAACTTAGGTATTCTTGGGACCAGACTGCTAAGTATTGAGGCCAATCAAAGAATATTGGGTTGTTGTTGTATCCAGAAGACTCATAATTTTTTGGGTTGGAGATGTAGTGAACCGTAGCTATCTACCAATTGTACACTTGTCTATTAGACTGTAAACCAAAAATTATGGCTAGCATGGAGTAAAGTTCTAGATCTTTGAATTCTTCCAATTTTATGGGGATCAGAGGTAGGGTACTGCCACTCCATGTTTTATCTAACTGTCCAGCCACCCAGTTTAGAAAATTTCTTCCCCCTTCGGCATGCTTACTTAGGGCATAATATTGAGCTTGGGCCTTAGTGGAAAATGCTTTGGCTCTTGAGCCTAGTTCTAATCCTGGGGTGAAGGCATTATTGAAGGATTGAGATTTGAAATGCATCAGGTTTTTCCCTCGATGCTCTACAATATATTTTGCTTGGGGTCAAAATTTTTCATGATAGCTTGGATGAGTTCAGGGTATGGATGCACAGAATCACACATGTAAAAATATAGTAATGAACTTACCGCTATCACCTTTGAGTTTGAGGATGATATGTGCTTCATGACCCTTTGTTCTACCTCTATCCTCATTTGGGACTTCTCCTTGAAGGTGGTAACCGTATCAACAATTTTGCTTGCATTATCTTGGAAATGACTACTTACTTGGGTTTCCTCAGAAGGGGTCTTCGTGGTAGTAGCAGATGGTGATGCCATGGTTCTAGGTAGAATTGAACTACTTCCCTCTAAAATAAAACTCTGAGCTCTTGGTTGCTCTATAGAAAACTACTCTCCTCTTTCCTTCATACAAATCTCAGAAATCAAATTTTGTAGCAAGAGTAAACTCTATTGAGTAATATCGAACATATAGTCATCTCAGTACATGTGATTTAAATGAGGTGGTTACAATATTCCTCTACATGTGAACCAACATTGATGCCATTACTTCCTATGATTGGGTCACCTTCGAGGTTGATGATGCTTCTTGGACACGTATGCACTTCTCATACTTGGGAATATAAAATACAGTGTTGGCTTTGCTTTGGATCATGGGCCCTACATTTATTTTGAGCTTTTCCTGATTGAGTGTAATCCTCCTTGGATATCTCTTTTCTCATTTATGCAAAAATATTCTTTTCTTGTAATGAGGTGGTGCCACTATGAGCCATATAGCATGGTTGAATTATGAGATAGTTGGGCATTGTGGCTTGCGAGGGTACTTGCCACCATGGATTAGCTTTTGTCTTTTAGTTACCCTTATCATAAAATAAAGTGCAAAAAGTGAAAATATTTACAAGTTTATGATACATATGATACAGGGGACAACTCACTATTGGACGTACAACTTGAGATGATATCCATTCACTAGGATGGGTAGCACCTCTCCTTCTTGATTTTTCAACTGGAAGGTATTTTTCTATTTGATAGATTCTATTTGGAAGGGACCTTCCCAGAATGAGTCAAACTTCTTATGCTTACCTAGCTTGGCTTTGTCTACATTCCATTTTAAAACCAAGTCACCAACTTTAAACTTTCTGAGTGTGGTTTTCTTGTCGAACCAACCCTTTATCTGTGATAAGTGTCTTTGGAACCTCTGGTAAGATTCCTCCCTCTATTCTTCCAAATGCATTAGTTGAAGTAGTCTTTCATTCATAGGGTCTTCTTTATCAGAATCACTATCGTTGATGTATTTCAAAGTTGGCAATTCTAAATGGATTGGTAGCATGACTTCTTTTCCATAGACCAGAGTATAGGGAGATGTACCTATAGATTTTTTCATGGTAATTCGATCTGCCCATAATACCTGGTTCATCAACAAATGCCAAGATTTCTTATTGTCTTCTAACGATCTTTTGAGCATCCTGAGGAGATTTTTATTGCTTGATTCTGCTAGGCCATTTCCCTATGGGTAATAATTTGAAGAATTCTTCAAGTAAATGCCATATTTTCTAGAAAATCTATATACTTGGCTCCTATGAAAGTTGGGCCATTATCACTTACCAAAGCTTCAGGGATTCCAAACCTGGTGATCAGAGTTTCAAGGAATTTGAGCACTACATCCTGATCGCACCTCTTGGTTGGTATTGCCTCCACCCATCTAGTGAAATAATCTATGGTAGTTAAGATGTACCTATGGCCTACCAAAGAATTAGGACTGATCTCTCCTACAAAGTCTAGATCCCACTATTGAAAAGGTTGCTCAACCTATATTGGTTGTAGAGGTATTACAACCTTTTTATTTCTACCTATGTATCTCTGGCATTTATCACAAGCTCTAGCAATTTTAAAAGTGTCAAAAAAAATATTAGGCCAGAAATAACCTGCCCTTATAATTTTTAGTGTAGTAGATCTTCCCAAATAATGGCCTCCAGATGGTCCATCATGAAATTCCTTTAGGACTTTATGCTTTTGATTTTCTCTTATGCATCTTAAGAGAACGCCATCAAGATTTTTTCTATAAAGTTCTCCAGACAGTATGGTATAATGCAAGGCTTGAAGCCTATACCTCCTCCTTTGTGAAGCATTGAGATTTTGAGGATAGATCCCGATCTGGAAGTAACTTGTGAGTTGATCTATCCAATCAGCTTCTTGTGGGAGAGTCTCATCCTTTTGATCTAGCTCATTGATCTGGCATACTACTTCTTCTCATGGATTTGTTATAGCCACTAATTCTTGATAGAGAGCTCTACCCCTTACCACCTTGGTGGGGTGAATTTCAATGTCAAACTCTTGAATCTTTGTAATCCAACCTGCTCTTTTCTCACCAAGTTCCCCTTGTAAGATGAAAGCTCTTACATCAGGATGGACTACATAGACCAATGTTTTGCTTTGAGCTAGATATTATCTAAACTTTTTTAATGACTTCATGACTACAAATATTTACCTTTCTATGAAGTTGTATTTTACCTAGTATTCATGCAAGGTTTGGCTCCAAAATAAGATAGGATGTTCATTCCCCTATTCATCCTTTTGGGTTAGTACAATGGCATAACTCTCTTCAGTGCCATAAGCATAGAGAATGAAGTCTCTATCAAAGTTTGGATTGACTAATATAGGAGTTATGGTGATGGCCTATTTGATCATTTCAAATGCTTGCTTTCTTTTATCGATCCATTTATAATCTGCATTCTTTTTGAGCAATTCTGAAATTGGTCTTATAATCTGAGCAAAATCTGAAATGAATTTCCTTACAAAATTAATCTACCCAAAGAAATATTGTAGAGCCTTCTTGTTCATCGGGAGAGGTAATTCTAGTAGCGCTTTCACTCTATCAGGGTCAATAGACATCCCCTATTTTGATACTACATGCCCTAGCAACTTTCCTTCATGAACTGCAAAGATGGACTTCTTAGGATTTAATGATATGCCAAATTCTCTGTATTTCTAGAAAACTTGTTCTAAATGACAAAGATGATCCTATATTTCATGTGAGAACATAGTCATATCATCTAAGTATATCAGAATTATTTTGTTGATCAATTTACCAAATGCATAATCCATAGCTCTTTGAAAAGTAGCACCAACATTTGATAGACCAAATGGCATTCTTTGGTAGGTGAAAGTGCCCCACTTTGTTGTAAATGTAGTTTTGTGTTGGTCTTCATTTTTTACCCAAATTTGGTTGTACCTAGAGAAACCATCTAGTAAGGAGAATATTTCTACCCCTACTACCATTTGTAATATTTGGTCCATCTATGGTAAGGGGTAGTGGTCTTTCAGAGAAGCTTGATTCAGATTCCTGAAATCCACACAAAGGTGAATATCACCATTCTTCTTCCTTACTAGGACTAGATTGGCTACCCAAGTTGAGTGTTTGACTAGGTAAATTATCTTAGCTCTTAGTAGCTTAAGTAATTCCTCCCACATAATTGCTTCAATATTGGGGTTTACTACCCTTTGCTTTTGTCTGAATGGTCTAGCATTCGACACTAACTCGATAGTATGTTGGATGACATTTTTGTCGTATACCTTCAAGTCATCATAAGTCCAAGCTATTATGTCTTGATACTTGTGGCATAAAGCTCTAAAGCTCTCAATTTCTTCTATAGTACACTGGATACCAAACTTCAGCTTTTCTCCATTCTGCATCTCAATTTATTTATAGATTTAATCATCGGCCTTCATTTTATTTAATCTTTTGCCATCTTCATTGTTGAATAAGCTCTCTAGAGTAATCAAGCCTTTGGGTATGTGGTTGTTTTTCAACTGAATCATCCCCTTTTGATCAAACTCTTGAACAAGCTCACCATTTGAAAGAGCACAATCTACTTCTTTGATTAAAAAATCTATAATTTATTCATCATCTTCAAAGACTTGCCAGTAAACCTATTTATCAGGCATGGATGGCCTAAAAACTAGTTTAACTCTCTTATTTTTTGGAGATCCATAATCTATTGAGAGAGAGAAATTAGCTCCCTTAATAGCTAATGCATCTACCAAAGAATTATATTGTCTAGGGATGACCCATAAATTCAAAGCATCAAAATATTCCATCAGGTCCCAGACTCTATTCCTGTAAGCTTTTAGATAATGATGCTTACTACTATACTTTTTAGTAACCTGATTGATGATTAGTTATGAGTCACCATAAATGTCTAGCATCTTGATGCCCATAAGTTCTACTTGCATTAACCCTAAATAAAGAGCTTCATACTCTAATATTATTTATGCAAGACCATGTGAGTCTAAAAGAAAAACTCTTTGTTCCCTCAGATGGAGATTTTAGAACTACACCTGCTCTAACTCCATTTTTGCATTTTGCTCCATCAAAATGCATTGTCCAAATTTTGGACTCTCTTAATGATTGATTGGAGATTGCAAGAATTTTCTTATCTACTTCTGATATTATACTATATGTCCCTAATCTTATCTCTAGCAGAGCTTGATCATTTTGGAAAGGTAGTTGATCATCAACTTCCAAATCCTCCAAGAGTTCTACCAGTTTTGGCTCTTCCATAACTGAGTGATTGTACATTTCTTCTTCTATCTTCTCAATATGGTAAGTGATTGGATTTTTAGGAATTAATCTTATCCTTCTTCCTTTATGAGGTATCATCATACCAGAGTAGTCTAGGTACATGTATCCTCCCATATTGGTGGTAAATTCTCTAGAAAGACATAAGCCAAAGTAGGGTTCAAGGTCTACCACTACGATCTCTTGTACAATAGTGACTTCAAGAGCTCTGTGCAACCTCATTAATACATCTTTTACTACTCCCATAGTTTTCACTGGGGTACCATCTAGTTGTAGAATGCCTTGACAAGAGTGGGTGTATTCCATACCCATATCATCACAAATAGCCTTGGGCATTACCATGGTAGATGCTCCAGAGTCAATCATATAATTATGGATAATCCATCCCTCCATTCTTAAGGAAATATAGAATGGGGGAGGCTTATTTTTCAAAGTAGTAGGTGTCAGTTGTCTCTATTCTAGGGGCTGGTTGAGCATGGTAGCCATATATTTTCCTTGATATTTCTTGTTAAGAGATGCTTTTAACAAATCAATATGACCAGGGAGGAAAAGAGTATCATAGAGACTTGCTCTTGATGGTGTCTTTTTAAGCTCTTCTACAATGTTAAATTTAGGTTTATCCAAAGGATTTCTCTCTTCCCTTCTATCCATATCTTTGAATCTTCTTTTGTACTATTGGGTAACTTCAATCCTCTACCTTTTAGTGATAGAGGGGAATTGTAGTTTCTCTCTAGCTTCCTCTTTAGAACCTGGTTGTTCTTTATCCCTGTATATTGGTTTTGGTGCAACTTTACCCTTTTCATATCTCTGGGGTGTTAACTCTGTAGCAGCTTGAGGAATAGGGAATTTATCCTTGTTTGACAAGGGTTGATCCTTCTTATTCTGAGAAGGAACCTGAAATGATCCCAATTTCTAAGAATCAACTTGTATTGGTTTCTTTCCAGATCTAGTCAATACTGTGACATGTTCTGATTCAGAAGAGCTAGGTTCATCTTCCTTTTTCTCATGTTGTCTCAACATATTAATTCTCCCTTTCTAGTTATTTTTTACTTTTTCTATAGCTTGTCGGATATGATGTTGATACATATAACAAGACTCAGGGTCATGTGGATCATTGTAAACCAAGCACCAGATATTAACTAGAGTTATTTCAAGATTTAAATCATATTCTTCTTGATTAGTATTGACCCTTGGTCCTACACTATTGCTTGAACTAGGCTTTTGATCTTTATTTATGTAAGGAAATATCCTTGGTTGAGACCTCTCAACTTCTCTCTTCTCTATAGCATTGACCTTGTTGTTGATAGTTTTCAAAGAATTTTGAATATCAAGAAGTACTGAGGAATCTTGAGATGGTTATGATGGAAGAGGAGGAAAAGGTACGATAGTAGGTAACTTTGGAGTTGGGCTTACCATTGAGAGATGAGTTGCAATAGGAATAGGATTCATGGAAGGAAGATATGGGATAGAGGGTTGCTACATGATTTTAGGAGTATATGGAGTAACATGCTTGGAGGGTAATCTTCCAACTAAAATCAAGATATCTTCAATATGAACCGTTGCTTGATAAACATTAGGAAATATGGTGATTCTAGATTATTGAGTTTGTAAACCAATATCTAGCCCTAAAGCTCTGATGTAATATCTGTAAGCTAAGGGAGAAGTAGGTCTAAACTCATTAGGGATTCTTTTCCAAGTTCTGCTAAATATGAGATTAAAATCTAAAACTGATTCTTGTGGGTGTCTCTGAATGATTGTAAACTGAGTTAAGAGTGAGAATGGATCTGTAGACTCATTGAATTCTTCTACAAAAGGACCTACCAAATCAGCCCAATTCTTGATAGAACCATTTTCCAAGGTTCTGAACCAATGCAAAATTTTACCTCTGAAAGAAAGAACCAACAACTTTACAATGACATCTTCATGCCTTATGTTATGAACAACTACCATTGATAATACATCCTGACAATGCTCATACATTGTTCTTCCAATACCATCATAGGTCGGGATGGCTTTAATAGTAGCTTGGGGAATGTCATGTGAAGCTAGAAATGATAGTGGAGTTGGGGCATCCCAATCTAGATAATTATGCAGAACATCATCCCATTCTTCTACCATATTGGTCTGAGTGCTAGAAGAATCTGAAGAAGAGGATGTTGTTGGGATTTCTTCTATGGAAGTTTTAGAAGAAGAGTATCTAGGATACTTAGATCCTGAGAATAACTCATAGAAATTTGTAGGTTGTTCACTTTTCTTAGTTGCGCCTCTAGTGAACATGAAAATTTAAAAGTTAGGATTGAGGCTTTACTGGATTTTATTCTCAGGGAGTCACCAAGTGAATTTACTTTCTCTGCATATGAGGTCAAAATAATTCACTAAATTTTGATTCCTTTGGGTAAAACATATGTGGTGGATTTGTCCCACTGGGCATGCCAAAAACTATTGTAGCCTAGTTTGTCATCTAGCTCATGCTAGAACTATGATTATCATCTCTTGAGATTTGAAGGTGAGCACCCACTGATCATAACCCAGACTAAACATTGGGAGAATCAAACTACTTTGATTCAACCTCCAGAGAAGGTTGGCTCCTTGTCAACTTAATGAGTGTTGACTCTATTTAGCTCAAATATAGGAAGCTTAGGGATAGAAATGATAGGGTTAGAAACAAATGGATTTAATATGGATGGGTGAAGCTAACAACATAGACATCCACATAATATCTTCTAACAAATGATTTCAAAAAAGCATCCTAGAGGATTAACAACATTCAAAAATTATGCAATTACATTATTGAAATGGTTTTTTGCATGTTCACAGAATTATTCCAAATATCTAGAAATATTGATTATCCAATTTTAGTAGAATAATATCAATACCCTGATTTGATAGAAATAGAATTCTTGATAAACATGTATGTAGAAATAATTAACTCGGTCTACTCTAAGTTAGCTTTTCAAATTAATAGAATAGACTAACCATAGCAGCAAGATGAGATAATATCTAAGAATCAAGTCCACCATTCAACATAGGCACAAATTCGAGGTAAACATCCCTTGTAATGCTTCATTCATCAATTTGCAAAGATTTACACAGTGGTGCAAGCAAACACTCTAGAGCCGACCATTTGGAAGGAGGTTGTTGCCCTTATTTATAGGTTTTACAATAGTCATTTTACTCTCAAGCATTACAGGGAAATTTGATTCTCTCATGGTTTCTCTAACCACTTGTTGTTCATGATGCCCACCAACTATGCCCTTTTGGTCCTATTGCAATGACCTTCTGGTTGAGTTCATCATCACCATTGGTGATTCTTGAAATCAATTCCTCTCCATCGATCTCACAACTGAATCTGGTTCAACAGGATGTTCTGGAAGGTTCTAGACTATAACTACTTTCTGTTTGGCTTCTCTGGCATCAATTTTAGTTTTTCCCCTACTTCCTAGATTACGCATGCAAAAGTTCACCAAAAACCCTTAAGGGAGGTAAAATTTTAATTTTGGTCATAGATCTGACCATCGGACGATTGTAGTACCGCTTCTTGTTTGCGCGATGGCAATGAAGGAAGGAGAGAAATCATAACTTTTCACCTTTAGTTGTTTCTCATATTTTCTGGTGCTTCTCACTTTTGGCTTAATTTCAGTGCTTTCCCATTTGCGTGGCTTATGCGAAGAAGGAGAGAAAGTGTACTTTTCATTCTTCTTATTTTTACCTTTTGTCAGTGCTTCTCAGTTTTAGCCTTTTCTCGATGCTTTTCGGTTTGCATGGCTTATGTGAAGATGATCGAGAAGCGTGGCTTCTATGACTTCTTTGTTTTACTCTCTTCTTAGCGCTTCTCAGCTTTGGGTTCTTTTCAATATTTTTTGGCTGTGCACTTGATACAAGGAAGGTTGAGAAGCATGGTCTTTCTAGACTTCTTACTTTTAGCTTGATTTTAGTGCTTTCTCACTTTCCACCTGTAACCACCAGAAAGGGTCACACCCAATTGTGGCTCCTATTGCGATAAATGGTAAAGATATAACATGCATACAAGTAAATGAAATTGACAACAAATGAAACAAGAAAGGAAACACTTTATTCCATTATATTTGAAGTCAAAATCCAATTACAAGTACGTCCCTCTTAGGGATATTCATTTTGATACAATATTACAATAGGAGTGCACAATTGTTTTCCCTCTTAAGGGTAGGTGTGATTTCCAAATGCCTCTTAGAATGGCATGAACTGCTCTAGGGTGGAGGTGCCCTCTTCTTCGCAATGGGGAAGGAACTTGATGGTTTGCTCTCCTTTGAAACTATTCCCTGCGGTCAAGAAACAACAAGAATGTCAAAAATATAGGCAACCTCTCATGATGAGGCCCTTTTAGGTAAAATGCATAATGACACCATTAACATGCATAATCAAGAAAGCATAAAGAAAGCTTCTAAACTATGCAAATTGAATCAAGATTCATACAATAGCGTAAATAAAGACAGCAACTACTCTATGCATGGATCAGATATATGAAATAAGGCATGAAAGTGCATAAAGAACTTATTAATGTCCTAATTGAAGCATAAACATAAAATGTAAATACTAACCTAAATCTACGGTCAGAAGTCTTCTAAAATGTATTTTAACCATGAAAACAACTAATCTAACCTAATTAACCGGACATAAATGAAATTAGGAAGGCGGTTATACCTCTACTACAAACCATAGCTTTGGTGCATGGTCTGCACTGTAAACCATGGTTGATAGCCGTGGTTAGCACTCTGATAGGCTTACCCTCAATTACAAGGGTAGTGGGCTTCACCTCCTTATCCAATTTATGTTCAAGGGTCACCTTTGATGTCCTTCTGATAGGTTTGGCGGTCAAATCACTGTGATGGGCCTTTGTTTACCCGGATTTGCGTTTCTTGGCTCTCCTAGACTCCTAGGGCATCCATAATGCAATTCATCATGAATATTGGCAAGTAGATAGGGGATAAGTGCAATAGCTCTCTCTTAGTATACTCGGTTGAGTGTACAATTCGATAGGGCTCCGCTGCTAAAATCTCCAATGCTCTCTCTGATAGTTTGCCCTAATTTTTGAGGGGTACTTATAGGACTACCCAAGGGCTAGGGGTGGCTTCCTAGAGAAGCCAAGATCAAGAAGGGGTGGTTAGGATAGTTGGAATGGAAGCTTCTACCCTCTAACCACCTTCTTCTAGATCCAATGGTCGTTTCAACCGATTTGGCTTGGATTGAAGGCCAACTGAACTTCAGTTAAGACAATAGGTCACAACTATGGTCTAGACTACAAACCACAGGTCTCAGCCATGGTTCAGCTATAAACCATAGGTCTGGGTTGCGGTTCAGACTGATTAGACCAAAGAGCCCAAATTGAGTGGTTAGAACCACTGCTCTATCTTGGAGTCTGTCCAAGATCTTCCATATGGTCTTGTAGCATGTCCATATGAGTAGTCGCCCTCGACATGACGTGTTTTAGGTGTCTACAGATGCCCCTTTTGAGATGCATTGTGAGATCAAACAATTCTGAGCAAAAATAGACCTCCTAAAATGATGCCGAAGGTTCTATGATGATCATTAGTCAGATCAACATTAGATGCCCCAGGTCCAGCAAAAGGATGCGCATCCTGGAATCATTGCTTCCAACTCTTTGGAGGCTTAAACTTGAAAAGCTTGTGCCCTTCTCATCTCATTCGATGTAGTTGTGCATTCCATAGGTATCTTATGACCCATAGATCTGAAAGGTGGAGAACAACAAGCAACATCATATTTGCTATTTGCCCCAAGCAAAAGGGGTAAGCTTATGATAGTTGTTTACAATGATTTGCAAGGATGAACACAATTTTGACAAGATCAAGGGATCTACGATTCTCAGGGATCTTCTATTGATTTTGATTATGATTTGATATTATGACTACCCCCTCAAGCGACGAGTCGATGAGGGTAATGATAATGTATGAAGCGACGATGTCGCTTGACCACCATGGATGATCTGAACAAATTTAGATTTGAGAAAATTAATGCCTTGGCTAGGCCTAGTTCAACTTTTGATTCCAATTGTTAATAGTATTTGCACACTTCTATCCCATGGAGCAGTCGAGCTACAATAGCCATCTTAGGGAATCGAATTGATACAAATCCAATCAGATTTGTGTTGAATCAAATTATCAATGATTTTCTAAAAAAGAGGTCATAGAAGAAATGGCATGCAATGCCTCATTCCCGTGGAGTAGTCCGGCCATGAAGGCCTTCTTAGGGATTGAAAAGAAGCATATCAGATCGATGATGATAATTTTTACCCCAAATTTCCTTATGGTAATTTACTCATCTTGCTGGATTGCATGGATCGCAAGTCGTTGCAACCGCCAAGTGTATAGGGTAAATTACTGAATACGAGGCACATTTGGTGTTTTAATTATTTGATTTTTTTGAATATTTTGAATTATGCATTGAACTTATTTATTTGGCTGGGAGGTGTGTCACTCCATGAAAGGATTTTCATAGCGACGACCTCGATTGTACTTTATAATCTCAGCCAAATTTTTAATTTTTTATTGGATCCCGGTGCTTGATTATCACCAAATTTCCAAATTAGCTTGTTTTTATTGCATTTTTACCCAATGGGAGGCATTAATTTATCTTTTTGGCCCTTCCCATGGTGGGATTTTCTAAAATTATCTGCTAGTTGCAAACCGTGGCTAGGGTCTATGGTTCCCATTTGCAAAATTGGGAACCACGGCTAGGGCCTACGGTCCGCGCAGAATATGAGAAGTCTATAAAAATTCCAAATTTCAAATATCTCTCATTATTCCTTGATAGTGACCTACAAACTGGAGCTCTGATAGTGACAACTGACTAAACTGACCTGCAACCTACCATACCTTACCATGCATACCGACTCACAACACGATGGCAGGGCATGGGCAAGCATCTTCTAGCCACAGAGGATGAGGGGAGGGCAAGGTAACTCAAAAACCAAGACCTCGCATCCATTACCAGTAAAATTAACCCAATTAAGTAATCGGTAAATCAATTTCACTAAACTATTGGTAATGAACCTCATCTTAGGCTAGGGTAGCTTAGTTTTAATTTTTTGTATTTTTGGCCATGGTATCGCACCCGATCAGACTTCAAACGGAGACTGCAGGTACGTTTCCAATTGGTCAAGTGGGGACTACATGCTATGGTCAGCATTCAAAATCCCAATGGTCAAATTTTTACCGCATGCGGACCATAGGGTTGACCCGTGGTTCACCAACTTTAGGAAAAATTTAAAATTTTTAATTTTTTTGAATTTTTAGAGGCAATTAATATCATTTAATGCATTTTTGACCTATCTAATTGACAAATTTGATTTGTAGGCCTGCATGATGACATGTTTTTGCAATTTTATCAGTTTTTTACTATTTTTGATGATTTTTAGATCAATTTTTAAATGTTTTTGCATGTTTTAGTTAGATTTTTCCTTATATTATGCTATTTATTCTAGAGATTGACCTCTAGAGCATGAGAGCCTGACATTCTAAAGACTCTCCATGGAGAGCTCACTGGTGGTGAGCGAGAGTGGTTTGGAGCTATCGGCTTTGGCTACGTTCTGGATCTACCCACCATTAGGGTAGATCAATCCTATCTGATTGCATTGGCCCGTCGTTGGAATATGCGGACCAACACATTTCACCTACCTATAGGTGAAATGATAGTCACACTAGAGGACGTCTATAGGATCTTCAAGATCCCCATTGATGGTGAGGCCATCGTATGCTCTACTTTTGGGGCTAAGGAGTTCATATTTGATGCTATCTTCGATGCTCGGAGCGAGGAGGCTCAAGGCACCATTGACCATGGAGGGGTCCACATCGGCTATTGGTAGGGGAAGAATGTCTTCTCCATGCGTGAGGTGGTCTTCATGCACCTGGTGGTGCAATATGTGCTTCTAGACTCCTCGAGCATGAGGATTCCCTAGAACCTTCTAGCTACTGTGCATAGAGTAGTCTAGAGCTCTATCCTTTAACCACTGATCCTAGCCTAGGGGAGCACTCTATTAGCTTAGCTATATCAAGAGCTATATCATATTACTGAGCATAGCCGTAAGGGCATCAGCTATAGTCTACTTTTATAGATCTGGGGTTGGAAACATATTAGGGTAGAGCATCTTGGGGAGCTACCCTTACCCATTACAGACATTTATGATGCGCATCAGTGCTATGCTACCTACTAGCCTCGGGAGGAGGAGGGCTTCCATAGCAGGACTCATGCTGGCAAGACCCAATATTACATCACCCAATTTGTAGCACTTGGGCCGGATGATATCTAGTGGCAGCCCTACATGGATTATCCTGACTAGCCTAAGGCCGATGAGAGGCTTCGATGGGCTCACCGAGATAGATGGCTACTCGATCGGAAGGCTGAGATCTAAGAGTTTCAGTTCTTCTCTCATGTCCTATGGTAGTTCGGCATGGTGCAGGACATCCCGAAGATCCCATTCACTTATAGGCACCTGGCTTTGGAGAGGGATCTACCATGGATCTAGCCTCTAGCACTAGGTGATGCTCCAGATGACTTCTAGGAGACTGGGGTTGACATAGTGGTAGGCGACTCTAGAGTACGATGGATGGTGGTCTCTATTATGTTGGTATGGGATAGGGTCTTTGGGCCACGCTACAGATCAGGCAGGAGTAGAGGTGGATCTTGATAGGAGTAGGGTGCACCAACATATAGAGGGCGACTGGGGCACAGAGGCTACCACTAAGGAGGCTCCCAAGATTGATCCTGAGGAGGAGGCTCCAGAGGAGGGTGAGGTCCCTCCTGATAGTGCAAAGGGGCTACTCTTAGCACAGGTGGCTAACTTGCAAAGTCAGCTCAATTGATTCTAGATGTAGCAGAGGGAGCGATACACTACTATCACTACTCTACGAGGTGATAGATCATTGGATAGATGGGGAGGAGGATATTGTCAGCCGACAACATGGGTGACCAGAACAAGGGCTCATTTTAGCCTGAGCTCGCTCATGCTCGTGACTACAGTAGAGACCTATGTGATGAGCATCAGAAATGCTCATATTTTGTATACATTTTCTTGATTATTATGCGGTTGTATAATAAGGATTGCATATGTTTATGAATGATTATATAATTATTTGATGAAATTATGCGTGTTATCTAATTCATGTGTTTTCAGTGTGTTTTTGTGGAATTGTAGTTGATTTAGTCAGATTTGGATCAGTCGAGGTCTTTTCATGGACTTGGCACTTTGTTTCTTTTGGAATCAACGTAGAGAAGGTAGGCGCCTTCCTCTTCCAGGAAGGCGCCAAGCGTAAGTAGGCACCTTCCTCTTCTAGGAAGGCACCAAGGAAGTAGGCACCTTCCTCTTCCAGGAAGGCACCAAAGGAAAATAAGTGCCTTCCTCTCATAGGAAGGCACCGACAGGAAGGCACCACTAGAAGGCAAGCACCTTCCTCTCATAAGGAAGGCACCAACAGGAAGGCGCCACTAGAAGGCAAGCGCCTTCCTCTCACAGGAAGGCACCAACAGAAGATAAGTGCCTTCCTCTTCCAAGAAGGCGCCAATGGTAGTAAGGCACCTTTCGCATAGAGAAGGCACCCGACATACTTAGGCACCTTCCTCATAGGGAAGGCGCCCCTGTTCTTCGCCCGTTGACTAGACAAGCATGATGTGGACAATAGAGACTGGTGCAGTTCCAACTCTACGTCATGTAGAGTTAAATTGGGGATCGCACCGATGTATGAGAACGTCCTACCAATGCTAGGTGAAGCACAAACCAATCAGTGAGCATGCCACCATTAGAAATGAATGCCAATTTTAGCAGACGTCGATCACATTTACCAGACTATCTTAGTTTAGTCTGGAATGAATCGACTGTTATAACTTCTTTGTAATAGAAGATCTATGGGTGTGCTATATAAACACACGTAGACCTCTCTGAGGATATATAGAATATTTTGATAGTAAATGTAGAGAGATATACAGAAGAAGCATTGTAATACTTTGATAATTATAATACAGTTCTAAGAGTTTCTAAGTGCGTGTTCAGCTGGGAGGAAGTTGTTGGAGCCTGGGCCCACTCCAAGCCAGTATTTCTTCCCCTATTTTTCCTGTGTTTTCTAGATTAGTTTACCACTTTTATAAGATTGTTTATCGCATTGTTATTTCTAGTATTGCAATAGGTTTATTTCTAGGAATGCGTGAATATTTCCTTTCTATAGATTTAATTATTTTTACGTAAATTATTGAGGAGTGTATGAATGATTGACGACCGTTGAAACACCCCCCAATAGTAGAACTAGCGGACTCATCTCAAGTGGTATTGTAAGCAATCTTGTTCAAGACCCTTCGCAAGTTTACGAAGCTCCTTGGGTTGATAAATTAAATGCACGGGCATGTGACAAAAGTAGGAAAGAAGTTAACCTTGTTTGGCCCACAACATTTTGGCATCGTTGTCGGGGAAGCATCTCAACTAGATTATTTACAATACCTGGAAACCTTCCATCTGACCTTGTATGAGTTCTTCGAGAAGAAGAGGACCTGACGATCGGTTTATAAAAACCAATCCACCAGAACCTGAGTCAGCCGAACATTCTAAATTTGAATTAGACTCACCCGACCCACCACCAACAATCCATTGGAGTGAGGATCCACACTTTGTGCAAAGTGCCTCCTCATCCCATCAACTTGGGGAAGAACGAATCATCATAAATCCCCTATTTAATAGGACACCCTTAGAGGAAGCCCTATTGTGGAAAGCTGTAGAAGATCGGACGATAACACCAGACAACCTTAGAGCCTTGACTCAGAAAGTCTTAAATGATCGTAAGGCCATAAATACTGCATTAGAGACCGCATTTCCTAAAAAAATGGCTGACAACGAAGAAGTCTCATCTGGCTTTAGTTTCTCGATTGATGAAGGAGTAGGAGATACCAAAATGAAAAACATATCCCCTGCTCACCTTTCGACCTTCAGAGGATACCCAACTGAGGACCCTGACCTATTTTTATTTAAGTTTGATGTCTTATGCAGGTCTGTGGACTACAAATCTGATACGCAGAAGCTGAAACTCTTTCCTTCCACATTGGACGATGCAGCTCTATGGTGGTTCATCGGTCTGGGAGACAAACACATTGCCACTTGGGATCAAATGAAGAAGCTCTTTTTAGAGCAATACCAAGATTTTGGGAGAGCAAGAGACTCCAGAGAAGAGGTCCTGAGCATGACGCAGAAAGAAGATGAGTCTCTCGAGGAATACTGGGAGAGATTCAACTTCAATCTTCAATGATCTCCTCACACGAAACTATCTGATAAGTCCCTCAAAAGCATCTTTTTGAGAGGACTTACCAATGAATCACTGGAGGCTCTTAACATGATTTCTGGAGGTGATGTCTACCAGAACGCTATGGAAGACATCCGACAACTATGCCGGAACTACTCAAGAAGGAGAGGCAAGACCACTTCTAGAACCATGAAAGTGACTGCTTCAGTCACGAAGATAGAAATAGGTAACATGCTGGAAGATTTAAAGAGCGAAATGCTCTCATCTCTAGCATTGCAGATGGATACGCTATTGTTAGAGAAAAAGAAGCAAGAAAATGAAGCAACATTGGCTTATTTCTATCCAAAATGTAGAGGGAAGCATGCAAAGAATGCATGCCCAGAGAACAAAGTCAGAGTATGCATAGTTTGTAGGCTGAACCATAAAACTCGATTGTGCCCACAACTGCCTAGTAATCAGGAGGATGCTGAAAGCGTGGATGCCTATTTCATAGGCAATCGGAAGAGTTGGCCACAACCCCTTATGGGGAATATGCCAACCGAAATGTCGTCATATGGGGGAGGACCATACATGCCCCAAGGCCCACCTCAACCACCTAACATGGGGTGGTGGGGGCCATCACCCTGGTCCAACGCACCCCCAACAACATTCCCAAACCAATAGCCATGGATGCCATATCCATATCCTGGGCAGTAGTGGAGAGGCCACACTGCATGGAATCAGGCTCCATAGAATGTAGCACCAGCTCACCCCCAACAAAATTTACTAGCGTTGCCAGTAGTGAGACCTACGTAGCTACCCACACAACCGATGACAAATCCTAATAATAGGGTGAACCAACCAACATACAACGTGGAGGGTGAGATGTATCCGATGTACCATATTCAGCTTAGGTCTGGTAGATAGCTAGGAGTAGGAACGCCTCCACTGGTAGAAGAGGAGGAAGAGGTAGGAGAAACACCTCTTGTAGAAGAGGTGATAGAAGAAATGCCTGAGAGAGCAAAGGCTCCATTTCCCAACCGGCTGCAAGAACAGAGGAAAGTAACGCAACCGAAGTTTGATATCTTGTCTAGCTTGAAGAACCTCACCGTGACAATTCCATTATTTCAAGCCATCCGAGATGTTTCGATATATACCAAGGTGATAAGAGAGATGTGTCTAAGGAAGCCAGGATGAAGAGCAACCTAGACTATCAATGTCATGGGTAAACTAGTAGATTTGATGATGGGCAAAATGTGCCATCCTAAGTATGCAGACCCGGCAGCCCGATGCTGACTATAAAAATCGAGGGACATTCCCTGTCCAATACGTTGGTCGATCTCGGAGCAGCCATCAATGTAATGCCTCAGGAGACCATGTAGAGGCTACAACTCATGAACCTAAAACCCACTATGACAGTGCTGTAGCTGGCCGATCGATCGACCGTGGCACCGAAAGGAATGTTGGAAGACGTAATAGTGACAGTCAGCACATGGGAATACCCAACCAACTTTTTAGTCTTGCAATCTAAAACTAGGTTGGGTGGTTACCCGCTCATCTTGGGAAGGCCATGGCTGGCAATAGCTGACGCTTACATCAGCTACCGAGATGGGCTGATGACCATATTCGATGGACGAAATGTTAAAAGGTTGACTATTTCACCCCCAACGTAGTCCGTCGACTCATTAGGAGAACCCATGTTGACCGAGCATGAAAATCCTGAGCTATCCATGATCCAGCCGATGATGACGTTGGATGAGTTGGTAGAAGAAGATGAAGATGGTGCTATTGTGGAGTTCCTCCATGGGGAGTCCTCCATCTCCGCACCTGGATCACCATTGGTTGGTGCCCAAGATCACCACGTTCAGCAGATACACGTCGGGCCAGGAAGAACATTGAATGTCAGTAGTGGGTTGACTCCCACACAATTGACGAAAGTAGAAGAGCTCCTGGTTAGACACCAATAGGCATTTGCATGGGATTACTCAGATATGAAGGGTATCAGCCCAAAGATCTGTACCCATCGTATATACCTCGATGATCAAGCAACTCCAAGCAGGCAACCATAGAGAAGAATGAATCCGATAATGAAAGACATTATCAAGGAAGAACTACAAAAACTCTTGACTGTCGGATTCATCTATCCAATTTTTGACAGTGAGTGGGTATCACCGTTAGTGGTAGTCCCTAAAAAGAATGGGAAGTGGTGAATCTATGTGGACTATAGAGCATTAAACAAAGTGACCAAGAAGGACCACTTCCCGCTCCCGTTCATTGATCAAGTCTTGGATACACTCTCCGGGAGGAAGTATTTCTCCTTCCTGGATGGATTCAGTGGATACAACTAGATCCAGATAGGAGAAGAGGATCAGGAGGATAAGACAACGTTCACCTACCCATGGGGAACGTTTGCCTATCGGGTATTACCTTTCGGATTATGCAACGCACCTGCCACCTTTCAAAGGGCGGTGCTTAGCATATTTTTAGACATGATGGGAGACGCGGTCAAAGTATACATGGATGACTTCACCATCTATGGAGAAACCTTTGACGAAGCAATGACGAACTTGGAAAGAGTGCTCAAAAGAAGCAAGGAAAACAATTTGTCCCTGAGCAACGAGAAATGCTTTATGATGATGCAAGAAGGCATCGTACTGGGACACCACCTCTCTGCAGAAGGAATAAAGGTTGATAAAAGAAAAATTGAGGTCATCAGAGACCTACCCAGCCCCAGAACGCAGAGAGAGGTGAGGAGTTTTCTTGGATCAGCTGGGTACTACCGATGATTTATCACCGAATTCAACAAAATTGCAAAACCACTGCACACTCTATTATCTAAAGATGTGGAGTTCAATTGGATGGAAGACTGCGAAGAAGCATTTCAGTTGCTTAAAGAGAAACTGATATCCACACCAATTTTAAGAGGACCAAATTGGGCCATACCATTCCATATCTACCGTGATGCATCCAACAATGCGATTGGAGCAGTCCTCGGACAGAAGGATGGCGAAGAATTTTATGCCATCTACTATGTCAACAAAAACTTGGTAGGAGCCGAGCTCAACTACACGGTGACGGAGAAGGAGTTCCTTGCAGTTGTGCATGCCATAAACAAATTCCACCATTATATCATCGGGTATAAGGTATTTGTCCACACGGACCATGCGGCCATCAGATACTTGATGAGCAAGCCAGCCATTGGTGGAAGAATTATCAGGTGGCTCTTGTTACTACAGGAATTCGACATCACAATAGTCGACAAACCAGGAAAAGACAATGTCATAGCAGATTTTCTATCCAGATTGATACCGACAGACCATACAACAGTGGAAGACCAGTTTTTGGATGAACATTTGTTCACCATTAGTGAGAAAATCCCATGGTACGTAGATATAGCCAATTACTTGGCCATCGAAAGAACCTCACCTGCTCTCTCTTTTCGAGAAAAGTAGGTGGTCATAGAGAAAAGTGCATCGTTCCTATGGATTGATGGCCTCCTATTCAAAATAGGACGTGACCAGATTATAAGGAGATGCATAGCAGAACAAGAGTTCTCAGAAGTACTCAAAGCGTGTCACGATGAACCATGCAGAGGACACTTTGCAGGGAAATGAACTGCCTACAAAATCCTACAGGCTGGGTACTTTTGGCCCACTCTGTTCAAGGATGCGGTTGCGTACGCTAGCAAGTGCGATGAATGCCAAAGAATGGGTAGACCAACCCATCGAGATGAAATGCCCCTCTAGCCTCAGGTACACCTGGAACCCTTCGATAAGTGGGGCATGGACTTCGTGGGACCAATTAATCCACCTTCAATAGGGAGGAGGTTTATTTTGGTCTATACAGATTACGTCACCAAATGGGTTGAAGTTCAAGCGTTGAGAGATTCAAAAGAAAGAACAGTCATCGATTTCTTATTTGCCCATATTTTTACATGATTTGGGGTCCCTAGAGAGATAACAATAGACCAAGGGCCTCAATTTACCTCCAAGTTGATCAAGGAGCTGATGGAGCAATACAAAGTTTGGCACAATAAAACTACACCCTACCATCCACAGGAAAATGGGCAAGTGGAAGTGACGAACAGAGAAATAGAGAACATCTTGATGAAGACCATGCAACAACACAAAAAATATTGGGCTACACGGTTGCCGGAGGCAGTCTAGGCATATAATACCACGTGGAAATCCACCACAGGCTTCACACCCTTCCAACTGGTCTATGGGAAGAGTGCGATGATGCCCATTGAATTTGAAATCAAGACATTGAGGATGGCTTCAGAATTGAACTTGAGCTTGGATGATGCTCAAAAAGAAAGGATTCGATAGCTAGATCAGCTGGACGAAATCCGAATGGATGCTTTGCAGAGAACAAAAATCATACAAAAGCAAAGAAAGCGGTGGCATGATCGCCACATTAAACTGAAGCAGTTCCAAGAAGGAGAATGGGTGTTGTTGTATGATTCTCGATTCCAAGAAAGAAAAGGTAAATTAATGCAAATATGGATGGGACCGTATGAGGTGGTAGAGCTCATCAAGAATGGGGTAGTGCATGTTAGAACAATTGATGGCAGCAACACCGTGTTAACGGTCAATGGCCATCGACTACGCCCCTATAACACATCCAAAACCTTACAGGTGGAATCTAGAATAGACGTGGGGGAGACCCCATCTTGTTAGATCCGGACCAAACTCTTAACAGGCAAAATGATGGGCATGGAGGTGCTCACAAAAATTAGTTAATTTAGTTTTTTTCTTACGGTGTGTTTTGCAGGGATGACGCCCGCATGCAAGCTACAAGCATCCTAATCCAGGGCCTAACAGGCATGGAATGCATCTAACTACCTTTATTTTTCTTTCTTTTCATTTGCTTTTTGTAGGTGGAGGACCTGACAGCATGAGGAATAGGTATCTAGGAAACCAGGCCTGATTCGGCTCAACATTTCGACACCGACACTCATAGGTAGAAGCTGAGGCAACATGAAGCGAGACTGAGAAGGCTTGATCACCCTTTCCTAGTCAATCGCAACATGATTGCCAAGAATAAAGCACCTTCCACATCGAGAAGGCACAGAAGAAGGCGCCTTCCTTATAAAGAAGGTGCCCATCCAGAAGAAGGCACCTTCCTTATAAAGAAGGTGCCCAACTGAATAAGGCACCTTCCTTATAAAGAAGGCACCCACTAGAAGAAGGCGCCTTCCTTATAAAGAAGGCGCACAAAAAAAAAAGAGAAAAAATAGGCGCCTTCCACATCGGGAAGGCACCACATAAAAAAAAGGTGCCTTCCATGGCGAGAAGGCACATCCATTCAAAGAGCACCGACAACATCGAGAAGGCACCATATAAGCGCCTTCCACATGAAGAAGGCACCACATAAGTGCCTTCCACATTGGGAAGGTACCAAAGAGTGCCTTCCATGTACATCCAACACTTAAGTCTCACAGACACCTCGATCAGAAAGAAATCACCACATGAACGAGCGACATCAGATTACCACCATCACCATGAGAAGCCCCCCAATAAAAACAAATAACCATTCCAAAGATGAGAAATTTAAATGATCCTCACCAACCACAAAAATCACACCAAATCAGGAACCACAATGAAATACCCCTCCCCCATGTCACAAATTAGTGAATCAACGCTCTTCACGATGCATGAAACACCAAATAAGGTACGCGCATACTAACTCAAATATTTATATAATTATTCATAAATTATGCAATACCAAAAAAATATTGCCATCATAAAAATCATATACCCCCATGGCCGAAACCACGTGCCAATGATATGGCTCAAAAGGCGTACCCTAGAATTAAATGCTAAGGTTAGGCACCTTCCCTATAAGAAGGTGCCTTCCTAAAGAAGTAAGGACAGAAAAAAAAAATGCAGTAGTAAGGGAAGGCGCCATGGGAGGAAGGTCAAAGAATCATGCGGTGAAAAAGAATGAGCCGAGTGATACGGAAGGAATCAGGGGGACGGTAAAAACATAGTTCGAGGCCGAGGGATGGTTCGAATACTGTACCCTAGTCAATTAGGGCCAGGATATGGAGGCAGCCAAGGAATTCACTACCTCCTTGAGGGGCGACGTAGCTCAGGTGTGAGGGGTAGAAATTTTGGTCACCCTCGAATACATCTCGTAGGCGACTGGATTGCCCCTCATAGGTGAATGCATATACAAAGGTGGACTGCTGAAGTCGTACGCCGAAGTGCTGCTGCCAGGAGAAAATGTGCAGATAGATAAGGAAGGGCTACCCAAAAGCAGCCTTCCCATGAATCTATGGAAGATATTCGAGCAGGTTGCTCGATTCTTTACATGCACCGAGAAGTATACCCATTTGCACACTAACCATGTGTAGTTTCTGAATCACCTGGTGCATGGAAGGAAGTTGAACGTGCCCTTCTACCTAGAAAATGCCCTGAAGGAAGAAGTGGCTAGGTACCAAAAGGGAGCACCATCCGCCTTGGCCCACCATGGGCTGATATCAGCACTGGTCTACCATGCAAAAGCATAGAGGCAGAACCCCGACGCAGAGGGAGATGGTAGCCAAGAAAGGCAACAAGATGCTATTGCCAAAATAGGGCAAGAAGAGGGAAGCCCTACAGAGGAGATGGCAAGTATCGAGTAATTGGCATTGCCCTATTTCATGGAAGAAAGAGGGCATTCCCCAGTGCTCGAGTATGAAGAGGAAGGAGCACCGCTTATTAGCAATGAGGCCGAGTTCCGGCCGCTAGAACCAGTCCCTAGGAGGAAACACCTACGGTGACTCCTCCTCTCGATAGAAGAAGAGAATGACCCAAAAGTTGACATTGCAGCCCAAACCCTCCAGGAATTGACAAACCAGAGCCCACAAGATGCAGGGACTTCCGGGAGCAATGATCAGGTCGACGCAGCCTTGGAGGAAGCGTTGGAGTGGCAGACCAATTGCTGGATGGCCCAACAAATTTTGGAGGACTACCAGAATGAGCATAGAGGGGAATTGGAAGAATGAGAAAGATGAATCACCCAGCTTGAGTAGCTGGTCTAGCAGTTGTGGGAGGAGAACCAGCAACTCTAGGATAGGGGAACAGAAAGAAGGGACGCATCGACCCAAACTGACTGGGCAATAGAGGTCCCGATGAATTCTCCCACATCTACAGAATGAGTATTCTCTTCGAGAGAATTTTGATCGGACGCTCGATAGAGCAGCCCGGAGGTAGGGGAGAATTCCTCTATTTTTGGGAGTGAAGGGGAAAGAAGTCCCACAACACCCCCTATCATCGACTTGAGTGATACAGAGCAGGATGAGGGCCAACAATAGCAGACAGGACCGAGGGATAAGGAAGAACTCCCCGGACCTAAGGAAGAAAGAGAAGAACCTGAGGGGTCGGCACAGGACAGATAGGGGGGTGAAGAAGCACCCCTAGGGATAGTAGCACAGGTCCCCCAGAGTGAAGAGAATGCTCTAGGGACCGTAGAGCAGGCCCCTCGGAGCGAGAAGATGTCCACCAGGGAGAAAGGGAAAACCCCTATTTGAGCCACCGCATTTTCTACAGAGGCCAAAGGAAAAGGGCCCAGGACGGCTCGAAAGAAGGTGAAGGTGACCTTCATCGAGCCAGAAGAAGATGAGTGGGATATGCAACCATTCGTAGAGAGGAAAAAATAGTTTGAACGACTACTCAAAGAGATGACAACAGCTAAGGAGACCAGGAAGGCAACCTCGAGGATGCAGGGGGACTCTGGTATCTACGTCAATCCGATAGAGGACAACCAATTCTGGGAGATTTACGGGTCATCCCGGGGATGGCCCTCCAAGATAAGAAGGTATTTTGAATGATGGGGGTATATGGCCCCAAATTGGAAGCCATTGCCATTGCAAAGGAGAACGCAGGGCTTACTCCTGAAGCAGCCCGATTGTACAAAGCCCAAGTAGTTCATCTCAAGAGGGATAATTCAGATATCCCTCTTGTAGTGGTTAGACCTCCGGACACTGACCTATGGCAAGCTACAGAAGCTACATTTTAGGCAGCAAAGATGACATTGGCTAGATCATCGAGGCGGCAAAGTCGACAGTAGCACCCGTAGCCCTACGTAGAAAAAGAGGAGCCACACCTCCAGATGCCAATGCACAGAAGAGGCAGACACGGGCCGTAGGTACAGCCGGATCCACCAAGAAATGACAACGATGAGGGGTCAATAGGGCTACCTATAGTTTTGATGCCACGAGGGCGTGGCATATGTTAGGCATGGGGGGATGATGAGCATCAGAAATGCTCATATTTTGTATACATTTTCTTGATTATTATGCGGCTGTATAATAAGGATTGCATATGTTTATGAATGATTATATAATTATTTGATGAAATTATGCGTGTTATCTAATTCGTGTGTTTTCAATGTGTTTTTGTGGAATTGTAGTTGATTTAGTCAGATTTGGATCAGTCGAGGTCTTTTCATGGACCTAGCACTTTGTTTCTTTCGGAATCAATGCAGAGAAGGTAGGCACCTTCCTCTTCCAGGAAGGCACCAAGTGTAAGTAGGCACCTTCCTCTTCTAGGAAGGTGCCAAGTGTAAGTAGGCGCCTTCCTCTTCTAGGAAGGCGCCAAAGGAAAATAAGCGCCTTCCTCTCATAAGGAAGGCACCGACAAGAAGGCACCACTAGAAGGCAAGCGCCTTCCTCTCATAAGGAAGGCACCGATAGGAAGGCACCACTAGAAGGCAAGCGCCTTCCTCTCATAGGAAGGCGCCAACAGAAGATAAGCGCCTTCCTCTTCCAGGAAGGCGCCAACAATAGTAAGGCACCTTTCGCATAGAGAAGGTGCTCGACATACTTAGGCACCTTCCTCATAGGGAAGGTGCCCCTGTTCTTCGCCCGTTGACCAGACAAGCACGACGTGGACAATAGAGACTAGTGCAGTTCCAACTCTACATCATGTAGAGTTAAATTGGGGATCACACCGACGTATGAGAACGTCCTACCAATGCCAGGCGAAGCACAAACCAATCAGTGAGCATGCCACCATTAGAAATGAATGCCAATTTTAGCAGACGTCGATCACATTTACCAAATGTCTTAGTTTAGTCTGGAATGAATCGACTATTATAACTTCTTTGTAATAGAAGATCCATGGGTGTGCTATATAAACACACGCAGACCTCTCTGAGGATATATAGAATATTTTGATAGTAAATGTAGAGAGATATACAGAAGAAGCATTGTAATACTTTGATAATTATAATACAGTTCTAAGAGTTTCTAAGTGCGTGTTCAGCTGGGAGGAAGCTGTTGGAGCCTGGGCCCACTCCAAGCTAGTATTTCTTCCCCTATTTTTCTTGTGTTTTCTATATTAGTTTACCACTTTTATAAGATTGTTTATCGCATTGTTATTTCTAGTATTGCAATAGGTTTATTTCTAGGAATGCGTGAATATTTCCTTTCTGTAGATTTAATTGTTTTTACGTAAATTATTGAGGAGTGTATGAATGATTGACGACCGTTGAAACACCCCCCAATAGTAGAACTAGCGGACTCATCTCAAGTGGTATTGTAAGCAATCTTGTTCAAGACCCTTCGCAAGTTTACGAAGCTCCCTGGGTTGATAAATTAAATGCATGGGCATGTGACAAAAGTAGGAAAGAAGTTAACCTTGTTTGGCCCACAACACCAGGTTGGCGAGCTCACTCATGCTCATGACTTGGCAGAGGCATAGAGGGATGCGGCCATAGTAGAGTGGGATCTACTTAGGGCATAGAGGGGGGGTCCTCCATCCTCTCAGTTGATTATGGGGCCTCCTGGCATCACCAATAGCAGTACTACCAGGTGGTCGAGATCCTATGGCAGAGGTACAGTGCCTACAGGGTTTACTTATGAGTGCCAATGAGAGGCACGCATCCAGGGTTGCTCGGGTAGACCAGTTGGTGGGCTACATTCAGATGTTGGGCACAGAGGTTCCTAAGGATCCCTATGCTATAGAGTCCCAATGGACTAGATCTCGGACTACAGGATAGTCCACTGCTAGCTCGAGCCATCACACCCATCGGAGCGATAGGACACACAGGTCCTCCAGTACGCATGGTGGTAGCAATCATACCAGGACCAGGGAGGTAGGGCAGTCTACTACAGCATCCAGTCATAGGTCCCGATGGATAGAGGTGCCCATCGCTCAGGGGGCAGTTGGATGAGTGCTAGGCCTCTTTGGGCTAGGTGGTACTCAGGGTGCTCAGTAGGATCCACAGCAGTTAGCAGGGCAGCAGGTAGAGTAGTCTCCTGAGCACAGCATTGAGGGAGGAGGTGAGAGCTCTGGTACAAGGGGAGCAGATCAGAGCTAGAGCTCTAGATTGTAGGACACATTTTTGATGTATCTCATTTTTGGTGTAAGGTCGAGGACCTACACATTTGTAGCCTACGGGTATTTTTGTACTCCCCATGTACTCTGAGACACACATTATATATATGATATGATCATTATTATGGCTCATTATTGTGTACTCATTTATTTTTAATTTTATGTTTATATGATGCACATGGATGTAATGCTTATGTTATTCTGATGCTATATGATGTGATGTATGGATGACATGCACTAGATAGCTATTTGATTTATGATGATGATATGCAGTGATCTTAGATGCTTAGATGTGCTTTTTGATGGATGCATATGGATGCGATGTTTTTCTCTTAACACATATTTGATATTGCTTTCTTTTCATGCATTAATGTATGTGATGCATTATTTACATGATGCTAATCTAATGTAAATGAACCTGTATGCTTTAATCACTTAAAACATAAGGAATGAATGCAATTATGTTTATCAATCTAATGGATGATGCCACAGAATGTATAAAAATCATGAATGTAATTGAAAATCCTTAAGATAATAATGTAATCAATTAATCACCCATATATGAAATGCAATGGTATGCAATGTTTTATGATGCGAATGATATAATGTGCCATTCGATTTTATTTTTGCAAATTTGAAAAATGTGCATGATATAGTCAGTGGTCGTCTAAATATTATTGCTAATATCCATCCGGTATCTATCCTATATGTTGATTGTGCTTTTTATAATGATGTATCATGGGTTTAATACTTTGCAATTTGGAGATTTATATGGTTGCCATTTTTGACACTTTGTTGCTATGGGAGAAATTTTTGAGGTTTTCCATGAGACTCAAACACCCTAATAAACTTATCAAAAGTTGCATACTAACCACACTAGACTTTTGAGATAAAAGGCTTTTGCTAGGATAGACCCTAACTGTTCATTATCCCTATGTGTGCAAATGAATATTTTAAGATAAGACACGAGCGTTCCCCGATGTCAAGCGGGATTCTTTCAGCCCATTGCTAAGATAGGGGTTCCACAAATGTCTTATCCAATCTCAAGTTTAGATTTCAGTTGGACTAAGCCACTAAGCAATGCAGGACACCTGAAGCTAGCTCTTCCACATTCAAACATTGGTCTTGTTCATAAGTGAGATGCTAATGCATCAGACATATCGTCATGCATAAGGTATAGTAGTGCTGACAATTCCAGGGATTCAGGCTCATTCCTTTCTATCCTTCAATTTTTGGGATACTTGCTCATATGTAGTGAAGCAAGGGAGTCGATTCCATATTCTTTTTGAACTATCTTTGGATCTTCATTTGATCTCTCTTCGAACTGGATTTTGGATCTTCATTTGATCTCCGCTCGAACTTTTGATTTATGATCTTAATTTGATCTTCACTTTGAACTTTGATTTAAGCCTGTTTTTTGATCTTCACTCGATATTTACTTTTTGGCATTTACATTTGATACTCTTCTTCAGAAACTTTCCTTTGGGGAGATTTACTTGGAAAAACTATTTTTGGTATATCGATTGAGAATATCGATCTTATGATATCAATATGGGATATCACTCTAGGGAGTCGAGCTATGATATCGATCTAGGGGCTCAATCATGAGGATTGATATGGGATATCTCTTTGGTATATTGCTCATTTTATCGTAAGCAAGGGATTCTGAATAGGGAACTAACCTATCCTTTTGCCAACTGCCAATATTTCCCATACCGTCCACACAGAGGGATAAGCAAGAATAACTCTTTTCGCTTCAGGATACCCGGTCCTGCTTCATGGCTTTCATCTTCCCCTAGTCCTTGTTAGGATTGTTTAAATTTGTTGATTAGTGATAGGCTTTTGATATGCTAAGGGCTATACTAACTGAACCTTAGCTACAAAAGCAAAGTGAGCTTTCTACCAACTCTTGATAAGACTACTAGGTATGACTGAGTGACCGAAAAACCCTAGTATATCTCCATAGCAACATTATAGGTTGTGTTGAAAAACACAATTACTCACATGAATGATGGATCATGATAAATGCAGAGATGCATGATTTAAACACAAATGTGGCATCGTTTGTAAGACTGACAAACACAAATGCCTTCTATTACGGAATGCAATGGATGAAGAATGCCTATATGCAATGCAGTAATGCGGTGGATGCATGAGTGAATGCAAAATAAAAATGCAAAATTCAAATGCAAATGCAAATGTTTTTGGATTTTATGCTTTACCAATTTTTTTGGATTTTATTGATTTTATAATTTTTATGGGTTTTGAGCCTCATAATTGACCAAACGGTGAGTACATGCCTCTGGAGCCTTTAGATTGACCAAGCAATTTTTAGGAATCCTTGGAGCTTTTAGGATTGACCAAAGGGATTATGGGTACCTTTGGGGCATTTTGGGATGACCAAGCGATTTTGAGAATCCTTGGAGCCTTTGGGGTTGACCAAGCAGTTTTTCAGAAACTCTTGGTGCCTTTTGCATTTGACCAAAGGGCTTACAGATGCCTTTGGAGCTTTTGGGTTGACCAAGCAGTTTTTCAAAAACTCTTGGTGCCTTTTGAGTTTGACCAAAGGGCTTACAGATGCCTTTGGAGCTTTTTAGGATGACCGAGCGATTACAAGAAAATCCTCGAGGCTTTTGACTGACACGACCAAGCGGTTTTAGGGACCCTTGGAGCCTTTTGGGATGACCGAGTGGTTTTGACCAAACCCTCAGAGCTTTTGAGGTTGACCAAAGGGCTTACAGATGCCTTTGGAGCTTTTTGACTTGACCAAACCACTAATGAAAGTGTTTGGAGCCTTTTAGGATGACCGAGCAGTTACCAGCAACTCTCGGAGCCTTTTACTATGCTCTTTAAGCATAAAACACCTTAATATGGATGATGTTGAGAGGTTTAGGCTCTTCAACACCCCCTAGCGATGTTAGGTGATAGGTACCTAGACCAATATTTTTAGATATGATGTAAGGTCCTAGCCAATTAGCCATGAATTTGTCACGCATATCTGGTGGTAAATTAGAGTTCTGTTGGTTTTCTTTCAAGACAAGATCCCCAAATTCAAAGTCTCTCTGGTGGAATTTGAAATTGTAAGCTCATTTTAGTCACTCTTGATAAACACGAAGATGCTCCAGGGCATTCACGCGATGTTCATCAAGTAACGTCAGTTGATCCAGTCGAGCTTGCCACGTAGTGTCATCATCGATGAACTCTTTCAATGTGATGCGCAACATTGGAATTTCTAATTCCAAGGGCATAATGGCCTCAATGCCATATACTAGTGATAACGGTGTTGCCCTAGTGGGCATCCGAATACTAGTCCTGTAAGCCCAAAGCGCAAGGGGCAGCTGGATGTGCCAGTATTTGTGGTTTTCTTGTACCATATTTTTCAAGATGGCTACCACTATCTTATTTGAAGCTTTAGCCTACCCATTGGCTTGCGGATAGTATGGAGTCACAAAACTATGTTTGATTCTATATTTAGATGTCAAAGCTCTCACAGTTTTGTTCTTGAAAGACGTTCCATTATCCGATATTATTTTGGATGGAATCCCAAAATGACTTATGATATGCTCCAGTATAAACTCTACTATACGAGCTCCGATTGTCATTGTTAAGGGTATTGCTTCCACCCACTTTGTAAAATACTCAGTAGCCATGATTATGAATGTATGTCGACCCGATGATGGAGGAGAGATCTTGCCTATAAGATCCAATCCCCACTGAGCAAATGGCCAAGCCGCTTGAATGGGCTGTAAGGCCTACGATGGCAAGTGCATGAGATTAGCATGATGCTGGCATTTAACGCATTTCTTGACATACGCATTGCACTCCTTCTCCATAGTGGGCCAATAGTAACCCATTCGAAGGATGCGCTTGATGATGGCCATGCCGCTGAAATGGCCATCGCACGTACCATCATGGGCTTGCAAAATTGCCCATGATGCCTCTTGGGGCTCTAAGCAACGAAGGAGAACTCCATCATAGCTTCTTCGATACAAGATGTCTCCTATTAAGACATATTTGGCCACTTTCTATTTAAATGTGCGCTTCATGACATGCAAAAATCCCTCTGGGATTATACTAAGCTTTAGGAAGTCTTTAATTTGTGACATCCAATTTTGATAAATCTCAGCTTCGACTGCCAAGATGACTTGCTCCCCCTACGTATTTACTTTTGCAAATGCAGACTCAAAAACAACCCTATGGTGAATGGTAGTACCACTCCCCATGGGACTCTGAGAGGTTAATGACCCCTAGGGTGCCTTCTTAAGAAAGTCTTCAACTCTACAAAACCATTCAGCTTGTGGTTCTACACTAATCATGTTGACTGATTCTCTATTATCATAGGCTGCACGCTCTGCTGCTGGATGAGAGAGCATCTTGACATGGATGGTAGTGAAATCAGTAGATGGATTCTGAGGGATTAAGGATCCCAAAGAAGCCATGGTATCTACAAACCTATTTGATGATCGAGGGATTGCCTCGATGTCATACCATTCTAGTTTGGCCAAATATGTATCAACTAGATCTTTATAGGCTTTTAGTACGGGACACCGACACTAAAAAAGCCCCTTGACTTGATTTACTATGAGCAAGGAATCACCAAAGATGTTCAATCTCTTAATATTCATGGTGACAGCTGTGTGGAGGCCCAATAGTAGGGCTTCGTATTCAGCATTGTTGTTGGTGCACAAAAAATCCAACTTGAACGACAAGGGCATTGGAGCTCCTTGTGGCATGAAGAACACTATTCCAGCACCACCCCCTTGTTCGCACTTCGAACCGTCAAAGAACAGAGTCATATCAGCATTGTTCTCTGGTTCTTTGGGTTTGGGAGCTTCAGATATGATGAAGACTGCATCATCCAGAAGCTCAATTGTTAGAGGCCTACTATTTGATAGTGGTACCTCAGCTAATTGATCTGCTATGACCTGTCCCTTAATGGACTTCTAGCTTATGAATTCCAGATCGAATTCCATCAAAAGCATGATCCACTTCGTAGTACACGTATTGTGATAAGTCTTACTCATCATGTACTGCAAAGGATTTTGTTTGGATATAACATACGTCGTATGACTTAACATATAGTGTCACAATTTCTTGGTAGCGAACACTACTGCTAAACACAATTTTTCCATGTATGCATACCCGAGCTCATAGCTCACCAAAGTTCAACTAATGTAATATATGGCCTATTCTTTGCCTTGCACGTTCTTTTGGGCCAACATGGTTCCCAGTGCAAAGTTAGTTGTCGATATATATAGTAGAAAAGGCACCTTTGGCCTTGGTGGAGCTAGCACTGGCGGCATCGCCAAGTATTGCTTTATCTCAGTGAAGGCTACCTTGCAGTCCTCATCCCAATTGAATGGGACACCCTTATGTAGCAGTTGATTCATGGGTCAACATTTATCCGATAGTTGGGCGATAAATCACTTTATCGAGGCTACCTTGCCCTGAAGGCTCCTTAATTCCTTAATATTGGTGGGAGGACGCATTTCCAAAATGGCCTTGACCTTCGCTGGGTCTACTTCGATGCCTCTCTTGGAGATGATGAACCCTAGTAATTTTCTAGAAGTTATGCCAAATACGCACTTCTTAGGATTCAGCCTGACGTTGTGCTCTATCAGGTGATCGAAGACTTTCCTTAAGACCTCCGCATGCTCTTCTCGTAGCAATGACTTGGCTAGCAAATCATCGATATAATATTCAAGAATTTTGTGCATATAGTCATGAAAAATGTATGTCATGGCCCGCTGGTATGTGGCACCAGCATTTTTGAGGCCGAATGGCATAACTTTATAGAAAAATGTTCCCCATGGCATTATAAACGTGGTTTTGTGCTGGTCTTTGGGTTTAATCCAAATTTGATTGTAACCAAAAAAACCATCCATTAAGGAGAGCATTTCATGACCTATAGTTGCATCTACGAGAGCATCAATATTGGGCAATAGAAATGAATCTTTGGGTGTTGCCTTATTTAGGTCTCTGAAATCCATGCAAATACGGATTCTTCCATCGGGTTTTCCCATGGGTACCATATTGGACACCCATTCTGGATAATTGATGGAAATCACAAATTCCACATCCAACAACTTCTACAACTCATCTTTCACCATTAAGGCCACTGTTGGGTGCATTTTCCTAAGCTTTTGCTTGATCGACTTCTTCGTCAAATCTAGCGAAAGGTTATGAGTAACCAATTTTGGGTCTAGACCTGGCATATCCTTATACGACCAAGAAAACAAATTTGGTCTCTCTTTCAGTAGAGGGATGAGGGTGGCCCGCTCATCTGGAGTGAGACTCTCTCCAAATTTTACTTTATTTGCACTGGTGGGATCATCACTGATATCCACCTCAAAGGTTTCCTCTATCGACATATGCGATCCCTCCTCCAGCTGGTGAGGCATAGGAATCAGATGAATGTCATCATCCGGGTTGAGTGGTTCCACGTTGGAAGTATTTTTGGCATGATAAAAATCATATGCACAGCCTGGTGCAAAATGGAAAGGTTGCAACATTTCTTCATTGGGGAAGAAATCCTCAGGCTCAATGGGTGAATCAGCACGATCCCAGTCGATAGCATCTTTGTTAAGATACAATGGTTTAGATGGATCTACTGGATTGCGGAGTGGAGTGGTCAAATCAATGGAGACCATGTTTATGGAATGGAATTGATCTCCAGGACCACACGGACTGACCTCTACAAAATCTGCATAGTCCTCATACCCACGATCTGGCTCTAATGGCACAGGCACAAAAGGGTCTTCCCTATGAGGACTATGAATAATTGGATCCTCCCTATGCATTGAATGCAAAATAGGATCATTCGGCTCATGGAGCTGCATGTAGGTCGACGGACGGGGATTAACCAACCGATGGATTTGATCTAGGTTTAACCGTCTTGCTCTTAGATGTGGACCAACATGTAGCTGCCTATAGACCTCATCGATGTCGATGGGTTGATGGTGATGATGCAAATAAGGAGGACCAAGGTAGGCCCTCTCTAGCTCATCTTCTTCATCACTGTCATAATAGAATCCTTCATTCACCCCCACTCCTGGAGGGTGCTCCTCTAAGTGAGGCCCCATGAATCTCACTTCTTGCATACTATCATCGCTATTCAAAAAAATTAGATAATTATACCTCATGTACGATGCTACCAAGAAAACTATCTCGGTCCCTTCCCCTGGATGATCAACGTTGGGAAGGATTTCTTTGGTATCCTGTACCGATTCCATAGGCAATAAATGATGCGCATACAAAGGCCTGATATAAGTGCCTTCGACTTCGTCCTTGGGTCCATCATCATTCGAGGGATCCTCATCTACATCATAGCCTGGTCCACTCATATCGGAGGTGGACTCCACTCCATCTTCATTACAAATATCTCCTAACTCGAGATCACTTGCAGTCATGGGGTTGCACCCCTGCATGTCTGTGTCATCGACTGCCTCATGGGTTTGGTGTCCCAGTTGATCTCTGGGGTTCATTTCTACCTTAGTCTACTCAAGGAGCCCTTCACGATGATCTTCGAGTGGCTCAATGGTGATGACAGATATCATAGGGTGATTCCTCCAAAATTTGGAGGGATCCGGATGATATGGATTAAAATCCACATCGTCCGCCATGCTGAGGTACAGACGATCTAGGGATGCTATGAGCAAATCATCCTGCCCACGTATCTGTAACCCTAGACTGAATCTATCAGTGACTAACTGATAATGAGGTTCCAACGGAGTCCTCCATCCTTGTTCAAAGAGACCAAGGTCGTACCCATGCCAGTGATATAGCTCAAAAATCCGCATGGCATACTCTGGATTAGACAAATAGTGAATGTTTACCGCAAAATGTTCCTCATCATCTTCATCCATGGGCTCTCATGTTGGAAGCTGATCTAGCCCCGCATAGATGAAGTTAGTCTAGTTAGGTGGTTCTCCCAGTGGAACCACCAATCCAACCGGATAACGATGGGTGGATGGTCTGCCCATCTCTTGCATAGTCTTCAAAATTGGTCCGAAGGTCACATTTTGCACAAGGTACTCACCTAATCTGGTATTAGCGAGATGTACAATCACCCACGGTGTGGATGACCCTACTGAAGATGCAGGTGAGGTAGGCTGAGGTGCCTCCTTGGCTTTGTCTTGGGGTTCCTCAACTTCCATGGGAATGGGAACGTCTTCGACGATTGGCTCGGGCTCACGCTCTTTCTCTTTCTCGCCCATATTTACCTTTAATTTCCTGTCATCCCGATGCATGACTGATGTTGATGGCTTCAAGGAAGTGGTGGTGGTATGCTCCGATCTGTGTGACATAGATGGCATCGGTTGAGCATGCACTACCGGTTTACCTCCTGGTTTCCTTATTGGTGACGACGATCGAACATCCAAGTGCATTGATGGGAGTATGAAACCCCCAGGAAAATCTTCTAGGTTCACAAACTTAAATGGCTCCTCATCCGAAGACACCACGTGAACCAGTCCCTCATGAATATATTTCATGCATTGATGTAGTATCGAGGGGACACAACGCATTTCATGAATCCAAGGCCTACCGAGTAAAATTTTGTACTGCATGGCCCCTTCTATCACATGACACATTACTGAAATGGTCTTCAAACCCACCTGTATGGGTAGGATAATTGTGTCGACAGTCAAACATAGTGCGTCGTTAAACGCTCTCAATGTAAATGTAGTTGGCACAATGTGTGATTTAGGTAGCTTCAAATGACTCAGTGCCTTGGTCATTATTATGTTGATCGATGAGCCAGTATCAATCAAGACCCTTTTGAATGGCATGTGATTCACACACGCGATTATATGCAACGATGGGTCAGCCATAGTTGTAGAAACCGTCCTTATCTCATGATCGTAAAATTGGATCATCGGTTCCTGACACTATTGTACATGTCCCACGAAATTTGTGAATGCCTATGCATCCTAGGCCTGTACTTCAATGGACCTTAAAATGTCCATAAGAGTCTCCCTGTGCCTCGAGGACTACTGAATTAATTCATATATTGACAACTTCGTAGGAGTTGTCTGTAGGTTCTGGACCAACCTGCTCCTTAGGGTCACCACCGGTCTTGTTGGTGGGCCTAGAATATTCTATGTCGATCGCTGATTCGGTGTGGCTTGTATCTGGATAGGAGCATGAGGTTGATTTTGTTGTTCGTATCTCCCATGCCTAGTAACAACATTGACCATCGCCTCCGGTTAACTTGACCAACGTTGTTTTGAGGTGCCTCATGATTCGGTAAGGGGTTCTTATAAATCCCCATATTTTGATTTTCTGGCACCTACGGATTGTGAGGCACTACAAGCTCACCCTTGTCGATCATATTTTGCACTAGGTGTTTGAAATACCAACACACCTCGATGTCATGTCCTTTCACTCTATGAAAGATGTAAAATAAATCATCTTGAAACCCCTTTGGTTTAGGTTTATTGGGGTCTATCATCTTGACTTCGGGAAATCTGATTACCTTGGCCTCACATAACTGATGAAAAATCACCATCAATGATTTCGTCAATGGTGTGAACTGGTGAGGTGGGTGTTGCTCTTTTTTTTTTCCCTTATAGTTATTGCACTTATCATACTGCGCAGGTGGAGGCTGGGCCTAGTAGTTCTGCTTTTGCTACCCCTTGTCCTCCCATTGGAGATTTAATACCACTTGATTTACATGGGCCTACTTGCCCTGATGCTTCATGGTACTCTTATTCTATCCCTCTTTCCTATTTTTGAGCTTCAATTTGCCCTCTTGCAACTTGATATCCTCAATCACCTTGGCTTGCACCAAAGCCTCTTCGAATGTAGCATACTATTGTAGCTGTAGTAGTAACGAGATGTGCTTGGCACAAATATTCATGAACATCCGAGTTAATTTCATGGTAGGAATGGGGAATGGCAACTTCACCATTAATATTCTCCACCTCTTTTCGTATTGTTCTATGGGCTCATCGTCGCGTTGAGCTAGCATAGCCAAATCAAAAATATTAGCCTATTTCTTGATGCTAAAGGAATAGCATTCAAGAAAGGCATCAACTAATTACTTGAATCTTGTTATACTATGCTTCTTTAGCTGGTTAAACCACTCTCGGGTAGGCCCTAAAAGTGTCATGATGAACGTGCACAACAATAAGGCATCATTGCTTGCTATTTGAAAGCAAGCATCCAAAAAGCTCGTTACATGTTCTTGTGCATCTTCATCACCCTTGAACTTATCTAACCTGGGCATGTCAAAATGCTTAGGGTAGGCCGGAGTAGGCACTAAAGTATCCAAAGGCTCATTATGGATTTTCCTTAGAGTCGACTTTTGAATAGCCACGCCTTGTCTCTCAATGGCTTTAATTTTCTCGACCAAGGCCTTATAGGCCTCTGAAGATAGAAAGTCCTCCTCCCTAAGTTGATGCGTAGGTGGCTTAGGAGGTACTGTCTTCCTTGTGCAATATGGAGGTCTTTGCTCTTCCTCCTCTTTAGCTTAGGAGCTTTTAGGATATTCCTATTTGTATCCATCTCCCACTGTTGCTTCATGTTGTCTATGCCTTTGAATATTGAGCGGTGGTAGCCGCTCCCTTTGTTCAACAGTAACATGAGTACGAGCATCTCTATGCTCTTGGTGCATCTCGACTTGTGAGAAAGCCTTCCTATGCGTGTGCTCTCGATGCTCATCTTGAGGATACAGGCCAACCCTAGCTAACCGATCTTCCTATTCTACGCATTCCTTTTGAGCAAGGATATGCTCCTCGCGCATGCACTGCTCATATAATATCTATCTTATGAGCCTTTGCACTTGAATATTTTCATCTTCGATATGCTGCCTCTCTAGGCGAGCATCCTCCAATTGGTCTTGGAGGAGTTGGAATTTTTGCTCTGATGCCAGTCGATGTGACCTATCGATCTGGTCATCCGTGGGAGGCCTTTGATACCCTTGCTCTGTATGAGCAACTTTGTGGGTTCTGTACCCATTAGACTGATATGTTATGCCTTTGCCTCTATCTATAAATATGGCATTGGCCTCTTGTTGTGTCCTATATTGTGAACCGCCATGTGCAGATAGCGGGTGCATGACATGAGGGCACTTGGAAGCCTCCCCATGTTCTCTAGTAGTGTGGATGACACTCCCACTATGCTCACTCGGGGCTCGAGTGGGTGGAGTGGAAGGCTTGCAGCCTAGCTACTCTAGAACACTACCTAGACCTTCTAACTGCCTAGACCACCATCGCTCATTTGGAGGTGTACCATTATCTCCCACCTTTGATATGTCAATGGTGATTTTACGTGTTGGACCACGCATGGGAGTATGGCTAGTTCTATGCTCAATTGTGAGCCTATCTACCTATCCCTGAATGGGTGGGTCTCTAGTCCTTCTATACTCAGAAGGTGGAGCCATAGATCCTCCAATAGACTTAGTACGTAGGGGCACCAACCTAGTCCCCTACATAATAAACTCTTCAGCCGACCCCATGGACACGCATGCATTGCGGTCTTGGTAATGGCTCTCAAGTGGAACACCCTCATGCTAGAAGGCTTCCTATTCTACTCTGTGCCTAGAGGAGTGTACTGAAGCTCCTCTATTTGGGGTTTTCTTTGCTAGCTCCCCCCATGTTGAGTTGTCTCCTCGAATGCTAGCCAAACGACATTTGGTTCACTCATGTGGTTGAGGATTCGACATGTATTATTGTGAACTAGTTAGGGGTTGGTCATCGACGTTGGATTTGGACCATTTTTGACCACCCTGTGTGTCCACCATTGTGTACCTAGAGTCTAAATGTATTATTATTAAGCAAACAAGGTATACAACAATGATTATCTCATTTTAAGTTTTAAAAGTGAGTCCTAAACTATTTGATGTGTTTTCAATATGTGTTGTATCAGTTGTAGAAACTCTTATCATGTTTTTTAAAAATTGTTGGATTTTATTCTTGTTTTAATGTATTTCACCTGTACGCTCATAGCTCGACAACTTGGCTATGAACTCCAAGTCACGTAAATCCCTTGTGTGTGGTAATGAAGCCCACACCCGGACAAGGAGCACAGGTCCTACCAAATCCTCACCCAATCTCACCCAGTCAGCATTATACCCTCTGAAGAGGAGTACATGCAAATTTTTTGGGCTATGAATGGTTCTTGGATCCGATATTGGTCTATATATCAAGGGTTTGTAGGATTTGGGCCAATGGATGGAAGTTACGCCCACCGTTGTTGAACCCTACTAGTGGTTGGATGCCAAGCCCAACTCACTAGCATTTAAGTGTTTCATGGTGTGTGTGGTTTATTTTAATGTACATAAAAGGAATGCATCATATAGCACACATGCTCATTTTCTAAATGCTATGCAAATGAAAGATGTTTTAGATTTAGAAAATACAAGCTACTCTAGATGCTCTTTAGGACTATGCACATTATGATGCTAAATGGCCACTAATCGGGCCTCACACATGCAAACCATCAACACATATTTATCAAGCATGTTGTAGCCTAGGGTGGACTACAATTAGAGGTCCGCTATTCCTAGCAATGCCTTTCTAGTGAAAGCAAAAATATGAAAAGCAAACTAGGACAATTGATTTACCATTTTCTTTTAGTTGTTTTCCTAATTTGCATTTGAAATTTACCTACTGTAAAAACATAGAACACAAAAAAGTGACAGAGGGCTGGAAAAAGGACCTACCTCATGTCCTGCACTATCTAGAATTTTGGAATTGTCTGTCTATGTTGTCAGCAGGAAACCATAGGTCTAACCTACGATTTTGACTGTGAACCGTGCCTTGTACCTACGATTTAGTTGTTGGGCTACAGCTGATAGCTATAGTCTCTACCTGCAACTACAAAAGCCAAAAAAATATAGTCATATCCTAAAAATATAGGGTGCCATCGTGATCACCTCTGTAACTACCAGAAAGGCTCACACCCAAGGCAAGAATCCCATTATTGCAATAGTAAATGAATAAACAACAAATTGTGGCTCCCACTGTTATTGCACATCGCTTTTAAATATTTTAGTGTTCTTCACTTCTACACGGTGATTACAAAGAAAGCTGTGAAAGTGTACCTTTTTCCAAACTTCGTAATTTTGAGCCGATTTTAGTGCTTCTCAGCTTTGAGTGGTTTGTAGAGCTTTTATTTTTTCTTTACATACTTAGCCAAATTTTGCAAAATTATGGCTTAAGTATGAATGTAGCCATTTTTGGCTTACATCTATCATATAGCATTTCCAAAACTACTAGGGAGACATAAGGCACTCTAAAAAACCTAATAATAATAGCATTCTTCAAGATTATCAAGTGCACAATCCATTCGGAAAGTATAAGGTCTCTACAAAATCTACAAGGACTCTACTAATTCATATCTCTTAAGTAGGGAGATACAAGGAAGCCTAAATCATACTTCTAGTAAAATAATAAGATAGATTATTCTATTATGGAAATTAGATCATATTATTATATAGAGATACAAGAACTAGGAACACATATTGCATCATGCCATAAATGCAAAAATAACTCTAGCAAGGTCAATCCAACAAAGTAGAATACATGGTACATTGACTCAAGAGCTAGTCATCACATGACTAGAAGTTTGCAATGGTTTGATTTTCTTGAAATCACAAATGGTTACAAAATAAGAATTGCAGATAGAAAAAATTATCCAATATATGGATACAGATGTGTAACACCAAGAAATTCATTTCCAAAATTTCTACTACAAAAAGTATTGTATGTTCTTTGATAAACATTCAATCTCATTTCAGTAAACAAATTAGTAGAAAGAAATTGGATAGTCAATTTTATATATATGAATGGGATCAATACATGTCTTATCATGAACCAATGTGATATAGAAGCAACATGATCAATCTATGGAAATGCATATATTCTAAATTCAATAGAAATCTCATAAGACATTGTTGTATTTCAATATGATACTAACAAATTTCCTAAGGAACTGGTTAAAGAAAATTAAGAACCAGTGTTCCATAAAGAGAAACACAAAAGAATAAAAAACAAAAATATGTGATGTCAATAACACTATGCTCTACTCAACCATAAAGAATATGAAGAAGTGATAGGACTAAATAAATGCTTTCACAAAAATGAAGAGAAAGGAGGATGGATAGAAGAGGACAATATTCCTAAGCAAACTGAAGATCATCTAAAGGAAGAAGATCCATATTCAAGATTAAAATATTCAATACCCAAATAATGTAATACAAGGAGGTGTTAAAGTTAGATTATATTACATCATTTGGGTCATGTAAATGTACCACATTAGGTACATAGTTAGAATAGAATATTACTTTAGGGGGAAGTTATCTAGTTACTTCATGCAATGTAATAAATTCACAAGTGGCAATGTGCAAGGTGTCCCCTTTTACAACTAGGTAGAGTGTTGGCCAAGAAATCTATCTTCCTATATAAAGGGCCTCATAGTGATAGATTAGATGATCAAGGAGATAGGAAGTCAAGTTCTCATCTAGTGCAGTGTAGTAGATAGTGGTTTTCCCATATGGAGTACCATGTAGCTATTTAGCTCATAGTAATGGAGTTTCCATTTCCTCCATACTATATTGTAATTTTGTCATTTTTATTTATAACATATTTCAGTTATATTGTTGTTTCAATTTATTTCATATTTCTTGTATTTCATTAGGACCTATATTAGATATCTCCACAACATACATTCTCAAAAGATAAAACACAGTGCCTAGGGCACTCCTCAATCCCTTCTTCCTCTTGGCCCTATCCTCTTGGATCAGTCCATATTCCTCTGCAAAGATGCTACCTATGCCTATAGTACCTCTATCTCCCTAATCCATGGTCTCACTTGGACAAACCATTGCTAATGTGGAGGCTTCTCCTATCTCTCTGCTCGGTAGTACCTTGACCACCATGGGGGCAACTCCAGTTACCCCTACCTCCTCGATCCCAATCGAGATAGTGGAAACCATCACTATCTCCACTCAAACCCAAGCTCATATCTATCATGGGGCTGCATGGCCCTACCATGCTCACTCTATGGTCCATTGAGTGAACTCTTAGAAATCCCATTGCATGCCTTGGATTATCACCTGGTGCCTTTATATTAGCACTAGAGGAGATATCCTTTGGGGTGTGATGCCCCTATACCACCTTCAATATCTGAAGGCCACTTCAACGTCATCCACCATCGAATCCACATAGGGTGGATCATCTAGGTCCTCCTTTTCCCACCTCACCACATCAAGATCTCCTCTAAGGTACACTATCCTGTATCAGTGCTCACCTAAGTTTGATATCCCCTACAAGATTATAAACTACCACTAGATCCTATCGAATTGTTACAACTCTAGCTTCCCCTTCTCTATAGATAGCCATCTGATCCTTTGTACCTAAGATAGATCCATCGCATGCTCAACCCATCTAGGGTGTAGGCACTAGGATCACAAGATGATATTCACCTCCATTAGCTTGTCTATCACCCACCTCCCTAGTGGTAGGATCCTAACATATGTCCTCTGGACCCGATCGTGTGATCTGGTCCACTTGTATGCTAATGGTTGCTCTGGGTTGGGTAATAATCCTAGAAGTGCAGATGTCTTTGGATCGCTATGTGCTCCCAACACCACACCTAGAGAAATATTGTGCATAATATCCTTGTATGCTATTTGTACATGATATTGTACAATGTCATGTACAAATGGGCTAGCACATATGGGCCCCATACGAATCACACCTATTGATCTTACATGTTTGCTTCTACATCTACCATTGCCTATGGTAGATGTTGCCTACTGGTATGGTATATCAAAAGTACCACCACCACCCCATAGATCATGATCATCAACAGATCAGCCTCATAGCGCCCCACCATCTCATTGACCAAGATGATGCTCTCTCAGACCTAGTGGGTCCAACCTCTTGATAATTTTTGCAATGTTACTGGCTGCCTATGTGCTCTATAAACTACCCCCCATTTATGGGGATGCGTAGGATGTGGCACACATACTCTAGTGTGACTATCATCTCTCCCATGGATAACCAAAAGATTGACGAATTTGGGTACCACCTCTCTACTAGCGCTATCAGTAGCACTCTATCTACCTCAACTCAAGGCATATTTGCTAGGTGGTGTAGTCGCACTACTCATAGGGTGTCTATCTCAACTTGTGCAAGTTCCTGTAGCTCCATCCCCAAGGAGGTTGGTCTCCACTCATGGCTCTCTAGTACATCATGTTGCATCCATAAACATAATACAAATTTTAATCAGTCTCTTATGCTCATTAAATATTTAAAATTAAATAAAAATATTTTTTTTCTTGATTTGCTTGCTTCTTTTTTTTTTGATGAAATCATGCTTTTCTGGAATCGAGCATGATTTTATATTTTCCTTATTTCTATGAAATCATGCCCCATTTTTGTGGGAAGCAATTTTTTGAAATTGTACCCCATGTTTTTGGTGTGTGATTTCACTCGCTACCATGAACAAAGGTGAAATCATGATCGAGCCACAAAATCACGCCCGAGTCATGCATGGTAATTTTGGTGGCTATGGAGAAAAATAAAAAAAAATAAAAAAATGCAATAATTTCTACCCTAAGCCTAATATAAAAGGTGGATTTTAGTCCTTACTTGTGTTCACTATGCTATGGTACCAGCCTCACCCCTCACCATAACTGAATAGTGCATAGGAAGCACCATTTTCATGTTTTCTCCAGAGCTCTCTTTCTCCTCTTTTGCGTAGTGAAATGAATTAGGGTTTTCACCCTTTTTGTGCTTGTTGTTGCTACTTTTATCTCTCCTTCCTTTCTTCTAGTTCTCCTCTTCTTTCTTCTGTGTCTATCATTTCAAGTTTCATTAGAAATTTAATATTCCTTCTAAAACTCAAAGGGACACCCTGGCCTAAGAGGCATTAATGCCCCTAATGCCTTGATTTGCATGCAAAACAAGAAAGTATCTAAAATGACATCATTTTTGCACCACTCATTTTTTACTTGTTGTCCTCCACCTATAGACATCTACACCTTCCTTTGATGCATTTATTAGGCCATAAATGCATCAAATAGGGGGTAAAATATAGACACAAAAAATTGATCCACTTGAGTGAGTAATTTTCCCTAGACCCTTAGGGAGACCCTCCAACTTACCCCAAACTAGTTTGGACCTCCCTTTCCCTATTTTTCCTTATTTTTTTCCTCTTTATGTGAAATCACAGTCAGTCTTTACGAGGTGTGATTTTACATAGTTAGGGTTTTCTCCTAGGAAACCCTAATTTTTAGAGTTGATCCCTCCTCGGGTTGGATTTCTTAGATTTTCCCACCCATTTTTTACTTCAAATTACTTATAAATAAAGGGTTTGAAGTCTTATTTTCACATAGTAATAAGTTACCAAGCTAACGAGTTCCCAAGCTCAAAAAATCCAAGCAATATCTCAAAGGCAAGCAAGCTAACTCTCAAATTGACAAGTGATCAACCATGGTTGAAAGTGCTCATTATGCAAATATTGATTTAGTCTATTGAATATCTATTATGGAATAATATTTTGCTACATTTTATTGTATGTTGCTGCTCTTGGTGAACAAGTGTTAAAACCCTAAGGAGGAATCTACTACTTAGAGGTATCCATACCTTGATCTATTTTTTTGCTACCACCATGTTGTTTTTGCTCACCTGCATTTCACATATTAATTAATTTTTTTTTTCACATAATTTCATCTACTTTCTATTAGGGTTTTTCCCTCTATTGTAAAATCACACCTAGTAAATTTGGAACATGATTTTTTTGTTCTGCAAAATTGTGGTTGCTCCATACGGAGCACGATTTTGCATAGGCTAGTATTATGGGCAATCTGCTGTCTCCAAACCCTAGGATTGCATTTTATATTGCATTCTAATAATAGTAGCATATTTTACATTATGTTTAACATACTATTCTACTGCATTTTATTTTGTTTGTCCATCCTCCAAATGTTAACTTTCACTTTTTTATTTCAAAGGTCAACTAAAAGTTCCTAGGGAGCTTGATTGTTGCACCTTCAAGTATAGCCATACAACAACCTAAGCAGACCCCATAATTTTGATCATATTTTTTAAGTGTTTGTGAAGCTATTTTTTAGAAATAAGAATCATGGTATATTGCTAGATGAAATATAAATCTTGGATCAACCACCGGATGAGATAAGTGTCCTATTAAATATTTTAGGTTGTTTTTTGGGTGATTTCCATTTTTGTTAAAATCCTAGATTTGATATAAAAGGAAAATATTTAATTAATTTTTAGGTATTTGAAAGAACAAACAACATATAATGTGCACTTAGGGTTTAATATTGTTGTGCATTTCCTCTTGAACCCTTTCTCAAATATTTCATTTTGTAATCCTAGGGTTAGAGATCATTCAAAAAAAGAATCATCCTAGGGTTAGATCTTGTCTTCTTGCATATTTCTTCTTGCATTGTTCTTTCATTTCATAGCTTAGCTATAAAAATGTCAAACATAGGTGATTGTCTTAAATTGAACACATAAAACATATTCCACCCTCGAACTTGGAACAAGTCCTAAAACCATTCCTGGTGAACCCTTACTCACCCACACTAAGTGTAGAGTTATAACATACCCTCGTGGTTCACCTTAGCTCCTTGTGGATCCATACGAGAATCGTACGCGGTAGGGTAGTTTTACCCATCTATAGGACCTTTGGATGCAAAGTTGGTTGGGGAGAGTAGTAACTCCCCTAGATGGAAAAATGGTTTGATAGTGGACTAGAATCCCCCAATCATGAAGAGACAACTAGCATAGAGTGAGGGTGGAAGGTGAGGAATAAATATTTGATTAAGAGTGGGTAGGGTGATTGTCAATTTGAATAACTTCTTGATCAAGAAAATCTTGAATGCGATACTTAAAAGTGTGACAATTACTGATGTCATACCCTCACTGATGATGATAAGGGTAAACCTAGTGTTTTTTATACCATTTAGGTTTTATTAGATTTGGATATTTTGGTCTTATATTAGGCAATGTGAGGTGACCTACATTATATAGCTTTCAAAAGATATTGGTGAATGGTTCTAATATGGGAGTCCAATTGCAAGGTGGTCGAGGAGGTAAATGTAGATGAGTAGAAGGTTGGGTAGGTGGTGGAGGAGGGAATTTTGGCCTAGGGTGTACGTGCACCTATTGTTGTTGGGGTATTATTGGTTAAAATGATAACACCTAGGGAAATAAAGGTACTCTCCTCAATTTTTGAGTAAGCCAAGGATAAAAGTCATGATAGCATGACATTTTGAAGAACCAGGAGTGAGCTAAGAAGAAAAGTCATGATAACGTGACATTTTGAAGAGCCAGGAGTAAGCCAAAGAGAAAAGTTGCAATAGCGCAACATTTTGAAGAACCAGGAGTGAACCAAGGAGAAAATTCATGATAGCATGACATTTTAAAGAGCTAGGAGCGAGCCAAGGAAAAAAATCATGATAGCATGACATTTTGAAGAGCTAGGAGCGAGCCAAGGAGAAAAATCATGATATCATGACATTATGAAGAACCAGGAGTGATCCAAGGAGAAAAGTCATGATAGCACAACATTTTGAAGAGCCAAAAGTGAGCCAAGGAGAAAAGTCATGATAGCATGATATTTTGAAGAGCCAACGAACCATGATGTTCAAAAGGAAATGGGAAAGATATTTGTAACAAGAATATCTTAACCTTTTTTATTAGAATCTCCATGACTTGAAGAAGATCTTTGTAACAAGAAAGATATCGATATCTAACCACTACTTTGATAGAATAAGCCCACGGGCAGTTTGTTGTATCGACTTTCAGTTTTTTGTTATGTAGAACTCTATATATAGGATGAGCGACCTATTTTCATGGTCATCTCTTAGGTTTTTACAAGGCTATATATTCAGACTTTTGAAATATTAATAGAGATCATTCATCCTAGTTTTGAGCTCATTTGGTATGCAAGTTTGTATGTGATTGTCTATTACTAAGTTTAAATCTATATTGAATGTATCATACATTACTTCTTAATCTAAATTTTTGTATTTAATGTTCTATTAGATATACAATTTGCTTCATGGATAAACTTCTATAGAATTATATATACATTGAACGATCTTAGATTCTATGCTTTTGGTCTTGTTATATTTTCTACAAAAGCTTGAAGTAGTACTGTGTTGTTGCTCAATATGTACTTCATTATCTCCTAGCATTGGCTATATTTACCTCTCTTTAAGCATTCCTTTCTCTCTACACTTTTCCCATAAAAAAAAATGAACCAACCTTCTCTAGAGATTGAACCAGGCTAAATCTATTTGAACCTAGTCATTCAATGTTGATGAAGTCTTTGGCGCAAATCATAACCTAAGGCAGATTTCATTCCAACAGTTTTTAGCACACATGGTGGGACCCAAATCCCACATATTATATATAGATCAAAGTCTCGATGAAGCTTTTGCCCTATTAACATTTTTATTATCACGTGGCGACTCTACATCGAAAAGGAACCCTAAAGAAAATCCTTACCCAGCTTCTGGTTATGAACCATATTTATGATAACTAGATCCAAAGCTAAGAATTCAAAAGAACCCATAGAGTTCTTCGAACTACATCTTGGTAGCCTTCGAGCTAACCCAGTTTTGGTTGCTAGAATAGTTTCTATTCACAATAGCAATTCAAGACAAGAAAATACTCCCCGTACAACCTTCCTTAGCACTACTGCTATCGGAACCTTGAATCTAGTTACCAACACAACTATAATTACTGGAAATATTTTAGTTCTACCTTACCCTATGTGGAATCATACAAGCCCTTTGAATCTTGAAGTTCAACACCCAATACCAGAAGTAGCTCTAAAATCTCTACCCTAGTATTATGGTACCAAAAATATAGCATATAAACATTGCTTGGATGTGTCTGCATTAACACCAATATACGACATCACAAAGTAAAACGTGATGATTAGACTCCTGGTTATTTCCTTAAAAGGAAAAATGCTCTATTGGTACAGAGCCCTTGAAAACCAGTCTATATTTACCTGGGCTCAACTTGCTGGTAAATTAGTGGAAGAATTTAATGAGCATACCGATCCCTTTTCCTTGCTAAATTAGTTTAATGCCATTCAGAAGCATCCTCAAGAGGAGATCATGGATTTTAATATCAAGTTCAGTCAAATCTGGTAGAGAGTCCCTAATGGTCTAAGACCAGCGCACGAAGGAGATATATACTACTATTTAAGAGATTTCAATTCAAAAATAAGTATGGCTATCAGACAATCCCAAGTTAATACCTTCCTTGAAATATATCAAGAATCGTAGAAAGCAGAAAAGGATTTGATCACCATAGGAATATTCCCTTCAAATATGATTCCACCTATTTTTTCGAATTTCCTTCAAGTTTCAAGTTTTGATTTCTGACTTCCCCTTGTATATCCTAATGCTAGTCTTCCCAAATGGATTGGAAAACCTAGCATCCCACTTCTACCAGCATCCCCCTATCCTTCCAATGCTCCCTCCTAATCATGCACCCTCTCCAGAAGTAAAAAAGTCTACTCAAGACGCCCAGTTGGTGATCTTGAAAGATTTACAAGCCTCTTATAAGAATATGTTAAATAAATTCATATCTATGGAGCGTAGATAAGCGAAAATAAACTCTCAACCAAGATTATATCCACAAGTGACCAGAGACTAAGCCTCCACCAGTGGATAAAATTATGAAAAAACAAGTACAATTTATGCTAATGAAGAAGGTGGAACCAGTAATACTTCACTAGAATCATCCTTCTGGTGTTCCACATGCAATGATCCTCATGGAGAAACCACTTGTATGATTCATCAACATCATATATAGAAGGTGGCTATAGAAAAAGTAGAAAGGTCCCTCAAGGGTCAGGTAAACATGATCAGAGAAGATGGTCAGAATTTTATGATGCCCTCCCTAGAACAAGTCTCAGTTCTAACTAGATCAAGAAAGAAATATTTTTAGGTTAATCCTAAGGACCTTAATCCTTTAAAGGTACCTATACCTACAAAAATTCCTATTGAAAAAAACCTCCATAAAATTCAGATCCAAAAGGAGCAGATATTTGGAAAGAAACACCTCCGGATAAAGAGACATAAACTCAAGATCAAGCCAGAGAAAAGTTGAGGTATCCTTCACTAACTAAACGTCAAAGAGTTGATGCTACTCATGGATACAGGAATAGGTTTGATATGACAGTAAAAGAAAAGATTGTTGATTCTCTTCCATTCAATATTGTTGAAGAAATGAAGAAGACTCCCTCTAAAGCCACTATGTATGAAGCCCTACGGATCCAAGGATAGATAGACCTACTACAAGAATCATTGAAGTCTATGAAAAAAAAGATAAAAATCCAGTTAAATTAGATTTTACCCAAGCAATTCTTACTTCCACCTCAAGAGAAAATAGACCTCCCCCCTTCTATTTGTCTCTCCAAATGGAAGGATAGGTAGTCCATAATAGATTGACTTTGGAGCCACAACTACTATTATGCCTAAAGCAGTATGCGATATTATGGGGATGGAATACACAAGGAGCACTCCAAGAGTCTTAAAACTGGATGGATTTCCTATAAAAATAGTGGGTGTGATCAAATATATTCTTGTTGTTCTTCATAGGTTCCCTCAGCTTACAGTTATACAAGAAGTAGTAGTAGTATATTTAGAGCCTTATTTTGGCATGTGCCTGTCTAGAGAATTTAATACCAAAATAGGAGGATATCTCTCTTGATTTTTCACACCTCGAAATTCCATTCAAAGGAAAAAGAGTGAAGATATTCAATAAGAAATATTCCACCTTCCATGTCGAGAAGCTTGGAGAATAGGAGAAAACCTCTACTACTGTAAACATGATGACTGAAGAATTGACAGATTTGAGTCTGATGGAAGAAGCCCTTAATGAGTTAGAAGAAAAAGACCAGTTTTTTGTCCTGTATTTCAATACCATGATCGAGATAAATATGGGGAGTTACATAATTAAGAAACCTAAGAAAAGTAAATCTACTTCTTCCCCACTACTTGATATATCCACTAATCAATTGTGGAAGCTTTTCTTTGATGGTTCTAGATGTAAAAATGGATTTGGAGCAGGTATTATCCTAATCACTCCAACTGGTGAAGAGAAATTATTATCTTATAGGCTAACCTGGAGCTACACCAATAATGCAACAGAATACGAGGCACTCTGTTTGGGTCTAAAAAAGGTAGAAAATATGGGCATTAAATAACTACAATTTTTTGGTGATTCTGAGCTAATAGTAAATCAAGTGACAGGGAAATGTGTAAGCAAACAAAATTATCTTAAGGATTACAAAAAATAACATCTGGGATTTGCTAGAATATTTTTAATCCCTGAACATGAAAGCAATCCCCAGAGCATTGTGCCAGGAACTTGCAAAACAAGCATCGACATATTATGTAGCTTGCCAGGCTCAATAATCAATATCAGATGAATATCAATCTTTGGAGTAGCTGGATTGGGTGGATGAGTTAATTAGGTATTTTTATACTGGAATATGTTCAACAGGTTTGAATGCTTCCCATATAAGAAGATGCAGGATTCAAGCTCTAAAATACACTTTATTGCCCAAAGGATTATATAGGAAAAACTTGGATGGAGTACTGCTTCGATGTGTGTCGGAAGAACAGAAGCAGAAGATTTTAAAAGAATTTCATGGAGGTCTATCAGGAGGACATTACTTCGGGAGAACTACCGCACTAAAAATCATCAAGACTAGGTGCTACTGGCCGACGATTTTTGCAGATGCTTTCAAAATCACAAGGAACTGTGAAGAATGCTAGAAATACATGGGAAGAAACATGAATGCCCCATTACCCCTAAAAACCATTCAGGTTGAAGAACCATTCCAGCAATGGGGTTTAGATTTCATTGGCACCATAGAGCCAAATTCATCTGCAGGACATAAGTACATTCTCACGACCACTGATTATTTCACAAAATGGTCGAAAGCAATACCCACAAAAAGGAATGACCAAGAAGTAGTGATAGAATTTGTAGAAATCCTGATCACGAGGTTCAGCATCCCAGATGCCTTGGTCACAGACAATGGCTCACACTTTGTGGGAGCCAAGATGGTCGACTTCGCAAGCAAATATGGGATATACTTAAAGACATCGTCAAACTATTATCCTCAGGGTAACGGATTAGCTGAGTCCATGAATAAAAATCTACTCAGGATTTTGAAGAGAACACTCAAGGATAATAAAAGGAGTTGGCATTCTTTGATAAATCAGGTGCTTTGGGCTGATAGGATCACAATAAAAAAATCTATCAATACATCCCCTTATTCTCTGGTCTATGGTAAAGAGGTTGTACTCCCAATACACATAGAGATACCAACTCTAAAATTGTTGGATCTAGCTGGTATCGAAGAAGCAGAACCAATGGAAAATAGGCTGATCCAACTCCTACAATTGGAAGAACAGAAGGAACAAGCCTATGATCATTATCAAAAACATGCAGTCACAACGAAGGGATGGTTTGACAAGAAGACAACTCTAAGGAACTTCAAAGTAGGAGACCTAGTCCTGAAGTGGAATGAAAAGAGGTCAAAACCAGGAAATCATGATAAGTTCGATACATTCTGGGATGGCCCTTTCGAAATCATTGAAGAAAAGCAACACAATTCCTTCCAGCTGAAAGATGAACAGGGCCAGATCCTAGCCATTCCCGTCAATGGTTTTCACCTAAAGCTATATTACAAGTAACGAGTTCTGACCTATCCTTGTATATATTTTATTTTATGTATGTAAATGACCTTGTAGATATGTTAATTTTATAAGCTGATCCATTTTGTTTATCGCAATGACATGTTTTTTTGGAACAAGAATATATCACCAAGCAAAATGTCACGATAACGCAACTTTTGGGCATTCATGGCCTCCTTTCAGGAAAATATCATGATAGCATGACTTTTGGGCATTCATGGCCTCCTTTCAAACAAAATGTCGCGATGGTGTGACTTTTGGGCATTCATGGCCTCCTTTTAGGAAAAATGTCGTGATGGGAGTGACTTTGGGCATCATGGCCCTCAGGAAAAATGTCATGATGAAGGTTTTTGGTGGAAGTACAACGCATATTCTAAAAAAAATCAGAATGCCACGTCAGACTTGACACCTTGTATAGTTGTGCGCCACGTCAGGCCTGACATTTTGTATAGTTGTGCACCATGTCAGAGTAGTCAAAAGTTTTGGTAATAAAAGCAGGTGTCTCGGGAACACAAAAGGCACCACTCTTAAAAATGAAATCATACTTGCTGATTCGATCCAAGGATGACATTGTCTTATTGGCCCGATACCACAGCAAAAACTTTTCATTGGCCTATATCATAAATGACAACTCGAGGTAGTTGGTATCTTTAAAAGCTGGCACACGAACCAAGACTCCCGCCAACGTTCAAAATCAGCATTGAGACACGTACTGCCAATCACAATTACTCCACATCATCCAGGCGGTTTAATTGCGTATCTTTTTGGCACGAGCATGCAGTGCTGTTTATATTTTTGATCTTTTGCCTCCCTCTTTTCATCTTCTGCTTTCTCAATCTTCCTGCTCTCTGTGTTCTAATAGCCTCCCAGAAAATTCTTCAATTTTTGGACGACGTCCCTGTGTTCTAAGTACCCGGGTTACAGGCAGCAGCATCACGATGGCTACCTCCCTAGCTCTAGGTTCTACGTCTGCACCTTCAAAGAAGAAAAGGAGTTCGAGCGTCAAAGTAAGTAGCTTTGTAGATCCCGATGGCCACATTACAGACACAAAGCTGACATGGAGGGATCCAGGACAAATCCGCAAGGATGTAGCCGCCAGGATGGCCACAGACGCCTCTCTGTCGAACCCGAGCAATTTCCCTTATTACTCTATGCTCTACTGGTATGTATGCCCCCAGGTTCACCCCCGCCCAGAGTTAATCAGAGCAATGGCAAAACTATATGATGTGAAAGGCAGAGTTGTAAAAAATTACAAAGGAGAAACCCTTTTTTCGATAGATCCCAACACAATCAGAGTCATTTTTTCCCAAGGATGTAAACCTCCAGTTCCCCCCATTTTGTTTGATCCAACCAACTCTGCGAAGTATTATCTAAATACCCCAAACATAAGGGCTTTCCTCCAGCAAAATCTTGAAAATGATCTCCCTAAAAATTCCATCCCCCAATCTCCCATTCCCTTGTCCAAGTTCAAAAACAAACAACTCTTCTCTATGCTGGCCATGGTAGCAGGGTTGGAAGATGACTCTCAGGTTCATGGGTGGCAAGTTGCAGTGGCGCAGTGCATTTCAATTTATAAGTTTTATGATAAAACGTGCTTGGACCCAAACAAAGTTCCACTTTTCTTCGACTGGCCATCCTACTTAGCTCAACAGCTACATGCAAGACTTTCAAAATTGCACACAGAAGCCCCGGATGCTTTTAGGTACTCCTCCTATCTGGTTTGGCTCTTCTTATTTTTTCAATCAAAAAATTTGAAGTCTATATCTGTAACTCAAAAGGATGCAAGAGGAGAAAATCTGCATGTATGTGAGTGGACTCAGATCCTCTCAAACAAGGGTTCGTATTATCAATTCAATATGGAATTCTTGGGCCCTGCTCTACAAATTGTGCTAGGACCTATGCCGAGGATTCCTAAGCAAATGGAAGAGACCCTAAGACGTCCTCACGTAGGAGAAGGAGACTGGTTCATCCTGACCCAAGGAGTGGTCATAAGGCTTTACGGCTTCACAGAGAAGCCTTTCTTGTTGCCCTACTACGTCACCAAGTGGCTCTTCACCTTAGAGTATGTAAGGCAACAAGAATTCATCAACTATACATTTGGGACAGGTGCCCAAAAAACCCACACTTGCCTCATGCCCTTCTAGTTTGAAGGAGTAACCATGTCAAAGAAGGGAGATCATCAAAAAATTGCTCAAGTATTAAGAAACATGAAGCTGGTGGAGCTTCCACAGAGGTGGAAATACGATCCCGAAGACATATTCGCCAAAAGGCAAGCCACTCTGAATAAGGCTCCCTTCCAAAAATTCCATGCCTCTGATAGGGACATTGAGCAAGGCCGAAATAATAGTGAGGATCAGCCTCTTGAATGGCATGTTGAAAGAATGCAGCCACTAGCTCCGTGGCATGATTTCTACGAACATCTGGCGGATTACAACCCAACTTCTTGCCCAGCTCACAGAATCGACACCAAGACTTTCAACAAAATGAAGAAAAAGGGAGATGATTGGGATGATGCCAAAATCTCGGCATGGTGGCAAATGCGGTGCCACATTAATACTTTCACAAGATATGGGCTCAAAATGGATACAAATTTTTGCACCAAATATGATGAGCACCATCAAAATTGGTTCGCAACTCTAGTTGACAAGGTCCCACTTGGTATAGGTGGTGTTCTCCCCAAAAAATCTGAGAAAGATGCTGATAAGGGAAAGGGGAAGGAAGTTGCGGTTGAATAGACAGAAGCCCCCAAAAAGAGACATCGGCTGTATCTTCCACGTTCAGGATCAGACACAGAGTCTGAAGATGTTGCTCCACTCGAACGTAAGAAACCAGCATCTGGGTTGAAGAAAAGAAAAGCAGAATTAGAAAAGGGAGAAGACCGAAAGAAGAGAAAAATACAGGAATCCTCTTCTGAAGAATCTGAAGAAGAAGAGGAATGAGAACAGACAGAAGATAAGGAGGAAATAGGGGAAAACTCCGAAGGAATATCCGAACATGCACAAGAAAAAGAACAAGTGGCTAAAGAAGTAGAAGAGGTTCCCCAAAAAGAGCCTCCAAGCCAACGAGAAAAGATAGAGGATAAGGAGGAAACAAGGGAAAAATCCGAAGGAATATCCGAACATGCACAAGAAAAAGAACAAGTGGCTAAAGAAGCAGAAGAGGCTCCCCAAAAAGAGCCTCCAAACCAGGAGTAGACCCCACCGCTAGTAACTGATGGTACAAATATTTCATGTCTAAAACATATAGCGGAAGTCTACACAAAAAAGTCACAAGAGACTGGAAGCTCCAATCTACAAAAGGAACAAGGAAAATCTCCGATTGATCTTGATACTCCCTCTTCTTCCCCTCATTCCCATAGAATTTCCCCTTCTCGTTCAAAAGATAAAGGTGTTTTGAAGCCGTCATCACCACAAGTTTTGCCTCATCACACCCCAACCGGGTCTCCCTCTCAACAAATAAGCATGGAATCTTCCCTACCACCCACTCCGTTCCCCCTTTCCACAAACCTGTTGAGTCTCCAATCCCTACAAAGCACCTCTTCTTCCAATAATCCTACTATCGCCAAATTCCAAAAAATGAAGAAAGCCACAGTGAACGCCGCCACATGGCTGAAGTCACGAAGTTCTCCAAGTGCCACTGATATGGCCCGTGTTCGAGAAGGAACAGTACTAGACCCAATCAACATGCAACGGTCTACTATGAAGATGACTCCCCTGGTACAGAAGCCTAAAAAATAGATGACTTTGGATGATTATCAAGCTGAAATAATCACAGAAGACATGACCCAACTGTCGATGGAGGAAGAGTGGAGCAAGGCTCAGACTCATATGGGGATGATTTATCTGAATGTGGAGCATTTCAAAGAAAAATTCCTCAGAGAAGAACAGGCTCGAAAGCGGCTAGAGGAGGCTTTCAATCAATAGAAAATCATTGAAAAGGCTCTCAAGAATGATGCCAAGAAATGGGAACAAAAGTTCAATGAAGTCGCTTCCTTCCAAGAAAAGGCAGAAAAGGTAGAGGAACAGGTCCAAACACTGCAACAACAAATAGAAGATCTGAATAAGCAGTTGTTGGCAGTTTCAGAAAAGACCTAGGGGTTCTCCAAGGAAAAGGTGATCGCAGTTTGAAAAGAAAAGCTTGCGATAGTTAGCAAGATGGTCCTCAAAGTTAGACCCACTCTAGCCTACCTTTCTAGGGTCAATAGTACACTAAGCCGGGTAGAAAAAGAATTTGAAGCTTCGATCAAGCTCCTGACGCCAAGAGTATCTGCGGCTAACAAAATCCAAGTCCTGGAAAATAGTACACAAGCAATAGCTGGCTATAGAGCCCAAGATGAAAACTGGTCCCAAGCTAAATCAGTCGCCAGGAACTTTTTTAAGAGACATAAGTTGGTGACAATAGCTGTAAAGATAATGCAAGAGTTGAAGGCAGAGGCAAAGTCAATTTTGAAGCATGCTAATATGGTTGAAGGTTGTGGTATGCCTAGCTTTTGGGATTCACATTCCAATATCTTAGCAGAAGATAAGATAAAAGCTATTTGGTAGAATTTCTTTGATGATATATCAAAAATTAATAGCTGGGAAGAGCCGGTTCATGAAGATCACATTTTTAGCATGGCTCAAAATATCACCCAGATAAATTCCAGTCTGAATGAGCTATACCTCAGGTCAAAAAATCTATCTTATGATAAGGTAGAAGAACTGGAGTACTTGTATGCTACTTTTAAAGAAAAAGCAGATACTGATGAAGAGACCTGGAAGAAAGCATGTACCACCTATAATGAGGTTGTTCAATCCAAAGACAAACAAGATAAAGAGAGGCAAGCCAAGGCCAAGAAGATAGCATCAAGCAGTACAACATCTTCAGGTCAAGAAGAAGCGAAAAAATCTGATGAAGAGTCTTTAGAAGAATGATCACTCCCAAGCTTGAATTTTGTTTTTTTTGTTACACTTGGTATCATTCCCTTTCTTTCCCCCCTTTTTTTTATTTTTAATTCTCTTTTTTGACTCCATTTCCCAATGGATAAAGGCTCTAAGTTTTGACATTCAGTTAACAGAATTACCCCAGGAGGCACCAAGAATGTTGGTCAAAATGACAACACCTAGGGAAATAAAGGTACTCTCCTCAATTTTTGAGCAAGCCAAGGAGAAAAGTCACGATAGCACGAAATTTTGAAGAGCCAGGAGCGAGCCAAGGAGAAAAGTCATGATAGCATGACATTTTGAAGAGCCAAGAGCGAGCCAAGGAGAAAAGTCGCGATAGCACGACATTTTGAAGAGCCAGGAGCGAGCCAAGGAGAAAAGTCATGATAGCGCGACATTTTGAAGAGCCAGGAGCGAGCCAAGGAGAAAAGTCGTGATAGCGCGACATTTTGAAGAGCCAGGAGTGAGCCAAGGAGAAAAGTCACGATAGCACGACATTTTGAAGAGCCAGGAGCGAGCCAAGGAGAAAAGTCGTGATAGCGCGACATTTTGAAGAGCCAAGAGCGAGCCAAGGAGAAAAGTCACGATAGCATGACATTTTGAAGATCAAGCGAACCATGATGTTTAAAAGGAAATGGGGAAGATCTCTGTAACAAGAATATCTTAACCTTTTCGGTTAGAAGCTCCATGACTTGAAGAAGATCTCTGTAACAAGAAAGATCTCGATCTCTAACCACTGCTTTGCTAGAATAAGCCCACGGGCAGTTTGTTGTAACAACTTTCAATTTTTTGTTATGTAAAACTCTATATATAGGATGAGCGACCTAATTTCATGGTTGGCTCTTAGGTGTTTACAAGGCTATGTATTCAGACTTCTAAAATATTAATAGAGATCATTCATCCTGGTTCTGAGCTCATTTGGTGTGCAAGTATGTATGTGATTGTCTATTGCTAAGTTTAAATCTATGTTGAATGTATCATACATTAATTCTTAATCTGAATTTCTGTATTTAATGTTCTATTAGATCTGCAATTTGCTTCACGGATAAACTGCTGTAGAAATATATATACACTGAACGATCTTAGATTCTATGCTTTGGGTCTCGTTATATTTTTTGCAAAATCTTGAAGTAGTACTGTGTTGTTGCTTAATTTGTACCTCATTATCTCCTAGCATTGGCTATATTTCCCTCTCTTTAAGCATTCCTTTCTCTCTACCCTTTTCCCATAAAAAACAAGGAACCAGCCTTCTCTGGAGACTGAACCAGGCTAACTCTGTTTGAACCTGGTCGTTCAATGTTGATGAAGTCTTGGGTGCAAATCATAACCTAAGGTGGATTTCGTTCCAATAGGTATTTGTTCATACCCTTTTTGATTGGGCACTTGAGTGTGCATCTACTATTGTTGGGGTATTTGCGTATACCCTTGTTGGATGGGCACCTGAATATGCAACTAATCTTATTGGGATATTTGTGTATACCCTTTTTGGATAGGCATAAGATTATGAACCTACTATTGGTGGGGTATTTGTGCATACCCTTATTGATTGGGCACCTAAGCATAAAATTATACCCTTATTTATTGGGCACTTGAATGTGCATCTATTGTTGTTGGGGTATTTTTGCATACCCTTATTGATTGGGAACCTGACCATGTGTTTGTTGTTATTGGGGTATTGTGCATACCCTTATTGATTGGGCACTAGAATGTGCTAAAGAACATAAGCTTATACTAAGAGGGGGTTGAATAGTATAAGACCACTTTTTACTTTTCTTTCCCAAATAATATTATCCAATATATCAATGGAAATATCAACAATAGTAATCAAAGCAATGCACAAATCATCACACACAATAGAGACACCAATTTAATGTGGTTCACCCAATGTGGGCTACTCCACGGAGAAAATATTTCACTAAAAATTTCTCAACAAATATCTTGGGAATCCTTCCCTATTATAATGTTTATGGACCTCTATCCAAAGGAGAGACCAATCCCCTAATCAAGTTTGTGGATCTCTATCCATAAGAGAAATATTTAACCTTTTTTGATTCATGGATCTCTATCCATAGAAGAACTCCTTCTCCTCTGCTCTAGCTGGTGATCTTCTAGAAGAATACTGCCTCCACTACACTGGCTTAGATATATCTCTCCATAGAATACCTTTATCCTCATTCAGAAGACCTTTGTCCTCATTGCCCTGGCTAATGGATCTCTATCCACTAGAGACTATTATCCTCTACTTTATCACCTCCAAAGCTTGCTCTAAGATCTATTCAATATTTATCTCAAATCTGCACTAAACATTGTCCTTCGGTCTAGCACAAATTTGCTCATAAATCTATCTCTAGTCTAGTATACATTTTCCCTTAAATTTGTACCAAAATCTATCCTCAAATCTTTCCTCAAGACTTAACACAAAGCTTGATCCAATAATAAATAAAATTTGCTTAGATCTGCTCCAAACCTTAACTCAAGTCTTGAACAAATCAATCAATCAATTATGTTCACAAGTCTTCTCAAAGGCTTACCTCAAATATATCCACAAGTACTTTCAAGAACTTGCTCAATCTTCTCAAACAAGTCTTCACCAAGACTTACCTCAAATCCATCCACAAGTTCTCTCTAGAACTTGTCCAATCTTCTCAACAAGTCTTCACCAAGACTTACCTCAAATCTGTCCATAAGTTCTCTCTAGAACTTATCCAATCTTCTCAACAAGTCTTCACCAAGACTTATCTCAAATATGCTCTAAAATTTCTCCCTAGAACTTATCCAATCTACTCAACAAGTCTTCACCAAGACTTATCTCAAATCTGCTCTACAAGTTCTCCCTAGAACTTGTCCAATCTGCTCAATAATTTTTCACCAAGACTTATCTCAAATTTTCTCTACAAGTTCTCCCTAGAACTTGTCCAATATACTCAACAAGTCTTCACCAAGACTTGTCTCAAATCTTCTCTACAAGTCTTCACCAAGACTTTTCTTAAATCTGCTTGTAAGATTTCACAAAATCTCACACAAATATATTCTTAAGCTTTCACAAAAGCTTACTTAATTTTGTCCTTAAGTCCCCTCTAGGATTTACTCAAAGCTGTCCACTAGATTTCATAAAAGCTTATTCAAATCAATTGCAAAAATTGTATACAAATCTCAATTTAATATCTTTTAGAAAATCTCTTCAATACCACAAATTATTTTCACTTAGAATCTTGTTTAATCATAGAAACATATAGATAATGGTAAGAGAATCAATATATTTCACTCACAAAACACTCAATCACTTTCAAACTCTCTTTCAAATAAATTCAAAAATAAAGTATAATTTGTTTCACAAATCTTGAACTATCACTCCAATGCTTTCAATCAACAATGCTCAACCAACTTCACTCAAAAATTCACTCAATGAAACACAACTTTCTTACAAACCCTAACCATGTTTTTTCACTAGACTTTCAATAACTCACACTATGGAACTCAACTCTTGACTCAATATGATTTCACATAACAATGATACTCATGTTCTTTCATAAACCCTAGCTCAATATAGTTCTCAATATCACATAACAATGATAATCATGATATTTCACAAACCCTAGTTCAAGATAGTTCTCAATCTCACATAACAATGATAATCATGTTCTTTCACAAAACCTAGTTCAAGATAGTTCTCAAATTCACATAATAATTATACTCATGATATTTCAACATCCACAAATCATGCACATGAAAACTCACTCAAACATTTCTAACAATGCTTATCAAACAATCCTTTTCACTCCACATTTACATTTCACAACATTCAAACCAACAAACTTTCAATCACTATGAATATGTGCCCATACCTTTTATTTTTATGGAGATGAAGAACACAAGCTTATACTGAGAGGGGGGGGATAAAAAATATAGCATCCACTTTTTACTTTCTTTCAAAACCAATATCAATTAATGTCCTTAATTGCAATAACCAAATATAGTAGTGTGCATTAATAACTCGGATAGCAATAGTAAGCAAGAGCACAAGTCACCACACACAATTGAGACACAAGATTTAACGTGGTTCCCCCAATGTGGGGTACTCCACAAGATAATCTCCTTATAATATTTCACATAGAAATAAGGATCCTTATCCAATACAATGATTACTTTGATCTTCTCAAAGCTAGGCAAAACACTGATCTGCTCAGGTAGACAATCCACTAATCTGCTCAGCTAGGCAACACACTGATCTTCTCAAGTAGGCAATCCATTGATCTACTTAGCTAGGCAATGCATTGATCTGATCAGGTAGGCAATCCACTGATCTACTTAGCTAGGAAACACACTGATATGCTCAGGCAGGCAATCCATTGATATGCTCAACAAGCTCACATAGAACTTGTCCAAATCTGATCAACAAGCTCACATAGAACTTGTCCAAATTTGCTCAACAAGCTCAAACAGAACTTGTCCAAATCTACTAAAAAACTGTCCACTAAGCTATCCATAAATCTATCCCAAAAGCCTTCTCAAATGCTAAATCAATCATACTCAAGTAGTACTCAAATATCATCCACAAATCTTATGAAGGTAAGGCTCAAAGATGAACTCAACAATGAATGGTAATACACTCTTCAAAAGATGAAAACTATGATCCACAATGATCTCAACTCAAAAAAATCTCATAGAAGTATAAAGAGAATTGTTAGACTCAATATGTTCTATACTCAAATCCAATATCTTTCTCAAATCAAGGTAATCTCATAGAAGCATAAAGAGAATTGTTAGAGACTCAATATTTTCTATCGTCAAATCTCAATCTCAACTTAAATCCAGAATATAGAATAGTTTGTTTCATGTAACTTGAACAACCACATCACACAATCACTTGACTAGGCTCAAACAACTCTTCTCAACCAACTACCACAAGTAACAACTCTTTCTTACAAAACCTAGTCCAAGCATGTATCAACCAACTCAATTTTTCCAACAATGCTCAACCACAAATCTCACATAACAATGATACTCATGTTCTTCTCAAGTTCAAGTTCTTTGCATAACCAATAGGCTTCAACAACAATGCTTATAAAATATTCTTCACATAACAATGATACTCATGTTATTTTCAAGTTCTTTGCATAACCAATGGGCTTTAACAACTATGCTTATAAAATAAGGTTTAACCACAACTCTCAAACTAGAAAACCTTGAAGCATTCAACCAACCATTTTCAAAAAGGAAACCACAATCAATCATTTTATCTCCAATGATATTTCAGAAATCAACCACCATAATCAATCAATAGGATAATGTGCCCATATATTTTATGAATATGAAGAAACCCCTTTGGAAATCTGCCACACTCAACACACTTTGAAAAAGAAAAAAACAACCTTCACTTTGAACCCCTTTACAAAAATAGAAATATCTCTTTATATACACCTTATTTCTCCATATAATCAAGTTAATCAAATATCCCTCGAAATAAGATTTCCAACGATATATAATATGGTATACTTCTAAAAGAGAAAAACACTAGAAATTTCTCTTTTTCTAAAAGTGCATTTCAACCCTTATATCTTGCCTTCCAAGTAAATAAAAATTTAATCAAACATTATTCCCTTAGCATCACCTTATTACTCCAACATTAGGAAATAATGAAAAATATTCAATAAAATATTTACTTGCCTCTTAGAGGGAATCTAACCCTCATCACTGCCCACTCAACACCACAACCGCAGAACCAAAGACCACGTGAGCTATCTAATCACATAGGACAGAGAGCAAAAATGCTCCCTATATTTTGCTGCCCTTGCTTATGCCAAAAACATGCGCCAAATGCTCTTCTTCCACACTCTACAAAAATTGAACCCAGTGGGAATCAAACGCATGCCCTGTCGCAACCAAAAACTCCATGCTTACCAAGCTCACCATTGGACCACGCTGTCACATCAAAGGATTTCAGGGCATTCACTTTTTGTTCTCTTCGTTCGATGCTTAGACTTTTGAATCGAAATCCTTTTCATATATATATATGCAACCTTCCTTTTATTTCACATACGTTGACACCTTTAATTATTAATTTCCTTTTGATGGCGCATGTTTTTTATGACATCGGCGATGACTTTAATTTTAATTTTAAAATTTAAATTTAAATTTTAAATAATTAAAATTTAAACTAAATATTTAAAATTAAATATCTCCATCACCAGGGCACCTTTTTCGATGAAACAAAAATCCAACCTAGGTTTTAAGAAAAACCCATTTCAAATCTGCCATCCATGGTTTTAAATAAAACCTTTTATTTTGTCTACCTTGGTTTTCACAAAAACCTTGTATATATCCATGCTTTTCAAAATATCATAAATGCTTATTTATGAAATACTTTGGCCACCAAAACTCAATGTGATCCATGTGACATCAATGATAACATAAAATACCTCAAATTTCCAACAGGAGATATGTCTTCAAAACCTGACTCAATCACAATCAAATCCTCTTTGCCAATTTCAAGGTTAGATAGCAACAACCTATCTCAAAATCTCCACAAATATTCTCCTCAAAAATTAAATCACCATACAAAAATTATCAAGTCTCAAGTACACCTTATTATATCCAAACTTCTCAAAATACATACAAATCAATTTATTTTATTTACTCCAAACTATTCAACACATAAAATATCAAGCTTCTTTATAAACATCTTATACACTCCAAAAATAAATATTCAATGTATAAAAATAAATTCCTTATTTAACCCTTATAAATCCAACCTTCATTTATTTTTCTAAGAACCAAAATATAAAATATTCCAAATAACCTTATGACTTCACCCTAGGCGCTATTTAAAATATCACGTGGTCTTTTCAATGCATGCACCTCTAAAAATTTAGCACAATTATAAACAAAAATTATAATGTGATTACCTCATACGCTTTTGGCCCACATACAAAATAATAGCACACACCTTCGTTGTACTTCAAACTCATGACCAACTGCCACTGCGGTGCTCTAGCCAAAGGCTAGACAACCATTGAGCCACACGCTCACACAAGACCTAAACTTGTGTGCTCCCTCTTATTGCCTTCGTAGATTTTGATGAACGAAAAATAAAACCTCCTACTTCACAAAATGTTAACGTGGGGATTCGAAGCCACCGTTTGCACTACCCAGTGTTATGAAATGCTTTGGCCATGCCACATGCACTTATCTGAATGCCTGCACTCAAATGCTTTTAAAAACATGAAAACCTCTTATTACTCACAACAAAGCAGCACACAATTGTTAGCATAATATTTGGTATTCAAATTCATGGATGAGGGAAAATAAAAATTAATTCCCCTTTAAATACACTTTGTCCTTTTGCACTTGACGTCAGTCCAAATTTGAATTTCAAAATTTGAATTATAAATTTAATTTTTAACCTTTTAACTTTGGTTCCCATAGTTATTTAAATTAAAAATTTAACATTTAGGTTAAAATATTTTAATTTATATAAATTAAATTAAATCCTTTTCAAAATGCTCAATCGGTATTTTCAAGGATAAATTATTTTAATAATTCCTTGGACCTTGTTTTCTTCATCTCATCCTTTTGACTGAAATATTATAATATTATTATTTTAATTTAAACCTGCTTCTCCTTCCTTGGGTCTTCAACATTTTAGGCCTCTTTAGGCATATAATATTAAAAATAAATATTATATCCAATTCCTTTTAAACACTTCCTTGCCTCTTGGAAAAACCACCTGATGACATTAATGATGACAAAACTAAAACAACAATCTCTTGATATCAATGACAACAAAACTTTCTCAAATTTCCAACAATCTCTCCCTTTGTCATTGATGGCAACCCTTTTTCCTTTAACCATTCTTTTTACCTTTTTAAGTTTTGCTTCCCTTGAGAAATTGCTCCCCCTAACTGAATTCTCTCCCCCTAACTCAAATCTCTACCTCTTTGTCATCAATGGCAAAGGGCCACCTATGGGGCTTGGGGCTAAATATAAGACTCTTATCTCAGCCCCCTCCCCACCTCCTATTCTTGAGGTGGTTAATTCTAGGGTGGGAATTCTCTACTCCCAACATACACTGTTGTTTACCTTTGTCCACCTTCTTTCTCAACTGATCCTTTTGATTCCTCTGAATGTTTCCATTCCTGCTAATATCTGGAAATTTTTATCTACACCACTTAAACATATGTCCAACATTATTGCACTTATAACACTTAATGTTGTGGTTCCTTGAAGGTGCAAATATCTTGAAGTTACTCCTTTTGAAGCCATATCCATTCTGTAGCACCCTAAAATTGGCGCAGTAAAACTTAGTAAATAATTAAAATTATCTTAGTAATAATTCAAATTCAAATTTCAACCCCAAAACCGCTCCCAAACCGCCTGCTACCCATTTCCTTGTTTTTCGTGCCATTTTTAGAGTTTTTTTCGTCCGTTGGACGATATCGTCTCCGATCAGACGATATCACCTCAGATCGGATGATTTCGTCTGGAGCAGAACGTTCGGACGATTTCGTCCCAAAACTAATTTTTCATAATTAGCTTATGTTTCAACAACTTCTCTAACTCGGGCAGAGACGTGTCTGCACCGTTAGAGTCTCCCTCGTTGGATATCTCCCAAAATGGGATGATCTCCAACCTCCCAACCTCTTTCCTATGCCTATTTAATCTTAGACCCCCCCTTGACATTCCCCTGGCTGAATTTTTTTGTACTTTAAGTTTTACATGCTTTAGGATATCCTAGATTATTGTTCGCCTTTGTCCCTTTTTGAATTTTCTTGCAGGAACTTTGTTATTCTTCAGCCGGAGCAAAGCTCAAATCGTCGCAGATGATCCTGTCCAATTTGAGATGATTTCGTACCAATCCGAGATGATTTCGACTGCAATCAACATTAGGGGCAATCAGTGCCCAAAGTTTGCATTTCTTTACTCTTTTTTGTTGTTTTGCTTTGCATTAGTTAAGCTTATTATTGCTTTGCATCTTGGAGTTCACCTCATGTAGCCTAGATGCATAATAAAGTCAAAGTTAGTCATTAAAACCATGCATTTTACTTAATTTTTTATCTAAAGTTGTCATTCTAGCATTCATACTTTCATTTCTATCATTTTCGCTTGCTTTTGCAATTATATTTTTTGTTCTTGGTATCCATTTTTGCAATTGCAGGTCTTCGAAAAATTCATCAGATCTCAGACGATCCTATCAGATCAGAGACGATCCTATCAAATTCCAGATGATTTGGACTGCTTCAAAAATTAGAATCTCCATCAGACATCCGGATCAGGTATGGCTCTTTAATCTAGCTTATTCTCTCTATTTTCTATTCAAATTTGTTTTTTGTATTCATATAATTAGAATTTCATATAGTTTAGCTTAGATTCATTTGGCCAAACCTAGGACTTGGATTTTTAAAGCTAAAATTGAACATATTAAACTCATTCCCAACCTAGGCGTGGAAACTGCCACTAAACGTTTCCTAGTGAACCTCACCATCCATAAAAAAATCACCTTAATACCCCTCCCCCGAGAGGCGGGACCTTCAAAGGGCATATCAGTCCGAGGTACCGTCCCATCCTTTTCCCATCCTCCTTCTGGGCATGGATCCTTTAGCCTGAAGGTAAGGATGCAAAAATTTTGGAGCGATACATTTTGGTGAACCCGACGTGAATAACATAGGCATCTTTCTGATTCAAAAATATAAAAAAACAAAATATATATATGTATACAAAAAAAAAAGTAACAAAATCATCAGTTCAAGTTTGCATGTTTTAGATTCAATTCTAAATAGTAGATGCTAAATATTACTTTTAGAAGTACTAAAGAAACCATGACTTTTTACTCAAATCAATATGAGCCCATCAGTAATGTTGGAAGAATTCAACTAAATACATTTGTTGATTATGACCAACCTCATCCCTATTCAACACCACCTCCATCACACTTTTCTCATTTTTCATCCTTACCCCAACAGACAATCCCTTTGCCAATCCTCTTCATAATGATATTATCTATTCTCCCATATATCCATATTATGTCTATCGATCCACATACAATCCTCCTCCACCATTTCAATATTCTTCTTTCAATACAACACATTCATTTCAACAAGAAAATACTTATTCTTCCGATTCTACCATGCACTCACCTCCTACTTCGCAATCTTCCTCTCATCATTCTACCCATAATGAAGAAAGTAGAGGTGAGAAACCATTAGGCCCTTTTATGACTGAATTCCTAAGGCACGTATCAAAAACCTCTCGAAAACCTTCATCACGTAAATTTACTAAGCTCAATCAACCAATGGATATAATTCTCAAGTATTTACTTGACACAAATAGGATTGAACTCCCTTCCATAAGATAACCTGATACCACAGCAGATTGGTTTAAACCTAAGCTACATTGTGAATATCATAGAGTAGATGGACATATGACACAAAAATGTAAAGATTTAAGATGTTCAATTCAATATTTTATTGATGAGGGTATTTTTAATATAAAGGAATTACAATCTACAACTGATTATAAATCTCCAGTAAACAATCAAACTCCTACACAACAAATACCAATAATCAATCAAGACATGGGGATCTCCCAAGAACCCCTATTCAATTATCAACAACAAGAAACCAATCAAATATTGCATGTTAATGTGTCCCATCATGATGATATTATTAATATTGTAACATAAACTACAAATGAGCAACCTCAAGTTCAATCAACTCAATCTGGTATTCAAGAGATGGATTCCTCATTTGACCAACCTTCAAAACTATCTTTGGCTCTAGAGAATGATCCAAAATGGACTATAAGCATAGAAAGCTCATATTTAGAATCAAAATTTCAATCTGAAATCCCCTTTGATAGCCAACAACAAGTGATTAATCCTCAAGCAAAGATATCCCTTTTAGAAGTATTACAAAGTTATCACAAGGAAATTTTGTTCAAGATACCTAGCCAACAATTTGTTCCTCATCATATTCTCTCTAAGAACATAATTAATGGTGTAAACCCTCTTGAGGTTAACCATATTTCATTCTATGATGAGGAGATTCCTTCCTCTACTCCACAAGAAGACTACTAACTTTACATTACAGGATCTAGTAAAGAAACACTTGTTAAAACTATCATGGTAGATAATGGATCCTCTCTTAATTTATGCACTTATCAATTATTCCAAAAACTCAAATCAAAGGAAGAAGATCTTAATGAATCAAATGTTATTATAAAATCTTTTAACAATGAAATTCAAGAAACATCAAGGTCTATACATTCTCCATTGTCACAATTACCTTCTATTTCTCACTTTTCTTCATCCATATATGATCATCCTTGTTTACCAAATAACACTCATGCATATCTTTCACATATACTTTCTCCATCTTATCAAGACTTGGATTATAGTAATAAGAATGAAGAACTTTCTTATCCTTCTGATATTTTATTTTGTAATATGATCAATTTCATACATATAAAAGTCAAATCTTTTGCTACATTATTCTACATTATAACAAAGCTTTTGTTATCGCTACCTTTTGTTCATCACCTTTTGTTCTTACCTTCAACACAACCAAATTATCCTTCAAAACCTCCTTTGATTTTGAAGCAAACTTAGACATGCTATACTCAAATAACCTTGTATAGTGTATATAGATCATCTTGTATATACCACCAATTCCATCATCTAAAAATTCATATAAAAATAACAATTTAAAAAAAAAACAATCACATTGTATGTCTTTCAATTCATCAATTAAAATCAAATATAAAAAAAAAAAACATCAAAATCGTCAAAACCTTCAAAAACATCTTTTATTTTTATATCTGTCAATTTGTGAAGTATTGCAGTTATATTTTCAGTTATTTTGGATAAATTAGCATTTATTTGGAATCCCTCACTGTTACACTCCAAATATAGTATACGTCGGCTATGATGTCCAAGCATGTTAAATTTAATATATATGGATTCACAAATAGTTAAATGAAAAATCATCTTATCTTTTATATATTCTTCATCTGCGTTTGCGCATTTAGCCTATACGGCGAGGGTGTGCCCACCTCAAGTGGCCATTGATTTATTTTTATTCTTCCATTGTTAATTTCCTCTTCGGCTTATTTAATTCGTCGTTCTGTGTCAAATTCTCTGTGTGTAATTTTTAATTGTGCCGAAGGATAGTTAAATCCTTCCAAGTGGTATCAGATTTCAGGCTCGGTTTTCTACAAGCTTCTCCGAATTCTTCTAACGCAAAAATTGTCGGATCTGGTTCTTCGGTTCGTGTCACACCTGCGTTGCGGTTCGTGGCCAGCCCAGTAAGCGTTTCGTTTTCTCCCAATCGAATAACCGACGAGCGTACTCATAGCCATAAATTCTTGTCGTTCGATTCCTCGCCAAGCGTTTGTCGCATATTTGGTTACCATCGGAGCTGCAATCACGGCGTTCTGTGTCCCAAGTTAAAATCGTAGTCGTCCGCACAGATAAATCCACATAAAACCAGCGCATGCACACCAATCAAGTTCGGCCAATCACAGCGCATGATTTACGTTTAATTAAACGGTCTGCCTAAGGTACGAATTTTTTTTTTAAATTTTGTTTGGGATATATATCCCACATTCGTTGTGGGACAGCGATTCAGGTGTTTATAGGGGATTAATCGCCCCTTCAAGTTTGTGACTTCGGTCACATCCTCAGTTGTCTCTCTGCATGCGTGTTGTTGAGCGTGTCGTCATTGGGTTTTTGATCGGTTGTCATGTCGTTGGAGCGTGTCGTCGTTGGTTGTCGTTGGTAGTCATGTTTCGTGTCGTTCGATCGCCGCTTCCTCCATTCGCTCGTCACTTTCGTCTCGCGTTTGTCATCTCACGTCCGGTCCTGTCCTTCGTCTTGTCTCGCATCCGATCTTGTCCTCCGTGTCACTTCATCGTCTCGCGTCCGGTCCTATCCTTGTCCTCCGTGTCGCTTCGTCGTCTCGCATCCGGTCCTGTCCTCCGTGTCGCTTCGTCGTCTTTCGCGTCCACGTGTGTTTCATTCGCACGTCTCGTTGTCCGATTTCCATCCATTCGCATCGTGTAAAGTCCAATTCGGTTTCCATATTTCCAAGTTTCCATTCGCATCGTGGTCAAACAGTGTTAACAAGTTGTCATAAGTTCGGTTCCATAGTCGGCAGGTCGAGGTCAAAAAGTATTAAAAAGTTGTCATAACCTGTCGCAAGTCATTAAAAGTTGTCATAAACTATCCAAGTTGCTGTCAAGGAGGAGCCAAAGACCACATTAAATTCCGCGTCGCAGTTGGAGCGAAACTTCAAGCGGAATCCCAAATTTTTGCTAAATTCAACCAAAATTTGCGATAGTTGAAGCGGAATCCTAAGCAGGCTATGTTAACAAGTGCATGAGCAAAAAGTGGACCAAAGGTGCTGACGGTCGATTATCAAGCTCGAAAACGACCAATAACAACACAAGAAGACCTAATCGCAGCCCAGGTACTAAAAATTCTCCTTCTCCTTTTAAAATTGGTAGTTATAATCCACATCATCCACTAGTAGATCCTATGGCTACTAATCCTTCCCCAACTCACGAAAACATCACACAAGGAAACTCAAGTAACTCAGCCATTTTCGATAGTGATTCTCTTCGACTCTTACTAGATGGTATGAACGAAATTGGTGTCCTCCTAAAAGACCTTGTGAAAGCACAAAACCAGCCTAATCCCAATACTAATCCCCAAAATCACTCCCATGCCCAAAGGAATGAAGACAATGTCGATCAAAATGACGATTGGGAACAACAAATAGGCACTTCGGATAATTCCAGGGATCGCTATCAAAGACAGCGGTATAACCAAAATCAAGAAAGGGACACGGGTTATCACCAACCGAGAGGTCCTAATAATAATAATTTTCCACGAATTGATATGCCCACTTTTGAAGGTCATGATCCTCGTGGTTGGATAGCCAAAATGGAAGGCATTCTTGACTTATATCAAATTAAGGAAATTGACAAAGTCCCTTTCGTTGCATCAAAACTAGGCACTGAGGCCTACCAATGGTTTGTATGGCTTAAACGAGAGAAAGGAGCTACTATTAATTGGAGAAAATTCACTACCTCTTTTTTAGAAAGATTTGATGAAGGAGCTACATCATCATACACAGTAAGACCGTTATCTCTTAAACAAGAAGGGTCAGTTAGTGAATTCGTTTCGGAGTTTACCAGTTTACTACCATACACTTTAGACCTCAGTCCCGACACAGTGGTAGGAGCCTTTCGCAATGGTTTGAAAGAAAGTATTCGAGTGGAGGTAGACATGCACGATCCAACCTTGCTAAACAGTTGTATAAGAATAGCCAAGTTGGCCGAGAAGAGACATCAATTGTCTGCACGGCGTGAAACTTATAGTCGTCCCTCATATCGCAACAATTCCTTTCGTAGAAATGATCAACCATCAAGATATTTTTGCTATAAATGTCGCACTCATCACCCCAGGGAACAAGCATGTGCCCAAAAACAAAACTTTCATATTGAAGGTGATCAATGTGAAGGAGAAGAGGATGAACCTTACCAATCAGAAGAACCTATGCCAGAAGACCTACCATGTACTATAGAAGAAAAAGAAGAGGATACAATGGCGATTTCCGTGCATGCTCTCATGGGTTTAACCGCCCACCATACCATCAAGGTACCAGGATTTCTCCGCCAGAAAAAGGTGAATGTGCTAATTGATTCTGGTAGTACCCACAATTTTATCGACATCAAAACCGCAAAAGCTTTGAATTTATTCATTAACTCTTCCAACAAAGACAAATTCCAGGTTCTAGTGGCCAACGGGGTGAACGCACAATGTGTTGGTCGCACATCTCAAGTTTCCATAAAAATGGGAACTTATACTTGGTTGGGATCCCTTTTCGTCATGAATTTGGGGAACTCGGATGTCATTTTGGGAGTTGAATGGTTGGAAACATTAGACACAGTTAGCTTCAACTTCAAAAAATTATTTGTGGAATGGAAGGAAAACGGTCGAGTCATTCGCTTACAAGGCATTACTACTCCTCCATCACAAATGGTGAGCTCTCATAGTATGGAGAAGATGTTAAAAAAGGGTGGATATGGGTTTATAGCTCAAATTAATTGTTTGGAAAAACAATCTCCAGCAAATTCGGATATTATTGCTCCTGAGTTACAAGACATCATAACACATTACGGAGAGGTTTTCCAAGAACCTCAAGGATTACCACCTAAACGATCTCATGACCATGCCATCCATTTGATTCCAGGGAGTGTTCCTCCTAACAATCGTCCTTATCGCTATCCTCAACCACAAAAGACAGAAATCGAACAGATCGTTCAGGATTTGTTGGATCATGGAGTCATTCGTCACAGCACTAGTCCTTATTCCTCACCTGTAGTTCTGGCTAGACGAAAAGATAACTCTTGGCGTATGTGTCCTGACTTTCGTTCTCTCAATAAACTCACTATCAAGGACAAATTTCCTATCCCCGTCATAGATGACCTATTAGATGAGTTGCATGGTGCAAAATTTTTTACAAAATTAGACCTTCGCTCCGGCTTTCACCAAATCCGTGTTAGAGAAGAAGATATTCCCAAAACTGCCTTTCGTACTCATGAAGGTCATTACGAATTTTTGGTCATGCCTTTTGGTCTCACCAATGCCCCATCCACATTCCAAAGTCTCATGAACCAAGTGTTTCGCCCACTCCTCCGTAAGTTTGTGTTAGTCTTTTTTGATGATATTCTCATATACAGCAAAACATGGACGGATCATTTACATCATGTGGATAAGGTCCTTCACATTTTACACAAAGAAAAATTATTTGTCAAACGTTCCAAATGTTCATTTGGTGTTCAAGAAGTCGAGTATCTTGGTCATATAGTTTCACATGAGGGCGTCAAAGTGGATCCCAATAAGATTAAGGCAATTCAAGAGTGGCCTTTACCTAAAACCATCAAGAAACTTCGTGGTTTTTTGGGTCTCACGGGCTACTATCGCAAGTTTGTACAAAATTATGGTAAGATTGCAGCACCTCTCACCGCACTCACAAAGAAGGATGCTTTTCGTTGGTCAACAGAGGCTTCTCAAGCCTTCGAAGCTCTTAAGAAGGCCATGTGCACAACTCAAGTATTAGCAACTCCCAATTTTCACAAACCATTTATTATCGAATGTGATGCATCGAGAACGGGAATTGGGGCCATACTCATGCAAGAAGGTCATCCATTGGCATTTGAAAGTAAACAGCTGTCAGGGAAAAATTTGGGAAGATCAACATACGAAAAAGAAATGTTGGCTATCCTTCACGCGATAGAAAAATGGAGACACTACCTAATCGGTAGCCGCTTCATTATAAAAACAGATCATAGTAGCCTCAAACATTTTCTTGAGCAAAGGTTTTCATATCCGGAACAAAATAAGTGGTTAACCAAACTGTTGGGCTATGATTTTGTTATCGAATACAAGAAAGGGAAGGAAAATATAGCCGTCGATGCGCTGTCCAGAAATATGAAGATGAAGTAGTCATTAACGCTATTTCAGGTCCTTGCTCCCAATGGGTGAATCAATTACAAGATGAATGGTTGTCCAATAGCGAAACTGCTCAGATAATTCAAGAATTATCTATAGGGTCCTCTAAACACCCTTTGTTCTCTTATGAAGATAAAATCCTTCGGAAGAAGAACCGCATTTACATTCCACACAATTCAGAACTCAAATCAAAGATCCTCGACGAATCACACGCTTCTCCATCAGCAGGACATTCAGGATTTTTGAAGACATATTTAAGAGTCAAACAATCATTTTGTTGGAAAGGATTAAAAGCAGAAGTCAAACAATGGGTAGCAGAATGTGAAGTTTGCCAGCGCAATAAAGGAGAAACAGTCAAATCACCAGGATTGTTACAACCATTACCCATCCCTGAACGACAGTGGGAACATATATCCATGGATTTTATTGAAGGTCTTCCAAAGTCAGAAGGCAGAGACAGTAATCTTCGTTGTCGTGGACCGGTTATCCAAATACGCTCACTTTCAGGCTTTACAACATCCATTTTCCGCAAGCAAGGTGGCAAAGGTATTTATGGATTCAATTTTCAAATTACATGGTATGCCAAAAAATATTGTAAGTGATAGAGATCCCATCTTCACTAGTAACTTTTGGCGGGAGTTATTTCGACTTAGTGGTACCAAATTGAACATGTCTTCAGCCTACCATCCACAGACAGATGGTCAAACAGAAGTAGTTAACAAATGTTTGGGTACGTACTTAAGATGTTTTGCTCAAGATAAACAATACCAATGGAGCCATTGGTTAGCATTGGCAGAATGGTGGTACAACACTTCTTACCATTATTCAATTAAGATGTCTCCATTTGAAGCATTGTATGGCACCAAACCTCCAAAAGTCACAGATTACGTACATGGATCATCCAAAGTAGCCAAAGTGGATGATTGGTTCCAACAAAGGCAGTCTACACTCACCATCCTCAAAGAGAATTTAGTCCAAGCACAGAATCGTATGAAACAACAACAAGACTTGCACCGATCAGAGAGAACTTTTAATATAGGTGATTGGGTGTTCCTAAAGTTGCAACCTTACAAACAATCCTCGTTAAGGATAAAGTCCAGCCAAAAGTTGGCTCCACGATTCTATGGTCCCTACAAAATTGTGCGCCGCATTGGAGAAGTAGCCTATCAATTAGAGCTACCTACATCATCACGAATACACCCGGTATTTCATGTTTCATGTCTTAAAAAAGTAATTGGTCAAAAAATACAAAGTCAATCGGACTTACCAATGCTCGATGAGGAAGGACGCATACATCTCCAACCTCGAAGATATACTACAACATAGAACCCGAAGACCGAGATCACGTCAGATTCAAGAATTTCTCATTAAATGGCAAGATTTACCAGAGGAGGATGCCACATGGGAACCTGAAAGTATCTTCCAGACATTTCCAGCTTTGAGGACAAAGCTTTCCGAGGAGGGGAGTCATGTTACACTCCAAACATAGTCTAAGTCGGCTATGTATTCCAATTGTGTAAAATTTAGTATATATGGATTCATAATAGTTTAAATTGAAATCATCATATCTTTTTATATTCTTCATCTGCGTTTGCGCATTTAGCCTATACGGCGAGGGTGTGCCCACCTCAAGTGGCCATTGATTTATTTTTATTCTTCCATTATTAATTTCCTCTTCGGTTTATTTAATTCGTCATTCGGTGTCAAATTCTCTGTGTGTAATTTTGGAATTGTGCCGAAGGATAGTTAAATCCTTCCACTCACTTTGGCAAATGCAAAAATAAATATCTTGATTTTATCTGGTATGATTACTAATCTCTCTTATATCAAATTCCACAAAATTCAATTAAATAAAGTTTGAGCACAGAGAATTGATCTTGTTATTTACCTAAACCAAGTATATCTCTTCACATTAAAATGATTTCATTGCACATTCGATATGATGCTACATAGTAGAAATGGTTTCCTGAGCGAAAAGTTTCCCCTGCTATCCTATCATGCACATGGTCTAGAATCTTTGAGAATTGACAAAAGGACAAGCTCACCCCTACCCAAAATAAAAATCCCTTGCTCTACAGCTAATCCGAGCAAGTATCCCTAGCATAGCAAGAAAAGAAAAGTTCAAGAAAAAGAGAAAAATAAACAAGTTATTTCAGCATTATCTCAAATATCAAGCCAAAATACAAAAATACAAAAAAAAAAAAAGAGAAAAAGAAAAGCAAAAGCAAAGAAAAAGAAACAAACAAAAGCAAAAGCAATAAAATCCCTTTCCCTACCCATTGAAAAGAAAAGAAGGGTGAATGAGCTTGAATCCCTGGAATTCTCAATTATTCAAAAACTATGAGGTAAGCCCCATAACAAGTGGTTTGTGCCCAACCCGCTTGGCCTTGGGTAACTCCTAGCGTGGCGATATGTCTGTCACATTAGCGACCTTCTTTTGTACAGACCTATGTCCGCTTATGGATTAGCTAGCTCTTGATAACCCGACCTACATAGTAGTCTGGTATGGTTATATGCATCTAAATCATGGTTAACGAACACTTATTTGGTTAATTCAAATCACTTGTATCATAATATCTTGCTCAAAACTGGTAAATGAACAATGCAATTGCACACACATTTTGTCTTTGGGAGATTTTGTATATCATTATGATAAATCAAGATTGGTAATGAACTCACCTACGTACATAGGATTCCTTATAAATCTAAATTTTGTCTTTAAGATACTTTAAAATATTTCTGCAAATTGTTTGGAATAAATTCATTTTCTTCTTTGAAGAACAGTTGTTTAGTATAAAGACAACTATATGCATTATCAAAAATCAAAATCATTTTCAAAACATACAATAAAGTTACATTTATATATAACTTTTGACTTTTGTGATGATGGTATAGTTCCAAAACCAAAATTGGAATTTTATGCCTAGCGCAAGTCCTCATCTTCATATTTTCTGACTATTTTCAAAAATTAAAAAAATCAACCATGCAATAAAACTATTATATTATTTTCTTCTTTGGATTTTGCGATGATGGTATAAGTCTATACCTAAATATTCTATGCCTAGTGCAAACCATTGTACCAATTTTATTTTCCATTTAAAATCATAAAAACATATGACTTAAATCATTATGTTACACAATTATGCTTTAAAACAAAACAAACACTTACTCTATTTTCATGTCATTATGTCAAACTTCAATTTTTCAATGATGGTATAATTCCTAGGGAATTATCCAAAAAATTTATCACACTTAGGAATTTATGCCTAGCAAAAGTCATTTTAAAATATTTCATGCATAATATTTTCATGGAAATCTGAAAACAAATCATCATCATCATCATCATCATCATTTGCATCATCACACGAAAGTCTTAAGACAGTCTCTTAAGCACTCTTTTACTTTTAACAATATTTCTATACTGGTATTAGCTTGACGACCGAGTGAGCGGCGACTCCATGAAATGGTCTATAATAGTGACAATGTCCTTTGAAATTATTGTTAGAATTCCCTTTTCTTTTTTATCAAATCACATCACAACCACCAATTGTTTACATAAGATTATTTCATTTAAAATATTACAGCATGACATCAAAATTATAATATTTCAAAATGACATAATTACATGAATCCTCAATCCAATAAGCAAACAATTCAAACAGTAAAGCATCATAAAACATATGCACAAGTCATATCATCAAAAAGATCAGTTCAAACCAAACAATGAAAATGAACAGTAACAATGAATTAGGGTTTTTCCCTATTTTTTAATTTTATTCAAAAATAATTAAAACATTTTAATTTTTTTCTTTTCCGCGTTTTTACCTCAAACGTTCGATTTGGGTAAAAACACGGAGGGGGCCTCATAGTAAGTTGTACGTTTCTACCAAGAATCGTCGCCTAAAAATTGGAATAATTTTTACTTTCTCGTAAATCGAGAAGAACTCATCTTTAACACATTTTCTTTGAAAAATTCGCTAAAGAGGGGGCAAAATGTAGCACCCTAAAATTGGTGCAGTAAAGCTTAGTAAATAATTAAAATTACCTTAGTAATAATTCAAATTCAAATTTCAACCCCAAGACCGCTCCCAAACCCCTTGCTACCCATTTCCTTGTTTTTCGTGCCATTTTTAGAGTTTGTTTCATCCGTTGGACAATATCGTCTCCGATCAGACGATATCATCTCAGATCGAACGATTTCGTCTGGAGCAAAACGTCCAGACGATTTCGTCCCAAAACTAATTTTTCATAATTAGCTTCTATTTCAACAGCTTCTCTAACTCGGGCAAAGATGCGTCTGCACCGTTAGAGTCTCCCCCCATTGGAGATCTCCCAAAATGGGATGATCTCCAACCTCCCAACCTCTTTCCTATGCCTATTTAATCTTAGGCCCTCCCCTTGACATTCCCCTGGCTGAATTTTTTTGTACTTTAAGTTTTACATGCTTCAGGATATCCTAGATTATTGTTCGCATTTGTCCCTTTTTGAATTTTCTTGCAGGAACTTTGTTATTCTTCAGCCGGAGCAAAGCTCAGATCGTCGTAGACGATCCTGTCCAATTCGAGATGATTTCATACCAATCCGAGATGATTTCGACTGCAGTCAACATTGGGGGCAATCAGTGCCCAAAGTTTGCATTTCTTTACTCTTTTTTGTTGTTTTGCTTTGCATTAGTTAAGATTATTATTGCTTTGCATCTTGGAGTTCACCTCATGTATCCTAGATGCATAATAAAGTCAAAGTTAGTCATTAAAACCATGCATTTTACTTAATTTGTTATCTAAAGTTGTCATTCTAGCATTCATACTTTCATTTCTATCATTTTCCCTTGCTTTTGCAATTGTATTTTTTATTCTTGGTATCCATTTCTGCAATTGCAGGTCTTCGACGAATTCATCAGATCTCAGATGATCCTGTCATATTAGAGACGATCCTGTCAAATTCCAGACGATATGGACTGCTTCAAAAATTAGAATCTCCATCAGACATCCGGATTAGGTATGGCTCTTTAATCTAGCTTATTCTCTCTATTTTTTGTTCAAATCTATTTTTTGTATTCATATAATCAACATTTCATATATTTTAGCTTAGATTCATTTGGCCAAACCTAGGACTTGGATGTTTAAAGCTAAAATTGAACACATTAAACTCATTCCCAACCTAGGCGTGGAAACTGCCACTAAACGTTTCTTGGTGAACCCCACCATCCGTCAAAAAATCACCTTAATACCCCTCCCTCGAGAGGCGGGACCTTCAAAGGGCCTCTCAGTCTGAGGTACCGTCCCATCCTTTTCCCATCATCCTTCTGGGCACAGGTACTTTACCCTGAAGGTAAGGATGCGAAAAATTTGGAGCGATACACATTCCTATCATGAACCTTGCAGTTTACTACCTTATGACCAAACTGATTACAAGAGTAACAATACCCTTGAAATCGATGTCCATTTCTAAAATTTATTTTAGTGAAACCATATCTCTGTTTTTCATGTGTCCTACACTGTGAAGCCTTGTGACCAAACCTATGACATGAGAAGCATCATCCATTGAAGAAACCTTGCCTTGACCCCATTGGTCTCTTAGTATTTTCTTCCCTGTGATGTTTCTTGTTCCATCTGTTTCTCATTTGTGCATTGTTCCTTTCCTTGTTGAACTTTCTATTTTCTAAATTATCCTTAGAAGTCCTACTCTCTCTTACACTCTCTTATTTTGAAGCTTCTTCTTCTTTAGATTTTAATATTGAATCCTCTTCTTGTTCTCTTTGTTCCTTTTTAAAACCAAGTTTTATCTTGTTTTATGAAGATATTTGTACCTTGATAATCTTATCCAAGTTCTTCGAGCTTCTCCCAAACATGTTTAGATTATATTTAGACTCTTTTACTTCCTTCCTTAGTGAAGCTACCTCATGCTCTAATATCTCACATTCTAAAACCTTTGCCCCTAACTTCTCTTTAAATTTCCTTGTCTTAGCTATTGAGTTGGTTAAATATTATATAAGCTTTCCTTTCTCTTCATCACATTCTTGAAATTGAAGCTCGAGTTTTGAGTTCTACTTTCTTACCGTCCTTAATTCCTTAAGGTCAGAAACAAGCTCACCTTCAAGATCAACTTCTCCTTCCTCTGATTCTGATTCTGTCTTTTACATCATCCTCATTATTTTTTGATTCATCTTAAATAGGAGCACTTCTGTCTTCTTCTATTGGCATAAGAAGACTTTCTTATTTTAGATATTCAAGAGCATCTTCATATTCATATTCTCTATGAAAGCACGAGATTCCGGAAACAAAAAGGATAAACTAAAAATGTAATGTAAACGAAACTAAAATAACGCTTAAACCCTATGTTATTGAAAAATGCATAAAAAGGAAGAACATGAACACAAGATATCAAAGAAATATAAAAAGAACGGCCCTTTTATTGATATGCTTTACAGATTCGTGTTACAATGCGTCTCCTTCATTTTTAGGGGATAGGAGCGTTAAATGTTGGTCTTTTACAACTTGTTTCAGAATTCCTTCTTCTACATGCCCACATATAAGATGGGCGAACCAAAACGTTGTCGCCGCTTGCGTTGGTAAAGGTTGATTCCTTGTTGCTCCTTCAATGTTGCAAATCTGCGTTCAAAGAAAAAAAAAAAAATCAGTAGCACCTGTGTATGAAAAATAAAAGATGAATCTAACGATGGTTAAAATGAATCTAAATAAAATGAAAACTTGACAAAAGCATAAACATGAAACTAGCTAAATACTACAAAAGAAATAAAGCGGGGGGTGCCCGAAGGCAAACCGCCCATGGATGAAACTTTGCTTCGACACCAATCCACTTAGGATGGGTCCAAAACCTGATGTGATGTGTTGTCGACAAATTGGTTGGATATTGTGGTCATAAAAATCGGTGTTGATCCTTGATTCGTGCCTTCAAAAGTCACCCAATAACCTCTCTTTCGATTAAGAGATTATGGATGTTGAAAACACAAATCGCAAGTAAGTGAATTAGCAGCACTTCGTCACTCAAAATGCTCCTACTCGGTATCTCTTTTGGGTGAGGAAACTCACCATTTTATAGACCCAAGGGGTCTCTTTGAATTAACATGCAAAAGTGTTTCTTTGCATGAATGCTTTTTGTGTGAAGAGAAGACTTCTTCTTGATCAAGGGCTTCTTAAATGCTTCTGTGCATGTCTTTGTATGTTTTAGAAAAGCTCACTTGCACTCCCACGCAATGAAGGGATAGCTAAGTGGCAAATCTAAGTTGTCTTAAAAATCTCACTCCCATTCCCATGCAGTGAAGGGAGAGTCAATTGGCAGATATGAGTTGTCAAAAGAACTCACTCGCACTCCTATGCCATGCAAGGAAAGCTAAGTGGTAGTTCTGAGTTGTCATGCATCGAGGTCTGACTTTTTGCTGGTCAAACCTGGCATTCGTCCCACCCAGAAGCGAGCGCTAATAATCGTCCCTAGGTGAAACAAGTATAAATCCATACTTGTCCCTGGGTATGATGAGTACAAATTCGCACTCGTCCCTGGGTGGGACGAATAAGAAATAAAGTGTCTAAAAGGTGCCAAATTGATTTCTGACTTGCAAAACTACTGTGTAAGTGGTTAGAACCACTGTTTAACCTCTAGGGGCTACCCTGGGGGCTGTGTGTGTTAATGTGATCAGTGTTTGTAGTCACATAATCGTATTGGTGCTATTTTGGTGTCTACACTCTAAAATTGAACCCATTTCTTGTACAATTATCTTCAAGATGACCAAAGTTACCATATCTAAAACACTTGAGAATTATTGGTTCCCTTTTTACCTTTTTCTTAACATCTTTTTTTATGGTCAGAAAGATAATTTTGTTAGTCTTACAATGGCACTGAGAGGGGGGGGTGAATCAGTGCAGCTATTTAAAACTTAAAACTTTAACTCTTAAAGCCAAAACAATGAAAGCTTAAAACCAGAAACAGCAAGTACCACAAGAGAGCATCACATAACACAAGATGTAACGAGGTTCACCAGTTTTGGCTACTCCTCAAATTAGACTGCTTGGACTCCCATCCAAATCCAGCCATTGCAAAGCACCAACTTTACAATCAATTTACCAACATCCACTGGAAGGAGCACCAACCCCTAATTTACCAAGCACCAACTGGAAGGAGCACCAACCCCTGATTCCAAGCACCAACTTGGATTTCTATTTTAAATCTTGATTGACATAAAAATGCCTTCTGTGTTACAAGACCCTCACTGGTCTATCTTAACTCAAATCAATCTCATGGAAGCATAAGGAGAATTGTTAGAGACTCAATATATTCTATTTCTTACTCTTAATCTCAACTTCCTGTCCACAAAGCATACACTCTTTTACAGCTCTACCTACTGCACACTTACAACCCTTTCATATGGCTTGCACTTGCAGCTCTCACAGCTCTGTACTTCTTACAACATTCTTCCAGCCCACAACACTATCCCTCTATACTGCAACACTCTTTCCTCACCGTTCTTTTCTCTCAGCAGTTCTCTATCTCTCTTTCTCCAGCTCTTTACTTTCTTTGGCTTCTATATATAGCACACACTATATTTTCACTTACTGTACTGATCTTAAACCCTAAATTCTTGTGGCTTTGTGCTCTGACAGCCTTATCTTCTTATTTCGGTGCTCTGACATCCTTATCAATGGCACCTTCCCTCTTTATGGCGGCACACTTTTCAATTCTGAGCAGCATTCACTTCTGCACGCAACTGCCCTTTTATAATAATATATTCATCTTGAAACCCTAAGTCTTCTGTAACTGCCATAATCTCGCATGCAGTCTATTAATAGATTTGTCTCTTTAATTTGGATTCTCGGAGCCATCGCTCGTCGAATTTACTCCGTAATGGACCCTGTAACTGCCGCTCTAACTTCACTGACACTCCTGTAACTGCAGTTCTGACTCCCATTTACTGTTACTATAACTGCCCCTTTAACTGCCGCTCTTTCTCAGCTTTTGCATGTTTTACAGCAACCTATTATATTCTATTACAGCCCATGCTTTCTGTGCTCTTTTTGTAGCACTATGGACCCACTACTGCACTCTGCTTTTTCCTTGTTTTCTCGCGTTTTCCTTTTTACCATATTTTGTCATGCTTCCTTTTTCTTATTTTGCCATGCTTTCATTTTCCTCGTTTGCCATGCTCATTCCGTCGCACTGTAGTTTCTGTCTGCTTGTTACACTGAGCATTTCTGTAACCCCACCTGTAACAGTTCTTGTTTTGCTGCATGATTTTATTCTGCAACTGTCCCTGTGTATGCTTCTCGACTTTTACCCATGAAACTAAGACATGTCGCGAAATCGTGACATCTTTTTCTCTCTCCTCTTTCCTTCGCTTTCCCGCAAAAATGAAACATGTCACGAAATCGTGACATCTTTTTCTCTCTCCTCTTTCCTTCGCTTTCCCCGAAAATGAAACATGTCGCGAAATCGCGTGACATATTTTTCTCTCTCCTCTTTCCTTCGCTTTCCCCGCAAAATGAAACATGTCGTGAAATCGTGACATCTTTTTCTCTCTCCTCTTTCCTTCGCTTTCGCCCATGAAAATGAAACATGTCACGAAATCGTGACACTTTCGCTTCCTTGCACTCTTCTCTGCATGCACCAGCGAAAACATGACATGTCGCGAAATCGTGACACTTCTCGCTACCGTACATTCTTCTTTGCATGCACCAGAAAATGGAACATGTCAATCGCGACGCTTCTGCTTCCTTGAGCTTCTTTCCCTGCCACCGCGAAACAACATGTCCACGAAATCGTGACACTTTCATTGCCTTATACTTCTTTCTCGGCATGCACCAGCGAAATCGGAACATGTCGCGAAATCGTGACACTTTCGCTGCCTTGCACTTCCTCCTTGACTTTGTCACGAAATCGTGACGCTTTCGCTTCCTTGCTCTTTCGTTTTGCTTCTATCGTGAAATCGTGACACTTCATCCTTCGGAGCCTTCCTCTCTCTCTGTCGTGAAAATGCGACATGTCACGAAATCGTGACATCTTTTCTCCTTAGCTCTTCTCTTCTCTTCAGGTCGAAAACGCGACATGTCGCGATATCGCGACACTTTTTCTCTCGAGCTCTTCCTTATGCAATATGTCACGAAATCATGACACTTTTTATCCTTGCCTTCTCTCTCCTGCAATATGTCACGAAATCGTGACACTTTTTCTCCTTAGCGCTTTTTCTTCGAACCTGTCACGAAATCATGACACTTTTTCTCCTTAGCGCTTTCTCTTCGAACCTATCAAAATCGACACTTTCTCTCCTTCCTTCTTCTCTAAACATGTCACAAAATCATGACTTTTCTTTCTCGTGCCTTCTCTCCAACCATGTCGCGAAATCATGACAGTTTTCTTTGCTTGCGCCTTCTTTCCAAACATGTCACGAAATCGTGACAGTTTTCTTACTTGCCTTCTTTGCTTCCAACATGTCGCGAAATCGACGACAGTTTTTCCACTTGGCTTCTTTGCCTCCAACATGTCGCGAAATCGTGAGTTTCCCTCTTCTTTCTCCACACAATCATTTTTCTCTTTCTCACCATCGAAATCGCATAATTTTCCTTGCCCTTCTCTCCTCGGCCATGTCACGAAATCATGACAATTTTGCTTGCGCCTTCTCTCTCCTCGGCCATGTCACGAAATCATGACAATTTTGCTTGTGCCTTCTCTCTCCTCGGCCATGTCACGAAATCGTGACAGAAAACATGTCGCGATATCGCGACAGTTTTCTTACTTGTCTTTTTCTTTGATTTTCTGAATCTGGGCCACTTTTGTCTTCTTGGAAATTCACTGTACATGTTCTGACTGACCTCGGAACTCCTATCCATTGCATCAACTGATCTATCTGTTTGTGTTGACAACAATGACAATACTTTTGCTGCACCTTGCTCATCAATCAACTCCTGTCCATTGCATCAACTGATCAACCTGACTGTGTTGACAACAATGACAATACTTTGGTTGCACCTTGCTCATCAATCTCCCCCTTTGGAATTGTTGGCAACACACGTAATTGCGTGCAATTACCTATAATTCTTCTCCCCCTTTGACAATAATACCAAAGGGCGGCTGCAAACTCCCCCTGAGTCCATGCACAACATTCTCAGGCAAAAATTATTACAGTTAGCAAAAGCATAAACATGAGCAATATGATAAACAAATGCATAAATGCTCCCCCTGAGTCCAAGACCACTTCATTTCACTGATTGACAACATCATGATAAGCATAATAGGCATCAACAAAATCAACAATGTGAATAGCAGCAATAACCAGTGAATGACACCATCACCGTCAACTTCACCAATATAACATGTGTAAGAACATGACTGGACCACTGTCTTCTGTGCAACTACCCTCTGTTGCTTTGCAAACTCAAACTTGTCCACTGTTAGTGAAGGCATACAATAATCTTATATAGCCAACTTTTTGTTCTGCAATGCCAGCAGCATCTGCATACATCTCCACCATGCATCTTGGATATATTCTCAACAAGCTTGAACCCAATGACAGTTGTTTGTCTCTCTCTGCAGTGAGAATCCAGCAGGCTACCTCAATCCACTTTCAACTCTGTGCAAGTACCAAACACTGTACCACAGCACAACCAACATCTTTTCTCAACCAATTAGGGCTTTAGCAACAATGCTTATAGACAAGGTTTAACCAACATCATTCAACTCAAGATTATCCTTGAAGCATTCAACCAAACACTTCATGAAAAGGAAACTAGTAGACATCCTTTTCCTTCCAAAGGTATTTGAACAAGACAACCACCAACATAAATCACCAAGGCAAAGAATAACTTGCTCAAATCAAACTCAATGGAGTAAGCCCAAATCATGTATCAAGTAAAGCATTAACTTGATCAAAACAACCTCTATGAAAGCAACTCAACTATTCATCACCAGGCTGGAAATCATCTGGCTGCTCATTAAAAACCTCTTCTTCAGTCTTCCCATTCAACATGTTGGTTTCACATCTTTCAACAAAATTGACAAGAGACTCACACTTGTACCAACTCTGCAAATTTACTGCCAACTCTGTGCAAACATCAAATACTGTACTGCAGCACAACCTGATCTATGTTTTCTATAGTTACTGCAGGTCACACCTTACTTTCAACAGTGCAAATTAGGTGAAGACATTTTGTCAAACACTTTACAGCCAACCATAGAGCCCCTTACTCAACCTCAAACTTCTTAACCTCGGATTGATATTTTATCAACAGTTAAAATGAAACTGTCAGTGAATTAAATAATATTCACCAAGGCGTCATGAAAGATCTAACAATCTTTACATCAAAGTGTAAAACAAATACACGCTGCTCGAAACACAAATACGCAGCTAGGGCAAGCATTCTTTCATTGAGCAAATTATCTGGACTATTATGATTCATAATTTTGAACAGTGGTATTAAGAATCATCAACAGTACAACAGTGACATATCTCAAAACTACCAATGGTGACAGCTCTCAAATTAAACACCACACTTCACGGCATTTCCACAAACCACTATATAAACTAAAAAACACACTTTAACAACTATACAACATTAACCCGACTGCTTACCTTTCATCCTCAGATACCCAGACAAATACATAGGAGCATTAAAATAAAACTTTAATATTGCTCCTCCCGAGGATGTGCCACCCGGAGTTGCTTAGAGCAATGGCGGAGTAGCCTCCATCAGTCCAAGGAGACACGATTTCCTTTCTTCTGCCTTTCTCCAGACTTTCCTGAACTTGGGCTTGAGTTTTTCAACAACATCCCTATTTTGCCCCTGTTCGTGAACTTGAACATTTCTCTTGCGGGGTTGTCTCTTGTGCATTCTTGATGGATGATTATTTTCTTTTCTTTTATGCACATGATATGTTCCTTGTCTGTGTTGTCCTCTTTGTGTCTGATGAAATCTAGGGTTTTGCCTTAGATTAGATACAGAAGTGCTTGGACAGAACCTTGCTATGTGCCCTTGACCGTTGCATTTAAAACATTGCACATGTTTTATTCCCTGTCTGTATTGCATTCTATGTGTATGATGAAATCTATGGTCTTGCCTTAGATTGGATACAGAAGTGCTTGGACAAAACCTTGCTATGTGCCCATGGCCATTACATTTAAAACATTGCACAGGGTGTTCACTCAGAAAAGCAGATGTATTTTTATCAGCATAACTCTTTGATCTATTGTTCAGTCCACAATAAATTGCCTTGTGACCAAAGTGGTTGCATTTAGAACAATAGCCATTAAAAGCATTATTATTAAAAGAGTGAGAGTGAGAGAACCTCTTTTGCTGTGGTTGCTTTGTTGTAGATCTTCTTTGATATTTTCTTCCTTTTGAGGATTCAACTTCAGACTTTTCTTGCTTCAATCCTTCAACCGTGGACTTCTTCTTCTCTGCATATTTGGAGGATGAAGGTTGTTCAGCTTCATATCCAAGACCAAACTTAGCCGTGGAGCTTCTTTGTTGATTTATCATTGTATCTAGCAACTCTGTGCTCTTCTCAAATTTGAGATTTATATTGGCCTCTTTTAGTTGTTTCTTCAATGAAACAATCTCTTCTTCTTGTTGGCAACATACAGTCTCTTTCTCATTGATTTGAGACCTGAGAATATCTTCAATCCTTTTGTACTGTTCTACTTGCAGATTTAGATCAACAATAACTTTGTTAGATTCCTCTTCACTTGTGCTGCATACATCATCCTCATCATCCAGGTGTGTCTTCAAGGCTTCTTCTGATTTCTTGGCCTTTTGAACTTGTAGGAAGAGATCTTCAATCTCATCCCCATATTCTTCTAACTTCTTGGACATTCTTTTGTTCTTTTTCTTTTCTATACTCAACTCTTCAAGTGCAGATATCAACTCTCCTTCAAGATCTACTTCAGCCTCAAGATTTTCATCACAAACTTCAGGATTCACTTCTTCTACCTTTTCTGGTTCAAATTTCTCTTCTACAAGAACTGAAACTGACTGGGATGCCTTTTTGGAGGAGGATCTATTCTTCTTAGCCATTGTGTACTAATCCAAGATCAACCCTGACTGATTTAGCCAAAACTGGGAACTTGGCTCTGATACCAATTGTTAGTCTTACAATGGCACTGAGAGGGGGGGTGAATCAGTGCAGCTATTTAAAACTTAAAACTTTAACTCTTAAAGCCAAAACAATGAAAGCTTAAAACCAGAAATAGCAAGTACCACAAGAGAGCATCACATAACACAAGATGTAACGAGGTTCACCAGTTTTGGCTACTCCTCAAATTAGACTGCTTGGACTCCCATCCAAATCCAGCCATTGCAAAGCACCAACTTTACAATCAATTTACCAGCATCCACTGGAAGGAGCACCAACCCCTAATTTACCAGCACCAACTGGAAGGAGCACCAACCCCTGATTCCAAGCACCAACTTGGATTTCTATTTTAAATCTTGATTGACATAAAAATGCCTTCTCGTTTACAAGACCCTCACTGGTCTATCTTAACTCAAATCAATCTCATGGAAGCATAAGGAGAATTGTTAGAGACTCAATATATTCTATTTCTTACTCTTAATCTCAACTTCCTGTCCACAAAGCATACACTCTTTTACAGCTCTACCTACTGCACACTTACAGCCCTTTCATATGGCTTGCACTTGCAGCTCTCACAGCTCTGTACTTCTTACAACATTCTTCCAGCCCACAACACTATCCCTCTATACAGCAACACTCTTTCCTCACCGTTCTTTTCTCTCAGTAGTTCTCTATCTCTCTTTCTCAGCACTCCTTTCTTTGGCTTCTTCTATAAATACCCTATATTTTCTCTTACTTATCTGAGCTTAAACCCTAACGGATCACTCTTGTGCGCTCTATCGCTCTGACAGCCTTATCTTCTTATTTCGGCTCTGACATCCTTATCATCGGCACCTTCCCTCTTTATGGCGGCACATTTATCAATTCTAAGCAGCATTCACTTCTACACGCAACTGCCCTTTTATAATAATATATTCATCTTGAAACCCTAAGTCTTCTATAACTGCCATAATCTCGCATGCAGGCTATTAATAGATTTGTCTCTTTAATTTGGATTCTCGGAGCCATCGCTCGTCGAATTTACTCCGTAATGGACCCTGTAACTGCCGCTCTGACTTCACTGACACTCCTGTAACTGTAGTTCTGACTCCCATTTACTGTTACTGTAACTGCCCCTTTAACTGCCGCTCTTTCTCAGCTTTTGCATGTTTTACAACAACCTATTATATTCTATTACAGCCCATGCTTTCTGCGCTCTTTTTGCAGCACTGCGGACCCACTACTGCACTCTGCTTTTTCCTTGTTTTCTCGCGTTTTCCTTTTTACCATATTTTTCCATGCTTCCTTTTTCTTGTTTTGCCATGCTTTCATTTTCCTCGTTTGTCATGCTCATTCCGCCGCACTGTAGTTTCTGTCTGCTTGTTACACTGAGCATTTCTGTAACCCCACCTGTAACAGTTCTTGTTTTGCTGCATGATTTTATTCTGCAACTGTCCCTGTGTATGCTTCTCGGCTTTTACCCATGAAACTAAGACATGTCATGAAATCGTGACATCTTTTTCTCTCTCCTCTTTCCTTCGCTTTCGCCCACAAAAATGAAACATGTCGCGAAATCGTGACATCTTTTTCTCTCTCCTCTTTCCTTCGCTTTCCGCCAAAAATGAAACATGTCGTGAAATCGTGACATCTTTTTCTCTCTCCTCTTTCCTTCGCTTTTGCCCATGAAATGAAACATGTCACGAAATCGTGACACTTTCGCTTCCTTGCACTCTTCTCTGCATGCACCAACGAAAACATGACATGTCACGAAATCGTGACACTTCTCGCTGTCGTACATTCTTCTTTGCATGCACCAGCGAAAATGGAACATGTCGCGAAATCGCGACGCTTCTGCTTCCTTGAGCTTCTTTCCGCATGCACCAGCGAAATCGGAACATGTCACGAAATCGTGACACTTTCGTTGCCTTATACTTCTTTTCGGCATGCACCAGCGAAATCGGAACATGTCACGAAATCGTGACACTTTCGTTGCCTTGCACTTCCTCCTTGACTTTGTCACGAAATCGCGACGCTTCTGCTTCCTTGCTCTTTCATTTTGCTTCTGTCATGAAATCGTGACACTTCATCCTTCGGAGCCTTCCTCTCTGCTGCTGTCGCGAAAATGCGACATGTCACGAAATCGCGACATCTTTTCTCCTTGGCTCTTCTCTTCTCTTCAGGTCGCGAAAACGCGACATGTCGCGATATCGTGACACTTTTTCTCTCGAGCTCTTCCTTATGCAATATGTCACGAAATCGTGACACTTTTTATCCTTAGCCTTCTCTCTCCTGCAATATGTCACGAAATCGTGACACTTTTTCTCCTTAGCGCTTTCTCTTTGAACCTGTCATGAAATCGTGACACTTTCTCTCCTTGGCGCTTTTCTTCTCATCGGATCATGAAAACCCGACATGTCACGAAATCGTGACAGTTTTCTTTGCCTGTGCCTTCTCTCCAACCATGTCACGAAATCATGACAGTTTTCTTTGCTTGCGCCTTCTTTCCAAACATGTCGCGAAATCGTGACAGTTTTCTTACTTGCCTTCTTTGCTTCCAACATGTCACGAAATCGTGATAGTTTTTCCACTTGGCTTCTTTGCCTCCAACATGTCACAAAATCATGATAGTTTTTCCACTTGGCTTCTTTGCCTCCAACATGTCACAAAATCGTGACAGTTTTTCCACTTGGCTTCTTTGCCTCCAACATGTCGCGAAATCGTGACAATTTTCCTTGCGCCTTCTCTCTCCTCGGCCATGTCACGAAATCGTGACAATTTTGCTTGCGCCTTCTCTCTCCTCGGCCATGTCATGAAATCGTGACAATTTTGCTTGCGCCTTCTCTCTCCTCGGCCATGTCATGAAATCGTGATAAAAAACATGTCGCGATATCGTGACAGTTTTCTTACTTGTCTTTTTCTTTGATTTTTTGAATCTAGGCCACTTCTGTCTTCTTGGAAATTCACTGTACATGTTCTGACTGACCTCTGAACTCCTGTCCACTGCATCAACTGCATCAACTGATCTATCTGTTTGTGTTGACAACAATGACAATACTTTTGCTGCAACTTGCTCATCAATCAACTCCTGTCCATTGCATCAACTGATCAACCTGACTGTGTTGACAACAATGACAATACTTTGGTTGCACCTTGCTCATAAAATTTATTCTTTTTCATTATCTAAGGACCTTTCATCACTATCACTTGAACTCTTTCTTGTCTTATCTACATAAAAAATCTTCTTATGCTTTTGGAAAAACTTCTTTCCTTGCTTGCCTTGTCCATACCTACTTTTATTTTTATACCTAGATTTTCTTGCTTCCTTGTTCTTATGATCCTGTTTCTCATCACCACTGTTATTTCTAGCTTTTGGACAATCATATGCATAGTGATCATATTTACCACATTTGAAACACTTAAATAATTTTGTACCTTTATACTTTCTTTTGTCCTTGTTCCTTCTACCATAGTTTGCTTCTTCATCACTGGATAACTCATTACTTGAATCTAACTTCTTGCCCTTTGTCTTCTTTGTAAATTTGAAGGTTTCTTCTTTCTAGGAGATAGTCTCCTCTTTTATTCTCATCTCAAAAGTTGTGAGAATTCCATTGAACTCATCCCTTGTCAAAGTTTCAATATCTTTTGACTCTTCTATGGCTGAAATATTTTCACTATACCTCTTAGGGAGCGACCTTAAAATATTTTGACAAAAATCCATTTCTTCAACTTTAAACCCAATTCCTTACATGGAGTTAACAATCTCATCCACACGAAGTAAGTATGTAGCAATGTTTTCATCATCCTTCATCTTTTGGTCTTTAAATGTCTTCTTGTGATTTTGCAATTTTACCATCTTGACCTTTTTGTCTCCCTCATATGTTTTCTGCAACTTTTCCCAAATCTCTTTTGTTGATGTGCAATACATAACTTTTAAAAACTCTGATTCTCATAAACCATTTGAGATTCCATTCATTGCCTTTTAATTATTTAGTTTTAGGATTTTCCCATATTTATTTGTAGGTGGAGTAGTTGGCGGTGTGTACCCATCCTCAACTACTTGCCATATATCATTTCCTAGTCACACTCCAGAATGTAGAATTGTTACCATCAAAAAATGGCACCTTATTACTTGAAGAACCACTATAATAATCCATCTGTGTTCCTGTAATATTTTCCTTCAAGTTGTTAAACTCTTCCAAAGAAACCCACTTTGATACCAATTGAAGAACACAAGCTTATACTGAGATGGGGAGAACAATATAAGACCATTTTTACTTTTCTTTCCCAAATAATATTATCCAATATATCAATGGAAATATCAATAGCAGTAATCAAAGTAATGCATAAATCACCACACATAATAGAGACACCAATTTAATGTGGTTCACCCAATGTGAGATACTCTATGGAGAAAATATTTCACTAAAATTTTCTCAACGAATATCTTGGGAATCCTTCCCTATTACAATGTTTATGGACCTCTATCCAAAGGAGATACCAATCCCCTAATCAATTTTGTGGATCTCTATCCATAGGAGAACTATTTTCCCTTTGCTAATTTTTGGATCTCTATCCATAGAACTCCTCTGCTTTGGCTGGTGATCATCTAGAAGACTACTACCTCCACTACACTGGCTTGTGGATCTCATTCAAAAGACCTCTATCCTCACTGCCCTGGCTAATGTATCTATATCCACTAGAGACTATTATCCTCTACTATGTCACCTCCAAAGCTTGCCCTAAGCTCTACTCAATCTTTGTCTCAAATCTACACTAAACATTGTCGTTCGGTCTAGCACAAATCTGCTCATTAATCTGTCTCTAGTCTGGCATAAATTGGCCCTTAAATCTACACCAAAATCTATCCTCAAATATTTCCTCGAGCCTTAACACAAATATTGATCCAATCATAAATCAAATCTGCTTAGATCTGCTCCAAGCCTTAACTCAAGGCTTGAACAAATCAATTAATTAATTTGATCATAAGTCTTCTCAAAGGCTTACTTCAAATCTATCCACAAGTCCTTTCAAGAATTTTCTCAATCTTCTCAAACAAGTCTTCACCAAGACTTACCTCAAATCCATCCATAAGTTATCTCTAGAACTTGCCCAATATTCTCAACAAGTATTCACCAAGACTTACCTCAAATCTGTCTGCAAGTTCTCTCCAGAACTTATCCAATATTCTCAACAAGTATTCACCAAGACTTATCTCAAATATTCTCTACAAATTCTCCCTAGAACTTGGCCAATCTGCTCAACAAGCCTTCACCAAGATTTATCTCAAATTTGCTCTACAAGTTCTCCCTAGAATTTTTCTAATCTTCTCAACAAGTCTTCACCAAGACTTATCTCAAATCTGCTCTACAAGTTCTCCCTAGAACTTGTCAAATCTTCTCAACAAGTCGTCACCAAGACTTGTCTCAAATATTCTCTACAAGTCTTCACCAAGACTTATCTCAAATATACTTGCAATATTTTACAAAAGTGCACATAAATCTATTCTTAAGCTTTCACAAAAGCTTACTCAATTTTATTATTAAGTCCCCTCTAGGACTTACTCAAAAATGTCCACTAGATTTCACAAAATCTTATTAAAATCAATTGCAAAACTTGTATACAAATCTCAATTTAATCTCTTTTAGAAAACCTCTTCAATACCACAAATAATTTTCACTTAGAATCTTGTTTAATCATTGAAACATATAGAGAATGGTAAGAGACTCAATATGTTTCACACTCACAAAACACTCAATCACTTTCAAACTCTCTTTCAAATCAATTCAGAAATAAAGTATAATTTGGTTCACAAATCTTGAACTATCACTCAAATGCTTTAAATCGACAATGCTCAACCAACTTCACTCAAACATTCACTTAATAAAACACAACTTGCTTACAAACCTTAACCAAGTATTTTCTCTATACTTCCAACAACTCATGCTATGGAACTCAACTCTTGACTCAAGATGATTTCACAAAATAATGATACTCATGTTATTGCACAAACCCTAGCTCAAGATAGTTCTCAATCTCACATAACAATGATAATCATGATATTTCACAAACACTAGTTCAAGATAGTTCTCAATCTCACATAACAATGATACTCATGTTCTTTCACAAAACCTAGTTCAAGATAGTTCTCAACTTCACATAACAATGATACTCATGATATTTCAACATCCACAATCATACACATGAAAACTCACTCAAATATTTCCAAAAATACTTATCAAACAATCCTTTTCATTCCACATTTACATTTCACAACATTCAAACCAACAAACTTTCACTCACTATGAATATGTGCCCATACCTTTTGTTTAGATGGAGATATATCTTCAAAACCTATCTCAATCACAATCAAATCCTCTTTACCAATTTCAAGGTTAGATAACAACAACCTATCTCAAATCCATAAATATTCTCCTAAAAAATTTATTCACCATACAAAAATTAAGTCTCAAGTACACCTTATTATCTCCAAACTTCTCAAAATACATACAAATCAATTTCCTTTATTAACTCCAAACTATTCAACACATAAAATATCAAGCTTCTTTATAAACACCTTATAAACTCCAAAAATCAATATTCAATCTATAAAAACAAATTCCTTATTTAACCCTTATAACTCCAACCTTTATTTATTTTTCTAAGCACCAAAATATAAAATATTCCAAATAACCTTATGACTCCCTAACTTTCACCCTAGGCACTATTTAAAATATCACATGGCCTTTTCAATGCATGTTCCTCTCAAACCTTAGCATAATTTAAAACAAAAATTATAATGCGCTTACCTCATACACCTTTGGCCCATGTTCAAAACAATAGCACACACCTTGGCTGTGCTTCGAACCCACGATCAACTACCATTGCGGCACTCTAGCCAAAGGCTAAATACCCATTGAGCCACATGCTCACACAAGACCTAAACTCATGCACTCCCTCTCATTGCCTCCACATATTTTGGCAAATGAAAAATAAAACCTCCTACTTCACAAAATTATCATGTGGGGATTCGAAACCCCAAACTCTTCCCTACGAAAGACTTAACACACCCTTGGCCACCATTTGCACTACCTAGCATTATAAAATTCTTTGGCTATGCCACATGCACTTATCCGAATGCCTGCCCTCAAATGATTTTAAAAACATGAAAACCTCTTCTTACTCACAACAAAGCAACACATGATTGTTAGCATAATCTTTGGTATTCGAATGCATGGATGGGGGAAAATAAAAATTAATTCCCCTTTAAATACACCTTGTCCTTTTGCACTTGACGTCGGCCCAAATTTGAATTTCAAAATTCGAATTATAAATTTAATTTTTAACCTTTTAACTTTGGCACCCATAGTTATTTAAATTAAAATTTTAACCTTTAGGTTAAAATATTTTAATTTAAATAAATTAAATTAAATCCTTTTCAAACTGCTCAATGGGTCTTTTCAAGGATAAATTATTTTTAATAATTCCTTGGACCTCGTTTTCTTCACCTCATCCTTTTTCTTAAAATATTATAATATTATTATTTTAATTTAAACCTACTTCTCCTTCATTGGGTCTTCAACCTTTTAGGCCTCTTTAGGCATATACTATTAAAACAAATATTATATACAATTTCTTTTAAACACTTCTTTGCCTCTTGGAAAAACCACCTGATGACATTAATGATGATGAAACTAAAACAACAATCTCTTTACATAAATGACAAAAAAACTTGCTCAAATTTCTAGCATGTGCATGTGTCATTGTTGGGATATTTGCATATACTCTTGTTGATTGGGAACTTGAGCATGCACCTACTATTTTTTGGGTATTTGTGCATACCCTTGTTGATTGGGCACCTGAGCATGTGTCTGTTGTTGTTGGGGTATTGTGCATACCCTTATTGATTGGGCACTTGAATGTGCATCTACTATTATTGGGGTATTTGTGTATACCCTTGTTGATTGGGTACTTGAGTGTGTTTATGGGGTATTTATGCATACCCTTGTTGATTGGGCACTTGAGTGTGCACTTGTTGTAGGTGGGGTGTTTGTGTATACATGTGTTGGAGAAATTCCTGATTATGTGCCTGGGTTTTTTGGGGTATGTGTGTATACCCTTGTTGATTGAGCCCCTAATTGGGTACTTGTTGTTGGGGTATTTATGCATACCCTTATTGATTCAGTATTATTGATTCAGTCCCTAATTGGGCACTTATTGTTGTTGTTGTTGTTGTTGTTGAGGTACTTGTGTATACCCTTATTAGTTCAATCTCAGATTAGGCACTTGTAGTTGTTAGGGTATTTGTGCATACCCTTGTTGATTCAATTCCTGATTGGGTACTTAATTTTGTTGGGGTACTTGTGTATACCCTTGTTGATTTAGCCTTATATTGGTTACTTGTTGTTGCTAAGGTATTTGATAATACCCTTGTGATTGTGTGATCGAAGAATAGGTAGGTGGTTCAAGAGATGATATGGTAGGATGAGTGGATTTCCAAGAAGGTGGAGCGATGAAGAATTCAATTGTTCTTTTTTGAGAATAGGGTGGTTAATTGATGAGGGATTGATTGGGGGCCAAAGTTATAAATGTATTGATTTGGGTTTGCTATTGAGGATGAGGAGGGTGGTGCAAGGTTGCATGGGAGGAAATGTAAATACTAGGTTTGTGGAAGATGGAAGGCTAGTGGATGGGGGAAGGGAAGTGAAGAACACAAGCTTATACTGAGAGGGGGGGTGAACAGTATAAGACCTCTTTTTACTTTTTCCTTTATACTTCAAAATAGTAAAGCAATATACCCAAAGCAATATCAAAACAATGCACAATATCATCCACAAAGTGACACCAATTTTAACGTGGTTCACCCAGAATGGCTGGGCTACGTCCACAAAACTTTTCTCTAAAAGTTATCTCAAAGTTCTTTGGGAATCCTTCCCAATTACAATGTTTATGAGCCTCGGCCCAAAGGAGATACCTTCCCCCAATCAGAATTTATGAGCCTCTCCTCAAAGGAGATACCTTCCCCTCTGCTCTGGATTTATGAGCCTCTGCTCAAAGGAGATACCTTCCCCTCTGCTCTGGAAATGATCCCTCAGAAGATCAACTGCCTCTACCTCTTGCCGGCACGTGGAACTCCTTTCCACCGAAGACCTCCTGTCCTCAATGCTTAGCCTAAGAGACCTCTCGCCTTCTATGATCACGTCCAAGCGGAGCTCGACAACTCTGTACCAAACACAGTCAGTCGGTCTAGTACAAGTCTTCCTCTGTCTGTCAGATCTGTCCAACACTTGAACAAATCAATCCTCTGCACACAAGCCTTCTCAAAGACTTGCCAAATCTGTCCTCAGGTTCTTCTCAAAGAACCAGTGCACCTCTGTCCTCATACAGCAGCACTCCGCGTTCGTCTTTGCCCTTTGTGCTCTCTACGCCCTCTGCTCTCTTTGCGCAATCACAGCCGCACTTGGTCGAACTTCAACCTTTGCACTCTCTGCGCAATCACAGCGGCACTTAGAACAATTCACCATGACTCTTCGCTCACTCTGCACACTTCGATCGAATTTTGCACTCTGCTCTCGACGATCGAACTTCTCACTCTGCGCTCTATCTACGAACGTCGCAACTAACAATTCCTCCAACTCTTCAAAATAGCCTGCCTTTTATAATAACACTTTCAAGATCAAAACCTTAATCTTAGTCGGTTGTAACCCTGATCTTTAGTCGGTTGCACAACCCTAAACTTCGTTGGCTGCAAACCCTAATCTTCGTCGGCTCACATTTAACTTTGTCGGCTTCAACTGCCTCTCGTAACTCTTCTCGTAGCTTTTGCCATGAAACTACAACATGTCGCGATATCGCGACACCTTTGCAACCGTACACTTTCTTTTGGCTTTTGTCATGATATCGTGACACTTCAGCCTTTGTCGACTTCAACTAAGCTCTTGTCGCGATATCGTGACACTTCTGTCTTTGTCAGCATCAACTTTGCTTTTGTCGCGATATCGTGACACTTCTCCCTTCGTCGACCTCCTTTCTGCTTTTGTCATGAAATCGTGACACTTCTGCCTCTGTAGACTTCGTCTTCACTTCTGTCGTGATATCGTGACACTTCTGTCTTCATAGCCTTCCTCTCTGCTTTTGTCACGAAATCGTGACACTTCTCCTATAGAAGACCTGCTTTCAGTTTTTGTCATGAAATCGTGACACTTCTGCTTCTGTCTGCTTTCTTTTTTGCCTGTCGTGAAATCGTGACACTTTCTGCATCCGTACGCATTCTTTGCAACCCGTCGTGAAATCATGACGCTTTCAGCTTCCGTACGCTTTCCTTGTAACCCGTCGTGAAATCGTGACATGTCACGATATCGTGACACTTTTCTAACTTGTTTTCTCTCTCCTACTTAAGTCGCGAAAATGCGACATGTCACGATATCATGACACTTTTCCTCCTTAGCTCTTTTCTATTCTTGAGTCAAAAACTCGACATGTCGCGATATCATGACACTTTTTCTCCTTAGCGCTTTTCTTTTCTTCATGTTGCAAAAAACCGACATGTCACGATATCGTGACACTTTTTCTCCTTAGCGCTTTTCTTTTCTTCGGGTCATGAAAACCCGACATGTCGCGATATCGTGACACTTTTTCTCTACGAGCTCTTTCTCTCGAACCTGTCATGAAATCGTGACACTTTTTCGTCCATACAAACCCTCTTGCAAATTGTCACGAAATCGTGACACTTTTCTTTGTGAGCTCTTTCTCTCGAACCTGTCAACTTGGGGTTTGCAAAAGACCTTTGAAACTGTTATGCCGTAACCTTCATCAAAATAAATTATTTGACATCAAATCAAATTCCTTCAAAAGCTTCTTGACATCAATGACAACTTATATACTTGAGCAAAGGCAATGTACCCAAAGTACCCAAAATTTCCAACAATCTCCCCCTTTGTCATTGATGGCAAACCTTTACTGAAAACACTTCTCAAGAGCCAAAACTGAAACCAACTATGCTAACAACTGACCAACGTCCTTTGAAGTTTTGCTCCCCCTGACTTGAAGCTTTCCTCTTCACTTTGAAGCTCTCCCCCTTACTCATATCTCTCCCCCTTTGTCATCAATGGCAAAGGGTCACCTTTGGGGCTCGAGACTAAGAATGAGCCTCTTAGCTTAGTCCCTCCCCCACCTCCTGATGAGGTGATTAATTCTGGGGTGGGAGTAAAACTCCCATTAGGCACTGATCATCATCAGCGTCTATAACTTCCTTGTCGGGCCTTCTCTTGAACTCTTTGTCCATATTCCTGTTCTTGTCACTGTTCTTGTTCTTGTTCTCATCCCTGTTCTTGTCCATGCCTTGATCCTTGGACCTGATCATGCCACTGTTCCTGTTCCTGTAATCTAGAATTTCAGCTCTACACTGTCTGATTATGTGACCTTCATTGTTGCACTTGAAACACTTGATGATGTTGTTTCTCTGAGGTAAACCAGATCTTTGAATCCACCTATTCTGACCAAACCTATTTTGACCAAACCTATTCTGACCAAACCTATTCTGACCAAACCTGTTTTGATCAAACCTGTTCCTGTTATTTACCTTGCAATAAACTGCCTTGTGCCCAAACTGTTGACAAGAGTAGCAATACCCTTGAAAGAAACTAGCACTTCTGAAATTGTCATTTACCTTCTTCACTTGAGCCATGCAATGTGAAGCCATGTGACCAAACTTATGACAAGCAAAACATCTGCCTTGAAATTTTCCTTTATTTGACCTCTTGGGTCCTGAAAACTTCTTCTTCTCATTCTGAATTCTGTTTTCTATTTCTGTGCATCTATCATTCAAGGACTCATGATCTGAAATACTTTCCTCATCAGAACTCTCTTCCTTTTGGAGTCTCTTACTAGACTCTCCAACTTGTTCCTTGTGTGGCTTAACAAAACCAAGGCCTGTTTTATCTGTTGTCTTTCTTTGACCTTTGATGAGTGACTTAACCTTTTTGGAGCTATCTTGAAACCTGTAAAGCTTATCCTTGTACTCTTTAGTTTCCTCTTTCAAAGAAGCCATTTTCTGTTCTAACTCACTATACTCAAGAACCTTAGACTCTAACTCATCCTTGAGTTCTTGTGTCTTAGCTATAGAGAAATCAAGATTTTCTATAAGATCATCTCTCTCCATACAACATTCATCTAACTTATCCTTGAGTCTAGCATTCTTCTTTCTTTCCTTTTTCAAAGCACTAAGAGCATTAATAAGTTCACTTTCAAGATCCTTTATTTGTTTGCTTTCTGAATCATCAAAGCCTTTTTCAGATTTCTTATCACTAGAGGTGCTACCTTTTTCAAAAACCATACAAGCATCTTCCTTATAGTTTTCTGAAGCATCCTCATACATACTAGAAACCAAATCATTATTTGTACAATCATCCTCAAGGTGACCAAAATTTCCACATCTAAGACATTTCATGATAATGAATCTATGTTTCGGTTCTTCCTCTTTTTCTGATATGAACAACATCTCATTTTCATCATCACTTGAAGAACTTTCACTATCACTACTAGAACACTTACTTGCTTTGTCTAGATAGAAACTCTTCTTGTGCTTGTGAGAATACCTCTTTCCTTGATTGTTGTGCTCATCTTTGTTCTTTCTGTGATGCTTGTGCTTTTCAGAATCCTTGCTCATAGAATCCTGTTTATCTTCATCACTTTCATTCTTGGGAACAGTACAATCAGTAGCATAATGACCAAACTTTCCACAATTGAAACATCTTATATTTTTCACGCTTTTGTGCTTTCTAGAGAACTTGCCTTTCTTGTTGTAATATGCCTCTTCATCACTAGAAGACTCATCACTATCTTGAAGTTGTTTACCCTTGGATTTCTTGGTAGCCTTGAAAGCTGCCTCTTTCTTGACATCAACCTTCACTTGAGTTCTCAACTCAAATGCTGCAAGTATACTATGGAGCTCATCCTTTTTCAACTTATCCAAATCTTTAGCTTCCTCAATAGCAGAAATATTTTCACTAAATCTATTAGGAAGAGATCTTAAAATCTTATCACAAACATCATTTTCAGCAAGCTCAAGACCTAAGTCTTTCATGGAGTTAACAACCTCATCCATACGAAGCATGTAGTCACTAATATTTTCATCATCATTCATCTGGAGTTGTTCAAACATACCTTTGAAGTGTCTCAACTTGGCCTTTCTGACATTTGTATCACCTGTATGAACCACCTTCAACTGTTTCCACATTTCACTAGTTGTCTTGCGGTGAATCACTTTGGTGAGATCTGCTTTCTGTAAGCCTTTCAGGATTGCATTCATTGCTTTTGAATTGTTGTGATGTAGGAGCCTTTCTTCTTTAGTATTAGGACCATGTACAGGAATAGTGTACTCATCTTCAATCACTTCCCATACCTCATTACCAAGTGCCATTAGATGAACCTTCATCCTTGCACTCCAAAGACCAAAATCTGACCCATCAAGAATAGGTGTTGCATTGCTACTTGAATGATCCATTGTGTTCTTTACTAGCTTTTCCTTCAAGTTGTTAAACTTTTCGAAGGCACACTGCTCCGATACCAATTGAAGAACACAAGCTTATATTGAGAGGGGGGTGAACAGTATAAGACCTCTTTTTACTTTTTCCTTTATACTTCAAAATAGTAAAGCAATATACCCAAAGCAATATCAAAACAATGCACAATATCATCCACAAAGTGACACCAATTTTAACGTGGTTCACCCAGAATGGTTGGGCTACGTCCACAAAACTTTTCTCTAAAAGTTATCTCAAAGTTCTTTGGGAATCCTTCCCAATTACAATGTTTATGAGCCTCGGCCCAAAGGAGATACCTTCCCCCAATCAAAATTTATGAGCCTCTGCTCAAAGGAGATACCTTCCCCTCTACTCTGGATTTATGAGCCTCTGCTCAAAGGAGATACCTTCCCCTCTGCTCTGGAAATGATCCCTCAGAAGATCAACTGCCTCTACCTCTTGCTAGCACGTGGAACTCCTTTCCACCGAAGACCTCCTGTCCTCAATGCTTAGCCTAAGAGACCTCTGCCTTCTATGATCACGTCCACAGCAGCTCAACAACCTGTACCAAACACGATCAGTCGGTCTAGTACAAGTCTTCCTCTGTCTGTCAGATCTGTCCAACACTTGAACAAATCAATCCTCTACACACAAGCCTTCTCAAAGACTTGCCAAATCTGTCCTCAGGTTCTTCTCAAAGAACCAGTGCACCTCTGTCCTCATACAGTAGCACTCCACGTTCGTCTTTGCCCTTTGTGCTCTCTACGCCCTCTGCTCTCTTTGCGCAATCACAGCCGCACTTGGTCGAACTTCAACCTTTGCACTCTCTGCGCAATCACAGTGGCACTTAGAACAATTCACCATGACTCTTCGCTCACTCTGCACACTTCGATCGAATTTTGCACTCTGCTCTCGATGATCGAACTTCTCACTCTACGCTCTATCTACGAACGTCGCAACTAACAACTCCTCCAACTCTTCAAAATAGCCTGCCTTTTATAATAACACTTTCAAGATCAAAACCTTAATCTTAGTCGGTTGTAACCCTGATCTTTAGTCGGCTGCACAACCCTAAACTTCATCGGCTGCAAACCCTAATCTTCGTCGGCTCACATTTAACTTTGTCGGCTTCAACTGCCTCTGTAACTCTTCTGTAGCTTTTGTCGTGAAACTACAACATGTCACGATATCATGACACCTTTGCAACCGTACACTTTCTTTTGGCTTTTGTCATGATATCGTGACACTTCAGCCTTTGTCGACTTCAACTAAGCTCTTGTCGTGATATCGTGACACTTCTGTCTTTGTCAGCATCAACTTTGCTTTTGTCGTGATATCGTGACACTTCTCCCTTCGTCGACCTCCTTTCTGCTTTTGTCATGAAATCGTGACACTTCTGCCTCTGCAGACTTCGTCTTCACTTCTGTCGTGATATCGTGACACTTCTGTCTTCATAGCCTTCCTCTCTGCTTTTGTCATGAAATCGTGACACTTCTCCTATAGAAGACCTGCTTTCAGTTTCTGTCGTGAAATCGTGACACTTCTGCTTCCGTCTGCTTTCTTTTCTGCCTGTCGTGAAATCGTGACACTTTCTGCATCCGTACGCATTCTTTGCAACCCGTCGTGAAATCGTGACGCTTTCAGCTTTCGTACGCTTTCCTTGTAACCCATCATGAAATCGTGACATGTCGCGATATCGTGACACTTTTCTAACTTGTTTTCTCTCTCCTGCTTAAGTCGCGAAAATGCGACATGTCGCGATATCGTGACACTTTTCCTCCTTAGCTCTTTTCTGTTCTTCGGGTCATGAAAACCCGACATGTCGCGATATCGCGACACTTTTTCTCCTTAGCGCTTTTCTTTTCTTCGGGTCGCGAAAACCCGACATGTCGCGATATCGTGACACTTTTTCTCCTTAGCGCTTTTCTTTTCTTCGGGTCGCGAAAACCCGACATGTCGCGATATCGTGACACTTTTTCTCTGTGAGCTCTTTCTCTCGAACCTGTCATGAAATCGTGACACTTTTTCGTCCGTACAAACCCTCTTGCAAATTGTCGTGAAATCGTGACACTTTTCTTTGCGAGCTCTTTCTCTCGAACCTATCAGCTTGGGGTTTGCAAAAGACCTTTGAAACTGTTATGTCGTAACCTTCATCAAAATAAATTATTTGACATCAAATCAAATTCCTTCAAAAGCTTCTTGACATCAATGACAACTTATATACTTGAGCAAAGGCAATGTACCCAAAGTACCCAAAATTTCCAATAGGAAGTTGAAGTACCCAAGGAAGATGCTTCTTGCGATCCAGTCGACAGTGGACTAGAGGTAAGGAAAGTGGAAAATCTTGAGGTGGTACCATTCAGGTCATAAGTATGGTAGATTGACAAGCATGCCATGTGGGTCGATTATGGTGGTAAATTAATGCCAAATCTTGGCATCTCGATTTGGGATATGACTGGTGATTTGGTTTGAAGGAGATTTTGATGGAAGAGGTGATGAATTTGAGGAATATTTATGGGAGATAATAAGGTTTGTGGAAATCTAAATTGCTCTTGTTGGGAAGGTGTAGGCAACTACTAAATCAGGGAGGAAGGATGTCTCCCCTTGATGTTCAAACAATGGATTCAGTCAGGCATGTTTCAGTATTGCACACTCTTGAATGTACGCTTTGCTTTGTGTGTGGACCATATCATGCAAAAATTGGAACACATACCAAATCTATCAGTGAAAAACCAATAGATGTGATAAGCCTTGCTTTGTCAAACATAGGTGGTTTTCCAGAAAATGCACCTCAGGGTGCATTTTTAGGTGAAAACATACCTTGACCTACATTTTCAAACTTACATTTTTTAGTAGTTTGGAGGACCAAACGATATCATAATAGAGCAAAACTTATACCATTGTAAAGCTCTTTCCAAGATTGATATAATGGTTTTAGTTTTGAGAATTTTGAAAAATATTTGATAGGGAACATTTGGATTAGATGTGACCCTACTTTTGGGTTTTGTGTGTTGCTAGTTTATGTAGCAAAAGTGTTTTGATTAATCCAACAAACAACAAAAAAGTGTGTGTATGTATGTGTGTGTGTGATGTGTTTAGAGTGTTTGTATCAATTTTTTTGTGATTTTGGTTGATGTTAAATAATTTTCTTGATTTTTTTATGTTGTATTTTATGTATTTTGATGTAAAATACCACTACAAACACAAGGTATGTGAATTATGTCTAAATGGGTATGTTAATGTATCCACTTCTTGCTATACTTGAAGGTACGCAAGAAGTGATGATACAAAAATAGGTGAAAGGATTCCTATGATGGTTAAATTTTTTATTTGACTAGAAGGAAGACACAAAACTCCTCTTATGAAATATGTGGCATTATCTAAGACTTACTATCAGCATACCTAGGATTTCACTTCACCCTTGGATGGGCTTAGTCAAGAACGACAACTGCACACTCATGAATTATGTAAGCCCTATGAGTAAGGGAGTCTAGCCTAATCCTATCCCAAGATAATCTCAAGAGTAGGGATTTTTTTTATGATGATGTCTTGTGGGGGCTACTAAGGTGTTTAGGAGGGTGATTCAATGCTTGCTAGTGAGAGCCAACATTGTTGATCTCTATTGGTGGTTGGTGATGAAATCCAACACAAACCAATATTATGTATTATGTGCATGTGTGAATGATTTTGTATTCTTTTTCGAAATGAAAATACTAAAAGGAAACTATGCTAAAGCATAAATAATAAGACAACATTCTTTGTAAATGCGCTATCCAAAAGAAAGTGCTTTTTCAAAAAAAAACTATACTAACAAATAAATTGATCAAACAATTTTTGGTGCATTTTGAAAGTAAATTTAAGCTATGTTGCTAATGGACTTAATGTTCTAGTTTCCTTTGGGAAAGAAAATAAACAAAACAAGGATGTTTTGTAAAGCAAAAGTAAATTTTGAAATTCGATCTAGGAGCTAAGTGCCTTTTTGTAAAATAAAATGGAAATGATTGTTTGGTTTTCAAAATTAAGAAAAAATAGAATAAAAATAGGTGAAAGTTAGGATTTTGAATATCTACCTATATTTTCCAACTTTTGGATGCCTTTTGTGGTCTAACAGGGTCCATCGCATGTGTCAAAGTTCAAAATGAACCTCAAGGTGTGTTTTCTAGTCAAAACGTACCTCAGGGTACATTTTACTCCAAAAGGGATTTTTGGGATAGATTTTGGCTTGTAGCAGGTTTGGAAGACAAAATCTAGGTGTTTTGCTGGTTATACTTGTGATTTTGTAAGAAAATATTATTTTTTTTCTAAACTCAAATGAAGTCTATTTTCAATACAAAATATTGAAAAGGACATCAAATCTATGAAAAACAACAATCGTAAAGGAAACAAAACAAATCATGAAGTTGTCGATGTTGGGATTGAGGTGTATTTTAGGGCATTGGGAGAGTCCTTTCTTATTTTTTTATATCTAAAATGAGAGCAATACCACAAAAAGTTAACTATCTATCATACTAACACAAGAAAATAAAATCGTGATCACCAAAATGAAGTAAAAGAAAACATGTTGCTTTATATTGATAAATTTGTAAAGTGTTACAATATTTAAATGGTATCCTTCTAAAATTATACCTTGGAGGGTTACAAAAGAGGGACTCCATTAGGAGGGACCCTGGCATGGAACAATTTTGCAACACTGCAAACATCAACTTTCAATTCCTCGATGTTGGAGTGAGCTTATGAAGCATGCCACTACGAGCTACACTATTATGTGACCCTGTGTAACCCTACAAAATATGTTAGAATGTTTTGAGGCTTGACTCAATCAAGCCTCTTGTAAATATGGACATGTGGATAAAATCTGAATAAAAATGCATGACAAAAGATACAAAATGAGTTGAAACCAATAAAATTGTAGTATGTTACCTATTAGGCCAGTTTAACGACTTGAAACTAGAAAACATGCCTTGAGGTGCATTTTTTGGGTGTTCACACACCTTGAGGTGCATTCTAAGTTCTGTACCTTGGATTTTTTTATTTTTTATCTATAAAAATCTCTAGTGAAATTTGATACTGATTTGGACACCGTAGGTGTATGTTCTGCTCTGCAAACCACCTATAACATACAAGATATATGTATGGGAGAAATATCACATGCTCAAAAGGGCTATGGAAACTTCAGACAATATTTAGGTAGCATAAAATTACTATTTTCATCCTCCCTGAATTCATAGGCAAGACCCTCCTTTTATAGACTTCTTGGGCAAGAGAGGGGGTGGTGAGGTGGAGGAGATAGAAGACCCTACTTTAATGTGCAAGAACTTTGTAATACTTTTCCACCTAAGAAACTTAAGTGGGCATGGGTGTGCCATTCCCATGTAAGACTTGGAAAAAAGGGAAAATCCTCTTTTTCAATGTTTTCTTTAAATGCCTTGTAATTAGGGTGGGCTCCTTTTGAAAAATGGAGTAAGTAGATGTTTTGAAAAGCATGCAAAGGGGGTGTGAGGGGGGTAAGAATTTTATTAGGGAAGAATTAACATATTTTATTGCATCCTATGGTTTAGGATAACATCATGTTAGTTTTTAGGGTTTTTGAATTGATTTGCTAATGTTTTGTTAAATGTTTTGCAAGAGGCTATTTGAGACATTTTTAGGTTTCTATACTATTATATTTTATATATTATAGGATGATCATGATGTCTCATTCCTTGGCTTGGAGACACTTAACTAAGACTTCTTTTAGCTGACTTTTAACAACTCTAATATGGTGCTTTCAAAAACTTGGAATACCTAATTTTAATACTTGTATAAGAACACTTTCATAGAACCAATATTAGACACCTCTTATGGCCTCCTTTGTGGATAATATTCTTGGTTATTTATTGTCTTGAATTTATGATTTTTTCAGCTCCACTTCCTTTTCCTTTTCTGCTCTAGAACCATAAATTTTCCAGCTCTAATTGCTACAAAAAAATCAGCTTTCTCGCTATCCAAATGCCTTGAAAAATGCAGCTCCTATTATACAAAAATGATTTCAAAAATACCTTTGCTTTGTTGTCCAAAGCTCTTTCAAATATGTCCTTAATATCCTTCAAAATGCAACTCACTTCTCTTTTTCTAGTGTTGCGTAAATTAGCAGCTCAAATTTCTTCAAGCCACTGCCATGTGACCTTTAAATTCTACCTCAAAAATTAGCAACCTCCTTTGCAAATCATCCTTCAAAACCTTTGTGGTTGTCCTCAAACTTCTAAAAACTATGACCTCTTAAATTATTCTTCCTTATTCAATCTTCTTGTTTAATTCTAGATTCAAATATTATCTCTTTCACTATCCTCTTTCTAAAGAATCTGAATGTCTTGAGGTCTTCAAAAACCTTCTCAAAATTTAACAAACTTCTTGCCAAATCCCTATTCCTTTTGGGCTTGTTTTCATATGGTGACAATTGTTCCAAATTATTATTTTTAGGAGCTTATCCTGCTTGCAATATTCTATCATAAAATTTCTTCAAATCTCTTCTAATGGCCACTTATTCAACTTTACAATGAGGCTATCTCTAGCCTTCTTCTTCTTCTCCAAATTCTCTTGAGACCTCTTATATTGGGTCTTCTAATTCAAAAAATTCTCAATTATTTTTATCATAAGGAAAATGGGTATGTATGTATAGTACCATGCATGATTGAACTCATTAACTAAGGGCATATACATGATTAGAAGCATAGAATAATGAGGAAGAAAGATAGAACAAATGATAAAGAAAGAGAACTCCAATGTTGTAGGCTACTGAGTATCTAGAGGTATTTTCAAGAGACTCAAACACCCTAGTTCTCCTCTCAAGTGGTGAGGTTACCATGCAAAGGTCATTAATATTTAAAGGTCCCTTGAGACATATCAAAACATCCTATAATCACTATGTATGCAGTGAGTTCATTAACCAAATTTTGAAAATGTTTGGACTCAACCAGTCATAGTCCTAATGAGAAAAATAGAGCTCAATCATGAAAGCATACTCCACTGCCAATCAGGCATCTATAGCCCCGGTGGAGATAGCACACGGTATATCAATGTTGCTTCACTTCTATCCAGGCGTCTATAGCCCCGATGGAGTCATCTAATATGCCCAAGGATTCAGGCTATATTACTATTATCATCATCATTTTTTGTTTTTTTATTTTTTTTGTCATCATTTCATCATTTTTTATTATTATTATCATTTTTTATTGTTTTTCAACCAATTATGGTCCAAAACTAGATACCCATTGTTCAAAGTAATATGGAATGAACTAAATCTAAAGGAATTAGCATCACAAGGGCAGAAAGTGAAGGATGAGATATGGTGTGAGTTTTTTTTTTTTTTACTATATATAAGGAAAACAAGTTTAAAGGAACTAAGCATAAAAGGCTCTCAAATGAATAACATTTATGGGATCGAGCTCCTCAAATCCTTCAAGAGTGGCAAGCCTATAAGTTTTAGGTCCATATTTTTTTTTAATGATGAATGGTCCAAGCCAATTAGCAACAAATTTGTCACGCAAGTGAGGTGAGATGTGAGACTATTGTTGATTAGCTTTAAGGACAAGGTCACCTAATTGGAATTCATGAGGATGGACCTTTCGATCATAGGATCGCTTGATGAGGTCATGATAAGCTCGAAGATGCTCCAGGGAATTAATCTGATGTTCATAAAGAGAGGTTAATTGATCAAGCCGTGCTTGATAGGATGTGTCATCATCTATGAATTCCTATAAAGAGATGTGAAGTGATGGAATTTCAAGCTATAAAGGCATAATTGCCTCAACACCATAGACTAATGAAAAAGGAGTTGCCCCGGTCGAGGTACGAATACTAGTACGATAAGCCCATAGTGCGAGGGGTAATTGTAAGTGCCAATCCTTATGATTATTCGAAACAATATTTTTAAAAATAGAACAAATGGTTTTATTGGTGGCTTCGTCTTGCCCATTGGCTTGTGGGTAATATGGAGTGGAGAAACTATGATGGATGTGGTATTTTTGTCATAGGTTATGAATGTCCTTATTTTTAAATGGGGTATCATTATCTGAAATAATCTTGGATGGTATCCCAAAATGACATATAATATGATGAAGAATAAATTATATGATTTTAGCCCCAGTGGTCGAGGTAAGGGGAATGGCTTCCACCCACTTGGTAAAATATTCGATAGTCGTTATTATGAAGGTGTGTTGTCCAAAATAAGGTGGGGAAATTTTACCAATAAAGTCTAACCCCCATTGTGAAAATGGCCAACATGCTTGTATGGGCTGAAGATCTTGTGAAGGCACATGTGTTAAGGAGGCATGATTTTGGCATTTGACGCATCGTTTAACATATTCGGAGCAATCATGTTCCATTGTGGGCCAATAATATCCCATTCGTAAAACCCGTTTGGCAATAGCTAAGCCACTAAAATGGCCTCCACATGTGCTATCATGTGCTTGAGTGATTGCCCATTGGGTTTCCAGGGGTTCCAAACAATGAAGTAGGATACCATCATAACTTCTTTTATATAATATATCCCCTAGTAGCACATATCGTGCTGCTTTTTGTTTGAATTCTCATTTAGTGGTAGAAGGAATATTAGGAGGAAAATACCCAGTTCGTAAATAGTCTTGTAATTGGGCAAAGAACATGGAATAGTGGTCAGTGGAAGTGGTAGTTGTGTGGAAATCTCCTGTAACAATGAAGGTGGAGGTTGTGGGTTAGTCTATTATTTGGGTGAATATTTTGAGGAGTGGGATGGTAATAGAGGGATATGAAGTGGTTATAGGCTCATTATAAGGGAAAAGGTGTCTATGGATGAGGGCTTGGAGGAGGATTCATATTTGGGAGGTTTGAGGAGATTCGGTAGTAATAAGATCTACATCTTGTTTGATGTCAGATGTGGATGAGTGAAGAGTAGATTGGGCCAAGGTTTTGACATGGAGAGTAGTAACATCATAGAATGGATTCTTAGGTATGAGGGACCCTAAGGAAGCCATAGTGTCTACAAACCGATTAGATGAGTGAGGAATGGCATCAATGTCATACCAATCAAGTTGGCCTAATAGTTTTTTTGTGATGTCTTTATATAACTTTAGATTTGGATCTTTACATTGATAAACTCCCTTAATTTGGTTGATGATAAAAAGAGAATCACCAAAGATATGTAAACGTCTAAGAATGAGAGCCTCATATTTTGCATTATTGTTGGTGCAAGGAAAGTCTAGTTTAAAAGAAAATGGGATAGGAATCCTTTGTGGGGTGACTAGAACTACTCCTGATCCACCCCCTTGTTCACATTTAGAACCATCAAATAATAGAGGTCATCATCAACATCATTAGGTGATATTGTTTCATCTATTTTATCAATAGCAAATATGAAGTCATCCAGAAGCTCAATTTAAAGAGGTTCATCATTGGGTAGAGGAGCTTCTACAAGTTGATCAACAATGACCTAACCCTTTATGCATTTTTGGCTAATAAATTCTATATCAAACTCACTAAGGAGCATGATCCATTTGGAGGTTCTACTATTGGTATATGTGCGACTCATCATATATTGCAAGGGGTTTTCTTTAGCCACCACATATGTAGTATGATTTAGCATATAGTGTCATAATTTCTTGGTGGTAAATACTACAGCAAGGAATAACTTTTCGATATAAGGATAGTGGCTCTCATAATCGACAAGGGTGCGACTCAAGTAATAAATGACTTTCTCATGATTTAGATCATTCTTTTGTGTAAGCATTGTTCCTATGGCAACATCGATGGCAGATATGTACAAAAGGAAGGGAGCATCAGGTTTGGGAGGAGTGAGAATTGGAGGGGATGCAAGGTATCACTTGATATTATCAAAAGCAACCTGGCATTCGGGTGTCCATTCAAATTTAACTCCTTTTTGTAAAAGGTGATTAAAGGGTTTGCATTTATCAGATAATTGTGCTATAAATTGTCGAATGGCTTGGATCTTGCCTTGCAAGCTCCTTAATTCTTTAAGGTTTCTAGGAGGAGGCATATCCATTATTTCTTTAACTTTATTGGGATCCACTCGAATGCCTTCTTTGGAAATAATAAAACCTAGGAGCTTTCCCGAGGTAACACCAAAGACACGTTTCTTAGGATTGAGTCTAACATTGTGTTCGAGAAGTCAATTAAATACTTTTCATAGAAAATCAATGTGGTCATGTCGATGTTTAGATTTAGCAAGGAGGTCATTGACATAATCATCCATGAGATTATACATGTAATCATGGAAAATATAAGTCATGGCTCTTTGGTATGTGGCCCCAACATTTTTTAGTCCGAAGGACATTACTTTATAACAAAAATTTCCCCAAGGAGTGGTGAAAGAGGTCTTCTGTTGATCAGCAAGATTGACTCGGATTTGGTTATAACCCAAAAAACCATCCATGAGGGATAACATTTCATGTTCGGTTGTAGCATCTACTAGGGTGTCTATATTAGGTAGCAAAAAATCATCTTTGGGACATGCTTTATTAATATCTCGAAATTCAATGCATACGCGTATCCCCCCATTGGGTTTAGAAACGGGTACCATATTAGAAACCCACTCAGGATAATCGATGGGTTGTATAAAGCCCACATCAAGTACTTTTTGTAATTCATCTTTTACCATGAGGGCAATTGTAGGATGTAGTTTGCATAATTTTTGTTTAATAGGTCGAACATCAGGACTTAACACAAGATTGTGAACCACTAAATTAAGATCGAGTCCAAGCATATCTTTATAGGACCAAGCAAATACCTTATTGTATTCTTTTAGGAGTGAAATAAATTGTTCTTATTCATCCTCAGAAAGACCTTTTCCTATTTTGACTATTTGTGGACTGGTAGGGTTAGAGCTAAGGTCGACATCTAATGTTTCTTCAATTAACATATGAGAACCCTCCTCCAATTGGTGTGGTGTAGGTATAAGGAGTGGGTCATTGGCAGATATAAGTGTAGGAGGAGTATTAGATGTATCAGTAATGGATACAGTAGGGGAAGAGAATGAGATGTAATTAAGAGTATAGGGTACGGGTTTTTGTATGGGTAGGAAGTCATCCGAAGTTGGAAAAGTGGAAATGTGGCTCATATCGATGGTATCAGGTTGAATAGGTCATAGACATTCAGGATCAGTTATAATTTGAAGAGGGGTGAAGAGATCAAAAGATATCATGAGGACCGAAGGGTGTGAGGAGGGTGATATATTAGGGGAGAGTATCTCCTCCTCATCCTATTTGAAGGTATAAGGAGAATTGGTAAATGAAGCAAGGGAAGGCATGTTTGTATATCCAAGGCCAGCTCGAATATTGGGTAATTGACCTGGAAGGTCAATAAAGGTGCGGTTGCCTTGTTCATATCGTCCTATATCGAAGCCTTTCCAATGAAAGTTTTGAAAATAATATAGGACAAAAGATGGTTTGGATAGGAAACCAACACTAGCACAAAAACGATCTTGGGGTGAAATGGAAGCGGATGATAATATGGGTGTATCAAAATTGGTATGGCTAGAGGATGATCCTAAGGACACAATAGCATCTATAACTGCAAGTATATCATGGGGTCTACCAAAATATCTAATAGAATCTACATATGGTAGATTTTTAATATTTACATCATGTACAAGATATTCACCTATGGCCGTGTTGGACATATGTACTGTGACATGTGGGATCATAGAGTGAGAGGATATGGGGTTTATAGAAAAGACAGGTGTGTTGTGGGGAAAAGTAGCCGAAATAGGTGTTGATGAAGGGGTAATATTTGGTGAGGTGGGATCAAGTGGTGTATGGTGTGAAGCATGGGATTCTCTTCTTGGGAAGTAGGAGTGGTAGAATATGGGGTAGGATTAGTAATAGGATGACTTGTGTTTTTAAGTAGTGAAAGGGATGCTTGGGTAGGTATAGGATTTAGGGTTTGGGAGGAGATAGGTGATTGAGCCTCTACTAAGTTCAAAATATGAGAAATGGTTTTGGGTATGAGTGAGGAAGTAGGGGTATTAGTATTAGGGGTGAGGGAAAAATGGGTGGTGGGTAGTGAAGGTTAGGATGAATCAATGATTAAATTGCAATATTTAAATGGTTCATCATGTACTAGTATACAATGGATAAGGCCATCATGCACAAACTTTAAGCAATGATGTAGAGTAGATGGAACACATAGCATCTCTCAGATCCATGGTCATTCTAAGAGAATGTTGTATTGCATTTCTCCCTCAAGGATGTATAAGAGGGTATGAATGGTCTTAGGGACAACTTGGATAGGTAAGACCACAATCCCTAAGGTAGAGCAAAGGGCATCATTGAAGGCACGAATGGTGAAATCAGTATGGATTATATAGGAAGAGGGAATGTTGATGTGTTTAAGGGCCACCGATGTAATAATACTAATGGAAGATATTGTATCAATAAAGACCCTCTTAAAGGGTAAGCCATTAATTGAAGCAATAATATGCATGGGGGGATCAGGTGCTCCCATAGGTATTGCCTTAATCTCGTAGTCATAAAAGGCAATAGCAGGTTCGATGCATGTTCGAATATGACCTATAAAATTGGTAAAGGCTTTTCGGTCTTGAGAAGGAACATCAATTGCTTTTAGGATTTCCATTAAAGCCTCTCAATGGGTAGCGGATTTTTGGATAATATCATAGACAAAAAATTTAGTAGGAGCAAGTTTAAGGCAATTGGTTAATTTTTGGGTAAGGGTAAGGATAGGTTTAGGAGGGGTTTTTTTGGAAGCTACGGTAATAATGGGGGTTGGCAGTTGTTGGGGATTGGGTGGAGCATTTGGGGATTGAGTTTGAACTTGGGTTTGAGAAGGATGTTGGCGGTTGGTTTGGCATTGACTTCGAGTGGTCACATGCACCATTCCAACTAAGCTGAGTTTATGGTCAATATGATTAACTTGGTTAGGAGGTGTAGAATATGTGGAAGTTATAGTGTATTGGGGCAAAGGGTTTTGATAGATCCCAAGGTTTTGATTAGGGGGATCTATGAGATTGTCAATACAAATGTCCCCTCGTTCTATCATGTCTTGGACCACATTTCTAAATTGAATACAATGTTCAATGTTGTGTCCTGGTTGACGATGGTAGATACAATAAATATGTGCTTTGTAAGATTGAGGTAAGGGCTTATTGGGATCTGTTGGCATTTTTGCCACATTGTTTTTGTTGTTACTGTTCATGCAAGAGAATGCACAAGTTGTAGAGATACTAACTCCTCTGTTTGTCCCTCCAAGCACTTTGAAAGGGAAAATACAAAAATCTCTACAAGTTTTGTGTTAGAGCAAAGTAAGTGTAAGATGTCGCGATATCGCGACATGTCGCGATATCACCTGTTGCAGTTTCACGGCGTCCAAATGCAGAAATCAGCTAAGTATAGAAAATGTCGCGATATCGCGACATGTCGCATTTTCGTGACCTGTCGCGTTTTCACGGCTAAAAGCAGCCAAAGGAAGCAAGGGAGTAAAACTGTCGCGATATCGCGACATGTTGGATTTTCGCGCTAGGAGCACAAAGGAAGGAAAAATGAAAAGTTGTCGCGATATCGCGACATGTCGCATTTTCGCGACTTGCAGTGGCAACAGAGCAACGTGATAGGAAAATGTCACGATATCGCGACATACACACACAAAGGGGAGCGCCAATGAAAACATGTCATGATATCGACGACAAAAAAAGAAAGGAGCAAGATGGTACGGAATGGCGTGATATCGCGACATGTCACGTTATCGTGGAAGGGCTGAAGATAAACACAAGGCGGAAGAAAGATGTCGCGATATCGTGACATTTTTGGAAACGAAGCCAAGCAAGAGAAACTTGTCACGATATCACGACAGGAAGCGGCAACGAAGGAGAAGGCAAGAAATTGTCACGATTTCACGACATTAAGAAAGAAATGTCATGATTTCATGACATGTCATTTTTCAGAGGAAACTTAATTAAAAACAAAGTACAAGAAGATAGAAACATGTCACGATTTCGTGACTTGTTGAAGATGAAAGGACAAAACGGAGAAAACGTCGTGATATCGCGACATGTCGCATTTTCAAAAACTGACATGTCTTTTCATGATAAAGGAAAGAAAGTGAAAATGTCACGATTTCATGACATGTTCATTTTCTGATAAGGAGTAAAAAAGCCAAAAAGAGGAGAATGTCATGATTTCGTGACATGTCATGGAGACAAAGCTAAACGAAGAGAAGATGTCACGATATCGTGACATGTCACATTTTCATGACTGGTGGCAAGAAGAGAAAGCAGTAAGGTAAAAGTGTCATGATTTCGTGACATGTCGCATTTTCATGACCTGTCTCATTTTCATGACAGAAGCAACAACAAAGGCCCGATACAGTTCAGTCCGCATTTTTCCTTCAGAATTGCATAGGAGAACGTGAGGAGAAGATAAGGATCAAATAAAAGCTCTCCAACTGATTTTGAGATCGTGGTCAAAGAGGCTCCAAGATTAAATGTTGTTGTTTACCTATGTGCGCAAGATGGAAGAACATGAGGCAGTTTTCGAAGCCACCAAAATTAAAGATGCCTCCAGTATTAAAAGCTCTTGTTCGTGATCTCCTAACAACTTCCAGCTTGCCCCGATAATGGTCATTTAATGAAGAAATATGGTCCCTTGTTTCTGTTTAATTTTTAGTTTTGATCCATAAAATAGGGACTGTCATTTCTCCGAGGCAGATTAAGGGGGATTGTTTCTCTTTCAGCTCAATTTGTGGATCGCCTCTTCAAAATCTGTTTTATGTATTAAATGTTGTGATTCAAAAGGAAGAGGAAAGACCTCTATAAATACCAATGTAAAATCTCAAGCAAAAGGAGGAGGACCTTTTTGCAAAAATTGAAGCAGAAATCCTAGATGCATTTTGCTCTATTCTTAGTGTCTTTTGGAGTTGGTGATCCAAACTGTTGTTCAAGTTTTGCTTTCTATCTGAGTCACTTCTATTAGTCCAGTGTTAATATAAGTTGAATTCTGTTGTTCTGGATTTGGCTATATTTGCATTTGAATGTTTGGAGTATAATTGGAAGCGAACTTATGGCTAATGCTTGATCCAATTTCTGTATATGCATTCTAAGAATTAGTTGTTGCTTAGCTTTAGGATCTAGTTGAGATTATTTGCTATTTGAGGTTGTTCTCCCCATTAACTATCGGCTTCGGCCATATTTCCATCTCTTTCTATTATTTCCCATTTCTTTTCGCATTTTCCCATTTCTTTCCTGCATCCTTATCTTGAAACCAGTTTAGATTAGTTTGGGAGCCAACCCTCTCTGGAGATTGGCCCGGGAGACTTCTCTTTCTCTCGGCATTTCAATGTTGGCCGAGTCTAGGGTGCACAAGTGATGAAATCTTGTACTTAGGCAGATTTGTGACCAACAATTTTTGGCACGCCCATGGGACAGACTATTTCTGTCTCAAAGATCCATAATCGGTGGGACTCACAAGTCCCATTTTTTGACACCCGGAGGAATCAAGATTTTGATGAACTGTCTTGACCTCAAAGCGGAGATTGTAAGTTCATCTGGTGACTCTGCTGAAGGTGACTGTATAGTACCTAGAAATTTCCAATCCTGAAGCTGGTGAAAATATTTGCATCTTTGCTTCATGATCACGAGATCAAGTGCCAAAGAATCGGAAGATCCAGTCGAATTCTTCGAGATTGATGTTCAGAACTGGAGGGAGCGCTCAAGATTGGTAAGTCCTATGAACCCATCATTTGTTATTTCTTCGTAGGTAGTAGGTCAGTTTGTGCCATCTTCGACTCCTCCCAGTACTGCTACGAGCTTGCTAGTAGATCCAAATCCTATAGTGCAAATGGCTGGTCAACAACCTCCACCACGACGAGTTCCTGCTTGGAACGATTCGGGAGCGTTGGACCTACCTTTTCAAAATCTAGTTCCTACTGCAGCAATAAAAGCCTTGCCTACATACGATGGGACTGGAAAGACCATGTACGAGCATGTGTCAGATGTGGCAACCTTGGCTTCAATTCATAATATCACAGACGAAGATGTCATGATCAAATTGCTCGTCCTGTCACTCCGAGGTAAGTTGTTGTGCTGGTATAGATCCTTGTCTCCCAACTCCATAACTTCATGGGATCAATTAGCAGAGATGCTAATCCAAGGGTTCAATGAGCAAGCAGACCCATTTTCTTTAGTGCATCAATTTAATAATATCAAGAGGCATCCTCAAGAGGAGATAGTGGATTTCAATGTTAGGTTTGCCCGAACTTGGCAGAGAGTTCCTGAAGGTCTTCGCCCTACTCATGAACAAGCAGCATTGTACTTTCTTAGGGCTTTCCATTCAGATATTGGTATGAACATTAGGATGTCCAATGTTCAAACCTTTCCTGCACTATATGCCCAGGCACAGAAGGCTGAGGCCGATCTGATTGCCATTGGGAAATTGCCTCCAAAAATGACTATGCCTATTTTTCCCGAGCTTCCACAATACCAGCATACAGGTGCAGCCCCTACATCTTACACTGCTCCATCCATATACCCTTCATCTTCATGGAATCCTCCCATACCTTCGGTACCTATGATTCCCATTCCATAGATAACCTCTCCACTTCCAACTCCTGCATTACCTTCTCCACCAGTTCCATTACCTCTACCTGCACCGCCTGTGTCCTCAAGCCCAGATCCTCAATTGGCTATTTTGCAAGAAATTCAATCGGCCATGAGAGCTCTCACTAACAAGGTGACATCTATGGAGCGGAGAGAGGCGGAAAGGAACTCTCAGCCACGAAGATTTTTTCGGCGGTAACTAGAGAGCAAGTTGCTCCTAGCAAGGCTATGGAGAAAGTACCTGAGAGGAACTCAGCGATCCTGGTAAGTGAAGAGGCTGGCCCTTCTGAAGTTTCACATGAGCCTTCTTACTGGTGTTCTTCATGCAATGATCCACATGATGAGTCCACTTGCATGGTCCACCAAAATTATTTGCAAGTTCTTGCGGGGAGCCGTGTAAACATGATTCGAGAGGTGGATCTTAATTCCATGATGTCTCTTGAGGAACACATAGCAGTCTTGACACGCAGCGGCAAGAAACCAATGTTGGTAGATCCGGCTAAGATGGAGCCATTGAAAGTGCCTCCTGCACAAGCAACAAAGCAACAAATACCTGCAAAGACTCATGATCCTCTAGCTCCACAACAACCACCTATTTTGTCGAAGGATCCGCTTCCACCACAAGCAAAAGAGAAGGAACAAGCTTCTGTCTCTCAGCCGCAAGCAGAAACAAAGGAACAAGCTAGAGAGACGTTGCGGTATCCATCATTGACTAAACGACAATGAGTGGAGGCCACCCAACAATATAGAAGCAAATTTGAATCTGCCAGTGGAGGGAAAGAGCAGATCTCGATGGAGTACAACATCGTTGAAGAACTCAAAAGGATACCAGCTAAAGTAAGTCTGTATGACACCTTGCAGCTGCCTGGATAGGTAAATCTCTTACAAGAATCCCTGAAGACCATACAAAGTAAGGGGAAGGCTCCAGCCCAGGTAGTTATGTCTCAAACTCTGACCTCTTCAGCCACTAGAAAAAATAGACCACCCCCATTTTATTTGTCACTCAGGATGGAGGGTTGGATAGTGCACAACTGCATGATTGATTCTGGTGCTGCGACAACTGTCATGCCAAAGGCAGTTTGTGAAGTCATGGGTATGGAGTATACAAGAAGTAGCCCTGGTGTCTTGCAGTTGGATGGGACTCCCATGAAAATAGTGGGTGTAATCAAGGATGTTCCTATTGCTCTACATAGTATGCCTCAAATTACAGTAATTCAGGAGGTAGTTGTGGTTGATTTGGAACCATATTTCAGTATGTGTTTGTCGAGAGAATTCACTGCTAAGCTGGGAGGCTACCTTTCTCTGGATTATTCTCACTTGGAGATTCCTTTCAAAGGAAGAAGAGTCCATATTTACAATAAGAAGCCTTCTACTTTTCATATAGAGAAGATAGAAGAAGAAGAAAAGTCCAAACATTCTGTCAACATGATAACTGAAGAATTGGACAATCCTGATTTAATGGATGAAGTCCTGGATGAGCTTTGCTTAGAGGATGAGTTTTCAATGCTCAATTTTAATGCCATGATGGAAACTGAAATTGGTTGTTACTCCATTACAAAGCCTGAAGAGGTTGAAGTAGAGTTGCCTCCTGATCAAGTTGGTCAAGACTCTATGCCAGATCAGCTCTATTTCGATGGAGCACGATACAGAAATGGCGCTGGAGCTGGGATTGTTCTAGTATTACCTTCTGGAATTCAATGATCCTATTCATATCATTTGACCTGGAGCTGCACAAATAATACAGTAGAATATGAGGCTTTATGCCTAGGTCTCAAGAAGGCTGAGAAACTTGGAGCGCGATAGTTGCAAATCTTTGGTGACTCCGAGCTGATTATCAATCAGGAGACCAATAAGTGTGTGTTCAAGGTCTGGGATCCAGGAGATCATAGAGCCATGTTTTGGTATGTGTCTCTCCCGAGAGTTCACAGCTAAATTTGAGGGTTACCTTGTACATAGAAAAAAAAAAAAAAAAAAAAAAAAAAAAATTTTAACTTCGGCTCCTTTTGCACGTGAGCCCGTAGGTATGTTTATTTCTCTTTCTTTTTCTTTTCCTTCCCAGTAGTTAGTGGCTTCCATCTACTTCTTTCTTCCACTTCCTTACTTCATTCCCTTCCTCTCCTACTCCTTCTTCTACAAATAATCAAGCCACTACTGTTGTTTCTACTCCCCTCTCTGATGTTCCCTTTTCTTCACTTCCCCTTTCTTCTAATCCTTTGTCTTTTGAGCACTTCTCCATAGTTCCTACCACCTCCTCCATTCCATCCACTTCCATTTCATTATCTATTTTCATAGAATCCCAGCAGTTGGTAGCACAGTAGCACCCTCTTCAGTTGTTGTATCTACCACTTCTACTCCTCCATCTTCCACCATTCCATCATTCCCCATTCCTGTTCCACGGCCTGCACATCTGCTGGTCATCACTCCATTCATTTTCATTTTTTCAATTCAGGTGCTTTTCACTACTGCCATGGAGATCCTTTCACAACACCTGGTGATTACTCAGCTCAACCGAGCTAGGCAAAATGTAGTCATTCAAGAAATAAGGGAAGTTCTGCTCTTCCATAAATTTCTATTGAAGGTCCTATTTTGAGTGCCGAGTGCCAACAAGAGCTTGTTGCAGCAGCCCGCAGAGACATCCAACATCAACCAACACTCACTTTTTCTGCTCCTCCAGCTTCTTGACTCTGTTGCCCAATGGATAAAGGCCTGAGGTTCATGCATACAACAGAACTGTATACCCCGTGAGCCGCCAAGAATGTTGGCATTTTTGCCACATTGTTTTTGTTGTTACTATTCATGCAAGAGAATGCACAAATTGTAGAGATACTAACTCCTCTGTTTGTCCCTCCAAGCACTTTGAAAGGGAAAATACAAAAATCTCTACAAGTTTTGTGTTAGAGCAAAGTAAGTGTAAGATGTCGCGATATCGCGACCTGTTGCAGTTTCGCGACGTCCAATGCAGAAATCAGCTAAGTATAGAAAATGTCACGATATCGCGACATGTCGCATTTTCATGACCTATCACGTTTTGCGGCTAAAAGCAACCAAAGGAAGCAAGGGAGTAAAACTGTCGCGATATCGCGACATGTTGGATTTTCACGCTAGGAACAAAGGAAGCAGTAAAAATTGTCACGATATCGTGACATGTCACATTTTCATGACTTGCAATGGCAACAAAGCATAGTGATAGGAAAATGTCACGATATCGTGACATACACAGGAGCCAATGAAAACTTGTCGATGATATCCAGACAAAATAGAAAGGAGCAAATGGTACGGAATGGCATGATATCATGACATGTCGCATTATCGTGGAAGGGATGAAGATAAACACAAGGCGGAGAAAGATGTCACGATATCATGACATTTTTGGAAACGAAGCCAAGCAAGAGAAACTTGTCATGATATCGCGACAGGAAGCGGCAACGAAGGAGAAGACAAGAAATTGTCATGATTTCCATGACATTGAAAAAAAAGCAATTCGACATGCAAGAAAAAAAATGTCACGATTTCATGACATGTCAATTTTAGGCAAAAAGGCAAAGTACAAGAAGATAGAAACATGTCACGATTTCATGACTTGTTGAAGATGAAAGGACAAAATGGAGAAAATGTCGCGATATCGTGACATGTCGCATTTTTAGGACAGCAACTGTCACTTTATAAAGCAGAAAGACAAGTGAAAGATGTCACGATTTCATGACATGTTACATTTTCACGATAAGGAGTAGCGAAGAAGCCAAGAAAGAGGAGAATGTCACGATTTCATGACATGTCATGGAGACAAAGCTAAACGAAGAGAAGATGTCACGATTTCATGACATGTCGCATTTTCGTGATTGGTGGCAAGAAGAGAAAGCAGTAAGGTAAAAGTGTCACGATTTCGTGACATGTCGCATTTTCGTGACCTGTCTCATTTTCGTGACAGAAGCAACAACAAAGGCCCGATACAGTTCAGTCCGCATTTTTCCTTCAAAATTGCATAGGAGAACGTGAGGAGAAGATAAGGATCAAATAAAAGCTCTCCAACTGATTTTGAGATCGTGGTCAAAGAGGCTCCAAGATTAAATGTTGTTGTTTACCTATGTGCGCAAGATGGAAGAACATGAGGCAGTTTTCGATGCCACCAAAATTAAAGACGCCTCCAGTATTAAAAGCTCTTGTTCGTGATCTCCTAACAACTTCCGGCTTGCCCCGATAATGGTCATTTAATGAAGAAATATGGTCCCTTGTTTCTGTTTAATTTTTAGTTTTGATCCATAAAAACAGGGACTGTCATTTCTCCGAGGCAGATTAAGGGGGATTGTTTCTCTTTTCAAGTGCACATTTTGTGGATCGCCTCTTCAAAATCTGTTTTATGTATTAAATGTTGTAATGCGAAAGGAAGAGGAAAGACCTCTATAAATACCAATGTAAAATCTCAAGCAAAAGGAGGAGGACCTTTTTGCAAAAATTGAAGCAGAAATCCTAGATGCATTTTGCTCTATTCTTAGTGTCTTTTGGAGTTGGTGATCCAAACTGTTGTTCATGTTTTGCTTTCTATGTGAGTCACTTCTGTTAGTCCAGTGTTAAAATATAAGTTGAATTCTGTTGTTCTGGATTTGGCTGTATTTGCATTTGAACGTTTGGAGTATAATTGGAAGCGAACTTACGGCTAATGCTTGATCCAATTTCTGTATATGCATTCTAAGAATCAGTTGTTGCTTAGCTTCAGGATCTAGTTGAGGTTATTTGCTATTTGAGGTTGTTCTCCCCATTAACTATCGGCTTCGGCCATATTTCCATCTCTTTCTATTATTTCCCTTTCTTTCCGCATTTTCCCATTTCTTTCCTGCATCCTTATCTTGAAACCAGTTTAGATTAGTTTGGGAGCCAGCCCTCTCTGGAGATTGGCCCGGGAGACTTCTCTTTCTCTCGGCCTTTCAATGTTGGCCGAGTCTAGGGTGCACAAGTGATGAAATCTTGTACTTAGGCAGATTTGTGACCAACAGGATCATAAAGAGGCTTAATTTTAGGTAAGATAAGGGCTTGGGATTTGATAAGACGATGAAATATATCGGCTAAAGGCTCAACGAGGGGAGTAAACTCTCATCTTAGCGCTCGATGAGGTCTATTTTAAGTTTGGGATGTGAAAGTGGAGGTCAAGGGTTGGGTGGAGAATGGTTGAGGTGTTTTATGGGGTTGGGGTTGTGCAGGAGATTGAATAGTGGTAGTAGGAGGTGGTGTGGTAAGGACGACTTGATTGACTTGGGGTGATTTGGAGAAAGTGGCATTACCCTTTTGATTTATGTTTTTCCACTCTTTATTTTTAAGTTTTATGATGCCCTCTTGGATATTAATATTTTCAATGACCTTAGCTTGGGCTAACGCCTCTTCAAAGGTCCTATATTGTTGTAATTGTAAGAGTAAGGAAATGTGTTTTTTGCAACTATGAGTAAAGAGGCGAGTTAGCTCAGTGACAGGCAAGGAAAAAGGAAGTTCATTAATAATAGCTTGCCATAAAGCTCCGTAATAAAGAATAGATTCATCATCAAACTTTTTAAGTTTGTAGATATCAGTGAGGTAGGTTTTCTTCTAGACTAAGAGGGCAAAGCGTTCAAGAAAAATATTGGCCAATTGTTCGAAGGTATAAAGGCTATGTTTTGGTAAAGCATTATACCATTTGAGAGTAGTGCCACTTAGATATATAACAAAGGTATGAAGAAGGAGATGGTCACTACCACTAATGAGGAAACAAGCATTCAAATATTTACTTAAAAAGTCTTTTGGATCCCCTTGTCCTATAAAAGGCTCAAGTTTGGGTAGCTCAAATTTATAGGGGTAGACTAGGGCAGGTATAGATGGATGAATAGGTTGGGTATATATTTGGCTAAGGGTGGGATTTTGGTGTCCTATACCTATAGTTTGAAGTTCAAATGCATTCATGTGACTGATAAGTCATTGTATCTCATCTTGTGAGGTTGACTGCAACATAGGTGAGGAAGATGTGGGATTGTAAGCAGGATTGGGAGTGGTAGTGGTACAATTGGATGGTTGGGAAGTATAGGTTTGGGTGTTAGGTTGAGGTGGTATGGGTTGTGAAGGGTAGAGGGAGGAAGATGGGTATGGGGGGTAATATTGAAGTAGGTCCAAGGGAGGTTGAAAATATGGGGTTGGGTGAGAGGGGTTTGATTGCGGTTGAGTAAGGGGTTGAGGGACTTGTAGGGGATAATATTGAGGTATTTGGGCTTGTACGGGTTGAGGTTGGGGAGGAGGTTGAGGGACATGTAAAGGAGGAGTTTGATATGGTTTTTGGAGGGAATTTTGATGTTGGGGATGAGAAGGTTGAATGAGGGGATTTGGGGGAAGTTGTTGAGGTAGGAATTGATATATTTGGGATGGAGTGGATGTAGGTTGGTATGGCATAGGTTGGGATAAAGGAGATGGTTGAGGGACTTGTGATTGATAAATTTGGGATGAGGCATGTTGGGCTTGGGGAGGAGGTTGAGGAACTTGAGATGATGGGTATTGATATTGGGGATATGTGGCTAAAGTTTGGAGGTTAGATTGAGAATATTTTTGGGGCCATTGAGGTGCTTGGGGTGGTTGTTGAGGAAGAATTGGGTATTGGGAATTAGGAGGTTGGCTGGGAGGATTGGAGGGATATTGTTGTGGTGATATTAAGGGTTGATTTTGAGATTGAGGTGAGGAATTAGGAGGTTAAGGGCTTGCGAAGGAATAGAGAAATTAGATGTTAATTGGATTTGAGGTGGTGTTTGAGTTTGAGTAATATTATATTGGAGAGGTGGATTTGGATTAGTAGGTGGTTGTGAGGCTAAAGAAAGAAGGGTATTGGTTGGAGGTGGAAAGCTAGGTATGGCAACACCAAGATCATGAATTGGCATATGGTAAGTTGTGGTATAGGGTGAAGTAGTGCTAGCATTGGGTTGAGTAGGTAGTGTGGAAGAATATGGTTGAGAAAGTGTAGCACTAGTAGAAAAAAGGGTTGAAGTGGAAGAGGAGATTATGGAGTGGGTAGCTACATTAATTTTAGGTTGAGCCATTAGTTGTTGGAGCGGGGGTGGCACTAAAGTAGAAGATTTATTAGAGGTTTGGGTGGTAGGATAATCAATAAGGGGCTAAGATAAAATATCAAGAGTAGTGGTGGAAGTCAATGGGGGTTGGGGAATGATGATTAAGGGTAAGGTAGATGTCAATGGATCAAAGGGTGAGGGATTTTGTTGAGTGTGGGTTGGAGTACCTTCTTTAGAGGTGTGTGAAGAAGTGGTCTCGACATTGGCCATTGCGGTAATAATGGGATAAGCATCATAATTATGATGGGTGTCAAGAGGAAAGGGGTTATGTTGTAAAGAAGAGGTACCTAGAGTGACTAAATATTCACTCACAGGTGTTAGATCAGGTGCAGTGGAAGATGTTAGGGTAGAATCCATAGTGATTTGGTTTAAAGCTCGGACTTGACTTCGAGTTGAAACCATAGGACAAACAATATGGCCAAAAATTATTCACACAAAAAGATATTATGTTAATGGAGCACAATTCCTAAGAGGTACCAAAAAATAGAAATCTAAGCTAATTATTGCTACTATCTAATTTCTTTATAAATTAAAGAAATCTATGCTAAAAGGTAAGACAATTTAAAAACTAAAGCTATCTAAAATAAATTAAAACACTAAAATTAGAGATGCAAGTGCAACTAATTATTCTAATTAAGGAGAGCAAACTAAAAATGGTTATTGTGTGTATGTTAATGTAAAGGAGACTTATGTGTGTGTAAGAAATGGAGCCTAAGGAGGTTTATGTGCATGGAAAAAATAAGACCCAAGAGGGTAAGCTAAGCTAGATGTATGTGCAAAAGAAGCCCACGAAAGCTAAAGGTAATAAAAGAAAAAAAACCTAAGAAGGTTTGTAATTGTGAAAATATTCCAAGGGTGCAAAGTGTGCTAAAAGAGAAGCCTAAGGAGGCTTGTTGAAAAAGAGAGAAGCCTAAGGAGGCTTGTTGAAAAAGAGAGAAGCCTAAGGAGGCTTGTAATTGTGAAAATATCCTAAGGAGGTCAATTGGGCTTAAAATAGGAGAAGCCTAAGGAGGCTTAGTGTGGCAAAAGAGAGAAGCCCAAGGAGGCCAAGTGTGCTAAAAGAGGAGCCTAAGGAGGCTTAGTGTGCTAAAATAGAATCCCAAGGAGGCTTGTGGAAAAAGAGAGAAGCCTAAGGAGGCTTGTAATTGTGAAAATATCCCAAGGAGGTCAATTGCGCTTAAAAGAGGAGCCTAAGGAGGCTAAGTGTGTTAAAAGAGGAGCCAAAGTAGGCTAAGTGTGTTAAAAAAATGAGCCTAAGGAGGCCTAGTGTGGTAAAAAAAGGATCCTAAGGAGGCCTAATGTGGTAAAAGAGGAGCCTCAGGAGGCTAAGTGTGTTAAAATAGAGAATCCTAAGGAGGCTTATAATTGTGAAAGAGACCAAGCAGGCCTAGTGTGCTAAAATAGAAGCCTAAGGAGGCTTAATGTGGTAAAATAGGAGCCTAAGGAGGCTATGTGTAGGAGGCTTAATGTGGTAAAATATGAGCCTCAGGAGGTTAAGTGTGTTAAAATAGAGAAGCCTAAAGAGGCTTATCATTGTGAAAGAGACCAAGGAGGCCTAGTGTGCTAAAATAGGAGCCTAAGGATGCTTAGTGTGGTAAAATAGAGAAGCCTAAATAGGCTTGCAATTGTGAAAGAGCCTAAGAATGTCAAGTGTGCTAAAAGAGGAGCCAAAGGAGGCTAATTTTATTAAAAAAAACAATCTTAGAAATAAACTATGCTAGACAAGTATGTGAAATGATCCTAAAACAAAATATAATTTAAACTAAAATAAAAGCCTAAAGAAGCTTATGTGTGAAAATAAAAACCCAAATTATGCTATCCAACAAGTCTAGGAACAAAGAAGGAGGACTTATCTGGAAGCCTACGCAGATGTTGCAACTTGGCACCTTCTAGGATGAAACCATCTCTACCCAAGCGATATAGAAATGTGAGACCATCTCCACCAAGGTGATATTGACTTTTTCCTTCAAAACAACATAAAACAAAAACAATTAGAAAAAATATGCAACAATAGTTGAAAGTAGGAGCAAATATTGCATAAAATAAACCTACACTTTATCCCTATAACTAGTATAAATTAAAACTCAACAAGGGCAAAAGTGGAGGTCAATGGAATGGTCCCACCAGGCGTGCCATTTTGTAGAGATAAGAAGCCACCATTAATATATAAAAAAACAAAGATAAAGAGAGCAATGTATCTAATGAATTTTATTGTAAATATATTCTTTTTACAATGTAGAAACACAACTCTTTGTCTCTTTAAATCATAAAAAATGCATCAAATGGCATGTACAATGACAATGGTGTATATGCCTCTTTCCCACAACATTTTGTGATGAAGATATATCATGCTTTAGATGCTTGTGAGGTACAAATCCTTGAAATTTTGTTGTAGATGAATGATATATCTACAATCCTGTACACATGCAAACAAGAAAAATTGTTAGTAGCACCTGTTTACATATGCAAAGGCATTAGAAACAAAATTAGAACTCAAAGAATACATTAAAATTATGTTATTCTTACAACTCATATAGAATAATGGTAGGCTCTCCTAGCTTCCTCCTCCTTCATTCATTCATTCCTTCATTCATGCCTTGATTCCTCCTTTTTTAATGAAGGGAATTAGGGGGTATTTATAGAATTTTAGAAGATATGGGGGTGAGGATTATGTGGCACATGAGTTTGACATAGTGGAATACAATACTACGTAGGTGAAGAATTTTAAATGTTGAATGTGTTGGCATAGAAGACTTTTAGGTGGGTGAGAGAATATAAAATTGTTAAGTGGGTTGGCAAGGGAAAACTTAGGATAAATGGAGGAATATAAAATTACTAAGTGGGTTGGCATGCAAGAAATAATCCTTGACTTTGGTGTGCATGAGTGGTGGTGGGTGTAGAAAATGTAGAATATGACTAATATAGAACCCTTAACTTGGGCATAAGCATGTGAGAAGGTAGGTATAAAAAATGTGATTAACCTAGAATCCTTGACTTGAGCTCAAGCATGTGAGAAGGTAGGTGTAGAAAATATGGCTAATCTAGAATCCTTGACTTGAGCTCAAGCATGTGAGAAGGTAGGTGTAGAAAATGTGATTAATCTAGAATCCTTGACTTGAGCTCAAGCATATGAGAAGGTAGGTGTAGAAAATGTGATTGATCTAGAATACTTGACTTGAGCACAAACATGTGAGGAGGTATTGAAAATTGATTTAGAAGGTATTTAAAATTGTAGAAAAAAAAATATTAAATTCGTGAATAGTGAACAGTGAACAACAAATAGTGAACAGTGAATCGTGAACAGTGAATAGTGAACAGTGAATAGTAAACAGTGAACAGTACATAGTGAACAGTAAATAGTGAATAGTGAATAGTGAATAATGAATAGTGAATAGTGAACAGTGAATAGTGAACAATACATAATAAAAGAAAATAGAGAGAATTTAGATGAATTTAAAAATATCGAAGAGATATTAGAACCAAAACTTGGATAAAATGATATTTTTAGGTGTCTACAGTTACATCCATCTCACCTCCATCCATGCAACATCCATTAGTTTCCATTGGAACCCCACTTTCACTTTCATAGTCACAAGAGCCCCCCACAATTCCATCTATGATATTAGTAGGTCCATAGATCACAACACCGCTTCCTCCCCCTGCATCAGTAGAGGCCATGATAACCACTCCTTCACACCAAGATTCCACTATTTTGACCTCTCCACTCACCCCTGTAAGTTTGGGGTCATATTTGATCACTGTGTTTATTCCAAACACTGATCTTGTTGCAGCTTAGTATTAGAGAATAGAAGAGATAGACTTCACTGTAATGGCCTGGTGGAATGAGTAGTTGGAAAAAGACTCAGAGGATGTAGCATGAAAGAGGAAAACTATAGTCAATGATCCAATATCTAGAAAGAGGACAAAATACACTATCACTCCAAAAGTGAAGAAACCAAGAAAGGAGATGACTCTGGAAGACTATGAAATAGTCAGAAAACTATAGATATCATGTAGCTACCAGCTTCTGACGAGTTGGTAATGGCCAAAGCTCATATGGATACAATCTTATTGCAAGGAGATGTTAGAAGAGAGGAAAATGAAGAGCTAAAACAAAGAATAGAGCAGCTAGAGACTTCTCTCAAAGAATGTGAAGACTTGGCCAACTCTCTCAGAGATGAGGTGAAAGAGTGGCAATGTAAATATCATGAAATAGCTAATTTCAAAGAACAAGCAGAGGGTCTCCAAACCTAGGTAACAACTCTTATAGAACTGAATAACCAACTAAATCAGAAATTGTTATCAAACCTACTGAGTTCTCTAAAAAACTATAAAGTAAGCTCGGAGAAGGGTATGGTCAAAGATCAAAGTAAAAAGTGCAGAAGCTAAGCCAATTTTTATATTTTTAGATGAAGCCACAAATGAGTTAGTAAGTGCAAGGAATACCCTTCAGAAAGTGAAATATGAGCTTCAACATAAGATAGCCCAAGAAAAAAATATTTGTAGACTAGCAAAGACCAAGTCTAGAGTCATGGTCAGACTCATTTCAAATAAACAATGGTACATAGCCGAGGGAATAGCCAAGGATATTTTGGACAAAAACAAGTTACTATGGAAAGGTTTACAATTGCTATCCATGCTGGAGGATAATACTAACAAGATAATGAGCAAACTCTCCCACCTTATGAAACTAGGATTCCCTGACTACTTTGGAGAAGATTGTTAATTCATAAAAGAAGTAGTACTATCAAGTTGTATGGATTCCATAATGCAAGATAAATATGAAATAGAAGGGTAGACTGGACCAATATAGTAGGAACAAGTAATCCAGTTGATCAGGAACTTGATAGAGTTAAAAAATGTCATCTTTGAACTAGAAAATGGAGGTTTTGAACCATCCCACAAGAGACTTTCTAGCTTACAGAGACTCCACCGAAACATATCATTAATGATAGGAATTCTAGAGAAGATATGGGAACAAGCCTCGAGCGCACTAAGCCATGTTACCCAACTACTTAGTGAAGAAGATAATGATGATATCAATGTCACCACAGAGGAAAGTGAAGGATATGAGTCTGATGAAAATAGGTCTAATGATGAAGACCATGAAGAAGGGGAAGAATAGATTGACAATAAAGATGAAGAAGATGATGAAATTCATGAAATCATCCTTGAAAACCAGAGATCAAAGTGGTTCACCTAGGAGAAGAAGACGAAGAAGAGGAGTAGGATGAATAAATTGGTCTAAAATAAGAGACTAGTCAAAAGCACATTTTTGGTGAATTTTTTGCATTATGATGACAGTTAGAAAATAAATAAAGCATGAACACATACAGAGCCTCATGCTCATGGCATGGAAGATTGCTAAGAAACTACCTATAAGAGGAACCCTCTTGAGAATTGAGAATCATTTTTGCTTCACAAATAGTTTCTTCATGACTATCAACTATAGGATGTTTTGTCTCCAATCATGAAGTTGGTAGTCACGAAGGAGCAATTTTTGAACCATGGTGTTGAGTCTAAGTTCACCATTCATTTCCCTCCATATCATTTCACAAATCCCTACCCACTCCACTCCTCCATCCATTTCCATGCATCCCAAATCATACCTTCCATCTCATCCCTATTTTCCATTCCATAAATCATTCACCCCATCAACTCCATAAACCCAATGAATAAGGCTCTAAGTTCTTAAACCTTGTGAGCAATATTCCCTAAGAGGCACCAATAATGTAGGCCAAAAATGGCTACATTCATACTTAAGCCAAAATTTTGCAAAATTTGGCTAAGTATGTAAAGGAAATGCAAAAGCACTACAAACAACCCAAAGCTGAGAAGTGCTAAAATTAGCTCAAAAGTAAGAAGTCTAGAAAATGGTGTGCTTTCTCGATTTCCTTTGTAATCACCACGTAGAAGCGAAAAAATGCTAAAAAATTTAAAATCATTGCGTAAAGGTGGAAAGTGAGAAAGCACCGAAATCAAGCTAAAAGTGAGAAGTATATAAAGATCGCTCTTCTCAATAAATATTGCGCTTCTCAACCTTATTTGTATCAAGTGCGCAGCCAAAAAATGCCAAAAAGAACCTAAAACTTAGAAGCTCCAAGAAGAGAGTAAAACAAATAAGTCATATAATCTGCACTTCTCGATCATCTTCACATAAGCCATGCAAACCGAAAAGCATCGAGAAAAGGCTAAAAATGAGAAGTACTAACAAGAGGTAAAAATAATAATAACAAAAAGTTGTGCTTTCTCTCATTCTTTTCATAAGTCATACAAATGAGAAAGTCCTAAAATCAAGCCAAAAGTGAGAAGCACTAGAAAATATGAGAAAAAACTAAAGGTGAAAAGTTGTGGTTTCTCTCCTTCCTTCATTTCCATCGCGTAAACAAGAAGCAATACTACAGCTATATGGTAGTTAGATCTACGGCCAAAATTAAAACTTCTAATCCCCTTAAGGGTTTTCGATGAACTTTTGTGTGCGTAATCTAGGAAGTAGGGGAAAAACTAAAACCGATGCTAGAGAAGCCAAACAAAAAGCAATTATAGTCCAGAACCTTCCAAAACATCCTGTTGAACCATATCAAGTTGTAATATTGACGGAGAGGAATTGATTTCAAGAATCACCAATGGCAACAATGAACTCAACCATAAGGTCATTGCAATAGATTCAGAAGGGCGTAGTTTGCGGGCATCATGAACAGCAAGTGGTTAGAAAAACCATGAGAGTAATGCTTAAGAGTAAAATGACTATTGTAAAACCTATAAATAAGGGCAGCAACCTCCTTCCAAATGGTCGGCTCTGGAGTGTTTGCTTGCACCACTGTGTAAATCTCTACAAATTGATGAATGAAGCATTACAAGGGATGTTTACCTTGAATTTGTGCCTGTGTTGAATGGTGGATTTGATTCTTAGATATTATCTCATCTTGCTACTATGGTTGGTCTATTCTGTTAATTTGAAAAGCTAACTTAGAGTAGATCGAGTCAATTGTTTTTGCATGTTTATCAAGAATTATATTTATATCAAATCTAGTTATTGATCTTATTCTGCTGAAATTGGATAATCAATATTTCTAGATATTTGGAATAGTTCTGTGAACATGCAAAAAAACATTTCAATAACGTAATTGCATAATTTTTGAATGATGTTAATCCTCAAGATGTTCTTTTTGAAATTATTTTTTAGGAGGTACTGTTTGGATATCTATGCTATTATCTTCATCTATCCATCTTAAATCCATTTGTTTCTAACCCTATCATTTCTATCCCTAAGCTTACTATATTTGAGCTAAATAGAGTCAACACTCATTAAGTTGACAAGGAGCCAACCTTCTCTGGAGGTTGAATAAAAGGAGATTTATTCTCCTAATGTTTATCCTGGGTTGCGATTAGCAGGTGCTCGCCTTCAAATACCAAGATATGATAATCGCATTTCTAGCATGAGTTAGATGACAAACTAGGCTACAAAAATAGATAACGTGCTTTTGAGAATAATATTTCAATTTGGAGTCGATTTTGTAAAGTTTTGTGAATAGCAAAAATCAACTTATTTTACACCTTATTACTCCTATTGAACTTGAGCACTTTCTATTTTTAATGATGTGTAATAGTTGGATTTATTTTGTCCCTCTAATGCATTTTTTAGATAAGTATACCAATTAATTTCCAACTCTTAATTTTCTTTAATAAACCTCTTTTTATAGCCTTTAATAATTTGATATTTATTTTTCCTAATTTCCAATTTCCTACTTTGATGTAGTACCTTATAACTCCCTAATGTGGAATATTAGAAAACAATTATTTGAAATAATAGAAATTCAAGTAGAATTCCTTATTTCTCCTATTTTTTAATATTGCAAATATTTAGGCTAATTTAATAGTTATTTCCCCTTAGATATTACTTTCAAATATGGTTGATTTCTATTGATATTTCAACCTTATAATATACCTTATAACTCCCTATTTAATGAAAGTAATCTTGATTAATTATAAACCTTACCTTTAGTGTTATATTCCCAATGTATTCAGTGTAGGTTCTAGATGTGTATGATAGTCCTCTTAATGCCTTCTCCTTGAACGTTGATTCACCTTGGAATTCAGGTTTGGATGGTGGCACTTCAACTCTTGAGAATTGACCTTCCTTGAATGCCTTGACCAGAGTTTATAATGCTCTTTACCTCTCCTCCAAACTATGATTATGGCTGCTTTAAGTGCTATAAATATTGTAAATACTCTGAATGTTGTCCTCTATAGTCTTTGACACTTTTTAATAGATGGAGGATCTTGGAATTTGTGACAAGTGTCACAATGGTTACTCTTGAGCACTTGAGATGCCATTTGTGAAACTCTACCAGGTAGGTGAGTGTTACGATCTTGGAAGAACGCTCATTCTTCTTCTTCCTTTGTAACATTTTCTTTGTAATGAATGAGTGCTTGTGTGGGAAATGTTTTATTTCCTTCTAGGTGACAAGTGTCACCTTTCCTTCGTGCATGGGCTTTTCAATGTAATTCTTCTCCAATGTATCTTGTAATGTCCCTATTAACCATGCAACACTGTGAGATATTCCTTTGTTCGATGGAGCTTGATATGAGATGATTCTAATGGTGCCTTGAGATCTTGGAGCAATGCTTTTTAATGCTTGAGTGGATTTTTTGGGCTACTCCAATGGTTCTCCTTGGACATACCTTATTCAACTTGTTTTTCCTTCCTTTGAATAGATGTTATTGCATTTTTATGTATTGATTATCCTTTTTTTGTTTACTTGCAGGTTAAGTTGTCCACAACGTAGTAGATGTGAGCCTTTTAATCAGCTATATTTCCTTGCATGGAAAATGCTTTTGCACAACTGCCTAGGAGTATTTTTCTCCTTGTAAAGAGTGTGCCTCTTTACAAGGAGAAAACAAATGTAAATACTTTGTATATAGGATACCTTTTTTGCACCTCCTTTTGCAATCTAATTTTCTTGGTCGTATGGCAACTTTTTTAAAATAGGTGATGGCAGATTTGATGTTGTCTCTTTTTCTAGACAACTATCTTCATTTCTCGGTGACTTTGGTAATAAACCCAAGATATTAACCACTTAGATAGAATATCTTTCTTGTAGAAGTAATTTTGCACCTTTTTTTAAATAGCCTTTAATGCACTTTGAATCTGAGAGTCACCAAGTCTCGATTTGAAGCTTTTATTGCTATTTTTGATAGTGGATTTTCTTCTCCACTCTTTGAAGAAATCTTATATATTTTGGTGGCTTCTTTGGGCTACGAGATGCTACAGGTTCTATGCACCAATAGTGTCTCTATACACTTTGATAATCTACTGGTTTTTGTGCTCTTGATCCTTTAATCAACAAACACAAAATAACCTTTTTTTTAGAGTAATTAGTGTAGTGAAAATGATCTTAATAATACCAATTTAAGACACTAAAAATCTCACCTTATCACTCCAATAAACTCTAAAAATAATTTCATATGCACCTAATAATCTCTACAACTTTTAAGAGTAATTTTTAATGAACCCTTAATAAGTATTCTGTAAATTTTCACTACAATCAATATTTTAGGATATAGTCTTCTTGCTTTATAGATAGCAAATAAGTAGATGATAATTTATTTCTCTTGAAAATATTCAACTCCTATTAATTGTGCAAATAATCCTTAAAAGGAATTCTTTCTTTTGCACTTGAAGACTATAATGAAATCTATTCTTCTACAACTTTTAATCCAAATATAGTGCTTAAATGAATTTGATAATTGTATGCATAAAGAAGAACACCATTGCACTAAAATATTTTATTGTTTTGAGAAAGTCCTTTTTGATACAATTTTGCCCTCTTAGGGTGCATTTTACAATAATATGTTCCAAAATGGGAATCCCTTTTACAAATCAAGGATGGTGTATTCACTTTTTCTATGCCACAATCAATGTTGGAGGTGGGTTTGTCATGACCACTGTAATGACCTAGAGCTTTTGAACTTGGAACCTGCATACATGCAAATAGATAAAGGTTTAGTAGTACCTATCATAATGAATATAATAAATGACTAAAGTAAATTGAAAATAGAAAACAAGTATTGCATACATGAGTCACGATTTGCACAGCATAACATTAGAATTCCCTCCCTCTTATATTTTCTTGGTTAAGTGATGGTGCCTTTATAGGCCTTTGAGGGTTTTAGAGGGAAGGATAGGTGGTGATCCAAGGCTATCAAGTGGAAGGTACTGGGCAGCCACCTATCCTGGGTAGTTACAGTGAGTCACTAGAAGTATCTCACTTAACTAGGGAGATGTGGCAAGTGGGTAGGTGTAAGTGGAGTGAAGCATGGAGTGAGGTGTGAGATGTGGTAAGGTGAGGGGTAGTGGTGGCTAGGACATGTGTCAAGTGGGGAGATAGGGTATCTTATGTATATTTTCTAGATTTAATAAATCTGAAAAATATAAATTAATGTGCAGGAAAATACACCTAAGTTTAGACTTAGGCATATTATTTTACTATGCAAAATTGGAATGTGCAATGTGAATGAATAATGTGCAAGAACTATGTACCTAAGTTTAGACTTAGGCATATAGTATTATGTATAATTATGCAATGAAATGCAAATGTCTATATTTTGGTGTCTAAAAATGCCCCCTTTTGTACCATGTTGCGTAAAACACAATGCAATGCAAAAATAAGAGACACCTGGCTTTATTGGATGGAGAAATGGACTCAAATATTCTCAACATAAAGAATTAATGACTTGAAATTTTTTATCTTAGCTTACCCCCTCAATTGGTGAATGGGTAAAGATGAAACCCATGAGCCAATTGACCAAATGTGGATGATGAAAGGAGGTGGATGTGATGTATGCAAATGTATGACATTGAAGATAAACTTGATACCCCAAGTTTGGGATGGTTGTTGTAGCCTTACCTTTGGTTTTGATGATACATAAAATATTGTGGTAAAATCACCAACCACATTGGGATATCAAGAACCCAAGGGACCATTAGCAATTTCTATTGTTATAAACAAGGTGTCTGGGGATTCGATACTCGTAGTGATTTTAGTGATTGTTACCAAATTATGATTGATTGTTTTTTATTGTGATAAATTATAGTGATTGTGACAAATTGTATTAATTCGATATAATTCAATTATTTCTTGAGGTGAATCATTGTTCAAGGCCCTTATGGTAACCTACTCATCCTCCTGGATTGCATGGATAATTAGTCACTGCAACTTCCAGGTGTAAAGGATAAGTTACTATATACGAGGATCAATTGAGGCTAAGTGGAAGAAGGAAATGTACACCTCTATCCCTTGGAGTAGTCCAGATGCATGGCCTTCTTATGGAGTTGAGATGAGAGAACTTTTATTCTTTCAAGAGACTGTTGAATTTATTTTTGACCAAAGGAATTGAGGTACCTTTGGATCTTTTTAATTTTATTGTTTTTTTTGTGAGTGACCTTATGGTAATGTACTCATCTTACCAGATTGCATGGATAGCCAATCGTGATATTCTCACAATGACACTGAGAGGGGGGGTGAATCAGTGTAGCTAAAAATCTGATCTGCAATTCTTAAAACTGAAGCAAAGAGAACTAGAAAATAGATAAAGCAATAATCACAAGAGAGCACACCACAACACACAATGTAACGAGGTTCACCAATTTGGCTACTCCTCAAAAATGACTGCTTGGACTTCAATCCAAATCCAGCCTTTGCAAAACACCAATTTTACAAACACTTTACCAAGCACCCACTGGAAGGAGCACCAACCCCTTGTTTTTCTGCTGCAACAGATAGGAGCACCAACCCCTAATGCCAAGCACCAACTTGGACTGCAATTCTGATTTAATTCAATGACATAAAAATGCCTTCACTGTTTACACGACCCTGACTGGTCTGCAATTAATTAAACTTGATTAAACTCTGCACGCTCTCACGGCTCTGCTTATCTCTCTCTCGGCCCTCTTCTAACCCTCTTTACGTAGCAAATTCTCACTTACAGCAGCAACATTATTCTTCATGCAGACCTGCTTTTATAACATATAAGTCTCTATTTTTAGCTTCCATATTTACGCATGCAACCCGTAACTGTTTTATTAATGTTCTCTTCTGCCACTTGTCAACTGTAACTCCTTCTTTGTGTAACTCCTTTTGTATTTATAGAGTGTGCATTACGTTACATGCAACGTATATCTCTACCATGACTATACGTCTTCTTGAACAAGATTGTTCGTATTCATTTCTGTGCATGCATGCATTTTACGATTCTATTAATGCGACTGTTCGATTTACTCCAGTTAACTCCAGTTCTTAAAAAGCTGCATGATTTCTATCTGATAACTCGCGCATTTACTCCAGTTAACTCTTGTTATTTTGGTTGCATGCTTTTCTTCTACAATTGCCCCTTTAATTGTTGTTCTGTTCCAGTTAACTGTCTGTTATTGTGCTATTGCGACCTGTCGCGAAATCGTGACATTTCTGTATCTTTCTGCCCTTCTCGCCTTTTACCCGCGAAAATACATGTCACGAAATCGTGACAGTTTTTGCCTCCTTGTCCACTTCTTCGCTTGTACCCGCGAAAACCAGACATGTCATGAAATCGTGACACTTTCGCCTTCTCGCTACTCTTCTTGGCTTGCTCTAGCGAAAACCAGACATGTCATAAAATCGTGACACTTTCGCCTTCTCGCTACTCTTCTTGGCTTCAACCAGTGAAAATGGAACATGTCATGAAATCGTGACATCTTTCTCTGCCTTGTGCCTTTTCTGCCTTTCGCCCGTGAAAATGGAACATGTCACGAAATCGTGACATCTTTCTCTGCCTTGTGCCTTTTCTGCCTTCCGCCCATGAAAATGGAACATGTCATGAAATCGTGACATCTTTCTCTGCCTTGTGCCTTTTCTGCCTTTCCCCTGAAAATGGAACATGTCACGAAATCGTGACACTTTCGCTGCCTTGTGCCTTTTCTGTCTTTGGCCTGAAACACAACATGTCACGAAATCGTGACACTTTTTCTTCCTTGCACTTCTCTTCGACCCTATCGCGAAATCGTGACACTTTCTCTCCTTGGCACTTTCTCTTCGATCCTATCATGAAATCGTGACACTTTCTCTCCTTGGCACTTTCTCTTCGAACCTGTCATGAAATCATGACACTTTCTCTCCTTGGCACTTTCTCTTCGATCCTGTCATGAAATCGTGACACTTTCTCTCCTTAGCGCTTCCTCTTGGAACCTGTCGTGAAATCATGACACTTTTCTTTGTGAGCTCCTTCTCCTCGAGCATGTCATGAAATCATGATAGTTTTCTTTGCCTGCGCCTCTTCTTCAAACATGTCGTGAAATCATGACAGTTTTTCTACTTGCCTCCTTCTCTGCCAACATGTCATGAAATCGTGACAATTTTCCTTGTGCCTTCTCTCTCCTCGGCCATGTCACGAAATCATGACAATTTTGCTTGCGCCTTCTCTCTCCTCGGCCATGTCACGAAATCATGACAATTTTGCTTGCGCCTTCTCTCTCCTCGTCCATGTCACGAAATCATGACAATTTTGCTTGTGCCTTCTCTCTCCTCGTCCATGTCATGAAATCGTGACAATTTTGCTTGCGCCTTCTCTCTCCTCGTCCATGTCACGAAATCATGACAATTTTTCTTGTGCCTTCTCTCTCCTCTCCATGTCATGAAATCATGACAATTTTGCTTGCGCCTTCTCTCTCCTCAACATGTCACGAAATCGCGACAGAAAACATGTCGCGATATCGCGATAGTTTTCTTACTTGTCTTTTTCTTTGATTTTCTGAATCTGGGCCACTTCTGTCTTCTTGGAAATTCACTGTACATGTTCTGACTGACCTCTGAACTCCTGTCCATTGCATCAACTGCATCAAGTGATCTATCTGTCTGTGTTGACAACAATGACAATACTTTTGCTGCACCTTGCTCAACAATCTCCCCCTTTGGAATTGTTGGCAACACTCATGCACTCTCCTGTAATTCTTCTCCCCCTTTGACAATAATACCAAAGGGCTGCTGCAGACTCCCCCTGAGTCTATGCACAACATTCTCAGATACACATTGTTATAGTTAGCAAAAATCATGAATATGAGCAAAACTATAAACATAGGCATAAATACTCCCCCGGAGAATGTGATCCCAATTGATAGTCAGTTCTTGGGAAATGTGACTACTCCCAACTTACTCCGAAGGTACTCAAAAACTTCCTTTGGCAATGGTTTTGTGAATATATCTGCTACTTGCTCTGTAGTCGGAACAAAATCCAATTTGACCTCACCTTCTGCAACTTTATCCTTCAAGAAGTGATACCGGATTGCAATATGTTTGGTTCGAGAATGCATAACCGGATTCTTTGATATGTTTATAGCACTGGTGTTATCACATTTAACTGAAATTGGCTCTTTGAAGTGAATACCAAGATCTTTCAGTGTTTGTCTCATCCATAATATCTGTGTACAGCATGTTGTTGCTGCAATGTATTCTGCCTCTCTTGTGGATAGAGAGACTGATTCTTGTTTCTTGTTGTGCCATGCTACCGACTTGTCTCCAAGATAAAATGCTCCTCCACTGGTACTCTTCTCGTCATCAATACATCCCGCCCAATCTGCATCAGAATATGCAATAAGAGTGAAGTCCTTACCTTTTGGGTACCACAACCCATACTCCATAGTACCCTTGAGGTACCTAAAAATCCTCTTTACAACTGTCACATGAGTCTCTTTGGGACTAGCCTAAAATCTTGCTACCATGCATACTGCCTGTAATATATCTGGTCTAGTGGTTGTCACATACAAAAGGCTTCCAAACATAGACCTGTATATGGTTTGATCTACATCCGGAGATTTGTCATCCTTGCTCAACTTGCAACCTGTTGTCATGGGAGTGCTGACAAGTTTACTATCCTCCATTGTGAACTTTTTCAGCATTTCTTTCACATATTTTACTTGAGAGATAAAAATGCCCTTTTCACTTTGATTGACTTGCAGTCCGAGGAAATAAGAAAGTTCACCAATCATTGACATCTCAAATTCTGTCTTCATTTTATTTGCTATGTCTCTACAATATTCATCCATGCTGCTGCCAAATATTATATCATCTACATAAACAACAAGTACAATAAGATGGCCATTCTCTGTTTTGATATATAAATTGTTGTCCACCATACCTTTCTTGAACCCCTGTTTAAAAAGATAGTTATCCAGCCTTGCATACCATGCTCTGGGTGCCTGTTTCAGACCATACAATGCTTTCTTTAACCTGCAAACAAAATCGGGATTGTCACCGAGTTGGAAGCCATCTGGTTGTTCAATGTAAACCTCTTCTTCCAGTTTTCCATTCAGAAATGCTGATTTTACGTCCATTTGATATACTTTGAAATTTTTATGGACTGGCTAAAGCCGGAAACATTCTGATTGCCTCTAGTCTAGCTCATTGGTGCAAAGGTTTCCTCAAAATCAATGCCTTCAACCTGAGCATAGCCTTTACAGACCAATCTTGCCTTATTTTTGACAACCTATCCGTCTTCATTTAATTTATTTTGAAAAATCCATTTAGTACCGATTATGTTTTTATTTGCTGGTCGTGGTACTAATTCCCAGGTTTTGTTTTTCTCAATCTGATCTAGTTCTTCATTAATTGCCTTCATCCAACTTTCATCTATGCTTGCTTCAACAATATTTTTGGGTTCAATGCTTGGATAAAAGAGAGTAGTTCCGTACTACTGCTCTTCTTGTCTGAATACCAACTGTTGGGTCCCCAATAATCTGTTCTCTGGGATGATTTTTCTCGCAGCTACTGTTTTGAATTTCTTGTTCTCTTCTTCTTCTGAGTCAATTCTTAAATCAGCTGGGTCAATTTTTTGATTTTCTTCTGTTTCCATTTCTTCATCTCCTTCAATGACTTCTTCATAAATAGGGTAGTTTTCTTGATGAGTAATTTCTCGATCTCTACCTTCATCAACTTTAACATCTGCACTCTCCACAATTTTCTTTAGCCTCTTGTTGTAACATGTGTAGGCTTTGCTTTTTGTCGAGTAACCAAGAAAAATACCTTCGTCAGCTCTATCTTCGAACTTATCGAGATTATCTTTAGTTCGTTTGATATAACACTTGTTGTCGAACACTTTGAAGTATCTTGTTGTTGCTTTCCTGTCGAACCACAGCTCATAAGGTGTTTTGCTTTCATGCGTCCTTAACATGCACCTATTTTGAATGTAAACTCGTAGTATGTACTGCCTCTTTCCAAAATCTGTCAGCTATTTTGTTCTCGACCAACATTGTCTGTGCCATTTCTTGCATAGTCCTGTTCTTCCTTTCAACAACACCATTCTGCTGAGGTGTCCTTACTACTGAAAACTATCTTCTAATCCCATATTTTTGATAGTATTCTGCAAACTCCTTTGAGATAAACTCTCCTCCTCTGTCCGATCTTAGGCATTTAATTATTTTCCCAATTTGATTCTCAAACTATTTTTTAAAAATCTTGAACATCTCAAAGGCATCTGATTTAAGCTTTAAAAATAGTACCCATGTCATCTCGGAGTAGTCATCTATGAACAACATAAAGTATTTGTCACCATTTATGCTTTGTGTTCTCATGGGTCCACATAAATCGGTATGTATCAGCTCTAACGGTTTGCTGGTGAAGTATTCCTTTGCTTTAAATGTGGATCTGGTTTGCTTCCCTTTTTGGCATGAAGCACAGATGCTATTTACTGGTTTGCCAATGGTAGGTATATCTCTTACTGCTCTTTTTGAACTTATTTTTACCAGATTGTCAAAGCTAATATGACCGAGCCTCTTGTGCCACAACCAATTTTCATCTTCCTATCCAATCAAGCATGATCCTTCTAAAGTTTCGAGAGAGTATATAGATTTCCAGAAGTCCTCGATCCAGTAGCTATCGGCTTCCCACTGTGTGCTTTTCTGACTTCATGACCCTACTTCTTAAAGATGACTTCATGACCTCTGTCACAGATTTGACTTACGCTCAATAAGTTGTGCTTCAAACCAACTACAAACAGAACTTCTTTGGAATTGATCTTTCCATCACTTATCTTGACTGATCCTTTGCCAACTATTTTGGCTCCATCATTATTTCCAAACTTTACAGAGCCCCCTTCATATTTCTGTAATTTTTCAAATTTTTGTTTATCTCCTGTCATGTGACTGGAGCATCCACTATCCAATATCCATGGTGCAGATTTGTTCTATGCTTTGAATGCTGTCTGTACAATCAAGGATTCCTTTTCTTCCTTGAGTTGCTCTTTTTCTTTCCATTCTGATTTGACTGTAGTTTTGGTCACTTGTTTAGACTTTTCTTTGTCAGTGGCCTGTGCATGTTTATCTAGGAATTTTTTGTTTTGCCTTAAACTGTTTGGTTGAGTTCTTCTTCCTTGATATTTATTTGCTGCATATGTGCTTCTACAGTTTCTTGCAATGTGTCCAAAGTTATGACAGTTATAGCATTCTACTGCATAATCCATCAAGGGTGAAAATACATTTCTACTAGAAAAATTTCTTTGTCCTATATTATAAATGCAGTCTAAAATCTTATGACCGTAAGTATTGCATTTAAAACAATAACTAGAAAAGGAATGATTGAACCTGGGAGTTGGTCTTTGCCAATTTGTAGTAGGAGTCACAAATTTTCTTCTCCTTTGATGTGTGACTTTTGTGAATCCCTCATTGTCAACAGTCTTCTCGTGCCTGGCATTGTTGCTTTCTTTTGCAAGATTCATTTTTCTTTGGTCAACCTTGATCTTATCCTCTTTCTTTATTGGTTCTATAGTTATGGCCTTTGATCCACTTGATGATTCTCCTTTGACAAACCCCAAGCCAAACTTGATGCCTGTAGTCCTCTGACTATTTATAATCTTTTCAAGCTTTGCAGAACTTCCTTCAAGTTTGTGATAGCAACTCAATTTTTGATTCTTTTCTTCTAGCCGCATTCTTAAAACAACAATCTCTTCTTCTAGTTTGCTGCACTCATCTATTCTCATGGTTAATTGTACTTCAAGTTCTTCAGACATTTTCTTAAATTCTTCTGTCTGTACTTTCAAACTGTTTATTATGTCATTCGCATCCTCAAGCTTTCTTGAGACCTTATTATTCTTTTTCCTTTCTGTCTTCAACTCTTTAAGTGCAGCAACCAACTCTCCTTCCAGATAAACTTCAACCTCATCCTTACTTTTTGTATCACCTTCCTATTTTTCTTTTGTTTTTGCTTCTTCAAATGCCATGAACAGAGCTTCACCTGTTTCTTCTTAGAATCTTCACCTAAGCTATCTTCGGAAGAGCTGACATTCTTGGATATGAAACTTTTCTTTTTGAAATTGCTTTTTCTAAAGTTTGGTTTCTTCTTCCAAGTCACTTCTTTCTTGGTGTGACCCTTCATCACTTTTGGTTTTCTCATTCATTGGACACTTAGCTGCAAAGTGACCGACCCCTCCATAATTGAAACACTTAAATGACAACTTTCCTCTATATTTTCCTTTTCCCTTTGTAAGTTTCCGAACAAAGTTGGCTTTCGTTTCATCCGATGTCTCTTCATCCTCAGATTCTTGTTCAGCTTTTGTATTCTTGTGTGCTTTAAAAGCAGCTTCTCTGTCTATGGGCTTAGTTTGTCCTATTCTCATTTCGTATGCAGTCAAGGAACCATGCATCTCATCCATGCTAAAATTGTTTAGATCTTTAGCCTCTTCTATTGCAAAAACTTTAGAATTAAATCTTTTGTGAAGAGTTCTAAGTACCTTTTTCATGACAACCGCATCTTCGATCTCTTCGCCGAGTCCTCTGATTGCATTAATGACTCCATTGACTCTCAGCATATAGGCCTCTATGTTCTCATCGTCATTCATTTGTAATGCCTCGAACTGAGCTCGATGCGTTTGCAGCTTGGCTTCCTTGATCTTGTTGTCTCCTTCATGGATGCTCTTCAATTTGTCCCACATGTCTTTTGCCGATTTACAGCTCATGACCCTTATCAGTTCACTGTCTACTAGCCCACACATTATGGCATTCTTTGCTTTGGAGTTATTCTCAGCCTTTTTCTTCTCAGCAATATCTGTTGGAGGAGTAGCGGGTGCTATGTATCCACTTTCTACTGACTCCCAAATGTCGTATCCTAACGCACTCAGATATGTCTGCATCCTGAGTCTCTAGAATGAGTAATTAGTTCCATTGAACAAAGGAGCTTTGTTTGATGAGAATCCTTCACTACCTGCCATTGTGTTCCTTCCAAGATCACCTTAGCTGATTAAGCTTGTTCAGGAACCTTGCTCTGATACCAATTGATATTCTCACAATGACACTGAGAGGGGGGGTGAATCAGTGTAGCTAAAAATCTGATCTGCAATTCTTAAAACTGAAGCAAAGAGAACTAGAAAATAGATAAAGCAATAATCACAAGAGAGCACACCACAACACACAATGTAACGAGGTTCACCAATTTGGCTACTCCTCAAAAATGACTGCTTGGACTTCAATCCAAATCCAGCCTTTGCAAAACACCAATTTTACAAACACTTTACCAGCACCCACTGGAAGGAGCACCAACCCCTTGTTTTTTACTGCAATAGATAGGAGCACCAACCCCTAATGCCAAGCACCAACTTGGACTGCAATTCTGATTTAATTCAGTGACATAAAAATGCCTTCACTGTTTACATGACCCTCACTGGTCTGCAATTAATTAAACTTGATTAAACTTTGCACGCTCTCACGACTCTGCTTATCTCTCTCTCGGCCCTCTTCTAACCCTCTTTACGTAGCAAATTCTCACTTACAGCAGCAACATTATTCTTCATGCAGACCTGCTTTTATAACATATAAGTCTCTATTTTTAGCTTCCATATTTACGCATGCAACCCGTAACTATTTTATTAATGTTCTCTTCTGCCACTTGTCAACTGTAACTCCTTCTTTGTGTAACTCCTTTTGTATTTATAGAGTGTGCATTACGTTACATGCAACGTATATCTCTACCATGACTATACGTCTTCTTGAACAAGACTGTTCGTATTCATTTCTGTGCATGCATGCATTTTACGATTCTATTAATGCGACTGTTCGATTTACTCCAGTTAACTCTAGTTCTTAAAAAGCTGCATGATTTCTATCTGTAACTGCCGCATTTACTCTAGTTAACTCTTGTTATTTTGGCTGCATGCTTTTCTTCTACAACTGCCCCTTTAACTATTGTTCTGTTCCAGTTAACTGTCTGTTATTGTGCTATTGCGACCTATCATGAAATCATGACATTTCTGTATCTTTCTGCCCTTCTCGCCTTTTACCCATGAAAATACAACATGTCACGAAATCACGACAGTTTCCGCCTCCTTGTCCACTTCTTCGCTTGTACCCGTGAAAACCAGACATGTCACGAAATCGTGACACTTTCGCCTTCTCGCTACTCTTCTTGGCTTCAATCAGCGAAAACGAAACATGTCACGAAATCGTGACATCTTTCTCTACCTTGTGCCTTTTCTACCTTCCGCCCGTGAAAGAGGAACATGTCATGAAATCGTGACATCTTTCTCTGCCTTGTGCCTTTTCTGCCTTTCGCCCATGAAAACGGAACATGTCACGAAATCATGACATCTTTCTCTTCCTTGTGCCTTTTCTATCTGTTGTGGTTGATCCACAACACACCCCAAAATTGGGGACCCACCTTTTTGCAGGCTTGCAGAGAAGAATCTCGGTGACCTAGATGCTAAAATTGAAGAAAAAAAAAAAATGCCTAAGTGTTGAAAGGTGTCGCGAAATCGCGACTGGTTGCGCCATCGCTGCCGAAAATAGGAAAGTTGTCGCGAAATCGCGACATGTAGCTCCATCGCTGCCAAAGAGGAGAGACGTCGCGATTTCGCGACCGATTGCAGCAAAGGTGTACGGACGGAGAAAATGGTCGCGATTTCGCGACGTGTTTTGGGGAGGCGTACGGAAAGAAAAAGCGGTAGCGATATCACGACAGAAAGCTGCACGAAGGTCCGAGGGGGAAAAACATCGTATCGAGGTGTTTGCCAAGGCGTACGGAAGATAAAAGCGGTAGCGATATCGCGACGGTTTGTGGCAAGGGTTTCGAATAAAAGTGGTAGCGATATCGCGACGGTTTGTCGAGAGAGGGCAAGAGAATGATAATGGTCGCGATGTCGCGACGTAAAATTGCCAAGGAGGCCCGACGGAGAAACGGTAGCGATTTCGCTACGCCTTACGGAAAGAAGACTCAAAGTTCAAAACGGTAGCGAATCGCTGCCATTTCTTGAAGACAAAGGCTCAAAGCCAAAAGGTAGCGAATCGCTGCAAAATTCTCAAAAGAGCCCGACGAAGTCAGAAGGTAGCGATATCGCTACAATTTTTGGGGAAGAAGACTCAAGGTTCAAAGTGGTAGCGATATCGCTACCCTTCGAAGAAGAAGGCCCAAAGCTTTAAAAGAGTAGCGATATCGCTACGAGAAGCGGCTGGGAAGCATGTAGCGATATCGCGACATGTCGCGATTTCGTGACATGTCGCCATATCGCGGCTAAGAAGATGAACAGGCAGACTTGCAGTTTTGTCATTTTTTTTCGCAGTAAGCGTTACACAGGACGCAGGAAAAGCAGGACACGTGGCGCACAGGTGTCAAACTTGCAGAGGCGTTACATGCAGAGATGAATTTTGAAGTGTTTTCAAATTTGAGCATGAATCAAAGCGGGAAAAAGCAGGAATTTGAGGGGTCATGTGCGGGAAGGTGAAATGAAGCGACGAGAGAAGATCGAAGAGCCGCGTCAAACATTATAAGACCAGAATTGCAAATCGAAGAAGGGGTTGGAAATTGCCGAATACAGAGTTGCAGAGACAAGAGCTTCGTGCTATTTTGGGCCTGTACTTGGGCAATTTCCTTCTTTTTGTTCGGGAATTTTATACCTGAACATTTTTGATGTAATCGAAATATTCTTTAATACAAAATACGGAGAGTTGGCATCTTTTGGATGAGAAAGAAGGAGTTACTTCTGCATGCATGATTTAATGTCTATCTTTCCTTTCCAGATTTCTTAGGTTTCTAGGTGAAGTTTAATGCAAGATCTCTTGGTTGCTTCATGCGAATGCCTGAATCCGGAATTATAGTAGAAACCCTCGAGACCCGCACCTAGCCTATTTGGATTGTGTGAAAGTGCAGGTTCATTAGGTTAGGTTGTATGTAGAAAGCCTCAGTATCTTCGGTTTCATCAGATTAATGACGACTTTATGACTGTAATCTATTCTTATTGTTACTTTTGTTTACTTTTGTCTTTGCTTTTCAAACCCATATTTTATTTTCAGCAGTTTAATTATTGTGTTTGAATAAATCACTAAAAATCCATCAGAATTAAAGATTAAAACAGATTTTATTCATTTTAGAGTCCATTGCACTTTCAGAATTAAATAAACCACAGTGCCCCTTGTTAACATCCACTTGCAAACCCTAAGGTGTTCTTAGCATTTCATTTTAAACAGCATCCTTGATAATCAATAATTAGCATAATAAGAACCTTGGAGAAATCGTTTTTCTTTGCAAGCAGAGGATTTGGGACTCGGATCCTACAGGAGAGTGTGTTTTCACAATCGGGTTAAAACACCACTCAACAGATTGGCGCTAGAAGGAGGGCCGAATCGGTTTATCTATTTCAATTTTTATATCTGAATATTTTGTTTTTGATTTAATTCTGAAATTATTTACGGCTAAACTGCAACACTGTTTTTGTGTTTGTTGCAGGTTTTCTTCGAACTAGCCGAGGGTTTCCTCAGACAGGCTGGACCCACCACGTCGTATTGCGACCGGGTCTCAAACAACCGGAGAAACCATTTTTCACGACCTTACTTGTACTCCCAAGGGTAAAGTCAAGCAAGTCGTAAGCACTCCAGTAGCAAAAGGCCTGTTTTCTCCAGGAACGTCGAGTGGACCTACGCCAATAATATCCGTTGCCCCTAGTGTGCCTATAGTTTGTAATATTTCTTCTGCTATTGTAGGTCTGTCTACATCAATTCTGAGTCAAATGGCTCAAGCTCCAGTAGCTCCTTGGTATGGAGCTAACAATACTCCTTTGAATATTGCTTTGGGGATATCCATGAAATCCCCAAGAACATTGAAATATTTCTGCCTAAATACAAGCCGAGATGGCCTAAGAACAGTGAGAAGAACATATCCAAGCCTATAGGGATGTTTTAATTAGGCTACAAGTTCGAGCATGAAGATGTAGCCTGCAGACTTTTCCCCATGAGCTTGGATCCAATAGCATATGAATGGTATATATGCTTGCCAACTGGTTCAATCACCTCTTGGACACAAATGGAAAATGCATTTGTCAATCAATTTAGGTCGCCCTTAGATCCCGCAACTATTTACAATCGGTTTATTACATGCAAACGGGGCCAAGGGGAACCAATCCGAATGTTTAATCGAGAGATTCCAAAAGAACTATAACAGAGCAATTAGACATTTTGCCATCGATCCTGCAGTAGCTTTGCAGATATATTTTGGGGCATTGGACCCCATGACAGCCATGTTTGCAAGGCGTAATCCTCGGGTCACCACGCTGGCTTTGGCCTATAATGAAGCCATGACTATTGAGCAGCAATTGACACCGCAAGGCTACGGGTTTACCCAGATGCCTATGTTGGGACAGTGTGCTCCATATGGTCAAGTTCCCCAGGCAAATCAACTCATGGCACCACAAATGCCAAGTATGAACGCCTTCCCATATCAGCAGCCGTATCCACCAGCACCCGCATATGCACCCATTCCAATCCAACCAATCACAACCATTCCACCTGTTCCTGCATTTTTGCAGAACTAGTCAATCAACTACGCAGGAAACTAGTCAAGTCAATCCTCAAGCCATAGTTCCTGTTCCGAATCCAATCCCAATTCAAGGTATCAATCCATATGGGAATCCAATTCCTCAGAACCCCACCCAAATGTGGAATCAAGACCCCATCAATTATGCAAATCCAATGGGGGTTAACAACAATGTGGTTCCACCGAAGGATGTCTTTTCGGAAGTCGAAGAGCTCAAGAAACTAGTGCATAAACTAAGTAATGACGGGGTTCAACAACGGAAGCATGAGTCCCGTGCCCCTCACCCAAGTCAGAATTTTAACAATAGAGGGAGGCACTTGAACACTAAGCCAAACAATGGGGGAGTTCCTGCTCCCATTGCTAATCAATTAGATGCTTCACGAGGCCCTAGCCAATCCAATTCTCTTTTGAATCTTTCAGATTTGGCATGGGAAAGAGGGTGCGGGTTACATAACACAAAAGAACACAATGAGAGGAATTGTCCTGAGATCGCTAGATACACTCATTGTCTTCGAGCACAAGTTGATGATTTGGAACTGGTATCAAATGAGGATCCATCGTATCGGCAAGATGAAAATATTATGGTGATGGAAACAGTATATCACCAAGAGGGTGAGAGCGAGGAGGAAGAAGACGAAGTTTTGGAACAGGGAGGTGCAAGCTTTTCGAGATTTCAGAAAGGGGACTCATGGGTACCATTTGAGGAGTAAGTCTAAAGCCCCTAAAACCTCATCAACACCTCCAAACAGTTCTATTCTTCCTCCGAGATACAAAGGCAAGTAACAACCCTCCCCCTCCACTCGGAAGAGAAATGTCTAATGACGTCCGGAAGACAGTCAAATTCGAAAAACCAAATTATGACGTAGTGGAGGATATGAAGAAGTCCAAATCTAGCCTTTCATTCCTGGACGCAACTAAATTGCCTGGTCAAAAGGAGGCGTTGATAAGAGCTTTGAACTCACCTGATCCGATGTGGAAGGAAAAAAGAGCTGAATCCCATCTGATTTTGCGAAAGGAGAGAAGGGATGTCCCGCCATTCTTATTAACTCTGAGAATTGCGGGTAAGAACTTGCATAACTGTTTGGTAGACACAGGAGCCACGAGCAACCTCATGCCTACGGAGATATGTCAAATGCTGGGTCTACAACCGGTTTCATCCAAATGCACGGTCTTGCAATTGGACCGTTCGAGAGGTAAATGTAGTAGGGACCTTATATGATGTCAAGATTCAATTAAATTCTGAACCCTGGGTCCAGCGGGTTGTAGACATTTTGGTGGTTAACATCCCAAGTAGGTATGGAATGTTACTTGCGAGAGATTGGATGAAAACGCTGAATGGCTATTTTGCAACAGTCTGCTCGCATATGTGGCTGCCATGGAAGGGCATTGCTAACCAAATCAGAGTGGAAAACGAACCGAGGCTTAAGGAGATTATAACGGATTTTAACAAGCCGAATGAGGTTCAATTTTCTGAGCCAGACCTAGGGGTCTATGCTCTTGATGTTGAGAAAGCTACTGATGAACTTAAAGAAGAAGTGTGTCATGGTGGTTCTTCTGAGGAGAAGGATTACACGTGGTTGCTCAAGTTTGATGGATCAAAATCTAGACAGGGAGCAGGAGCTGGAGTCGAGCTCACTGGTCCAGGAGGTAAACCATTATTGGCTGCCTATAGACTGCAATTTCCTTGCACAAACAATGTGGCGAGAATACGAAGCATTGATCTACGGTTTACGTCTAGCATTGAGCAAACATGTTAAATGCTTGAAGGTTTTGGGAGATTCTGAGTTGGTTGTCAAGCAAATCAAAGGACAGTATACATGCCGCGACAAAAGGCGAGCCTTTATAGGACTAGGGTTATGGACCTCATGGAGGAGTTTGATGCATTCAACATAGCCCTTATTTCTAGGAGAGGAAATCGAATAGCAGACTCTCTTGCAATCGTCGCGGGCATGTTAAACCCGGTGGATATAAAAAGATGTAAAAAGTTTTCCATTGAGCTGGTTCCTTGTCCATCAATACCTGATAATGTGAAGAATTTCCAGGTTTTTGAGTGTGACAGGCACATCTTCAAGTTTGTCACAAACTCGGGTATTTTTGAAAATCGAGGTGATCGATGAGGAACAAAGGTGGCGAGGATGAAACAGAAGAAAGTGAAACTGCGTATCAATCCAACAAAATTCCTAAAGACGTGGTTTCATTAGAAAAGATGTTCGACATGGAATGCAAGAACAAGAAAAGAAAAAGAGTCCCGCTCCCCAAAGATGCATGCGATTCAATTAATGCGGGAGTGCGGACAATCCAAAGGAGGTGTACATAGCAAAGGCATGTACGAGAGGAAGAAAGGAGCAATATAATACGAGCTTTGAAGCATTACATAGATTGTATTGCTTGGAAATACAATGAGCTGAAGACTTACAACCAGAACATTATCACGCATACCATCCCTTTGAAGCTAGACTCCAAGCCTTTTAGGCAAAGACAACGAGTTGTTAACCCGCTATTGGAGCCTTTGATCGAAAAGGAGGTTAAAATATTATTGGAAGCGAAAATCATTTTTCCTGTTAGGCACTCAACCTGGGTGGCCAACCTCGTTCCAATAAGAAAAAAGAGTGGAGAGATTAGGTTGTGCATAGATTTTCGAAATCTTAATAAAGCCTCTCAAAAAGATAATTATCCATTACCATCAATCGATGAAATTCTGCAAATGGTAAATGGATCTGAAATGATGTCCTTTCTCGATGGATATTTTGGGTACAACCAAGTTCTTATACATCCGGATGACGGGATGAAAACAGCCTTCACTACCAAGTGGGGGACATTTGCATATAAGAGAATGTCGTTCGGACTGTTAAACGCTGGTGCAACTTTTCAACGCGCCATGGATTACGCATTCAAAGGACTAATAGGCAAATGCATCATCGTGTATGTGGATGATATCCCAGTTTTCTCGAAGAAGAGAGAAGATCATGTTAAAGATTTGAAGAAAGTGCTTCAAAGATGCAGAGAACATGGAATTTCCTTAAATCCCAAAAAGTGCATTTTCGGAGTAACGGAAGGGAAATTGTTGGGTCACATCATTTCAAAAGAGGGCATATCCATCGACCCAGAAAGGATACAAGCTATCCAAAACCTACCTCTCCCGAGCAGTAAAAAGAAGCTGAGATCTTTCTTTGGGCAAGTCAATTTTGTGAGGAAGTTTATCTCTAGCTTTGCTGAGATAGCCAAACCTCTGAACCAGATGCTCAAGAAAGATGTGGATGTAAAATGGAACGAGGAAAGTAGAGTGGCTTTCCAGAATATCAAAGATGCCATTTCCAGAGCCCCTGTCCTTATAAGCCCAGATTACTCCAAGCCTTTTTATATTTACGCTTTTGCATCAGAACACTCCTTTGCGAGTGTCTTAACCCAAAAAGGTGAGGATAGTGCCGAAAAGCCCATTGCATTTTTAAGTGCCCCTCTGAAAGACGCTCAATTAAGGTATTCAATCCTTGATAAGCAAATGTACGCACTTTTTAAAACTGTGAAAAAATTTAGGCACTACATAGTGCACAACAGAATTATCGCCATCGTGCCCGATTCTGCTGTCAAGACCATGCTTTTACGAGAATGAACTAGGTGAGAAGAGAGGAAAATGGATTTCGACCATCCAAGAATTTGATCTCGAAATCCAACCAATGAAACTAGTTCGAGGACAAGGACTGGCAAAGGCGATCGCAGAAAATGATCCGCAAATAACAGGTCAATGCTCAAATACAGAATACATGGCTAAGGACGATTGGTATGTTGATATTGTGCATTTTTTATTGACTGGTAAGTATCCTTCTAATCTGAATTCAACATAGAGAAGAGCTTTAAGGCTTAAGTCTGTTAACTATCTAATAAAATCTGGTGTGCTTTACGGGAAGAATCATGAAGGCATCTACCTGAGGTGCTTGAACAAAGAAGAAGCTGTCGGGGTATTGCAGGAATTTCACGGGAAACATGGAACTGGTCATGGTGCAGCCAACGCTACAGCACATCAAATCCTGAGAGCAGGATATTACCGGCCACATATTTTCAAGGATGCGCATACCCATGTACGATCTTGTCACATCTGTCAAGTGGCTGCAAATAGAGAAAGAAATGCAGCCATGCCGTTGCGACCTGTAGTCGAAATGAGACCGTTTGCGCAGTGGGGACTAGATTTTATTGGGGTTATTAACCCAAATTCTTCTGATTCTCACAAATTCATTTTGACGACTACGAGACTATTGTACAAGGTGGACAGAGGCGATTCCTACTAAACATGCCACCACGGATGTTGTGATTAAATTTCTTGAGGATCAAATTATAACAAGATTTGGGATGCCCGACTCTATTGTCTAGTGACAATGGTAAAGCTTTTATTTCTACACAATTTGCAGATTGGGCATATGATAACAAAGTGAGCTTAAAGTTTGCATCCAATTACTATCCTCAAGGAAATGGGTTGGCCGAGTCTTCAAATAAGAATTTGTTGAATACTATTAAGAAGTTGCTTTGGAAAAGAACCCTCGGGACTGGCACAGTCAACTAAAGTTTGCCCTTTGGGCAGATAGGACCAGAGTGAAAGAATCCATAGGGAATACTCCCTATCATTTGGTCTATGGGCAAGACCCGATATTTCCAGCAAATTTGAAGTTGCAGACCTTACATTTCATACAAGAGTACTTGGGGACAGATGATCAAGTTGAAGCCAGGTTGAGCCAGTTGTTGCACCTTGATGAAAAGAGAGAAGAGGCCGTGAATCACATGAATAAACACCGGGAAGTAATCAAGAGATGGTTTGATAGAAGGGCCAAAGTTAAATCATTCAGAATTTCAGATTTGGTGTTACTATGGGACAAAAGACATGAGGAAAAAGGAAACCATCAAAAGTTTGATTGTCTTTGGTTAGGCCCATATCAGATTTCGAAGATTCTTGGGAAGAATACCTTCGGGCTAAAAACCTTAGAAGGGAAATATTTCACGCTGCCGGTTAATGGGCAGATTTTAAAACATTATTTTAGCCCTTAGGTTGTGGGACTTTCATATCATTCTTTGATTTTGGTGGGATTTTCAGATCTTGTTTCATTGTTTAGGATTTTCAGATTTTGTTTGATTTAGGATTGTTAGCTTAGCTAGGATTTTGGTTGTGGATTTGATTTCAATTGTCATGTTGTTAATTTTGATAAAAAAAAAAAAAAAACAAAACAAAACAAAAAGAAATAAATTGAGATGCCAACTTATGCTTAAGGTTAGGAGAATATGAAATATTGGAATTATCTTGTAAAGGCTCCACCAATAACATAAAACATTTTAAGTTATATTGTTTGATTTTGTGATACATGAAAGAATCAGTTTTGCATGACATATCATTTCATTTGCAAAGATAAGGCATTCATATTCCATCTCACCTCACATACATTTCATTTTAGTTACATATGCATCTTATGTACAAGCCATGAAAGTACGTCAAATTCTCTTAGGGTTATGTTATAACATAAATGTAAGTGAATCCTAAGGTTGGAATCTGAGTCTTGAGGTATCTAGAACCAAGCACGTCTCATAAATTAAAAAGGATCTTGAGCAAAATGATCAAAACCTAGCTTGGAGGAAAAGGTTGAGCGAAAGTGGTTTTCATGTCTATCCTATTATGCAACATGATCCTAAAAACAGTGGTTTTGACCACTTCCATAGAACTTAAAGCCCACATGGAGTAGTAAGGATAGGGTGTAAATTCTCATCTCGGTTGGTTGAGAATCTGATTCCCCAAAGCTCCTATGTTTTCATTTCATAATTAGTCTTGGATTGTAAGGATCGTACTATTTGTCCTCTCGCAAAGGATGGGTAGTCATCCCCAAGGTCTAAGTAATAAAATTAATATTTTCCATTCTCATCGGTCTTGGATTGTAAGGATCGTACTATTTGTCCTCTGCAAAGGATGGGTAGTCATCCCCAAGGTTTAAGCAACAGAATTAATGATTTATATCTAAGGTTTGGATTGTAAGGATCGTACTACTTGTCCCTAACCAGGATGGGTAGTCGTCCCCAAGGTCCAAGAAGTAAAAAGTAAATAAATTTTTCCCATATCATCTTTATTTTGGATTGTAAGGATCGTACTACTTGTCCTCTGCAAGGGATGGGTAGTCATCCCCAAGGTCCAAAGAAATGGAGATAAGTTTTGGATTGTGGGGTTAGATATGCCCATGCATGGCATCATGTCTTGCCTAAAAAACAAGACCAGCGATTGTCTAGAGGGTTAGACTAGCATGACCATTTCTTCCATAAGCTGGTTTAATTATTTTGCTTAAAGTGAGGTAATGAACTCTAAATCAGAATAGTAAGGATAAGGTTAAACTCTCATCTCGGTTGGTTGGGAGTCTGATTCCCCAAAGTTCTGATTTCACATTCACTTGCACATGGGTTCTAGATAGTAGGGACTCATAACCAACTTTGGGATACAATAAGGTAATGAATCAGTGGATCCTAAGAGGGTTTGGCAATCTTGAATGCTTGTACATTATGATATAAGAATGACCATGCATCTTATGAAGGCAAGGCCTTCTAGCACGTCCATTAGGGTCACAAATCATTCACCATCCCACATATGCACTCATACAAAACTGATGATGGAGTGTGGATCAAATTCAAATGATAGGGAAGGAATTCATTGCACACACTGAGCTAATACTTGAGGATTCTAATGATTCATGTACTTCTGATCTTTGGGCATTTGTTATTTTGCTTATGTGCTAACATGTATTTGCGAGTTTGTGATATGTTTCAGGTTGGGTTCTTACTAAAATGCTCAAGAGCATTTGACAGTGAAGTCGCCATTTGTTGTGGTTGATCCACAACACACCCCAAAATTGGGGACCCACCTTTTTGCAGGCTTGCAGAGAAGAATCTCGGTGACCCAGATGCTAAAATTGAAGAAAAGAAAAAAAATGCCTAAGTGTTGAAAGGTGTCGCGAAATCGCGACATGTCGCGAAATCGTGACTGGTTGCGCCATCGCTGCCGAAAATAGGAAAGTTGTCGCGAAATCGTGACATGTAGCTCCATCGCTGCCAAAGAGGAGAGACGTCGCGATTTCGTGACCGATTGCAGCAAAGGTGTACGGACGGAGAAAATGGTCACGATTTCGCGACGTGTTTTGGGGAGGCGTACGGAAAGAAAAAGCGGTAGCGATATCGACGAAAAGTCTGCACGAAGGTCCGAGAGGGAAAAACGTCGCGATATCGCGACAGGTTTTGCCAAGGCGTACGGAAGATAAAAGCGGTAGCGATATCGCGACGGTTTGTGGCAAGCGGGTTCGGAAATAAAAGCGGTAGCGATATCGCGACGGTTTGTCGAGAGAGGGCAAGAGAATGATAATGGTCGCGATGTCGCGACGTAAAATTGCCAAGGAGGCCCGACGGAGAAACGGTAGCGATTTCGCTACGCCTGGCGGAAAGAAGACTCAAAGTTCAAAACGGTAGCGAATCGCTGCCATTTCTTGAAGACAAAGGCTCAAAGCCAAAAGGTAGCGAATCGCTGCAAAATTCTCAAAAGAGCCCGACGAAGTCAGAAGGTAGCGATATCGCTACAATTTTTGGGGAAGAAGACTCAAGGTTCAAAGTGGTAGCGATATCGCTACCCTTCGAAGAAGAAGGCCCAAAGCTTTAAAAGAGTAGCGATATCGCTACGAGAAGCGGCCGGGAAGCATGTAGCGATATCGCGACATGTCGCGATTTCGCGACATGTCGCCATATCGCGGCTAAGAAGATGAACAAGCGGACTTGCAGTTTTGTCATTTTTTTTTCGCAATAAGCGTTACACGGGACGCAGGAAAAGCGGGACACGTGGCGCACGGGTGTCAAACTTGCAGAGGCGTTACATGCGGAGATGAATTTCGAAGCGTTTTCAAATTTGAGCGTGAATCAAAGCGAGAAAAAGCAGGAATTTGAGAGGTCATGTGCGGGAAGGTGAAATGAAGCGACAGAGAAGATCGAAGAGCCGCGTCAAACATTATAAGACCAGAATTGCAAATCGAAGAAGGGGTTGGAAATTGCCGAATACAGAGTTGCAGAGACAAGAGCTTCGTGCTATTCTCGGGCCCGTACTTGGGCAATTTCCTTCTTTTTGTTCGGGAATTTTATACCGGAACATTTTTGAATGTAATCGAAATATTCTTTAATACAAAATACGGAGAGTTGGCATCTTTTGGATGAGAAAGAAGGAGTTACTTCTGCATGCATGATTTAATGTCTATCTTTCCTTTCCAGATTTCTTAGGTTTCTAGGTGAAGTTTAATGCAAGATCTCTTGGTTGCTTCATGCGAATGCCTGAATCCGGAATTATAGTAGAAACCCTCGAGACCCGCACCTAGCCTATTTGGATTGTGTGAAAGTGCAGGTTCATTAGGTTAGGTTGTATGTAGAAAGCTTCAGTATCTTCGGTTTCATCAGATTAATGACAACTTTCTGATTGTAATCTATTCTTATTGTTACTTTTGTTTACTTTTGTCTTTGCTTTTCAAACCCATATTTTATTTTCAGCGGTTTAATTACTGTGTTTGAATAAATCACTAAAAATCCATCGAAATTAAAGATTAAAACAGATTTTATTCATTTTAGAGTCCATTGCACTTTCAGAATTAAATAAACCACGGTGCCCCTTGTTAACATCCACTTGCAAACCCTAAGGTGTTCTTAGCATTTCATTTTAAACAACATCCTTGATAATCAATAATTAGCATAATAAGAACCTTGGAGAAATCGTTTTTCTTTGCAAGCAGAGGATTTGGGACTCGGATCCTACAGGAGAGTGTGTTTTCACAATCGGGTTAAAACACCACTCAACACTATCTTTGGTCAGCGAAAACACATGTCACGAAATCGCGACAGTTTTTGCTTCCTTGCACTTCTCTTTGACCATGTCACAAAATCATGACACTTTCTCTCCTTGGCACTTTCTCTTCGATCCTGTCGTGAAATCGTGACACTTTCTCTCCTTGGCACTTTCTCTTCGAACCTATCACAAAATCGTGACACTTTCTCTCCTTGGCGCTTTCTCTTCGATCTTGTTGCAAAATCGTGACACTTTCTCTCCTTAGTGCTTTCTCTTGGAACCTGTCGCAAAATCGTGACACTTTTCTTTGTGAGCTCCTTCTCCTTGAGCATGTCACGAAATCACAACAGTTTTCTTTTCCTGCGCCTCTTCTTCAAACATGTCGCGAAATCGTGACAATTTTTCTACTTGCCTCCTTCTCTGCCAACATGTCACGAAATCATGATAGTTTTCCTTGCGTCTTCTCTCTCCTCGGCCATGTCGTGAAATCATGACAATTTTTCTTGTGCCTTCTCTCTCCTCGACCATGTCATGAAATCATGACAATTTTGCTTGCGCCTTCTCTCTCCTCGTCCATGTCGCGAAATCACAACAATTTTGCTTATGCCTTCTCTCTCCTCATCCATGTCGCAAAATCATGACAATTTTGCTTACGTCTTCTCTCTCCTTGGCCATGTCGTGAAATTGTGACAATTTTTCTTGTGCCTTCTCTCTCCTTGGCCATGTCACGAAATTGCGACAATTTTTGCTTGTGCCTTCTCTCTCCTCGGCCATGTCGTGAAATCGTGACAAAAAACATGTCGCGATATCGCGACAGTTTTCTTGCTTGTCTTTTTCTTTGATTTTTTGAATCTGGTCCACTTCTGTCTTCTTGGAACTTCATCGTACATGTTTCGACTGACCTCTGAACTCCTGTCCACTGCATCAACTGCATCAACTGATCTATCTGTCTGTGTTGACAACAATGACAATACTTTTGTTGCACCTTGCTCAACAAATCGCTACAACCGCTAAGTGACTAGAGTAGATCACTAGATACGAGGTTCACTCAAAAATTTTGATTTGATGGTTTTTAATTTTTTTTATGTTTGCTGATTGATTTTTTTGACCAAAGGAATTTGGGTACCTTTGGAGCATTTTGGATTGATTTGACCAAAGGGGTAGGTTCCTTTGGAGCCTTTTGAATTGAAAATGACCAAAGGAGTTTTGTTCCTTTGGAGCCTTTTGGATTGAGAGTGACCAAAGGATTTTTGGTTCCTTTGGAGCCTTTTGAATTGGATGTGACCAAAGGAGTTTGTTTCTTCAGAATATTTATTCCTTTTTTATCTTTTGATTTTTGGTATTCATGTTATGAAATGAATGTATTATGAATGAATGAAATTGGTGGTGATGTATGCAAATGAATGAATGATGTTTCCTTATTAATTATAATTCAAAGAAGTTATGGACCATTGTTTAGCAAACTTTACCTTTATTACTTGATCAGGGGCACCAATACAGTAGTATTGGTTTGACCATATTTTGTAGGATGAAATGGACTATGATATATGTGTTGTATATAGTAGTTCTAAGCAGGATAAATCCTAGAACTGGCTGGCATAATGTTGTCCACCAATTTTTATTGTACATAGCAATTTTAGAATGTATATGTTGCATTTGATTTTGTAAAATCAACCAATGAAAAGTAAGGCTTGATTGTAAATGTACAAGACACTAGATGACAAAACTAGTCATCATTTGCTAATGGGCTAACTAGTGTGTTAGATGTCTAGTTAGATGTCCATGGTTAGACATCTGGTTGTTAGACATCTAGGATTAGTTAGCACCTAAAATATGTTAAGGCAAGATGGTTGGGGTAGTTGAGAGCAAAGTAGTTGTAGTAACTACTTTGCCTCTCTATCTATATCCCCTCTTCAAACATTGTATATCATCATGATCAACATTTTCTATGAATGCCAATGATCTTGTATGAAAGTTATATTTTATGTATGGTGATACTGTGAGTTTATAAGATTGCAGGTTGTATTTCACTGACTTATGAGTTGCAGGTTTCCATATTGATAAAGCATTATAGGTTGATTGTTGCAGCAAGTATGAGATCGATTGATGTGTATTGCAGGTACAAGGAGTAGATAAATGGAAACTATAGACATCTAGCCCTTGATGTCTAGGAAATTGTTATACGACTAGTTGTCTAACCCAATTAACTCGATGTCTAGTCCTGACCAGTAGTCATCTGAAACCAAGCAAGATATTAGAGGTCTAACCCACCTGTATGATGTCAGGTCTTCATGATGTCTAGTTGCTTGCAATGTCTAACCAACTTGAGACGTCTAGTTGCTTATGACATCTACCCACCCTATGACATCTAGATGACCTATGTAACATCAAGCCCTTATGATGTCTAGTATTAGATATGTATCCACTACATCTAGATATTTGATCCTTTGATGTCCATAACCAATCTATAGGAGTATACATTTTATAATCTTGGGACCTGACTATCCTGATTGTCATCACCCCTATCCTAGGAATGTACTCGCCCTTATCTACATTTGGCGACGTTGTCGAAGTGAACCTAGACTCTAGAGATGCAAGTGATAGGTGTAAGAGGTGAATGCTTGATTCCAGGTTACAAAGAAAAAATCATATGAGGTAATAAGAAGTGCACGACTAGAAAACTTAAAGACACAAGAGGCAACAGAAGTCCCTCACCTAAAAGTGGAGAGAGTTTGGAACCTAGAAGATGAGGATAATCCAAGCATTGAAACCTTGTTGATGACTACAAAAAATGAGGAAGACCAAATAGCTAAGGCAAAAACCATCATTGAGAACTGGATGGTGACACCTGAACTAGTGAGGGAGAGTTGTCCAAAGGATACTGAAGGAGGGAACCTTGTATCAGGACAACTATGTGGAGGTTCATGGGGAGGAATACCAGAGCCATGTTTCATATATTTGTGAAGGATATCATGAAGTAGAGACCAATAGGAGTTGGGTAGAAGGATATTTGAGTACAATTTTGCACCACCATGTAGATAAATAACTAAATCAAACTCCACAACTACCAACACCAAGAAATATGAACAAAAAAATAAATACTATGGTGGTGAATCCCGCCAATAGAATAATACAACAAAAATATCCACCTTATTCAGGTGAAGGAAATGAGGACCCATCGCAACATGTGGAAACTTACATTACCATTTTGGGAGTAAACAAGGTCACACAAGATACATAATGGTTGCAACTATTCCCAGCCACATTGCAAGGCATGGTGATAGACTGGTACTTGAAAATATAAAGTACACAAGCATTTACACAATGGAAGGATTTGAAGACTACATTAATAGAATAATTCCAACCACTGAGATATGACACTAACATCATCATAGAAATTTGTATCACAAAGCAAAAATAGATGAGGATGTCAAAAGCTACAATAGAAGATTGAAACAATTGATAGATCAAATGGAAATGACACCTGTCAATGGTATGATAAAACAATAGTTTTTGGATGGACTACTACCAAAATTTAAAAAGAAGATGAAGGTGTACTGACCCAAATTTTTTGTGCCCTTACCTTCAGGCTAAAGGATCCATTCCTGGAAGGGGGATGCGAGAAGGATGGAACAATACCTCGGACTGAGAGGCCCTTTGAAGGTCGCGCCTCTCGAGGGAGGGGTATAAGGGTGAATTTTTGATGGATGGTGGGGTTCACCAGGAAACTTTGAGTGGCAGTTTCCATGCCTAGGTTGAGAATGGTCTTGATGTGTTCATTTTATACTCAATCATTCATATTCCTAGGTTGGCCAGAATGAATCTAAGCTATTCTATATGAAATGCTAATTTATATGAATACAGAAAGCATGAATGAATCCTAAATACCAAGAATATACTAAATAAGAAAGAATGCACCTGATTTCGGATGTCTGATGAAGATTCTGAAGCTTGTAGGAGTCCAGATCATCCCGAATATGATAGGATCATCTACAATTGTATAGAATCATCCCAGATTATAGGTGATCATCTGAAATCAGATAAGATCATCATCGATCTGATGAATTCATCACGAATTCATCAAAAACCTGCAATCACAGAAATAGACACCAAAAACCAAAAATGCTACTGCAAGAATAATGCAAAATGATAGAAATGATAGTATAAATGCCTAACTGATAAATCTGGATAGCAGATTAAAGGAAATGCATTGTTTTAATAACTTATTTTAACTTTATCATGCATTTATGTTAAAATGAGGTGAACTCCAGGATGCAGAATGAAAATAATCAAGCTAATGCATAATAAAATAAAGAAGGAAGATGAGAAATGCAAACTCAGGGCTCTGATTGCCCCCAATCTGGACTACAATCGAGATCACCTCCAATCGTACGAGATCATCGCCGATCTATGATAGGATCATCCGAAATCATCTGGAATCGCCTGCGATGATCCGAGCTTCCTCCAACTGAAGCATAGTGAAAACCTACAATGAAAACTTAGAACTACGAGTGCAAAGCTTAAATGGTAGGGAAAATCAACCAGGGAAAGAGTTAGGAGGAGAGCCAGGCAGGGGATCCAGGGAGTCGGGGATAAACTAAGAAAATCCTAGTTTATATAGGATTAGGGGAGGTTAGGAGGTTGGGGATCATCCCAATCTAGGAGATCTCCAACGGAGGAATCTCCAACTGCACAGACACGCTTCAGCCCAAGTTGGAGAGGCTATTGAAACAGAAGCTAATTATGAAAATTTAATTTTGGGATGAAATCGTCTGGACGTTCTATTCTAGATGAATTCGTCCGATCTGGGATGATTTCGTCTGATCGGCGATGATATCGTCCAACGGTCAAAACAACTCCTAAAAATGGTGCAAAAAATGGGGTGAGCGGTTAACGGGTTTTGAGGTTAAAATTCAAATTTTTATCTTTTTACTAAGGGTTTAACTGCGCCAATTTTAGGGTGCTACATTTTGCCCCCTCTTTAGCAAATTTTCTGAAGAAAATGTGTTAAAGACGAGTTCTTCACGCTTTATGAGAAAGCAAAAATTTATTCCATTTTTTAGACGATGATTCTAGGTCGAATCGTACAATTGCTTACTATGGTGCCCCTCCGTGTTTTTACCCAAATCGAACGTTTGAGGTAAAAGCACGAAAAAGCAAAATTTTAAAAAAAGTTATTTTTAAATAAAATTAAAAAAATAGGGTAAAACCCTAATTCATTGTTACTGTTCATTTTTGTTGTTTTAGAGCTCTATAGGCAAAATGGTGGAAACAACACATAGATCGATAGAGGTCCGACGTGGATTGCGGGTAAGGATCTAAACTTGATGAATTATGTTTTTAATTTGATTTGTGTGATTTTTAATTTAAATTTTGACTATTTTTGGGGCATCACGACCATTTTTAGGCCGTCGACGATGTCGGGATGAAATCGTCCCAATTTCATCGAAATCGTCCCTAGATCGTCGATTTCATCTAGGGGCAAAATCTATGAAATAGGGGCGATCCCGTCCAACAAGGGGCGATCCCCAAGTTGAGAAATAGGAGATGATTTCATCCTACCAAGGACGATTTGACTCAATTTAGTACGATATCGTCCAATAGTGGACGATATCATTTTTTATAAGATGAAATTGATTTAACTGATTTTAATGATTATCTATTAATGATTTTTGTTGTTTGATTGTTTATTTTGTAGAGGGGATTACTAAAAAGTTGAGAGTGGAAATACGGGGGCTAAGAGATGATGTAGCCATGCTCGATCAGGTGGAGCGAGACCGACTATCGGAGGTTGGGCTACAACATGTGGCAGAGATGCCACAAATACCTACAGACATGGGGCTACTGATAGCCCTAGCAGAGAGGTGGTATCCGGGGTCATCCTGCTTTTGGCTATCGATAGGGGAGATGGCTCCCACTCTAGAGGATGTATGGAGGATTTTGAGGATCCCCATACATGGATGATTGATGACTCCTACGGCCAATCAGGGCCATGCCATGATGCGACTATGTGGAGACCCTAGCTTCACCCTGGAGAAGGGTGGAGTGAACATCGAGACATTGAGGCAGATGCCTGGGGCATCTCGATTGACTCAAGTTTTGGTAGGGGTAGTGGGTGGCTTATTGCTATGCCACCAGAGTGGATGCAGGTTACCATGGCTACTCTCAGATGTGGTCTACGATATGAGAGACCATGACTATAGATTTTCTTGGGGCAGTTTTGTGCTATGCCGCTTGTATAGGATCCTACACGGGGTCGTATACAAGGGAGGTCGATGTCTAGTTTTGACATCGCTACTATAGGTTTGGTGCTGGGAGCACATTGTGGTGCGGAGGCCGGTAGGGCTTCCACTGATAGGGGTTGACCGAGAGAGACCCCAGGTTTTCTATTGGTGGCTCCAGAGAGGGTCACAATGGTGGATAGATCTATCGATGTCCCGAGGTTGCTAGATGACCTCATCCCTGACCAGATCACCTGGAGGCCATGGAGAGAGCATCCAGGGTGGGGAGAGGATGGACAGGAGTTGGCTCACATCAGGTGAGTCTTCTAGCTGAGGATGGAGTGGGGAGAGGTAGAGCTCCACCGCTATGACCAAGTTTTGAGGTAGTTCGGTCTACAATAGGGGATCCCTTCTCTCAGAGACTACGAGTACTCCCAGACTATCCGAGATAGTACTACACTGAGCGGGGCTCCAGATATGCAACGATTCTAGAGTCAGGATGTGGATGATGCCCCCATTCAGCCAGTGGATGGGGATGATGTTGGGGTCATAGATGGGTATGATGCCTGGTACGTAGGCATCCACCCTCCTCGGATGACGAGGGCATAGGGTCCGATGCACACCATGGTGCGATAGATGGGGAGGTGGCTCCAGGCTGCTATCGATGTAACGAGGAGTCACAGAGGGAGGGAGCAATGATGGTCTCCTTAGGAGAGACGTCGAAGAGCGCCACAAGCTTCGAAGAGACCACAATAGCCAGAGAGGAGGGAGGAGGGACTCCCTTCTCAATAGAGGGAGAGGCCACCATCACCCGATAAGGGCAAGGGTATCGAGGTGGGGGAGAGCAACGAGATGGTGGCTCTCTAGGCTGAGAATGCCCACCTCTAGGCTCAGGTGCAGATGCTACAGGATGAGGCTACATGACTCAGGGCTCAGAGTGGAGGGGCGAGCACTCAAGATCTGGCATGGTCTATTGCTCAGACCACATTCTACCAGGGATTATACTATCATGTGGTTCCAGAGGGGCAGAGGATACCACTGCCAGCTAGCATTACAGAGCCGATCATGATGGGATCATCGAGGACATCCTCATGATCGATGTCGAGGACCCATGATACAACATGGACCTCGATGGGACCACCTCCTCCATGCCAGGGTGGGAGAGGAGATGAGGCTGAGAGCTCGAGGGCTTCTCGAGACTAGCTGCTCTTTGGCTAGACTATATATTTGAGAGGATTGAGTATGCCGGGTATAGATTGTGGCATACCAATCCAGTTGTGATATGATGTACATATATTTTTGATATATATATATATATATATGATCTTTTGTGATATGACTTGTCCATATGTTTTATGATGCTTTAAATTTTGAATTGTTGATTGATTATTCATGTAATTATGTCATTTGGAAATAGTATAATTTTATGTCATGCCATAAAATTTAAATGAAATAATCTGATGTAAACAAATTGGTTGTTTGTGGTATGATTTGATGAAAAATAAAGGGACTTCTAACAATAATTTCAAAGGACATTGTCGTTGTTATATGACCATTTCATGGAGTCGCCGCTCGCTAGGTCGTCAAGCTAATCCTAGTATAGAAATATTGCTAAAAGTAAAAGAGTGCTTAAGAGACTGTCTTAAGACTTTGTGTTGTGATGATGAAAAATGATGATGGTGATGATTTGTTTTCAGATTTTCATGAAAATATGATGCATGAAATATTAAAAAATATGATTTTTGCTAGGCATAAAATTCCTAAGTGTGATAATATTTTGAACAATTCCTTAGGAATTATACCATCGTTGCAAAATTGAATGTTGACATAATGAAATGAAATAGAAAAAGGTGTTCATTCTTTTTAAAGCACAATTGTGTAACATAATGATGTAAGCCATATGTTTTTATGAATTAAAATGAATGGGAAATAAAATTAGAACAATGGTTTGCGCTAGGCATAGAATTATAGGTATAGACTTATACCATCATCGCGAAATCCAAAAATAATTTTATTGCATAATTGATTTTTGATTTTGAGATAAACAGAAAATATATAAGATGAGGACTTGCGCTAGGCATAAAATTCCAATTTAGGTTTAGGAACTTATACCATCGTTGAAAAGTCGAAAGTATATATAAATGTGACTTTATTGCTAGATTTTTGAATATGTTGTTGAAAGAAATTTTGGTTTTTTTGAAAAAAATGTATGTAATTGTTTTTATACTAAACAGATGTTCTCAAATAAGAAGATGAAATTATTCCAAAATATTTGCATAAATATTTTAAATTATCTCAAAGACAAAATGTAGATTTATAAGGAACCCTCATGTGCATATGTGAGTTCATTGCCGATCTTGATTTATCATAATGATACAAAATCTCTCAAATACAAATGTGTGTGCAATTGTATTGTTCATTTACCAATTTTGAGCAAGATAATTTGATACAAGTAATTTGAATTAACCAAATAAGTGTTCGTTGACCATGATTTATATGCATGTAACCGTACCAGACTACTATGTAAGTCGGGTCATCAAGAGCTAGCTGATCCATAAGAAGACATAGGTCTATACAAAAGAAGGTCGCTAATGTGACAGACATATCACCACGCTAGGAGTTACCCAAGGCCAAGCGGGTTGGGCACAAACCACCTGTTATGGGGCTTACCTCATGGTTTTTGAATAATTGAGAATTCCAGGGATTCAAGCTCATTCACCCTTCTTTTCTTTTCAAGGGGTAGGGAAAGGGATTTTATTGCATTTTGCTTTTTCTTTTCTCTTTCTTCTTTTTTTTTTTTTTGTATTTTTGCTTGAACTGAGATAATGCTGAAATATTGCTACGATGGTACAAAATGATATTTTTCTTTTTCTCATTTTCTTTGACTTTTCTTTTCCTTCCTATACTAGGGATACTTGCTCGGATTGGTTGTAGAGCAAGGGATTTTTATTCTGGGCAGGGGTGAGCTTGTCCTTTTGTCAATTCTCAAAGATTCTAGACCATGTGCATGATAGGATAGCAGGGGAAACTTTTCGCTCAAGAAACCACTTCTACTATGTAGCATCATATTGAATTTGCAATGAAATCATTTTAATGTGAAGAGATATACTTGGTTCAAATAAATAACAAGATCAATTCTCTATGCTCAAAACTTTATTTAATTCAACTGTGGACTTTGATATAAGAGAGATTAATAATCATACCAAATAAAATCAAGATATTTATTCATGTGAGTGTGAAAGTGTGGGATTCCAAATAAATGCTAATTTATCCAAAATAATGGAAAATATGACTGCAATACTTCAAGAATTGATGGGTGCAAAAATAGAAAATGTTTTTGAATATTTTGATGATTTTGATGTTTTGTTTTTTTATATTTTGGTTTTAATTTATGAATTGAAAGAATAAATAATATTATTGTTTTTTGAAATTTTTATATGGATGACTAAAATGAAACAATATGCAAAATAACAATATATACAATGATGAAATGACCAGATTTATGCATAATAGCGTTTAAGATGCATAATGTTCATAGGTTCTTTAAGATCTTTACCATCTAAGGTAGCTAATCTGTATGCTCCCGATCCAAATTTAGTAGTGATAATATATGGTCCAAGCCAGTTGGGCTCGAATTTACCTTTAAGGTCTTTAGTTGCATTAGTATTTTTTTATTTTCTTTTAAGACAAGGTCACCGATCTCAAAGGATCGATGATGAACTTTCTTGAGGTATGCTCGTTTAAGCTTGTTCTGATAGGCTCGAAGATGCTCCAAAGCATTGATGCGCTTCTCATCTAGGAGTTCCAGCTGACTAAATCTGCCAGCATGATATTCATCTCCTACTTCAGTATCTTGAAGTAGTAGAGCCAAAGAAGGAACTTCTAATTCAAAGGGAAAAATAGCTTCAATGCCATAAACCAAAACAAAAGGTGAAGTGCCCGTGGGAGTACGAACGCTAGTACGATAAGCCCACAAAGCAGGATATAATTGAATGTGCCAATCTCGACCAGATTTATTGACCATATTTTGAGGATTTTAATTAATGTTTTATTAGATGCTTCTGCTTGGCCATTACCCTGAGGATAATAGGGAGTGGACCAACGATGTTGAATTTTATATTTTTGACATAATTTCTTGACATCTTTATTTTTGAAACAAGTTCCATTATCCGAGATGAGATTTGCAAGAATTTCAACCTACAAATAATTTGATTAAAAATAAATTTGGAAACTTGGGTTCAGTGCAAGAAGCTAAGGGCATAGCTTCAACCCACTTCATGAAATACTCGATGGTGGTTATGATGAATTTGTGTCCATCAGATGACACAGGATTGATTTTTCCAATGATGTCTAAGCCCCATTTTGAAAAGGGCCAAGGAGATGAAATAGCCTATAGTTCTTATGCAGGCGCATGGACAAGGTCAGCATGTTTCTGGCACTTGTCGCAATGGTGCACGTAATCATGTGCATCATTCTCCATGGTAGGCCAAAAATATCCTATCCTAAGGAGCTTCTTAGCAATGGCGCTACCACTAAAGTGTCCCCCACAAGATCCATCATGGGCTTCACTCAAAGCTGATCTAGATTCTTCTAGATTCAAACATCTCAGTAGGATACCTTCAAAAGATCTCCTATATAACGTATTGCCAATTATTACGAAGCGACTTGCTCATCTACGTAATAACCGATGCTAGTTTCTATTAAAACCTTCAAGGAAGGTCCCATTTTGAAGAAAATTGAATATATCAGTGTACCAAAGTTCAGGAGTAGTTTCATTGATTAGAAACACATCCAAAGGTTCTAAGCATGATTTATTTGAAGTGGGTTCCTAGAGTCGATGAATAATGATGGTAGCATATTCGTCATCTAACTCCAAGGGTAAAAGAGATGCAGCTACAGCCATAGCGTCAGCCGCACGATTGCTAGTTCGAGGAATAGCTTCCAAGATAACTTGATCAAATAAAGATAATAATTGTAATACATATGCTTTATATGGATGCAATTTATCATCTCTGGTCTGATAAACATCATTAATTTGATTTATAACAAGTTGAGAATCATCGAAAACTAATAAATTTTTAATTTTTAGTGCCAAGGCAGCTCGTAAGCCAAGGATTAGAGCTTCATATTCAGTAGTATTATTAGTACAAGCAAACATTAATTTAAAGGATAGAGGGATAAGATGTTTCTATGGAGATATTAAAATAATACCTGCACTAGCCCCACTCATGCATCGGGCTCCATCAAAGTATAAGGACCATTGCTCTGGATGGTCTACCTCTAGTTTAAGGCATTCATCAAGAAACTCAATGATGAGGGGATGGGTAGACTCTAAGGGTGCAACAACTAATTGATCTGCTATGATTTGACCCTTAACAGACTTATGTCCTATAAACATGAGTTCAAACTCGCTTAGAGCAAGAACCCACTTTGTTGTGCGACCAGATAAATAAGGTCGACTCATGAGATACCGCAAAGGATCGGATTTAGCAATAACATACATTTTTTGACTGAGCATATAATGGCATAATTTCTATGTAGAAAATATGACTGCTAGACATAACTTCTCTAATGTTGTGTAGCGGGTTTCATAACTAATTAATGTTCTGCTAATATAATAATTAGCACGCTCTCTCTTCTCATCATCAAGTTGAGCTAACATAGCTCCTAAAGCAAAATCTGAAGCAAAAATATACAAGATAAATGGGTGATCAGGTCGAGGTGGCGAAAGCATAGGTGGGTTAAGAAGATATTGTTTGAGGAGTTCAAATGCTTCCTGACATTCGTTGTCCCAATGGAAAAAGACATCCTTCTTAAGAAGCTTAAGAAAGGGTCCGGTTTTATCCACCAGCTTATCGATGAAGCGATGGATAGCTTGAAGCTTACCTTGTAAACTCCGTAATTCAGATATATTTGTGGGTGCGGGCATATCAGTGATAGCCACAATCTTGAGAGGGTCAATTTTGATGCCACGTAAAGAAACTATAACCCCCAATAATTTATCAAACTTAACTCCGAATATACATTTAGCTAGATTCAATCGGATAAGATATTCCCTTAACCGATTAAATACTTTTCTCAAATCATCTAAATGGTCATCTTCTTTAGTAGAACGAGCTATAATGTCATCTACATAATCATGTAGTATATCATGCATCATATCATGAAAAATATAAGTCATGGCTCATTGATATGTTGCACCTGCATTCTTCAAACCGAATGGCATCACTTTCCAACAAAAGGTCCCCCAAGGGGTAATAAAGGTTGTTTTAGCCTGATCTTCAGGAGCTATCCTGATCTGATTATAACTAGAAAATCCATCCATTAAGGATATCATTCCACTCCCAACAGTAAAATCAATGATCTGATCCATATTGGGAAGAGGAAAATCGTCTTTAGGGCATGCAACATTAATATCTCTAAAGTCTGTGCAAACCCTAACCTTAGTAGCTTCTTTCTTAGTTACTGGAACTACATTCGAGATCCATTCAACATAATCAATGGCTTGTATAAAAATAACATTTAAGAGTTTTTCTAACTCCCCTTTGACTAGTAAGGCCACTTTAGGATGCATTTTTCTAAGTTTTTGTTTAACAGGTTTAGCATCCGGATGGACTACTAGGTGATGCATAACTACAGAAGGGTCTAATCCTGGCATATCTTCATATGTCCAAGCAAAGACATCTTCATATTCTTTAAGAAATGCAATGTATTTATCCTATTTTTCTTGACTCAATTCTGATCCAATGTTGATTATGTGAGGATTATCCTCAGTTCCAATGTTAATTTTTATGACATTTTCTACTTCCATGTGTAGATTTTTCTCAAAATTAGGTGGGGCGGGTGAAACGCCCAATTCTTGTAATTCTTCCAAGGTTAGTTTGGATAATTCATCTTGAGGAGTCGTGGCCTCAAGCTGGGCTATAGTAGGTATAGAGCCATCAAAATAAAATTCATGATGTAATAATTCCTCAACGGAGACATCATGGAAGATATCTCCCTCCAACTCATCGTCGGATTCAACGATCATCTCAGGGTAAGCTATAGATAGCATATTACATGTAAATGGCTTATTCATTAAATGCAAAGCATCACGTTTATCCAAATAATCTTGGTAACACATGAGTTGGTCATCATCCTCAAATGGGAAGGGCTGACCCTTACTAGGAAATAGGCCCACACCACATCGGGCGGGCCACGGTTCTACCTCAAAAGGTTCTTTCATACCATTTTGGAAAGGTCCTAAACCTTTCCCTTTATATCCCAATTTAAGCATTATAGATTTGGCTTTAATATACTCATTAGTAAAATAACATCGAGCATATCCATCATAATGAGTCTTGATGTTTCTGGGTATTCTACCCTAGTCATATCCCTTATAAATAAAAGCACAGCTCCCGACTTGGTAAATACTTCCCATAGGCTATGGGAGGCCCAAGGTATGAGGAGATGGTGGCAAATTATTTAAAATAAGGGAATCTTGCATAGAAGCATTCATTTTCTCTGATATAAGAATTTTAGATAAATCGGGTAAGAGCTCGTCAGTAAGAACATAAGAGGTAGAAGGAACATTTCCTACATCTTCTGATGCGGAAACTATGCCTTTGGTGGATGTAGATGTTGTAGAGATGTCGATGGATGAGTCTATTATAGGTATAGAAGTTATAGGAGTAGAACAAGAGACATCGGTTGTGGGATTAGGATCTTTCTGAGGTCCTAATGTGGTTTGTTTAGAGGATGGTTGAGCTGTATGTAGAGGTGGAACCGATGGAGAAGAAGTAGATGGCATTGTGGGTGTGTGTTTCACATGTTTAGATGGGTAATGAGAATTAGGATGTGTGGATGACAGAGCAGGGCAAAATTGAACTCCAACAAGTTCTGCCAAAGCACACATATCAAAGGGTCTAGGATCACCATGAATGGTAACCAACTGATTCTTAAATTCGAATTTAACACATTGATGTAAAGTTGAGGGAACGGCTCGCATTGCATTGATCCAAGGGTGACCCAAGAGTATATTGTATGATGCAGGGCAATGTACAATAAACATAGTTGTATCCAAGGTTCTCGGACCAACCTGCAATGGGATGGTAATAACTCCACATGTTTCTTGTGTTTCGTCATTGAAGGCTTTTATGATCATATCAGTTCTTTTCATTTCATCACTTCTAAACCCAAATATTTGGTAGAAGTCAAAAGTGTAGATGTTTAAAGATGAACCATTATCAATCAAGACTCGTTTAACTGCTACATCTCCAATTAAGGCAGTAATATATAAGGGGTTATCCTTATGTAAACTATGTTGAGGTATGTCTCTATCCCGAAAGTCAATACAATCAACTTCACGAGTTATTATAGTATTAGCCATGGCTTCAGGTTGAATGTCTTGTGGTACCATCATCTGGCTTAATGTGAGCATTAATTCATCTCTATGTGTAGGAGAAGATCTTAAAAGGTCCAAAAGAGAAATTCTAGCTGTAATATTTGATAGTTGCTCATTAATATTATAAGGAGGTTTAGGTTGAACATTAGGTGCCTGATTCCATTTATTAGGAACTTTCAAAACAAATGGAGTTGATCCATCATTCTGCATTTGATCTTGTTGAGAGTTTTGAGCCTGTTGTCTAGTAACAGCTCCGATGGTACCCACAATATTATTCTACGGATGATGAATGGGTCTTGGTCTAGCATTTATGGCTTGCTCATTAGAAAGTAATTGGTGAGACGATGGTCTAGTAGTGACTCTTCTTGGAAATGGTTCTTCTGGGACCATATAACTTGTGATAGGGAGAATAGGATCCGATTCATCTTCGAGCTATTCGATTGATTTGATGTGATTTCCATATCACTCTCAGTCTCATATTCTGTATCACTGAGATCAGGTGTCTGGATATTATATAGAGGCCTAGTTGTAACCACGGATAAGGTTGTGTCAAATATTTCCAAATCATGAACAGGTAAATGCCCACTAATAGTTCCTACATATCGGGTAGGAGGGGGAACATTATGATGTTCAATTTGATTAGCCACTTCCTTGCCATGTTTTGGTAAAGGATGTTGAAATATGTCCAATGACTGATTGGCATTCTGATTCTGGTTTTGGGGGATGTTCTTTTGAGCATTATTAGGAGGATTTTGCTTAGGTTGAAAGGCTTGTACCTCCATCTCATTGTTATCAATCAAGTCCTGTATTTTATGTTTTAATATTTTACAAGAGTTGGTAGTGTGTCCAGGTCCTCTATGGAAGTCACAGTGTAAATCAGCTCTGTATCCAGGTATAGTTGGATCAGGTTCCTGGATAGTTGGTAATTGAATCAAACCTCATTCTAATAATTGTGGGAGAATGGTTGATAAAGGTTGATTTAACCTAGTAAATTCTCGAGGAGGTTTATCAGGAGGTTTCAGTATAAACTTCTCCGTTGTCTTCGCAGCATTAACATTAGCGATATTTCTACTATCAGTGACTCCATCACCCACAACTTGTTTATTTTTATATTGATTTCTGGATGTTTTCTCATCGTCTTTCTTTTTAAGTTGTCCTCTCCTAATGAGAGCATCTTCCACTCTTCGGGCTAAGTCTATAGCCTGATCGAAGGTGGTCAAGGTAGCAGTTGATAATTCGTAAGATAGTTGGTCTTGTAAATTATTAATAAAGATGTCCAACATCTCCCTATAAGGTAACACAAAGTGCAATTTTCCTATCAACTGTCTCCACCTAGCTAGGAAATCAGCAAAGCATTCATCTTTGTCTTGTTTTAAGTTGTACAAGTCTTTAATGGTCACATGCCTTTCGATGTAGGCACTAAATTGATGCACAAAAGACTCAGCAGTTTCTTCAAAATTCCTCAAAGAATTAGTGGGTAATTGATAATACCACTCTAATGCCATTCCTCCTAAACTTTTTGGGAACATTTTTAGCAATAATAAGTCATCATGTGATATATCATGACATGCTATCCTAAACATACGAAGATGCTCTATGGGATCTTCGGTTCCTTTATATATGGGCAAGACAGGCATAGGAAAATGTTTAGGATATGGTTGTGCTACAACTATAGGATCTAAAGGCTGACTACACATCTCTCGATAATTGTACGAGGGACGGTAGGGATCTATCTGGTCCATGCGGGAAACTAACTGTTTCACCATAGTTTCAAGATTACTAGTTTGTCCACCATGTTGGTTCGGTGGGACATAGGCATGGGATTTATGAGTGTATGACGGTGTGACATAAGGATTAGATGCTATATTGCTATTATGCAAAGCGTTGGTAGGAAGAGTATTATGAAGAGGATTTGTAATAGTATTATGTTGTATCCAAGATTGTTGGTAATTGGTGTTTGGTTTTGTTTTGGGTTTTTGCTGATTTGAGGTATATTGCTCAATAGCTTGGAAAAATAGAGCAATAAATGATGGTTTATTTTATGTGAGAATGACCCTAGGCTTGCTAACAGGCACTTTAGATGGTTGGGTAACCTGTTGTTGTTGCATGTTCTGGATTATAGCGGCCATATCCAAATTGGATGGTCCAACTTGATCACTCTCTTGATCAATAAAGGACAAGGGATTAGTGCGTGTGTGAAATACGTCTTCTAGAGTTGCTTGAGTGTCACTAATTCGATCCTTGTCCATATGGACTGCTCTATTAAGAACACCAATATTAGTATTAATGAACTTCCAGAATTGTTCCATGTTTTCAAAAGTAATAGCTCCTCCCAGAGACATTTTAGGGGATGAGGATCCTTCCTCTCTAACATTTTCTTCTTGTTCATTTCTTACAACAAGCTCTTCTTCTTGCTGATCTAGGATTTCTTCTTCCTGAACTTGGTCTTCAGGAAGGACATCTAGGTTATTTAATGGTTTTCCTAACCAATCTTCTTCTTCTTCAGTCTGTTTTCCATTCCTAAGTCTAGGCATTGTGCTTAAACTTAGATTTCAACAAATATATTATAAAAAAAAAAATATATATATATATATATATATATCGATAGGGTTGAGAGGTATATATTTTAATTATATACCTACTATAAAAAGGAAATGTTTTGATTTTTTTTTTTTTTTTTTTTTTTTGTTTTATAATATTATTATAAAGATAACAAATAGCATTCTAGTTGCAAAAAGAATAACAATAGTGCAAAAGAATGACTTAATTTTCTATAAATAGTTTATGGATATCGTTGATGGGATCAAGTTCATCAGGAGTCATGAAATGCTCCTCTTCAAATTGGAAATGGTTTTTCAAAAATTTGACAAAGTGTGCTATAGTAATATGATCTGTCTCGGATTCTGACTTGTAGAAATAAAGTTCATGGCAATACTCTCGATATAACATAGCTCTAGGAACTCTATTCCATATTTTTCTATCCGTAAGAATGACTTCTTGATCCTCTATACGAGATAGAAACTTATGTACTACAACTGCATTCTCAAGGTATTCCTCAAAGGTGTACAATTCAGAAGACACAAGTGCTCTTTTATCGGCTAACCACCTATGGCAAGCTCTCTGAAGTTCATGGTACAAAGTTACCTGATCAGGATCCAGGATTCTATCTAGGACAAACCTCTTAATTTGCCTAAGTTCTGTTGATCTAGATTCAATGATACCCAATCTCCTATCAAGTTCGTCCCACAAAGGTTGGACTCTATTTGTTTGAGGTACTCTAAGTACAAAAGTAATCTCTATGGCCGTTAATTGATTTTCAACATTTATGGTGACAACTCGTCTTTTATTATAATCTACCATCTAAACATGATATGCAAATTTAATTGTTTGTCTAATGATTCTAGATGTTTTTAATAATTATTTTTTTTTGGATTGTTTTCAAAAGGTTTTTAGTTTCACGTCGGGTTCACCAAAATGTATCGACCCAAATTTTTCGTGCCCTTACCTTCAAGCTAAAGGATCCATGCCCGAAAGGGGGATGCGAGAAGGATGGAACAATACCTCGGACTGAGAGGCCCTTTGAAGGTCGTGCCTCTCGGGGGAGGGGTATAAGGGTGAATTTTTGATGGATGGTGGGGTTCACCAGGAAACTTTGAGTGGTAGTTTCCATGCCTAGGTTGAGAATGGTCTTGATGTGTTCATTTTATACTCAATCATTCATATTCCTAGGTTGGCCAGAATGAATCTAAGCTATTCTATATGAAATGCTGATTTATATGAATACAGAAAGCATGAATGAATCCTAAATACCAGGAATATACTAAATAAGAAAGAATGCACCTGATTTCGGATGTCTGATGAAGATTCTGAAGCTTGTAGGAGTCCAGATCATCCCGAATATGATAGGATCATCTGCAATTGTATAGAATCATCCCAGATTATAGGCGATCATCTGAAATCAGACAAGATCATCGTCGATCTGATGAATTCATCAAGAATTCGTCAAAAACCTGCAATCACAGAAATAGACACCAAAAACCAAAAATGCTACTGCAAGAATAATGCAAAATGATAGAAATGATAGTATAAATGCCTAACTGATAAATCTGGATAGCAAATTAAAGGAAATGCATTGTTTTAATAACTTATTTTAACTTTATCATGCATTTATGTTAAAATGAGGTGAACTCCAGGATGCAGAATGAAAATAATCAAGCTAATGCATAATAAAATAAAGAAGGAAGATGAGAAATGCAAACTCAGGGCTCTGATTGCCCCCAATCTGGACTATAGTCGAGATCACCTCCAATCATACGAGATCATCGTCGATCTACGATAGGATCATCCGAAATCATCTGGAATCGCCTGCGACGATCCGAGCTTCCTCCAACTGAAGCACAGTGAAAACCTGCAATGAAAACTTAGAACTACGAGTGCAAAGCTTAAATGGTAGGGAAAATCAACCAGGGAAAGAGTTAGGAGGAGAGCCAGGTAGGGGATCCAGGGAGTCAGGGGGATAAACTGAGAAAATCCTAGTTTATATAGGATTAGGGGGAGGTTAGGAGGTTGGGGATCATCCCAATCTGGGAGATCTCCAATGGAGGAATCTCCAACTATGCAAACACGCTTCTGCCCAAGTTGGAGAGGCTATTGAAATAGAAGCTAATTATGAAAATTTAGTTTTGGGATGAAATCGTCTGGACGTTCTGTTCCAGATGAATTCATCCGATCTGGGACGATTTCGTCTGATCGACGACGATATCGTCCAACGGTCAAAACAACTCCTAAAAATGGCACGAAAAATGGGGTGAGCGGTTAACGGGCGATTTCAGGGTTAAAATTCAAATTTTTATCTTTTTACTAAGGGTTTAACTGCGCCAATTTTAGGGTGCTATAGAAGGCAGTACCATCCTCAACATATGCAGAAGCACTAGAGAAGGCAAAAAACTTTGAAAGTGAAGGTAAACAAATGACCGTAGGTATCGGAGGTTACTTAAAGCATAACGAAGATTCAGATAGTGAAGCAGAAGATAAATTTTAGAGCACAATTCACACCTTTTAGAGAGAATTTGAAAAAATTCTAAAGGAAGTGAAAGGAGAAGGCCGCAAGGATCAAAAAGAGATTTGGTGCTCAGACTACAAGATAGAAGGACATTCAAATGTAAACTATCCAAAGAACGCATACTGTAACATATGTGAGATAGTGGGACATCCTGTAGCCGACTGTCCATTCAACCTGAAAAGCAAGAGGTATCAGACATTGGCTATACAATAGGAGGAGCAGCCAAATATACCAAGGAATGGACAAGGAGCCACTAGTGGAGGATATAGGAATAGTCACCGAGGAGGAAGACAAGGAGGCCAGAGTCGACTACAATATGACTCTGATGGTCGATCGATTATTCAATGTCAGAATTGTCAAGAATGGGGCCATTTTGTGAAGAATTATTCCAAACCCTAGAATGTAGGTAACAATAGTGGTAAAAACACTACCCAAATGTGTAAATGGTGTGGTCCAGGAAACCACAAGGAAGCTAATTGTCCAAAGAAGGCAAGTACCAGTGGAACTCAAAATATCAACCTCATTGGCATTGGAGAGGTGATAGAGGTAGACAAAGAAGTCTTAGCTGTAACAAGAGCATAGACCAAGAAAATGGAATAGTACCCAAACCCTACCAAGGAGAAATAACGATGGTAGGAAGCCCAAGAATTAATCAAAATAGAACTAGCAAAGGAGAAGCAGGGTCAACTAGTTCTGGAGAAAGTATTGAAGAGATCGGAGATCACCAAGAAGGCATCAATAGAAGGCTTGGTAACAAAGGTACTAAACACGAAGGTGGAGATGAAGGTAGCCAACCTATTTAGTATAGTACCTGAGTTGTATGCTACGATCAAGGAAGCCATCAAGAGGAAGGATGAAACTCGACAGGTAGCAACCATCAAGCAAGGATAATTCATCGATCCGATAATCCTGATGATTGAAGCTGGGAGAAGGCCAACTATAGTCCAGATGGAAGTTTTGGACCATAGACTAAATCAGGTGATTGTAGATGGAGGGTCTAGTGTGAACGTGATGCCAGAGAAGACATGGTGGATTCTAGGGCAACCCGCCTTACGGTCTCCAAATTTCAAACTATATGGCCTTGATCAATATGGCATTGAAACAATAGGCATTTTGATGAATCAGAAGGTACGCATAGCAGAGCAGGACTTCATCTTGGATTTTGTTGTCATTGCTATGCAAAAACCCACATATGATGCACTACTAGGATGAGGATGGTTGAGAACAACAAAAGTCAACCATAATTGGGAGAAAGAACGTCTATCCTTCAAGTAGGGGTAACACAAGTATATAATCAATCTGAAGAATCAAACTGTGAGTCAAGACATAGCCACTTTAGATGATTCAAGATCCTCTTCATCAGATGGTGAGATAGGGTATGAACCAGATGAGGAAGGAGTGTTGCACCTTGAAGACTACACGAAAGATGAGTATGATCAAGACAAGGGTCTATTACACTGGCAGTTGGAAGACTATGAGATATTCTCTCCCCAATGTTTTTGCATCGATGCGGGAGAAGGAGATTCAAAAGGATGAGATACAAGAACCTAAAAAGGGAACTAGCAATAGAAGACAAACAATAGCAGAGAAGGACAAGGAAAGGGAGAAGTGGACATTTCCCAAGAATTTTGTAGAATTCATAATGGGGGAGGCAGTTATTGAAGATAAACCAGCCCACCCCATTGCTGCACTAAAAGCAACAAATGACCCTGAATCCATCAAATATGAAGGTCCTAAAATGATTCAGGTAAACTTGGGAGAAAATGGTGAGGAGAAGATGATCAAATGTGGAGATGATTGGGATCCAATCCTGAAAGCAACAACATTTAAGATTTTTTGGACTATAAGGATGTTTTTGCTTGGACATATAAGGACTTGAAGGGAGTACCACCAAAACTCTACGTACACAAGATTCCTCTGATTGAAGGTGTGCAACCTATAATAAGGTGACCTTACAGAATGAATCCCAAATACGCAGCAAGGGTGAATGCCAAAATTGAGAAAATGTTGGATGCATGCATTATCTTCAAAGTTACGACAAGCGAATGGGTTTCATCGATTGTGATTACTCTAAAAAGAGAAGTAGATAAAATCTGAATCTATGTGGATTTTAGAAGTTTGAATGTCGTAACCATAAAGGATCCCTTCCCGATCCCTTTCACAGACTCCATATTAGAAGAAGTAGCCAGCCATGAGATATATTCATTCTTGGATGGATTCTCAGGCTATAACCAGATTAGCATAGCGGAAGAAGACAAGTTGAAGATCACTTTTATTGTGGAAAATAGAATATATGCATATAACCACATGCCATTTGGACTATGCAATGCACCAACTACTTTTCAGAGGATCATATTGTACATTTTTGATAAGATATCCACAGGAAACTTCAAAGCTTTCCTAGATGATTGGTCACTGTATGGTAGGACACAAGAACATTTAAAGGCCTTAGAAGAATGTATGGGATTGTGCAGGAAAGCATGAATATCATTGAATCCAAATAAATGCATCTTATTGGTGCCATACAGAAAGCTATTAGGGCATATAGTATGCCAAGAGGGTTTGAAACCAAACCCAGATAAGATACGGGTAATATTGCTAATGGAGGAGCCACATGATGTGAGCTCAATCAAAACCTTTTTAGGGATAGTCAGATATTATAGGAGGTTTATCTAGAACTATGCACTGACATCTCATCCACTAGATGCACTTACACGAAAGGGTGTTCCATTCAAATGGATAGAGGAGCACCAAGGAGCATTTGAGGGATTGAAAGGACACTTGGTGAAAGCACCTATCCTAGTTTACCTAGATTGGGAGAAGGAATTCCATGTGCATGTGGATGCCTCAAAATTTACCATTGGATGTGCATTGGCACAAGAAGGCCAATTCGGGTTAGATCAGCCCATATACTTTGCAAGTCGGCTATTGTCTAGAGTCGAGAAGAATTACAACACAATAGAGTGAGAAGCACTGGGAATGGTGTATGCGGTACAGAAATATAGACACTATTTACTAGCAAACCCCTTTGCTTTCTATGTGGATCATCAGGCCCTATTGTACTTAATCAATAAACCAACAATCTATGGATGAGTGAGTCGATGGCTCATCACCCTGTAGGAATTTGTGTTTAGAGTGGTAGTAAGACTAGGGAAGAAACACGTAATAGCGGATCAATTATCAAGGATTCACTCTGGAGAACCTGCAGAGGGAGGAATACCAGATGAATTCCTTGATGCCCAATTGTTTATGATTAGTGCAATACCAGGATGGTACAAGCATATAGGGGAATACTTGTCGACAGGAGAGCTGCCAGAGGAGCTAATGGTAGCCTGAATAAAGAAAGGTGATTACAAAATCAGCACCCTTCACCTTGATTGTAGGATTTCTCTACAAGATGGGGGAGGACCACATATTGCAAAGATGCATAATGGAGGATGAAGTACAACAAACCCTGAAAGAGACACATGAGGGATTGGTAGGAGGACACATGGGACCAGATGTGATAGCCAGGAAAGTACTATTGGTAGGTCTATGGTGGCCCACCCTCTTTCACGATGCAAAGAATTTTGTGACAACATGTGATACATGTCAAAGAACAGGGAAACCATTGAAAAGAGACTTCATGCCATTACATCCATCCCAGCCTTAGGAACTCTTTGAGAGATGGGGATTGGATTTTGTAGGTCCTTTAAAAATAAGTCGAAGGAGGAAATGTCGATATATCATAGTTGCTATGGAGTACCTTAAAAAATGGGTAGAAGCAAGAGCTTTACCAGACAACTCGACAAAAAGTACGACTCACTTTTTGTACGAACAAGTGATTACAAGGTTCGGGATACCTCTACAATTGACAAGTGATAGAGGAGGCCATTTTGTAAATGCAATTATCTAGAACTTGATGGAAGAATTCAGAAATTTTCACTCCTTTTCAAGTTCGTATTACCCCAGAGCAAATGGGTAGGTGGAAGCAACAAATAAAATTTTGGTTTCAATCATGTATAAGACATGCGGAGTAGAAGGAGTCGACTAGGAGGAATGGTTACCAGCAGTGTTATGGGTATACAGAACCACTTTCAAGCCCACCACAAATCACACACCCTTTCAACTGATGTACGAGTAGGAGGTAGTAGTACCAGTTGAATTCCTTGTACCAAGCTTAAGGGTAGCAGTCGACAATCGGTTGAATGATGAGGAAAGCATGCAAGAGCGACTGACAACATTGGTACAGTTGGATGAAAAGAGGGTAATGGCACAATGGGCAATGGAGATCACACAGAAAAGAAGGAAATTTTGGCATGATAAGCATCTCCAAAAAATGGATCTCAAAGTTGGTGAATTAGTTCTCAAATACAATGGTAAGAGAGAACTCAAGCCAAGAAAATTAAAAACCCTATGGCTTGGACCCTTCCAGGTAGAAGAAGTACTAGAGAATGGGGTAGTGAAATTAAGAAAATTGGATGGAACACTATACCCTGAGGTAATTAATGGTTCTAAGTTGAAGGTATACAAGCCACATGCTCAAGTAAATATGATCAACTTGGAGCAATCAAGAACTTCTAAAACAAGAACAGGAGAAGTAGATCCAGGAACACAAACTCCTAAAAATGACGAGCAGAGTAATGCTGTTCGAGAGGAGGAAACTCATAACCTGGATTGGTTATTTGGGACTGAAGGAGGACCAAAAATTGAACAAAGGGAAGGAGAACAATGAAGGTTGCAGTTACACATTCAATTTCCAAATAACAATGAGGAAGACTGACTCCAAGCTCTGACGGAGGTCGCTCTACAAGAAGTTCTAGAAGAAGAAGAAGAAGAAGAAGAAGAGGATGAAGAAGAAGAGGAGCTAGAATTTTACAATGAATGTGATTGGAGACACAAAGGTTGTAAGAAGAATATGAAATGCTAAGATAATACAATAATCAGCTATGAGAACAGGTGATTCAGGAGTTGGACACAACCATGCAATGAGTGAATGAAAGACATGAAGCACGTCAAGTGGAATGGGTAAAACTAGAACAAGGAGAGCTAAGAGGAAGTGCAATAGGTAACTCTTCAGAAAGTAGTTTATTTTCCTTGGAGGAAGAATAGGAAGATACTGTAAGCCCAATTGAAAATAGAAGAGGAAAAGTAATAGCAATAGATGCACACTCTAGGAGTTCTTCTTCACCCACATTAAAAATCATGCTTAATTTAGAAGAGTCCTCAAGCTCGAAGTCAGTGAACCATCAAGAGATGAGAGAATCTCTAGAAAGACCTAGGATATGGGAAGCAGGACAAAGCTCGACTACCAAACATCAGATAAGTAGGGAGGAAATGGTAGCCATCATATGGAAGGATATCGAGATGGTACCAAAAAAACCAAAGACTAGAAGTTGGTGGGAGGAGTCAAGTAGTGATGAAAACCTACCACAAATTCCTGATATACCATATGCCAGTCCTAACCCAGATCATAGGAGACAAAGAGATGAAGATCACAGTCAACAAGCAGGTGTTAGATTTATAGAAACTGCACACATAATCGAAGATGATGCTTCACTAAGCCCACAAGATGAGTACAACGAAGGATTGAATGAGGACATGATGCCAGAAGTACCACCACCTCGTGCATGGAGAACACCATATGTTGGAGCCATGAGACATCCAACTGAATGGGAAGAGGTAGCCAAGTATCGGATGGCTGCACTTGACTTACGACAACATAGAAGGGAAGTAAGAAGATTGTAGCAATGGGTTCAAGAAACCTCAGAATGGCCAATGAACATGGTAGGAGAAGGAAATGACTCCAGCACTGATTCAATATTTTTAGAAGAGTATCAGGAAAACTTAACTCATTATGCCATGCAATGACACTTTGAGGAAAGTAGATGGAGATGAAGGCTGATAAGGGCTGATAGGAGACTGAGGATCTTGCACCAACTAACACCTGCGCATTTACACCATCCACCAGAGACAAGAGCACAACTGATAAATGAAGCCCATAGTAGAGATAACTTAGGTACTCTCGAAAGACCATCAAGAATTTTGAGAGCACCTAACCAAGGGAGGAGCATGGTTGACCTCCATCCCGGTAGCTCGAGAGGAAGAAATTCCCCTCTCGATTACCAATAGGTTGACTAGTTCTCAGTTTGGACCGTAAGGGCCATTTGAGAACTTAGTCCAAGCCAACCCATCACTACGTGCTCCTGAGAATAGACCAATAGGTCCATCTCAATGAGCTCGTAGGAATCGAAGACATCATCAGGAATGACTGAGGGACCGATCAAATCTCGGGTAGCTAGGAGTTTGACAGCCCAACACTAGGGAGATTCGATTGGAAAGAGGCCGAGGATGCGGTAACCAAGTCCGTGGAAGAGGAAATTGGGATAGAAATCTCAATCTAGAACAAAGGGATCAAGAGAGGGCAGTTGCAGGTAATGACAGAGGCCAAGGAAGAGGTCCAAGAGTAAGATGACTCCACCAAAATAGAGGACACCGAAGATAACAACAACCCATTCAAAATGAACTTGATCAATAGGCACAAGAAGGGGAGAGGTTTCACTACTTGGATGATTGCATAATAATCCAGTGAAATGATGGAAGTACAAAATAAATTCCACTAGTGCCCGCCCATCCAGAAAATGACATCACATGCCCAAATTTGACTAGTAGACATCTGGATAACAATAATGCTAACCCAGAAGAAGGAGAAATATGCATGGTAGAAGAATGGATGGAACAAACACATCTGGAAGCAGAAAGAAATCAGCAAGCCACCAATAATGTCAGACGATGGGCCAGTACCTACCAATCTCGTGAGCCAAAAACATGGCATCAACTAGAAGAAGCAGAATAACCTGAATGACGTATTGTACCATGAGCCACTATAAGACATCAATAGCAGTCATGCCCGAAAACTCCCCCAAGATGAAATAATCATCAGAGATGTCAGACGATGGAGGAAATAAATAGTGCCAATGATGATGACTTCAGTAGTTTTGGAGAAAATAGTCATCATCATCGAAGTGAGACATCAGATGCATGGGAACTACGTATTGGCTTGGCCATACGGTTCACCCGTCGACGTTGAGAGAAGACGTCACATGCAATTTTAAAAAATAAATAAATAAAAATAAAAAGAAAAAGTCAAAAAGAAAATAGAAAAGTCAAAAATAAAAGAAAAAGACAAAAAGAGAATAAGACAAAAGAGGAAAAAGACAAAAAGCTAACCTAGACGTCTAGAAAATCCGACGTGGCGTGCATGCAAGAAATTAGTTGCGATGTGGCGGTTGCATAATGGTTTTAGGGTTGGCAAAGCAACTATAAAAGGAGGAGATGCCATCCATTTGGCACATCACTTTCATGTGCAGGAAAGAAGAGGAGAAAGGTGAAGCAAGAGGTGCAATGCTAGAACAACAGTGGATAATGGCTCGACGTGCACCATTTTTTTTAGCAAGATGGGGGATGGACGCCATAAGTCGTCAATGACCTGGCTGTCATTTTCTCCGTGACATTCAAGTCAAATTTTTTAGTGCAATTGCTAGGGCAGATCTCCGAATCGGAAGCGCACAGGCTAGGGCGCAAAGGGCGTATGAAGTGCAGAAGACGTCAAGCACGCAGGTAACGTCCAAGGTAGACAGATGACGTCTAGACGGCAGAGTTGACGTCTAGGGTAGCAGACATCAAGAAGACATAGCAGACATCTAGAAGACAGAGTAGACATCTAGGGCAGTAGACGTCTAGACGGTGTAGAAGACGTCTAGGCAAGGATGAGAGATGTTTAGGGTAGAAGATATCTAGGTCAGAAGAGGGAAGACATCAGATCAAAAGTACTAGCCATCTAAGTAGGAACAGACATCAAGCAGAGGAGGAAGATGTCTAGCGATAAGAGATGTTTGGTAGAAACAGTAGATGAGAACAAGACATCTAGTGCAAAGAAGATATCTAGGAGGAGCATCAGATGATAGACGTCAGATGATTTATGAGATATCTAGAAGATGTCTAGGGTAGAGAATTGATGGAATAGATGTTTGACAACAATAATAGACATCTAGCAGAGATGAGACATCAGACGGTAGAGGTAGATGTCCAATCGAAGGGAGACGTCTAGTAGGAGAACAAGACATCTAGCAGGAGGATTAAATGTCAAACTATAGCAAGGTGATGTCTGGTTGAGCAGGACAAACAGAATTGATGTCTAGTGAAGTGAGAAGAACTAAAAAGCAAATGGCCCACCAAAAATCTAGAAAACCCTAATCCAATCAAAACTAGAACCCAAATTAGTGGTTGCCAAAATATTAAGGCACCAATAGGAGCATGGGATGCACGGTCAGCTTGAAAGCCTGGACAAAGGACAAGCTCGGAGTAAAATAGAAGCAGCAAAAGTGGCTACTCATAAAAATAAAGAAATTCACCATAGTAGCAAGGAGCATATTCCCATTGACGAGATTACTTGGATATGTCCAACGGGTAATTTTTGCCAATGGTGGGCATAAATGCTAGCAGAGGATCCAACACGGGCAAAGATCAAACAAGCAAGGGTGCATTTCATTCTACAAGCTCCACATTTTGATAAGGAATTTTTCAAAGGATATCTATTGAAAATGTTGGAAACGTATGATGAAATGAAGAACATCAATCGAGTACAGGTAGAGAACCATACAATAGTGGTTGATTTTTCCCCTACAACATTCCAGTGCACATTTGGACTTCCACAAATGGGTGTCCCAATGCTAAATGAAAGAGTGGACTCCAAGAAGACACCAAAATTGATTAAGAGTGTCACAACCCTGAAGAAGGAGGAGATAGATGCTATGTTGGGCGTTCACGGTGGAAGAGGGGTCAAACAGACACAATTGAAGAATAAAGAATTACAGGCCATAATGAATGTTATCATGGCCAGATTTTCAGGAGAACATCACAGTTCGGATCTTCCCATCTAGTTGATTCTATACTTGTACAAAATAGAGTAGGGAACAACCTATGATTGGGTGATGCATTTGTCACTTCGCATTCAGGATTTCCTGATGCAAACAACGAAGAATTTCTCTATGGCATTTCATGCCATCGGATTGCTCCTAGATGCAACTTTTAGATCTGGAGTACAAATCCCAGATTTGGGTTCTCCAAAAAAGCTACCTAACTTAGCACCATCTATCTATCAGTGGATGGATACTCAAGCAACGAAGAATATGACACTAGTGAAAAATGCCCGTGTAAAGCAGATATCACATAAACCATGGCAAGAGAAACTGGTGGCTGCTCTAGAAGGGGAGGATACAGTGGTTGCACAAGTTAGGGAGGAGAAGTCACAAAAACAAAAGATTGTTCACTCATCGGAGGAGCCCAAGCAAAAGAATAAGGGGTGATTTGATGTGCCACCTCCAATTTTCTCCCAGGAAGCACTACAGAAGATAGCTAAGAATTTAGAGGTAGCTCGCACTCGAGAGCAATAGTAGATAGTACAAGAGGAAGTGGATTTTGCCATACCTATAGTTTTTCATGAGCAGACAGTCAGAACTAGCTCGACTGCATGGATTGGACCCCCAGAGTACTTTGCAAAGGTAGATTTTTGGGGTAGCACGGGTTCACCTAGACCAGTGGTGGAATCATTGGCGAGACCAACGTCCCTAGTAGATCAATTGAGCACATTATCATTGGAGGAGATGTTGGTAGCAACAACTCAAGATTCAGCCGATATAAATAATCTAGGAATAAGCAATAATCTTGGGGTAGAGGAGGGCCTACCACAAGCTATAGAACAAGTGGCACACGAGGAAAAAGAAGTAGAGGTGTCAAAGGAGATGGAAATCCCCATAGGATAAGGGGAACAACCCCCACAAGTACCAAATATTCAATAGTTGGAGCAATAGGATGGCAGAATATCCAGATTCTAGTACAGTCTGGAATAGCCATGGAGGAGACAAGCGGGCCAACTGTTGAGCAAATAGATAAAGGAAAAGTAGTAATTCAAGAGGGGAAACAAAAGGATTCTTGGGCTAAGGAATTTCTTGTACAAATACCTAACCTTATGGATCCATCAGACTCCATGGATCAACAAGCGGTAAATTTTTTTGTGAAATTGGGAGGCATTATGGACAATTTACACTTGCAATTTGATATGGCATGTGTAGGCCAATGGAAGAAGTGGTAGAGCATGATAGAGGATGAGTTGGACCGATTGGTGAAGTGGGCAGCACAAGGACCTTGGTGCAAGGACATTTCTAGCATATATGGGTCCCACCCTTGGTCACTTCCCACGGGCAATTTGAAGACTATGGAGGGTGTGGAGCAATTGCCTGAAAAGACACCAAGCCTCTATTTGGAGATAGGATAGGTATATGTTTGTGGCCATAGTATTCATCCCCCTCATCATCCTATGGAGCAAGGCTCATAGGTAGAGGTAGTACCAGAATTACTGCCAATTTATACACAGTTGAATTTCCTTGTATATCTGCTGAGTTGGCTGGGAGAAGGGATCAAACATGTGCACTCAACAAAGTAGGTGGTTGAAAAAGAAGCCAAAGAAGCTTTGGAAGGAAAGGATCATCTCTTAGAAGAAGGAATGGAATGAATGGATGAAGTTAAAAAGGAACTTCAGGAACTCGGACAGACTATGGAGAACCTGAAAGCCCAACTAGAGGAAAATGACCAGCAGCTGTCCGAATCAGAAGCGGAAGTCTCACGACTTAAAAATGCAAAATATTTGCTAATCAAGCAAACAGAGACATTTGCAGCCAATAGGAGTGCACAAGAGCGTGCTTGGAAGTAGGAAAGAGACAACTAGTAAATATAAAAGGCAACTTTACAAGAGGAACTACGACTGGAAAAACAACAAAAACCTACCCCTTCAGTGTCAGAACAACGTATGAAGGAAATTTTCCTGCGAAGGGAGACAGAATTGTTAACCAATCTCAGACAAACAGAGGAGTTTGCCAACGCCTTGGGAGTTGAATGGGACAAATATTATAAGTATTCCCAGAGGCTCAAGCAAGATCAGGAAGCCATGAAGGCCCAGCTTGAGGAGTACCATAAATTCTTTCATATCATTGTACAATAGGACCCAGCACCCACAGAAGCTAAAACTCCTCCAACTAAACGGAGAAAGTCATTGAGGACATCGACTTCTTCGAAGGGGAGGATAGATGTATATAATAGTTCTAAGCAATACAAATCCTAGAACTGGCTAGAATAATTTTGTCCACCAATTTTGATTGTACATAGAAATTTTGGAATGTATATGTTGCATTTGATTTTGTAAAATCAGCCAATAAAAAAAAAGGCTTGATTGTAAACGTATAGGACACTAGATGACAAAACTAGCCATCATTTGCTAATGGGCTAACTAGTGTGTTAGATGTATAATTAGACGTCCATGGTTAGATGTCTAGTTGTTAGACGTCCAAGATTAGTTAGTATCTAAAATATGTTAAGGCAAGACGGTTGGGGTAGTTGAGGGAAAAGTAGTTGTAGTAGCTACTTCGCCTCCCTATTTATACACCCCTCTTCAAACATTGTATATCATCATAATTAAAATTTTCTATGAATGCCAATGCTCTTGTATGGAAGTTTTGTTCTGTGTATGGTGATGTTGTGAGTTTATGAGATTGCAGGTTGTATTGCACTAACTTGTGAGTTGCAGGTTTCCATATTGATAAAGCATTATAGGTTGATTGTTACAACAAGGATGAGATCGAGTGATGTTTATTGCAGGTATAGGAAGTAGATAAAGGGAAACTATAGACGTCTATCCCTTGACATCTGGGCAGTCATCAGATGACTAGACATCTAACCCAACTGCCTTGATGTTTAGTCATGTCCAGTAGTTTTTCAAAACCAAGCAATACATTAGACGTCTAACCCACTTGTATGACATTAGGTCTTTGTGACATCTAGTTGCTTGTGATGTCTAACCAACTTGATATGTCTAGTTACTTATGACATCTACCCATCCTGTGATGTCTAGATGACCTGCGTGACATCAAGCCACTATGACATCTAGTCTTAGACATCTAGACATTTGATCCTTTGACGTCCATAACCAGTCTATAGGAGTATACATTGTATAATCTTGGAACCTGGTTGTCTTGATTGTCATCACCTCTATCCTATAAATATACTCACCCCTGTCTACATGTGTGGTAATGTGATGGTGGTATGGAATGGGAGCTTGCTCATGACTTTGTTTACCCTTAGGGATAAAGTATATAGAGTTGTTTTAAAAAGACTCAAACATCCTAGTTATCTCAAACAAACTCGTCTATGATCTTGCAAATCTTCATGATGCTAAGGTTGTCCTAGTGTTTTTAAACTTCTCAAGGATCAACTATGTGTGCAATGATTGTTCATTTCTCATTATGAGCTAGGTCAAACTAATCAATTGTAACTTATGCCAATAAGCTAGATCATCCGAGAGCATCCATAGGTATGTACAAAGGAAGGTCACTAATGTGACAGACTTGGCACCACGCGTAAGGATACCCCATTACTAGGTGGGTTTCATTCAACCCATTGCTATAATGAGGATCACCCCATGATTTTCGAGACACTAAGAGTTCCAAGGATTCAAGCTCCATTTCCTTCTTTCATTGCTTTGTATTTTTGGGATTTGATTACTAAGTTTGCTTATTTTTGTAATGCAAAAAAGTGTATTTTTATTGCTTTTTGGATACTTGCTCATTTTGAGGAGGAGCAAGGGAATTTTATTGCTTTGGGATGTTTTTTTGGGATACTTGCTCATTTTGAGGAAGAGCAAGGGAATTTTTATTGCTTTTGGGATATTTGCTCATTTTGAGGAAGAGCAAGGGATCTTTTTTTTAAATGTTTTTGGGATACTTGCTCATTTTGAAGAAGAGCAAGGGATATTTTTTTATTTTTTGGGGGGGGGTGAAGGTGGAGCTTGTCCTTTTATCAACTCTTAGGTTTCTAGACTATGCGCATAATTGGATGAATAGGGAAAACTTTTCACTTTATGGCAATAACAAGTTTCAACTTCTTTATTCCCAAGGTTCACAATGTTTTAATGTGTTTTGATGTGTGTAGTCCACAAGAAAACTTGATTGACTAGGAATGATTTATTGCATCTAAAGATTTTTTGACTTTCAATTAAGGTTTGAAACACTAGGAGTGGATGAATGACTGAAAACACCTATATTTTATTTTGTAAATATGTTAATGACCAAAGGACCACTTAGAAAGTTGTAAATGATTGTGATTGATGGATTGGTGACTAATTCTAAATCAAAGGTGCCCCTGATGAAGGCAACAAGACATAGTACTAAAAATTATTCATGAATTTAATGAATACAAATGGTATGACATTATAAATTCCTTGAAAGTACCTCATTAAAGCTAAGTACCTCCATCAGCTTTCCTTTCTTGGAGAGCACAACCTCCCCATTGGATCCCACTTTTGGAATGGCATAATCAAAACAAAGAAAATCATCATGGAAGGCTTAAGGTGGTGTTTAGGAATTGGAACGACCATTCATTTCTGGGATGACCCATGGATCCATGATAAACCTCTCAGCCATGATCTGCATCTTGCAGTGCTCAAGGAGATCACCGAAGCCACCTTTGGAGATAAGGTGTGCCACTTCATTAACCAAGGTCCTACAAGACCCGAATGGAAACACTTGGCCCTTAACGGGCCTAGGCATATCATCGAGGCTCTCAGGAGGTTACAAAACTTGGTGAGGACCTGCATCATCCCGAGCTCACACAAATATGATTCCATGGTCTGGAACCTTGAAGAATCTAGAAATTTCATTGTTAAATCAGCCTACTACAGTCAAGAAACTCCCACATATGGTTGGGACTTATCAAACCAGGTCTGGGTTCCCAAGATCATTCCCAAGGTCAAATTCTTTTGCTAGTTGGCCACCCAAAACAAAATCCTCACCATTGACAACTTGATTATCAGAGGGTTACTCATTCCCAATTGGTGTATTCTGTGCAAAAACGCCTGTGAGTCCACTTCGCATGTTTTTCTAGAATTTCCCTTTTCCCTAGCAGTTCTCAACCAGGTCCATAACACCTTTTTCATCTCCACAGTCCTCCCACATTCCATTCCACTCCTTATTAAGCAATGGCCTCGACCTTTCAAGAGCAACCAACTAAAATTCATGTGGCAAGCTTGCCTCCACCTTTACCTATGGCAAATTTGGATCAAGAGAAACACCAGAATTTTCAAAAATCAAGCCACTGATAAGAAGATTATCATTGTCAAAATCATGGCCCATGCTGCGGAGAATGCCTCTCTTGTTTCATCTCCAAAACCCCCCCTCCTGGATTAGAATCGGATCTAACCAAAATTTTCAATCTATCTAACACTTCTGTTTCGCCTCGTATTTCTGTTGACAGGTCTGTCATCAAGTGGGTCTTACCTCCTTCTGGGTGGCACAAGCTCAATTTCGATGGTGCAGCTAAAGGCAACCTAGAAGCGGCTGGCAGAGGGGTAATTCTCAGAAACCATAGAGGAGAAATAATTTTGGCCTTTGCCCAGAACCTGGGAATTCAATCCAACAATATGGCAGAAGCACGGGCCCTGTTCCAAAGTTTGATCCTCATGGAAGGGTTGACCATCAATAAACTTATCATCAAGGGAGACTCATTGCACTGTATCAACTGGCTCAATGGTACTGCTAAGCCTCCCTGGGCCCTTGCTTCAATTTTTCAAGATTGCAAGGCCCTAATTGGAAACTACTCAGAATTAGTCATTAAGCATCAATACAGGGAAGGAAACAAAGTTGCGGACTGGCTTGCTAACAAGGGAGTCGATGAATCCGACATTCAAGTGTGGAGAGACTCCTTTCCCATCGACCTAAGGAACGATCCTACAAATTTCAATGTTTGCACAATGTGATATGGTGCCAGGGGTTTGGGTTGGTATGTTGACGATACTTGTCGCGATATCACGACACCTTTTCCTTCTTCTCCTTTGATAGCGAAAATGCAACATGTCGCAAGATCGCGACACTTTTCACCTTTGGCTGTGAAAATTCAACATGTCACGATATCGCGACACTTTTTCTCTATCGGCCCTGTCGTTGCAACTTGTCACGATATCACGACACTTTTTCCTCCTTCGATCATGGCAATGCAACATGTCACGATATCGTGACACTTTTCCTCTTTCGGCATTGTCGTTGCAACATGTCGTGATATCGCGACATTTTTTTCTCCTTCGGTCACGACAAGGCAACATGTCATGATATCGCAACACTTTTTATCTTTCGGCCTCGTCGTTGCAACATGTCGCGATATCGCGACACTTTTTCCTCCTTCGGCCGCGAAAATGCAACATGTCGCGATATCGCAACACTTTTTCTCTATCGGCTTCGTCTTTGCAACATGTCGCGATATCGCGACACTTTTTCCTCCTTTGGCCGTGGCAACGCAACATGTCATGATATCATGACACTTTTTCTCTTTCGGCCTCATCGTTGCAACTTGTCGCGATATCGCGACACCTTTTTCTCCTCCGACCGTGACAATGCAACATGTCACGATTTCGTGACACTTTTTCTCTTTCGGCCTCATCGTTGCAACTTGTCATGATTTCACGACACTTTTTCCTCCTTCGGCCGTGGCAATGCAACATGTCGCAATATAGCGACACTTTTTCTCTTTCGGCCTCGTTGTTGCAACTTGTCGCGATATCACGACACCTTTTCTTCCTTCAGCCGTGGCAATGCAACTTGTCACGATTTCGTGACATTTTTTATCTTTCGGCCGAGACGATGCAACTTGTCGCGATTTCACGGCACTTTTTCTCCTCTGGCCATGATGCTGCAACTTGTCGTGATATCGCGACACTTTTTTTCCTATGGCAGCAATAATGCAACATGTCACGATATTGCGACACCTTTTCTCTTTGGCCATGATAATGCAACATGTCGCGATGTTGTGACACCTTTTTCTTCTTTGGCCGCAGCAATGCAACATGTCGTGATATCATGACATTTTTTATCTTTTTTCCGAGAAGATGCATCATGTCGCGATTTCACGATATTTTTTCTCCTTAAGCCGCGATGATACAACTTGTCGCGATATCACGACACTCTTTCTCTTCAGGCCGCGACATTGCAACCGGTCGCGATATCGTGACACATTTCCTCAATTGGCCGTAACAATACAACTTGTCACGATATCGTGACACCTTTTCTCCTAGGGTCGCGACAATGCAACATGTCGCGATATCACGACACTTTTTCTCCTGGGGTCGCGACAGTGCAACATGTCGCGATATCATGACATATTTTCTTCTTTGGCATCGACGATACAACTTGTCACGATATCGTGACACTTTTCCTCACTTGGCCGCAATAATACAACATGTCGCGATATCGCAACACCTTTTCTCTTGGGGTCGTGACAATGCAACATGTCACGATATCGCGACATTTTTTCTCCTAGGGTCGCGACAATGCAACATGTCGTGATATCGCGACATATTTTCTTCTTTGGCCATGACAACGCAACTCATCGCGATATCACGACACTTTTTCCTTTCTGGCAGCGATGTTGCAACATGTGCGATAGTGCAACATGTCGCAATATCGTGACACCTTTTCCTCCTTGGATTTTCTCTATGTTGTGGACCATGAAATTGCAACATGTCGCGATATCACGACACCTTTCTTCTTGTGGTGTTTGGCTTTTTCTTTGATATTTAGCTCTTGGGCCTCTTCGGTCGGTTTGGAAAACATGTAAAAAATACTTGTACAAGGTTCAGGGACCTTTCAACACCCTTTCAACCAATCAAAAAAAAAAAAATTCCTTGAAAGTGGAATGTGTGAATGCAATGAAAGTGGGATTGTGAATGCGATTTATTAAAAATACTGTGTATGAAAATATTTTTGTGTTTTGTTATTATTATTATTTTGGTGTTTTTGAACTAAAATGTGACCAAAGGGGTTTGGTTCCTTTGGAGCTTTTTGAATTGCATGTGACCAAAGGAGTTTTGGTTCCCTTGGAGCCTTTTGAATGGAAATTGACCAAAGGAGTGCCTCCCTTGGAGCATTTTGAAATGAGATTTGACCAAAGGGATTAGGTCCCTTTGGGACCTTTTGAATTGATTTGACCAAAGGGGTGTCCCATTTGGAGCATTTTGGATGGAATTGACCAAAGGGGTGCCTCCCTTGGAGCATTTTGAAATGATATTTGACCAAAGGGGTTAGGTTACTTTGGGGTCTTTTGAATTGAATTGACCAAAGGGATACCCACTTTGGAGCATTTTTGATTGAATTGACCAAAGAGAGTGTCTCCTTTGGAGAATTTTAAAATGAGATTTGACCGAAGGGATTAGGTTCCTTTGGGGCTTTTTGAATTGAATTGACCAAAGGGATGCCCCCTTTGGAGCATTTTTTATTGAATTAACCAAAGGGATGTGGCACCTTTGGAGCTTTTGAATTGATTTGACCAAAGGGATGTCCCCTTTGGAGCCTTTTGGTTTGAATGTGACCAAAGGAGTGTCTCCCTTGAAGCATTTTAAAATGAGATTTGACCAAAGGGGTTAGGTTCTTTTGGGGCTTTTGAATTGAATTGACCAAAGGGGTGTCCCCTTTGGAGCCTTTTGGATGGAATTTACCAAAGGGGTGCCTCCCTTGGAGAAATTTTTTTTGAATTTTTTGAAATCTTTTTCTAATGTTTTTTTTTATTTTTGAGTTTGCAATTTTTTTATTTTTTTTTCTAATTTTTGAAATTTTTTTATTTTTTGAATTTTTTGAATTTTGATTTTTTTTATTTTTTGACTTGTAAAGTATTTTTTTATATTTCATTAATTTTTAATTTTTTTAATTTGAATAGGCCTGCAAGTTGTAGGCCTCTCAAGCTTGCACGCGTCGGCCTTTGGGTGGTAGGGGGCGGGCCACGCACAGTGCAACCCTCGGGTGAGGGATTGGGGGCTGCGTCAATCCAGCCCCCATAAGGATGGGGGCGAGGGTTGTGTGGCTTTAACCACGTAGCTTGCAACGTAATGGGGGCACACGGTGGCACATGCCCCCCATGGGGTGGGGAAGGGGTGAGGGTCACACACAGTGTAGCCTAGTATGAGGGTCGTGCATCAGTGTGACCCTTATTGGGGTTGGGGGTGAGGACCATGCATAGCGCGACCCTTAGGTGGGGGATTGAGGGCCACGTCAACATGACCCTCATTGGGTTGGGGGTGTGGACCATGCACAATGCAATCCTCTATATGTGAGGGCAGGGAAAAACTAGAAGACCCCTAGTTTGATTTTTTTTAAATAAATTGAAAAGAACGTAATTAATTTTTAATTTTCTTTTTTAATTTTAAAATGAATTTATAACAGATAAAAATGTTAAAACATGATTTTTTTAATTAAAATAAACATAAAACACGTAAAAACAATGTTTTTTCAAAAATAATTTGAAATAAACATAAAAACAATTTTTGAAACAAAACACAAAATATTTAACGCAGAAAACTAGAGCAAAACCCTGCATTTTGAGTGTGGGAGAAGATTGTCAAAATAATAAGCAAATCCTGCAACCACACAATATGATCAAAAATTAGTGCTCGTGAAAAATTTAAAAAAAAGGAAGATGGGTAAGAAAAACCATGATCGCCAATTTGTATGCATAAAGAAGAATACCATTGCACTAAAAATAAAATATTTTATTATTTCAAGAAAGTCCCTTTTGATACAATTTGACCCTTTTAGGGTGCATTTTACAATAAGATGTGCCAAAAGGGGAATCCCTTTTACAAATCAAGGATGGTGTATTCGCTTCTTCCTGCTATAATCAATGTTGGAGGTGGGTTTTTTGTGACCACCATGATGGATTTGAGCCTTCAAATTTGAAACCTGCACACATGCAAATAGACAAAGGTTTTAGTAGCACCTATCAAAATGAATATAATGAAATGACTAATGTAAATTAAAAATGGATAATGAATCTTGCATACATGAGTCACGATTTGGACAACATAACATTAGCATTCCCTTCCTCTTCTCTTTTTTTGGTCAAGTGATGGTACCTTTATAGGCCTTTGAGGGTTTTGGAGGGAAGGATAGGTGGCAAGCTAGGGCTACGAAATGGAAGGGACTGTATAACCACCTATCCTAGACAATTTTATTGAGTCACTAGAAGTATCTCACTTAATTGGGAAGATGTGGCAAAAGGGTAGGTATAAGTGGAGTGAAGTGTGGAGTGAGGTGTGAGATGTGGCAAGTGGGTAGGTAGTGGTGGCTATGACATGTGTCAAGTGGGGGGATAGGGTATCTTATGCAGATAAATATAAATTAATGTGCAAGAGAATACACCTAATTTTAGACTGAGGAATGTTATTTTACTATGCATAATTGGAATGTGCAATGTGAATGAATAATATGAAGGAATTATGTACCTAAGTTTAGACTTAGGCATATGTTATTATGTAAAATTATGTGATGAAATGCAAATACCTAGATTTTGGTGTCTACAATAATGAACCCTAATTTGAAATTCAACTAAATTCAACCTAGTTGCCTACCTTTAATGGCTTCTGTAGATGATGTAGATCTTGATATTTGGATTCACCAAGTTGTTGCTTTGTAGTGGATGGATAAGTAGCTTCTTTGTTGGTTTTCCCAAATAGCTTTCTCCTTCACCAATATCTAGCCTCAAAATTTTTGTCTTGAGCCTTGGATTTGGTGGCTTAATCCTTTCAATTATCTTATGCTTTATGTTGTAGATTCAAAGAAATTTCTCTAAATTGTGCCTTCTTATTGTGAGACATCAGACAACAATAATTTCAAATAAATTTTTACAACTTACGTGTCTAATTACAGTCATTTTTCCTCGCTATCGAAAGCATTCGTGTGCTTTATTATAGACCTTTGAGGTACTGTTACTGACGTGCATAATTCTACCCGTATTCTCATTTCACTCTCGTGTGCCCAGAAACCTACACTCCACAACAAAGTATTAAACACATTAAACATCAATACAATACAATTTTTACCCACATTATTCTTTCACATTGTTTACCTGTCTCATGTGCCAACAATTTCAAATTCCACCCCCTAAAATAAATCCACAATCATTCGATCCAGATTCAGATGCTCAATAATTAGCAAAAAGAGGAAAACAATTGAAATCGAAACTCAAAGATTTAAAAATCTGATTCAAAGTTAGATGCATCGATGTCAGTAATTAATAGGAGGAAAAATTTTAATGAAAATTCAATTTTTTTATGGGAATACTTTAACCTACCCTCCAACTAATTGATGTAAGACACATGACAAATAAACCAAATACATCCACAGAAAGACGCCCGCATTAAAAAAAAAATTGTGCACGACTATTTTCAGCTTGGGATAATATCCCACATCATCGATACGGGAATCCTTATTAAGGTTTAAATTTCAAGCATCTCATTATGCTTGTTGTGACCACTACGTTGGCCACATTGAACCCTCACCCCTCCCGCATGTTTGTAGCCTCTTGTCTTCTTCTCGCTTCATCCCTCACCCCTCCCAAGTGTTCACAACATCTTGTGGAAGCTATGTAGGTTATTCAAACCATGCCAGTCTAGTGATCATTACGAAAGTTGGGTTCACAATAAGTTACTAAAAGAAACAAATTTGTTTTAGAAAATTAAAATGTTACTATATATATATTATTTTTAAAACCAATTCAATTTTAAACCTTTGCACAATTTGGAAATCTTGCTGCCACTTTTCAAACTCGAATTAAATTTTACCACCATCATCAAAAAATATTCCTCAAATGGTTGATGGAAGAAGATCTCAAGACCCTACTCTCGAGAAACTGGATCATGATGTTCATCAAATCAAGGACCAACTTTCTCAAGTTAATCTCATCATGCTGCTATATTTAGAAGAAAGGATGTTTGGGCTAAACTTGAAATTCGATTCAATGACTCAAAGTCTTAACAAGATGAATCAAAATTTGGCATTAGCTATAGCTAGTCAATCTTCAAGTTCACAAAGCTCAGGCTCATCAGGAGGGCCGATGCATCAGGTACATCTTGGGGGCCCACAAACATTTATCCTTCCAAGAACAACTAAATTGGATTTTCCCAAATTTGAAGGAGGTGATCCCACTAATTGGATTTATCGAGCAGAACAATACTTTTCCCTAAACCAGATCCTTGATGCACAAAAATTTTGTATTGCATCCTTCCATATCGAAAATGATGTTATCCAATGGTACCAATGGTATGAAAAGACTAATGGCATTCCTACTTGGCTAGACTTTACGCAGAATCTATTGGTATGGTTTGGCCCTAGTAAATTCAAAGATTTCATAGGAGCCCTTACCAAACTGCGTCAAACCACTTATGTGTGCGAATACCAAGCTCAATTTGAGAAACTAGCCAATCGCACAATAGGGTTGGATGCCTCATTTTTCTAAAGTTGTTTCATCAGTGGATTAAAAGAAGAAATTCGGCTAGAAGTACAGATGTTCAATCCTAGTACCATGATGCAGACCATTGGATTGGCCAAATTAGTCAAAGATAAATTCAATGCTCAACGTCGATTAGGAAAAACACCTATTGGGAAATCACAAATCACTTACACTACCCCAAAACCTAACCGAACCTTACCAATTAAGCATCTCAGCCTTGAGGAAATGAAGGAACGATGAGCAAAGGGCCTCTGCTATCATTGCGATGAGAGATATGTGCCAAATCATAAATGCACTACACAAAAGTTATATATGTTGGATGCAACTGATCCTTGTAGTTCAACAGAAGAAGAAAATGAGATAGAAGTAGAAGTAGTGATGGATACACCCGAAGATAGCACTGAGGATACACCAAAAGTTTCTTTCAATGCCCTCATAGGATTTTCTTCTCCACAAACTATGAGAGTTCGAGGATACTTCAAATGACAAAACCTCATTGTGCTTATTGACTCGGTAGTACACATAATTTCATCGACCCACGTGTGGCAAAACAAGCTAATTGCTATATACAACCCTATAATAGTTTTGAGGTCATGATTGGTAATGGGGGAAGGATTTCCTGTAAAGGGAAGTGCCAAAATATTAAGCTCACCATGGGTGATTACAACATGAAAAATGATATGTATGTGCTTCCATTAGGAGGATGTGATATTGTCCTAGGGGTGCAATGGTTGCGAACACTCGAGACAATCCAATGGGATTTTGAGGCATTATGGATGAAATTCACAACTAAAAACTAGACATATATTCTTAAAGGATTACAATCAGGCCCCTCACAAATAGTGAGTTCTCACCGCATGGAAAAAATTATTCGCAAAGGAGGTAAGGGAATGGTTGCACAATTATTTTCTATTCAATCAACCGAGAAGGAACAAAATGAAGTGACAGAATTACAACTCCTAACACGTCATTTTAGAGTATTTGATGAACCAAAAGGGTTGCCCCCCACCGTAGTCATGATCATGCTATACAACTTCTTCCTGGAAATCAACCCCCAAATATTTGGCCTTATCGATATCCCTACCTACAGAAAACTAAAATTGAGAAACTTGTGCAAGAATTATTGAAGGCAGGTGTTATTCGACCTAGTGTTAGCCCTTATTCTTCTCCAGTATTATTGGTCCATAAGAAGGATGGATCATGGCGTCTATGTATCAATTTTTGTGCTCTTAACAAACTCACAATCAAGGATAAATTTCTCATTCCTATTATCGATGAGTTGTTGGATGAGCTTCACGATGCTAAATACTTTTCAAAGTTGGATCTAAGATCAGGATATCATCAAATTAGAGTCAGAGAAGAAGATATTCCTAAAACTGCCTTCCAAACTCATGAAGGGCACTATGAATTTTTGGTCATGCCTTTTGGCCTCACCAATGCTCCTTCAACATTCCAAAGCCTAATGAACCAGGTATTTCACCCTTATCTTCAAAAATTTATTTTGGTTTTCTTTGATGATATTTTGATTTATAGCAAGACTTGGGAGGATCATTTGGTTCACTTAGAACAAACCTTGAAAATCTTGGGTGAAAACCAACTATATGCCAAACGTTCAAAATGCTCTTTTGGGCGAGAAGAGATTGAGTATCTGGGACATATCATTTCCAAGGATGGGGTTAAAGTGGACCCCCACAAAATTGAAGATATGAAAAATTGGCCTACCCCAAAATCATTGAAAAGCTTGTGTGGTTTTCTTGGATTAACTGGGTATTATCGTAAATTTGTTAAAGACTATGGCAAGATCGTTGCCCCATTGATAACTTTACTTAAAAAGAATGCTTTTCTTTGGTCCTCCAAAGCTGACGATGCTTTTTCCAGATTAAAGGATGCCATGTGTTCCACTCCTGTGTTGGCCATGCCAGATTTTTCCAAAACCTTTGTGATCGAAAGTGATGCTTCTAGATTGGGAATGGGTGTCATTCTCATGCAGGAAGGATGACCTTTGGCTTTTACTAGCAAGGCATTTTTTGGGTGAAACTTGGCCCGATCAACATATGAGAAAGAGATGTTGGCCATCATTCATGCCATCCAACATTGGTGACCATATCTCATTGGTCAACATTTCATTATCCGTACCGATCATCATAGTTTAAAATATTTCCTAGAACAACGTATCTCCACCCCTGAGCAACAAAAATGGGTCACTAAACTATTAGGGTATGATTATGAGATCATGTATCATAAAGGGAAGGACAATGTGGTTGTTGATGCCCTTTCACAAAAATTTGAAGATTTTCCATAGTTGCAAGCACTCTCATCACCTATTCCACAATGGATAGACAAGGTAACAAAGGAATGGCTTAGTGATAGTTCAACACAATCATTAATTCAACAACTCCAACAAGATCCCACCAGTAAGCCTCACTATACTTGGAGCAATGGAATGCTTAGGTTCAAGGGGCGTATTGTACTATCTCCTACCTCCTCATATCAGACCAAAATACTCCATGAGTTACATGCCACACCTATAGCAGGACATTCTGGATTTCTGAAAACTTATAAAAGGGTGGCTCGATCTTTTTATTGGGTAGGAATGAAATGGGATATCAAAAACTTTGTTGTCGAATGTGAGGTTTACCAAAGATAGAAGGGAGAGACCATGGGTACCCCTGGACTTCTTCAACCTCTCCCTATTTTGACCAAAACATGGGCTGATATTTCGATGGACTTCATTGAAGGTCTTCCCAAGTCTTCAGGAAAAATTGTTATTCTAGTGGTGGTGGATCGATTGTCTAAGTATGCCCATTTTTCTCCTTAGCACACCCTTACAAGGCTATTAACGTAGCACAACTATTCCTTGATAACATTTTTAAACTCCATGGTATGCCTTCCACCATCGTCAGTGATCGTGACCCCACCTTCACTAGTCATTTTTGGAAGGAATTGTTCAAGCTCCAAGGCACTCAACTCCGTATGAGTTTAGCTTATCATCCCCAAACCGATGGCCAAACAAAGATTGTAAATAAATGTTTAGAGACTTACTTGCGTTGTTTTGCTTCTGCTCAACCCATTCATTGGGTAAAATGGCTTCCCTTGGTGGAATGGTGGTATAATACTTCATACCATACTTCCATCAAAATGACACCCTATGAAGCCCTGTATGGCCAGGCACCACCAACAATCACATCTTATATTCCAAGGTGTACCAATGTGCCAATAGTAGATTCTGAGCTTTCTACTCGAGCCAATATTTTTCATCTTCTTAAGGAAAATTTACTCACAACACAACATCGAATGAAACAATAAGCAGATCAACATCGGATCAAACGCGAGTTTCAAGAGGATGATATGGTATTCCTGCGACTTCAACCTTACCGCCAAACTTCTCTCAAACTCAAAGGTTCATAAAAATTAGCCCCAAAATTCTATGGACCTTTCAAAATTTTACAATGCATAGGACCCATTGCCTACAAGCTAGAATTGCTCGAGTCTTCCAAAATTCATCCTGTGTTTCATGTATCTTACCTCAAGCCAGTTGTTGGTTCACACGTAAAAATACAAACTCAGTTACCTGACTTCATTGAGGATGGATCCCTCATGGTTGAACCTGAAGTAGTCTTGGATCGCCGCACCCACCAACTTCGCCATCGCACCATCACCGAAGTTCTGATTCAGTGGTGGGGCTTCACACCAAAGGATGCTACTTGGGAAGCGCTTCATCAATTCCAACAACAATTTCCTCACTTTTTGCTTTGAGGACAAAGCTTCTTTTAGGGAGGGTGGCATGTTAGGATTCTCCATCCTAACATAACCTTATTATTTAATTAATTAATTATTTATTAATTATTATTCACATATGAAACATCACGTCCTTCCATAGTAGCCTTAGAATAGATATAAGGATAGGGTAGATATATTTAGGAAGGACATCCAAGAAAAGAACATTATTTTTATTACAAACATTTAGGAGGGAGCCCCCTTATAAGTGGCCTGTGATTCTTTAAAATAGTGATTTCATTCTATTTTATTCAATTTATTTATTAAATTATTTTAAAACCACCAGGGTTCTACCATATTATTATAGTTTTAATTATTATATAATATTATTATATGTATATATATCATATTAATAAATAAATAAAACAAAAAAAAGAATGAGTGGGGTGGTTGGCCAACCACCTCCTCATTTTACTATATGTTATAATTTTAAATAAGTTAATAAAAATTTAAAAACAAAAATTCAAATAAAAATTAATTAAATAAAAGGTATCTGCACTAAGTACCTTACTGGCAAGTTCCCTCAATTCTCAGAATGAGGTCTAGGTTTCAAGCCTCGTGGCCTATGTCGGATACACAAATAACCCCCTGGCTAACCTGAGGGGTATACCCGAATGGGACAGGCCCCGTGGAACGAAAAGTCTTGGTCCCCGAGGGATATGGGGAATGATTTTCCTTAATTAAGGTTTAGTCCACCTTTGTAGCACAATTGGAGAAGGCGAACCTAGCCCCATTAAATGGGATGTCCATAGTTAGAACCTCTACAATGCAAAGGGAGACACGATAAAAAACCCATTCCTTCCTAGTTATGATCCTACACCAAGTACCTTACTAGTACTCAATCCTTGGAAGGGGGTCTAGGGTTCAATCCTGGCGGTTTGTGTTGGATACAAAAAACCCCCCCAACTAGCTTGAGGGATATACCCAGATGGGACAAGCCCCATGGAATGAAAATTCCTGGCCCCCAGAGGATACAGGGAACGATTTTCCTTAATTAAGGTTTTATCCGCACTAGGTACCTTACTGGAAAGTTCCCTCAATCCTCGAAATGAGGTCCAAGATTCAAGCCTGGCAGTTTGCCTCGAATACAAAAAACCCCTTGGCTAGCCTAAGGGGTATACTGGGATGGGATAGGCCCCATGGAATGAAAATTCCAAGCTCCCAAGGGATATGGGGAATGATTTTCCTTAATTAATATTTTGTCCCAGGGGGGACAAGGCAACGGTTCGGGCTTTGGCTCTTCTTCGGGAGGTCCAAGGTTCAAACCGCAATGTGGGCAAGTGTGTGAGGGGTAGGTGTGTGGTGGCTATGTGTTAAATTCCCTATTGATAAGAATAGCTTTTGACTCTATGAGGGGTCATGGTTGGGAGAGTCTTCTTAGCCCTGTGTGTTGGTCGTAGGGGTTTCTCACACTAACCAAATAAAAAAAAATTAATTAAATAAATAAATCAAAATTTAAAAAATCACGTGCATGCCTTTTATAAAAACTTTAATAAATTTAAAAAAAAACTTAAAATTCAAACAAAGAAAAAAATTAAAATATAAAAATCAAAAAAATATTTTTAAAGGTTGGTCGATGGCCATGGCCATCGGCCATTCCCTTATAAAGAGAATTTAGCTCATGGCTATCGGTTGATTCCCTTTATGAAGGAAATTCTCGGTTGATGGTCATGGCCATCGACCGATTCCCTTTATAGAGGGAATTTTCGATCGATGGCCATGGCCATCGACTAATTCCTTTTATAGAGGGAATTTTTAGCCAATGACCATTATCATCGATCGATTCCCTTTTTAAAGAGAATTTTGGCCTTTATTTTACATAATATTTTTTGAATATAAAATATATTTTATATTATTTAAATATGTAATAATTTTTCATGTATTAAATAATTAAATATAATTATTTTATTATTATTATAATTTTACCTAAGGGGTATATCCATATGGGATAGGCCTCGTGAAACAGAAAGTCTTGGACCCCAAGGGATATGGGGAATGGTTTTCTTTAACATAAGGTTTTGGCACCTCGAGATGCAGCGCAACGGTTTGGGCTTTGGCTCTTCTTCAGGAGGTCCAAGGTTCAAATTATGGTGTGGGTGAGTATATGAGGGGGTGGGTGTGTGTCTCCCTGGTGGAGTTGTTGTCACAAGTTAGGGGATTCCCGGTCAAAACCCCCATCTCTTAATATTACCAAAAAAATAATAGTTTTATTATTATTATTTAAATTTTTAAATAAAAATTAAAATTGGCTAAGGTTAGCCTTATAAAAATGGAAAAAATAATTAAAAACTGTAATGTGCCTCATTTTTTTGGCTGAGTTTTGGTAGCGAAAATTAATTTCTTGAAGCCATTTTTTGGTCAATTTCAAGAAGAATGGTGGCAAATGATTATGAAGGCATTTTTGATCAGTTGAGACCACTACCAGGCCATGAACGAGAACCATTTAATGCAAGCAATATGGTGGATCAAATTCGAAGGTAGTTACAGTTTTTATGGGCCATCACCCAATTTTAAATAAATAATAGTTGTAGTTATGAGCCATCATCGAAGCAGTTGCAGTTTTGGCAATTATGGACCATCATCGAGCTTTGAATGAGAACCAATTTACAGGCTATATGAGAGAGTGGCTACAATAGCATTGAGGATCAAGTTTTTGTGCAATAATTCTACAAGAGGTATACCAGAGTGCCCATCCTTGTCAGTTGTATTTTCCTTTTTGTGTCTTGTCTAGTCACCCCATTTTCTTCCCTATCACTATGTAGGTGTTTGTTGAGGAGGTGCCCAGTTAACTGAGATCATTTCTAGTGGCTGAGGTTGAAAGCCAGGAGGCTCTTTGTTACATCATTTGAACGAAGAGTTGCAGTTCTCTATTACATTATTTGAATGGAGAACTTGTTTGTACTTGCTTAGTGAGATCTGGTTACATTGATCAGACTCCATTGTAATGATCTATTGATCAATATTATCATGCTTCCTCCTTTTAGCAATTTCATGTGTAGTTTTGTTTGTTGTCCCATTTATATATTACATCATTTGAATGTGTAAATGGTATCTTCTTTCACTGATATGTTTAATCATATCTGTTACATTATTTGAATGGATGTGATTGGCTCAATTTTATCTCCTCCCCCTTCTTTCTTCATCATATTTTAAGTCTAGCTACAATTACCCAATGGATAAGGCATCGGTCTACAACTTGAAGCATTAGCTAGGAGTTACTTTGAAGCTTGGTCATTTTTATGTTGCAGTTGTATTTTATTTTTGTTAATCTGGATGAGCATGAGCATATAAGAAATATTATAGGCTCACCTCTAAGGTTTCCTTACCTTACTCGGTCTATCTAGAGTCTTTGTGATAATATTTTCCTGAGTTAAAGAGGTGGATCCACTAGAGTCCATAATGTTGATTGTGAATCAATGATTTTCTTGTGGCGTGACAACCCAAATTCTTAAGGAACACGAAAATCACCACAATAATTTTTGGCATCATTGTTGAGGATTTAGAAATTTTGGTGGCTTAGTATTATTTTGTGTTTATTTTTCTTAGTCTCTCCTAGAGTGGAATTTGTGAGAGTTGAGTGAATATCAGGCTGAGCAATCTTAGCCCAAGTATTATTGAAGATATTGCTCTTTCTTTGCACATCTATGTTGGTGACTCCGAATGAACTCAAAATTTTAAAAAATAAGAGGAGTTAGATCTAGCATCTACAAGAAGAAGTGGTAAAGAAGTGCTTGCTGGAGTGCCAAATCCTGAGGTATTCTTCAAATCTCATAGAAAATATTCAATTCCAATTTTTATTTCTAGCCCAAATCTTGGTTTGAATCAGTCTTCTCCTACTGTAAACCAAGTACCTATAGTGAATCAACCTGTAGTGAGTATGGCAGCTCCTAATGCAAATCAAAATATCAATGTAAATCAAAATTCAATCAAAATATCAATGCTAATGTTAATCAATGGAGGACCAATAGATATAGAGCTTTTGTTTTACCTACAAATCTGAATCCTCTCCCTAGTAAAGCTCATAAGTACTTGCCTAAATTTCAAGGAAACAATGTTATCACTGGTGAAGATCATATTAGGGATTTTTTGTATGCCATGGATAGTCTTGAGGTAGATGATGAAGATGTTGTCCTTAGATTATTCTTTCAAACTTTAGAGAAGGATGCTCGAGAATGGTTTAACAACCTTGGAGCTGGTACTATCAATAATTTTCAAGAGCTAGAGAACACTTTCCTTAGGAAATATGGAGAGAGGAAGAATGAACAATCCTTGCTGATAGAGTTGGCTACCATGAAAAAGAAGGAAAATGAATCAGTGGAATATTTCAATAGAAGATTCTTTAAGACCAAAAATAATATTCTAGTAGCATTAAGGCCAAATGATGATCAGTCCATTTGTTTCTACAAAAATGCTTTCCCTGGAGATTTTAGTTATGAGCTGAGACAACAAGCAACAACCACCATTGATATATGTATGGAAAGAGCTATTGAAATAGAGAGACATATGATTGATAGTGGTAAGATGAAAGCATACTCTTTAGAGCCCAATCAACCTGAAAGAAAGCCTAAGAAGGTTGAGTTCTCTATCCCTAAGAAAACAGATCAAGATCCTATGAACAAAATAGCTAATCAGTTGAGTGAGATGTTTACTACTTTGAATAACAGGTTGGCTAGACTTGAAAAAGGTAAGGACAACATTGCAAAAACTTCATAAGGTAATAATAGACAATAGGAAGATAACAGGCCTCCTTTTAGGAGGAATTTCAATAGAAACTGGAATAACAATGGAAATGAAGAGGGAAACAAGAATCAGAATGGAAATTGGAAAAAGAAAGAAGTAGAGAGAGATCTAGATTCTATTCCAAATCCCATGCCATAAAATAATATAGCATCAGATCATCCCTTTTATTGCTCTACCTATGATGCACCACATAACCCTATTGATTGTGGTATTTATCTAAGTATGCATTCTAATGTTGATTTAAATGTTGAATCTGAAGATGAAGATATTAGAATTAATGTATGTTGGACTCAGGAGGATGAAACCAGAGAACAAGAATTTGAAAGGGACATGGACATATGTGCTAGTAATCTTGAGCAAAGAGCCTTAGTCTTTGGAGAGGCATCAACCTCAAGTGAGCCTCCTAATACCAGATTTGATAGAATGAAGCAAGGGAAGCTTATACCTACAATAGAAGAGGTTGAGTCTTTAGAAAGAATACATGCTATCAATATCAGGAATAGAATAGTGGAGGACAAAGTTGATGAAGGGCCTGCACAAAAGGAGAAAGCTACAGGAGTGATTTCATAGAAAAAGGTAAATCAGATGAAGCTGCAAATGATTCCTGAAGAGCCTGATGTAGAAGAAATTATCCAAAAGTAGAAAAATGACTTGGCTAATCAGAAAACTAGAAAAGGAATTGATGATAAGAAATATCAGTTTGATCTGGGTATAGAGGTTGCCAAGCAGAAGGTCAACATCACTTTTGGGGAATTAATGACTATTCCAAAGTATCGATATCAGGTATGTAAAGCCTTCAAATTAATTGATCAATCAGGAGGAAAGCCTCAAAACCCCATAGGCCTTGTGAATAATGCAATTAGAGCCCCATATTTAGTTAAGCCATTTTACATCTCACTAAGGTATACATCAGGCTATGGGGACCAATATGTTATTCATAACTGCATGCTTGATAGTGGTGCTTCCATGAATGTAATGTCAAAACAAGTAGTTGATCAATTAGGCTTGATTTTCAAAAAGAGCACCCTCCTATTTCTATCATGGATAACAGGAGAGTACCTTGTGTAGGCATTATCACTAGACTTCTTGTCCATATTGAACAATATCCTAAGAAAGGAGTGGTGATGGATGTTGTAGTTGTAGATGTGGATCCTTTCTTTTCTATCTTACTCTCTAGGCATTGGGTAGAGTAGTTAGGTGGTACTATTCAGTTAGATTGGTCATATGCCACTATTCCAATGTAGGGTAAGGAGAAAGTGATATTGAAAAGAGAACCCTTCAATAGGTATTCAGTTGAATTCAGAGATCCTAATGATAATATGGTTAATATCATGAATTCTATTGAGGAAAAAGACATGGGGGTTTACTCTATCTGGCATTCTCCTTTCTTGTTGGAAGTACCTGATGCTGAGAATATGGATCCAAAACTAAAGGCTGAAGTAGATGCAAAAACTGATAGAATTCTGACTTCTGAGTTATGGACTATGACCTTTGATGGGGCAAAATCTAAAGCAGGAGCAAGAGCTGGAGTACTATTGATAGACATCAATGGTAGCTATCTTGGCATACCATACAGGTTAGAATTTTCTTGTACAAATAATGTTGTAGAATATGAAGCTTTATTGCTAGGGCTAAGGAAGGCCAAGGAATTGGGTATTAATTACCTCAAATTTAGTGGGGATGTTGAACTAATAATTCAACAAATCAAAGGGAAATATCAAACAAAGCACCCTAGACTAAAGCAATATAAGCAAGTAGTGTTGGATGAAATAGATAGATTCTTGGCTTTTGATCTACAATTTATTCCTAGAGCACAAAATCACAATGCTAATATATTGGCCATTAATGCTTCTAGAGCAGAAAACCTTGAGATAGACACTTGGTTTATGGAAAGGTTCCCAACCATATCTATTTATAAGCCATATATCCTTGATAATGTGGTATATTTACAAGTTTTTCATGATGATATACACATTAATGATTTTATGACTATGCAGAATGAATTTTTTGATGTTATTTGTGATGAAAGTGATGAAGAAAAATTGAAGGATGTTATTGGAGAGCCTACAGAAGTCATACAACTAAAGACCAATAGGATCCCTAGGGGTTGGTATCTTTAGAGAGCTTGTTTGATGACTTTGATAGAGCATATAAACCTTTGGTCCAAGAATCTGAAGTAGATGAAGTTAATATTGGAACAGAGGAAGAGCCCAAGATTGTTAGGATCAATAAAGCTCTATCAGAGAAAGAGAAGCAACAATATATCAAATTCTTGAAAAAGAAGATGGATTCTTTTTCTTGGAGTTATGAAGATCTGAAGACCTTCAATACAAAGGTAATGACTCACATAATACCTCTTCAAAAAGATACTAAGCCTTTCAGGTAGAAACAAAGGAATTTCAATCCTACTTTGCATCCAATTATGCAGAAAGAAGTGCAGAAGTTACTAGATACCAAGATAATCAAGAAGGTGAGATTTTCTACTTGGTTGGAAAACCTGGTTCCAATTAGAAAAAAGAATGGTGAGATCAAGCTTTGTGTAGATTTTAGGAATCTGAATAAGAGCTCTCTCAAAGATAACTATCCACTTCCAAATATGGAGTAGTTGCTTCAAGTAGTGGTTGGGTCATCAAGAATATCTTTATTGGATGGATTTTCAGGTTACAATCAGATTGTAGTGAATCCAGAAGATAGACACAAAACAACTTTCACTACACCATGGGGAACATTTGAATATCTCAGGATGCCCTTTGGATTGATGAATGCAGGGGCAACATTTCAGAGAGCAATGGATGTTGCATTTAAGGGATTGATGTTCAAGATAGTGGTAGTATATCTTGATGATATTACAATTTTTTCAAAAAATCTTGAAGATCATTTTGCACATCTAACTCAAGTGTTTGATAGGTGCAAGGAGTTTGGCATATCTTTGAATCCTATAAAATGTGTGTTTGGGGCCACACAAGGTAAACTACTTGGGCATATTGTTTCAAAATATGGGATTAGCATTGATCCACAAAGAGTAGAAGCCATTGCTAAAATTCCCCCTCCTAAGAATCTTAAGGGAGTTAGATCATTCTTTGGAAAGATTAACTTTATTAGGAGGTTTGTCCCTGATTTTGCTTAGATTGCCAAGCCAATAAATGACATGATCAAGAAAAATGGAGAAATAAGATGGACAGAGGAAAATACTATAACTTTTTAGAAGATCAAAGATGCAATTACTAAGGCTCCAATATTGAACTACCCTGATTACTCCAAAGATTTCAAAATCTACTCATTTGCTTTAGAACACACTATTGTTGTAGTTCTAGCTCAACAAGATGAAGAGAAAAATGAAAGGCCCATAGCCTTTATGAGTACAGGATTGAAGGGTGCTCAACTAAAATTTTCCATTCTAGAAAAATAGGCTTATGCATTAATCAGAGCATTGGATCATTTCAAGTGTATCTTTGGGTCCAATAAGGTAATAGCTTGTATCCCCTACATTGTTGTTAAAGATATTTTCACTCAACCTGAACCTTTAGGTAGTCCTGCAAGGTGGATGGCTAAATTACTGCAATATGATGTGGAGTTCAAAGTAGTGAAGATTATTAGAGGACAAGGACTGGCAAAGTACTTGGCCAACAAAGAAGGAGAAGATATGAATAACACTATTGTAGTAGATGAGCAGCAAGAAGCTAGAGCAATTGATAATTTTGATTGTAAATGGTATGATGGCATTATATTTTACCTTCAAAATTTATCATTTCTAGAAGACATATCCAAAAACAAAGGAAGGTCATTCAAGAAGGTAGACTATATTGGAGGCATCCAGATGGAGTGTTGCTTCTCTGTTTGTTTGAGAAAGAAGTCCCTCAAGTGTTGAAAGAATATCATTCTAGTTTTTATGGAGGTCACTTTGCTCCAAAGGCCACTGCTCACAAAATCATGAGAGTTAGTTATTATTGGCCCTCCCTATTTAAATATGTCTATCATTTTGTTAGAAGTTGTCATAACTATCAAATTTTTGTAGGGAAGAAGAATTTTCCAGCCATGCCCTTGAAGCCAATGATTGTTGAAGCTCCTTTTGCTCAATGGGGAATAGATCTCATAGGTGAGATTAACCCAAATTATTTTAGAGGTCATAGGTGGATCATCACAGCAATAGACTATTTTACCAAGTGGGTAGAAGCAACACCTCTCAAGAAATCCACTACAAAAGTGGTCATCAAGTTTTTAGAAGAGCAAATATTGACAAGATTTGGGGTCCCTAAGAAGTTAGTCACAGACAATGGTAACTACTTCACTTCTTTTGAAATGATTGAATTTTGTGCTAGGTACAACATAGAGCTTTCTCATTCTACAAATTACTATCCTCAAGGGAATGGTTTAGCAGAATCCTCAAATAAGAATTTGATCACAAGAATCAGAAGAGCATTAGGCAAGAACAAGAGAAGTTGGGACAGTGAACTAAAGTTTGCTTTATGGGCTGATAGAATATCTATCAAAAGAAGCATAGGAAAATCTCCTTATGAACTAGTTTATGGTGAGAATGCTCTATTACCCCCTCAGGTAGAAAGTCATGCTTTATCTTTGCTTCTACAAGATCATGAAAATCCAAATGTCTTGCAGAGAAGACTTGATCAAATTGTGAAGTTGCAGGAAGATAGAAAAGATTCATTGATGAAGATAATTGAGTAGGCTCATAAAACAGCATAGTTGTTCAATAAGAAGGCCAGAGGTAAACCTTTTCAGGGAGGAGATATAGTGTTGTATTGGGATCCTAAGAATGACAAGCATGGTGAAAAGGGAAGTGGGAACCAAAATGGCTTGGTCCCTATCAAATCCTTCAGATGGTAGGCCAACATACTTACAAATTGCAAACTCTGGATGGCAAGGAATTTTCAATTCCTATCAATGGCTAGCATTTGAAATTGTATCATTCTATACAAAGGGCTTGAGAAGCCACAAAAAAAAGTTTGTTTCAGTATTTAGGTGATTAAGGAGTCCTTTTTAGGTGATTAAGGAGTTCTTATAGGTGATTAAGGAGTTCTTTTAGGTGACTAAGGTGTTTTATGTAGGTGATTAAGGTGTTCTTTTAGGTGATTAGGTGAGTTTTGTCTTTTTGGTCTATTGGAGATTCTGGAGTTCTCAGGTGATTCATTTCTCAAAAGTCTTTTTCATCACCTATCCTAGTTGGAGCCTATGTTGGATCCTCAAAATCCAACTTAATTTACCCCAATTTTTGAAATTTTGGTGTCTTGTGAGTCCTTTCATTTTTGCCTTGGTCAGTCTCCTTTCAATAAATTTTTGGGTCCTTGGGTCTTTTTCAGTCCTATCTCATCTTTTCGAGGGTCTTTTTGAAATTTTTGTGTCGCCAAAGTCGGGTCGTCATTTTGGTCTCATGTCATCATTTTTGGACCTTAATAAAATTTAATTAATTATTTTTTATCCCCAAAGGTCTTAAATATTTAATTAAATATTTTCTTTTTTAATAAAGTTTGATTATATGTTTAATTATGTATTTAATTAAATTTAATTATTTTTAATTAAATTTATTTAAATATTTATTTAAATATTTAATCAAATTTTATATATATTATAATATAATTACTAGTATATAATAATATATTATTATAATTTTAATTATTATTATTATATATTATTATTATATATATATATATATATATATATATATATATATATATATATATATATATATATATATATAACCAAAACAAAAAAGAATTAGTGGGATGGTAGGCCGACCACCCCTTATTTTACTATATGTTATAATTTTAAATAAGTTAAAAAAAATAAAAATAAAAATAAAACAGAAAATTCAAATCAAAATTTAATTAAATAAAAAAATCAAAAGTTAAAAAGGCAAGTGCATGCATTTTATATAAAGGCACATATAAAAGGCATGTGCATGCCTTTTATATAAAGGCGCGTGCATGCCTTTTACAAAAACTTTAATAAATTAAAAAAAAAAATTAAAAAAAAAAAAAAATTCAATGAAAGAAAAAAATTAAAATATAAAAATCAAAAATATCTTTTTAGTGAGAGAGAAAATAGTAGGAAAAAAAGACTTGACCTTTTGTAGACTCATCCTTCTCAAGCACATTTGGAAGTACAAATGCAAAAATATGTTTATAGGATCTTCTCCTCCATGGATATAGTTTAGGTAGACTTGACCTTTGATATTTTGTTACATGTGGGACACATTCATTCCCAAGTCTATGGACCTTCCAACACACCTCGAGATGTTATTGACAGACTTCATCAACTTTCTCATATGATTCAAAATCTTCAGAAAGTCCAATAGGAAACTAAGAAGAAGACAGTTAACAGTGATAAGCAAGTTCAGGTTTTGATTACTTCTTTTTCTTCTCTAAAGACTTCAGAAGATATCACGGAAGACATACCTAGAATTTTTTCATATAACAGACTCCCCCATAGATGAATGCTGATATCTGGTGTATTGCAGCAAGATATAGCTATAGGCTTTTTGTTGATATTAGCTTTTATTCTTATGTATATTCAGTTATGGATGCTTTACTCTGATCCACCTCATTTTGTTTTTTAACTAGTGGACAATGCTAACACCAAAATATTGTAATGTTTTGGTTAATGATATAATATAATCTTAAATTTTTTTCAAAAAAAATAAAAAATAAAAATATATATATATATATATATCTTTACCTTTTTAAAGGTTGGCCGATGGCCATGGCCATCGACCATTCCCTTATAAAGGGAATTCGACCACCAATTCCCTTAATGAAGGGAATTCTTGGTTAATGGCCATGGTCGATGGCCATGGCCATCGGTCGATTCCCTTTATAGAGGGAATTTTCGACCAATGGCCATTGTCGTCGGCCAATTCCTTTTTAAAAGGAATTTTGGCCTTTATTTTATATAATATTTTTTTAATATTAAATATATTTTATATTATTTAAATATGTAATATAATAAATAATTTTGCATGCATTAAATAATTAAATATAATAATAATAATTATTATTATTAATAGATAACAATAGTTACCCATGTGTTGTAGGTGAGTTGGAGAGGGTATGGAAATCCTCCAAGGGAGGTCCCTAGTTTGAATCTCCACCCTACCAAATGCACATTGGGTACCCAAAATCTAGTTGATAATGTTGGTGCGGTCAGGGTCGGGTGTGACTCTCGAGTGATTTTGACGGTGTAGAACCCCTTGGTCGTGGTTTCTCATACCAAGGTGGCCCCGCAAGGGATTTCTTGCTAAATTCAAAAAAAATTATAGATAACAATAGTTTACTATTATTATTTAAGTTTTTAAAACAAAATTAAAATTAGCCAAGGTTAAAACCTTATAAAATTTTGAAAAAAAATTTAATTATAATGAGCCTCATTTTTGCAGTTGAGTTTTTGTAACCGAGAATTAATTTCCTGAAGACCTTTTTTGGTCATTTTCAAGAAGAATGGTGGTAAATGATAATGGAGACATTTTTATCAATTGAGACCACTACCAGGCCATGAACGAAAACCATTTAAAGCAAGTAATATGGTGGATCAAATCCGAAGGTAGTTATAGTTTTTATGGACCATCACCCAATTGTAGTAATTGTTGCAGTTATGAACCATCATCGGAGAAATTGTAGTTTTGACAATTATGGGTCATCATCAACTTTGAATGAGAATCAATCTATAGGCTATATGAGAGGGTGGTTGCAATAGCTTTGAGTATTAAGTTTTTTGTGCAGTAATTCTACAAGAGGTATACCAGAGTGCCCATCCTTGTCAGTTGTATTTTCTTTTGTGTCTTGTCTAGTCACCTCATCTTCTTCTCTAGTGCAGGTGTTTTCTAAGGAGGTGCTCAGTTAAATAAAATTATTTTCAATGACTAAGATCAAAATCCAAGAGGCTCTTTGTTACATCATTTGAACGAAGAGTTGTAGTTATATGTTATATCATTTGAATAGAGAACTTGTTTGTACTTGCTTAGTGAGATCTGGTTACACTGACTAGACTTCATTATAATGATTTTTTGATCAATATTATCTTGCTTCCTCCTTTTGGCATTTTCATGTGCATTTTTGTTTGTTGTCATGTTTACATATTACATCATTTGAATGTGTAGATGGTGTCTTCTTTCACTAGTAGGTTTAGTCACTTCTGTTACATTATTTGAATGGATGTAGTTGGCTCAGTTCTATCTCCTCCCAATTATTTTTTACCATATTTTAATTCTGGCTACAATTGCCCAATAGATAAGGCACTGGTCTCCTGCTTGAAGCATTAGCTAGGAGTTACTTCGAGGCTTGGTCATTTTTAATGTTGTAGTTGTGTTTCATTTTTTTACAAATCTGGATGAGCATGAGCATATGAGGAATATTGTAGGCTCACCTCTAGGGTTTTCTTACCTTACTCGATCTATCTAGAGTCTTTATGATAATATTTTCTCGAGTTAAAGAGGTGGATCCACCAGAGTCCATAGTGTTGTTTGTGAACCAGTGATTTTCTTGTGGTGTGATAACCCAAATTCTTAAGGACACAAAAAATCACCACAACATGTGTGTTATATTTGCATAATGAATTAATGAGTGCTACTCCTGATAGGGGTGTGATGTGTACAACATGTGAGTGAACAAAGCAAGTCGAGCAAAGCAATATGTGAGTGTGTGTAGGTGTTAGAAGAAAGAGAGGAAGAAGGCAAGGAGAAAATAAAAGTGTGTGTGTGCAATGTAGTGAAGAAGACAAAGAAAAACAAAAGAATGTATATCCTTGTCTAGGAAAAAGGCAAAAGAAAAACAAACCAACAAAAGGACAAGGATATACCAAAGGAAGCTACACTCCTTGACCTAGAGGAAATTTATGGTCATTTTTAAAACTTTCAAGGTCAAGGAAGGTAGGAGAGCGAAAGGAAAAGAAGAAAATAGAAGAGAAGAAGGTAGAAAAGAGAAAAGAAAATAAGGAAAGCACCCTAGGTTGGGGATTTTTCTAGGCATTAGAACCCTAGTGAAAGTGCAATGCATGTGAGCTATGACCTAACTAGGTATCATCACATGCCATTGTCGCGAAATCCCCAAAAATATATATGAGCAAGCAATCATGAGCAAACAACAATGCAATTATGACAAGAAAAATGCAAGTGGAACAGAATGTCAAGCAAATCATGCAGAGTATGATAGGCAATCATGCAATATGAGCAAGCAGGTGGATGCAATGGAATGATAATGCAAATGCATGCCTAATTAATGATTAATTTTATTTTGTTAATGCAAGCGAGTAGAACGATAGTCGACACACATTTTGATTGTGCCTCCTATCTTAACAAAAATAACAGGCGTACAAGGGACTGATCCATCAAAGAAAAACCTAGAAGGTGGACCTTCTTGATGATCAAAATCATGAAGAGGCTCCTTCATGATGTTGTCTCCAATAGCCTTTGCACAAAAATCTATATACTCTCAAACAAAACCACTTTTCTTAACAAAAGGAGGGGCAATCCCTAATTTTGCAAGATCCCTATAAGATAGCGAAGCAGGGTCCCCTTTAGAAGTAGAGAACTTACCTTTGGAGCGCACAGAACCTATCACATTACAAAATAAGATGTTAGAAGAATAAGGGGGTCCTCATCCTCATCACACCGCTCCAATTTTTGATGATCTAGATATTCAACATAAGTCATAAGATGATCATCATTATCAAATGGTAAAGGTTGGTTTTTGTTGGGGATGTAGCCTATGCCACATCTCCCAAGCCAAATCTCAACATCCAAGGGCTCTTGAATACCCTTCTATTGTGGCCCTAAACCTTTATCGACATATCCCATACTAGATAGGATCTATTTAGGGAGTGGGTAATCATTGGATAAGTAGCAATGAGCGAAAGAATGCTCAATGGGAGAGGGGTTGCTTCCATGAACTTTGTCTTCGAAGGTTGTTCCTATGAAGACAAAGGTACACGTGCCAATGTGTACAACTTCACCCTTCTTACGAGGTATACCCATAGTTCGAGGTGAAGGTGGTAGCTTGGCTAGATCCAGAAGAGGTTCTTGAAGAAACTGATTATCTTGATCCCATGATGAAACATTGATTTGGGGTTCCTCACTCACTTTTAGATTTTCAAGTTGCTTAGATATTTGAGATGAGGAACATGGAGAAACAAATGATGAAACTGAAGGACAAACATTAATATCATATTGAGCTTGCTCAACCATCAAACAATATTTGAATGGTCGAGGGTCACTCAAAATGGTGATAATTTGATATTTATACTCAAACTTCAAACACTGATGAAAAGTAGAAGGGATCGCCTTCATCGCATGAATCCAAGGGCATCCAAGAAGAAGATTAAAATATGCAGGGCAAGATACCACATAGAACAAGGTATCTAAGATCTTGGGTCCAACCTTAAGAGGGAGGGATATAACACCACAGGCTTCTTGGGACTCATTGTTGAAAGCTTTGATGATAATGTCAAATTTAGTTAAGTCTTCCTCTTTTAATCCAAAATTTTGGAAAAATTGATAAGTGCATAAATTAAGGGAAGAACCATTGTCAATCAAGATGTGTTTGACAAAATTTTCCCCAATAAATGCTATGATGTAAAGGGAAGAATCCCCTCACAGGTCTGAGGAAGGCTTATCATCATCCGAGAATGAGATATGATGTATCCCAAGAGAACCTACAACATTAACCATGACACTAGGAGAAATGTCTAGAGGGATAGATTGTTGTCTTAGAAGTTCTAGCAAGGCTTCCCTATGATTAGGAGAAGTTTGCAAGAGTTCTAAGATAGAAATCTTGGTCGGGGTACTAGCTAACTATTGTTGAAGGTCAAAGGAGACTTGAGGTTTTAATACTAAGGGTGGATTCCCTGTTCCTATACTCTTTCTCTGATTATTCCTTAAAACCAAGATGGGCTACGATGAAGAACTCTTCTCCTACTGAGGGTGTTGTGCTAACTGAGCTTGAGCCTATTTCCTTGTAGTTGCTCCAACCATGCCGACCATATTACCATGGGAAGGTGGCTCATTCTGATAAGATACCTAATTAGCTGCTTGTTGTCCATGCTTAGGTAATGGATCTCTAAAGATCCCCATGTCTTGATTAGTCATGGTCTCTTGTTGAGTAGCAGGTTGATTATTTGATGGTTGAGAGCTATCTACAACAAGTCATCCTACATCGATCAAATCTTGAACCACATATTTTAACCTTTTACAAGAATTTTTCCAATGTCCTTCCACTCTGTGATAAGCACAATGTTGACCTACCTTATACCAATTGGTTGTAGTATCTGGTTGCCTTATGGGAGGTAATTCAATCATATTAGTTTCCAAAGGCTGCTTTAAAACCACTTCCATAGGCATATTAAGTCTTGTGAAATTCCTTTGTGGAGGTTTTTGAAGTATCATCTTTTGTAGGTTGTTAACGATATTGTTAATAGGCCTACTATCCATTGCACCATCACCTACCACATGCTTATTCTTATGTTGTGACTTAGTGGTTTTATCTTCTTTCACTTTGAGTTGTCCTCTTTTGATAAGAGCTTGTTCCACTTTCCTTGCTAACTCAATTGCTTGATCAAAAGATGTGATAGTTGTAGTTTCTAATGCATAAGATAATTGTTCTTGCAAATTTCTAATAAATATTTCAAGCATATCTCAAGGAGGTAAAGTATATCTCAAGCATCCAACTAGACTCCTCCAACGAGATAGGAACTCTGAAAAGCTTTCCTCTTTACCTTGTTTTAGATTGTAGACATCCTTCATGGTTACATTCTTCTCAACATAGGCACCAAACTATTGCACAAATAATTCAGTTGTTTCTTCAAAATTTCTCAAGGAATGATTGGGCAACTGATAATACCATTCTAATGCCATGCCAGCAAGACTCTTAGGAAATATTTTTAGCAATAACATATCATCATAGATGATATCATGGCAAGTTATTCTGAATCTTCTTAAATGCTCAATTGGATCTTTTGTTCCCTTATATATAGGTAAAACCGACATGGGAAAATGCTTAGGATAAGGTCTAGCAACAACAATAGGGTCTAGGGGTTGATTGCACATCTCTTTATAGCTATAGGTGAAACTAGAAGGTTGAATCATTTCCACTTTTGAAACTAATTATTTCACCATATTTGTTAAACTTTGTACCTCTGGATTGTTGTTGTGCAAGGCCCCTAGATTCCCTAAGGGATAGGTAAGTTGTTGAATGGGTACTTGGCCTATGTTGGAGGTATTGATACTATTGTGATATGTGGTATATCTTGTTGGAGAGGATAACTAACAGTTGGTGGAACAGAAGAAAAATTATTGAGATGAGTAGATTGAGGAGGAAATTGAAAATAATTTTGAGTGATACTACTAGTTGGAGGGATTTGTGAACTCCCTCCAATGTTGGTGGTTATAGTAGTAGCACAAGTTGGTTGATGGACATGATTACCATGATTCAAAAATTTAGACAAAAGGTTATTATGAACATATTTAGGAGAGACTGCTGGAGGAGGGGGAGTCTCACCTCTTTTGAGTCAAGCCTCCCACTCTAAGTCTTCCTTATAGCATTTCATAAATCCCCAAACATGCTCAAAGGATTTAAATATGAAGCATCCATCGGGTGCTTCAAGGGGATCAAAATTTATTTTAGTTTCCATATCTTCTTGCTCTTCTATATCAAGGTTAGGGTTTTCTCTATCAATCTGATCATCTTCTTAGGGAACATGATCAGACTCTACCTATCTTTGCTAACTTCTAAGGATTGGAGCCATCAAAAGAAGTAAAAATATAGAAGAGAAAACTAGCAAAAAGTACACAAGGAGAATTTAATATATTTATTAATGTTCTTCTAATTCTAAGCAAACAAATTAGTGGTCTTGTTAAAAAATTTTCAAAAGAAAATCAAACAAGGAAGAAGGCTTCCTAATTTGGCCACTAAGATATGTTTTCACATCGGGTTCACCAAATATGTAGAGGGGGAAAACTACCCTACCGCGTACGATTCTCGATTGGATCCACAAGGAGCCGAGGTGAACCGTAGGGGTATGTTATAACTCTACACTCGGTGTGGGGGAGGAAGGGTTCACCAGGAATGGTTTTAGGACTCGCTCCAAGTTCGAGGGTGGAATATGTTTTATGTGTTCAATTTAAGACAATCACCTATGTTTGGCCTTTCTATAGCTAAGCTATGAAATGAAAGAACAATGCAAGAAGCAAGATGCAAGAAGACAAGAGCTAACCCTAGAATGATTATTTGTTTGAATGATATCTAACCCTAAGATTACAAAATGAAATCTTTGAGCAAGGGTTCAAGAGAAAATGCACAAACAATATTAAACCCTAAATGCACACTATATGTTGTTTGTTCTTTCAAATGCCTAGAAATTAATTAAATATTTTCCTTTTATATCAGATCTAGGGTTTTAAGAAAAATAGAAATCACCCAACAAACAACCTAAAAGATTTAATAGGGCACTTATCTCATCCAGTGGTTGATCCAAGCTTTATCTTTCATCCAACAATATCCCATGATTCCTATTCCTACAAAATAGCTTCACAAACACTTGAAAAATATGATCAATGTTAGGGGGCCTACTTAGGCCATTGTATGGTTGTACTTGGAGGTACAATAGTCAAGCCCCCTAGGTCCTTTTAGCTGACCTTTGAAATACAAAAGTGAAAGTTGACCTTTGGAAGATGGACAAGCAAAATAAAATGCAGTAGAATAGTATGATAAATAGAATGTAAAATATGCTACTATGATCAAAATGCAACATAAAATGCAAGCCTAGGGTTTGGAGATAGTATATTACCCCCAATCCTAGCCTATGTGAAATCATGCTCCATATGGAGTAGCCATGATTTCATAGAATGAAAAAATCACACCTCAAAATTACTAGGCATGATTTTGCAACAGAAGAAGAAAAACCCTAAAAAAAAGTAGATGAAATGATGCAAAACAAAAATCTAACTAATATGCAAAATGTAGATGAGCGAAAACAACCTAGTGGTAGCAAAAAAGTAGACCAAAGGATGGAGACCTCCAAGTAGTAGATTCCTCCTTAGGGCTTCAACACTTGTCCACCAAGAGCAACAACACACAATCAAATGCAGTGAAATATTATTCCAAAATAGAGCTTCAACAGACTATATTAATCACTTGAACAATGAGCACTTTTAGCCTTGGTTGATCACTTGTCAATTTATGAGTTAGCTTGCTTGCCTTATAGATATTTCTTAGATTTTTGGAGCTTGGTAACTTGTTATTGGGTGAAAAGAAGACTTCAAACCCTCTATTTATAAGGAATTTGAAATAAAAAATGGGTAGGAAAAACCAAGAAAGTTGACCCTATGAGGGATCAACTTAAAAATTAGGGTTTCCTAGGAGAAAACCCTAGCTATGCAAAATCATGCCCCACAAAGGCCGATCGTGATTTCACATAAAGAGGAAAAAAGAGGGAAAAGGGGGAAAGGGAGGTCCAAACTTGTTTAGGGCAAGTTGGAGGGTCTCCCTAAGGGTCTAGGGAAAATGACTCACTCAAGTGGGTCAATTTTCCATGTCTATAAGTCCTAAATCATCCTTCTCATCCACTCATGTTGATACCACCAAATATTTCAATCAAATCAATAGCCAAGGATTAAGGTTGTGCCCTTACCTCACCCTCACAATCAACCATTGCCCCAAAGAGCAAATTTACTTTTTTAGTCTTAGCATAGACCTCGCTCCAAAGAGCAAATATTCACTTTCATATATAAACATCAATCTTGCTCCAAAGATCAAATTTTCACTTTCATATCTCAACATAAATCTTGCTCTAAAGAGCAAATTCACTTTCATATCTAAGCATCGATCTTTCTCCAAAGAGCAAGGTCCACTTTCATATCTAAGCATCGATCTTGCTCCAAATATCAAGGTTCACTTCCATATCTAAACATCGATCTTGCTTCAAAGAGCAGAGGTTCGCTTTTATATCTAAACATCGATATTGCTCCAAAGAGCAAAGGTTCACTTTCATATCTCATCATCAATCTTGCTCCAAAGAGAAAATTTGCTTTCATATCTAAGCATCGATCTTGCTCCAAAGAGTAAAGTTCATTTTCATATCTTAGTATCAATCTTGCTCCAAATAGAAAAGGTTCACTTTCATATCTAAACATTGAGCTTACTCCAAAGAGCAAATTTACTTGTCATACCCTTAGCATATAGGTTGCTCCCTACAAGAAGCAATTTTTGTTGCATACCTTTAGTAGTGAATTTCATTTCAAAAGGCCAAAATGTCAAATTCAAACACAACTCCAAGGCACCAAATCCAATTGGTCAAATTCTATTTCAAAGGCCCCAAATTGCTTTGGTCATCTTCACATGCATGATTGGGGGTGCCAATACCCTTGCTCATCTAATCAATCTCATGATTTGGGGTACCAATACCCCTACTCATCACATCAGATCCAACACTTCTATCAGATCAAGGTTTACACATTCTTGTACATTCTATATCAAAATCAACAAAAATAATAATAATAAATAAACATTAAAAAAAAAAAACACAACAAAACAATGACAAATACAATAAAAATACAAAAATAACCACTTTGCAACACAATGCCATACTTCTTCAGGTAATATTTCTTCTTCACCACCCCCTTTCCTCTTTATCCTATCCCTATTGTTTGGTCATGCTTCGAGCAGCTACATACATGAGGTAGGTTTCCCATATTTCTCTTTCTTCTGTTTTCCTCTTTCTTTTTCTCCTATCTTTGTTGTATGGTCATTCTTCGAGTGACTACATACCTAGGATAGGTTTTTTCTTCTCTTCCTTTTTCCTCTCCCCTTATTTCTTCTTCTTCTTCTTCTTCTTTTTCTTCTTCTTATTTCTCTGTCTTTTCACAAATAACTCATGACAATACCACTACACATTCACAATTACATAATCCATCACATTCATTCATATATCATCTCAAGATACTTCTATGACATTACTATCTCCCTTTTTGGATATACGAATATACATTAAAGAATCACACTTGGTCTACTTATCCCTGACAAAGTTCTTCTTGCATATTCTTGTAAATAGGCATCACATCATCATGCATTTCACCAACATTTGCACTCTCACATCATTGTTTTCATTCACTTGCACATAGGCATCTTTCACTGCATACAAAATCATACATTAGTTCCACAACTATCAAAATATCATGTTCAATATTATGCATTGGTTGATTAGTAATACAAATATTTTTTGTTAGTCAACCATTTTAGTTGCTCTCATCAAATGTTATCAAATATCATTAGATTCTAATGCAACCTTATACTTCCCCTACATGACTAGAGTCCCTTCATGGATCAAACACGTGCACACTTAACAAAATTTTGAGTCTAGGGAAGACAATGCCTTATGTACACTAGTTGTTGAGTAAAATATTCCCCAACTCATCCTATCATTTGCATGATTGAAGCTCCTGAGGTTCGATACAAGGACAAGCTAAAAAACAAAAAAGAATAAAAGAAATTCAAATAAGAAACAAAAGAATACCATCAAAAAACTTGAATCTCTAAGCTCCTCAAGTTCCTAAATCATAGGGTTAATATCCACTAGGGCTATAGATGTCTGATTGGTAATGGATTATGCCTTACAAGAGGTGACATGTCTATCATATTAGCTACCTTATTTTGTATAGACCAATGTGTGCTTGCAAATGAGCTAGCGTATTCAGCTAAGTTTACAATTTTTTAGTCCAATCTCACTCAAAATTGGTAAATGAACTGAATGACTCTATACACACATAAATCCATGATAAACTCAACCTCAATCAGGATGGTTTAGAGTTCAGTAGAATTTTAGTTGACTAATATATGGGTTTGATGATTAAACTCATATGTTTAACTCTCTATAAATCCCTTCTACCATATAAAATACCTTATCAAAAAGGAACAAACATACATAATATCTAGTTGCACAACTATTCCACCATCAGTATCAACATGCATTTTTCTTAGGTCAATCATCCAAACATCATTGTAAGCACCTACATATGGTCATCCTAGGTTTGCATTCATCACACACATTGCATGTTTTCCTATCTCATTGTTTGTTTTCATATGTCAAACACAACTATCAAATTATCATTGATTACTTCTACCATACATGATTGCACAAATCAAATACACATCCAAAAAGATTTTATTACACATGCATATTAGAAGTTTCAACATGCATCTTACACAATCATACAATTTCATTCATAACCTCAATAATATCAAATGAATGACAAACATTACATCACATCCATAGCAAATCAATTACATCCAATAATTAACCTAATCAAAGATACGCCACATAGCAAATCATCATTTATACATCATTCTCATCTCATCAAAACAATACTACAAAAATTGTGGTACACCTACCACACAAAAAACAATTTCTACAATGCATACATCACACACAACTACTAATTCATCATAATATATTTATTCCCCTTCTATCCACCATATTTGTAGACACTTCAAGTTGAACTACTTTACATCAACCATCATCAATTCACCATCAAACATTGGCTCTCTAAGCAACCAGACAAAAATTTCCACTTCAAAAACTCAAAATTGAGCATTCATCACTTCAAAAACCACCACCATTGGGTCAAGCTAAAAAATATATTTTCAACGGTATAAGTTTTGTCCAATTATGACATCGTTTGGTCCTCCAAACTACAAAAATATTGCAAGGGGATAAATATCAATAAAACGCACCCTGAGGTATGTTTTTCATACAAAAACACACCTTGAGGTATATTTTCTATATGATAATGCACCCCAAGGTATATTTTTCATACAAATATGCACCTCAAGGTGTTTTTAGGAAAAAGAGCCAATTTTGGATACCCTTTTGCCCCATACGTGTAAAAATATGAAATTGTTTTCAAAAATCATAATAAAATCATGCACAAATGTCAAAAGTCATCCTTTTCACCTTTTTACAATCTTAAAATTCATCTTTATCCAATGATTCACCAGCATATTAAATTGATCATCATGCCTAACATTATAACACCTCGATTTTTCTCATGACTATCACAACACATCATTTCATTCATATCATTCACATCAATTAGGCATAAAATGATATATATAGATATATTAATATTGTCTCCATTAAAAAAACCCTAAGCTATATTGCCTTTGGGCATATCATATTATTACATACACATCACATATACATATGGATGCACCCCTACGGAATGCCTATCATATTTATATTCTTCCCTAAGCATTGACACTTGTCTTTCGCTCCCCTTTATCAAAAATATAAAATCCCTCCACTTTTTCTCATCATGACATCACTATATTTGTTTCCCTTGTGCGATGACATCAAGCATCACATGCACCATTACATCAAACAAACCCATGAAAATGTTGTCACTATAATTGGATCTCCATTATACCCACTCCAAAACCCCATGATGAGCAACATCACCATCAGCATAATCACTTTTGCATTCATAATATCTCACAAATTCTCTCTTCATCTATTGCAATCGTTGAATCCAAAACCCTTTCACCTTTTCTCTTTTGTACTTTCCACTCTCACTTTTATCAGCCTTGACCCAAAAAGGAAAGTGACAAAGAAAAATATCCTTATCCATACGATTCCAAAATTATGACTGTCGACGCATGCAAAATGTTGATTTCCACCTTTTTAGCCATCCAATAGCCTCCACATTCATTCTATCAAGTGTTTCACCATTACCTTCATGTTCTTCACCCATCAACTCATCGCTTGAGGGGGTAGATATCATATACAAAATTTACCTTGTGCATGATCAATACTCAAACACTTAATCTTGGAAAGTGTATTTTCCCAAGAACCTTTGCCTAAGATCATCATATGCCCTCATTTTTTGGGGTAAACAAAAAGCAAAATTTCTCTTCTCAAGAAAATTTTAATTCTCTTCTCAATCAAATTCCAACCCAATAATGAGGGAAGAAAGTAGAGAGGGGAGGGATCTGGTCCCTCCCCTGCTCCCCCTCCCATGGCTCCTGGTTCCTGCCCAGTCCCTGGCTCAACCCAGGTCATCCCTCCCGGGGAGTGGTTGTTTGCAGATGATCTCCTGGAGGTAGATCCTTCTCCACTATCTGCGCCCCTCCCAGTCGGCTAGGGTTTCCTTGGTTGTTTTTTTGGACTGGTGCTTCCCAGGGATCCTTGTTTGGTTGGGGATACCTTCCCTTTTTCCCTCAGGCTTCCCCCTGGGGTTTTTGCAGGTTATTCATGTGGATCTGGTCCCCTGTGTTTCTCGGTGCGGTGGAGGTGATGGTTTAGGGTTTGGACAGCTTCCCACTATTTTGGTTCCTAAGGATCCCATCCCTGTGACTGGTTCCTCTTCCCGCTCAATATTCCTTGTCCCTAGATCCTTGGTCCCTTAACCTGCTGTTTATTTTGTTTTGCCAGGACGGGATCCTCTTCTTTTTTCCCGGGGTGGGTTCATCATGGTGCAGCTCTCTGGTCGCTTCCCGATGTGCTGGATTCTCTTTGTGCTGGCTGTCGACTTCTTGCAGGATGGCTCTCGCTGAACGATATGTTTTCTCGATGGGCGGGATGGTTTCTCCATAGGGCGGGATCCGCCAAATCCGTCAGTTTTCCCGCGAGGTGGGATCCTTTTTTTTTTGCTGGTTTCCCGAATGGCAGGATTTCCCTACTGCTTCTCGCTAGGCGAGACTGTTTGTGGTGGTTTTTACTGCTTCCCGCGAGGCGAGATTTTATTGTAACAGTTTTTCTTTGCTTCCTGTTGGGCGGGATCTTCTCGATGGTGGTTTTTGGCTGCTCCCCACTAGGCGGGATCTCCAAAACTACTTTCTTTCTTATTTGTTTGTTTCCCGCTGAGAGGGATTGTTTCATGCTTACTGTTACCGCTGGGCGGGATTTTTGTTTTGGTGTTCAGTTTCAAGGGATTGATGCCCTAGGCCCATTGCTTATGTAATCAGGTTTTGGGATCCTTGTTAAAACCCACTGTAAATACAAACACTACTTACCAAAAAAAAAAATTCCAACCCAATAAAATTTGGCACATTGTATGCTCGATAACTATAGGTTTACTCATGTGTGTATGCTTCATCGAGGTGGGCAATCGAGTCCACCAAAGAAATCATGAGCATACCTACATATGGTTGACCAATATACCAACCCAAATGATCTCATCAATATATCAAAGGTAAAGTTTCAAAGACATGCATCCCTTCCACAATTAGGGTATCTTACATTGATCACATATCAAGATGATCTTACATCTACTCGTTTCAAAATAATCACTTCTCATCACTCACCAATTCATTTTCTCTCACAATCAATCACCAAACAATTGTCATCATATTTTGCATTGCATCATGTCTTCACACAACACAGTACAAAAAGGGACAAAATGTAGACACCTAAAAATATCTCAAATGGCCTCTTGCAACAACATTTAATGAAACATTAGAAAATCAATTCAAAAATCCTAAAATCTAACATGATGTTGTCCTAAACCATAGGATGTAGTAAAATAGGTTAATTTTTTCCCCCATCCAATGCATACCCCCTCACATCATAATATCTACTTGCTCCCTTTTTCAAAAGGCACCCACCCTCCTTACAAGGCATTTAAGGAAAACATTGAAAAGGGGGATTTTCCCTTTTCCCCAAGTCTTACGTGGGTATGGCACACCCATGCCCACTTAATACTCTTAGGTGGAAAAGTCTTACCAATTGCTTGCACATTAAAGTGGGTTCTTCTCTCTCCTCCACCTCACCACCCCCCTCTCTTGCCCAAGAAGTCTATAAAATGAGGGCCTTGCCTATGAATTCAAGAGGAGAAAAATGGTAATGTTATGTTGCCAAAATAATTTCTGAAGTGTCCATATCCCTTTTGAGCATGTGAGCTTCCTCCCATGCATCTCTCTTATAGGTTACAGGTGGTTTACAAATTAGAACATGCACCTACGATATCCAAATCAGCACCAGATTGCACTAGAGGCTTTACAAATAACAAATGGATAAATCCAAGTTACAAAACCTATTGGTCAGATAATTTGTCTAATGGAAATATTTTTGAACCCACAGACCTTTATCAACATTGAATGATCAGGGAGCTTGTGAAAACTATTATGATCAATCTCTAGAGGAGACCAATTCCTTGAAGTCCTAGCTAACTATGCCTAAATGCAAGGGGAAAAGGGTGCTGAAAGAGATAAAAGAGGCTAAAGCCAAAACTTATAGTGGTACAGATTAAGCAACATCAAGACATAAGCAAGAACAAGGATCACACAACTAAAAAATCAACTCCCTAATAGACCAGCTGCTTTACAATCAATTACAGAACATTAAATTTAAATATATTGTATCTTTATCAAACCACAAATTCTAGATAAGTGAATGAGTACAACAAAAATCTAGGATTTAGAATTAACACCATAAACATTCAACATGCTTAAATTAGAAATAAGTGGTCATCAATACATACATGCTCTGCAAATGAATCAAACCAGAGGCCAAAATAGTCAATTTGTATTAATATGTAGGTAATCCATCTATACATATGAATTGTAAATGCCTAAGAGCTAACCAATTTTCATTATACATCATAGTATTTATAGATAATTTAGAACATCAAGTCATGATTTCCTTTGGAGTGGATTATTGTTATGTCATAGATTCTGCTAGCTTGCAGGGTTGTTCAAAAGTATAGTTGCTCCAACTACCAAAATTTGGCTTCTTGATGTGGCTGAGATCTACATTTCCTTAAGTCATGCCTAGCTTACTGGCTACATCTGGTCCCTTGATTTTTGCTAACCATCTCTGCTCAGCCGCCCTGTTGTCCACGTGATGGATCTTGTCGTTGAGATATTCTAACACAAAATCATGCCCAACAAGTGTCATGGAAAAAGGAGACCCTTTCTTGTTGGGAAGTAGTTTCTAGTTCTATGCGCATCTATGGGATACCTCTTGATCGTTCAAATGGCTTCAGGCCATGTATCGATCTCCTGGTGACTTTACTTTTGGATCAAATATCTTCTTCTATCGTGTCAGATCTTCATAACCTAGTCAAGATTTTTTTGGTGTAATTATTTTGGTAGCTCTAACATTCAACTTGTTCTTCTACTTATGCACACATCGGGACTTTGAGAACTCACTGCATTTCAGTTAGTTCTGAGTCTTTTTGTATTCAAACTTCATTCCTTTTGCCTACTCCTTCATTAGTTTCTAGACTTCGAACTGAAACATTGGGAGTATTGTCAGGATTTGACAGGTTATGAATGTTCCAGCATTCTTAGAATTTTACCACTTCCTTGATCGGGTCTTTACGATGCTTCTAGGCTCCAGTCAGGCCTAATATTTTTGGGCTCTAGTAACTTATCCATTCTCCTAACCAGGTATTCTGGGCATTATCAGGATTTGTTTTGGCTTAATAGTTCTGACATTTTTAACAAATTTTATTTCTTGGTGAAGGTCAGGTTTTGGGAACCCTACTAGGTTTCAACTAGGTACAATTATTTTTGTCATACCCAGAATTGGTTGTTTCAATCATTTTTGCTCTTTCGGCACTAGGATGAATGTTTTACACTTTTTGGGCTTCAGCCATCTATAGTTGTTCTGAAATTATTCAAAACTTTACCATCTTCATAGTTTTACTTCTATCATTCTCCAACCAGTGGGTAAGGAATTGATATCATTTTAGTCTCTGAAAAAGTGTATATCTACTGGTATCTTGAAGAGATGGCCAATTTGAACTGAATATTACCTTCTGGTCATGATACCATCACTATACTATTGAGGGAAATTATTTCAGAGGTTAATTCCCATCTTGATTTTATTCTAGGGTATGAGTGGACTTTAGTTAGCTTCCAAGATACAACTAGAGAAAGCTCAAGGTTCATCTTCATTGTCCTTATATATATTGCTCTTCTTTTGTCTCTAGTAGGGCTTTTGAGCTAACAAAATTTTTGGCAATCTCCAGTTTTATTTAAAAAAAGCAAACCTATTATATAGCTACTAGTAGTTAGGCGTGGGTAGGTGCAAAAAATACCCACAAAACCCAAAATGCACCGTAAGGTGTGTTCACACCAAGAAAATGCACCCTGAAATGTGTTTTCCAATTTCAAGCCATCAAACTAGTCTAACAAGTGCAATATCGCTATTTCATCAATTATAGGTCATCTTGTATCTTTTGTTATGTATTTGTATTCATATTTGTCCATATATCCATATTTACAAGAGGCTTGATTAAGAAAGGCCTCCAAACGGTCTAACATATTTTGTAGGGTTGCAAAGGATTGCAAATCAGTGTAGCGCATAGTGACACGCTTCATAAACCCACTCCAACATTGAAGAATCAAAAGAAAACCCTTGGTGTGTTGTAAAGAAGATCAATGGCTAAGGCCTCTCTTTATGAGTCTCTCTTTTTTATCCCTTGGGAATAAATTGTAAAATATTTTAAAACACACTTTGTATCACCTTTTGCAAACTATCAATATAAAGCATCATGTTTTCTTTTATTTCAAATATCAAGGATTGAAGTTAAAAAGTGATTGAAAGGAAGTGATAAGGAAAAGTAATATATGTTGATTTTTATAATCAAATAAGTGCAAAGTTGTTATAAGATATATTTAATAAAAGAAAGGCCAAATAGTGCTCAAATTTAAGGTAGATTTAAGGTGTCTAAAGACAACAAGAGGAGTGAAGAACACAAGCTTATACTGAGAAGCGGGGTGAAGAGTATAATACCAATTTTTACTTTTCTTTCCCAATCAATGTTATGCAATATATTAATGGTAAAATCAACAGTAGTAATCAAAGCAATGCACAAATAACCACACACAATAGAGACACCAATTTAACGTGGTTCACCCAATGTGGGCTACTCCACGAAGAAAATATTTCACTAAAATTTTCTCAACAAATCTCTTGGGAAACCTTTCTCTATTACAATGTTTATGGACCTCTATCCAAAGGATACACCAATCCCCTAATCAAGTTCATGGATATCTATCCACAAGATAACTCCTTAAAATCTACTCTGGTTTGTGATCTTCTAGAAGAGTTGTTGCCTCCACTACATTGGCTTATGGATCTCTATCCACTGAAGACTCTTGTCCTCACTCAGAAGACCTATCCTCACTACCCTGGCCAATGGATCTCTATCCACTTGAGACTATCATCCTCTATACTTTGTAACCTCAAAATCTTATTCTCAGCTCTATCTCAAATCTGCACTAAACATGGTCCTTTGGTCTAGCACAAATCTGCTCAATCTTTGTCCTCAAATCTGCACTAAACATAGTCCTTCTATCTAGCACAAATATGCTCAATATATGTTCTAAAATATACACTAGACATAGTCCTTTAGTCTAGCATAAATATGCTCAATATTTGTCCTCAAATCTACACTAAACATAGTCCTTCGGTCTAGCACAAATTTACTCAATCTCTAACCTCAAATCTACACTAAAAATAGTCCTTTCGTCTAGCACAAATCTTCTCAATCTCTGTCCTCAAGCCTTAACACAAAGCTTGAATCGATCACAAATAAACTTTTCTAGTTCTAACCCAAACCTTAACCCAAGGTTTGAACAAATCAATCAATCAACTCTGCTCTCAAGTTTTCTCAAAGACTTATCTCAAATCTGTCTTGTAAGCTTCCAAAAAAGCTCACACTAATCTATCCACAAGTCCTCTCTAGAACTTGTCCAATCTACTCAAGAAGTCTTCACCAATACTTACCTCAAATCTACTCAATAAGTCCTCATTAGAACTTGTTCAATATGCTCAACAAGTCTTCATCAAGACTTACCTCAAATCTGCTCAACAAGTCCTCACTATAACTTGTCTAATATACTCAACAAGTCTTCACCAAGACTTGCCTCAAATCTTCTCAACAAGTCCTCACTAGACTTGCCCAATCTGCTTTGTAAGCTTCCACAAAAGCTTACTCAACTCAACTCAATTTAACACAAAATCCTCTTCAATCACTTAGACAAGCTTCACACATAATATTTTTTAATCTCACATAAAGATATAGAGAATTGTTAGAGAGTCAATATGCTTCTCACTCACAACAATGCTCAATAACTTTCAATCTCTTTCTCAAGTCAATTTAGAATATAGAACAATTTGTTTCACAAAACTTGAACTATCACTTCAACACTTCCACTTGACTAGGCTCAATCAACTCCACTCAATCAATCACTCAATGAAACACTCCTTGCTTACAAACCCTAGTCCAAGCATATGAACACTCACTCAATTATTTTCAACAATTCTTATCAAACAATCTCACATCACAATGATACTCCTGATCTTGCACAAACCATAGTTATGCATATGAAGGTTCATTCAATGTTTCCAACAATGCTTATCAAACAAAGTTTTTATCATCAAATTTCACTTAGAAGAACCTTTAACAATAAAAATCAACAATTCTTATTAAACAACCCTTTTCTCTCCAACTTAGCATTCACAACATCCAACAATCACTCACAAGGAAGATGTACCTATACCTTTCGTTTTATGAAGAATTGTCCTTAAAAACTTGTCTCAAACACAATTATTATTTTGCCAATCTTTAAGGGTTAGGTAGAAAAAACCTTCTCAAAACATCATTCAATAATTTTCTCACAAATTATTCTCACCATACAAAACATTAGATCTCAATTACAACTTATTACTCCTTTCAAATATTAAACCCAATAAGACTATTTTAAAATAATATCTAAACTCCTGTAAAGCCTTATTACTCCTTTCAACACTTTAATCACCAAGATCACAATATAAAATTTATTTCCATAAACCTTATACCTCCCTAAATGCTCATGCCAACAAACCTTAGGACAAAATATTAAATTTAAAAATTAAATACCTTTTTTCCTTGGTGGGAATCGAACCCACGTTGAGCTGCCACTAGCGCCCTAGCTGCAGCTTCCACTGCTGCGTGAGCTAGGCACTCACATGGGACCTAAGTGTGCCCATGCACAGTTATTCCCTAGCTACCACCTATTGGTCCGACTTTCATACACACCCTATGAAGAAGGAGCATGAAACTCTGATAACACTTATACGGGATAAATCCCACTCACTTTAGGATCTAGCTGGTTATCCAAGGTGTGAGTTCTGTAGTCGGGTCGAATGTCAATTCACTCTTTTTGCTTCCGGAATAGTCTTCAATATGGACTCATCCGTTACCTTACAACGGGCTCCGAACTTGCTCAGTAGTGTTTAGGAGTTGTCACTTGTTGACAATCAGATTTAAAGTTAATTCTTTGATCTAGCTCTCATGGGTCAGCAGATTAAAATAAAAGACAAATTTAAAAGAAAATAAAAATTGATCATTTCACGATAAAACAAAGAGGGTAGGGTAAGGCGGAAAGAGAAGTTTATCAAACTTAATTGTAAAACAAAACTACCAATTTTATTTATACTATCGACTTCACAACAGAACAAATCAAAGAAGAAAGTGTCTAGCTTTCTAAGATCACTTTCTACTAAGAGCATAAGGCAGAGATGGAACAGATCTAATAGAAAACTATAAACCAAATGGAAGTTGGTTAAAATTGGTATCTTTCATCGACAGCCTAGCTTGCACAGTGAGGACAGAGCAATTAGAACAGACTCGAACCTTAAATCAGTAATTTTCTCTAGCATACAATAGAACAACTGAAGCCTAACAAAGATATTTAATCTTGATAACACAGATTCACAGCATATATTTAATAAAATTTAATGAAACGAATAACAAAAAAAGATGAACTTATCACAATCCACAAAATATTAGGCTCCTGGCCATGCTATCACAGAAAACAAAAGCACATCAACTCCAAGTCCAGAAACAAAGTATTTAACAATCTTTGCAAGAAATTGCTTCAATAGTCTTTTATTTCTAAGTTTACGCCTCCTGCAATTACATTGAGAAGAAGTATTTATAGACTCAGGACAGACCCTGATCTTTTCAAAAATATCTTCTTCTCAAACTCTAAATCTTATCAATTTAAACCCTAGTACCCGGGTTTTACAATATAAGCTCTTTTAAAACAAAGTTTGGATAAAACTTAACCATTCTACAAATTCGTGTAGTCACTTGCCATAAATGGAGAAGATAGAATTTGAATGCCACTTGCATTCACCCGCAACTGTGAATAAATGTCTTCATTAATGCCCTCGGGTAATTTGGATGAATCACCACTTTCTTGACACTTTATCTCCGCAAAGCCATCCCTGAGTTGAAAATCTCTGCAAGCTATTAATTCTGCCATAAATTTTCATTAAATGCATTCACCGACAAATTTCGATAACTATGTGCAGATATTTCCATTTTTCGGCCAATTCCCGACATACTCCATTAAAAGGGCAGCTGCTTAGTCACCGTAAAGTCTCTTTGCGGCCAGATCTATAAAAATTGGATGAAACAGCAATTCTCGGCATCTTTTCTTTCAATATGGTCGTCTTTGATTAATTTGCACTCGACTTTGTCTTTATGGCTATTTCTCCGTTATCCCGTAAGTGCCGGATGGCTTCTCGCATGAAAGACAAACAAGGATTAGCCTTTTAAAATTATTAAATCAAAAGCTTTAATATTAAAAAGAAGCCCTAAGGTTCAGTATACGCGGCATGCTTTGTTCTACTGTTTTGACACGTGTCACAAAAATCGCGACACGTGTCCATTTCTAGCTGTTTTTCTTTGCTGAGCTGTTTTTCTGCCAAGGTCGCGAAAATGCGACATGTCGCGATTTCGTGACATGTCGCGAAATCGCGACCAATTCTCCCCTTTCAGCACTTCTCTTCCATATGGCCGCAAAAACGCGACATGTCGTGATTTCGTGACATGTCGCGAAATCGCGACCTGTTTCTCTCAACTGGCAACTTCCCCTTCAAGCACAATGAAAATGCGACATGTCGCGATTTCGCGACATGTCACGAAATCGCGACCCTTTTCTGCCTTAGTCGATTTTCTCCTTGATTGGCAGCAAAAACACGACATGTCGCGATTTCGCGACATGTCGCGATTTCGTGCCCTGTTTCATGCCTTGTGTTTTCCTTTGCTTGCTTTTGGTTCTCTTTTTGCTTAGCTGCGACCATGCAACCTCCCTCTGTGCCGCGAAAACGTGACATGTCACAATTTCGTGACATATCATGAAATCGTGACCATTCCATGCCTTAGTCATTTTTCTCTCTCACCGCAGACAAAATGCGACATGTCGCGATTTCGCGACATGTCACGAAATCGTGACCTCTTTCACACTTAGCATCCTTTTCACTCTTGCAATCGTGAAAATGCGACATGTCGCGATTTCGCTACGTTTTGTACAATCTTGCCTTCTCTCTCCAAACATGTCGCGATTTCGTGACATGTCACGATTTTGCGATGTTTCGTACGATCGGGCTTTCTCTCTCTAAGCGGTAGCGATATCGCGACATTTCCAAAAATGGAAGTGTCGCGATTTCGCTACGTTTTTTATACTTAATCGATTTTCTTGAAACCTGTCGCGATATCGCGACATTTCCAAGAATAGAAATGTCACGATATCGCGACACTTCCAAAAAAGGAAAGTTTTGATTTTCAATGAATTTATCTGTCTGTTTTCTGCATTTTTTTCGTACCAGTGTAAGATTTTCTTTATCCATGAATGATTCTAGCATGTAAAAGTGAAGTCTGAGTTAACAAAGCTAGAATGCAAGAATACTTGGATACTTTGACACAGGCAAAACTTGAAGAAGAAAGAGGCAAGTAAAAAATTGGAATTAAAACCTGAAAATCATCAAGAGGGTCCTTACTGCAAAATGAAAGCTCAAAATTTTCAAAGGGTGGAAATTCATTTTTCAGTGGGGGTGTGTTGCTTCTCAACAAATGGCGGGGGTGTGTTGCTTCTCAACAAATGGTGATATCTGCGGGTAAAATAGTAGCATTATTTTAGAACCCAGGACTCTAGTTTCAAAACAACATAGACCATGTATCTTGCCTTGCCACAGATATTCTTCAAAATAAATGGACTACTAACTGATAGTTGTTAAAATTTCCCAAGGACATACTAGGTCTGAATCATTTAAGGAAGATTTCGGATGTGCAATTACAAGGGTATAAAACTTTCTTCAAGAATGACTGGATCGAATGTTGAACTCTGGATTGATCAGCTTTTCTAGATTGTAAAAAAGGAGAAACCGAGTAGAGCTCTGTTTACTAGTTTAGCATTTTACAGCCCCGACAGAGTTACCCTTTAGATTTACACGACCCAAATTTACAACTGTAAGGTAGAATCTACAACTTGGTAGAAAAAAAACATCTTTTGAAATCTTGGCTGCCTCTTTCATTATATAACTCTCTTTTTTTCTTTTTTTTTATCTCTCTCTCTTTTTTTTATATATATATATATATATATTGGAAATAACAGAGTGCCAATTCTATGGTGTCTTGTTCAACTCTCATCTCTTTCTTTTGAAATACACCAACATCTGAAAAGCCTTAGAAAGAATAACAATTTTTTTTAATATTTCATCAATCTGGAACTGCTTCAGCCTAGGTACTGATAGCTTCTGTGGATACTCAAATAATTACATAAATCATAGTTCCCTCTTACAACCAACTTTTTTTGGATTCCTTGGGAGTTCTCCAACCAAACAAAGATAGCGCTTTCTTTATAATTAAAACAATCGTGGCAAGCAAGACACAAAATCCAATCATCCTTCCACCGTTGTTCTGACTAAGAAAATAGTTCCACTGTTCAGTTCAAATAGACTATCTCACAATTGTGATAATGAACACTGGATCTGGACTCAGAATGAAACAATCTTTAGAAGGCTGACTTTTCATTGATGCTCATGCAAAGGTTAAAGAACAGAATTTTAAAAGCCAGAGAAATTTGTACAGGCTTCCAAGGATAAACACAGGCCTTTAAGAACAAAATAAAATAAAACTGCACAGACTTAGAAATAAAATTATACAGGCAGCAAAGAAAACAAAACTGTAGGGTTATTTACAAAGGAAACAAAATAAAACTTTAAATAAAAATAAAATACAAAACTTTAAAATAAAACAACACTGTACAGACAGCAAAAGAAATAGAATACAAAAATGTACAGACCTGAAATGAAATAAAACTGCAGGGTTATTTACAAAGGAAATAAATACAGAACTTCAAGACAGACTAAAACTGCACAGACAATTAAGATTAAAACTAGAAACTGTACAGGCAATTTAAGAATAAAACTAAAAACCATTGTACAGACATTTTAAGATAAACTAAAGCAAATAAACTAAAAACTGTATAGGCATTTAGAAGTAAACTAAAATAAAATAAAACTAAAACAACTAAAATAAATAAACTAAAAACTGTAGAGCTATTTACAATGTATACACATGTTACAACTTCTTTGTGACTCAAAATATGTAGAAGATGGAAAAGCAGAGAACTAGTGCCTTAAAAAAAATTTAACCATTTGCAAGTAAATTTAGAAAAATTACCTTTCAGTTCCTGTTGACGAAATGCACTCCAGACTATGCTTCCAAATTTTTTTGTTACCTGGGAAAAACTTGTGTTTACCGTCTTCCCTCTCTCCTTTTTTTTTATTTTTTATTTTTTATATGGATCTTGTCCCACTGAAAAACAAATCTGCAACTCTTTCAATTTAAAAAAATCATATAATAACAAATCATATGATAACATGTTTATGCTTCTACTTGAAGGGTTTGCAGAATTCTTTCAAAAGGACGAAATGTAAAAAACCCCCAGGATCAAATACCTTAAAGCCCTTATAGACCCAGATCACCACATCTTTAGATTTATGTGACAACTAAAAGAGATCATACTTTATCCGTATGTCCTGGTTCTTAACAACTTGAACATTTTGTGGTTGTTGTACTGCTTCAATATCCAAGACTTCAATTTTTATCCCTCTAGTAGAATTCTCATAATTTGTTTTTTCACCTGAGACTTGCTTAGATTTAACCCCATCAATGTGTAATGTCCAAACATCATTGTTGTGATTGATTAGAGCTGTAATTATTCTCACCTTCTCAGCTGCCAAATTATAAGATCCAATATCTCGCATCAACACAGTTTACAACCTTTTCTTTGATATTATGTTCGATGAGTTACTGAGCTTATATTGAGACTCTTCACCTATTCCAAGTTGGCTGACCACATTCACATTTACTATCTTTTCCTCCTCTTCTTGAAATTCAATAGGTGGTCCAGAGTAAGCTTCAATCAAGTTATCTTTTTGTTCAACAATCTAGGCTAGTTCATGGAGGGTGATGTCAGCTTCAATTTCTTTCATATCCTCAATGATGTTATCCTTCTCCTCAGTTACTTCGCATAGTGATATTGAATCTCACTTTCATCATCCTCTGATGAGGAAGGATCATTATTAGGTTCCGGAATCTCACGTCTCAAATTATAACTATCCCTTTTGAACTGTTGAAAATCTTGCATTTCATCCATAAGAGTCTCTACAAGACGTTTTGACTCTTCGAGAAAAGTGAAAGAACCTGAAACCCTGGTTGTACTATTTTTGGATGAACCAGAAATATCAATATTTCTTTGGTTTCTAGGAAAATTTAACTCACTAGAAAAAACTTCAGATTTGGGTAATGCTAGATCACAAATGTTTACTTCAAGCACTTCCACTTTGAACTTGTCAGAACCTTTCTCTATATTTTGCACATGCTAAATGGATGTTACAGTTAACGAAGTCTCCTTGGGTAGAGCATGACATGTTGGCACTAACTCATGATGTGGAATGGGATCCGAAATAGGCATGTTCTTTGTAATATAGGATATCAAAGGACTGCTCAAAATTTGAGGTCCTAACTGTCTTTCAAGAATTAAAGCTTCTTTATAAGCTCCTGCCAGGGTTGTGATATTGATGTCTCTCTTCAGGAAAATAGAGGTCATCGAATCCAATGCATTCTTATAGATTTCTAAGGCCAGATTTGCATTTGGGATGTAATGACCAGTCATTCTATCGTAAGCTCTTTGGAACCTCATATTGAATGACCTGACAGTTTCTCCCGACTCCCTCTTGATGCTGGAAAATTGTTGGTATAACACTTTAGGGTCTATCACTTCCCCAAATTGTGATATAAAAACTTTCTCTAGGTCATTCCAACTGGTAACAGAATTGCTAGTGAGATTTAGAAACCAGTCATAAGCTCCTTCCTAGAGAGTGAACGGGAACAATCTGCAAGCAACATCTTCATGCTGTATATTTAATAATTTCAAAGCATTCTTGAATGCTAGCAGATGTTCCTCTGTTGTCCTTGTCCCATCATGTTTATATCTGGGGAGATATCTTTCCGAATTTCTGGGCAGGTCATGGGCTATACCCAAAATATTCAAAGCAGTGGCACCTAACCAGCTTGCCATTTTTAAATGTTGGTGTTAAGTTCTGCTGTTCAGGAAAAACTCAAACAACAAAATTTTAAAGGTTGAGGAGGAAGGAAAATTGGCTACCAGACCTTGGATAAAATACAACATTTGTCAAGTACCACATACAGTCAGATTTCTCAACTCAAGCACACTAAGAATGCAAGTTCAGGCCCTCCTTCTAGCGTCATTTTTAAATGTTGGTCCGACTTTCATACACACCCTGTGAAGAAGGAGCATGAAACTATGATAACACTTATACGGGATAAATCCCATTCACTTTAGGATCTAGTCGGTTATCCAAGGTGTGAGTTACGAGTCGGGTCGAATGTCAATTCACTCTTTTTGCTTCCGGAATAGTCTTCAATATGGACTCGTCTGTTACCTTACAACGGGCTCTGAACTTGCTCAGTAGTGTTTAGGAGTTGTCACTTGTTGACAATCAGATTTAAAGTTAATTCTTTGATCTAGCTCTCATGGGTCAGTAGATTAAAATAAAAGACAAATTTAAAAGAAAATAAAAATTGATCATTTCACGATAAAACAAATAGGGTAGGGTAAGGTAGAAAGAGAAGTTTATCAAACTTAATTGTAAAACAAAACTACCAATTTTATTTATACTATCAGCTTCACAACAGAACAAATCAAATAAGAAAGTGTCCAGCTTTCTAAGATCACTTTCTACTAAGAGCATAAGGCAGAGATGGAACAGATCTAACGAAAAATTATAAACCGAAGGGAAGTCGGTTAAAATTGGTATCTTTCATCGACGACCCTAGCTCGCATAGTGAGGACAGAGCAATTAGAACAGACTCGAACCTTAAATCTGTAATTTTCCCTAGCATACAATAGAACAACTGAAGCCTAATAGCATATTTAATCTTGATAACACAGATTCACAATATATATTTAATAAACTTTAATGAAACGGATAACAAAAGAAGATGAACTTATCACAATCCACAAAATATTAGGCTCCTGGCCATGCTATCATAGAAAACAAAAGCACATCAACTCCAAGTCCAGAAACAAAGTATTTAACAATCTTTGCAAGAAATTACTTCAATAGTCTTTTATTTCTAAGTTTCCGCCTCCTGCGATTACATTGAGAAGAAGTATTTATAGACTCGGGACAGACCCTGATCTTTTAGAAATATCTTCTTCTCAAACCCTAAATCTTAATTTAAACCCTAGTACCCGGGTTTTACAATATAAGCTCTTTTAAAACAAAGTTCGGATAAAACTTAACCATTCTACAAATTAGTGCAGTCACTTGCCATAAATGGAGAAGATAGAATTCGAATGCCACTTGCATTCACCCGTAACTGTGAATAAATGTCTTCGTTAATGCCCTCGGGTAATTTGGATGAATCACCACTTCTCTAACATTTTATCTCCGCAGAGCCATCCCTAAGTTGAAAATCTCTGCAAGCTATTAATTCTGCCATAAATTTTCATTAAATGCAAGGACTTTGAGAACTCACTGCATTTCAGTTAGTTCTGAGTCTTTTTGTATTCAAACTTCATTCCTTTTGCCTACTCCTTCATTAGTTTCTAGACTTCGAACTGAAACATTGGGAGTATTGTCAGGATTTGACAGGTTATGAATGTTCCAGCATTCTTAGAATTTTACCACTTCCTTGATCGGGTCTTTACGATGCTTCTAGGCTCCAGTCAGGCCTAATATTTTTGGGCTCTAGTAACTTATCCATTCTCCTAACCAGGTATTCTGGGCATTATCAGGATTTGTTTTGGCTTAATAGTTCTGACATTTTTAACAAATTTTATTTCTTGGTGAAGGTCAGGTTTTGGGAACCCTACTAGGTTTCAACTAGGTACAATTATTTTTGTCATACCCAGAATTGGTTGTTTCAATCATTTTTGCTCTTTCGGCACTAGGATGAATGTTTTACACTTTTTGGGCTTCAGCCATCTATAGTTGTTCTGAAATTATTCAAAACTTTACCATCTTCATAGTTTTACTTCTATCATTCTCCAACCAGTGGGTAAGGAATTGATATCATTTTAGTCTCTGAAAAAGTGTATATCTACTGGTATCTTGAAGAGATGGCCAATTTGAACTGAATATTACCTTCTGGTCATGATACCATCACTATACTATTGAGGGAAATTATTTCAGAGGTTAATTCCCATCTTGATTTTATTCTAGGGTATGAGTGGACTTTAGTTAGCTTCCAAGATACAACTAGAGAAAGCTCAAGGTTCATCTTCATTGTCCTTATATATATTGCTCTTCTTTTGTCTCTAGTAGGGCTTTTGAGCTAACAAAATTTTTGGCAATCTCCAGTTTTATTTAAAAAAAGCAAACCTATTATATAGCTACTAGTAGTTAGGCGTGGGTAGGTGCAAAAAATACCCACAAAACCCAAAATGCACCGTAAGGTGTGTTCACACCAAGAAAATGCACCCTGAAATGTGTTTTCCAATTTCAAGCCATCAAACTAGTCTAACAAGTGCAATATCGCTATTTCATCAATTATAGGTCATCTTGTATCTTTTGTTATGTATTTTTATTCATATTTGTCCATATATCCATATTTACAAGAGGCTTGATTAAGAAAGGCCTCCAAACGGTCTAACATATTTTGTAGGGTTGCAAAGGATTGCAAATCAGTGTAGCGCATAGTGGCACGCTTCATAAACCCACTCCAACATTGAAGAATCAAAAGAAAACCCTTGGTGTGTTGTAAAGAAGATCAATGGCTAAGGCCTCTCTTTATGAGTCTCTCTTTTTTATCCCTTGGGAATAAATTGTAAAATATTTTAAAACACACTTTGTATCACCTTTTGCAAACTATCAATATAAAGCATCATGTTTTCTTTTATTTCAAATATCAAGGATTGAAGTTAAAAAGTGATTGAAAGGAAGTGATAAGGAAAAGTAATATATGTTGATTTTTATAATCAAATAAGTGCAAAGTTGTTATAAGATATATTTAATAAAAGAAAGGCCAAATAGTGCTCAAATTTAAGGTAGATTTAAGGTGTCTAAAGACAACAAGAGGAGTGAAGAACACAAGCTTATACTGAGAAGCGGGGTGAAGAGTATAATACCAATTTTTACTTTTCTTTCCCAATCAATGTTATGCAATATATTAATGGTAAAATCAACAGTAGTAATCAAAGCAATGCACAAATAACCACACACAATAGAGACACCAATTTAACGTGGTTCACCCAATGTGGGCTACTCCACGAAGAAAATATTTCACTAAAATTTTCTCAACAAATCTCTTGGGAAACCTTTCTCTATTACAATGTTTATGGACCTCTATCCAAAGGATACACCAATCCCCTAATCAAGTTCATGGATATCTATCCACAAGATAACTCCTTAAAATCTACTCTGGTTTGTGATCTTCTAGAAGAGTTGTTGCCTCCACTACATTGGCTTATGGATCTCTATCCACTGAAGACTCTTGTCCTCACTCAGAAGACCTATCCTCACTACCCCGGCCAATGGACCTCTATCCACTTGAGACTATCATCCTCTATACTTTGTAACCTCAAAATCTTATTCTCAGCTCTATCTCAAATCTGCACTAAACATGGTCCTTTGGTCTAGCACAAATCTGCTCAATCTTTGTCCTCAAATCTGCACTAAACATAGTCCTTCTATCTAGCACAAATATGCTCAATATATGTTCTAAAATATACACTAGACATAGTCCTTTAGTCTAGCATAAATATGCTCAATATTTGTCCTCAAATCTACACTAAACATAGTCCTTCGGTCTAGCACAAATTTACTCAATCTCTATCCTCAAATCTACACTAAAAATAGTCCTTTCGTCTAGCACAAATCTTCTCAATCTCTGTCCTCAAGCCTTAACACAAAGCTTGAATCGATCACAAATAAACTTTTCTAGTTCTAACCCAAACCTTAACCCAAGGTTTGAACAAATCAATCAATCAACTCTGCTCTCAAGTTTTCTCAAAGACTTATCTCAAATCTGTCTTGTAAGCTTCCAAAAAAGCTCACACTAATCTATCCACAAGTCCTCTCTAGAACTTGTCCAATCTACTCAAGAAGTCTTCACCAATACTTACCTCAAATCTACTCAATAAGTCCTCATTAGAACTTGTTCAATATGCTCAACAAGTCTTCATCAAGACTTACCTCAAATCTGCTCAACAAGTCCTCACTATAACTTGTCTAATATACTCAACAAGTCTTCACCAAGACTTGCCTCAAATCTTCTCAACAAGTCCTCACTAGACTTGCCCAATCTGCTTTGTAAGCTTCCACAAAAGCTTACTCAACTCAACTCAATTTAACACAAAATCCTCTTCAATCACTTAGACAAGCTTCACACATAATATTTTTTAATCTCACATAAAGATATAGAGAATTGTTAGAGAGTCAATATGCTTCTCACTCACAACAATGCTCAATAACTTTCAATCTCTTTCTCAAGTCAATTTAGAATATAGAACAATTTGTTTCACAAAACTTGAACTATCACTTCAACACTTCCACTTGACTAGGCTCAATCAACTCCACTCAATCAATCACTCAATGAAACACTCCTTGCTTACAAACCCTAGTCCGAGCATATGAACACTCACTCAATTATTTTCAACAATTCTTATCAAACAATCTCACATCACAATGATACTCCTGATCTTGCACAAACCATAGTTATGCATATGAAGGTTCATTCAATGTTTCCAACAATGCTTATCAAACAAAGTTTTTATCATCAAATTTCACTTAGAAGAACCTTTAACAATAAAAATCAACAATTCTTATTAAACAACCCTTTTCTCTCCAACTTAGCATTCACAACATCCAACAATCACTCACAAGGAAGATGTACCTATACCTTTCGTTTTATGAAGAATTGTCCTTAAAAACTTGTCTCAAACACAATTATTATTTTGCCAATCTTTAAGGGTTAGGTAGAAAAAACCTTCTCAAAACATCATTCAATAATTTTCTCACAAATTATTCTCACCATACAAAACATTAGATCTCAATTACAACTTATTACTCCTTTCAAATATTAAACCCAATAAGACTATTTTAAAATAATATCTAAACTCCTGTAAAGCCTTATTACTCCTTTCAACACTTTAATCACCAAGATCACAATATAAAATTTATTTCCATAAACCTTATACCTCCCTAAATGCTCATGCCAACAAACCTTAGGACAAAATATTAAATTTAAAAATTAAATACCTTTTTTCCTTGGTGGGAATCGAACCCACGTTGAGCTGCCACTAGCGCCCTAGCTGCAGCTTCCACTGCTGCGTGAGCTAGGCACTCACATGGGACCTAAGTGTGCCCATGCACAGTTATTCCCTAGCTACCACCTATTGGTCCGACTTTCATACACACCCTATGAAGAAGGAGCATGAAACTCTGATAACACTTATACGGGATAAATCCCACTCACTTTAGGATCTAGTTGGTTATCCAAGGTGTGAGTTACGTAGTCGGGTCGAATGTCAATTCACTCTTTTTTGCTTCCGGAATAGTCTTCAATATGGACTGTCTGTTACCTTACAACGGGCTCGAACTTGCTCAGTAGTGTTTAGGAGTTGTCACTTGTTGACAATCAGATTTAAAGTTAATTCTTTGATCTAGCTCTCATGGGTCAGCAGATTAAAATAAAAGACAAATTTAAAAGAAAATAAAAATTGATCATTTCACGATAAAACAAAGAGGGTAGGGTAAGGCAGAAAGAGAAGTTTATCAAACTTAATTGTAAAACAAAACTACCAATTTTATTTATACTATCAGCTTCACAATAGAACAAATCAAATAAGAAAGTGTCTAGCTTTCTAAGATCACTTTCTACTAAGAGCATAAGGCAGAGATGGAACAGATCTAACAGAAAATTATAAACCGAAGGGAAGTCGGTTAAAATTGGTATCTTTCATCAGCAGCCTAGCTCGCATAGTGAGGACAGAGCAATTAGAACAGGACTCGAACCTTAAATCTGTAATTTTCTCTAGCATACAATAGAACAACTGAAGCCTAACAGCATATTTAATCTTGATAACACAGATTCACAGCATATATTTAATAAAATTTAATGAAACGAATAACAAAAAAAGATGAACTTATCACAATCCACAAAATATTAGGCTCCTGGCCATGCTATCACAGAAAACAAAAGCACATCAACTCCAAGTCCGAAAACAAAGTATTTAACAATCTTTGCAAGAAATTGCTTCAATAGTCTTTTATTTCTAAGTTTCCGCCTCCTACGATTACATTGAGAAGAAGTATTTATAGACTCAGGACAGACCCTGATCTTTTCAAAAATATCTTCTTCTCAAACTCTAAATCTTATCAATTTAAACCCTAGTACCCGGGTTTTACAATATAAGCTCTTTTAAAACAAAGTTTGGATAAAACTTAACCATTCTACAAATTCGTGTAGTCACTTGCCATAAATGGAGAAGATAGAATTTGAATGCCACTTGCATTCACCCGCAACTGTGAATAAATGTCTTCATTAATGCCCTCGGGTAATTTGGATGAATCACCACTTCTCTGACATTTTATCTCCGCAGAGCCATCCCCGAGTTGAAAATCTCTGCAAGCTATTAATTCTGCCATAAATTTTCATTAAATGCATTCACCGACAAATTTCGATAACTATGTGCAGATATTTCCATTTTTCGGCCAATTCCCGACATACTCCATTAAAAGGGCAGTTGCTTAGTCACCGTAAAGTCTCTTTGCGGCCAGATCTATAAAAATTGGATGAAACAGCAATTCTCGGCATCTTTTCTTTCAATATGGTTGTCTTTGATTAATTTGCACTCGACTTTGTCTTTATGGCCATTTCTCCGTTATCCCGTAAGTGCCAGATGGCTTCCTGCATGAAAGACAAACAAGGATTAGCCTTTTAAAATTATTAAATCAAAAGCTTTAATATTAAAAAGAAGCCCTAAGGTTCAGTATACGCGGCATGCTTTGTTCTACTGTTTTGACACGTGTCACAAAAATCGCGACACGTGTCCATTTCTAGTTGTTTTTCTTTGCTGAGCTGTTTTTACGCCAAGGTCGCGAAAATGCGACATGTCGCGATTTCGTGACATGTCGCGAAATCGCGACCAATTCTCCCCTTTCAGCACTTCTCTTCCATATGGCCGCAAAAACGCGACATGTCGTGATTTCGTGACATGTCGCGAAATCGCGACCTGTTTCTCTCAACTGGCAACTTCCCCTTCAAGCACAACGAAAATGCGACATGTCGCGATTTCGCGACATGTCACGAAATCGCGACCCTTTTCTGCCTTAGTCGATTTTCTCCTTGATTGGCAGCAAAAACACGACATGTCGCGATTTCGCGACATGTCGCGATTTCGTGCCCTGTTTCATGCCTTGTGTTTTCCTTTGCTTGCTTTTGGTTCTCTTTTTGCTTAGCTGCGACCATGCAGCCTCCCTCTGTGCCGCGAAAACGTGACATGTCACAATTTCGTGACATATCATGAAATCGTGACCATTCCATGCCTTAGTCATTTTCTCTCTCAGCCGCAGCAAAAATGCGACATGTCGCGATATCGCGACATGTCACGAATCGTGACCTCTTTCACACTTAGCATCCTTTTCACTCTTGCAGTCGTGAAAATGCGACATGTCGCGATTTCGCTACGTTTTGTACAATCTTGCCTTCTCTCTCCAAACATGTCGCGATTTCGTGACATGTCACGATTTTGCGATGTTTCATACGATCGGGCTTTCTCTCTCCTAATCGGTAGCGATATCGCGACATTTCCAAAAATGGAAGTGTCGCGATTTCGCTACGTTTTTATACTTAATCGATTTTCTTGAAACTCGTCGCGATATCGCGACATTTCCAAGAATAGAAATGTCACGATATCGCGACACTTCCAAAAAAGGAAAGTTTTGATTTTCAATGAATTTATCTGTCTGTTTTCTGCATTTTTTTCATACCGATGTAAGATTTTCTTTATCCATGAATGATTCTAGCATGTAAAAGTGAAGTCTGAGTTAACAAAGCTAGAATGCAAGAATACTTGGATACTTTGACACAGGCAAAACTTGAAGAAGAAAGAGGCAAGTAAAAAATTGGAATTAAAACTTGAAAATCATCAAGAGGGTCCTTACTCGCAAAATGAAAGCTCAAAATTTTCAAAGGGTGGAAATTCATTTTTCAGTGGGGGTGTGTTGCTTCTCAACAAATGGCGGGGGTGTGTTGCTTCTCAACAAATGGTGATATCTGCGGGTAAAATAGTAGCATTATTTTAGAACCCAGGACTCTAGTTTCAAAACAACATAGACCATGTATCTTGCCTTGCCACGGATATTCTTCAAAATAAATGGACTACTAACTGATAGTTGTTAAAATTTCCCAAGGACATACTAGGTTGAATCATTTAAGGAAGATTTCTGATGTACAATTACAAGGGTATAAAACTTTCTTCAAAAATGACTGGATCGAATGTTGAACTCTGGATTGATCAGCTTTTCTAGATTGTAAAAAAGGAGAAACCGAGTAGAGCTCTGTTTACTAGTTTAGCATTTTACAGCCCCGACAGAGTTACCCTTTAGATTTACACGACCCAAATTTACAACTGTAAGGTAGAATCTACAACTTGGTAGAAAAAAAACATCTTTTGAAATCTTGGCTGCCTCTTTCATTATATAACTCTCTTTTTTTCTTTTTTTTATCTCTCTCTCTTTTTTTATATATATATATATATATATTGGAAATAACGAGTGCCAATTCTATGGTGTCTTGTTCAACTCTCATCTCTTTCTTTTGAAATACACCAACATCTGAAAAGCCTTAGAAAGAATAACAATTTTTTTTTAATATTTCATCAATCTGGAACTGCTTCAGCCTAGGTACTGATAGCTTCTGTGGATACTCAAATAATTACATAAATCATAGTTCCCTCTTACAACCAACTTTTTTTGGATTCCTTGGGAGTTTCTCCAGCCAAACAGCATAGCAGTTTCTTTATAATTAAAACAATTGTGGCAAGCAAGACACAAAATCCAATCATCCTTCCATTGTTGTTCTGACTAAGAAAATAGTTCCACTTGTTCAGTTCAAATAGACTATCTCACAATTGTGATAATGAACATTGGATCTGGACTCAAAATGAAACAATCTTTAGAAGGTCGACTTTTCATTGATGCTCAGGCAAAGGTTAAAGAACAGAATTTTAAAAGCGGGAGAAATTTGTACGAAGCTTCCAAGGATAAACACGAGCCTTTAAGAACAAAATAAAATAAAACGCTACGTAGACTTAGAAATAAAATTATACGAGCGACAAAGGAAACAAAACTGCAGGGTTATTTATAAAGGAAATAAAATAAAACTGTACAGACCTTAAATAAAAATAAAATACAAAACTTTAAAATAAAACAACACCGTACGTGACAGACAAAAGAAATAGAATACAAAAATGTATGAGACTCTGAAATGAAATAAAACTGCAGGGTTATTTACAAAGGAAATAAAATACAGAACTTCAAGACAGACTAAAACCGCACAGGCAATTAAGATTAAAACTAGAAACTGTACGAGCAATTTAAGAATAAAACTAAAAACCATTGTACAGACATTTTAAGATAAACTAAAGCAAATAAACTAAAAACTGTATAGGCATTTAGAAGTAAACTAAAATAAAATAAAACTAAAACAACTAAAATAAATAAACTAAAAACTGTAGAGCTATTTACAATGTATACACATGTTACAACTTCTTTGTGACTCAAAATATGTAGAAGATGGAAAAGCAGAGAACTAGTGCCTTAAAAAAAATTTAACCATTTGCAAGTAAATTTAGAAAAATTACCTTTCAAGTCCTCGTTGACGAAATGCACTCCAGACTATGCTTCCAAATTTTTTTGTTACCTGGGAAAAACTTGTGTTTACCGTCTTCCCTCTCTCCTTTTTTTTTATTTTTTATTTTTTATATGGATCTTGTCCCACTGAAAAACAAATCTGCAACTCTTTCAATTTAAAAAAATCATATAATAACAAATCATATGATAACATGTTTATGCTTCTACTTGAAGGGTTTGCAGAATTCTTTCAAAAGGACGAAATGTAAAAAACCCCCAGGATCAAATACCTTAAAGCCCTTATAGACCCAGACCACCACATCTTCAGATTTATGTGACAACTAAAAGAGATCATACTTTATCCGTATGTCCTGGTTCTTAACAACTTGAACATTTTGTGGTTGTTGTACTGCTTCAATATCCAAGACTTCAATTTTTATCCCTCTAGCAGAATTCTCATAATTTGTTTTTTCACCTGAGACTTGCTTAGATTTAACCCCATCAATGTGTAATGTCCAAACATCATTGTTGTGATTGATTAGAGTTGTAATTATTCTCACCTTCTCACTGCCAAATTATAAGATCCAATATCTCGCATCAACACAGTTTACAACCTTTTCTTTGATATTATGTTCAGGTAGTTACAGAGCTTATATTGAGACTCTTCACCTATTCCAAGTTGGCTGACCACATTCACATTTACTATCTTTTCCTCCTCTTCTTGAAATTCAATAGGTGGTCCAGAGTAAGCTTCAATCAAGTTATCTTTTTGTTCAACAATCTAGGCTAGTTCATGAAGGGTGAGGTCAGCTTCAATTTCTTTCATATCCTCAATGATGTTATCCTTCTCCTCAGTTACTTCTGCATAGTGATATTGAATCTCACTTTCATCATCCTCTGATGAGGAAGGATCATTATTAGGTTCTGGAATCTCACGTCTCAAATTATAACTATCCCTTTTGAACTGTTGAAAATCTTGCATTTCATCCATAAGAGTCTCTACAAGACGTTTTGACTCTTCGAGAAAAGTGAAAGAACCTGAAACCCTGGTTGTACTATTTTTGGATGAACCAGAAATATCAATATTTCTTTGGTTTCTAGGAAAATTTAACTCACTAGAAAAAACTTCAGATTTGGGTAATGCTAGATCACAAATGTTTACTTCAAGCACTTCCACTTTGAACTTGTCGAAACCTTTCTCTATATTTTGCACATGCTAAATGGATGTTACAGTTAACGAAGTCTCCTTGGGTAGAGCATGACATGTTGGCACTAACTCATGATGTGGAATGGGATCCGAAATAGGCATGTTCTTTGTAATATAGGATATCAAAGGACTGCTCAAAATTTGAGGTCCTAATCGTCTTTCAAGAATTAAAGCTTCTTTATAAGCTCCTGCCGGGTTGTGATATTGATGTCTCTCTTCAGGAAAATAGAGGTCATCGAATCCAATGCATTCTTATAGATTTCTAAGGCCAGATTTGCATTTGGGATGTAATGACCAGTCATTCTATCGTAAGCTCTTTGGAACCTCATATTGAATGACCTGACAGTTTCTCCCGACTCCCTCTTGATGTTGGAAAATTGTTGGTATAACACATTAGGGTCTATCACTTCCCCAAATTGTGATATAAAAACTTTCTCTAGGTCATTCCAACCGGTAATGTAATTGTTAGTGAGATTTAGAAACCTATCATAAGCTCCTTCCTAGAGAGTGAACGGGAACAATCTGCAAGCCACATCTTCATGCTGTATATTTAACAATTTCAAAGCATTCTTGAATGCTAGCAGATGTTCCTCTCGTTGTCCTTGTCCCATCATGTTTATATCTGAGGAGATATATTTCCATATTTATGGGCAGGTCATGGGCTATACCCAAAATATTCAAAGCAATGGCACCTAACCAACTTGCCATTTTTAAATGTTGGTGTTAAGTTCTGCTGTTCAGGAAAAAACTCAAACAACAAAATTTTAAAGGTTGAGGAGGAGGGAAAATTGGCTACCAGACTTTGGATAAAATACAACATTTGTCAAGTACCACATACGATCGGATTTCTCAACTCAAGCACACTAAGAATGCAAGTTCAGGCCCTCCTTCTAGCGTCATTTTTAAATGTTGGTCCGACTTTCATACACACCCTGTGAAGAAGGAGCATGAAACTCTGATAACACTTATACGGGATAAATCCCATTCACTTTAGGATCTAGCTGGTTATCCAAGGTGTAAGTTACAGAGTCGGGTCGAATGTCAATTCACTCTTTTTTGCTTCTGGAATAGTCTTCAATATGGATCGCCTGTTACCTTACAACGGGCTCGAACTTGCTCGGTAGTGTTTAGGAGTTGTCACTTGTTGACAATCGGATTTAAATTTGATTCTTTGATCTAGCTCTCATGGGTCGAGTAGATTTAAATAAAAGACAAATTTAAAAGAAAATAAAAATTGATCATTTCACGATAAAACAAATAGGGTAGGGTAAGGTAGAAAGAGAAGTTTATCAAACTTAATTGTAAAACAAAACTACCAATTTTATTTATACTATCAACTTCACAACAGAACAAATCAAATAAGAAAGTGTCCAACTTTCTAAGATCACTTTCTACTAAGAGCATAAGGCAGAGATGGAACAGATCTAACAGAAAATTATAAACCGAAGGGAAGTCGGTTAAAATTGGTATCTTTCATCGACAGCCTAGCTCGCATAGTGAGGACAGAGCAATTAGAACAGACCTGAACCTTAAATCTGTAATTTTCCCTAGCATACAATAGAACAACTGAAGCCTAACAACATATTTAATCTTGATAACACAGATTCACAGCATATATTTAATAAACTTTAATGAAACGGATAACAAAAGAAGATGAACTTATCACAATCCACAAAATATTAGGCTCCTGGCCATGCTATCATAGAAAACAAAAGCACATCAACTCCAAGTCCAGAAACAAAGTATTTAACAATCTTTGCAAGAAATTACTTCAATAGTCTTTTATTTCTAAGTTTCCGCCTCCTGCGATTACATTGAGAAGAAGTATTTATAGACTCAGGACAGACCCTGATCTTTTCAGAAATATCTTCTTCTCAAACCCTAAATCTTAATTTAAACCCTAGTACCCGGGTTTTACAATATAAGCTCTTTTAAAACAAAGTTCGGATAAAACTTAACCATTCTACAAATTCGTGTAGTCACTTGCCATAAATGGAGAAGATAGAATTCGAATGCCACTTGCATTCACCCGCAACTGTGAATAAATGTCTTCGTTAATGCCCTCGGGTAATTTGGATGAATCACCACTTCTCTAACATTTTATCTCCGTAGAGCCATCCCTAAGTTGAAAATCTCTCGCAAGCTATTAATTCTGCCATAAATTTTCATTAAATGCAAGGACTTTGAGAACTCACTGCATTTCAGTTAGTTCTGAGTCTTTTTGTATTCAAACTTCATTCCTTTTGCCTACTCCTTCATTAGTTTCTAGACTTCGAACTGAAACATTGGGAGTATTGTCAGGATTTGACAGGTTATGAATGTTCCAGCATTCTTAGAATTTTACCACTTCCTTGATCGGGTCTTTACGATGCTTCTAGGCTCCAGTCAGGCCTAATATTTTTGGGCTCTAGTAACTTATCCATTCTCCTAACCAGGTATTCTGGGCATTATCAGGATTTGTTTTGGCTTAATAGTTCTGACATTTTTAACAAATTTTATTTCTTGGTGAAGGTCAGGTTTTGGGAACCCTACTAGGTTTCAACTAGGTACAATTATTTTTGTCATACCCAGAATTGGTTGTTTCAATCATTTTTGCTCTTTCGGCACTAGGATGAATGTTTTACACTTTTTGGGCTTCAGCCATCTATAGTTGTTCTGAAATTATTCAAAACTTTACCATCTTCATAGTTTTACTTCTATCATTCTCCAACCAGTGGGTAAGGAATTGATATCATTTTAGTCTCTGAAAAAGTGTATATCTACTGGTATCTTGAAGAGATGGCCAATTTGAACTGAATATTACCTTCTGGTCATGATACCATCACTATACTATTGAGGGAAATTATTTCAGAGGTTAATTCCCATCTTGATTTTATTCTAGGGTATGAGTGGACTTTAGTTAGCTTCCAAGATACAACTAGAGAAAGCTCAAGGTTCATCTTCATTGTCCTTATATATATTGCTCTTCTTTTGTCTCTAGTAGGGCTTTTGAGCTAACAAAATTTTTGGCAATCTCCAGTTTTATTTAAAAAAAGCAAACCTATTATATAGCTACTAGTAGTTAGGCGTGGGTAGGTGCAAAAAATACCCACAAAACCCAAAATGCACCGTAAGGTGTGTTCACACCAAGAAAATGCACCCTGAAATGTGTTTTCCAATTTCAAGCCATCAAACTAGTCTAACAAGTGCAATATCGCTATTTCATCAATTATAGGTCATCTTGTATCTTTTGTTATGTATTTTTATTCATATTTGTCCATATATCCATATTTACAAGAGGCTTGATTAAGAAAGGCCTCCAAACGGTCTAACATATTTTGTAGGGTTGCAAAGGATTGCAAATCAGTGTAGCGCATAGTGGCACGCTTCATAAACCCACTCCAACATTGAAGAATCAAAAGAAAACCCTTGGTGTGTTGTAAAGAAGATCAATGGCTAAGGCCTCTCTTTATGAGTCTCTCTTTTTTATCCCTTGGGAATAAATTGTAAAATATTTTAAAACACACTTTGTATCACCTTTTGCAAACTATCAATATAAAGCATCATGTTTTCTTTTATTTCAAATATCAAGGATTGAAGTTAAAAAGTGATTGAAAGGAAGTGATAAGGAAAAGTAATATATGTTGATTTTTATAATCAAATAAGTGCAAAGTTGTTATAAGATATATTTAATAAAAGAAAGGCCAAATAGTGCTCAAATTTAAGGTAGATTTAAGGTGTCTAAAGACAACAAGAGGAGTGAAGAACACAAGCTTATACTGAGAAGCGGGGTGAAGAGTATAATACCAATTTTTACTTTTCTTTCCCAATCAATGTTATGCAATATATTAATGGTAAAATCAACAGTAGTAATCAAAGCAATGCACAAATAACCACACACAATAGAGACACCAATTTAACGTGGTTCACCCAATGTGGGCTACTCCACGAAGAAAATATTTCACTAAAATTTTCTCAACAAATCTCTTGGGAAACCTTTCTCTATTACAATGTTTATGGACCTCTATCCAAAGGATACACCAATCCCCTAATCAAGTTCATGGATATCTATCCACAAGATAACTCCTTAAAATCTACTCTGGTTTGTGATCTTCTAGAAGAGTTGTTGCCTCCACTACATTGGCTTATGGATCTCTATCCACTGAAGACTCTTGTCCTCACTCAGAAGACCTATCCTCACTACCCTGGCCAATGGATCTCTATCCACTTGAGACTATCATCCTCTATACTTTGTAACCTCAAAATCTTATTCTCAGCTCTATCTCAAATCTGCACTAAACATGGTCCTTTGGTCTAGCACAAATCTGCTCAATCTTTGTCCTCAAATCTGCACTAAACATAGTCCTTCTATCTAGCACAAATATGCTCAATATATGTTCTAAAATATACACTAGACATAGTCCTTTAGTCTAGCATAAATATGCTCAATATTTGTCCTCAAATCTACACTAAACATAGTCCTTCGGTCTAGCACAAATTTACTCAATCTCTAACCTCAAATCTACACTAAAAATAGTCCTTTCGTCTAGCACAAATCTTCTCAATCTCTGTCCTCAAGCCTTAACACAAAGCTTGAATCGATCACAAATAAACTTTTCTAGTTCTAACCCAAACCTTAACCCAAGGTTTGAACAAATCAATCAATCAACTCTGCTCTCAAGTTTTCTCAAAGACTTATCTCAAATCTGTCTTGTAAGCTTCCAAAAAAGCTCACACTAATCTATCCACAAGTCCTCTCTAGAACTTGTCCAATCTACTCAAGAAGTCTTCACCAATACTTACCTCAAATCTACTCAATAAGTCCTCATTAGAACTTGTTCAATATGCTCAACAAGTCTTCATCAAGACTTACCTCAAATCTGCTCAACAAGTCCTCACTATAACTTGTCTAATATACTCAACAAGTCTTCACCAAGACTTGCCTCAAATCTTCTCAACAAGTCCTCACTAGACTTGCCCAATCTGCTTTGTAAGCTTCCACAAAAGCTTACTCAACTCAACTCAATTTAACACAAAATCCTCTTCAATCACTTAGACAAGCTTCACACATAATATTTTTAATCTCACAGAAACATATAGAGAATTGTTAGAGAGTCAATATGCTTCTCACTCACAACAATGCTCAATAACTTTCAATCTCTTTCTCAAGTCAATTTAGAATATAGAACAATTTGTTTCACAAAACTTGAACTATCACTTCAACACTTCCACTTGACTAGGCTCAATCAACTCCACTCAATCAATCACTCAATGAAACACTCCTTGCTTACAAACCCTAGTCCAAGCATATGAACACTCACTCAATTATTTTCAACAATTCTTATCAAACAATCTCACATCACAATGATACTCCTGATCTTGCACAAACCATAGTTATGCATATGAAGGTTCATTCAATGTTTCCAACAATGCTTATCAAACAAAGTTTTTATCATCAAATTTCACTTAGAAGAACCTTTAACAATAAAAATCAACAATTCTTATTAAACAACCCTTTTCTCTCCAACTTAGCATTCACAACATCCAACAATCACTCACAAGGAAGATGTACCTATACCTTTCGTTTTATGAAGAATTGTCCTTAAAAACTTGTCTCAAACACAATTATTATTTTGCCAATCTTTAAGGGTTAGGTAGAAAAAACCTTCTCAAAACATCATTCAATAATTTTCTCACAAATTATTCTCACCATACAAAACATTAGATCTCAATTACAACTTATTACTCCTTTCAAATATTAAACCCAATAAGACTATTTTAAAATAATATCTAAACTCCTGTAAAGCCTTATTACTCCTTTCAACACTTTAATCACCAAGATCACAATATAAAATTTATTTCCATAAACCTTATACCTCCCTAAATGCTCATGCCAACAAACCTTAGGACAAAATATTAAATTTAAAAATTAAATACCTTTTTTCCTTGGTGGGAATCGAACCCACGTTGAGCTGCCACTAGCGCCCTAGCTGCAGCTTCCACTGCTGCGTGAGCTAGGCACTCACATGGGACCTAAGTGTGCCCATGCACAGTTATTCCCTAGCTACCACCTATTGGTCCGACTTTCATACACACCCTATGAAGAAGGAGCATGAAACTCTGATAACACTTATACGGGATAAATCCCACTCACTTTAGGATCTAGCTGGTTATCCAAGGTGTGAGTTACAGAGTCGGGTCGAATGTCAATTCACTCTTTTTTGCTTCGGAATAGTCTTCAATATGGACTGTCTGTTACCTTACAACGGGCTCTGAACTTGCTCAGTAGTGTTTAGGAGTTGTCACTTGTTGACAATCAGATTTAAAGTTAATTCTTTGATCTAGCTCTCATGGGTTAGCAGATTAAAATAAAAGACAAATTTAAAAGAAAATAAAAATTGATCATTTCACGATAAAACAAAGAGGGTAGGGTAAGGCAGAAAGAGAAGTTTATCAAACTTAACTGTAAAACAAAACTACCAATTTTATTTATACTATCGACTTCACAATAGAACAAATCAAAGAAGAAAGTGTCTAGCTTTCTAAGATCACTTTCTACTAAGAGCATAAGGCAGAGATGGAACAGATCTAACAGAAAATTATAAACCGAAGGGAAGTCGGTTAAAATTGGTATCTTTCATCAGCAGCCTAGCTCGCATAGTGAGGACAGAGCAATTAGAACAGACCTGAACCTTAAATCTGTAATTTTCTCTAGCATACAATAGAACAACTGAAGCCTAACAGCATATTTAATCTTGATAACACAGATTCACAGCATATATTTAATAAAATTTAATGAAACGAATAACAAAAAAAGATGAACTTATCACAATCCACAAAATATTAGGCTCCCGGCCATGCTATCACAGAAAACAAAAGCACATCAACTCCAAGTCCAGAAACAAAGTATTTAACAATCTTTGCAAGAAATTGCTTCAATAGTCTTTTATTTCTAAGTTTCCGCCTCCTGCGATTACATTGAGAAGAAGTATTTATAGACTCAGGACAGACCCTGATCTTTTCAAAAATATCTTCTTCTCAAACCCTAAATCTTATCAATTTAAACCCTAGTACCGGGTTTTACAATATAAGCTCTTTTAAAACAAAGTTTGGATAAAACTTAACCATTCTACAAATTCGTGTAGTCACTTGCCATAAATGGAGAAGATAGAATTTGAATGCCACTTGCATTCACCCGCAACCGTGAATAAATGTCTTCATTAATGCCCTCGGGTAATTTGGATGAATCACCACTTCTCTGACATTTTATCTCCGCCATCCCCGAGTTGAAAATCTCTGCAAGCTATTAATTCCGCCATAATTTTTCATTAAATGCATTCACCGACAAATTTCGATAACTATGTGCGGATATTTCCATTTTTCGGCCAATTCCGACATACTCCATTAAAAGGGCAGTTGCTTAGTCACCGTAAAGTCTCTTTGCGGCCGGATCTATAAAAATTGGATGAAACAGCAATTCTCGGCATCTTTTCTTTCAATATGGCTGTCTTTGATTAATTTGCACTCGACTTTGTCTTTATGGCCATTTCTCCGTTATCCCGTAAGTGCGGATGGCTTCCTGCATGAAAGACAAACAAGGATTAGCCTTTTAAAATTATTAAATCAAAAGCTTTAATATTAAAAAGAAGCCCTAAGGTTCAGTATACGCGGCATGCTTTGTTCTACTGTTTTGACACGTGTCACAAAAATCGCGACACGTGTCCATTTCTAGTTGTTTTTCTTTCTGAGTATGTTTTTCTGCCAAGGTCGCGAAAATGCGACATGTCGCGATTTCGTGACATGTCGCGAAATCGCGACCAATTCTCCCCTTTCAGCACTTCTCTTCCATATGGCCGCAAAAACGCGACATGTCGTGATTTCGTGACATGTCGCGAAATCGCGACCTGTTTCTCTCAACTGGCAACTTCCCCTTCAAGCACAGCGAAAATGCGACATGTCGCGATTTCGCGACATGTCACGAAATCGCGACCCTTTTCTGCCTTAGTCGATTTTCTCCTTGATTGGCAACAAAAACACGACATGTCGCGATTTCGCGACATGTCGCGATTTCGTGCCCTGTTTCATGCCTTGTGTTTTCCTTTGCTTGCTTTTGGTTCTCTTTTTGCTTAGCTGCGACCATGCAACCTCCCTCTGTGCCGCGAAAACGTGACATGTCACAATTTCGTGACATATCATGAAATCGTGACCATTCCATGCCTTAGTCATTTTCTCTCTCGACACGCAGAAAATGCGACATGTCGCGATTTCGCGACATGTCACGAAATCGTGACCTCTTTCACACTTAGCATCCTTTTCACTCCTGCAGTCGTGAAAATGCGACATGTCGCGATTTCGCTACGTTTTGTACAATCTTGCCTTCTCTCTCCAAACATGTCGCGATTTCGTGACATGTCACGATTTTGCGATGTTTCATACGATCGGGCTTTCTCTCTCCTAATCGGTAGCGATATCGCGACATTTCCAAAAATGGAAGTGTCGCGATTTCGCTACGTTTTTTATACTTAATCGATTTTCTTGAAACCTGTCGCGATATCGCGACATTTCCAAGAATAGAAATGTCACGATATCGCGACACTTCCAAAAAAGGAAAGTTTTGATTTTCAATGAATTTATCTGTCTGTTTTTTGCATTTTTTTCATACCGGTGTAAGATTTTCTTTATCCATGAATGATTCTAGCATGTAAAAGTGAAGTCTGAGTTAACAAAGCTAGAATGCAAGAATACTTGGATACTTTGACACAGGCAAAACTTGAAGAAGAAAGAGGCAAGTAAAAAATTGGAATTAAAACTTGAAAATCATCAAGAGGGTCCTTACTGCAAAATGAAAGCTCAAAATTTTCAAAGGGTGGAAATTCATTTTTCAGTGGGGGTGTGTTGCTTCTCAACAAATGGCGGGGGTGTGTTGCTTCTCAACAAATGGTGATATCTCACGGGTAAAATAGTAGCATTATTTTAGAACCCGGGACTCTAGTTTCAAAACAACATAGACCATGTATCTTGCCTTGCCACAGATATTCTTCAAAATAAATGGACTACTAACTGATAGTTGTTAAAATTTCCCAAGGACATACTAGGCTGAATCATTTAAGGAAGATTTCTGATGTACAATTACAAGGGTATAAAACTTTCTTCAAAAATGACTGGATCGAATGTTGAACTCTGGATTGATCAGCTTTTCTAGATTGTAAAAAAGGAGAAACCGAGTAGAGCTCTGTTTACTAGTTTAGCATTTTACAGACCCGACGAGTTACCCTTTAGATTTACACGACCCAAATTTACAACTGTAAGGTAGAATCTACAACTTGGTAGAAAAAAAACATCTTTTGAAATCTTGGCTGCCTCTTTCATTATATAACTCTCTTTTTTTCTTTTTTTTTATCTCTCTCTCTTTTTTTTATATATATATATATATATTGGAAATAACAGAGTGCCAATTCTATGGTGTCTTGTTCAACTCTCATCTCTTTCTTTTGAAATACACCAACATCTGAAAAGCCTTAGAAAGAATAACAATTTTTTTTAATATTTCATCAATCTGGAACTGCTTCAGCCTAGGTACTGATAGCTTCTGTGGATACTCAAATAATTACATAAATCATAGTTCCCTCTTACAACCAACTTTTTTTGGATTCCTTGGGAGTTTCTCCAGCCAAACAGCATAGCAGTTTCTTTATAATTAAAACAACTGTGGCAAGCAAGACACAAAATCCAATCATCCTTCCACTGTTGTTCTGACTAAGAAAATAGTTCCACTGTTCAGTTCAAATAGACTATCTCACAATTGTGATAATGAACACTGGATCTGGACTCAAAATGAAACAATCTTTAGAAGGCTGACTTTTCATTGATGCTCAGGCAAAGGTTAAAGAACAGAATTTTAAAAGCCAGAGAAATTTGTACAGGCTTCCAAGGATAAACACAGGCCTTTAAGAACAAAATAAAATAAAACTGCACAGACTTAGAAATAAAATTATACAGGCAGCAAAGAAAACAAAACTGCAGGGTTATTTACAAAGGAAACAAAATAAAACTTTAAATAAAAATAAAATACAAAACTTTAAAATAAAACAACACTGTACAGACAGCAAAAGAAATAGAATACAAAAATGTACAGACCTGAAATGAAATAAAACTGCAGGGTTATTTACAAAGGAAATAAATACAGAACTTCAAGACAGACTAAAACTGCACAGACAATTAAGATTAAAACTAGAAACTGTACAGGCAATTTAAGAATAAAACTAAAAACCATTGTACAGACATTTTAAGATAAACTAAAGCAAATAAACTAAAAACTGTATAGGCATTTAGAAGTAAACTAAAATAAAATAAAACTAAAACAACTAAAATAAATAAACTAAAAACTGTAGAGCTATTTACAATGTATACACATGTTACAACTTCTTTGTGACTCAAAATATGTAGAAGATGGAAAAGCAGAGAACTAGTGCCTTAAAAAAAATTTAACCATTTGCAAGTAAATTTAGAAAAATTACCTTTCAGGTCCTGTTCACGAAATGCACTCCAGACTATGCTTCCAAATTTTTTTGTTACCTGGGAAAAACTTGTGTTTACCGTCTTCCCTCTCTCCTTTTTTTTTATTTTTTATTTTTTATTTTTTATATGGATCTTGTCCCACTGAAAAACAAATCTACAACTCTTTCAATTTAAACAAATCATATAATAACAAATCATATGATAACATGTTTATGCTTCTACTTGAAGGTTTTGCAGAATTCTTTCAAAAGGACAGAATGTAAAAAACCCCCAGGATCAAATACCTTAAAGCCCTTATAGACCCAGACCACCACATCTTCAGATTTATGTGACAACTGAAAGAGATCATACTTTATCCATATGTCCTGGTTCTTAACAACTTGAACAGTTTGTGGTTGCTGTACTGCTTCAATATCCAAGACTTCAATTTTTATCCCTCTAGTAGAATTCTCATAATTTGCTTTTTCACCTGAGACTTGCTTAGATTTAACCCCATAAATGTGTAATGTCCAAACATCATTGTTGTGATTGATTAGAGCTGTAATTATTCTCACCTTCTCAGCTGCCAAATTATAAGATCCAATATCTGCATCAACACAGTTTACAACCTTTTCTTTGATATTATGTTCAGTAGTTACGAGTTTATATTGAGACTCTTCACCTATTCCAAGTTGGCTGACCACATTCACATTTACTATCTTTTCCTCCTCTTCTTGAAATTCAATAGATGGTCCATAGTAAGCTTCAATCAAGTTATCTTTTTGTTCAACAATCTGGGCCAATTCATGAAGGGTGAGGTCAGCTTCAATTTCCTTCATATCCTCAATGATGTTATCTTTCTCCTCAGTTACTTCTGCATAGTGATATTGAATCCCACTTTCATCATCCTCTGATGAGGAAGGATCATTATTAGGTTCTGGACTCTCACGTCTCAAATTATAACTGTCCCTTTTGAACTGTTGAAAATCTTGCATTTCATCCATAAGAGTCTCTACAAGACTTTCTGACTCTTCGAGAAAAGTGAAAGAACCTGAAACCCTGGTTGTTCTATTTTTGGATGAACCAGAAATATCAATATTTCTTTGGTTTCTAGGAAAATTTAACTCACCAAAAAAAACTTCAGATTTGGGTAATGCTAGATCACAAATGTTTACTTCAAGCACTTCCACTTTGAACTTGTCAGAACCTTTCTCTATATTTTGCACATGCTAAATGGATGTTACAGTTAACGAAGTCTCCTTGGGTAGAGCATGACATGTTGGCACTAACTCATGATGTGGAATGGGATCCGAAATAGGCATGTTCTTTGTAATATAGGATATCAAAGGACCGCTCAAAATTTGAGGTCCTAATCTGTCTTTCAAGAATTAAAGCTTCTTTATAAGCTCCTACCAGGGTTGTGATATTGATGTCTCTCTTCAGGAAAATAGAGGTCATCGAATCCAATGCATTCTTATAGATTTCTAAGGCCAGATTTGCATTTGGGATGTAATGACCAGTCATTCTACCGTAAGCTCTTTGGAACCTCATATTGAATGACCTGACAGTTTCTCCCGACTCCCTCTTGATGTTGGAAAATTGTTGGTATAACACACTAGGGTCTATCACTTCCCCAAATTGTGATATAAAAATGTTCTCTACGTCATTCCAACTGGTAACAGAATTGCTAGTGAGATTTAGAAACCAGTCATAAGCTCCTTCCTGGAGAGTGAACGAGAACAATCTGCAAGCAACATCTTCATGCTGTATATTTAATAATTTCAAAGCATTCTTGAATGCTAGCAGATGTTCCTCTGTTGTCCTTGTCCCATCATGTTTATATCTGGGGAGATATCTTTCTAGATTTTTGGGCAGGTCATGGGCTATACCCGAAATATTCAAAGCAGTGGCACCTAACCAGCTTGCCATTTTTAAATGTTGGTGTTAAGTTCTTGTTGTTCAGGAAAAACTCAAACAACAAAATTTTAAAGGCTGAGGAGGAACGAAAATTCGCTACCAGACCTTGGATAAAATACAACATTTGTCAAGTACCACATACAGTCAGATTTCTCAACTCAAGCACACTAAGAATGCAAGTTCAGGCCCTCCTTCTAGCGTCATTTTTAAATGTTGGTCCGACTTTCATACACACCCTGTGAAGAAGGAGCATGAAACTCTGATAACACTTATACGGGATAAATCCCACTCACTTTAGGATCTAGCTGGTTATCCAAGGTGTGAGTTACAGAGTCGGGTCGAATGTCAATTCACTCTTTTCCACTTTTGGAAGTCTTCAATATGGACTATCTGTTACCTTACAACGGGCTCTGAACTTGCTCAGTAGTGTTTAGGAGTTGTCACTTGTTGAAAATCAGATTTAAAGTTAATTCTTTGATCTAGCTCTCATGGGTCAGCAGATTAAAATAAAAGACAAATTTAAAATAAAATAAAAATGGATCATTTCATGGTAAAACAAAGAGGGTAGGGTAAGGCAGAAAGAGAAGTTTATCAAACTTAATTGTAAAACAAACTACCAATTTTATTTATACTATCAGCTTCACAACAGAACAAATCAAAGAAGAAAGTGTCCAGCTTTCTAAGATCACTTTCTACTAAGAGCATAAGGCAGAGATGGAACAGATCTAACAGAAAATTATAAACCGAAGGGAAGTCGATTAAAATTGGTATCTTTCATCGGCAGCCTAGCTCGCACAGTGAGGACAGAGCAATTAGAATAGACCTGAACCTTAAATCTGTAATTTTCCCTAGCATACAATAGAACAACTGAAGCCTAACAGCATATTTAATCTTGATAACACAGATTCACAGCATATATTTAATAAACTTTAATGAAACGAATAACAAAAAAAGATGAACTTATCACAATCCATAAAATATTAGGCTCCTGGCCATGCTATCACAGAAAACAAAAGCACATCAACTCCAAGTCCAGAAACAAAGTATTTAACAATCTTTGCAAGAAATTGCTTCAATAGTCTTTTATTTCTAAGTTTTCGCCTCCTGCGATTACATTGAGAAGAAGTATTTATAGACTCAGGACAGACCCTGATCTTTTCAAAAATATCTTCTTCTCAAACCCTAAATCTTATCAATTTAAACCCTAATACCCAGGTTTTACAATATAAGCTCTTTTAAAACAAAGTTCGGATAAAACTTAACCATTCTGCAAATCAGTGTAGTCACTTGCCATAAATGGAGAAGATAGAATTCGAATGCCACTTGCATTCACCCGCAACTGTGAATAAATGTCTTCATTAATGCCCTCGGGTAATTTGGATGAATCACCACTTCTCTGACATTTTATCTTCGCAGAGCCATCCCTGAGTTGAAAATCTCTGCAAGCTATTAATTCTGTCATAAATTTTCATTAAATGCCTTCATCGGAAAATTCTGGTAACTATGTGCAGATATTTCCATTTTCTGGCCAATTCTCGACATACTCCATTAAAAGGGCAGTTGCTTAGTCACCGTAAAGTCTCTTTGCGGCCAGATCTGTAAAAATTGGATGAAACAGCAATTTTCAGCATCTTTTCTTTCAATATGGCTGTCTTTGATTAATTTGCACTCGACTTTGTCTTTATGGCCATTTCTCCGTTATCCCGTAAGTGCCAGATGGCTTCCTGCATGAAAGACAAACAAGGATTAGCCTTTTAAAATTATTAAATCAAAAGCTTTAATATTAAAAAGAAGCCCTAAGGTTCAGTATACGCGGCATGCTTTGTTCTACTGTTTTGACACATGTCGCAAAAATTGCGACACATGTCCATTTCCAGCTATTTTCCTTTGCTGAGCTGTTTTTCTGCCAAGGTCACGAAAATGCGACATGTCACGATTTCGTGACATGTCATGAAATCGCGACCAGTTCTCCCCTTTCAGCACTTCTCTTCCATATGGTCGTGAAAACGCGACATGTCGCGATTTCGTGACATGTCGCGAAATCGTGACCTGTTTCTCTCAATTGGCAACTTCCCCTTCAAGCGCAGCGAAAATGCGACATGTCACGATTTCGCGACATGTCACGAAATCGCGACCCTTTTCTGCCTTAGTCAATTTTCTCCTTGATTGGCAGCGAAAACACGACATGTCACGATTTCGTGACATGTCACAAAATCATGCCCTATTTCATGCCTTGTGTTTTCCTTTGCTTGCTTTTGGTTCTCTTTTTGTTTAGCTGCGACCATGCAGCCTCCCTCTGTGCCGCGAAAATGTGACATGTCGCGATTTCGTGACATGTCGCGAAATCGTGACCATTCCATGCCTTAGTCATTTTTCTCTCTCAACCGCAGCGAAAATGCGACATGTCGCGATTTCACGACATGTCGCGACCTCTTTCACACAGCATCCTTTTCACTCCTACAGTCGCGAAAATGCGACATGTCACGATTTCGCTACGTTCCGTACAATCTTGCCTTCTCTCTCCAAACTTGTCGCGATTTCGTGACATGTCACGATTTCGCGACGTTTCGTACGATCGAGCTTTCTCTCTCCTAACCGGTAGCGATATCGTGACATTTCCAAAAATGGAAGTGTCGCGATATCACGACATTTCCAAAAATGGAAGTGTCGCGATTTTGCTACGTTTTTCATACTTAGCCAATTTTCTTGAAACCTGTCGCGATATCGCAACATTTCCAAAAAGAGTTTTGATTTTCAATGAATTTATCTGTCTGTTTTCTATATTTTTTTCGTACCGGTGTAAGATTTTCTTTATCCATGAATGATTCTAGCATGTAAAAGTGAAGTCTGAGTTAACAAAGCTAGAATGCAAGAATACTTGGATACTTTGACACAGGAAAAACTTGAAGAAGAAAGAGGCAAGTAAAAATTTGGAATTAAAACCTGAAAATCATCAAGAGGGTCTTTACTGCAAAATGAAAGCTCAAAATTTTCAAAGGGTGGAAATTCATTTTTTAGTGGGGGTGTGTTGCTTCTCAACACCACCAAAAGTTTTTTAAACAAAAGGCTTCCTCCTTTCGTTACCGCAAAGTCTCAAACCAGAGACCTCCCCTCTACTGCAATTTAGCACCCAATCCAATTGCCATCTGGGCTAGCCACCCAGATGGTACTTTGAACCTAGTGTTGATTCCCTCATAGTTAGCACTTGCACTCTTTTTCTCCATTTTGCGCTCGATCGACGAGCATAGCAAAGCATACATGATTTTCAAAATTGCAACTTTAGCCTTTGATTTCGGCTATATTAATATACCTTTCAAGGTATTTTCCTTCACATAGGCGGATAGAGAAATTAGACTTTTCATTTCAAAAATAATATTTTAATTATAATTATTTAAACTCAAAATGAATTTAAATATTATAATTAAATATTTAAATGTCCTTTGGGCCTATTTAAATAAAATAAAATATAAAATTCCTTATGTTTTTAGGGAAACCTTTTGCCATTATCACCTTAGCAAACTAACCTTATTATTTTCTTTCAACCACCATAGAACGGAGATATCTTTTCAACCCTTTTATTTTGCCCAAATATTATAATATTGTTATCCTTCTTGCTTCTCTTTTGATGCTTCATCCATATAATATTTAAATTAAATATTATATCCTTGCCTCTTATAAAATCAACCATGAACTATTTGCTTAACACTCTTTTGACATTTGCTTAGTATTCCTTTGACATTAATGACAACAAATTCTGCTCATATTTCCAACAATCTCCCCATTTGTCATTGATAGCAACCCATTTACCTTTTATCATTTTATTTACCTCTTTTTATTTTGCTCCCCCTGAGAAACTGCTCCCCCTAACTGAATTCTTTCCTCCTAACTCAAATCTCTCATCCTTACTCAAATATCTCCCCCTTTGTCATCAATGGCAAAGGGTCCCCTTTGGGGCTTGGGGCTAAGAATGAAACTCTTAGCTTAGCCCCTACCCCACCTCCTCTTGAGGTGGTTAATTCTAGGATGGGAGTGTTTCTACTTCTAGCATGCACTGATATTTACCTTTTTCCACTTTCCTCCTCATATGATCCTTATGATTCCTCTGACTATTCATGTTCCTTCTTGTCTTTGGAATTTTTTCTCTACACCACTTTGTTGTATGTCCATCATTATTGCACTTATAACACTTAATTTTATTATTCCTTGGAGGTGCAAATATCTTGGGATTTCTCTTGGTGAAGCCATATCTATTCATGTCATAAACCCTACAATTCATTGCCTTGTAACCAAACTGATTACAAGAATAGAAATACCCTTGAAAAAGTTACCTATTTCTGAATTTCCCATATTCCTATCTTTCATGTGTCCTGCACTGTATAGCCTTGTGTCCAAACCTGTGACATGAGAAAAATCATCCATTGGAACTCCCTTGCCTTGACCTCATTGGTCTTTTAGTCTATTTTACCCTGTGTTGGTTCATGTTCCATTTGTTCCTCTTTTGTGCATTGTTCCTTTCCTTGCTGAACTTTTTATTATCCAACTCATCCTTGGAAGTCTTATTCTCTCTTACACTATTTTATTTTGAATTTTCTTCTTCTTCAAAACTTGAGGTTGACTCATCTCCTCTTTTCTTTTGTACCTATTCAAAACCAAGACCTGTCTTGTTTGTAGACCATCTTTATACCTTGATAATCTTATCTATAGTTTTTGAGATTTTCCCAAACTTGTGTAACCTATCCTTAGAATTTTTTACTTCTTTTCTTAGTAGATCCACCTCATGCTCTAACCTTTCACATTATAAAACCTTTGATTCTAAATTCTCTTTGAATCTTCTTGTCTTAGTCATTGACTTATTTAGATCCTCTATAAGCTTTCCTTTCTCTTCATTATATTTTTGAAACTAAAGCTTAAGTTTGGAGTTTTGCTTTCTTACCTCCATTAATGCATTAAGGGCAAAAATAAGTTCACCTTCAAGATAAACTTCTCTTGTTTCTGATTCTTCCTATATTTATTTGCCTTTGAAATTATCTTCATTTCCTTTTGATTTATCTTCTATAGGATCACCTGCTTCTTCCTCTATTACCATGAGTAGATTCTCTTCCAGTCCTTCAAGTGTATCTTCATATTCATCATCACTAAAAATGAAACCACTCTTTGTACAACTATCTTCAATATGACCAAAATTTCCACATCTAAAACACTTGAGAATTATTGGTGACATTTTCTTAACGACTTCATTTTCTTTTTCCAAAAATATAACTTTATATTTATCATCATCTGAGGAACTTTCATCACTATTACTTGAATAATTACTTTCTTTTTCTGCATAGAAACTCTTCTTCTATATTTGGAAGAAATTATTTCCTTTCTTGCCTTGTCCATCCCTTATTTTCTTTTGGTACCTATATATTTTTGTTTCCCTGTTCTTATGATCATGTTTTCTTCATCATTGCTATTTCTAGATTCTTGAAAATCAGATGCATAGTGACCATACTTTCCACAATTGAAACATCTAATAGATTATGTACCTTTAAACTTTATTGGATTCGTGTTCCTTCTACCATAATTTGCTTCTTCATCACTAGATAACTCATTGCTTGAATCTAAATTCTTACCCTTGGTCTTCTTGGTAACTTTGAAGGTTGCTTACTTTTGGATATTAGGTTCCTCTTTTGTTCTCATCTCAAAATTTGTAAGAATGCCATGTAATTCATCCCTTGTCAAAATATCACTATCTTTTGATTCCTCTATAGCTAAAATATTTTCACTAAATATTTTTAGAAGTGACCTTAAAATCTTATCACAAACATTAGATTCTTGAACTTCAAGTCCAAGTCCTTGCATGGAGTTAACAACCTCGTCTACATGAAGTATGTAAGCACTAATGTTTTCCTCATCCTTCATTTTTAGGTCTTCAAATATTCCCTTGAGATTTTGCAACTTTACCTTTTTGACCTTTTTATCTCCTTCATATATGCCTTGCAATTTATCCCAAATATCCTTTGTTGATTTGTAGTGCATAACCTTTATAAACTCTATTTTATGCAAACCTCTAAAAATTGCATTCATTTCTTTTGAATTGTAATGATGTAGAAGCTTACCATATTTATTTGTAGGTGGAGTATCTGGTGGTGTGTATCCATTTTCAACTACTTCCCATATTTCATTTCCAAAAGACATTAGGTGAATCTTCATTCTCATACTTCAAAATACATAATCGCTCATATAAAACACTGGTGCTAAAATATCTGAGGATCCACTCTTAGAATACATTTGTGTTATTGTGAGCTTTTCCTTCAAGTTGTTAAACTCTTCCAAAGTAACCTGCTCTGATACCAATTGAATAACACAAGCTTATACTGAGAGGGGGGTGAACTATATAAGACCAATTTTTTTTTTATTTCTCAATCAATATTATGCAATATATTAATGGCAATATCAATAGTAGTAATCAAAGTAATGCACAAATCAACATACATAATAGAGACACCAATTTAACATGGTTCACCCAATGTGGGCTACTCCACGGAGAAAATATTTCACTAAAATTTTCTCAACAAATCTCTTGGGAAACCTTTCCCTAATACATTGTTTATGGACCTCTATCCAAAGGAGACACCAATCCCCTAATCAATTTTATGGATCTCTATCCACATGATAACTCCTTATCCTCTGCTCTAGTTTGTGATCTTCTAGAAGAGTTGATGCCTGCACTACACTATCTTATGGATCTCTATCCACTGAAGACTCTTGTCCTCACTTAGAACACCCGTCCTCACTGCCCTAGCTAATGGATATCTATCCACTAGAGACTATCATCCTCTATAATCTATCACCTCCAAAGCTTGCTCTCATCTCTATCTCAAATATGCACTAAACACAGTCCTTTGGTCTAGCACAAATCTTCTCAATCTCTATCCTCAAATTTGTACTAAACACAGTCCTTCAATCTAGCATAAATTTTCTCAATCTTTGTTCTCAAATCTGCACTAAACACAATCCTTCGATCTAGCACAAATATGCTCAATCTCTATCCTTAAATCTGCACTAAACATAGTCCTTCGATCTAGCACAAATCTACTCAATATTTTTCCTTAAATATACATTAAACACAGTCCTTTGGTCTAGCACAAATCTGCTCAATATCTATCCTCAAGCCTTAACTTAAAGCTTGACTCAATCACAAATCAACTCTGCTTGTTCTGCCCCAAACCTTAACCCAAGGTTTGAACAAATAAATCAATCAACTCTGCTCTCAAGTCTTCTCAAAGACTTATCTCAAATTTGCATTGTAATCTTCCACAAAAGCTCACATTAATATATCCACAAGTCCTCTCTAGAACTTGTCCAATTTTCTCAAAAAGTCTTCACCAAGACTTACCTCAAATCTGCTCAACAAGTCCTCACTAGAACTTTTCCAATCTTCTCAACAAGTCTTCATCAAGACTTACCTCAAATATTCTCAACAAGTCCTCACTAGAACTTTTCCAATCTGCTCAACAAGTCTTCACCAAGACTTACCTCAAATCTACTCAACAAGTCCTCACTAGACTTGCCCAATCTGCTTTGTAAGCTTCCACAAAATCTTACTCAACTCAACTCAATTTAACACAAAGTCCTCTTCAATCACTTAGATAAGCTTCACATAAAATCTTATTTAATCTCACAAAAATATATAGAGAATTGTTAGAGACTCAATATTCTTATCACTCACAACAATGCTCAATGACTTTCAATCTCTTTCTCAAATCAATTTAAAATATACAACAATTTGTTTCACAGAACTTGAACTATCACTTCAACACTTCCACTTGACTAGGCTCAATCAACTCTACTCAATCAATCACTCAATGAAACACTCCTTGCATACAAACCCTAGTCCAGTCATATGAACACTCACTCAATTATTTCCAACAATGCTTATCAAACAATCTCACATCACAATGATACTCATGATCTTGCACAAACCCTAGTTATGCATATGAAGGTTCATTCAATGTTTCCAAAAATGCTTATCAAACAAGGTTTTTATCATCAAATTTCACTTATAAAAACCTTTAACAATCAAACTCAACAATGCTTATCAAACAACCCTTTTCTCTCCAACTTAGCATTCATAACATCCAACAATCACTCACAAGGAAGATGTGCCCATAACTTTTGTTTTATGAAGAATTGTCCTTAAAAACCTATCTCAAACACAATTATTCTTTTTTCCAATATTTAAGGGTTAGGTAGGAAAAACCTTCTCAAAAATTCATTCAATAATTTCCTCACAAAATATGTTCACCATACAAAACATTAGAACTCAATTACACCTTATTACTCCTTTCAAATATTAAAGCCAATAAGACTTTATTTTAAAATAATATCTAAACTCCTCTAAAGCCTTATTACTTCTTTCAACACTTTAATCACCAAAATCACAATATAAAATTTATTTCCATAAACCTTATACCTCCCTAAATGCTCATTCCAACAAACCTTACAATAAAATATTAAATTTAAAATAAAAAACCTTTTTTTCTTGGTGGGAATCGAACCCATGTTGCACTACCACTAGCACCCTAGCCGTGGCTAACACTTCCACATGAGCTAGGTGCTCACGTGGGACCTAAGTGTGCCCACGCACACTTATTCCCTAGCTTCTGCCAAAAGCTTTTCAAATAAAAAGCTTCCACCTTTCGTTGTCATAAAGTCTCAAACCCGAGACCTCCCCTCTGTTGTAACTTAGTGCCCAATATGCTTCTCACTCACAAAAATGCTCAATCACTTTCAATATCTTTCTCAAGTCAATTTGTAATATAGAACAATTTGTTTCACAGAACTTGAACTATCACTTCAACACTTCCACTTGACTAGGCTCAATCAACTCCACTCAATCAATCACTCAATGAAACACTCCTTGCTTACAAACCCTAGTCCAAGCATATGAAAACTCACTCATTCCAACAATGCTTATCAAACAATCTCACATCACAATGATACTCATGATCTTGCACAAACCCTAGTCATGCATATGAAGGTTCATTTAATGTTTCCAACAATGTGTATCAAACAAGGTTTTTATCATCAACTTTCACTTAGAAAATCCTTTAACAATCAAACTCAAAAATTCTTATCAAACAACCCTTTTCTCTCCAACTTAGCATTCACAACATCCAAAAATCACTCACAAGGAAGATGTGCCCATACCTTTTATTTGATGAAGAATTGTCCTTAAAAACCTATCTCAAACACAATTATTCTTTTGCCAATATTTAAGGGTTAGGTAGCAAAAACCTTCTCAAAAATTCATTCAATAATTTCCTCACAAATTATTCTCACCATACAAAATATTATATCTCAATTACATCTTATTACTACTTTCAACTAGTAAACCCAATAACACTTTATTTTAAAATAATATCTAAACTCCTCTAAAGCCTTATTACTCCTTTCAACACTTTAATCACCAAAATCACAATATAAAATTTATTTCCATAAACCTTATACCTCCCTAAATGCTCATGCCAACAAACCTTAGGATAAAATATTAAATTTAAAAATTAAATACCTTTTTCCCTTGGTGGGAATCGAACCCATGCTGCGCTGCCACTAGTGCCCTAGGCATGGCTTCCACTGCCACATGAGCTAGGTGCTCATGTGAGACCTAAGTGTGCTCGTGCACACTTATTCCCTAGCTACCACCAAAATATTTTTAAACAAAAAGCTTCCTCCTTTCCTTATCGTAAAGTCTCAAACCAGAGACCTCCCCTCTACTACAGCTTAGAACCCAAGCCAATTGTCGTTTTGGCTAGCCACCCAGATGGTACTTTGAACCTAGTGTTGCTTCACTTTATGACTTTCTCTCCCTCAGAGTTAGCATTGGCACACTTCTTCTACCTTTCACATTCGATCTACGAGCACAGCAAAGCATACACGATTTTTAAAATTGTAACTTTAGCATTTGATTTAGGCTATATTAATATACCTTTCAAGGTATTTGCCTTCACGTCGGTGGACAAATAAATTAGACATTACATTTCAAAAATAATATTTTAATTATAATTATTTAAATTCAAAATGAATTATAATATTATAATTATATATTTAAATGTCCTTTGGGCATTTTTAAATAAAATAAAATATAAACTTCCTTAGGTTTTTAGGGAAACCTTTTGCCATTATCACCTTAGCAAAATAACCTTATTATTTTCTTTCAACCACCATAGAACGGAGATATATTTTCAACCCTTTTCTTTTACCCAAATATTATAATATTGTTATCATTCTTGCTTCTCTTTTGATGCTTTAGCCATATAATATTTAAATTAAATATTATATCCTTGTCTCTTAAAAAATCAACCATGAACCATTTGCTTAACACTCTTTTGATATTTGCTTAGTATTCCTTTGACATCAATGACAACAAATCCTACTCAGCTTTCTAACAATATCTCCCTTTGTCATTGATGGCAACCCATTTACCTATTATCATTTTCTTTACCTCTTTCTATTTTTCTCACCCTGAGAAACTGCTCCCCTTGATTGAACGCTTTCCTCCTACCTCAAATCTCTCCTCCTTACTCAAATATCTCCCCCTTTGCCATCAATGGCAAAGGGTCCCCTTTGGGGCTTAGGGCTAATAATGAAACTCTTAGCTTAGCCCCTCCCCCACCTCCTCTTGACATGGTCAATTCTGGTATGGGAGTATTTCTACTCCCATCATGCATTGATATTTACCTTTATCGAATTTTCTCCTCATATGATCCTTTTGATTCCTCTGACTATTCTTGTTCCAGCTTGTCTTTGGAATTTTTTCTCTACACCACTTTGTTGTATGTCCACAATTATTGCACTTATAGCACTTAATGTAATTATTCCTTGGAGGTGCAAATGTCTTGGGATTTCTCCTAGTGAAGCCATATCTATTCATGTCATGAACCCTACAATTCATTGCCTTGTAAACAAAATGATTACAAGAGTAGCAATACCATTGAAAAAGTTGTTTGTTTCAGAATTTCCCATAGTCCTATCTTTCATGTGTTCGGAACTATGTAGCCTTGTGTCCAAACCTGTGATATGAGAAGCATCATACATTAAAAATACCTTGCCTTGACCTCATTGATCTTTTAGTCTCTTTTACCCTGTGTTGGTTCTTGTTCCATTTGTTCCTCTTTTGTGCATTGTTCCTTTCCTTGCTGAATTTTTTATTATCCAAATCATCCTCGAAAGTCTCATTCTCTCTTAGACTCTTTTCTTTTGAAGTTTCTTCTTCTTCAAAACTTGAGATTGACTCCTCTCCTTGTTTATTTTGTACCTGTTCAAAACCAAGACCTCTCTTGTTTGTAGACCATCTTTATACCTTGATAATCTTGTCTATAGTTTTTGAGCTTTTCCCAAACTTGCGTAACCTTTCCTTAGACACTTTTACTTCTTTTCTTAGTAGATCCACCTCATGCTCTAACCTTTCACATTCTAAAACCTTTGCTTCTAACTTCTCTTTGAATCTTCTTGTCTTAGCCATTGACTTATTTAGATCCTCTATAATATTTCGTTTCTCTTCATCATATTCTTGAAACTAAAGCTTAAGTTTGGAGTTTTTATTTCTTACCTCCTTTAATGCATTAAGTACAAAAATAAGTTCACCTTCAATATCAACTTCTCTTGTTTTTTTTCTTCCTATATTTATTTGCCTTTGGAATTATCTTCATTTCCTTTTGATTTATCTTCTATAGGATCACTTGCTTCTTCCTCTATTGCCATGAGTAGATTCTCTTCTAGTCCTTCAAGTGTATCTTCATATTCATCATCACTGAAATTGAAACCACTCTTTGTACAACTATCTTCAATATGACCAAAATTTCCACATCTAAAACACTTGAGAATTATTGGTGACCTTTTCTTAACCACTTCCTTTTCTTTTTCCAAAAATAAAACTTTATATTTATCATCATCTGAGGAAATTTCATCACTATTACTTGAAAAATTACTTGCTTTGTCTGCATAGAAACTCTTCTTCTATCTTTGGAAGAAATTATTTCCTTGCTTGCCTTGTCCATCCCTTCTTTTCTTTTGGTATCTGTATATTTTTGTTTCCCTGTTCTTATGATCATGTTTTCTTCATCATTGCTATTTCTAGCTTCTTGATAATTAGATGCATAGTGACCATACTTTCCACAATTGAAACATCTAATATATTTTGTACCTTTAAACTTTATTGGATCAGTATTCCTTCTGCCATAATTTGCTTCTTCATCATCGGATAACTCATTGCTTGAATCTGAATTCTTACCCTTGGTCTTCTTGGTAATTTTGAAGGCTAATTACTTTTGGAGATTACGTTCCTCTTTTGTTCTCATATCAAAAGAAGTAAGAATGCCATGTAATTCATCCCTTGTCAAAATATCACTATCTTTTTATTCCTCTATAGCTAAAATATTTTCACTAAATCCTTTTAGAAGTGACCTTAAAATCTTATCACAAACATTAGATTCTTGAACTTCAAGTCCAAGTCCTTGCATGGATTTAACAACATCATCTACATGAAGTAGGTAAGCACTAATTTTTTCCTCATCCTTCATTTTTAGGTCTTCAAATATTCCCTTGAGATTTCATAACTTTACCTTTTTGACCTTTTTATCTCCTTCATATATGCCTTGCAATTTATCACAAATTTCCTTTGCTGATTTGTAGTGCATAACCTTTATAAAATTTATTTTATGCAAACCTCTAAAAATTGCATTCATTTCTTTTTAATTGTAATGATGTAGAAGCTTACCATATTTATATGTAGGTGGAGTAGCTGGTGGTGTGTATCCATTTTCAACTACTTCCCATATTTCATTTCCAATAGACATCAGGTGAATCTTCATTCTCATACTCCAAAATACATAATCGCTCCCATAAAATATTGATGCTAAAATATCTAAGGATCCACTCTTAGAATCCATCTGTGTTCTTGTGAGCTTTTCCTTCAAGCTGTTAAAATCTTCCAAAGGAACCCACTCTGATACCAATTGAAGAACACAAGATTATACTTATAGGGGGGTGAATATTATAAGATCAGTTTTTACTTTTCTTTATTAATAAATATTGTGCAATATATTAATGGCAATGTCAACAGTAGTAATCAAAGTAATGCACAAATCAACACACACAATAGATACACCAATTTAACATGGTTCACCCAATGTGGGCTACTCCACGGTGAAAATATTTCACCAAAATTTTCTCAACAAATATCTTGGGAAACCTTTCCCTAATACAATTTTTATGGACCTCTATCCAATGGAGACACTAATCCCCTAATAAATTTTGTCGATCTCTATCCATAGGAGAACTCCTTATCCTCTGCTCTAGTTGGTGATCTTCTAGAAGATTTGATGCCTCCACTACACTAGCTTATGGATATCTATCCACTCAAGACTCCTATCCTCACTTAGAAGACATTTCCTCACTACCCTAACTAACGGATCTCTATCCACTGGAGACTATCATCCTCTATACTTTATCACCTTCAAAGCTTGCTCTCATATCTGTCTCAAATCTACACTAAACACGGTCCTTTTGTCTAGCACAAATCTTCTCAATCACTATCCTCAAATTTATACTAAACATAATCCTTCAGTCTAGCACAAATATTCTCAATCTCTATTCTCAAATATGCACTAAACATAGTCCTTCGACCTAGAACAAATATGCTCAATCACTATCCTTAAATCTGCACTAAACACAATCCTTCGGTCTAGCACAAATATAATCAATCTCTGTCCTTAAATCTACACTAAACATAGTCCTTTGGTCTAGCACAAATCTGCTCAATCTCTTTCCTCAAGCCTTAACACAAATCTTGACTCAATCACAAATCAACTCTTCTAGATCTGCCCCAAACCTTAACCCAATATTTGAACAAATCAATCAATCAACTCTGCTCTCAATTCTTCTCAAATACTTATCTCAAATCTGCCTTGTAAGCTTCCATAAAATCTCACACTAATATATCCACAAGTCCTCTCTAGAACTTGTCCAATCTGCTCAAAAAGTCTTCACAAAGACTTACCTCAAATCTGCTCAACAAGTCCTCACTAGAACTTGTCCAATCTACTCAACAAGTCTTCACAAAAACTTACCTCAAATATACTCAACAAGTCCTCACTAGAACTTAGTCAATCTGCATAACAAGTCTTCACCAAGACTTACCTCAAATCTACTCAAAAAGTCCCCACTAGACTTGCCCAATCTTCTTTGTAAGCTTCCACAAAAGCTTACTCAACTCAACTCAATTTAACACAAAATCCTCTTCAATCACTTAGATAAGCTTCACACAAAATCTTTTTTAATCTCATAGAAATATGTAGAAAATTGTTAGAGACTCAATATGCTTCTCACTCACAACAATGCTCAATCACTTTCAATCTCTTTCTCAAGTCAATTTAGAATATAGAACAATTTGTTTCACATAACTTGAACTATCACTTCAACACTTCCACTTGACTAGGCTTAATCAAATCCACTCAATCAATCACTCAATTAAACACTCCTTGCTTACAAACCCTAGTCCAAGCATATGAACACTCACTCAATTATTTCCAACAATTCTTATCAAACAATCTCATATCACAATAATACTCATGATCTTGCACAAACCCTAGTTATGCATATGAAGGTTCATTCAATGTTTCCAACAATGCTTATCAAACAAGGTTTTTATCATCAATTTTCACTTAGAAAAACCTTTAACAATCAAACTCAACAATGCTTATCAACCCTTTCTTTGTGCTTTCAGTGACGTAAAAGGTTTAAAATGATTGTGGCATGGTGGTTATAGGGGCGGACTATGCGAAGATCTATGTGGCAACTTCTAGGGCGGACAACGTAGAATACTGTGGCGGCCATAAAAGCTAGACAGCCTACCCAAATTCGTGACGGCTACCAATTCCACCATGTAAATTCAAAAAAAAAAAAAAAAAACAATGCTTATCAAACAACCCTTTTCTCTCCAACTTAGCATTCACAACATCCAACAATCACTCACAAGGAAGATGTGCCCATAACTTTTGTTTAATGAATAATTGTCCTTAAAAACCTGTCTCAAGCACAATTATTCTTTTACCAATCTTTAAGGGTTAGGTAGTAAAAACCTTCTCAAAAATTCATTCAATAATTTTCTCACAAATTATTTTCACCATACAAAACATTAGATCTCAATTACACCTTATTACTCCTTTCAAATATTAAACCCAATAAGACTTTATTTTAAAATAATATCTAAACTCCTCTAAAGCCTTATTACTCCTTTCAACACTTTAATCACCAAAATCACAATATAAAATTTATTTCCATAAAACTTATACCTCCCTAAATGCTCATGCCAACAAACCTTAGGATAAAATATTAAATTTAAAAATTAAATACCTTTTTCCCTTGGTGGGAATCGAACCCATGCTTCGTTGCCACTAGTGCCCTAGCCACGGCTTCCACTGCCACATGAGCTAGGCACTCATGTGGGACCTAAGTGTGCTAGTGCACACTTTTTCCCTAGTTGCCACCAAAATATTTTTAAACAAAAGGCTTCCTCCTTTCATTACCGTAAAGTCTCAAACCAGAGACCTACCCTCTACTGCAACTTAGCACCCAATCCAATCACCATCTAGGCTAGCCACTTGGATGATACTTTGAACCTAGCGTTGCTTCCATTTATGCCTTTCTCTCCCTCATAGTTAGCACTTGCACTCTTCTTCTCCATTTCATGCTCGATCGATGAGCACAGTAAAGCATACACGATTTTAAAAATTACAACTTTAGCCTTTGATTTAGGCTATATTTATATACCTTTCAATGTATTTGCTTTCACGTCGACGGATAGAGAAATTAGACTTTGCATTTCAAAAATAATATTTTAATTATAATTATTTAAATTCAAAATGAATTTAAATATTATAATTATATATTTAAATATCCTTTGGGACTTTTTAAATAAAATAAAATATAAACTTCCCTAGGTTTTTAGGGAAACCTTTTGCCATTATCACCTTTGCAAAATAACCTTATTATTTTCTTTCAACCACCATATAACGGAGATATCTTTTCAACCCTTTTATTTTACCCAAATATTATAATATTGTTATCCTTCTTGCTTCTCTTTTGATGCTTCAGCCATATAATATTTAAATTAAATATTATATCCATGTCTCTCAAAAAATCAACCTTGAACCATTTGCTTAACACTCTTTTAACATTTTCTTAGTATTCCTTTGACATCAATGACAACAAATCCTACTCATATTTCTAACAATCTCCTCCTTTGTCATTAATGGCAACCCATTTACCTATTATTATTTTATTTAACTCTTTCTATTCTCCTCCCCTTGAGAAACTACTCCCCTTGACTGAACGCTTTCCTCCTAACTCAAATCTCTCCTCCTTACTCAAATATCTCCCCTTTGCCATCAATGGCAAAGGGTCCCCTTTGGGGCTCATGGCTAAGAATGAAACTCTTAGCTTAGCCCCTCCCCCACCTCCTCTTGATGTGGTCAATTCTGGTATGGGAGTATTTCTACTCCCATCATGCATTGATATTTACCTTTATCAACTTTTCTCCTCATATGATCCTTCTGATTCCTCTAACTATTCATGTTCCTGCTTGTCTTTGGAATTTTTGCTCTACACCACTTTGTTGTATGTCCATCATTATTGCACTTAAAAAAACTTAATGTTATTATTCCTTGGAGGTGCAAATTTCTTGGTATTTCTCTTGGTGAAGCCATATCTATTCATGTTATGAACCCTATAATTCATTGCCTTGTAACCAAACTGATTACAATAGTAGCAATACCCTTGAAAAAGTTGTATGTTTCTGAATTTCCCATATTCTTGTCTTTCATGTGTCCTGAACTATGTAGCCTTGTGTCTAAACTTGTGACATGAGAAGCATCATCCATTAAAACTACCTTGCCTTGACCTCATTGGTCTTTTAGTCTCTTTTACCCTATGTTGGTTCCTATTCCATTTGTTCCTTTTTTTTGCATTGTTCCTATTGTGGTTGATCCACAACACACCCCAAAATTGGGGACCCACCTTTTTGCAGGCTTGCAGAGAAGAATCTCGGTGACCCAGATGCTAAAATTGAAGAAAAGAGAAAAAAATGCCTAAGTGTTGAAAGTGTCGCGAAATCGCGACTTGTCGCGCCATCGCTGCTGGAAACAGGAAAGTTGTCGCGAAATCGCGACATGTAGCTCCATCGCTGCCGAAGAGGAGAGAAAAGAAAAATTGAAAGTTGTCGCGAAATCGCGACATGTCGCTGAGAAGAAAAGAAAAGGTGTCGCGAAATCGCGACATGTCGTTGAGAAGAAAAGAAATGGTGTCGCGAAATCGTGACATGCCATTGGAAAAGAATGAAAATGGTCGCGATTTCGTGACGTGTTTTGCCGAAGCGTACGGATGATGAAAAGTGTCACGATTTCGCGACGTGTTTTGGCAAACTGTACGGACGAAGAAAATTGTCGCGATTTCGCGACGTGTTTTGCCAAGGCGTACGAAAAGAGAAAGCGGTAGCGATATCGCGACAGAAAGCGGCATGAAGGTCCGAGGGTGAAAAACGTCGCGATATCGCGACAGGTTTTGCCAAGGCGTACGGAACATAAAAATGGTAGCGATTTCGTGACGTGTTTCGGGAAGGCGTACGGAAAGAGAAAGCGGTAGCGATATCGCGATAGTTTGTGGCAAGCAGGTTCGGGGATAAAGGCGGTAGCGATATCGTGACGGTTTGTTGAAAGAAGGCAAGAGAGTGATAATGGTCGCGATGTCGCGACGTAAAGTTGCCAAGGAAGCCCGACGGAGAGATGGTAGCGATTTCGCTACATTGTAAAGGAAGAAAGCTGTTGGTGAGAAGGAAGCCCGACGGAGAAATGGTAGCGATCTCGCTACAGTTTGTGGAAAGAAGGTTCAAAAGCAAAAACGGTCGCGATATCGCGACAAGATGCTGTCGAGGATGTACGGTCGGGAAGAGTGTAGCGATATCGCGACATGTCACGATTTCGTGACATGTCGCATTTTCGCGGCCAAGAAGGTGAACAGGCGGCATGCAATTTTTGTCGGGTTTTTCATAGAGTGGCGTTACAGAAGGCGCAGAGAGCGTGTGACACGTGGCATGCAGGTGTCAGGTCTGCAGAAGCGTTACATGCAACGAAGGATTTTAGGCGTTTTGGCGTTAAACATGGAATAAAGACAAGGAAAAGGTGGGAATTCGAAAGGTCACATGCAGGAAGGTGAAGCGAAGCGACCAGGGAGAATCGAAGAGCCACGCTAGACAGGATAAATCCAGAAGCGTAGATTGAAGGAAGGGTTGGAAATTGTCGATTGCAGAGTTGCAGAGACAAGAGCTTCGTGCTATTCTGGGCCTGCACTTGGGCAATTTCCTTCTTTTTGTTCTGGAATATTTATGCCTGGAACATTCTTTGAATGTAATTGACATATCATTTAATACAAAATACGGAGAGTTGGCATCTAATTGATGAGAAAGAAGGAGTCATTTTTTGTATGCATGATTTAATGTTATATCATTCATTCCATATTTATAATGCTTTTAGGTGAAGTTTAATGCAAGTGCTCTTGGTTGCTTCATGCGAATGCCTCGAATCCGGAATTACAGTAGAAACCTTAGAAGCCCGCACCTAGCTTATTTGGATTGTGCGAGTTTGCGGAGTTCATTAGGTTAGGTTGCATGCAGAAAACCTCATTATCTTCGGTTTCATCGAATTGATGGCAGCATTCTGACCGTAGTTTAGTTTCTTTTTCATTTACTTTTCTTTATTGTTCAAACCCTTGCTTTATTTTCTGCAGTTTAATTACTTTATCCAATTTAATAACCGAAAATCCATCAAAATCCAAGATCAAAGTACAATTATTCACTTTGAGTCCACTCTGTAAATTCAAATTAAATAAACCATCGGTGCCCCTTGTTAACATCCACTTGCAAACCCTAAGATATTCCTGGCATTTCATTTGAACAACATTATTTAAGCATAACGAGAACCTTGGAGAAAGTTATTTTCTTTGCAAGCAGAGGATTTTGGACTCAGATCCTACCGGAGAGTGTGCTTTCACAATTGGGTGAAAACACCACTCAACAGATTGGCGCTAGAAGGAGGGCCCGAATTGGTTTATCTATTTTGATTTTCATATCTGAATATTTTGTTTTTGATTTAATTTTGAAATCATTTACGGCTAAACTGCAATTCTGTTTTTATTGCAGGTTTTCTTTGAAATAGCCGAGGGTTTCATTGGGCAGGCTGGACCCACCACGGCGTATTGCAACCAGGTCCCAAACAACCGGGAAACCATTTTTCACGACCTTATTGGCACTCCCAAGAATAAAACTAAGCAAGTCGTTTTCTTGATGATAATCGAGAGTTTCGTCAAGGAGGGTCGAAGCGGTTTATTTTATTATGATTGCTATGCACTGTTCTTAACGCTTTGATGGTTCATACAGGAATAATATGATTTAATTTGATTTTTTTTTATAAATATATATATATATATATATAAAATAATAATAATAAAAATAAAAAAATAAAAATAAAATAAAAAAAGGGAATTTTTTGCTATTAAAGTTATATTCTTTAACATTCACGAATGGCTATGTTTACACCGTGGATGACAGGTAGCCCATTGAATATACCGGGAATTCAACATTATTTGCCCGTTGGTTTTGAGAGATGTCTTCCTCAATTTTTGTCTAATGGGACAAATATTGTAGAAGAACATATTCAAGCATTCAAATTTGTTGTGAATCACTTGACAAGTTGGTATGATGATGTTGCGTGTAAAATGTTCCTTTATACCTTGGACAAAGTGGCATATGATTGGTTTACAAGTCTGCCTTTAGGGTCTATCACTTCTTGGGCTCAGCTAGAGGCAACATTTCTCAATCAATTCAACAAAAAGCAAGTTGACCCAATCCTCATGTACAATCAGTTAGCCTATATTAGAAAAGGACCAAGTGAAAATGTGAAGTCATTTTCTGAGAGATTCTTTGGATTATATGCTCAATTAGTGACATTTTATGCTCTTCAAGAAGAAATGGCTCTCCAAATATACATCAATGCTCTTGACTCACCCATGTCCACATATTTGCGAGGGATGCCTCAAATCACATCTTTGTCACAAGCCTATACTCAAGCAATGGCAATTGAGCAACAATGGAGTTGTCAAAATTATGGTGTGGGTTTTGGATCATGTAATCTTCAATCATTTAATAACTCCTTTACCCACCCAATGATTTATCCATCACAACCAAGTTCAAGTGTGAATCAATTTCAGAATCAACAATCATTCCCATGCTTCAATCAAATTCAAAGTCCTCAACCTACTTTGCAAGATCAACCATCTTTCTTAAGTATGAATCAACTTCAAAATACTCATCTTGATTCAAAAGATGTTGCTAAAATCAATTTCAATGATTTTCATAGGAATATGATTTTAGGCAAGGGAGGAATACTAGATCCAACTCGTATGGAAACATGTGATAGATTGGAAACCCTTGACTCACCAAAAGATGAATTCTATGAGGATGAATCTGATTCGGATGACACATTGGATGACATTGTTGAAAGTAATGGCATAGGAAATTCACACCTTCCAAATCATGTTAAACGTGAATCATGGGTTACACATGTGGATTATGATAGCCTTATCAATTTGAATGCAAGCAATAACCCAATTTTGGAAGTAATTGAACCATCTAAGGAAGGAGAAGATAAATTTGATGAGAAACATGTTGATGAATTAAAAGATGATAAAGAAATAGTTGAGCATCACAATTTGATCTTGAAAGATGATTGTTATGATTCTTGGGAAGAGTATGCTCACTCCAAACCTTCTAATGGAGTTTATGTGCCTATTGATATGCAGGATAATACAATTGCCCTTTCATATGAGGATATTACAAGTCCTGCACAATCTGAGAATGTTTTGGAAGAAGCCTTGGAGTCTCATCAAGGGTTGGAGAAGGATAATGATTCTACTACCATGGATGAAGAAGGAGAATCAATTGTTTTTGTTCCCCTTGGGGGGCAAGAAATCAAAAATCTTGATCCACCTATTGTTTCTACAATGTCTATGCCATCTCAAAATGATGAAATTACAAAACCTAAGTGGTGTGGGTTAGATGCTACTGATGATCCTAATGAAAATATGGAGTTTGGGGCAACTCAAGCCATTGATCGGGGAAAGGTGTCACGTGACATATATCTTGAAAAATTAGGCTCTTGTTTTGAAAAATATGGACGCATGTTTGATTGGGTGCCTAACTTTGGTGTTTTTGAACAGGTATTGGATGATGAAGAAGACAAAGAGAAAAAAGAAAAGGCTACTAATACTCATCAAGTTATGATAAATTTTAATCATGATGGGTTGAGTATGGATGACAAGGGGAAATCTGTACCTTTGGTAGTAGCTACAAAAATTTCAAGTGATAGGTCACATGATGTCCCTTTGGATGCTAACATCATTAATGAGGAAATGCCAAACTTTGTTGATGCTTGTCAAGTTTTGAATGATTTTGATTGCTTTAAAATCCTGGAAAATGATTTGAAGTCAAGATTTTTAGAAATAGGCTCTTGTTTGCAACATCTCACATTTGAAAAAGAAAGCCTACTTCTAAATCATGAAGGGAACGATGAAACTTGCACTTTAAAGAATAGACAAGATAAAATTGAATATCAACTATTGTCTAACCAATTTGATTTGAATCTCACCTATGACGTTGGTAATAGAACTAAATCAAAGTGGAATGGTGAGCATGGCAAGTTGAAATTTGTTGCATTGCTCGGTTTGATCTTATTGTTGTTGGATTCCTACAAAATTTGGCATGTGTATTGTGTCATATGTTTTTTGATATATTCTAATCATGTTTGGGATCCAGGAAAGTAATAGTCCAAGCTTGGCATCATCTTGTACAATAGTGTATATAATTTTTGTTTTTTTTTTGGTGTGGGCTTTCAAGTTTTTGTTTTTGGGATTGTGTTTGGGTTTTGGTTTTGGTTTGTGTTTTTCAAATTTTATTTTTTGGATCCTTAGTTTAATCATGATTTAAGTTGTGTGTTTGATTTCAATTGGCATGCTTTGTTTGTTTTTATAAAAAATAAAAAAATAAAATAAAATAAAATAAAATTGAGATGTCAACTTATGCTTAAGGTTAGGAGAATATGAAATATTGGAATTGTCTTGTAAAAGCTCCACAAGTAACACAAACAATTTAATAATATTGTTTGATTTTGTGATGCATGAAAGAATCAGTTTTGCATGACAATTCATTCCATTTGTAATTCAAGAAATAATGCATTCATGTTCCATCTCACCTTACATACATCTCATCTTAGTTACATATGCATCTTAGGTACAAGCCATTAAAGTATGTCAAATCCTCTTAGGGTTGTGTTATAACATATATGTAAGTAGCTCCTAAGGTTGGAAACTGAGTCTTGAGATATCTAGAACCAAGCACGTCTCATACATTAAAAAGGATCTTGAGCAAAATGATCAAAACCTAACTTGGAGGAAAAGGTTGGGCGAAAGAAGTTATTCATGTCTATCCTATTATGCAACATGATCCTTAAAACAATGGTTTTGACCACTTCCATTAAGCTTAAAGCCTAAAATCAGAGTAGTAAGGATAGGGTTAAATCCTCATCGAACTTAGGTTGAGGATCCAATTCCCCAAAGCTTTGATTTGACCCACATGGAGTAGTAAGGATAGGGTATAAATTCTCATCTCGGTTGGTTGAGAATCTGATTCCCCAAAGCTCTTATGTCTCATTTCATAATCAGTCTTGGATTGTAAGGATCGTACTATTTGTCCTCTGCAAAGGATGGGTAGTCATCCCCAAGGTCTAAGTAACAAAATTAATATTTTCCATTTACATCTAAAGTTTGGATTGTAAGGATCGTACTACATGTCCCTAACCAGGATGGGTAGTCATCCCTAAGGTCCAAGAAGTAAAAAAATAAATAAATTTTTCCCATCTCATCTTTATATTGGATTGTAAGGATCGTACTACTTGTCCTCTGCAAGGGATGGGTAGTCATCCCCAAGGTCCAAAGAAATGGAGATAAGTTTTGGATTGTGGGGTTAGATATGCCCATGCATGGCATCATGTCTTGCCTAAAAAACAAGACCACCGATTGTCTAGAGGGTTAGACTAGCATGACCATTTCTTCCATAACTCGTTTAATTATTTTGCTTAAAGTGAGGTAATGAACTCTAAATCAGAATAGTAAGGATAGGGTTAAACTCTCATCTCGGTTGGTTGGGAGTCTGATTCCCCAAAGTTCTGATTTCACATTCACTTGCACATGGGTTCTAGATGGTAGGGACTCATAACCAACTTTGGGATACAATAAGGTAATGAATTAGTGGATCCTAAGAGGGTTTGGCAATCTTGAATGCTTGTACATAATAATAGAAGAAGGACCATGCCTTTTATGGAAGCAAAATCTCCTTGCACATTCATTAGGGTACACAAATCATTCACCATCCCACATATGCATTCATGCAAAACTGATAATGGAATGTTGATCAATTTCAAACGATAGGGAATGAAAACACATTGCACACACCGAGCTAATACTTGATGATTCTCGATGATTCATGTACTTCGATCTTTGGGCATTTGTTATTTTGCTTATGTGCTAACATATATTTGCGAGTTTGTGATATGTTTCAGGTTGGGTTCTTACTAAAATGCTCAAGAGCATTTGACAAATAGAGTCGCCATTTGTTGTGGTTGATCCACAACACACCCCAAAATTGGGGACCCACCTTTTTGCAGGCTTGCAGAGAAGAATCTCGGTGACCCAGATGCTAAAATTGAAGAAAAGAGAAAAAATGCCTAAGTGTTGAAAGTGTCGCGAAATCGCGACTTGTCGCGCCATCGCTGCTGGAAACAGGAAAGTTGTCGCGAAATCGTGACATGTAGCTCCATCGCTGCCGAAGAGGAGAGAAAAGAAAAATTGAAAGTTGTCACGAAATCGCGACATGTCGCTGAGAAGAAAAGAAATGGTGTCGCGAAATCGCGACATGCCGTTGAGAAGAAAAGAAATGGTGTCGCGAAATCGCGACATGCCATTGGAAAAGAATGAAAATGGTCACGATTTCATGACGTGTTTTGCCGAAGCGTACGGATGATGAAAAGTGTCACGATTTCACGACGTGTTTTGGCAAACTGTACGGATGGAGAAAATGGTCGCGATATCGCGACGTGTTTCAGCGTACGGAAAAAAAGCGGTAGCGATATCACGACAGAAAGCGGCATGAAGGTCCGAAGGTGAAAAACGTCGTGATATCATGACAGGTTTTGCCAAGGCGTACGGAACATAAAAATGGTAGCGATTTCGCGACGTGTTTCGGGAAGGCGTACGGAAAGAGAAAGCGGTAGCGATATCGCGACAGTTTGTGGCAAGCAGGTTCGGGGATAAAGGCGGTAGCGATATCGTGACGGTTTGTCGAAAGAAGGCAAGAGAGTGATAATGGTCGCGATGTCACGACGTAAAGTTGCCAAGGAAGCCCGACGGAGAGATGGTAGCGATTTCGCTAAGCTTCTTTCCTCTGGTGAGAAGGAAGCCCGACGGAGAAATGGTAGCGATCTCGCTACAGTTTGTGGAAAGAAGGTTCAAAAGCAAAAACGGTCGTGATATCGCGACAAGATGCTGTCGAGGATGTACGATCGGGAAGAGTGTAGCGATATCGCGACATGTCACGATTTCGTGACATGTCGCATTTTCGCGGCCAAGAAGGTGAACAGGCGGCATGCAGTTTTTGTCGGGTTTTTCATAGAGTGGCGTTACAGAAGGCGCAGAGAGCGTGTGACACGTGGCATGCAGGTGTCAGGTCTGCAGAAGCGTTACATGCAACGAAGGATTTTAGGCGTTTTGGCGTTAAACATGGAATAAAGACAAGGAAAAGGTGGGAATTCGAAAGGTCACATGCAGGAAGGTGAAGCGAAGCGACCAGGGAGAATCGAAGAGCCACGCTAGACAGGATAAATCCAGAAGCGCAGATTGAAGGAAGGGTTGGAAATTGCCGATTGCAGAGTTGTAGAGACAAGAGCTTCGTGCTATTCTGGGCCTGCACTTGGGCAATTTCCTTCTTTTTTGTTCTGGAATATTTATGCCTGGAACATTCTTTGAATGTAATTGACATATCATTTAATACAAAATACAGAGAGTTGGCATCTAATTGATGAGAAAGAAGGAGTCATTTTTTGTATGCATGATTTAATGTTATATCATTCATTTCAGATTTATAAGGCTTTTAGGTGAAGTTTAATGCAAGTGCTCTTGGTTGCTTCATGCGAATGCTTGAATCTGGAATTACAGTAGAAACCTTAGAAGCCCGCACCTAGCTTATTTGGATTGTGCGAGTTTGCAGGTTCATTAGGTTAGGTTGCATGCATAAAACCTCATTATCTTCGGTTTCATCGAATTGATGGCAGCATTCTGACTGTAGTTTAGTTTCTCTTTTCATTTACTTTTCTTTATTGTTCAAACCCTTGCTTTATTTTCTCGCAATTTAATTATTGTATCCAAATTAATAACTAAAAATCCATCAAAATCCAAGATCAAAGTACAATTATTCACTTTGAGTCCACTGTAAATTCAAATTAAATAAACCATCAGTGCCCCTTGTTAACATCCACTTGCAAACCCTAAGATATTCCTGGCATTTCATTTGAACAACATTATTTAAGCATAACAAGAACCTTGGAGAAAGTTATTTTCTTTGCAAGCAGAGGATTTTTGGACTCAGATCCTACCGGAGAGTGTGCTTTCACAATCGGGTGAAAACACCACTCAACAGTTCCTTTTCTTGATGAAATTTTTGTTATCCAACTCATCCTTGGAAGTCTCATTCTCTCTTACACTCTTTTATTCTGAAGTTTCTTCTTCTTCAGAACTTGAGGTTGACTCCTCTCCTTATTTATTTTGTACCTGTTCAAAACCAAGACTTGTCTTGTTTGTTGACCATCTTTGTACCTTGATAATCTTATCTATAGTTTTTGAGCTTTTCCCAAACTTGTGTAACTTATCCTTAGACTCTTTTACTTCCTTCCTTAGTGAGGCTACCTCATGCTCTAACTTTTCACATTCTAAAACCTTTGCTTCTAACTTCTCTTTGAATCTTCTTGTCTTAGCCATTGACTTATTTAGATCCTCTATAAGCTTTCCTTTCTCTTCATCACATTCTTGAAACTGAAGCTTAAGTTTGGAGTTTTTCTTTCTTACCTCCTTTAATGCATTAAGGGAAGAAATAAGTTCACCTTCAAGATCAACTTCTCTTGTTTCTGATTCTTCCTATAATTCTTTGCCTTTGGAATTATCTTCATTTCCTTTTGATTTATCTTCTATAGGATCACTTGCTTCTTCCTCTATTGCCATGAGTAGATTCTCTTCTAGTCCTTCAAGTGTATCTTCATATTCATCATCACTGAAACTAAAACCACTCCTTGTACAACTATCTTCAATATGACCAAAATTTCCACATCTAAAACACTTGAGAATTATTGGTGACCTTTTCTTAACCACTTATTTTTCTTTTGCTAGAAATAGAACTTCATATTTATCATCATCTGAGGAACTTTCATCACTATTACTTGAATACTTACTTGCTTTGTCTGCATAGAAAATATTCTTCTATATTTGGAAGAACTTATTTCCTTGCTTGCCTTGTCCATCCCTTCTTTTCTTTTGGTACCTATATATTTTTGTTTCCCTGTTCTTATGATCCTATTTTTCTTCATCATTGCTATTTCTAGATTCTTTACAATCAGATGCATAGTGACCATACTTTCCACAATTGAAACATCTAATAGATTTTGTACCTTTAAACTTTCTTGGATCCTTGTTCCTTCTACCATAATTTGCTTCTTCATCACTGGATAACTCATTGCTTGAATATGAATTCTTACCCTTTGTCTTCTTGGTAGCTTTGAAGGTTGCTTCTTTTTGGAGATTAGGTTCCTCTTTTGTTCTCATCTCAAAAGTTGTAAGAATTCCATGTAATTCATCCCTTGTCAAAATATCACTATCTTTTGATTCCTCTATAGCTGAAATCTTTTCACTAAACCTTTTTGGGAGTGACCTTAAAATCTTATCACAAACATCAAATTCTTGAACTTCAAGTCCAAGTCCTTGCATGGAGTTAACAACCTCATCTACATGAAGTAGATAAGCACTAATTTTTTTCTCATCCTTCATTTTTAGGTCTTCAAATATTCCCTTGAGATTTCACAACTTTACCTTTTTGACCTTTTATCTCCTTCATATATGCCTTGCAATTTATCCCAAATTTCCTTTGTTGATTTGTAGTGCATAACCTTTATAAACTTTATTTTATGCAAACCTCTCAAAATTGCATTCATTGCTTTTGAATTGTAATGATGTAGAAGCTTACCATATTTATCTGTAGGTGGAGTAGTTGGTGGTGTGTATCCATTTTCAACTACTTTCCATATTTCATTTCCAAGTGCCATCAGGTGAATCTTCATTCTCATACTCCAAAATACATAATCGCTCCCATCAAACATTGGTGTTGAATTATCTGAGGATCCACTCTTATAATCCATCTGTGTTCTTGTGAGCTTTTTCTTCAAGCTGTTAAACTCTTCCGAAGGAAACCGCTTTGATACCAATTGAAGAACACAAGCTTATACTGAGAGGGGGGGTGAACAGTATAAGACCACTTTTTACTTTTCTTTCCCAATCAATATTATGTAATATATTAATGGCAATATCAACAATAGTAATCAAAGCAATGCACAAATCACCACACACAATAGAGACACCAATTTAACGTGGTTCACCCAATGTGGGCTACTCCACGAAGAAAATATTTCACTAAAATTTTCTCAACAAATCTCTTGGGAAACCTTTCCCTATTACAATGTTTATGGACCTCTATCCAAAGGAGACACCAATCCCCTAATCAATTTCATGGATATCTATCCATAGGAGAACTCCTTCTCCTCTACTCTAGTTGGTGATCTTCTAGAAGAACTGTTGCCTCCACTACACTAGCTTATGGATCTCTATCCACTGAAGACTCCTGTCATAAGACCTATCTTCACTACCCTAGCTAATGGATCTCTATCCACTAGAGACTATCATCCTCTATACTCTATCACCTCCAAAGCTTGCTCTCAGCTCTATCTCAAATCTGCACTAAACATAATCCTTCGATCTAGCACAAATCTTCTCAATATCTATCTCTGATCTCACTAAACATAGTCCTTCAATCTAGCACAAATATGCTCAATATCTATTCTCAAATATACACTAAACATAGTCCTTTGGTCTAGCACAAATATGCTCAATATCTATCCTCAAATATACACTAAACATAGTCCTTCGGTCTAGCACAAATCTTCTCAATATCTATCCTCAAATATACACTAAACATATCCTTTCATCTCAAATATATCCTCAAGCCTTAACACAAATCTTGACTCAATCACAAATCAACTCTAGAACTACCCCAAACCTTAACCCAAGGTTTGAACAAATCAATCAATCAACTCTGCTCTCAAGTCTTCTCAAAGACTTATCTCAAATCTATCTTGTAAGCTTCCCAAAATCTCACACTAATCTATCCACAAGTCCTCTCTAGAACTTGTCCAATCTACTCAACAAGTCTTCACCAAGACTTACCTCAAATTTCCTCAACAAGTCCTCACTAGAACTTTCCAAATCTCTCACAAGTCTTCACCAAACTTTACTTCAAACTACATATAAACTCTTCAATCACTTAAAGCTTCACAAAATATTTTTTAATATCATAGAAACATATAGAGAATTGTTAGAGACTCAATATGCTTCACACTCACAACAATGCTCAATCACTTTCAATCTCTTTCTCAAATCAATTTAGAATATAGAAAAATTTATTTCACAGAACTTGAACTATCACTTCAACACTTCCACTTGACTAGGCTCAATCAACTCCACTCAATCAATCACTCAATGAAACACTCCTTGCTTACAAACCCTAGTCCAAGCATATGAACACTCACTCAATTATTTCCAACAATGCTTATCAAACAATCTCACATAACAATGATACTCATGATCTTGCACAAACCCTAATCATGCATATGAAGGTTCATTCAATATTTCCAACAATGCTTATCAAACAAGGTTTTTATCATCAACTTTCACTCAGAAAAACCTTTAACAATCAAACTCAACAATGCTTATCAAACAACCCTTTTCTCTCCAACTTAGCATTCACAACATCCAACAATCACTCACAAGGAAGATGTGCCCATACCTTTTGTTTGATGAAGAATTGACCTTAAAAACCTATCTCAATCATAATTACTCTTTTGCCAATCTTAAGGGTTAGGTAGCAAAAACCTTCTCAAAACTTCATTCAATAACTTCCTCACAAATTATTCTCACCATACAAAACATTAGATCTCAATTACACCTTATTACTCCTTTCAAATATTAAACACAATAAGACTTTATTTTAAAATAACATTTAAACTCCTCTAAAGCCTTATTACTCCTTTCAACACTTTAATCACCAAAATCATAATATAAAATTTATTTTCATAAACCTTATACCTCCCTAAAATCTCATGCCAAACAAACCTTAGGACAAAAATTAAATTTAAAAATTAAATACCTTTTGCCCTTGGTGGGAATCGAACCCACGATGCACTGCCACTAGCGCCCTAGTCGCGGCTTCAACTACCACGTGAGCTAGGTGCTCACATGGGACCTAAGTGTGCCCATGCACACTTATTCCCTACACTGCCACCAAAAGCTTTTAAAACAAAAAGCTTCCTCCTTTCGCTACCGCAAAGTCTTGAACCCGAGACCTCCCCTCTACTGCAACTTAGTGCCCAAGCCAATCATCATCTGGGCTAGCCACCCGGATGGTTCTATGAATTTAGCATTGCTTCCCTTTATTCCTTTCTCTTCCTTAGAGTTAGCATTGTGCACACTTCTTCTCCCTTTCGTGTTTGATCGATGAGCATAGCAAAGCATACAAGAATTTTGAAATTACAACTTAAGCCTTTGATTTAGGCTATATTAATATACCTTTCAAGGTATTTGCCTTCACGACGATGGATAGAGAAATTAGACTTTGCATTTCAAAAATAATATTTTAATTATAATTATTTAAATTCAAAATGAATTTAAATATTATAATTAAATATTTAAATGTCCTTTGGGCCTTTTCAAATAAAATAAAATATAAACTTCCTTAGGTTTTTAGGGGAACCTTTTGCCATTATCACCTTAGAAAAATAACCTTATTATTTTCTTTCAACCACCATGGAACGGAGATATCTTTTCAACCCTTTTCTTTTACCCAAATATTATAATATTGTTATCCTTCTTGCTTCTCTTTTGATGCTTCAGCCATATAATATTTAAATTAAATATTATATCCTTGCCTCTTAGAAAATCAACCATGAACCATTTGCTTAACATTCTTTTGACATTTGCTTAGTATTCCTTTGACATCAATGACAACAAATCCTGCTCATATTTCCAACAATCTCCTCCTTTGTCATTGATGGCAACCCATTTACCTTTTATCATTTCCTTTACCTCTTTCTATTCTGCTCCCCCTAAGAAACTACTCCCCTTAACTGAATGCTTTCCTCCTAACTCAAATCTCTCCCCCTTACTCAAATCTCTCCCCCTTTGTCATCAATGGCAAAGGGTCACCTTTGGGGCTCGGGGCTAAGAATGAGACTCTTAGCTTAGCCCCTCCCCCACCTCCTCTTGAGGTGGTTAATTCTAGGGTGGGAGTATTTCTACTCCCAACATGCACTGATCTTTACCTTTGTCCACTTTCCTCCTCATCTGATCCTTCTGATTCCTCTGACTATTCATGTTCCTGCTTGTCTCTGGAATTTTTGCTCTACACCACTTTGTTGTATGTCCATCATTATTGCACTTATAACACTTAATGTTATTATTCCTTGGAGGTGCAAATATCTTGGGATTTCTCCTGGTGAAGCCATATCTATTCCTGTCATGAACCCTGCAATTCATTGCCTTGTGACCAAACTGATTACAAGAGTAGCAATACCCTTGAAAAAGTTGCCTGTTTCTGAATTTCCCATATTCCTATCTTTCATGTGTCCTGCACTATGTAGCCTTGTGCCCAAACCTATGACATGAGAAGCATCATCCATTGAAACTACCTTGCCTTGACCTCATTGGTCTCTTAGTCTCTTTTACCCTATGTTGGTTCCTATTCCATCTATTCCTCATTTGTGCATTGTTCCTTTCCTTGTTGAACTTTCTATTGTCCAACTCATCCTCAGAAGTCTCACTCTCTCTTACACTCTCTTCTTCTAAAGTTTCTTCTTCTTCAGAACTTGAGGTTGACTCCTCTCCTTGTTTCTTTTGTACCTATTCAAAACCAAGACCTGTCTTGTTTGTTGACCATCTTTGTACCTTGATAATCTTGTCTATGGTTTTTGAGCTTTTCCCAAACTTGTGTAACTTATCCTTAGACTCTTTTACTTCCTTCCTTAGTAGAGCTACTTCATGCTCTAACCTTTCACATTCTAAAACCTTTGCTTCTAACTTCTCTTTGAATCTCCTTGTCTTAGCCATTGAATTATTTAGATCCTCTATAAGCTTTCCTTTCTCTTCATCACATTCTTGAAATTGAAGCTTAAGTTTGGAGTTTTGCTTTCTTACCTCCTTTAATGCATTAAGGGTAGAAATAAGTTCACCTTCAAGATCAACTTCTCCTATTTTTTATTCTTCCTCTATTTCTTTGCCTTTGGAATCATCTTCATTTCCTTTTGATTTGTCTTCTATAGGATCACCTGCTTCTTCCTCTATTGCCATGAGTAGATTCTCTTCTGGTCCTTCAAGTGTATCTTCATATTCATCATCACTGAAACTGAAACCACTCCTTGTACAACTATCTTCAATATGACCAAAATTTCCACATCTAAAACACTTGAGGATTATTGGTGATCTTTTCTTAACCACTTCTTTTTCTTTTGCTAGAAATAGTACTTCATCATTTTCTGAGGAACTTTCATCACTATTACTTGAATACTTACTTGCTTTGTCTGCATAGAAACTCTTCTTCTGTCTTTGGAAGAACTTCTTTCCTTGCTTGCCTTGTCCATCCCTGCTTTTCTTTTGGTACCTATATTTTTTTATTTCCCTGTTCTTATGATCCTATTTTTCTTCATCATTGCTATTTCTAGCTTCTTGACAATCAGATGCATAGTGACCATACTTTCCACAATTGAAACATCTAATAGATTTTATACCTTTAAAATTTCTTGGATCCTTGTTCCTTCTACCATAATTTGCTTCTTCATCACTGGATAACTCATTGCTTGAATCTGAATTCTTACCCTTTGTCTTCTTAGTAGATTTGAAGGTTGCTTACTTTTGGGGATTAGGTTCCTCTTTTGTTCTCATCTCAAAATCTGTAAGAATGCCATGTAATTCATCCCTTGTCAAAATATCACTATCTTTTGATTCCTCTATAGCTGAAATATTTTCACTAAACCTTTTTGGGAGTGACCTTAAAATCTTATCACAAACATCAGATTCTTGAACTTCAAGTCCAAGTCCTTGCATGGAGTTAACAACCTCATCTACATGAAGTAGATAAGCACTAATGTTTTCCTCATCCTTCATTTTTAGGTCTTCAAATATTCCCTTGAGATTTTACAACTTTACCTTTTTGACATTTTTATCTCCTTCATATATGCCTTGCAATTTATCCCAAATTTCCTTTGTTAATTTGTAGTCCATAACCTTTATAAACTCTATTTTATGCAAACCTCTCAAAATTGCATTCATTGCTTTTGAATTGTAATGATGTAGAAGCTTACCATATTTATCTGTAGGTGGAGTAGCTGGTGGTGTGTATCCATTTTCAACTACTTCCCATATTTCATTTCCAAGTGCCATCAGGTGAATCTTCATTCTCATACTCCAAAATACATAATCGCTCCCATAAAACACTAGTGCTGAATTATCTGAGGATCCACTCTTAGAATCCATCTGTGTTCTTGTGAGCTTTTCCTTCAAGCTATTAAACTCTTTCGAAGGAACCCGCTCTGATACCAATTGAAGAACACAAGCTTATACTGAGAGGGGGTGAACAGTATAAGACCACTTTTTACTTTTCTTTCCCAATCAATATTATGCAATATATTAATGGAAATATCAACAATAGTAATCAAAGCAATGCATAAATCACCACACACAATAGAGACACCAATTTAACGTGGTTCACCCAATGTGGGCTACTCCATGGAGAAAATATTTCACTAAAATTTTCTCAACAAATCTCTTGGGAAACCTTTCCCTATTACAATGTTTATGGACCTCTATCCAAAGGAGACACCAATCCCCTAATCAAGTTCATGGATCTCTATCCATAGGAGAACTCCTTCTCCTCTACTCTAGTTGGTGATCTTCTAGAAGAACTATTACCTCCACTACACTAGATTATGGATCTCTATCCACTGAAGACTCCTACCCTCACTCAGAAGACCTATCTTCACTACCCTAGCTAATGGACCTCTATCCACTAGAGACTATCATCCTCTATACTCTATCACCTCCAAATCTTACTCTCAGATCTATCTCAAATTCTGCACTAAACATAGTCCTTCGTCTAGCACAATCTCTCCAACTAAACATAGTCCTTCAGTCTAGCACAAATATGCTCAATCTCTATCCTCAAATCTACACTAAACATAGTCCTTCGATCTAGCACAAATCTGCTCAATATCTATCCTCAAATCTACACTAAACATACTTTATCTAGCACAAATCTACTCATATTCTATCCTCAAGCCTTAACACAAAGCTTGACTCAATCACAAATCAACTCTACTAGATCTACCCCAAACCTTAACCCAAGGTTTGAACAAATCAATCAATCAACTCTGCTCTCAAGTCTTCTCAAAGACTTATCTCAAATTTCTATTGTAAGCTTCCACAAAAGCTCACACTAATCTATCCACAAGTCCTCTCTAGAACTTGTCCAATCTGCTCAATCAAGTCTTCACCAAGACTTACCTCAAATATGCTCAACAAGTCCTCACTAGAACTTGTCCAATCTGTCCAACAAGTCTTCACCAAGACTTACCTCAAATTCTCAACAACTACTCAAAAAAATCCTCAATCAAAAACATAACTTGTTTAATCTCATAGAAACATATAGAGAATTGTTAGAGACTCAATATGCTTCACACTCACAACAATGCTCAATCACTTTCAATCTCTTTCTCAAATCAATTTAGAATATAGAACAATTTATTTCACAGAACTTGAACTATCACTTCAACACTTCCACTTGACTAGGCTCAATCAACTCCACTCAATCAATCACTCAATGAAACACTCCTTGCTTACAAACCCTAGTCCAAGCATATGAACACTCACTCAATTATTTCCAACAATGCTTATCAAACAATCTCACATAACAATGATACTCATGATCTTGCACAACCCTAGTTCAAGATAGTTCTCAACTTCACATAACAATGATACTCATGATCTTCACAAACCCTAATCATGCATATGAAGGTTCATTCAATATTTCCAACAATGCTTATCAAACAAGGTTTTTATCATCAAATTTCACTCAGAAAAACCTTTAACAATCAAACTCAACAATGCTTATCAAACAACCCTTTTCTCTCCAACTTAGCATTCACAACATCCAACAATCACTCACAAGGAATATGTGCCCATACCTTTTGTTTGATGAAGAATTGACCTTAAAAACCTATCTCAATCACAATTACTCTTTTACCAATATCTTAAGGGTTAGGTAGCAAAAACCTTCTCAAAACTTCATTCAATAATTTCCTCACAAATTATTCTCACCATACAAAACATTAGATCTCAATTACACCTTATTACTCCTTTCAACTATTAAACACAATAAGACTTTATTTTAAAATAACATTTAAACTCCTCTAAAGCCTTATTACTCCTTTCAACACTTTAATCACCAAAATCACAATATAAAATTTTATTTTCATAAACCTTATACCTCCCTAAAATCTCATGCCAAACAAACCTTAGGACAAAAATTAAATTTAAAAATTAAATACCTTTTGCCCTTGGTGGGAATCGAACCCATGTTGCACTGCCACTAGCACCCTAGCCATGGCTTCAACTACCGCATGAGCTAGGTGCTCACGTGGGACCTAAGTGTACCCATACACACTTATTCCCTACACTACCACCAAAATCTTTTAAAACAAAAATCTTCCTCCTTTCACTACCGCAAAGTCTCGAACCTAAGACCTCCCCTCTACTGCAACTTAGTGCCCAAGCCAATCATCATCTAGGCTAGCCACCCAGATGGTTCTATGAATTTAGCATCACTTCCCTTTATTCCTTTCTCTTCCTCAGAGTTAGCATTGTGCACACTTCTTCTCCCTTCCACATTCGATCGATGAGCACAGCCAAGAATACATGATTTTTAAAATTACAATTAAGCCTTTGATTAAGGCTATATTAATATGCCTTTCAAGGCATTTGCCTTCACATCGATGGATAGAGAAATTAGACTTTGCATTTCAAAAATAATATTTTAATTATAATTATTTAAATTCAAAATGAATTTAAATATTATAATTAAATATTTAAATGTCCTTTGGGCCTTTTCAAATAAAATAAAATATAAACTTCCTTAGGTTTTTAGGGGAACCTTTTGCCATTATCACCTTAGCAAAATAACCTTATTATTTTCTTTCAACCACCATGGAACGGAGATATCTTTTCAACCCTTTTATTTTACCCAAATATTATAATATTGTTATCCTTCTTGCTTCTCTTTTGATGCTTCAGCCATATAATATTTAAATTAAATATTATATCCTTGCCTCTTAGAAAATCAACCATGAACCATTTGCTTAACATTCTTTTGACATTTTCTTAGTATTCCTTTGACATCAATGACAACAAATCCTGCTCATATTTCCAACAATCTCCCCCTTTGTCATTGATGGCAACCCATTTACCTTTTATCATTTCCTTTACCTCTTTATGTTCTGCTCCCCCTTATTGAATGCTTTCCTCCTAACTCAAATCTCTCCCCCTTACTCAAATCTCTCCCCCTTTGTCATCAATGGCAAAGGGTCACCTTTGGGGCTCGGGGCTAAGAATGAAACTCTTAGCTTAGCCCCTCCCCCACCTCCTCTTGAGGTGGTTAATTCTGGGGTGGGAGTATTTCTACTCCCAGCATGCACTGATCTTTACCTTTGTCCACTTTCCTCCTCATCTGATCCTTTTGATTCCTCTGACTATTCCTGTTCCTGCTTGTCTCTAGAATTTTTTCTCTACACCACTTTGTTGTATGTCCATCATTATTGCACTTATAACACTTAATGTTATTATTCCTTGGAGGTGCAAATGTCTTGGGATTTCTCCTGGTGAAGCCATATCTATTCCTATCATGAACCCTGCAATTCATTGCCTTGTGACCAAACTGATTACAAGAGTAGCAATACCCTTGAAAAAGTTATCTGTTTCTGAATTTCCCATATTCCTATCTTTCATGTGTCCTGCACTGTGTAGCCTTGTGCCCAAACCTATGACATGAGAAGCATCATCCATTGAAACTACCTTGCCTTGACCTCATTGGTCTTTTAGTCTCTTTTACCCTGTGTTGGTTCCTATTCCATCTGTTCCTCTTTTGTGCATTGTTCCTTTCCTTGTTGAACTTTCTATTGTCCAACTCATCCTCAGAAGTCTCACTCTCTCTTACACTCTCTTCTTCTGAAGTTTCTTCTTCTTCAGAACTTGAGGTTGACTCCTCTCCTTGTTTCTTTTGTACCTGTTCAAAACCAAGACCTGTCTTGTTTGTTGATCATCTTTGTACCTTGATAATCTTGTCTATGGTTTTTGAGCTTTTCCCAAACTTGTGTAACTTATCCTTAGACTCTTTTACTTCCTTCCTTAGTGAAGCTACCTCATGCTCTAACCTTTCACATTCTAAAACCTTTGCTTCTAACTTCTCTTTGAATCTCCTTGTCTTAGCCATTGACTTATTTAGATCCTCTATAAGCTTTCCTTTCTCTTCATCACATTCTTGAAACTGAAGCTTAAGTTTGGAGTTTTGCTTTCTTACCTCCTTTAATGCATTAAGGGCATAAATAAGTTCACCTTCAAGATCAACTTCTCCTGTTTCTTATTCTTCCTCTATTTCTTTGCCTTTGGAATCATCTTCATTTCCTTTTGATTTGTCTTCTATAGGATCACCTGCTTCTTCCTCTATTGCCATGAGTAGATTCTCTTCTGGTCCTTCAAGTGTATCTTCATATTCATCATCACTAAAACTGAAACCACTCCTTGTACAACTATCTTCAATATGACCAAAATTTCCACATCTAAAACACTTGAGAATTATTGGTGACCTTTTCTTAACCACTTCCTTTTCTTTTGCTAGAAATAGAACTTCATATTTATCATTATCTGAGGAACTTTCATCACTATTACTTGAATACTTACTTGCTTTGTTTGCATAGAAACTCTTCTTCTATCTTTGGAAGAACTTCTTTCCTTGCTTGCCTTGTCCATCCCTACTTTTCTTTTGGTACCTATATTTTTTTGTTTCCCTATTCTTATGATCCTATTTTTCTTCATCATTGCTATTTCTAGCTTCTTGACAATCAGATGCATAGTGACCATACTTTCCACAATTGAAACATCTAATAGATTTCGTACCTTTAAACTTTCTTGGATCCTTGTTCCTTCTGCCATAATTTGCTTCTTCATCACTAGATAACTCATTGCTTGAATCTGAATTCTTACCCTTTGTCTTCTTAGTAGCTTTGAAGGCTACTTCCTTTTGGGGATTAGGTTCCTCTTTTGTTCTCATCTCAAAAGTTGTAAGAATACCATGTAATTCATCCCTTGTCAAAATATCACTATCTTTTGATTCCTCTATAACTGAAATATTTTCACTAAACATTTTTGGGAGTGACCTTAAAATCTTATCACAAACATCAGATTCTTGAACTTCAAGTCCAAGTCCTTGCATGGAGTTAACAACCTCATCTACATGAAGTAGATAAGCACTAATATTTTCCTCATCCTTCATTTTTAGGTCTTCAAATATTCCCTTGAGATTTTGCAACTTTACCTTTTTGACCTTTTTATCTCCTTCATATATGCCTTGCAATTTATCCCAAATTTCCTTTGCTTATTTGTAGTGCATAACCTTTATAAACTCTATTTTATGCAAACCTCTCAAAATTGCATTCATTGCTTTTGAATTGTAATGATGTAGAAGCTTACCATATTTATCTATAGGTGGAGTAGTTGGTGGTGTGTATCCATTTTCAACTGCTTCCCATATTTCATTTCCAAGTGCCATCAAGTGAATCTTCATTCTCATACTCCAAAATACATAATCGCTCCCATCAAACACTGGTGCTGAATTATCTGAGGATCCACTCTTAGAATCCATCTGTGTTCTTGTGAGCTTTTCCTTCAAGTTGTTAAACTCTTTCGAAGGAACCTACTCTAATACCAATTGAAGAACACAAGCTTATACTAAGAGGGGGGTGAACAGTATAAGACCACTTTTTACTTTTCTTTCCCAATCAATATTATGCAATATATTAATGGCAATATCAATAATAGTAATCAAAGCAATGCATAAATCACCACACACAATAGAGACACCAATTTAACGTGGTTCACCCAATGTGGGCTACTCCACGGAGAAAATATTTCACTAAAAGTTTTCTCAACAAATATCTTGGGAAACCTTTCCCTATTACAATGTTTATGGACCTCTATCCAAAGGAGACACCAATCCCCTAATCAAGTTTATGGATCTCTATCCATAGGAGAACTCCTTCTCCTCTGCTCTAGCTGGTGATCTTCTAGAAGAACTGCTGCCTCCACTGCACTGGCTTATGGATCTCTATCCACTAAAGACTCCTATCCTCACTCAAAAGACCTATCTTCACTACCCTAGCTAATGGACCTCTATCCACTAGAGACTGTCATCCTCTATACTCTATCACCTCCAAAGCTTACTCTCAACTCTGTCTCAAATTCTACACTAAACATAATCCTTCGATCTAGACAAATTCTCAATTCTCCATACACTAAACATATCCTTTGGTCTAGCACAAATCTGCTCAATCTCTATTCTCAAATCTACACTAAACACAATCCTTCGATCTAGCACAAATCTTCTCAATATCTATCCTCAAATATGCACTAAACATAATCCTTCGGTCTAGCACAAATCTGCTCAATATCTATCCTCAAATCTGCACTAAACATAGTCCTTCGATCTAGCACAAATCTACTCAATCTATATCCTCAAGCCTTAACACAAAGCTTGACTCAATCACAAATCAACTCTACTAGATCTACCCCAAACCTTAACCCAAGGTTTGAACAAATCAATCAATCAACTCTGCTCTCAAGTCTTCTCAAAGACTTATCTCAAATCTACCTTGTAAGATTCCATAAAATCTCACACTAATCTATCCACAAGTCCTCTCTAGAACTTGTCCAATATGCTCAACAAGTCTTCACCAAGACTTACCTCAAATATGCTCAACAAGTCCTCACTAGAACTTGTCCACTAGCTATAGAACTTGTCCAATATGCTCAACAAGTCTTCACCAAGACTTGCCTCAAATTACTAACAATTCATATTGTAAGCTTCCACAAAAGCTTACTCAACTCAACTCAATCTAACACAAACATCTTCAATCACTTAGACAATCTTCACATAGAATCTTGTTTAATATCACATAAACATATAGATAATTGTTAGAGACTCAATATGCTTCACACTCACAACAATGCTCAATCACTTTCAATCTCTTTCTCAAATCAATTTAGAATATAGAACAATTTGTTTCACAAAACTTGAACTATCACTTCAACACTTCCACTTGACTAGGCTCAATCAACTCCACTCAATCAATCACTCAATGAAACACTCCTTGCTTACAAACCCTAGTCCAAGCATATGAACACTCACTCAATTATTTCCAACAATGCTTATCAAACAATCTCACATAACAATGATACTCATGATCTTGCACAAACCCTAATCATGCATATGAAGGTTCATTCAATATTTCCAACAATGCTTATCAAACAAGGTTTTTATCATCAACTTTCACTTAGAAAAACCTTTAACAATCAAACTCAACAATGCTTATCAAACAACCCTTTTCTCTCCAACTTAGCATTCACAACATCCAACAATCACTCACAAGGAAGATGTGCCCATACCTTTTGTTTGATGAAGAATTGTCCTTAAAAACCTATCTCAATCACAATTACTCTTTTGCCAATATTTAAGGGTTAGGTAGCAAAAACCTTCTCAAAACTTCATTCAATAACTCCCTCACAAATTATTCTCACCATACAAAATATTAGATCTCAATTACACCTTATTACTCCTTTCAACTATTAAACACAATAAGACTTTATTTTAAAATAATATTTAAACTCCTCTAAAGCCTTATTACTCCTTTCAACACTTTAATCACCAAAATCACAATATAAAATTTTATTTTCATAAACCTTATACCTCCCTAAAATCTCATGCCAAACAAACCTTAGGACAAAAATTAAATTTAAAAATTAAATACCTTTTGCCCTTGGTGGGAATCGAACCCACGTTGCGCTGCCACTAGCGCCCTAGCCATGGCTTCAACTACCACGTGAGCTAGGCGCTCACGTGGGACCTAAGTGTGCCCGCGCACACTTATTCCCTACACTATCACCAAAAGCTTTTAAAACAAAAAGCTTCCTCCTTTCACTACCGCAAAGTCTCGAACCCGAGATCTCCTATCTACTGCAACTTAGTGCCCAAGCCAATCATCGTTTGGGCTAGCCGCTCATATGGTTCTTTGAATTTAGCGCTACTTCCCTTTATTCCTTTATCTTCCTTGAAGTTAGCACTAGCACACTTCTTCTCCCTTCTATGTTCGATCGACAAGCACAACCAAGAATACACGATTTTTGAAATTGCAATTAAGCCTTTGATTAAGGCTATATTAATATGCCTTTCAAGGCATTTGCCTTCACGTCGACGGATAGAGAAATTAGACTTTGCATTTCGAAAATAATATTTTAATTATAATTATTTAAATTCAAAATGAATTTAAATATTATAATTAAATACCTTGAAGTAATATTTGAAACCTTAGAAACTTGATTATTGAAATTTGAAAGTTTTATGAATATTTGAAGATTGATTTTAAAATTGAAGTAATTATTTTGAAGTTTTGTAATTTGATCATTTGATTTTACAAAACAATTTGAAATATTTTCAATTTGATAAGTTTGGAGAAATAAGGTATCCTACATCAAATTAGGAATACAAAAATTGCAAATATTCTTTTATATAATTTCTAAATTTCTAAATTTGGAGTTATAAGGAATTCAACATAAACATAGATTTATGAAATTTAGAATTGGGAAATTATATTCTTGAAATTTGGGAGATAAAAGGAATTTAACATAGAAATTTTGACAAAGGAAAATTGCATTGATAATTTAGTCTCTAATTCAAAATTAAAAGAGACATATGTTTGAAGACTTGAAATATTGAAATTGCATTAAAATTATTGATTGATAAGAGGAAAATAAAAGTGGTTATTTTGAAGAACTATACTAAAACTAGGGAGATAAAAGGTTGTCAATATAAATATTAACAATTGAAAATTATCTTTAGTCTATCGTTCAAAACTAAGGAGAAATAGAAAATAGAGAATTTGAGATTGCATCAAATATTATTTGATAGATAAAACTAGGGATTCATAAGGTATTCAACCTCAATGATTTTGAAAGATAACAGATTCTATCAAAACTATTCTCAATATTTAATACTAAGGAGCAAAAAGGATGTCTACTCCAAATATTTCATTGAATAATGAAATGGAAAATGAAATTATAAAAGGAAGAGTAAAATTTATAAAATATGGAATCAAAAAAATGATTGAAAATTCTAAAGGGAAGTTAGACTTGGTTTTAAGTTCCATCTATAGGGAAGCATTAGAAGAAAATTTTAAAATATTAGAATACTATTTACATACGATAATGTTTGAATAAATTTACAACAACAAATATAGTATTATGATTCCTTTAAACATTGCTAATATAATATACATGGCACTACTTGCACTTAAATATTACAAAGAGAAGAACTTGAAACAGAAGGAGTTGATTGAATATCTTAAGAAGAAAGCAAAAGTGGATGAATCATTTTTAGAAAAAGTATTTCATTCTTCATGCAATATTGATGCTTCAAGTTCATCTAATTCAGGGTCCTATCATGATGCCATAAGTGAATGCTTAGAAGGTTTTGTACAAAATAATATTTGTGATATGAAGGACAAAGGCAAAGAGAAAATATTTTTGCAAGAATCAAATGACAATGTGATATCATCTAAAAGCTTACAGAGTCACATCATTGATGAATACAAGCAAGAAGAGAAAAATATGATCAAGAAGGTATACAATGCAAAGTGAGTTAAGAGACAAAGATCTATATTGAAGACTAAAGTCTTCAATAACCAAATAATGTAATACAATCGGGTGTTGCAATATATTACATTATTTGGTACATGCTAATGTACCATCTTGGGTACATCTTTATATTAGGAAAGAGAGTCTTAGATTAGAGTGTGAGTATTTACTTTATGTAATGTAATAAATGCACAAGTATTATTAAAGTGTGTAAAGTATTTTGGTAATGTAAATGTGTATAATAGTCCATGTGCACATGAGTCCATAGAGTAGGAATATGAAGAGTCTCTAGAAGAGTGAAGGCCAAGAGTGCTCCATATGAAGAGTCACATTCCATTATATATGTGTCTATGAGTGTGTGTGTGTGTGTGTGTGTGTGTGTGTGTACAAACATATATTGTAGAATGAGAGTGTGAAGAAGTATGGTGTATTTGAGATATTTATTCAATTGATATACAATTTTCTTGAGCATTTGTTAATGGCATTTCTATGAGTTATTTTTGAAGTTATTTATGATTTTTATATGTTTAGTATTTTTCTATTATCATATATTTCATATTGCAACTTTATTTTATATTTTATGGTTATTTTATCTTAAGTATTTAGCTTCAAAATCTAACAAATATTGGAGCTATTATTAATAGCAATAGAATTGGAACTATTATAAGAAACATAACTTTTAGATACAAGTGTTTTATTTTGAATCTAGAGAAGTACCTCTAGATTTGATAGCTCTAGATAGATATATCGAGCATTTATTTTGGTAGATGCCAATACAACTTGCTCCTTTATTTAATTCTTGAATTATGGGTATGAACCAGTCGTAGTCGCCAGCATAGGATGTGCAAAAATAATAGGGATGTTATGGTCAATATTGCTCGATCTTAATACTCTTAGCCTCACAAAATAGTATACACTTAATGGATTTGGATAATGTGTTAAAATAAAAGATGATAATTAAAAATGACACAACCCATGATCGTTGTATTTTGAATTTTTGAAAATAATATAAAGAAGACCACGAAAAATTCAAAAGTAAAAACACGAAGTTCATCCTCAACAATGACAACAAAAATTGTTGTGGAAAATTCTTGTGTCCCTTAATTGTATGTCATTCCACAAGATTTTCTTGATTACAAGCAGTATTAGAGACTCTGGTCAATCTGCCACTTTAACTCTAGAAAATATTATCAAAATATGATTCTAAATAGATAGATTGGGGTAAGAATACCCCTGAGGTAAGCTTATAATATTTCTTTATACGTCCATGCTCATCTAGATTGTAAATTAAATAAAATTAGTTGAATTTGGTGACCAAGATTCACATAAAACCTAAGATTATACCTCTAATAGTAGACCAGTGCCTTTATCCATTACCATTGGAGAAAATATTATGATAAATTTAGATGAAAAGAGAGAAAAAGAAAGAAGCAACTAGATTAATTATACTTGTTCAAATTATGTAATAGTTATAATTAATTACCAATGATAGAATTGATATTTACACATTCAAATGATGTAATATACAAATATGGAATAGATACACAATTGACATTGAATTTCCAAGAGAAGGAAGCCATATTTATATTAAAATTTTAGAAGATCTTACAATTTAGAGACTGGTAAAATGCTTGGTTCTCATTAAGAAAATATAAATAATTCACTTTGTTCAAATGATGTAATAAAGTATTTCAACTCTCTATCCTAAAAGTAGTGACAAAGAGCTTTTGAGCTTCCAATCCAGCTGCTAGAAATTATCTCAGCTGATTGGGTGCTTCTCTAGAAAAATCTACAAAATTAATGGGAGGAATGAGGGTTGACAGAAGAGAAAAGACACAAAGGGGAATACAATGCAAAAACAAGGGCACTCAAAATACCTCTAAGCAAAAATTATGATGTAAAACTTGATTTTGATTTTTTCTATAGATGCTCTTCTTATAGCCTCAAGGTACCTTGTTTTTGTTATAACTATTTTTATCTAAGCCCTCCATTTGGCATCTTTCTCTGACCTTGATTGATTGTGTTGCAACAAAATTATATTTGTCCTAAGCTATTCTATTTTAAGGTTAGTGCTTGGTTGTTCCTAGATTTTAGATTCTCAAAATAGAGTATAGTTGTATGGCATTTAGGTCTTTTGGCTAGCTTTCTCCTAGAACCATATCTTTTTCTTTTGACACTTTATCTTCTTCTATGATGGGATCTATAGTATCTTGATTTAATTTCCTATATTTTATTTTTTCTTCAACTTTTCCCTTCTTCTGTATCCTTTGACTCAGATATTTTAAGCATTCCAGTGGACATTCTAATATTGTCTATTTTGAAACCCTTCTTCTTTTTATCATCTATCTAAATGTCCTTTATTATTATATCAATGAGATCCTATGCCTCATCACAAAAGGTTCTAGTAAATTTTAACATATTTAAGTCTTCTAATATTTTCACTTTTTGGGTTTCTAATCACTCTTTACTCTATTGAGAAAAATTGCATAGGTGGTTAATTATTTCTTCTAGAAAAGTAGTCTACCTAGCTAATTTTGAATCATCATCTGGGTCACAGTTAAAATCTTGAATTCTATTTATAATGAGATGTTCAACATCAGCCACCTGTAAGCATGCTTCAAGGGAGAATCCTACTTCACCCAACTCATCATTGATTTCATTCTTCTATGTTGCTACTTCTTTCATCTAATTATGCCACCTGACTCTATCCCTTATGAACATTGATACCTTTATAAATTCTTAAGCACACTCCATAACTGTACCATCTCTCAAGATCACTCACTTTTCATTCATTTCCTTATAGTATTTTTCAAAATGTAGGAATATGGGATGTATCACACTTACCCTGCTCTCTATCTATTCCAAAATATGCTTCATGATATTTGCACAACCTTTGATTATTCTAAGATTATAAAATATATCCTCTAGTTTGTACATATTATCTCTTAGTTTGTTAAGCATTTCTTTCTTAATTTTGGTGATATAGTCAAAACAATTTATGCTCTTGATGATGATCTAATGTTCTACCTATTGAGCAACCACTTGAGGGACTAATATTTGTGCTTTGAGCATTTGTAGTTCAGCTTTAAGCTCTTTATTTTGTTTAAGTAGAAATATTTATGTTGTAGCATTTATTTGTTCTCTTGATTTCATTATGGCTTCTATGTCTCCTATAATGTACATTTCCCCTATTCTTGGGTTCATTTTGATTTCCTATAATTGAGGTGTGGGGATGGTAACCTCTACTGCTAATGTTTGAGATATTGTCTCTTTATCTATGCATTGGATGCTTCTAGGATATTTTCCTTCATCCATAGATTGCAACTTATCCTCATAAAAATTATCTTTGGAGATTATTTCTTCTGTTCTGACTAGATTGATGTTCTTTATATCCCTTGCAACAAGACTAGCTTCAATTCTTATCCTCTTATGTTCTAGAGTTTTATAAGGATTGGGTATGCTTAACTGGTGTTCTCTAAGGAGGATGGTCAATCCTCCAGCTTTCTCAATATTATTTTACACAAAATATGATATTTTTATTTCTTTATTGTCTATTATCATGGCCTTAGGCATAAACTATGGCCTTTGCATTACCATTTTGAGTTTGTCTTCTTGAGACATTTGGCTCTCAGTGGATACTTGAACAATGGGTTGCTCTTGATGAGAAGTAGAGGCAACTTATTTACCTTTGTATGTTGGTATTTTTTCAAGAGATATGATTTCAATAGATGTTGTCTCAATAGGTCTTATTTCAGGAGGAGTTTAAATATTCTCTAAACTAGTCAAAGCCTCAGCCAAATTTACTATATATGTGAGGATCTCTAGTTGTTGAGCATCGGTATTGATAGCTTCTAATATTGGATATTGGAACTTTTCTAGGTGCATGGCTAGAATTATGGGTGCATAAGTTTCAACTAAATTTCTTCTTAATGATATTAGGTCAACGGGATAATCTCCAAGAAATTCAATTTGAGTATAGGCTCTTTTTTATGTCAAAGTTCTCCCAAAAATCCTTTAAATATTTATTCTTCTCAATTTTTGTTTGTAGGAGGTCTTCAAATGTGTCAACCCTAAGAGTAACTCAAGCATATTTCATGTCATTTTTTGTATCACAATAATAGCCATGGGGGTCATACAGTCTCCAACTTAGTTCTAAAAAACTATACCCGTCCATTCTCCATATTGATCTTAACAATATTGGATAACCTCTAAAAATATATAAGCCCATTTTACATGGGATATTAAATTGAGGAACTCTTCTCACCTTCTTACCAATCCTCAATTTGACCTCTTCTACAATTTGTCTGGCAATTTCCAAGGCAACTATAGAGAGAGGACAATATGATGGGAGCATTTTGGGAGGAATTTTAACCCCATATATTCTAATGTATGTAAAAATTTTAATAATTAAGAAATTATTTGCTTTGTTACCATGTAAAAATTTCACAACCCCTATACCCATTCTATTAGGAGAAAAACCATAGAGGTATTCATGGACCAAGTGTAAGAATATTCCTGTTGGCAGTTTTGCCACACTAAATTTTGATTGTAAAAATTCCAAGTATGAAAGATAAATGATGTAGTTTTTGGGATTGTCTTTTACCTTTATTATTTTAATGTACTTTTTTTGCTCCCCTCATTTTTTATTTCATTAACATTAAATTAAGAAGAATGATTTCACTGGCAAAAGCAATTAAAATCGATATTTAGATGATTTCGGAGATGCCAAGGATTTCGAAGCAAGGATAAAGAAAGCAAAGACATTTTTACCCCAGGTAACGGGTAAAAATAATTTTCACCTTTCTCTTGGGTGAAATCCATCATTAAGATACTTTCACCCAGGTTTTTCCCAAGTCGGAGCAAAAGCAACAAAAATTGCCAAGCTGGAAATGAAGGGAGGAGCTCACAAGGATAAAATTAATGATTTTCCGGAACTTGTGCAATTCAAGGTGATTTCACCCCTTTTGGAGGTGAATTTCTATTTTTAATTACGTTCAAGGTAAAAATAACAGATGGGCATAAGTCAAGTCAATTTCACCCCAGGAAGGGGGCGAAAATTATTTTCACCCTTCTTTTGGGCAAATTCCATTTTAAGGTAATTTTAGAGTGAAAGTATTAAAGAGGCATTGTTTGGAGTGAAGGCATGTGTCAGTCAAAGTCAAATGCATTCCAAAATAAGTTCGGAGTGAAAGTAGAAAAATGTATCCTCATGCACTGGTCAAAGTCAAAGTCACCCCAACTTGGGGTAAAACTTATTTTCACCATCCCTTGGGGGTAAAATTCTATTTTTTTCCCACAAGACAAGCAAGACAGCATTATGGGGTGAAATTCCTGAGAGAATATGGTTTCGGGGCAAAATTAATCAAATGAAAGGTGAAACTCCATTTTTTAGTGCAACCATCAGCAAAGTAAATCACTTTTGCCCCTGATTACAATGGAAAATATTTTTTCCCCATTGCCTGGGTGAAATCAAGTTTATGCCTCTCTTCCTTGGCGAAGTTCCTTTCGAAGGTGCTACTATTGCAGATCTTTTTCTGGAAAGGTCGAAGATTGATGAAATTTAATGCTTGGGGTAATAAAATTGATATTCCATAATTTCTACTAAAGGGTTGCCAAGATTAAATGGTACACCCCTAATTTTGGTGCAATTTGCTTCATTCTCGAGGTGCCTTCACTGATTTTACTCCTTTTTATAACAAATTTAATTTTCGATGGGTCTTTCGAATGAAGATGAAATTCCAAGGTGCAATTGAACAAAGTAGCAACTGAGAGTTAATGCTTGAACTCCTAATTTTTGTGCAACGTGGCTACGTTTTAATGCACCAACTTCTGGAACAATTTTCCTCTCATTCATCTCTATCAATTTCCCAAATGCTCTCCATGAAAGAGGGATTGTTGCTTCCTAAAGAATTTTCTGATTCGATCATCGCTAATACTGAGGAGAGAATTTATCTTGTTGGTCTTTGACTAGCCAGCATTTTGTTTTAATACGCTTTTAATTTCAGAGGTGAAATCCTCTATAAATACTAAGCATTTTGATGTAATGAAGGAGGATAGCCACTCTGCCAAAAAATAGTTTGAGTTATCAACCTCAATAGAAAGATATTTGGATCTAGTTCTTATAGTAGTGTTGTATGCAATTATTTTTTGCTTTTCATTTCTGTTAAGTTCATGATCTTTGTTAGGTAAATTTAAATTCTGCATTTCTAAATTTAATTCCTGGTAGAGAATTGAATGTTGAAATATTCATTGGAAATTATCCCTACAATCTATGAATGGTTCCTATGCTTTCCTTTTCGTTACATGATGATTAAAACTTGATTTGGATTTTAGCTACTAGTTTATCCCCACCATACATTTCTGGATTATAGCCATATTTTCCATTTCTTTTTGTCATTCCCATCTCTTTTTGTTACCCTAAGCTTAAACCAAATTAGATTAGTAAGGGATCCAGCCCTCTCTGGATATTGGCCCAAAGGACATCTCTTGCCTTTGGCCTTTCAATGTTGGTTGGGTCTAGGTATACATATATTATGTACATAGGTATATTCATGACCAATAGTTTTTGACACGCCCGGTGGGACCTTAAAAGGTTCCATTTTGAGTAGTATTGAGGTTTGATGTTCATATTTTTACTATCCAATTAGAACATCTGGTGACTTCGTTTTACCCAGAACCCTTCGAACGTGAAGTGAGCGAAAGCTTTTTTCATGATCACAATATCGAAGGCCAAAATTTTTAAAAACTTTATTGTGTTTTATGAGCTTGGAACCCAAGTTTTAGGAGAATATCCTAGGTTAGTCACTCCAACTATTTCATCAGTTGCAACTTCTTCACAGGTAGTTGGTGTGTTTTATGTTCCTTCAAGTCCCGCTAGCATATCTACTAGATTTCCTCCTCCCCAAGGAAACACTCCAATACAAATGGCTTAAAATCCACCACCTCAACCACCAAGATAGTTCTCAGCCTAGAATCACTTCAAAGCTTTGAATCTACAAGCTCAGAACCTGATTCCACAAGCAGCATTGAAGGCTTTGCCTACTTATGATGGTATGGGTAAGACAGCTTACGAGCATGTCTAGGATGTGGCTTCTCTAGTGACCATTCATAGCATTATGGATGAATATGTCATGGTAATATTACTCGTGCTCTCTCTCAAAGTTAAGTTACTTTACTGGTATCGATCTTTACAGCCTACCACTATTACCACTTAGGACCAATTGATTGAATTGTTGATAAAAGGTATTAATGAATAAGTGGATCCATTCTCTTTGTTGCATCAATTTACCACCATTTATAGGCATCCGTGGGAGGAAATCATAGACTTCAATGTCATTTTTTCTCAAACTTGGCAGATAGTCCCTGATGGTCTTCAATTGACTCTGCAAGCTACATTTTACTACCTTCAAAATTTCAACTCTTATATTAGTATGGCCATCTAACAGTTCAATGTCAACACATTTCTTGATTTGTATTTTTCTACACAAAAGGTTGAGGCTGACCTGATTGCTATCGTTAAGCTTTTGCTAAATATGATGATGCCTATATTTCCTTATCTTCTATAGTATTTGTATGCCAATGCATCTTCTTAGCCCTTGCCAATGTCCCCCATGTATCCAGTCCCTTCATGGAATCTGAGTTCATATTAAACCATGATGATAGTTTCTATATTACAACTATCAACTCCAACCATTCCATAGTTATCCATTTTGGTTCCATTCCCAACACTACCATATCCACCTATACCACTTCCATTACCAGCCCCTCCAGCACCCTCAAATATTGATCCCCAAGAGAAGTTTCTTAAGGAGATGCAGTAAATGAACTCAGTCATAAGAGTGATGAGAAATGATATCACGATGATTAAGAAGTATCCTAAAAGAGATTTCCAACCTAGGATATTTCAACCTCCGTCAATCACCAGGGAGGAAACAACTTCAACTAGCAAGGTACCTAAGAGAAATATGATCGTATTGGCTAATGAAGAAGTTGGCTCATTGGATAAAGCATACTGGTGCTCTACCTGCAATGATCCACATGGTGAGGAAACTTGCATGGTTCACCTGAACTATATGTAAACATTGGTAGAAAGTTCTTCTGGTGGTCAAATCAACATGATTATAGAATTTGATCATAATTTCATGGTCCCTTCTGAGGAATAAGTTTCAGTTCTCAAAAGAGCTAGAAGAAAACTCATCATAGTGGATCCAGCTAAAATGGAGCCCCTAAAGGTACCTACTAATCTGAAGGTATAAAATGAGATTAAATAAGCACAAGTGAAAGTGCTTGTCCCAACACCCAAGCCAGATGCGCCTGTCCTGTTAAAAGATCTTTTACCTTCATGAGAAAAATAAATATTGCAAGAAAAGACTTCAACTTCACAAGTGAAAGATAAAACAGAGGAAGAATCCAAAGAAAATCTCAAATACCCATCCTTGACCAAGCGTCAAAGGGTAGGGGCTACACAATAGTTATAGAGAAAATATGAGGCTTACAATGAAGGAAAAGAGTTCAGTGCATCTATGTACAACATCATTGAGGAGCTAAAGAGGATTCCAACCAAGGTGAGTCTCTATGATGCATTGCAATTGCCTGGACAAGTTGACTTATTACAAGAATCTCTAAATTTGTGAAATATAAGGGGAAGGATCCAACTCATACAGTGTTAGATCAAATTCTAATGACTTATACCACTAGAAATAATATATCATCCCCTTTCTACTTGTCTCTCAAGATGGAAGGTTGGATTGTGCACAATTGCATGATCAACTCCAATGTTGCGATGATTGTCATGCCAAAGGTAGTTTGTGATGTTATGGGTATGGAATATACAAGAAGAAACCTTGGTTTTTTGCAATTATATGGAACCCCTATGAGGACAATAAGGGTCATTAAAGACATCCCCATTATGTTGCATAAAATACCTTAGATCACTATGATCCAAGAGGTGGTTGTGGTTGATTTGGATCCGTACTTCAGCATGTGCCTATCATGGGAGTTCACTGCCAATTTGGGAGGCTACCTTTCTCTGGACTATTCTCATCTAGATATTTTTGCCAAAGGGAAGAGAATATGTATCCCTAATGAGAAGCCTTTGACTTATCACATAGGTAATATTGAAGAAGAATATAAACCCATGAATTCTGTCAACTTGATGATTGAATAATTGGAGGAATTGGATTTGATGGAAGAAGTTATGGATGAGCTTCGAACAGAAGATGAGTTTTCAATACTCAATTGTAATGTCATGATGGAGATTAAAATTGGTTTTTACACCATTACTAAGCCTAAAAAAGTTGAGGTGAAGGTTTATGATGATTAGGAGCTTGTTTCGGATCAATTATGGAAGTTGTACTTTGACGATGCAAGGTGTAAGAATGGCATAGAAGCTGGAATCATTCTCATTTCTCCTTCTAGTATACAAAATATATACTCATACCTATTGACCTGAAGCTATACAAATAATGTTGTTGAGTATGAAGCACTCTTCTTGGATCTAAAAAAAGCAAAGAAGCTCAGGATCAAACAACTATAGATTTTTGGAGATTTTGAGTTGATCGTCAACCAGGTAACCAATAAGTGTGTTTCCAAGAAATACTACTTGAATGTGTACCATAACAAAGTATAGGATCTGTTTGAGTCTTTCATAGCATTGAATGTTGAAGTAATTTCATAATAATAGAACAAACATGCATATATTTTAGCATCTCTTGGTGCTAATTTTTCTCCAGTTGATCACGTGGTGAGAAAACCCAAGACCGTAAGGTTGATTTACAGACCTTCAGTCCCAAATAAGAATATCTACTGGCAAGTATTTAAAAGTGATGAGCATATTATAAATTTTTTGATAAGAGAAGCAAGTACTATGGAAGAAACAACACTTGATGAGGAAAAATTTGAGGGATTGATCCAACTAAGGAATAATCATATCCCAAAAGGATTGATTATGCTCGAGAGTCTTTTTAATAAAAATAACATAGCAAAAAAGCATAAAATCAAAGTGAACAAGAAGCAGTACACTAAAATCTAGTTGGGGCCTGATAATTTGATCAAATTTGGTACCGATTGCACTCCAAAGGAGCTTGAGTAGATCAAGGAATTGTGCCATGAGTTTCCTAACATTGTCACTCAGAGCTACCAGGATTTAAAGGGGTACAACAATAATGTGATCCAGCATACCATTGAGTTGCAAGAATGAGTAAAACCCTTCAAGCATACATAGAGGCCAATCAACCCCAAGATTGAAGCCTTGATGAAAGTTGAATTGCTGAAAATTTTGGATGCTAAAATCATTTACCCGATCAAGCATTTGACCTAGGTAGTGAATTTGGTCCCTATGTGAAAGAAGAACGGAGGCATTCACCTATGTGTGGATTTTTGAAATTTGAATCAGGAATCTCTAAAGGATCATTATCCTTTACCTCAGATTGATCATATTCTTCATGTAGTTGTTGGTGCTCTTAGATTTTTTTGTTGGATGGATTCTTTAGATATAACCAAATTTAGATCAAGGATGAAGACCAGCATAAAATGACATTTGCCATAAAATGGGGAACATTTGCTTATCATCGGATGTTGTTTGGTCTCTCAAACATTGGAGCAATTTTTTTAGAGAGCGATGGATGTAGCTTTTGGTGAGTTATTAAATCATGTTATTGTGATTTATTTGGATGACATGACTATCTTCTCTCACAACAGGGAGGAGCATAGTTTACATTTAAGGCAAGTGTTTGAGAAATACCGAGAGTTCATAATATCCATCAATCCAAAGAAGTCCATATTTTCTATAAAGGAAGGAAAGCTCCTGGACCACATCATTTTAGATAATGGTTTGTCTATTGATCTAGCTAGGGCTGAGGCTCTCCTAAAGCTTCTATTTCTAGCTAATAAGAAGTATTTACAATATTTCTGTGGGTAGATTAATTTTGTTCAAAAAAAATTGCAAATTTTTCCCAAGTGGTAAAACCGATGATTAAGCTTTTAAATAAAAATGTTGAGTTCAAGTGGACTGAGCAGAGAAAGAGAGCATTTATAGAAATTAAAGAAATAATTGCTCAAGCCTCGGTTCTGGTAAACCCTGATTACTCAAAATATTTTTTCTTGTATACCACTGGTGAACATGAGAGTTGCGTAGTAGTGCTTACGCAAAAGGGAGATGATGGACATGAGCGATCAATTGCTTTCTTAAGTCAAGTTATCCAGTCACATGAAGAAAAATATAATTTTACTGAGAAGTAAGTATATGCGATGATGAAATCCTTGAAGAAATTTTAGCATTTTGTTTCCCAAAGTAAGACAATAGTTTATGTTTTTCATCCATATGCCTGGAGTTTCATCATTCAGGGAGAGCTTGGAGATAAGAGAGCTGGTTGGGTATCTAAAATATAGGAGTATGATATTGAAATCTGACCAACCAAGCTAGTTTAAGGATGAGATTTATGTCAGGAGCTTGCAAGAAGTGTCGCATCTGAATCTATGGTTTTCCAACTTGAAGATTCAGTAAGCGGAAGTAATTTTGCTAATCACTCTACAATTGATTGTGATTGGACAGAGGACATTGTTAAATATTTTAGCTCAAGAATGTGTCCTTCACATATTAATGCCTCACAGAGAAGGAGATTTAGACTTCAAACCCTTAGGTACGTGATGCTACCAAATGGATTGTTCCATAATAATATCGATGGGGAATTTCTTAGGTGCATCCGAGAATCAGAAAAACAAAGAATCCTAGAGGAGTTTCACTCTAGTTTATTAGGAGGCCATTATGCAGGGAGACCAATGGCATTGAAGATCATCAAAGCAGGTTATTTCTGGCCCACTCTCTTTGTAGATGCTTTCAAATTCAATCAAAGTTATGACAAATTCCAAAGATATGTTGGTAGAAGCAAGAATGCATCATTACCCCCTTATCTGATTCAAGTAGAAGCACCATTTCAGCAATGGATATTAGACTTTATTAGGGTCATTGATCTTAATTCCTTTGCCAAACACAAATAAATCCTGACTATTTCACTCAATGGGTTGAAGCAATTTCGACCAAGAAGGTGGACCAGGCAATAGTTATCTCTTTCCTTAAAGGTTTAATCACTCATTTTGGCATCCCATATGCAATCATAACAGATAATGGAACATCCTTCATCAGTGTCAAGGTTAGTGAATTTGTAGGTAAGTATAGAATTTATTTAAAAACTTCATCAAACTACTATCCCCAAGGAAATGGCCTGGTCGAATCTACAAACAAGAATTTGTTCAGGATTCTGAAAAGGACTCTAGGAGATAATAAGCACAGTTGGCACTTGCTCTTAAATCAAGCATTATGGGCCAATCACATCTCGGTGAAAAATTCCATCAAGATGTCCCCCTAATCCTTGGTATATGGTAAGGAAGCAGGTGTGCCCATTCATATCGAATTATCGGCCCTTCAATCATTGCACTTACTGGATGGTGAATATGATGAGACCCCATGAGTGCAAGGTTAGCTGATATTTTAAAATTGGAAAAAGAGTGGAAGAAATCATACCATGCCTTCATGGATCATGCCCAAATGATGAAGAAGTGGTTCGACAAGAAGGCTTCTCAGAAGACTTTTGAGGTAGGTGATTTTGTGCTAAAGTGGAATGAAAAGAAAGCAAAGTCGAGCAAGCATCACAAGTTCGAAGTGATATGGGACGGCCCATTCCAGATTTTGGGTGTGAATCAGGCTAACTCATTTTAGTTACAAGATATGGGTAGTCATGTGTTGCCAATACCAGTAAATGGCCTTCATTTGAAGGTCTACCATCAGTGATAAAATTCTATAATGAGTATGTATATATGTACATAGTTTTTTATGTTATTTTATTTTGAGTCAAATATTTTTAAAATTATAAAAATATATATAAAAAAAAGTTGTGTTCGCCAAGAGAATTCAATTCTATCCCAAGCAGGTGTTTTCGCCCCGAAAACATGTTTTTACTGTGCAAAAACTGATTTCACCCCAACAATGCATTTAAAAACCTCATGGTTGATTTCGAGGCAAAAATCATTAAGAGAAAGCAACTCCTCGGCAATTAACTTTGGAGGCAAGGTCAAAGATTGAATTTTAAAATTTGTCAAAAGGCATGGTTTATTTTTAATTAAAAGCGCCCCTATTATTAATTGTCGAAAAAGAAAAAAAAAAGGAAAAAAGTAAAGGGACGATTGTCTTCACCCGAAAAAAACTTTTATTTTTTTTATTTTTATTTTTGGGGAGAAATCCTCTTTGACTTCCACAAAAGGTGATTTTGGGGTGAAACTCCAAGAAAAGAAGGAAAAAAATCATATGTTTTTTCAATGACTCTAGTTGGCGAGTTAATTTTTGGAAAATAAGGGGGTGAAATTAATTTCACCATGCTTTTTAAATGAAGCACTTGCAGTTAAGTTTGCTTTTTAGCAATAAGCTTTTTTGAGACGAAATGAAAAAAGGTAAATTATTTTAAGAGGGGGATGCCAAGCATGTAATTTCACCAAGCAATCAGGGAAGAGTATTTTTGAAGCACCAGTTATATGAAGTTGCCAGTTGCATGAATATTTTTGCCCAAGGATGTTTTCGGCAAAACAGGCATGCCCAGTTGAGGTTTTTCACTGACACGGGTTAATTTCGAAGAAAATGCATGAAATAAAATTAATTTTGTTGGAGAAATTTAGAAAAGATATTTTTGGCATCATCATGTAGTGAAGTTAATGGTTTTCACCCCCAAAAATCACCCATCACTCCCACGTGGCATTTATTATTCATGAAATGAGCCATTAAATACCTAGATTGCACCATCCAAGATAAAAATCAGCTAAGAACAAATTTCGGAGAAGATTTATAATGCAAGGGTATTATTTGTAGTTAAGTGATAGTTTAAAAATTATAAAAAAAACATTCTAAATTTATAAGAACTTCTATATGAGGAGGGAGAACTCTAGAAGAGAAAACTAGGGCATCAGTTGGATAGCCGAAGAGATTTCTGGTTAATGTGGACTTGAATATAATATTGATGGCCCAGGATGTCCCAATGGGGACACCTCCAGATCCTCTTTTAGAGAGACATATTTCTTTTATAGATTTATTAAAGGATAAATATCCATCAGAGACTGAAGAAGCATAAAAAATTGCATTAAAAATACTCTTTACGATTGCTGGACATAGATCAATATCTCAACGAGTTAATAGGTGCTTTCCACAATCATAATTAAGGCCAAAGATTGTCATTGATCAAAATATGGTCGAAGAAATAGTTTTATATAGAGCAAATCATGATTTTATCTATAAATTCATGGGTATTTGCCCTACCCTGAACTTTTTATATTCCTGGATCCAAAAAAAATGGGAGCCTCTTGGTCAGTATTCTTTGTGGTTTATTAGCAATGGATATTTTATTGTTAGTTTTTCTTCTCTTGTCGATAGAAATAGGGCTTTCAAATCAAAAAATAGGAATCATGGTCCAGTAGGATTATTTGTTCAACCTTGGAGAGTGGGATTTGATCCTCAAATTGAACTTACTATTGTCTCGGTTTGGATCCGTTTGTATGCACTTCCAATGGATTTTTGGAGTGAGTGGGTATTGGAAATTATTGGTAATTCCCTTAGAAGACATTTGGGTTTTTCCAAAGACACAATGTAAGAAAACATAGTTGTTTATGCAATATTATGTGGAAATGGATCTTAGCTAGCCTTTACCGATAGAGGTGGAACTTGAAATTGCAATACTATCTTAGATTCAACAACTGGATTATGAGGCATTGCCCTTCAGATGCATATTTTGCCACAAATATGGATATTTGGCCTGATCTTGCCCAAATAATATGAACATAAAAATGGAGGCTCCTCTAGGAATGTCAAATCTTCCTAAGAAGGTTAAGTCAACAATCAATACACAACCAATATTTCTCAAAGAAAATAATCATAGGGAGATGGTTTTGAACATCCCAAAAGAAGGAGAAGGCAAAAGAAAAATATGCTAAAGAGCAAACCCAACTCAAGCCCTCCAATAAGTATGAGATATTTAAGACACTAATGGACCAAGAAGAAGAACAATTCATGGAATGAGTGGACGGGAATAATGAAAACAATAACAACCATGTTCAAGCCCCTCTTTTACCTCCTCCCATCATATATTAGGTAATTGAGTGCAGTGAGTTACCACAATCAGAGAGTGTAGGGGTATTGATAGTGCATAACCAATAGCAACCAATAATTAATTATTTCATCATGGGTATAGCAAAAAATAATAAAGGCCAATTCTAGGGATAACTCAGGTGGAAAAGAGATCAAAAAATAGTAGCTCTCAAGGAGTGGGTAGAAAATCAAATAAGGAATTGATAGCAGTTCAAGGAGACAAACTGATCACTGGAGGATCGATGAGACCAATAGATTTTTACTGCTCTCAAGGTAACCAATGATTATACAATTATGGAATGTTAGGGTTTTAAATAGTAGAACCCATCAATCTGTTGTTCAAAGACTCTTAGAAAAATGTAAAATATATTTTTTGCTTATCCAAGAGACAAAAATGTCATTGGATCTTATGTGTAAAATAGTAAATAGACTTTGGAGGGGTGTTGGTCATATGGAAGTGGTTGCCCAAGGGGTATCAAGGAAGATAGTTACTTTTTGGAACTCTCTTGAATGAACTGCAATAGAACATATAGCTTGGAGGGGTTTCCTCACATCACATTTTAGGAACAATATCACAGATAAACATGTTTTAATCACAAATTTTTATGGGGCTCAAAACCTAGATGGTCAGATGCATCAATGGAAAGTTGTGCATAACATGAGAGTCTCAAGGGAAGAGTTAGACTAGATTATTTTTGGGATTTAACGCTAAATTATCCTCTAGATATCAGGAAGGGGGAACCACAATTTTGGACCCAGGGGATCAACTTATGATTGCCCAAGTCCAGGAATTATACTTGGTGGATATTAAATGCCTTAGAATTAATTATACTTGGACTAATAAGAGGAGGGAGCCACATAGAAGAAAGGTGAAGTTAGATTATTTTATGGTTTCAAAGGAGGCATTTGTAAAATGGAATATAAAATTTCAAATTTTGGAGGGTCCAGTTTCATATCACTTTCCCATTTTTTTGGAAGGGGGGATCAAGACAGTGCAGCATCACAAACCATTTAAATTTGAAATTATTTTGTCACAAAAGAGGAACTTCAAAATAAAATTCCACAATGGAGGGAATAAGATTGCCCAGCATATGGGAAAACAATGTTTAGATTCTACAAACAACTTCATTATGTCAATTATGAACTAAAATAATGGAGACGAGCTAACAAGACAGACTTCCAAGTCCAAAGAGATCCATTGGTGGCCAGATGGGATGAGGTTCAAAAACACTTTAGGGAAGGAACAATTATAGAGAAGCTAAAAGAATAGGATGATGCATTGCATAAAGTGGTTGAGGACATTGATAACCAACAGGAGACCTACAAGAAATAGAGAGCAAGAACCACTTGGTTATTAGAAGGTGCTAAAAATATCAAATTTTTCCATCAGGCTACCTGTGCTAGGAGACAGACAAACAACATGGAAGCTCTTCAAAATGAGAATGGACACTCCTTTGATACAATTCCATGTATGCATTTCCATTCAATGAATTATTTTTCTAAACTATTTAAGGAAAGTATGGTGCAATATGAAGAGGCTCAAAAAGAAGTTATTGCTATCATACCCTTTATTATCTCTGAAGAAGAAAATCAGACCCTACTTAAACCCATTGATAGAGAGGAACTAAAGAATGTAGTCTTTGGAATGAGCACCGAAAAACACTAGGTCCAGATGGCTTTCCAATTAAGTTTTTTCAGGCCTTCTGGGACAACTTGGAGGAGAATGTAATGTATGTTGTAAAGGAGTCCAAAGGTAGTAAAAGAATGCTTAAATCATTAAATCATACTTTCATTGCATTAATTCCAAAATGGGAGGAGGGGGTGCATATTCATATTATATACCTATTGCCTTATCCAATTTTATATATAAAATAATCACAAAGGTAATGGTTGAGCGGCTAAAACCTCTTCTACATAGCATTATCTCCTTGGAGCAAGGGGGTTTTGTAGAGGGTAGGCAGATCTTGGATGGTGTGGCTCTAGCTCAGGAGGTAATCTATTCCATGAAAAGTTGTGCATAACATGAGATTCTTAAGGGAAGAGTTAGACTAGATTATTGTTGGGATTTAATGCTAAATTATCCTCTAGATATCAGGAAGGGGGACCCACAATTTTGGACCCAGGGGATCAACTTATGATTGCCCAAGTCTAGGAATTATACTTGGTGGATATTAAATGCCTTGGAATTAATTATACTTGGACTAATAAGAGGAGGGAGCCACATAGAAGAAAGGTGAAGTTAGATTATTTTATGGTTTCAAAGGAGGCATTTGTAAAATGGAATATAAAATTTCAAATTTTGGAGGGTCCAGTTTCATATCACTTTCCCATTTTTTTGGAATGGGGGATCAAGATAGTGCAACATCACAAACCATTTAAATTTGAAATTTTTTTTTCACAAACGAGGAACTTCAAAATAAAATTCCACAATGGAGGGAAGAAGATTGCCCAACATATGGGAAAACAATGTTTAGATTCTACAAACAACTTCATTATGTCAAATATGAACTAAAATAATGGAGACGATCTAACAAGACAAACTTCCAAGTCCAAAGAGATCCATTGGTGGCCAGATGGGATGAGGTTCAAAAACACTTTAGGGAAGGAACAATTATAGAGAAGTTGAAAGAATAGGATGATGCATTACATAAAGTGGTTGAGGACATTGATAACCAAAAGGAGACCTACAAGAAATAGAGAGCAAGAACCACTTGGTTATTATAAGGTGATAAAAATATCAAATTTTTCCATTGGGCTACCTGTGCTAGGAGACAGACAAACAACATGGAAGCTCTTCAAAATGAGAATGGACACTCCTTTGATACAATTTCGTGTATGCATTTCCATTCAATGAATTATTTTTCTAAACTATTTAAGGAAAGTATGGTGCAATATGAAGAGGCTCAAAAAGAAGTTATTGCTATCATACCCTTTATTATCTCTGAAGAAGAAAATCAGACCCTACTTAAACCCATTGATAGAGAGGAACTAAAGAATGTAGTCTTTGGAATGAGCACCAGAAAACACCAGGTCCAGATGGCTTTCCAATTGAGTTTTTTCAGGCCTTCTGGGACAACTTTGAGGAGAATGTAATGTATGTTATAAAGGATTCCAAAGGTAGTAAAAGAATGCTTAAATCATTAAATCATATTTTCATTGCATTAATTCCAAAATGGGAGGAGGGGGTGCATATTCATATTATATACCTATTGCCTTATCCAATTTTATATATAAAACAATCACAAAGGTAATGGTTGAGCGGCTAAAACCTCTTCTACATAGCATTATCTCCTTAGAGCAAGGGGGTTTTGTAGAGGGTAGGCAGATCTTGGATGGTGTGGCTCTAGCTCAGGAGGTAATCCATTCAATGCAAACATTTTGTAATAGAGGAATATTCATAAAATTAGATATGTCAAAGGCTTATGATAGGGTGGAGTGGAGCTTCTTGTCAAAGATGATGCCAGCCTTTGGTTTCTCTCAGGATTGGATGGAATGGGTCATGAGTTGTGTTTCTACTCTGATATACTCAGTTTTTATCAAGGGTCTTCCCTCACAACCATTTGGAGCTACTCGAGGCCTTCATTTTCCCCTATATTTTTCTCATATTGGTTGAAGGCTTGGGAAGACTCATATTGAGGAGAAGACAACAAGGTTTGCTAACAAATATCAAGGTGGGTGAGGAAGTTTTGAATCACCTACAGTTTGTGGATGACACAATATTGGTGGGAGTGGCCAGCTTCAAGGAAGCAAAAATGATTAGAGATACACTTAATGTCTACCTTAGGGCTACAAACCAAGTCATCAATGATAAAATTCCAAAGTGGTATTTTTCAATCTTGATCAAAGGCTTCAGGATATAGTTTTAGAGATATTGGGATTCACAAGGACTTCTCCTAGTGGTATACTTGGGGGTCTCTTAGCACTTTTAAAAAACTAAAAATAGATATCTGGAGGAATATTTTAGACTATATCAAGGAAATAATTAATCATTGGTCTCAAAAATGGTTAAGCTATGGGGGTAGATTAACTTTTTTACAATCAGTCATTCAGGCCATGCCAATTTATAAATTTTCTATCCTTGTTTCCCCACATACCATATGGGAAGAGTTGAACAAGATGGCTAGATTATTTTATGGGAAGGATTAAAAGGAGAGAGTAAATGGGCCTTATTGTTTTGGTATAAAGTAAACCAACCCAAGGTAAAAGGAGGTTTGGGACTGAGAAGATCAAAGTTAAATAATAAAGCTTTGGCTAGAAAGCTTTACTGGAAGTGGATTTCCCAACCAACTTCTTTATTTAGTAGAATTTAACTAGTAAATATTTGGGACAAGTAAACCCAAATGAGGTGGGTAGTTTCCCTTTGGATGGTAATGGATCCTTAGTGTGGTAGGCTCTTAAGTTAGTATCTCTGGTAGTGAAATAGGGATTATTTTGGAAAGTGGGGAGATGGGAGAAGGCTCGATTTTGGATAGATTCATGGGATCAATACCCACCTATCATTGTTGAATTTTCAAAACTACAACCAATAAAAATAGTCATGGAAACCAGGGGTTGGGTTTAAATTGAAATTTATTTCAACATTAGTCGACTAGGGGATTATAAGTTTAAGCAGTTTAAGAAGTTGGATGAGTGGCCAATTTCAATCCCTCTAGATTTGACACCCATCATGACTAAAATCTTGGTGAAAGATTTCTCATAGGTAGATATGAGGAGGATGAATTAGCTTGGGGATATGGAAGCCTTGGTGTCTACACAGTGAAGTATGGATATGATAATATCCTTATAGAGCCTTCTCCTGATGCATATCAGGTTGAGGATTAGAGAAAGATTTGGCAGTCCAAGGGTTGGTCGAAAGTAAACTTTTTTCCTGGCAGTTCATGCATAATGGAATTCTTACTTTTGATAATCTCGGATGCAGGGGAATCATTGGTCCATATCAATGTTTTTTATGCTACAAGAGTGAGGAAATATCTGATCACTTGATGTTTGAGTGCCCATTCACACACCAAATTTGGGAGAGATGGTTTTTATATTATAAATTTTGAGTTAGTGGTGATTAGAATTGGACTAATATTTGCAAAATATGGAAGAGGGATAGATTTAAATATAAATATCTTTGTATTGGTTGGGATATTGGATTAAACTTCATTTGGTGGCAAGTGTGGTTGTAGATAAATGGCAAAATTTTTAGAGAAACATTTTCATCTTTGGATGGAGTTTTACAGGTCATTTGGAGCAAAGTCACAAAAATTGTGGTAGTGTATGCTAAAAAAGAAACTCAGGTTGTTATAGGAACAATGGATAAGGAAGTTGAAGTGCAATATGGGTAGGACAAAGCTAGTTGGAAACCACCCCCAAAAGTTTGGATTAATATTAATCCTAATGGAGCTACAAAAGGCAATCCGGATAGACCTAGAATTGGAGTGGTTTATCAAAATCATGTTGGAACAGTGCTCTACTAGGAACTACAAGGCTTGGGAAGGGCCACAGACAATGAAGCAAAAGCCTTAGCTATCAAATATGCTTCTATTTAGGCAATAAAACAAGGTTACAGGAGGATAATCCTAGAACTAAATTTTGAAATAATGTTTGGAGCTCTAGATTGCATGAGGAACTTTGCTTTGAATACATGGAGGTTGAGGATTCTTGTCACTCAAATTAAGGAATTATGGAGGGAATTAGATGATGTGATTCCATTTTATGTGAGTAGATATCTAAATAAAGTGGCAGACTTCCTGGATAAGATGGGCACTGAGAAGGAGGTAGGGGTTCAGTGGCACAGTGATATGGCTATTGAGGATGAGATGATTAGGTAGGTTGATGAGAAAATCTTATCTTTAGCTAATTTGGACAACCATTACAGAAATGTGGTTTAGGATATTTGTGCTCCAATGTAGATCTTATTCTACAGTTATAAACAAGTGAACAACCATTGTAGAAATATGGTTTAAGATATTTGGCTCCAATGCAAATATTATTTTACTATTGTAAAAATATTTTCTCTTTGGCTAAGGCTGGGAGAAGTCTCATCCCAACTTGTAAATGATCTTTGTTTTAATACAAGTTTTTTCAAATTATTTTTCAAAAAAAATTATAAAAAAGCATTTCGTGCAAGAGGACCAAGGAGCATGTTCGCTCGGATTTTTTTAGGTGTGCCACCTGCATTTAATTGGGTAGTTGGGGGTAAAATTTTTAAATACAGTGAACCAAAAGCTTATAGTTAAAAAATGATTGAGATTATTTTTCTAGAGAATTTCCAGATTATCATTTAGTTGCTTCGAATTGTTGCTTTGTTGCAGGATTATCATATTGTTGTAGTAAAGCTGATTATACGAATATAGGAAAGAAATCTACTGATTCAAAGAAAATTGTTGAGCCAATTAAAGCACAAGGAGGAAAAAAATCTAAAAAGGCCAAGTGAAATTAAAATATAGAGCTTGACCCATATTATGATGCATTGGCTCATATTGGAGACTATGTTATTTCAAACAAGGGCATGGAAAAATTACACCAGGACATGGAAGCTACTGTCAGACAAGGCTTGACGCTAGAAAGCCCATTAACTATTTCCTATCATGAACAAATTTTTTGGTACCTATGTACACATTTTCATACTTACCCTAAGCTGGTGATGGATATTTCAAAGTTTTACAACCCTGCCATGAAGGTTGTTTGAAATATGAAGGAAGACAAACTATTCACCATTTTGGCTAGCACAGTCAGATATGCATTTGTGTGTGGGGTGAAGCCTTCTTTGGATGTTATGTTCAAAATATTAAATCTCAAGGATCAAGAGGAGAGATACCAGTCAACTGTGATGCTGCACCAATTCATGGAGAATTAGCTGATAAAGGCACCCCAGTTTGGAGAGTTGTCAACTTTACCAAAGCCTCTAACAGAATTTAAAAGTCCAAATATGTTTTCCATGTTTACTTAGGTGTTTGGTCTTCCTACCTATTCCATGGTGTATAAATTGCAAGCAAATCTTGTACAATGTATTTCGTAGATGGAATTTTATGCCTCGATAGCAATGCAAGCAAGCACGAACCCAATTTTCTTCAACTAGGTAGATTACGTGGGTCAAGAAATGCATACCCAATTAGAGAATATATAGAGTGAAGGAGCAGTATCAATTAGGTACACTTCATTTTTGGCCTGGTATTTCTTCTTCCACATGTACCAACGTTTTTCTTTCATAGCGGTCAAGCAGTTTGATGAGGTAGAAAGGAAGCTACCAGTTTATTTGTGATTCCAAGCTTGTCCCAGAAGGAGTCATTTTACAATTTCAATCACATGTTTTTGGGACCTACCCTTGAACTTTGCCACATGTGAGAGAGTGCCAAGGGTGATGAGGGAGGAGATCATTGCAAAGGAGAAAGGAGACATTTTCTTGTTTATGCAAGGCATTGTGGTATGAATTTTCAACTTCACTGGAAAGTCGTTTCTCCTTTTGTATTTTACTATAGAGCACCTTTTTGCGATGGAATTTGTCCACCAGAACAACTTCATCAATGACATCTATGGGGTAGGATGAGGAAATAAAACTACATGCACCATGCCATTTTCTTTCAACTATATCGAAGTAGACCAGGTTTTCTAGAATAAGTTGATTAATGAAGCTCTCTACGACATCAATATGGTGGAGTTACCTCAGCAATGGAAGTATGACCCTTTGGATCATTTCGTGGCATTGATTAAAGCCAAAAGTTTTCATTACGACCCCTGGGTAGATATTGAGCAGTAAAGAAATAATCCAGAGAGGCATGATCTTGAATGACATATTGAACAAATGATGATGTTACCACCATGGCACAACTTCTACGAGGTGGAGGCCAAATATAACCCTATAGTTCACAAGCACCAGATTCCTCCTACGGGCTTGTTTGGCAAAATGAAGGAACATTTGCCCATTTGGTTTGAGGAGAAAATTACCAACTAGTGGGTTATGAGGGCCCACCGAGGGAAATTTGGGTTAGCTTATGGCTTGGCAATGGATAATGTATTTTGAACGTACATGATGAATATTATGATAGTTATCAACCAATATCTTTTGCTAAAATTGTACCTTGTGGCTTTCAAATATCTGACAATGAAGAGATCATGGTTGGACAGGAGAAACGTGTGGTTGAGGAAGCGTCACTTATGGAGGAAGAGAAATAGCCATCATCAAAAGTTTAGATCTAGCATATGAAGAGGGTGAGGAACTTCCTTTTCCAAAAATCTCCAAGAATCCAAGGATAGGTGTAGTTTCTTCTTCGGGTGCAAATCCTCCTCTTGCAACCAAAGCCGCACAAGTTGATGTTTCAAAAAATCCTCCTTTAATTCATAACTAATAGCTTAGCCAACATGTGGAGATTATAAATATTAAGGATAATATAGAGGGAGAATGATCCAAGGAGCAATCAGTATTATAGCCACCCTCATCATTGACTCAAATGGTGTCAAAGCCTAAAGGTACGTTTTCTCTACCCTCTTCCCTTTCTCTTGAGAATTCAGTTAATGTTGCACATAATTTCATAGTTGTCACTTTTATCTCACTCCCATTTAGTATACCCTCCACTTCCATTTCACTTCCCATTTCTAAGTCACCGATCATCGATGCTCCCTCTTCTTTTATTCTCGCTTCTACTATTTCCCTTTCTTTTAGTTTTTATGCATCCATACCCAATATATTTTTGTTGTTGTTATCCTTTGCTCTGGTTATTTCTATCATGACTATAAGTATGCAAGCTCCTCCCTGAGTAAGTGTAACTATAGCCAAACCCCTACTTTCATTCCCTCAACCACTTCCATTCCACCAACTATTCTCATTTCTACTTCCCTTCCTAAGCCAAACGCTCAGCAGGCTCGTTTTCCCCCTGCTCCATTTATTGAGTTGCATGTGCTGCTAGATCCAGATATTGATATTGTGCTAGAACATCCTATTACAACAAAAATAAGTCAATCCTGCTAGAGTTCATCAAATTGGCTGAAATTTCGTAAGCAAAAAGAAGCTCAAATTCTAGCAAAGACATTGAAGAAGGTCACTTTTGACCCCAAAGCTATGGAGTCCCACATTGTAAAGATGATCTTCCAGGTCTAGAAGCCCCAAGGAGAAATGGCCCCAAGTGATTACACTTATGAATTCATTATAGAGGACCTAATGAATATTGATACTATAGAAAATATGGGGAATATACAGGTGGATATGAGCTATCTTTACCTGCACGACGAGCATTACAATAAAAGCTTTTTCAAGGTTGAGGTAAATATTATTGAGTTAGATGAATCTCTGGCCTAAAATAGGGCACAACTGGAGACAATAAAATCATATGTAGAGCAATGGAAGTGAAAATTGAAAGAGTTGGAGAATGCATATAAGGGATACCAGACAGCTTAGGCAAGAGCAGAGAAGAAAGTGCAAGCATTGACCGTCCAAATTGAAGCTTTATAGAAATAGTTGGTCGAGAAAGCCACGCAATTAGTGGACTTCTCCAAGGAGAAAATCAAAGAAGCTCATCACCATTTAAATAAATATTGTGACATTGGCAGTAGAAGTGCTCAAAGTTCTGTTGTATATTCATGAGGCTTGAATAGTAATTTTTCTTGGTGATCAGACTTTGGAGTATGTTGAAGAGTTGTTGGAACTAAAACTAGATATGGCACTAAATATTCGAGCATTGGCCCAATCTAAATTTTGATTTAAGCCAATGAGCAAGATGGATCGTGCTTGGTTCAAAGCCATGATTACATTACGCAAATATTTTTCTAGGTTGGAGCTGGCAAGAGAGGGCCAAAATCTAATGACTATGTTTGAACAAGAGCATTGCATTTCATTCATTTATTTTGAGGCTCTAGTAGATGCCAATTTTTTTGGCTTCACTAATAATTAGGGGGAGATTTTTTTGAAGAAAGAATTGGAGGTGGCCTGGAAAAACTTTTCCAAAGGTAATTCATAAATTGATAGCTGGGAGGATCCAATCACGGAGGAACAAGTACTACCATGCATGGAGAGGCTCATCCACATCAATTCATCCTTGTTGGAGATCAATCAGAGAGATAATCACGACGGCTTGCATCATGTCTAGACATTGCATTTTATCATTGACTCATTGAGTACACTCTTTATGTTCACTTTGGAATCCTGGGAAGAGGTAGTTGTAGTGTATGAAACTACCAACGCAAGTATTGCCAAGCAAGAAGCACAGGCATGGGCGAAAGTAGAGTAGAAGGAGGTTGTAGAAGAGTAGGAAAAATAATCACAAGAGGAAAGAAAGAAGGAAGTTGTTGAATTAAATATACCATCTAATTTAGCCAATGGCAATGATAGTTGATCCCAATGGATGAAGGCCTAGGGTCAATTGCATCCAGACAAGCTGAATACCCCGAGAGCCACCAAAAGTGTTGGCAGTTTTGCCACACTAAATTTTGATTGTAAAAATTCTAAGTATGAAAGATAAATGATGTAGTTTTTGGGTTTGTCTTTTACCTTTATTATTTTAATGTAATGTTTTTTCTCCCCTCCTTTTTTATTTTATTAACATTAAATTAAGAAGAATGATTTCACTGGAAAAACAATTAAAATTGGCATTTAGATGATTTCGAAGATGCCAAGGATTTCAGAGCAAGGATAAAGAAAGCAAAGACGTTTTCAACCCAGGGAAGGGACAAAAATCATTTTTACCTTTCTCTTGGGTGAAATCCATCATTAAGATACTTTCACCCAGGTTTTTCCCAAGTCGGAGCAAAAGCAATGAAAATTGCCAAGCTGGAAACAAAGGGAGGAGCTCACAAGGATAAAATTAATGATTTCACCAGAACTTGTGCAATTCAAGGTGATTTCACCCCTTTTGGGGGTAAATTTCTATTTTTAATTACGTTCAGGGCAAAAATAACATATGGGCATAAGTCAAAGTCAATTTCACCTAGGAAGGGGGTAAAAACCATTTTTGCCCTTCTTTTGGGTGAAATTCTATTTTAAGGCAATTTCAAAGCAAAAGTATTAAAGAGGCAACATTTGGAGTGAAGGCATGTGTCAGTCAAAGTCAAATTCATTTCAAAATAAGCAAGGAATATGGTGAAGGTGTTTTCTAAGTGATTTCACCTTGTTTTTAGCAAGTTTAATGATTTCACCCAAGTTGGGGTGAAAGCAATGGAAGCGCCCAAGTTCGGAGCAAAAGTAGCAAAAAGGCATCCTCATGCACTGGTCAAAGTCAAAGTCACCCCAACTTGGGGCAAAACTTATTTTTGCCCTCCCTTAGGGGTGAAATTCTATTTTTTTCCCACAAGTCAAGCAAGACAACATTATGGGGCAAAATTCCTAAGAGAATATGGTTTCGGGGTGAAATTAATCAAATGAAGGGTGAAACTCCATTTTTGAGTGCAACCATCAGCAAAGTAAATCATTTTTGCCCCTGATTGCAACAAAAAAGCTTTTTGCCCCATTGCCTGGGTGAAATCAAGTTTTTGCCTCTCTTTCTTGGTGAAGTTCCTTTCGGAGGCGCCACTGTTGCAGATCTTTTTTAGGAAAGATTGGAGATTGATGAAATTTAATGCTTAGGGCAATAAAATCGATATTCTAGAATTTTTGTTGAAGGGTTTCCAATATTAAATGCAACGCCCCTAATTTTGGTACAATCTGGTTCATTCTCGAGGTGTCTTCACTAATTTTTTGTTTCTTTTTAGAACAAAGTTAATTTTTAGTGGGTCTTCTTGATGAAGATGAAATTCCAAGATGCAATATGATAAAGTGGTAACCTATATTTAATTCTTTAAGTCCTAATTTTTGTGCAACGTTTTTGTATTTTAATGCACCGAAATCTGGAATAATTTTCCTATCATCCATATCTGCCAATTTCTCGGACTCTCTCCATGAAAGAGGGATCACTGCTTCCCAAAGAATGTTCTAATTCGATCATCGCTGCTACCAAGGAGACAATTGTTCTTACTAATATTTGACTAGCTAGCATATTATTTTAATATGCATTTAGTTTTAGAGGTGAAATCCTCTATAAATACTAAGCATTTTGATGTAATTAAGGAGGATAGACACTCTGCCAAAAAACACTTTGAGTTCTTTGCATCAATAGAAAGATATTTGGCTCTAGTTCTTGGAGTAGTGTTGTATGCAATTATTTTTTACCTTTCATTTCTATTAATTTCATGATCTTTGTTAGGTAAATTTAAATTCTACATTTCTGAATTTAATTCCTGGTAGAAGACTGAATGCTGAAATGTTCATTTGAAATTATCCCTACAATCTATGAATGGTTACTATGCTTTTCTTTCTGTTACATATTGATTAAATCTTGATTTGGATTTTAGCTGCTAGTTTATCCCCACCATACGTTTTTGGATTGTAGCCAAATTTCCTATTCATTTCTATCATTCCCACCTCTTTCTGTTACCCTAAGATTAAACTAAATTAGATTAGTAAGGGATTCAGCCCTCTCTGGAGATTGACCCGAAGGACATCTCTCCTTTGGCCTTTCAATTTTGGTCGGATCTAGGGCACACATATGTTATGTACTTAGGTATATTCAGGACCAAAAATTCCTAAGAATTGGGTATGATTGGAACCTCCTTCATGGATCCATGGAAATCTATCTTGCACATCAAGTGCTTCTAGTACTCCTAGATCTTTGATTTTGCTTCTTTCCATATACCCAATAAATAAATGGATTAGGATGGAGTAATACGTAAATTGGGGCATTACTTATTTGCTCTCTTCAATTATTTTCTTTAGTGTTACCAACTCTTTATACATTCTTTCACTGATAATATCCTTCCAACAGTACATAGGTGTTTGATATTTTCTATTACATTATATTTTTAAATACATTGCTTCTTTGGATACTTTGGATAAATCCTAGGAGGCTAACACTATGTTGATCATGTTAGTATAGTCCATAGCCCAAGGTTACAAAAATATTCTTTTTAAGAGGTAGTTCATGAGATTCTCCTACATCGTACCTAAAAATATTGGGGTAGGAGTCTATGAATAATACTTGGTTGGCTTGACTTCTCACTATCTAGTCCAACACCAAGGAACCTTTTTTAAGTTGAAGACCCTTCAAAAAATATTGGATGTAATTCTCATAGAAGGCCTTCCATCATGTTGTTTTAACTACATCCTATCAATTTCATAGGCTATAGCTAGGTAGGACATCAAATTTACCAAGAAATAGACTTTAGGATAAGCCATTCTACCTAAATTGCTTGTTCATCAATTGTTGTATGGATTCTCATTATTTTGATACCTTAGAGCCCATTTGAACAGACCCATGATAAGAGTAGGGTGTTTTTGTTCATTTTCCTCCACCAAAACATAAGAGTATATGGTGGTGTTGTTTTCTTCCCATTGTTGAGCTAAAATGATGCGGTTATCAAGCCCAGACTCTAGGGTTATACATAAGCACAAAATATCATAAATTGGCAATATTTAGGATTTTCAAAATTTTAAATTTGCTAATTTTGGAACATTTCACTGGGGGCCATTCACCCAAAATTTATGTGGTGGAAGTTTTTTTGGGGTAAATTAGCCCATCGTTGACAATTATTATCCTATTTTTATTTTAATTCACCAACCACTTTTACCCAATTCCACGGACAATTTACCTTCAAATTATATATGATTTTGTTTTTCCCACCCAATTTGCCCCATATACTACCCGTATATATACTGTAGGGGCTACCAATAAACATACATCTAAAACACTCTAACTCAAAACAACGAAAAACTTGACAAGGTTGCAGATAAGTAACTGTCAACATAAGCCGATCGGTTGTAGAGTGTCAATCGACATATGACTATTGGTTGTAGATAAGTGTCGATCGACATAATATGATCGGTATAAGCCAATCAGTTGCAGAGGAGTAATAATAGGCATATGTCTATCAATTGCAGATAAGTGTCAATCACCATAATATGATTGGTTGTAGATGATTGTAAATCATCATAAGTTGATTGGTTGTAGAGGAGAGTCTGTAGGTATAAGTCGATCGATTGTAGAGATGTGTCTATTGGCATAAGGTTATTAGTAACATAGGAGAGACTATTGGCATAAGCTAATAAATTGCAAAGAAGTGTATGTTAGCATAAGCTGATCGGTTGCAGAAACATGTCTATCGGTATAGGTCGATTAGTTGCAGAGAATAGTATGTTGGCATAAGTCGATCAGTTTCAAAGAATATTCTATCGATATAAGTTGATCAATTGTAGAGATGTGTCAATCAGCATAAGTCGATCGATTATAGAGAGACTATTAGCATAAGTTGATCAGTTGCAAAAAAGTGTCTATCGATATAAGTCGATTGATTGTAGAGTCTGTCAGTATAAGCCAATCAGTTGTAGAGAAGTGTTTCTCGATATAAGTCGATCAATTACAAAGACATGTCTATCAACATAAGTTGATCAGTTGTAAAGGAAATACTATCAGCATAAGTCGATCGATTGTAGAGAAGTGTATATCAGCATAAGTTGATTGATTGCATAGAAGTGTTTATCGGTAAAAGTTGATCGGTTGTAGAGGCGTGTCTATCATCCTAATTTGATCCGTTGTAGGGCAGTGTCAATCGATATAGGTCGATCAGTTCTAGAGGATTGATGACTATGAAAATAGGTAGAGTATTCTTCTTCCACTGTTCTTTTGTCCAAATCTATTTTTCTTTAGTTTCATAGGTATTGTAGGTGCACTATATGCAACTGTGGTAGACAAGTATCCATGTCATCTGGTTGTGTGTTAGGAGCATTTTTCTTGTCAGAGACTACTTCTTTTCTATTAGAGTATGTTCATAGGCAGTGTATAAGCACTATCTACAACTTTGGTCGACAAGTATCCATGTCATGTTGTGTGTTAGGAGCATTTTTCTTGTCAAATACTACTTGTTTGTTAGATGTCATTCTATAGGGCAACATAGGTTCATCTGAATATTCACAGATGATTTATGGAATTACAGTTTAATTTTGGTTACTAAGAAATGCAAATTTTTATTGAGGGATGTATGCTATTTTCCTTCAATTTCATATTCATTTCCTAACATTTAAAGGTTTTTTCTTTACAGATACAATGTCACCTACTGAATATGGAAATAAGGGATGCCAATATTGTGGTAAAAGGACAATTCTAAAATATTCTACACAAATATCAAAATGCAGTGAGGCATTAATATCTACACAACATGAAGGTACAAACACCTTTTACCATCAAATCATTATTTTTCTCTTCTATTCTTAATTATAAAGCCTTTATTTATTAATAGATAAATGGTTGTATGTTTATCTATCTCTTTTTAAATGCTTTTTAAAATTATATTTTGTTAATTCTTTAAAATAGTGCCTTTTTAAATCCAAAAATGATAGAGAACACCAAACATTGAATGCAGTAAACACTATCGATCTTGATGTGCGTTCACTCAAATATATTCCAGTGGAAGAGATGAGACCACATGATAATTTTTCTAATAACAACATTCAACAACCACTTCAGGATATGTTTAATTCAGACACATCAACCGAAAAATAAAATAACAGTACAATTAAAATGTAGACCTCTAGGGAATCTTGTAGTCAAAAATCTAAACATCAAAAGATAAGTGAATGGACTATTGGAAGGGATTTTAAAAATGAATGGGCATGATTATATCCCTTTATTGAGCGAGATGATACATAGAAAGTGTATAAATGCGTAATTTATACTTGGAAGCTGGGAAAGGATCATTTATTGCAAAATAAGAAAGACACAATAGAAAAATATTGTGGGAAAGTTTACATCAAAGAAATACGAAGTGATGGAACAATTAACAAACTTCATAGGTGGAATGATTCATCGGAATGTGTGCATGTGATATATACACTTGAATACAAAAAAGTAATGAAACAACAACAAACTCTCATTGAGAAGGGTGGAACTATCGAGGCCCAATTTCAAAAAATTAATAAGATTGTATTAGCCTCAAAACATTTGCAATTTTTTGTTGTATATAGTATTCTAAAAAAGGTCGACCCATGTCTGACTTTTCTAATTTTAAGCAACTACTTCAACTAGTCGATGTACAAAACCTTACCATTTCATATTGGTTAGATCGAAGTGGTTGGAAAATGGTAAAAGGTCTATCATTGGTTGAGAATGAAGACCTAAGAGAGAATGTAAAACAAGCCAAATTTATCACTTTCCATTGATGAGGTAATAGTTGTTGACAACACATCATGGATTTGCATACATGTTTACACATTCAAAAATTATTTAGTGAGCTCCAACATAAACATGCAGCCACAAACTTTCTGATTGCATGCAAGTTTCACTGCCTGTTTGATTGATGTTGCCTAGTTTGTAGTGAGCTCTGGTTTGTGGTTTCCCAACCCGTGGTTAGGGTTGGCTTGTCTCTTCCAGGGGTGTGATCATTGCCACCCACCACTTTTTTTCATGTTAAACTTTATTATTAATATAATTTAGCTTTTCATCAAAAAAAAAAAAAAAAAAATTATTTGAGATAACCTCATTTACTAGCACTACATAAGATGATTGAAAATTGTAATGCGGAAAATATTTATAATGTTGTTGTAACTATTTTAAAGGATATTACCGAAATGGATGAAAAGGAAATTGCCACAAAGTTAATTTTTGTTGGAGTTGATGGTGCGGCTACAATGCAAAGACAAAGGAATGGTCTTTGTGTTAGGCTTCAGACATCAATTACCCCATATGTGATTCCCATTTATTACATGGCTCATAGAATAAATATTGCATACAAAATTATGAGTAAATTTGATAATGTAGCCAAAGTGGAGGATCTCATCCATGAAATACACTCATACTTTTCATGCAGTCCAAAAATATTTGCAGAGTTTCAACAGTTTCTCTAGGTGTAACCGAAGGTAGAAAAACGTTAAAAGATGTGGACACCATGTGGATTTCAATTTTTCTTCCTAAAAAAAGGAATTTTTCATAATATCAATCCTTGGTTGGGTTTATTTATGCACATCATAGGGATGTTGACAAGGCAAAAGATTTGTTATTTCTTATGACCAACTTGGAAACTCTTCTCACATTATTTTGTATTATTCCATTGTTGCAAGAAATGAATTATTTGATTAAACTTGCACAGGAAAGGGAAATTTATATTGTTGATTTCATCAGGATGAGAAAACAAATATGTATGCTTATTGACAAGATTTACTTATCCGAAAAAAATTTTGAGGATCCCAAGTTTGATAGTTGGAATATGTTAGTTGAAGTCAATGATCCTAACAACTTTTTAAAGTTCAACATCAATGATAATATTTGTATTGTTATCCATGGAAATATGATTCCTTTATATCATTATAAAAAGCGGTTAGATGCACTTATAGATGATGTTGAACAAGTGCCCGTAACACATCCTAGATTCGATGAGGTTTTGGATAGAACTAAGAATAAATTGAAAAGAATTGAAAATATATTCATAAGTGAAATGAGAGATCATTTTCAGAGAAATGAGATACTTGAGGTCATGGTTGTTTTTAATCCCATCTTCTAGAATCCTTGCGTTGACCATAGTAGTAGAAGTGAGTTGTTTGTAAAATATATGGGTAATCTTATAACACATTTCTCTAAAAGTGTGGAAGTAAATGGCATTGAAATCAATAGTATTTTAAACAAATAACTTATGAGACAACAATCAACCAATTTTGAAATGACAATGGATAATCAAATTGCACATTTCAAAAATCCACATGTGACTAGTTCAATCACATGTTTCTAAAAAATTGTATTGAAGTAGTGTCTTACAAAAAACTATGAGTAAATACTTTAATTTATATGAATTATGTTAGATAATGATTTTGGGATATGTTGAATATGAAAGGGCTTTCAGTGCACTATCTTTTGTTAAATTGAAAGTTCATAACAGGTTGGACAAAAATTTGGAAAATTTATTGAGAATGTATGTGTCATCGTACGAGGTGGGTAAGTTTTCCTATGATAGAGTTGTGACATATTAGAAGTCCCTAGCGGAAAGGAGAGGTCTCACTAATACTGTTGATAATGACAAAAATAATTTAGCTTAGAGTGATGATGAGATTATGGACACGTAAAATTTATAAATTACTCTCAATTCTTTTAGAGAATTCAATAAATCTTTGTATCAGCTTCCAGAAATATAAAATTTCAATGATTATATGACAAATTCATATAATCAATGATTTTTGGGATTTAAAATCATTTGTAAAATTTTAAAGATTTGAAAAATTCATATTATCAATGATTTTTCGTATATGATATCATTTGTAAATGTCAATGATTTGAAAAAATCATATTTTCAATGATTTTTCGTATTTGATCAGTTGTAAAATTTCAATGATTTGAAAAAATTCATATAATCATTCTATTTTCAATGATTTCGCATATTTACTTTTTAATGTTATTGATTGACTATGTTGTCAAAATTTATGGTTTATGCTTTAGCTTTGAGTAAAATGGAAATTTGAAAAACATGCATGCATAATGATGTTATGTTATTGAATTAATTGTCTATGTTGACAAAATATAAAGATTTATGCTTTTAATTTGAATGTATATATGTATGTGTGTATCATTAGTATCATTAGTATGTATGCTTTGACTCTAGAAGGCAAAATGCAAATAGCATATTACTCTAGATATGGAAAACCCATTCATAGATATATCTATCGTAAACACACTTTGAAATATAAAAACAATATAGCATAATACAAAAGACAATACTCAATTTTATACAACAACAAGAATGACTATGAATAAAATAAATTTTTTAAACCCATGCATAGATATATCCTTTGTAAACTCACTTGAAAATTGGAATATAAAAGCAACATAGCATAATACATGGAAAATGAAAATTTAAACCGCTTTATAGATATATCCATCGTAAACTCATTTTTTAATATAAAAACAATATAGCATAATACAAAATACAATACTCATTTTTATACATCAAGAATAACTATGAATAAAATGAAAATTTAAACCCATGCATAGATATATCCTTCATAAACTCTCTTGAAAATTGAAATATAAAAACAACATAGCATAATACACAAGACAATCCTCATTTTTAACTTTGAATAAAATGAAAATCTAAACCTATGCATACATATATTCTTGGTAAAATCAAGCATATTTGAAACCCCATAATACTCAAGAGATGAAATTAACACATTATTATAAATGTAAATAGTATAATAGTAAAATAATAAAAGCAAGTGTCTTGTTTTCAAACAAAAACATATGAATGTTATAAATTGTCTTTTTGAAATATCAAATTTTCAAAAGTTGTTTCAGGCTTCAGCATATTTTCCCTATTCCACTCCTTTTTCCTCTTCCATGACTTCCACATTCTGCATTCCAACAGCTCATCCCTCGGTCTGGGTGACAATACTCTCAATTGCTCCAGAACTGACAAGGATGTTCTCAACACTTTGCAATCCTTTGAGTAGGGTGTTTTCCTCTTTCCCAAAATATTCGGATATTGGTGCAAGAACTTCTTTACCCTTCCCTCTTAGTAGAACATCAGGATTCTAATCTATTTCGCATAATGATTCTCTGAAAAGCATTATTTTGTTGAACTGCTTCCTGAGCTCTTTTTTTATTGCCATAGAAGCATTTAAGAAATCCTTTGCCATCTTGAGATAGTCTTGCAGTTTTTGAACCTGCTTCTTGAGATTATCATACTTTACCTACAAAAGAAAAAAATAAGTAGTTAGTAGATATTTACATTTTAAAAAAGAGAACAAAAAAAATTGAACACATTAGTCAAACCTCGACAACATTCTTTGCAACTACAGCAACAACAATATTTTTCTTATCACACACCCATTCATTATAATAATCTTGGGCCTCAGTGTTTATGTTCTCCAATCTGTTCAACATAAACCTTAAAGTTTCATTCGTGTAATATGTAGTAACCTACACAATGCTAGATTTTTCTTGATGTAGTAGATCCTCTATACTAAAGAAAAAAGTTCTCTTTTTGAAAATTTTTTGAATTGGGCATTAGTTTCTTTTATCAACACTTTGGCTCGATACTCTCATTTTTCATTTATGTTATATCTAGAAGTAGTGAATCATTAATGGTTGCTTCAAAATTGTCAAAAACTAAATCTTTTTTAGAAATATTTACTCTTTCATCCTCTGGTAGAGGATGAGCCTAAGGGGTGTTGGTTTTGAAGAACACAAGCTTATATTGAGAGGGGTGGTGAATAGTATAAGATCAATTTTTACTTTCTTTCCAAACCAATATCAATTAATGTCCTTAATTGCAATAACCAAATATAGCAGTGTGCAATAATAACTCAGATAGAAGTAGTAAGCAAGATCACAAGTCACCACACACAATTGAGACACAATATTTAACGTGGTTCCCCCAATGTGAGGTACTCCACGAAGAAAATATTTTACTAAAACTTTCTCAATCAATCTCTTTGGGAATCACTCCCAATTACAATGTTTATGGATCTCTGTCCAAAGGATATGCTAATACCCTAATATCAAGTTCATGGATCTCTTCCACTGGATAACCCTTCTGCTTTGGTTATGTGATCTTCTAGAAGACTTTGTCTCTCTGCTGCACTAACTGGTGGACCTCTCTCCACTTGAAGACTCCTCACTCAGATCTGTCTTCAATTGTGCTGGTTTTTGGATCTCTATCCACTGAGACTCTGTCCTCTATAATCTATCACCTCCAAAGCTCTGTCAATAGGCTCACTAAGAACCTGCTCAATAGGCTCACACAGAACCTGCTTAACAAGCTCACATAGAACTTGTCAAATCTACACTAGCAAGCTCACCAATAACTTGCCCAAATATTCTCTAGCAAGCTCACCAAGAACTTGCCCAAATATTCTCCAACAAGCTCACTAAGAACTTGTCCAAACACTGTCCTCAAATCTATCCCAAAGGCCTTCTTAAAGGCTCAATCAATCATGCTCAAGTAGTACTCAAAATGAACTCAACAATGAATGGCAATTTCAACTCAAATTAACTTCATAGAAGCATAAAGAGAATTTTTAGAGACTCAATATGTTCTAATCTCACTCTCAACCCAAATCAATCTCAACTCAACTCAACTCAAATAAATCTCAAATCAATCTCAAATCAACTCAAGTCAATCTCATAGAAGCATAAAGAGAATTGTTAGAGACTCAATATGTTCTAATCTCACTCTCAACTCAATTCAAGTCTTATAGAACCATACAGAGAATTGTTAGAGACTCAATATGTTCTAACCTCAATCTCAACTCAACATAGAATTATGGAATATATTGTTTTATAGAACTTGAACAATCACTTCACACATCACTTGACTAGGCTCAATCAACACAACTCAACCAATCATCACAAGGGACAACTCTCTCTCACACAACCCTAGTCCAAGTATGTATCAACCAACTCAAATGTTTCCAACAATGCTCAACCACAAATCTCACATAACAATGATACTCATGTTCTTTTCTAACTCAAGTTCTTTCACAACCAATGGGCTTCAACAACTATACTTACAAAACAAGTTTTAAACTCAACTCTCAAATCAAAAAACCTTGAAGCATTCAACCAACCACTTTAGAAAAGGAAACCACAAACAATAATTTTCCCTCCAATGATATTTCATAAATCAACCACCATAAACAATCAATAGGAGAATGTGCCCATACCTTTTATGAAGATGAAAAAACCTCTTTGTAAATCTGCCACAATCACAAAAATCTTTTGCCAATCTTCACAAGGGTTAGTAGATCACAAAATAATCAACATTACTCCACTTTTCAATAATCATCACCAAGGCCTTTAATTGCACAACTTCCTTATCTCTCCTAAAACCACTTGTACCATAAAATAAAATAAATCAAAACATTGCATAACCTTTTCACTCCCAAAACCACTTATACCTTAAAATAAAATAAATCACAATATTGCATACCTTGTCACCTCATGAAAGAATTAATCCTCTTGAAAAAGAACAAGACAAACTTCACTTTTGGAACCCCTTTGCAAAATCATAAATATCTCTTTACACACACCTTATTTCTCCTTCTAAATAAGTTAGTCAAATAGCCCTTGAAATAAGCTTTTCGACGATATATAATATGCCCCCTTTCTAAAATAAATTGAAACCTTTACAAAAAAAAAAAAATATATATATATATATGCCAACCTCCATTAATTGCACATAGGTCGGCCCTCCATTAATTTAAACTTAAACTTTAAAATTTAATATCTTCATCATCGGAGGTCCTTTTTCGATGAAACAAAATTCCACCTTGGATTTTAAGAAAAACCCTTTCCACATAAGCCCACCATGGTTTTAAATAAAACCTTTTATTTTGCCTGCCTTGGTTTTCATAAAAACCCTGTATATATCCATGCTCTCCAAAATATCATAGATGATTATCTATGAAGTGATTTTGCCACCAAAACCAAATATATCCATGTGACATCAATGACAACATAAAATGCCTCAAATTAACTCAAATTTCCAACAATCTCCCCCTTTGTCATTGATGGCAACACCTCTAATGCAAACACCACAATCACTACAAAAACCATCTCTGAGAATCAAAGCTGCTCCCCCTGACTCAATACTCTCTATGGAGGCTACTCCCCTAACTCAATACTCTCTTTGGAGGTTGCTCCCCCTAACTCAAATCTCTCCCCCTTACTCAAATATCTCCCCCTTTGACATAAATGGCAAAAGGGACACCTATGGGGCTAAAAAATATGACTCTTAAGCATAGCCCCCTCACCACCTTCTCTCTTGAGGTGATTAATTTTGGGGTGGGAGTACCTTTACTCCCATATTACATTGATTCTTTCCTCTATCAACTTCCTTCCATGTTTTTCTGATATCCTTCTCTTGATGAATTACTTGATCTTCTTGTCTTGAACCTTTTTGACCTTCTTGCCTTGAACCTATTTGGAATTGAGTCCTACACCATATTGCAATATGCCCAAAGTTATTGCAATTAAAACACTTGATATTGTAGCCTTTGGATGGTGCCCATGTCCTGAATTCTTTCTTGAAGTAATTTCCATATCCATTCCTTTCCTGAACCCTGTATTGTGAAGCTCTGTTTTCATGACCATTATAACCATGACTTCTGAATTGTGTAGCTCTAAAACCAAAACCATGTTGCTCATTTCCTTTGCACTAAAAATCTCTATGACCAATCCTGTTGCATGAGAAGCAATGTCCCTGAAAACCATACCTTCTTCCCTTGAAGTTTCTTCTAGAAAAATCAAACTTCTTTGATCCATGGATCCTGCAATGTATAGCCCTGTGTCCAAATCCATTACAAGAAAAACAATATCCTTGAAAAGCTCTTTGTTCATGCCTTGGTTCCTCATACATTTCTTGACCATTATCCTTATGATCATCTTCAACTTGTGCATTGCATTCTTGAACCTTCTTTGTAGCATCTAAAACCTTTTCCTTGCCTTTCTCTTCAAGAATTTATTTTCCTTTTGAACTTGATTCACCTATCTCAAAACAAGAACCAAACTAAATATTTGGAGCCATAGGAACTTTGGAACTTTCCTCACAAATATTAGGTGCTTCCTTGCTTTCATCTTTTAGAACTTCCTTTCCTTTTGAGTGTGACTTTTCTTGGAAGTAAGATACAACCTTAAAATAAGTTTCCACTCCTTTTTGAATCTTTTCATCTAATGTATCATGTCTTGTCGTTGTTACCCTTAGTTCTTCATTCATCCTCTCTTCTATCCTTTTTGCATTTTGAAGCTCTTCTCCGAGATTACTGATTGTTTGAAGTAGTTCTTCTCTGATTTTGACATCTGTTCGAATCTTGTTTTCAAGATTCTTGTATTCTTCTTTTAACCTTTTGATTTCTGATTTTTGTTTACTTGGCTCATCCTCTTCCTTTTCTATTACCAAAAATGAGACTTCTTTGATTTTGCTACTGCTGGAATTATCACTAGAATTGTTGCTTTCTTTTTCAAATACACTTTCCTTGTTGTAATTGTTGTAGTATGTGCAATCATCATCTATATGCCCAAAATCTCCACATATGAAGCATTTTAGTATCCTTAGACCTTTCTTGTACCTATCTACTTGCTCAATGGCTATGGCAAGCTCTTCATGTCTTTCTTCAATAGGCACATCCTCTTCTTTAACTTCAATACCTAGGAATAGGTGTTCTTGCTTTTCTTCACTTATTCCAAAGAATGTACATTCTTCTTCATCTAACTGATATTTATCACTATAATCTGAACTATCACTTGCTTCTACAATGTAGTAATATTTCTTTGCCTTACGAAAAAATTTCTTCTTCTCATACTTGTTTTGCTTGAATCTGTCATCTTTGTCATGCTTATGCTTTCCATATTCTTTTCTTTTTTGACCCTATTTTTCATCATCACTAATTTCTTCATGTGGACACTTGTATGCATAGTGACCAAGATCACCACACTTGTAGCACATGACTTTCCTTATATCTCTAAAATTCCTTGAGTCCTTATTCTTTTTTATGAAGTTAGCTTCCTCATCATTTTCTAAAACTCTATCTATTTTTGAAACTTTCCCTTTCTCTTTTTCTGAAGCCTTGAATGCAATCTCTTTTATTGGAGCTTGATGCTTACTTACCCTCATCTCATAAGTTGTGAGAGTACCTTGCAATTCTTCCATTGTTAACTTGTTGATATCCATTGTTTCTTCTATTGCTGAAACATTTGCATCATATTTGATGGGAAGTGATCTCAAAACCTTTTGAGTAACTTATGATTCTTTCATCTCAAAACCTAGGCCTCTCATTGTGTTAGTAATCTCATCAACTCAAAGTAAGAACTTTGCAATATCTTCAAAATCTTCCATTTTCAATTCCTCAAATATTTTTCTATGAGTTTGTAGTTTTGCCAACTTTACCTTGGAATATCCTTCATAAGTATTCCTCAACTTAGTCCACATCTCATTAGCTAAAGTACATACCATGACCTTTGCAAAATCTATCTCATGTAGCCCACTCAAAATACAATTCATTGCTCTTGCATTGATCTCAACCAATTTCCTGGTAGTCTTATCTTCCTCGGGATCACCTTCAACCTTATACTCTTTTTCAACCATCTGCCATACCTCATATCCTTGTGATATCAAGTAGTTCTTCATTCTCATGCTCCAGAAAGCATAATTGTTACCATCAAATAATGGAGCCTTATTTGAAGATAATCCTTTCTGTGAAGCCATCTGTGTTCTTTGTAGAATATTCCCTCAAGTTGTTAGCCTTTCTTAAGGAACCCACTCTAATACCAATTGAAGAACACAAGCTTATACTAAGAGGGGGGTGAAAAGTATAAGACCACTTTTTACTTTCTTTTCAAACCAATATCAATTAATGTCCTTAATTGCAATAACAAAATATAGCAGTGTGCATTAATAACTCAGATAGTAGTAAGCAAGAGCACAAGTCACCACACACAATTGAGACACAAGATTTAATGTGGTTCCCCCAATGTGAGGTACTCCATGAAGAAAATATTTTACTAAAAATTTCTCAATCAATCTCTTTGGGAATCACTCCCAATTACAATGTTTATGGATCTCTGTCCAAAGGAGATGTTGATCCCCTAATCTCAAGTTCATGGATCTCTTCCACAAGATAACTCTTTCCCCTTCTGCTCTGGCTATGTGATCTTCTACAAGACTTTTTCTCTATGTTTTACTAATTGGTGGACCTCTCTCCACTTGAAGACTCCTCACTCAGATCTATCTTCAACTATGTTGGTTGCTGGATCTCTATCCACTGAGACTCTATCCTCTATACTCTGTCACCTCCAAAGCTCTATCAATAGGCTCACTAAGAACCTTCTCAATAGGCTCACATAGAACCTGCTTAACAATCTCACACAGAACTTGTAAAATTTGCGCTAGCAAGCTCACCAAGAACTTACCCAAATCTGCTCTAGCAAGCTCACCAAGAACTTGCCCAAATATGCTCTAGCAAGCTCACCAAGAACTTGCCCAAATCTGCTCTAGAAATCTCACAAAGAACTTTCTTTTCTAACTCAAGTTCTTTCACAACCAATGGGCTTCAACAACTATGCTTACAAAACAAGGTTTAAACTCAACTCTCAAATCATAAAAACCTTGAAGCATTCAACCAACCACTTTTGAAAATAAAACCACAAACAATCATTTTCCCTCCAATGATATTTTAGAAATCAACCACCATAAACAATAAATAGGAGAATGTGCCCATACCTTTTATGAAGATGAAAAAAAACTTCTTTTTAAATCTTCCACAATCACAAAATTCTTTTGTCAATATTCATAAGGGTTAGTACATCACAAAATAATCAACATTACTCCACTTTCAAAAATCATCACCAAGGCCTTTAATTGCACAACTTCCTTATCTCTCCTAAAACCACTTGTACCATAAAATAAAATAAATCAAAACATTGCTTAACCTTTTCACTCCCAAAACCACTTATACCATAAAATAAAATAAATCGTAATATTGCATACCTTGTCACCTCATGAAAGAATTAATCCTCTTCAAAAATAACAAGACAAACTTCACTTTTGGAACCCCTTTGCAAAATCATAAATATTTCTTTACACACACCTTATTTCTCATTCTAAATAATTTAGTCATATAGCCCTCAAAATAATCTTTCCGACGATATATAATATGCCCCCTTTCCGAAATAAATTGAAACATTTATATATATATATATACCATTAATTGCACATAGGTCGCCCCTCCATTAATTTAATCTTAAACTTTAAACTTTAATATCTTCATCACCGGAGGTCCTTTTTCGATGAAACAAAATTCCACCTTGGCTTTTAAGAAAAGCCCCTTCCACATAAGCCCACCATGGTTTTAAATAAAACCTTTTATTTTACCCGCATTGGTTTTCATAAAAACCCTGTATATATCCATGCTCTCCAAAATATCATAGATGACTATATATGAAGTGCTTTTGCCACCAAAACCAAATATGATCCATGTGACATCAATGACAACATAAAATGCCTCAAATTAACTCAAATTTCCAACAGGTTTTCGTAGGAGGATTTGCTTGAACATTATGCTCCTTCATTTTGAGGATCTTGAAGCAATCCTGATACTTGAAAAGTAGTGGGTGTGTTGCCTTGTAAAAAAAAATCTTCATCAAGTGGAACATTATCCAATCCAACACTAGAAGCTTTTGGTACACCTATAAAATTAAAATTACCAAAATACATACATCTGAATCCTAAAAATTGATTTGTTGTTTCTTTATCTGGCCTAGATGGAAGAATGTATTTTCCACCCAGAAAGAATTGACCTCGCATCTAAGGTTGGCATGGTGGAGGAGGAGGTGACATTGACTATTGATTTTGATGATAGAATTCTTGTATAGGAACTTAAAACATCAAAATAAAAATTGGTTACAAAATTTGTGAAGGTAGATTATGAAAATTGGTTACAAAATTGGTTATAAACTTACCGACAGAAGAAAAGACCTCTTGCATAGGAATAGATGCAAATGGCATGTGGGTGCGTTGTACATCTGAAAAAACAAAATAAAATTTAATAAAAAATGGTAAAATTTTGGTAACAAATTTTGTTAATTTTGTAAAACTTACTTCCCGAAGATGAGACCTCTTGTGCAACTACGCATGTTGGTAGTGGATGTGCAGTCATAGGTGGAGGTTTTTGAGGATTAGGAGAACTAGATCTTACATGTTTCCTTGTTAATATTATTCTTAGCGGTGGCATTTTTTTCTTCGCAGGTGTTTCGAAGTCTACTAATTCCTCTAGATTATAACCTCTAAAAGCAGCATCCCGCTTTGAAGAGGAAGAGGATGCCCTTTTTTGTGTTTTGTATAAAATGTTAAAATTATAAAACTAACAAACATATGAAAAATAAAAAATATTACTTCAATATTAACTAAAATTACCTGAACCTATTATTCTATCATGGCTACATTGGCTAGGATTGAGTGCCAAGAAGTCGGTACTTGAGTGTTCTACAAATGATAAAAATATTCATAAAAAAAAAGCAAGAATATAGTTGCATGTGCTTATTTTTTATGAAGGTAAAGCATGGGTTATCACGTTTTGGATATCCATTCCGATCCAATGTGAGACATATGTGGACTAGTCGAATTGTTGGTGTGCAATACAATGAACCAAATATGCTAAGGTGTACATCAAAAAATTGTCAGTCTTCCTTGTAGAATGAGTATGAAAAGGAAGAATTTACAACATGCCCGAAGAAATTTATTCTCAATAGCTGGTATAGTCAAACCCCTTCTAGACTTGGTGGTCGTAACTATAAAAAAAAATGTAATTATAGACACTAGAATTTAAATTCAATTAAATAAAACTACAGTTTTACCTTGAAAATATTCTGACTGCACTTTGAAGGTGGTCTCCAGGTAGATTTTAGCATCATCAGTTAATGTAAATTTGGATGTGATTGGATCACAACCGGTGTGGGGCAATGTTGTCAATCTAGCAACATGAGAGGCTACGAAAGAAAATACAATGTTTTGTTTTCAATGACAATATGTACCTTACCCAAATCAATGTTGTAATCTACAATTATCTTCTCCAGCAGTTTAGTGTGTGTGTGTTGAACTACAGTATCAAAACTAGACCCTAAAGACCAGATTTTGTTACCCATGACATGTCGTAACCCGATGTTGATAAAATTTTAGAAATTAGAGGGTAAACAAGGTTTTTGAAATTAATTTTTGACATTCCAGGGGCAATAGGGGACACCATAGGGTTATTTTGAAACTTGACAAAAAGTATTAGAAGAGGGTTCAAACGGGAGGAAAAGGGTTAAAACTTTGTTAAAACTTAAGGTAAATGGTTAAAACTACATTAAAACGGGAGGAAAAAGGTTAAAATTGTGTTAAAATGGAAGTAAAAGGGTTAAAACTATGTTAGAAAAGGCAAAAAAATGACTTTTTATGTTTTTATATATACTTTTATGCATACAGTCAGTTCATAGATGGTTGACATGTGGCATCTGCATACAATCATTTCACGAATGGTTGACATGTGGCACAGATGCATCGCATCATCAATGCAAATGATCGGATGTGCTACAACCGACTAGGTGTGCTGCAACCAATTGATTTTGTTGCAACTGATCGACTTTGTTGCATCTGATCATCATTATTGCATTTGATTGTCATTCTTGCATCCCATAAACACTGTTGCAACTGATCAAATTTATAGCAACTGATTGTATTTGTTACAACTGGTCAATTTTATAGCAACCAATCGGCTTTGATGCAACCGATCATCTTACTTGCATCTAATTGTCATTTACATAATGCATTAGCTTTATTGCAATTGATCATCATGTTGCATCTATTTATCATCAATGCAAAGCATCAACATTTTTGCAACCGATCGACATTCGTGTAGCCCATCGATATTGTTGTAATCGATCATATTTGCAGCAATCAATCAATATTGTTGTAATCGATCATCATTCCTGAAACTGATCAACATTGTTGCAACCAATTGACATTGTTGTAATCAATCGACATTGTTGCAATCGATCAACATTCCTGCAACCTATCAGTATTCCTACAATCGATCGACATTCATGCAATCGATCAATATTCTTGCAACCGATAGGACAATTGATTGGTATTATTGCAACACATTGACATAGTTGCAACCGATTGGCATAGATGCAATCGATCAGCATTGTTGCAACACATCGACATATCTACTCTTTATCATCATTTTCTGATTAGCAAGTCTGCAACTGATCGATATTTTTTACCATCATTTTTGTAGCCAATCATCTCAGATCGATCATCATAGCTTTTTCTAACAACACTGTCCTATAGGCATAGGGTGATCGACATAGATTTTCTTGTTGACATAAAGTCTTTAAGTTTATCATACATTCCTAGAATTTGCAAATTGATATTCATAGCCCCCAATACAAAAAATTCACCATGATTTGAAAACTTTTGGTGAAAAATGAATGCAATTTGCCATGACTCCTTAGGCATAATTCATCAGGATTTCAAGATAATTCGCCTTGATTTTATAAATATATTTCGGGCCCGATACCTTATGCATAACCCTGCTAGACTCTTGTATGTATTCGAGAATTTCCTTTATACTAGCCTTCCCCGAGAGCGGTTGGTATGGGCTATCATCAATGAGTTTCCTAATATGGGTGACCATACCTTTAGGGACTACCACATGAGCACTATACAAGGCCATGTTCTCTTGGTTATAATACCCTTATTCTTGCTTTGAATCTGATGATATTCAGCTCTAGTTGTTCTTCTATAAGATGATAAACTATAGTGGAGTTTTTTGATCTTCAGACCATATATTTATAGTTGGTTGATGGGTTTCTTCACATGATTTGGTTTTTATTATACCCAACCACAATCTTTCTCCTTTTCCACCCTACATGTGCCACCTTACCATTCTTCAATGGTATTAATTGCTCAAGTACTGCATTGTTGCTTTATCATTTGTCCATCTAATTTTGAATCATGTGCCATTACTTTAGAAGTGGATATGGGCAAGTGGTTTTCATAGCTAATGATTTTTGAAGAGCTAGATTGAGTTGTTCATAACATGTGTATCAGATTTCTCTATGTATTTTTATTTTCAAAAAGGGGTCCTTTTTCATGGTATGGATTTTATCACAATTAAAATCAAGAAATTGTTAGTCAAAAAATGGAAATAAACTAATTTGTCAAGACTTACAAGCTCATTATTGGTAGTGTGTTTTATTTATCTTTTCTTTCACCTTCAAGAGACTTCCTAGCCATAGATCTCATTGGATGGATTTTTATTCATTCATATTCGGCCAATAGGTTGAGGGTATCAGATTTTTCAATAGCTTTTGATCTCTAAAAAACCTATCTAGCTTTGATGGACTGCAATGATATCAGGATCATCGATATTGTTAATGAATAATATAGAAGTTGTCTTGGTGTCTTAGAGTTGTTGAATCTACTGGCTATGTTTCCTAGTCATCTAATTTTTGGTTGTGCTTCCTAGCCATTCATTTTGGTGAATATAACTTAGGCATTGGCTTAGGCTAATATCATTGGGGTTTTTTAATTTATTGGCTATGACTCCTAATCATTAGATCTCTTGATCTTGCTCTTGAGCTGTCAAATCTTCCAAATAAGATAAAACTTCTTGACTTAGGAATTATCTTGGAGACTTCTTAATCTACCGACTACGTGCCCTAGTTGTTTGATCTCTTGGTTGTAGCTACTAGCCATTGTATTTCTCAATGAATAATCCAAAGACTTTTGACCCTAACGAAATTCACTATGGACTTTCTAGTATGTCGACTACCTTTCCTAGTTGCTCAATCTCCCTGCTACATTTCTTGAACGTTAGATCTATTGAAGGAAGTCTACATGAAGGGGGCACATGACATAGGGGGAAATTTATTTTTTACAATAAGACTTAGGACATAGTGGGGAATATTAGATGTCATTTTATTTTGGGTATGAGATTAAGGTTTTAGGGGGGATAAAAATGATTTTTTAGACTTTGGTAAATATGGGGAAATAATTCATAAATAATAAAGGGTATTTTAAACTTTTGATTTGCATGACTTAGGCTTGTGACCTTAGGAAAATAAAATGTGAATAGGAGACTTAGGATAATTATTTCAAGACTAGACTTGGATATTACACTTGGGCTCATAACTTCTGGATTTTTAGTTTTGTCGATTGTGCTTCCTGATCATTGGATTTTTCAATCTTGTTTTCAAGCTATTAGATTTAGAGCAAATAGAAAAATTAATTTTGACTCGAACATGACTTTGAATATTTTTCAGTGTACCAACTATGCTTCCTACCTGATCGATCTCCTAGCTACGACTCTTGGTCGTTGAATATTTTTGAAGAAGAAAAAAACTTTGACTTAGTGTGTGTCCTCTTTGTTCCATTGGTTAAGCTTCCAAGTTGTAGATCTATCAGCTATACTTACTAGCCTTTATATTTCCCTATGAGTAATATAAAAACCTTAACCTTGATAGAATTCATTGTGGACTTTTGACTTGCCAACTATCTTTCCTAGCCACTTGATCTCCTGATTGTGTTTCCTAGTCATCCATCTTAGATAGAATATGATAAAACCTTTTGACTTGGACATGACTTTTGGATATTTTTATTTCTTAGATGTTAGAAAAGAAAAGTACAACTATATCCAAGGTGATACATGCACATGGGTCATAAGGTTATTTCAAAACTTAGAAAAATAGTGACCAGGGAGATCATGATGGTTGGTTTTAGCCTAGGACTTAGGAAATAAAACCTTAGGCAGTATTTTTGGATATAGAAGTTTAAGGCAAAGGGGGAATTTGATTTTATGTGCTAATGACTTATGAACCTTAGGTAATGGAGGGCATAATTTTTCAAGGGACTTATTAGGCATGAATTTTACATAGTAGTGTGCAATGCAAAGGGGAGAAAAAAGATATATGGATGACCTAAGGTTTAGGACGTAGCAAAAATATTAAATGGAGCTTAGACTTAGGGACTTATGAGGGGAAACTATTGAATGAAGGTCAATGGCTAGGGATTTTTCAAAATTGACCTTAGGGACTAAAATTTTAAATTTGAAGGACTAAGGCTTGTGGGATAATGACTTTGCAAAAATAAAACTTTGAATACCTTCAAGGAAGAACATGCTCTTGGTCATAACAAAATTTTCAAAGGACTATTAGACATGACTATAAAAGGAAAAAAATTGAAGTATGATGACCATCTCAAGGATTATTGCAAATATTTGAAAGCCATCAGGTTTGAAGGAAAATGTTTATGACTCAGGTGTAGCAACAAAAAAACCTAGACCTAGGACTCCACAAGACCTATCAAAATTTTAAATTAGAGGTAACTCTTAAGTTGGATTTTGAGGATCCAACACAACCCTTCCCCAATAGAGAGAACCTTTTCCCATTGTTACCTAACTAATGACTATCCACTTTCTAAGTAGATAATATACAGTATGGGGTATGAAGATGAGGGTTTGGATCCATAACAATGAAGGATCCAAGAGCCTTTGGAAGTTGATCTTTGACTTGGAAGATATGGCATAGGCTACATCCCTAAAAAAAACCAACCCCTACCTACTGATGATGATGAAGTTATCACCTTCACTGAATTCATAGATCATCATGTCTTAGAGTGGAGTAATGAGGATGAGGGACCCCCTTCTCCCTCTAACATATTATTTTACAATATGATAACCCTAGTTCACCTAGAGTTAATAGTGACTCTCAAAGAATATGCTAAAGGGTATACTCTTTGTGATATGGCTCATGAAGATATCCTTTGAAATAGATTTTTTTATGGGTTAATCCCTTGTGTCACCCATGTCCAAACTTCTAAGTCTCAAGAGGATTTAATTCCTATGTCTCCTGAAGATCTTGAGAAACTAGGAGTTATCCCTAACCCTCACTATGATTATGAATCTCACATCCTCATTGATAAGACCCTCGATGTTAACATAGGAACCGGAGAGAGCCCTAGAATCCTAAAGCTAGGAAAAGCCCTTGCCATGGATGAGCAGGAGCAATTGACAAAATTATTAATGGAATTTAAAGATATTTTTGCTTGGTCATATGTTGACATGTCAGGTTTGACCCCTTCTTAGTCATGATCACCTAGTGGTTAGACTCAATGTCAAACCCGTTGAGTTTGACCTAACCTTCATATATCAAAAGGCTATAAAAGGTTAGGTGATTACTACCCAACTAGTCATTGCTCCCTTAGAATTCACCTATCTCTTAGTCATTGAGCTTCCTAACAAGTGCCTTAGCCTAGATCTATAAGAGCTTAAGTCCTGGTCATTGTTTTTTTATGGATCCTAATGCTTAAAGGGCATTAGGACTGGAATCATTCTAGTCACCCCTCAAATACAATTGATCCCCCTCTCCTTCAAGCTACATTTCTCTTACACCAACAATACTACAGAGTATGAAGCCTTGATCCTAGATCTTAGGGTAGCCATAGCCTTAAAATTTAGGAACCTTTTTGTCTTTGGTGATTCTCAACTTTTGGTTTATCAAGTTAATGAAGTTTATCAAACTAAGGACGGTAAGCTAAAACCTTACAAGGATATTATCATCAAGCTCTTGTCCACCTTTTATAAGGCAACCATAGAGTTTCTTCCTAGATCCTCCAACCAAAATGTAGATGTCATGGATGCAACAACATCCCTTATCCCCTTGGATTTAGAATTTGACCAAGCAACCATTATCATTTGACAACTCTTATAACCCACAACCCTTAGCTCCAGCTTAGTTATGTTAGACATCCTAAATATTGGAGCTTCTCAATTTGAGCCTTGTTACATATACATATTTAATTTTCTTAAAGATGGCACAATGCCTAATGGTTAAGATCACAATAATCAAAAGTTGTTATGAAAAAGAGTGCCAATTTTTTATAATCAGTGATACTTTATATCAATGTTCTTTTGAGGGCATCCTCTTATGATGCCTTAATTTTGATGAAGCTCGACAAGCCCTTAGTGAAGCTCATGAAAGGTCATGTGGAGGCCATTTTGGAGACAACGTAATGGCTAAGAAGCTCCTTAGTATAGGCATGTGATATTTCCAAGAAGCTCCTTAGGATAGGCATGTGATATTTCCAAGAAGATCCTTAGGAAAGATGCATGTGACTATGTTCAACACTGTGACAAGTGTCAATGTCATGACAACCTAATTCATGATCCTCAAGACCTTCAAGTTATTTCTTCCCCTTGGTCATTCTCCATATAGGGATTGGATATTATCAAGAATATAAACCCGATATTGTTTGATGGTCACAAGTTTATTATCACAGCAAAAAAGTACTTCACTAAGTGGGTAGAATACATGTCCCTAGCCATGGTGACTGGAGCCCAAGTCTTCAAGTTCATCTTCAACCAGATCCTTTGTAGGTACGAGATTCCTTTGATTGTCATATTTGATAACAACACTCCTTTCAAGAACAAGGATGTCCATAAAACTTGTGCTAAGTACAAGATTTAGCACAAATGGTCAATCTCATATTACCCTTAGGGTAATGGTCAACTCAAATGCATCCAATAAGCCCTTAGTTAAGATCCTTAAGAATTTGGTAAGATCGGCCATGATTGGCATATCCAGTTGTACCCAACCTTGTGGGCCTATCGGACTAGCATGCAAAATCCTGTAGGTGCAACCCCTTATATCTTGGTTTATGGCATTGAGGCAGTCTTTCCCTTTGAGCTCAAAGTGCCATCCCTATGCATCTCATTGCAAGATGCCTTGATCAAAAATGAGTATCATTTAGATAATTTAAACCAATTGGAGTTGTTGAATGAGAAACACATCCATACCTTAGAGCATCTTCGAGCCTATTAGAATGGACTTAAGATAACTTACTCCAAGAAATTTTGCACTCATTATTTTGAAGTTGGGGATCTTGTTCTCAAAGAAACTAGAAGAACACAAATTCTCACACATATCTAAAGGGTAAGTTTTAGCCCAATTGGTTTGGGTCCTTTGTCATAATATCCAAGTTTGGATCAAGCACCTACTATTTAACAACGTTAGATGGTAAATAAATTAAAGAACCAATGAACATAATACATCTAAAATGATATTACGCATGAGTTCACATCACCTCTCTTCTTTTTCTTCCCTTTTTGTTGATCATATCTTTTCTATATTCTTCTCCTCTTCTTCCACTTCTTTTGTGCCAATTTGCTTTGGTTTGCTTGCTCATACTGCATGATTGCTTGTCATAAATTGCATGGAGTTCTTGACATACTTTTCTTTTTGCACTTATGCTTGTCATATAGATACTTTGCTACTTGATCATTCTTGCATCTAACTACTTGATCATATATACTTTTAAGAACTTTGCAATGAGGCAAGTGATGACACCTAGTTAGGTTTAGCTCATATACATTGCACTCATACTAGGTCATTGATGCTTAGTGGTTCCCCAACCTAGGGAACATCTTTTATTTTCCTCCTTGACATGCTAATGAATACCTCGATTCGTCACACATATATACATGAGGTATTTCTATGGTAGCAAAAACCTCATATTTCTACATTATTGCATCTATTGGTACAAAAAAAATCTCTTTCATATATTCCTTGACCTTGAAAATATTAAAAATTATCAAAATTTCCTCAATTAAAGGGATATATGTTCTTTCTCTTCTCTCTTCTTCTTCTATATTCCTTGACTTTTAAAGTATTAATAGTTATCAAAATTTCTCAAAGTCAAGGGATATAGTTCTTCATATCTTATATATATTTTATCCTTTGAAAGTTTTAATCAATTCTTCTTTTCTCCAAGAAAAAGGATATACACTTCCTTTTTTATCTATACATCTTGTTTTGATCACACTTCTCCTTATTGATCTTTCGATTGTTAAGGTATCCTCATAGGATAGGATAGATATGGTATGAATATCATTACAATATTCATATGGACACTATCTATTCTATGCACATATCTTAGCTATTTAATTTTTAATAAATATACTTACACGCACAAATTTTTATCACTTTGTACTTCTTCCATCTATCTTCTATCTAGAACATGCACACACAACACCATATTTATTTTCTTTGATCAATCATCCTATCTTCTTCAACTATTAACACCCCTATTGGGTTACACTCCTTTTGATCATTTGCATGCACTACACCCCTATTGGGTTACACTCATTTTGGCTCAATGAGCACTACACCCCATATAGGATAGCTTCATAGCCACCAGCAAGCATAACCTCCACCTTAAGCTATTTTTGAGCACACATCCTAGAAGGCATTACTCCACATGCAACCACTAACAAGGACACACCCATAGCAAGTAATGCTCCACCACACTTGTTCTCATCAATGAGCATTACATCCTCATAGGATAGCTTCATGGCCACTCATGAGCATCACACCCATAGTAGGTTTCACTCCATCCTTAGCCATTTGCGAGCATACATCCTCACAAGGTTTTGCTCCATATTTTTCTCTTCTTTTTTCTTAGCTTATGTTCATTTGATCACATTGATCTATTTTGGTCTATCTAATTCAGATGGCATATTCTAAGCACTATTTTGCTTTCTTTAACCTTTTTTGATGATCTTCTTCTTCTTCTTCTTTTTCTTCCTTATTTTGCTTTTCTTTTTCTTTTTTCCTTCTTCCTTCCTTTTTCTTCTTTCTTCTCTTATCACAAATTTGTGGTCCGTCCATACAAGGCACAAATTCACTCTCTGATAAATTTGCGATCACTCTTTCTAGGGTATGAATTCAGCTAGAGAGTTGTTTTCTCTCTTCTTTTTTCTTATTTTTTCTTATTTTTTCCATCACCTTTTCTTGTTTTCTAATTATTTAATCATTAGTTAATACCATTCATAATTCATTCATCTAATTACTTTTATCATGCATTCATTAGTTAAGTTTATCATGCATTTTTTAATCAAATTAATTCCTCATGCATTCCTCCATTTCTATCATTTTCATTTATTCATTCAATTATGCATAGTAAATCAAACAAACACACATAATAATAAATAACATAGCAAGGTATATATCACTCAAAAGTAAGAGTACATATCAATTGGTGGATCTGTATGCCATAATAAAAATTGGTACACTTGACCATATCCTAGCCTAGGGATGCATGCCACACTCAAGATTGATGTCATCTTGATCCTTGCCCTAGCTCTTTGAGCCCATCTCCTATGCTTTGCCCATTGGAGGTGGTCCAGGTGGGGAGACCATGTCCATAACTATGATTGGTTCTGTGATCATAGGGAGGATTGTGAATGCACCCTCTTCTCTAATAGTATGGATTGGAAGTATATTTTCTAGTAGAAGGTATCCCTCCACACTGATGTCTCCAGTCCCTCTCTCACCCTTTGTAGCTCCTCCTATACCAAATGGATCCCCTGGTCCTATTGGTTGCTAGTGATAATGACCATCCCCTCTGCTTGAGCCTATTGTCACTCTCACTCTAGTTGGCCCATATCTCCCTTGAGGTATGCCATGTCAACCCTTGTTGCATCCATATTTTCCATTATCATATCCTACTTTTCTATCACTTTATCTCACTCAATGATAATGGTATTTAGATCACCTCATAGTCCCTCTAGCCTCTTGGACCTATCCTCTTGAAGTAGTTCCATCTCCCTTTGTATGTGATTCATACTAGGCCACATAACCTTAGCCTTCCCAACCAATTCATCCTAACATGTTATCATGCTAGTTCCAGCCTCAGTAGCCACAAGGGCAACTTTCAATGGCCCCGCTCTTGCTACCCTTGAGATAGTGACAATAGTTCTATTAGCCATCACCATATCGACCCAAACCTCTACCCACATATATCTAGGCTAGCCTATCACCTTGTATCTGAATTAGGGAAAAATGGTGCACCAAATGATAATAAACAATATGCGTATCTATGCCCTATCACTTATGAGCGTCAAACGAAAGCATACGAGTAAAGATGGAAAAGTAATGAATAACAAGAAGTAAAGCAAATAAATTTATTATTAATAATATATATCAAATTCTAGGTTACAATGCATCCCCTTGAGGGCTCAAAATGGGTGATACAAATGTTTACAACTCGGGTGCCCAAGGATCAAAATCCTTCAAGAAATTCGGGTGCACATCCAATGTCTTTCCTCGTACCCACAATCGAGGTGGGTGGTCCAATATTGCCTCTACTTGTGTCTTTGATTCAGATGTCTTATTCTCATTCCTAATGCACTGTAATGACCTACACCTATACAAAATAAAACCATAAACGTCAAATAGCGAGTGCGTGTGATGAAATATATGCAATCCCCATAGGGGCAAAATGGCTAATAATGAGAAAATGTATCAAATAAACTCAAAATAGCATGAAATAATAGAGAGATATAAAACAGAATGTTTTGGGAAGATATCACCAGAAATTGCACTAAAATTTTGTCATATGGGGCTTCAAAATTTGAATGACCGTTCGCAACCTAAAAAACCCAAAACAAGTAATTTCTAACCCTACGCATATCCAAAATGCATGAAAATTGTACATAATACATAAAATTATATTCTAAGAAAACCCATTTGATCATATTTGCAATATTAGTCATATTTTGGGTGTGCTCTCAAATGATCGTCGGATACCTATAAGAGACCCTACAAATAAAAATGCAATATCTCGGCCAATATAGCTCAGAAAGACCTAAAATTTGAACTACAGAATAGTAATAGCATGTAGAAAATAAATAATTAAAAATAGTAGCAAAATAATGCACAAATTTCTATTCATAATAGGGTGGGACGAATAAGACTGTCACAAATTGGGGGGCACCTGGGGTGGGATGCCCACCGTTTTTGCCTAAATTTTACCACCAATTCCATTGAGAATTGATGCAAAATACTATGGGATGTATTTTCATCAAATTTTGTGTGGGAATCACTCAGCTGGTTCAATTTTTGTAACAAATTGTGCCTCCTAATTCACTCACAAACCTCCTTCACTAGGTAGAGATTTCGAGGGAAAATGGGCACAAAATGATGGAAGGGAATCTTGGTAGCACTCCATTGTTTTGTCCTAAAAATATGCTCTCCTATTGTGTGGAAAATGTATCCACTTTATATCCCAAGGAGGCTTCATGGTTCAAAAGGCATGTGAGGGTATGCGAGGCACGAGGCGCCACTTGGCCACCAAGGTTACATGCATTGGAGGGGGAAGATAATCTCCAAATTTGGCTTCCCTCATGGGCTGGAGCATTAAGATGTTGTATGCTCTAATTTCCTAGGTGTTAGAAAGTAGAAAAGTAATCATTTCCAGGCACCATTTGTCCAGATTTAACTTTTTTCTAGTCAAACCTGCTATTCGCTACCCCTTGGGATGAATACTTCTATTCATCCTAGGATGGGACGAATAGGCTTTGTATTCATCCTAGGGTGGAACGAATAGTAGCATGGTGTCCAAAAAGTTCCAAAAGTGGCCTAGAACCTTTCAAAACCCTGTACTAAGTGGTTAGAACCATTGTATGCCTCCTGAGGGCTGCCTTAGGGACCTTGGTGTGTCATGAAACTGTTGCTTATGGTAGCATAATCGGATTGACCAAATTTTAGTTTCTATAGTATCATCGCTTGACGATTCATCAGGTGGCCTCTTGCAACACAACTGCATATCTCACCCCATTATTTTATGTCTCTACACTAGCATCGATGGGGATATTCTCAAGGGTATTACATTCTTGTACCATATCCTATACCTAAAGTCCATCCCAACATAATCTACCCTTGGGTCAACATGCAAGGGATCATCCAGGTCCTCTTCTATGAACCTCACTAGATCAGGATCCCCTCCAACCCCTAATGAATCCCTTTGTACTTGCTTGAACCAGTAGTCTAGTAAGTTCAACATCTCTTACAAGATATCAAACTATTGCTAGACTCAATCAAACTTATGGAGCTCCATATTTCCCTTCTCTATAGTCACCCACCTAACCCTTCAAAACCTAAGCTAGCTCCTCCCTAACCTCTACCCACCTTGGGTTTCAACACCATGGTCGATAGATAATCATGTGCTCCTATAGCTCGTCTAACGTCCACCTCCCTATTAAAATGATACCAGCATATGTCCTCTACTCATGCTCCAAGTATCAACCCCATTTGAATGTTGTTGGCCACTTTGGGTTGGGCAATGACCCTAGTAGTGCATGTGGCCTACAGATATCTATGTGCTCCCAACACCATACCTAGAGAAATATCATAAAAATGATCCCTATATTTCACTTATACATGATATTGTATAATGTCTTATATAAAGGACCAGTACATATGAGCCCCATGTGAACCTCTCTTACTGGTCTCACATGTCTGTTATGACCCTTTCCAATGCCCATGGCAAGTGTCATCTACTCATGTGGCATACCAATAGCCCCTTCACCACCCTATAGAGTATAGTCATTAGTATCCCAACCTTGTATCATTATGGCTTCTCATCAACTTGAAGCCCACTCTGGAAGATATCATGTATTGGATCCCTCAATAGTCCATATTGCTTTTCTCTCTTTTCTTCCTTTTTCTTCTCTCTTCTCTTTTTTTTCTCTCTTTTGTGATTTCATACCCCATTCTCACAAGGTGCAAAACCTAAAATTCACATCCTATAATATAAGGGCATGAATTCATTCACCATCAGGTTCCTAGTCGAATTTGTAGTCGACCCCCAAATTTGTGTCAAGATTCATGCAGTGAATTCTCTTATAAAAATTAAAAATTAAAAAAATGCTTAAAACCTAATCTAGCCTAATCTAGAAGTTTGGTTTTGATATGTACCCATACTTGGCCTTTGCAGTGTCGGCTTCACCTCTCACAATGGTCGCATGGTTTGTAAGTAGCACCATCTCTCTATTTTCTCTAAAGCTCTTTTTCTTCCTCTCATGTGGTGAAAATGAATTCATTTTTCCCTCCCCTCCCCTTTTATCCTTCCTTTTCTCTCTCTTTCTTTTTGTTATTTTTCTGTTTGTCTTCTTTGTCCTTCTACATCCACCATTTCATGTTTTTTTAATAATATTATATTCCTTCTAAAAACTCAAGGGGGCACTCCAACCTTAGGGACATGAATGCTTCATAAATTATGCAAAATTTAAAAATGTTCAAAATAAAGCGATTTTTGCATCATCCCTCCACCTAAACCTGCTACCCCTTTTAGTGTTCGTTGTCTTTCACCCATATATGTCTAAAACTTTATTTGATGTATTTATTAGGCCATAAATGCATCAAAGAGGGGGTAAAATGTAGACACAAAAAATGGATCTATCCAAATGAGTCTTTTTCCCTTTAGATTCCTAGGAAGACACTCAAAATTGCTAAGTACAAATTTTGAGCTCCATTTTCTCCTTTTTTGTTTTGCTTTTTCTAGCCTCGTCAAATTTATAGTCATCCAAGATGAAGCATGAATTCAACATGTTTGGATTTTTACTCTCAAAACCCTAGTTTTAAGCCGAATTTTACAATGTCAACCTTTAACTAAGTTTGTTTTTTTGTTTTCCCACCTAAAAGCCCTTCAAACCTCTTATAAATAGAAGAATTGGACTCCCTTTTTTAAGATACATATATCATCGTGATAATAATAACCAATCAATCAATGCTTTTGGAATGCTCTTTGAATGATTCATTGGCATAGCTAGTTTCAGTGAGCAAGTGGAGGAGCCTTGATGATAGATCGTGTGCAAGACTTGTATTCTAGAGAAGGAGGAGAGGTCTACCATTTTGGTTGTTGCCTTCACTCTTTCATTGCTCTCTTGCTTCCACCATAGGCTAATCAGGTTTTTCTTGCATCATTAGTTTTATTAGATCATTGATTTTCTATTTTCATCATATTTTTTGCATTCATAGGACTAGTTTAAAGCTCTATTGTGAATTTTTGGCCCATCCGTATGGGGCACGAATTTGGCAAAACCCTAAGTCTCATCGCTCTTTATTTATTTCCAAATTTATAGTCACCCATTATAGGGCACGAATTTGGTTGCAAGGATTTGGGTGAAAGTTTCTTATCCCCAAAACCCTCATTTCATCTTATGCATCTTTGTGTTTCTATTAACACCTCTCATGTTTGCATTATATTCTATTGTATTTTTTTGCTTGTTTCCAAAGGTCAAAAATTGTTTTTTATTTTAATTATTTAGCTAAAAGGACCAAGGGGGATTGACTATTGTGCCTCCAAGCGCAGTCTCATAGTTGCATAAGCAGGCCCCCAGACATTGATTAAATTTTCTATGTTTTGTTGTTGATTTATAGGTCTATTTGCAATAGATACTTTGGGGGTGCGAATTTGGCTAGGATAAACCATCAAAAAAAGTAAGTGTTCTAATAGATATTTTAGGTTATTTACTACGTGCCTCTATTTTAATTTCTATTTTTTGTAGCTAAAAGAGTAAAATAGATTTTGAATTTGAGCACATCTGATAGATTTAGTTAAAGAAATTAAATTTTGATTTTAGACCATAAGAAAAAAAAGTGTTTCATTTCTAGGCATCAAGTAAGAAAAGCATATAGTTTGCATTTAGGCTAGTCTTGTTTGTGCATTCTCTTGGACCTTTGCTTAAAAAGAAAATTTTCATTTTCTTGCAAATTTAGGAATAGTCTTCATTGAAATAAAGAATCATTTTAGGAATAGTGTTTTGTTTGCTTGCATCATTATTTTCCCTACATTGTTATTTAGTTCTTTATAGTTTAAATCTTAGTCAAAGGCCAAATATTAGGTGCTTTCTTAATAAACACACTAAACCTTCCATCCTATACTTGGAGAGGGTCCTTAAACTACTCTTGGTGAACCCTTTAATCCCCCAAGCCCCCGAGTGTAGAGAAACAATAGTCTTGCGATCACCTCTGCTCCTAGCATATCTATAAGAAATTTTCTAAGGGGTTATTTTTCCCTTCTACATGTTTATTGAGCCTAAACTTCCTCTCAGTTCAATTCTCATCCAACCACAAAGTTTGATGTCTCGATATGGACATGAAATTCTTTATCCCTATTTAGAAAAACTAGAATAGGCACACATACTAACAATACCTTTATCCCCTCAAAGGCCTTATGATGTTCCTCTATCCATTTAAAAGGAATATTCTTGTGTTTAGTGTGTCCAATTGATAATACACCTATAAGTGATTTCTTATTAATCTCCTATAATAGCGAGCCTTAACTAGAAAGGTCTTCATCGAGCTTATGGTATATGTCTCATCCATGCTCAATACGAATCACATTTTATCTAGGTTAGTATTTAACCCTTCCTTATAGATAATGTCTTAACAACTTATTGTAAGGAACCAACAACATACATTTTCTTGGATTCAATGCCAAGTGAGATTGTCTACATAAACTCATACATCCCTCCTATGCGATAAATGTTCATTTTTATTTCCATATAAGGACCAATCATCTATAAAATCCTTAAACTTCCCTTTGAACATTTGATCAAAAATATATAGAATGATCCTTTGTAAAGTGATGGATGCATTGCATAAACCAGAAGACATTTGATTATATTCATAAATATCATTCTCCACTACAAAGTTCATTTTTAGCTTATCTTCCTTGGTGATGCTAATTTAGTTGTACCTCAAAAATCCATCCAAAAATAAATATATTTTATGGCTTTCTACTTCTCTAGTATGGATTCCATGAAAGGAATGGAAAAAATATATTTTATCATTATGGCATGAAGGCTTCAAAAATCTATATAGATACAACTTTGGTTCACCTCTTTCTTCAAAGTGATCACTACAAGTGACATCCACTCACTAACTATCACTCTAAAGTAATGCCAACATCCAATATTTTTTCAATCTTCACATTCACTAGGGTTTCATACTTTGGATTCATCTTTCATGGTTGTCTTTTCATGGGTTGTGCACCCAAAATAAATGGAATTCAATGCAAGCACAACTCTAATGGTATTCCTTTTAGATGCTTATAAGTCCATGCAAACGCATGCTTATAATGTAGATTTTTTTTTTAAATTTGACACTTTGAACATTGGACCCCATTCATCTCCATAATGGATGATATTTTCTTCCTCCTCCTTGTCAAGGTTCACTTGCACCATCTTTGGTCCTTCATACTTTATGGCACCAAGTTCTTCAATTTTCTTGAGTACATCTATTAGGTGGGTTGGTGTCTCATCAATTGTCACATATTCCACCATATAGTCTATAAAATTATTCAAAAATATCTATTTCTCCTTTTCTTCATCCTTCTTCAGTGCAAGCTTATTTTGACTACTTTTGTCTATGTCTTGCATAACATTCTTCTTTTCATCATGGCTCTCCTCCTCCACATTAATGCAAAAACAATATGGCATGAATGCCTCATAATTCTCCATCTACCAATGGAAGAGTCCTTTGTCATAATCCTCCTCATCCTTTATATAATCTTCAATATCCATCACGTTGCCCTCTTTTGGTTCATATCCACTCTCTTCATCTAATTATGAACTTTATAATTCATATAATGTTGCAATATTTTGACTTATGGATTGATTCTTCAAATTAACCATATACTTATGTTGGCATTTCTTAAATGTGAGGCATTATTTTTCCTAGTTGTGAATCACTTTGTCCATCCTTAACCATCCACAACCTAGAAATGCATCATAAGTTAGTTTTTGCATTGCGATCACCACAAAGTCTAAGATGAAGTATTGATTATAATTTTTACTTTATGGTTTGTAAATACACCCTTCATCTCTATACCATATTGATCCACATCATACAATCAAAAGTTTGGAGACCACAAAAATGGCTCTGTAATGTTCTTCCACATCTTCTCTAGAATGACATTTACACTAGACCCTCTATCTATGATTACCTATGTTAACTTATGATCCAATATCTCCATATGGATCAAAGTTGTATTCCTTCCTACTTTAATCATCAATACTGTAGGATCCATGTATTGATATTTTTTTATCACCAAGATCTCTCTTGGCTCCACCACCATATTTGTGCAAGTAATCTCTCCTACCTTTGCATACAGGTCATGTATTGTGCTAAGTATATTGGAAACCTTACCCTTGAACATCATGTTTATCACATGAACTACTAACTTCTCTATTGATGATTGTTTCCTTAGAACTTATTAAAGTTTCTTCAATGTCTTCTCCTGGAGTAGTCTATCTTGTTTTTTTCTCTCCATCTCTTTTTTGATCATATCATGTGGTGTCTGCCATCGCTTCTTCTCCTTGGTAAGGTTTGAATATTGCCTGGTCTTCTTTGCCTGAGCTCTCGTTACTACTAGCACATGTTTCTCCTTCTCCCACTAGTTTGTCAAGGGTTTACTTATGTCAATAAAATTGATATTTAGAGTCCCATTGGAAGTCACTTTCTTTGAGTAGTTGACCTCCTTGTGATTTCCTAGGCCATATCATCTACACATGTGTGTCATATTATTTTTGCTTATACCTCTTGTTTGTGCATCATAGTGCAAAATGTCCCTACTCTTGGTAATTTTTACATTGGATGATTAGTACTCTATATAAATCATATTGTAATAAATATTTTCCTCCTTGTTAATTATTTTTCAGTATTGTCTTCTTTCATAATGATTATTTCTATAACCACTATTGGTTGCTCCTTATCCATTCCTTGATGTATTCAATTTTTCTTCTTCTTTTTGCAACATCATTGTTTGATGCCTTACACTTCTCAAATTGAATGGACATTCCCCAACCACATGCGCCAATACATCACATATATTATAATTACATTCTTTGGAATTACATTCATGTGCCCTTCTAATTTATAGTTTAAGCACCATATGTATTTCTTCTCTTCTTTTTTCCTTTCACCTTGTTAATCATCCTTTCAAAATCCTTTCATCTACTTTTCCTTTCACCTTGTTAATCATCCTTTCAAAATCCTTTTTCATTGACTATGCAATACCTCTTTGTTATTATTAGAATCATCATGTCTGAAGTGAATTAATCCAATTATTATGTGTTTGGATTTGCTCTCAAAGTTTCTCACCCTCTCATAGGTTTTTTCATATGTTCAATATGGTAAAATATTTATTTGCTTATTGTATCAAGGCAATAGCCCATCAATAAACCAGCTATTTAACATTCTAGTTGTTAGTTGCAACTTCATCTTATTGATAAGTTGATTTAATCATTGATTATAGGATTTTACATCTTTGTCCTTTTTTTTTTAGTGGAATATATTTCATTTATAATTTTTATATCATCCCTCAATGGTTTAAATTCTTTCTTGAATTCATCCACTAAACTTTCCCATGTTATGAAAGGTTGTGTGGCTTCTCTCTTTAGATGTCAATCAATTGCTATCCCTCACAATGTCACTAGAAATAGTTGTATCCCTACATCAGGATCCCTTACTCCATTATATTTTCATATTGTTCTGCATGTCCCTATATTTCATATAGCATCTTCCTTCCCTTCTCTAATATAAGGTGGTCATTTTTGTTTTCCTGCCTAATTTACAATGTTTGCCATTGATGGTCAGTTTTCCTCTCTCAATTTATCTCTATTCAATGATTACTCAGACAACACTTTATCTCTGTGTTTTTGTCCTAGGTAGTTCTTCTCTTTGTGCCTTTATTCCAGAAACTTCATTAACTCTTGGTGCTTCTTAACCTTTTACATACCTCCAAATAATATTTGTCCAAACTCTGGGGCACCTTCACTTCGTGACCTCCTTCGCAAATACATGATATTTGGATCTGGCCAAGCACTTATGCATGGTTGCTTTGGTCCCTAACTCTCATCCTATATATCCCTTGGAAAAATCCTCTCGACTTGCTTTGGCATTAGCATCTACTCATCATCTAATTTTTTAAACTTCATATTAGCATATTGTCTTACACAAACATCTTCTTCTACTATTTGATGCAACTCATCTTGTACCTCATATTTATTTAATAGTAATGTATTCCACCTTTTTCTCTCATCACTAGATTTATCCTTCACTTGAGGACTCCAAACACACTCCACCTCAGGTTGCTCAAGTTTACCCTTGATTGTAGTCCTCAACACTTATTTTCATAGGATTTTGAAGAGCTCTCCCTTAATTTTATCTCCTATATCCATGCAACCAAATATATATCATCCATCTCATTAATATCCATGTCTACTAACAAACATGCTAACCTCTACTTTGATTAGGTAATAGTGCTAAATGTAGAACATAGATAAGGTTTCCTAACAATGAGATAGTGATAGAGTTTAAGATCTAAGTTTATAGTCAACATCTTTGAGAAAATTCATCATCATCAACATCTCAAGCAACAATGTACATGTTAGGGAAATATCCACTTGACAACATAATAGACTTAGCTCTCAGTCAACATGATGGTACACCCATATAACATATTGGCATCCTCCATACGACATCAACAATCAATGTCTCATGATGGCATGATGGCATGAATTTAGATGACAATTCTTCTATATGACGAATTTATTTTCGTAGGATGATAAATCTCCATAGAAATATTTGCCAATATCATTTGCAAGTATCTACATTCTTGATTGACTCACAACTAGTCGATCTAACTATCTTATAACCTCCAATCAATTTCATAATACAAGTCTAGTAATCTAGTAAATCACATAGACATCAACAAACAATTAGAGAATGATCATTGCATTGATTAATCTACCAAAATGGTATATAGATTATAGCATCCTAATACAATTCAAGCAAGAATTTTTCGGATAAGATCTACCTACCCATAATTTATTTAAATATACAAAAAAATCATCTAGTCTTTTGACTTCTCGAGGAGAAAGAAAGAGTTTATACTCATAACTCAAGTATGTTTTTTTATGTTCAAAATCTATAGGATCTTACTAGATCATATCTCCACTTTTTAAGTCATATTTCATATATTTTATCTATATTTATGTTGAATATATCTTACTCCATGATATGGATCATGGATCATTTGAACAATAACGATTAAAATTGGATTTTATTGTTTTGATATCAATTATTTTTTAATGATTAGGTCCAAGCCTTACTATGGTGGTTTCTACATTATGGATGGGCAACAACATAAATTCCACTCCACATTATAAAATATAAATAATTGTTCCTTGTAGCATTGGATCTAATTTATATTAAAATATTCCTACCTAGATTGATAATTGTTTCCTTATTCCAACCTAGATCGATAATTGTTTCCTTATTCCAATTTGTTGTTCTAATTTTTAGTAACAATGTAGACTTTCAAAATTATTCTAACTCATTTATTTTATATATTCTAACTCTAGATCCTATTTACCTCCTGATTAAAAAACAAATTCATAATATGCTTCATCAACAACAATGGGTCTTACAACATATCAATGTACCCCTCTATATATGTCTCTATATACTCATATGAATCTTTCTCTACACACCTATATATGGGTCTACTTATAGTAAAGTCCTAGAAATTGGTAGCAAATACTTCTAGGAAAGGGTTTACTTATAGGGCAATCCTAAAAATTGGTAGCAACAATTTCTAGGAAAGGGTCTACTTATTGTAAGGTCCTAGACATTGGTAGAATAATTTCTAGAACCTTGGATGTAATTACTTTCCCTCTTGTCTACATAATTAGGATATAACGCCACTTTACAATATATCAAATATTTAGGACACACCATATTTAATATCACATAAAACTATAAGCCAATATATATATACAAAATTTAAAATAATATTAGAACTAATTAATATTATAAAAATAAAAAATAGCCCATTGTTTCCACTGATTTCCAGTAGCAAACCTAGAAAATATCCAAGTTCATTTCATGCATAGGCCTGAACAATTGACGAAATTATAATAATTTATATTTAATTTTCATATTGTTCAGTTCACAAACAACAATACAAAGAATACCTACATACATCTACAATGATAGAACACCATGATATCATGATAACATGGCTCATTAGAGCAATTATTTACTGATAATGCATTACCATAGAACAAAATGATCTCATAATACCCTTGCATTTCACCTTCCATTTTATTCCCATGTTTTCCATGATCTAATCTAATAATACCCTTGCATTTCACCTTTCATTTTATTCTCATGGTGTCCTGGTAGCTTTTCCTTGATCTTCTCTTTCAGCCCCTTCTTCTTCCTTCCTTCTCCTCTGTCTCCATCCTCATGACTCTACTGTCTACAAAATTATTAAAAGATGAAAAAATGTATAACAGAGAAATTACAAAAAACCAAATTATTTTCTATAAATAGATATTTATCTAAAACTTACAGATATGGAGCTATTACTATGCGTGTGATGAAGCTTCCCTAGAAAACCATGGTCCTTCTATTCCCCTTCTTTGACATGGTGTTTTCCTTCCTTGTCATAAGAACCTCCATGGTTGTTGTAATTGTAAGTAGGTGGTGCTTGGTTAAACTCACCTGCACCTACATGACCATAATTACCATAGCCCTGCTCTGCATATGGCTTAGAATGAGTTTCATATTGGGCATGTTGGTCATGGCATCCCTTGTCATTCTTCTTTCCAAACATACCAAACAGCCCAACACGGTTTGGAATAAATGAAATATATCTTGTCATGGATGGCTAGGACATAAATTCAACATGGTCTTTTATTTTTAATTCGATATGTTTGCTTCTCATGATGGCAAGTGGAATGCAGGATCATGAAGATAATATTGAAATGACTTGTGAAGGCATTTTCCTTTTCTATGATTACTCACTTGATGATGGTATATGGACCATCAATTGGGAATATTTTCCTTTGGAGACTTGTAAAGTCCTTTTTTTATATATGAGGGATACCTCTTCATGGCTTCTAGAAGGTTTTATGGTAGAGGGTGTGATATAGTGAAACTTAATTTCTAAGTAAAACTAGGGATACAGATACCAAGCTTAGCTAATAGGTTTTTACAATTATATGAAATTGAAAAACATCTATCTATAATATAGTATTTGGTTTTAATGTGTGCCATAGTTCATTCACTTTTTATTCTATTTTAATTTTTTTCATTATAATATATCACACTTAGATAAACATGGAAACTAGCTATCATGCAAGTGTAAGGGACCATCAACTTGTCAAGGTATGACTATATTTTAATAAAGTTTTAAAACAAAAAAATAAAACTTAACTTTATTTTAATATATTATATATTTGTAAATATTAAAATTGAAGAATGAGTGCAAGTAAGGAATAAGTTTCAATGCTAAACTTGCTCTTAGGGATCAGGAAGAGAGAAATCCCTTTTTGTACCAAGGGGATAGATTTATGATATCCAAAATTAATCAACTCAATTTAATATATGTTTAGCATGTGATATATCCATATACATGGACAAAAAAACAAGTAGGGTCAGCAAGTGGGAAACTCAAACTTGACAGATTTTTGGTTTTTGAAGAGGTCTTTCTTCATTGGTCTTTTTATATGGATATTCTTAATTGCACTAACTCTGATCACTTTTTTATTCTTATGGAATGGAATTTGGGACACAATCCCCCCCAAGACCTTTTTGTTTTAAGAATTACTGGCTAGAAAAGGAGTATTTGAAGGAAAAATCCTCTTCTTGTGGGAGAAGGATCATCCTTCCCATGGGAAAACTATGTATATTTTTTCCAAACAAGTCCAACATGTCAAATATCATCTCAAATTCTATAAAAGAAATAGAAAATATGATTTTCAATCCTAAAAGAAACCTTTGTTAGCAAATATGGAGTTGGCCACTTACTTTAGTATTGGAGCAATCAAAAAGGACCTAAAATATGAATATGGATTGGTTAGAAAAGAATTAGAGTCCATTGACAATTAGGAGGAAAAATTATTGGAAACAAAGAGTGAGAACTTCTTGGTTTTTGGAGGGGGATCAAAACACGAGTTTCTTTCATCACTCTACATTGGCAAGTAGACAGGAATTGTTTGACTTACCTTCACGACTCTAATAGAAATGTGATGGACATCATACCAGGTATGCAACATACAAAAAATAATTTCTTTCAAAATATATTTATCATCCCTGCTATCCCTAATATTGCAGTGCAACAAGATATACTTAATTGTATCCCCCAAATTATTTTATTCAAGCAAAACCAAGCCCTTTTTAGTCCGATGGATAAATATGAGGTGAGGAGCATAGTTTTCAACATGAAATCAAGGAAATCTCTAGGGCCCAATGGTTTCCCAATTGAATTCTTTAAGGCTTTTTGGGATGTCATAGGATAGGATTTAACCAAGCTATTGAAGAATCTCATTCAAACAAAACTATGCTTCAAGATCTAAATCATACTTTCCTTATTTTGATTCCTAAAGTGTTACGAAGCCATCGACCTTGGATATTTTTTTCTTATTGCTCTCTGCAATATGACCAACAAGATAATCACTTTTATGGTTGAAATTCTTTAGAATATTATGGATAGCATAATCTCCCAAGAAGAAGAAGGATTTATGGAGAGGCATAAAATTTTATATGGAGTTACTCTAGCCTAGGAGGCTATCCACTCAATGTAGCATTCAAGTCAAAAAGGCATGTTTATTAAACTAGATATGTCTAAGGCTTATGATAGAGTCCCCTAGTAGTTTTTGGATCAAATGCTTGAGAAATTTGGCTTCTCTCAAGAGTGGAGATAGTGGATCATGAGTTGTGTCTCAATAGTTTCCTTTTTTATTCTCATAAATTGATCTTTCTCGATCCCTTTCCTTTCTTCTAGGGGTATTCATCAAGGAGATCCTATTTCCTCATTTCTTTTTATTATTATAGCAAAAGTATTAGGTATATTCCTTCAAATAAATAAGAAACAAGGTCTTTTGGAAGGTGTACAACTAGGTGAGAAAATATTAACTCATCTTCAATTTATGGATGATACAAGTCTCTTTGGGGAGGCCAACGTTTAGGACATTAGAATTCTTAAATCCATATTAAAAAAATACATGGATGGTATTGGTCAGCAGGTGAATGCAGCCAAATCCAAGGTTATTTTCTTCAATATAGACAGAAGAACCCAGGATCAAATTCTATCCATTTTGAGCTTTGTCTAGGGTACCCTTTTGCTTTATTACATAGGGATTTCCCTTCATTTTAAGAGCCTAAGGGAAACTTATTGGAAAGCTTTAATGGATAGAATCACTGCTAAAATTAATCATTGGACTCACCATCAGATTATCTTCAAAGGAAGAATGGCCCTCATCCAATCAGTGATCCAAGCCATGCATATTTATAAATTCTCCATCCTAGCTACCCTTACGAGAGTCCTGAAAGAGTTGGATTCAGTTATGAGAAAAAAAATTTGGGGTGGCCCAAGGATGGGTAAGAAGTGGGCTCTTGTTATTTGGAATAAAATATGTTAGCCTAAAGCTTGAGGGGGTCTTGGTTTTCATAAAGCAAATTTAAATAATCAAGCTCTTGTTGAGAAGCTTTATTAGAGATGGATCTCTAACAAGGAGGTTTTCTTTAGTAGAGTCATCACTAGTAAGTATTTTGGTTCTATCCCTCATCTAGAAGTTGGTCACATTCCTCTAAGGGGCCATGGCTCTGTTATTTGGAAGGTCCTAAAAGCTAGTGAAAAATTGGTTAAATCTAGACTTTTTTGGAAAGTAGGTACAAGAGACAAAGCTAACTTTTGGAGTGATTCTTGGGACCAACATCCCCCCTTAATCTATGATTTTATAGAGTTGCAATACTTGCAATAAATCCTCGAAGGTATAGGATGGATGAGTATGTCCTCATACATTACTTCTAGGAAAATTGGATATTTTTCTTTATTTTAGTGGAAGAGGTTAGAAGAATGGCCTATTCTTGTCCCTCTTCATCAAAAGCTTCTTATTGATAATATCCTCAAGCAAAGGTGCCTTACAAGGAAAGAGGAAGAGGATAGGATCACCTGGGGCCTTGGCACTCTAGGTGTCTTCACTATTCATGATGGTTATAATGCTTTGCTCCCTCCTCCGTTGATCTTGCAGGATGCCCCATGGGATAGAGTTTGGGTGGCTAAGGGTTGACCTAAAATAAATTTCTTTTCTTGGTAAGTGATGCATAGGAGTTATCTCACCTATGATAACCTTATGAAGAGATATTTGTATGGTCCTTCCAACTACATCATGTATAACTCCTAGGAGGAGACACTTGATCATCTACTTTTCCAATGTGCATTTACAAGAGATTTGTGGATAACCGAAACTTTTATGTGACTCTTTCTAATATCTGGGAGATTTAGAAATGAAGAAAATTTAAGAATTCCTCCATTAATCTAGGTTGGTCCCTAGACCTGAGTTTCATCTGGTAGCCATTTAGCTAGAAATTAATTATAGAATTTTGAGAGAGGAGTTCAGTCCAATGGAGCTGGTTTGGCATCAAATTGTTACCAAATATTTTGAAACTGTTAGAGCTCACCTTAGGGACAAGAAAATTTAGGAGAGTGAGGGGACTACCAAGCCATAAATTTGGGACCATGGAAGCCCCCTCCCCTAGGTTTAGAAAATATTAATTCTTATGGTGCAGCTAAAGACAACTTGGGGGCTACAAGCATTTATTTTCTTAGAAGAGATTTCAAGGGTGAGATCCTCCATTGGGAGCTAGAGGGTCTTGGAAGGTCTACTAACAATGAAATTGAAGGATTGGCTATTTAAAAAGGTTCTCTCGATGATTGGTAGAATGGGGTTAGAAACATCATAGTTGAGTCTGACTCACAAATTATGGTGGGGCTTCTAGATGTTATTAGAAATTTTAGACCAAAGGCATGGAGGATGAGAAATATTGTGAGACAAATTAAGTCCATTTGGTAGCAGTTCAAGAATACCATATTTGTCTATGTTGACAAATAAAATAATGCAATGGTTGACTTCTTGGCTAAGCATGGTAGTGAAATTCTAGAGGTGAACCAAATGGTTCTTAGTTTGGCTAGTAAAGACTTAGGTAAGGATGAGGATAGGTCTAGAGTCCACTAACTCTTGTGGATCAATGGAGGATGAGTAGATATTTGTTGGATTTTTTGTTACCTCTTACAGCACTCTTTGACCCTTTTGAGGATAGTAGTAGTAGTGTTTGCAAGACTGGCAAGCCTACTAGGTTACTTGGGATCAACGTAAAACTATTTGCAAGACTATCAAGCCTGCTAGGTTACTTAGGATCAACATAAAACATAAATGGGACTAGATTAAAATTTTTTGTTATTTAGATGGTACTCATTTTTTTGTTATTTTTGAATATGTTAATACGATTTTTATTCATATTTTAGTCCTTACAAAAAGTGGTAGACCTATGACTATAATTTTATTATGGTTTTATCAATAAAAAGTTTTTATATTTTAAAAAAGAAAGTAAGGAGCAAGTTTCACCTTTTCTTGTTTTTAACCTCTAAGGAAGAGTGAGGAATAAGCATGAGCAAGTAGTGAGGACAAGTAAGAAGCAAGTGTAAGTAATGAGGGAGAATCATCTTTACTTGATGCAAATCTCTAGGAAAGTTCAAAAATTAAGAATTCTTGAAAGGAAAATCTAGATACCATGGAATGAAAGCTATTTTTGAAAGCCCTAACTGGAAGTATGGATGCCTTGGGGACAAGAAGAAGAATGACTCTATGGAAACCCCATCCAATAAAATAGATGTTATATCAGAAGTGGTTATGAAGGATGAGATGATTAAGCATGACCTAATGATTCTTAAAACTAGAGGGTTAATATATAAGTTCTATGAATAGTGGTCAAGTTTTCTAGAAATTCAAAATTGGATTAAGTAGAAGTGAGAATTAAATTCAAGTTACTCATGACTTTCATAATGAAATGATTTTTTTCATCATCTTCTCTAGTCTAGAAATTAGGGATAAAACAATAAGGGGTTATCCATGGTTTAGGAGGAGAGATGCCCTATATTTAAGGCCATGGAGTGATAATTTTTCTATAGAAACAAAAACCATTAAAAGGCTTCTAATGTGGGTTAGGGTTTTTTTAATTCCTTATTAGCTTATCAATAAGGAGGTTTTAAAGAATATTGGCAATCCTCTAGGGTCATTCATTTAGGAGGGGCCAACTACTAAGGAGTGCAAGTATGATGTATATACCCATTTTTTTACCATGGGTGTTTCAAAACCTTTGGCACAATTTGTTAAGAATATATCTAGATTAGGAGAACATGATCAAGAAGTAGATTATTAATACCTTGTATTTAGATGTTGTAAATTTGATGAGATTGGGCACATGGCAAGATATTTCAAAGGAAAAATGATGAAGAAAGAGAAAAAATTTGGTCATGAGATAAACTTTAAAATGAATCAAGGGGATCATACTATAATAAAAGTTGGATTAGATCAAAGGTTTTTCCACTTAAAAAAATGTAAACAAAACCTCTCCAAGATGGTGGAGGTCATCGTTGTTCACTCTGATCAATCATTACAAGACATAAACAAGGATACAAGAGATGATAAATTACATTGTATAAGTTCAAATTCAAAAGGAACTAAATGTGAGAAGGAATACATGAATACAAATTTTAAAACAAGGAAGGTAGAAGAGGTAAAGTATAATCCAAGTAAATCAACTTCATTTTCCTCATGTAGTATGAAATTTTCTCCCTGCAATAAAAATGAAAGTAGTACATATTTTATCCCTTCCACTCTACAATTTTAAGTGCAACATAATGAAGAAATAATTATGGAGTATATTCATGAAAAATTAAATATTTTGAGGTAGCATTAAAAGTAACTACTATAGTGAAAGTTTCACTACCATGTAGCTAAAGAAGGGTGACTACAATCGATGTTGGTTTGGAACCTTGCTTAAGATGAAGAGCCTTCATAAAGTTGTTGATATCTAGGAAGCTTACATCAAATAACCATTGAGAAGCTATCACCAAAGTTTGAATATGGGTATAAATCCCCAAGAGCTATTAGGCTAGGCTAACTACTAAATCTTAATAGTTAGTGGCCCACATTAATTCCTCACAACCTCTTCGGTGATAACTAAATTTGACCCCACAATTAGTAGAATTCCATGAGTAATTTCAATGATAACTAAAATGACTCTACTATTGGTGATGGTTTGATCCAAACAATGGTTTTTGGTAAGACAACAAACCTGACCATAGTCCATGACTATTTGGGTTTTTGGCTCCCAACCAACAACCAAGAAATGCACAAGTGTCATGTAAATGAGTGTGTAAGTGTTATGTGTGTAAATGTGCACAAGTGTCTTATATGTAAGTGTGCACGTGTTCTTAGACCAGGAAGTTTTATGTGAAGAGTCGTGTCCAAGTGTGCATACAAGATAGAGTCATGTGTATACAAGTGTCAAGTAGAGAAGCCAATAGTCATGAGACTTGGCATAAGGAAAGGAAGATTCAAGTAACCCAAGAGTCATCCTACAATGGCTATATATTACTCCATGGAGAGGCATAGAGAGACATCACCAATATCACCGATATCACCAACATAGCAAGCATTGCTTACATAGTGTAAGCATAGTGAGCATTGTTATTGTATGAGAGTTTCATGATACATTTGTAAGAGAAGGAGGAGTAATAAAGTTTGCATACATTTGAGAAATTAATATTGTAAGTCTTGCTATATTCTTTTACATGTATGATTTAGGCTATTTATACATTCATAAGTAGATTATTAGTGAATGTTATTTGACACATTGTTAGCCTTGATTTACATATTAATTGGCTAAAATTATTCTTTTACATTATTATCTTGATCTTATTATATTGTGGCTATCATATATTTGTGAAGAACACAAGCTTATACTGAGAGGGGGGATGAACAGTATAAGACCACTTTTTACTTTTCTTTCCCAATCAATATTATGCAATGTATAGATAGAAATATCAACAATAGTAATCAAAGCAATGCACAAATCACCACACACAATAGAGATACCAATTTTACATGGTTCACCTAATGTGGGCTACTCCACAAAGAAAATATTTCACTAAAATTTTCTCAATAAATATTTTGGGAATCCTTTCCCTATTACAATGTTTATGGACCTCTATCAAAAGGAGACACCAATCCCCTAATCAAGTTCATGGATATCTATCCATAGGAGAAATCCTTTCTCCTTAGCTCTGAATAGTGATATTCTAGAAGAACTACTACCCCCACTACTCTAGCTAATGGATCTCTATCCACTAAAGACTCCTGTCCTCACTACCCTGGCTAATGGATCTCTATCCATTGGAGACTATCATCTTCTATACTCTATCACATTTAAAGATCTATCTCAAATCTATACTAAACACAATCCTTCAATCTAGCACAAATCTGGTCAATCTCTATCTCTGGTCTAGCACAAACCTGTCCTCAAATCTGCACCAAATTCTATCCTCAATATTTGTCCTCTGATCTGCAATAAACATAGTCCTTCGGTCTAGCACAAATATGTCCTCAATCTCTGTCCTCAAGCCTTAACACTGAGCTTGAATCAATGTCAAATCAACTCTGCTAGATCTACCCCAAACCTTAACTCAATATTTGAACAAATCAATCAATCAAATATGCTCACAAGTCTTCTCAAAGACTTGTCTCAATTTTGCCTTGTAAACTTCCACAAAAGCTCACACTAATCTGTTCACAAGTCATCTCTAGAAATTGTCCAAGTCTACTCAACAAGTCCTCATTAGAACTTATCCAATTTTGTTCTCAATCTATATTGTATGCTTCCACAAAATCTCACACAAATTTTTCCACAAGTCTTCTCAAATACTTGCCTCAAATATACTCAACAAGTCCTCATTAGAACTTTTCAAATCTCATAGAAACATAAAGAGAATTTTTAGAGACTCAATATGCTTCACATTCATCACAATGCTCAATCACTTTCAATCACTCTTTTAGAAACATATAGAGAATTGTTAGAGACTCAATATGCTTCACATTCACCTCAATGCTCAATCACTTTCAATCACTCTTTTAGAAACATATAGAGAATTGTTAGAGACTCAATATGCTTCACATTCACGTCAAATCTCAATCACTTTCAATCACTCTTTTAGAAATATACAGAGAATTGTTAGATACTCAATATGCTTCACACTCACAAACTTTTAATCTCTTTAAATCTATCTTTTATCACATAAACATATAGATAATTATTAGAGACTCAATATGTTTCACACTCATTAACACTCAACCTCTTTCTCAAATCAATTTAGAATATAGAATAATTTGTTTCATAGAATTTTAACTATCACTTTAACACATCCACTTGACTAGGCTCAAAAAACTCTACTCAACCAATCACTCAATGGAATAAACCTTGCTCACAAACCCTATTCCAAGCATATAAACACTCAATTAAAAATTTTCAACAATGCTTATCAAACAATCTCACATAACAATGATACTCATGTTATTTTTACAAACCCTAGTCCAAGATAGTTCTCAACTTTACATAACAATGATACTATGTTCTTTACAAACCCTAGTTCAAATTCTTGACTTAACTAATCACTTCAACAACAATGCTTATAAAATGAGGTTATATCAACAAATATTTATTCCAAAAAAAATTGAAGCATTAAATCAAGCCACACTCAACAATGTTTACCAAACTATCCTTTTCACTCCAACTTTGCATTCACAATATTCAACAATCACTCACTTAGGAAGATGTGCCCATACCTTGTATTTGATGTAGAAGTGCCCTTAGAAAAACCTGTCTCAATCACAATTTTCTCCTTTGCCAATTTCAATAGTTAGATGACAAATATCTTACTAACTCTCTTTCAAAATATTTTTTAAACACAAAAGTAATCTATCCAAAATACACCTTATTACTCCTTCTTGAAATTAGCAATCATCAAACACTCATAAAAATAATCACTCAAAAATCTCCTTATAATATCCAAATTAACAAATCAAACTCTCAAAAAATAACCCTTCAGAAATAATAATTGCCTACCCTTTTATCTCCCTCAAAATACTTAATAACCAAATTTAACTTAGGTAAAAATTAAATCTCACAAACCCTCAAAAATTATTTTTCAACTTTAGGCACATAAAAATATTTTTATTTTTCCTTCAAACTTAGCACATCCCCAAACTAAGCGACAAACCCAACAAATAATAGTGCATACCTTTGTCTCATCTACCAAAAATGCCTCGATGGTTTTTGACCCTGAAACCTCTCCGTCAAGCACCTTACCAAGGCACTAGCCCACCACATGGGCTAGGGTCTCCCACGATAAAGGGAAGGCACTAGCCTCCCTTTCTTCCTTGTGCTAGGCATCATTCGTAAAACACAAACCTTCTACCACGTAAAACATGAACCCTATAGGATTCGAACCTGCGTCCTTCTGCAAACGAATGTCTAAACACTTGTCGCCATCACCAGCTGCACTACGCGATGCATGTGCACAGTGGAAGGAGCCTTGATCCTCTTTGTACATTTTAATTATACCGAAGACTTTTCAAAATTGTTGCTTTACTCTCTATGCTCATTTTCAAACTTAGAGACATTCAAAATTATGATCGCTTGAGAACTTAGGCAATTTTTTTGCCTTCATATATATACATAGTGCCTTGATGTTGTTGTATACGTAAAGAAAAACACCATTGCAAATAAAAATGACATATTTTATTAAATTTGGAAAATTCCCTTTTGATACACTTTGACCCTTTTAGGGTGCATTTTACAAAGATATGTGCCAAAGGGGAATCCCTTTTACAGATCAAGGGTGGTATCTTTTGATCTTCTTCATGCTAAAACAATGTTGGAGGTGGGTTTTTTGTGACCACCATGCTGAATGCGAGCTTGTTGAATCTTTAACCTAAAATCTGCACACATGCAAACGGACAAGGGTTTAGTAGCACCTGTCACAATGAATATGATAAATGTAATTAAAATGACTAATGTAAATGAATATGAATAGAAGAAAATAAACAATGAGTATGGCTTACATGACACAATCTTGGCAACATAACATTAGCATTCCCTCCTCCTCCATTTTTTCTCTCCATGTGATGGTGCATTTATAGGCCTTTGAGGGTTTTTGGAGGGAAGGATAGGTGGCAAGCCAAGGTTGCCAAGTGGCAGGGACTCGGCAGCCACCTATTCTAGGCAATTGCAGTGAATCAATAGAAGTGTCTCACTTAACTGGGGAGATGTGGCATGTGGGTAGGTGCAAGTGGAATGAAGTGTAGAGTGATACGTGAGATGTGGCAAGTGGGTAGGTGCAAGTGGAGTGAAGTGTGGAGGGTTACCCCATGTGAAGGAATAAATGGGACAAGGGTGTATGAAATGTGGCAAAGGGGTGATGGTGATGTGGCCAGGACACATGTCAAGTGAAGAGAGGGCATCCTAGGAGGATATTTCCCAGATTTAATCAAATCTAGAAAATATAATTATGTGCAGGATTTTATGCCTAAGTCAAACTTAGGCACATAATGTTATGCAGAACTAAAATGTGCAATGTGAATGAATGATGTGTAGGAATTATAAGCCTAAGTTTAGACTTAGGCATATATTATTATGCAGAATTGTGATGTGCAATGTGGGTGAAATGTGCAGTAATTTATATGCCTAATTTTAGACCTAGGCATATAATTTAATATGCAAAATTATGTGATGAAATGCAAATGCCTAGATTTTAGTGTCTACAATTGTAATACGTCGGCGCTTCCCATCGAATTAATAATTCAATTTATAACTTTGCTTTATAACCCTTTTTAGGGTTTATTAAATTAATAAAAATTAATTTATAATTAAATTAAGATTAACTTATAATTAACTTAAGTAACATAAGAGTTAATTAAATTAATTAATAAATTAATTTATAATAAAATTATATTAATTAATTTAAATACCCTTTTTAATATTATAATTAATTATTATAATATTATTTGACTAGGCATCTTCTTTGCCCTTTAGACCTCATCTGAATTCCTGGAACCGGGTCTTTATCAACCGAAGGCGGACTTATCCTTTTGCATTAATCGGAGAACCTGAACCTGATGCTACCCACTGAAACTGCCACTGACTGATGCTGAAAACTTAACATCAATGACCACACACTCTTGACATCAATGACAACTCATCTACTCAAAGTGTCCAACAATTTGATCTTGTGATATTTATATTGTGAGATTTACATTAATATTAAGGCTTCAAAAGCATCACTTATAACCTTTAAAGCAACTTCAAATTGTCCAACAATTTGATCTTGTGATATTTATCTTGTGATAAAATCTTAAGGTCAATTCGAGACTAGGCTTGATAAGTCAAGTCCCTGGCCTTTATAAATCACTCTAGATTCAACTTATGAAAATGTAGGAAATTTGGAATGAATCACTTGTAATATAGAGTGAATCACTTACATTTTAGAGAAAATTGTTCTTAGAATTAGACTTAGAAAAAATTTCAAGCAATTGGCTCAAATAAAGCAAATCGTTTCTAATTTGGAGTGAATCACTTCTTGAAACTAGACTTAGCAAAATTTCATTCAATTTTGATCTAATCACTTCATATATGATGATTGCAAATTTGTCACAAAATTTGAGGAATTTGGCCAAATTTGAGCAAAAATTGAGGAATAATGAGGGTTGGTCCCACCAAGTGTACTAGAAACTATGTTGAACTAGAAAATTGTCCTGACTTCAAATTTAATGTTGTTCTCTAATTCTAGTTTCAAAAAAGTTAGAAGGGAGTGTTGACAGCTTCTCCCAACATATGGATTTAGGCCGACTCCCCACTGTCCTTGTGGAATACTAACCTACACTAATTTCATGAAAACTAAAGTATAAAAATAAATATGCATGAAATATTAATGGTGTGAGTGATTCAAATGAAATATGGATTTAAACCATAGTAATAAAATTATGTGTGATCAATCAACACATGATAAGTTGAATAACATCAATGTCATTCCATTTATTAGATATGAAATTGGTAAGTGAATGACAATATAGGTAAAAGGGCAATGCCTCGATCACTATGCACTTAGAAAACCAAGAAGGTGGTGCCATTGATGGAATGCATAAGGGCTTGCCAATTTCTTACAATCTCATAAGGTCAAAATATAAAATGGGTTTCATAGAGTGTAGCTCTAAATCTCATGGCCAAAATATGAACACAATGGATCCCTAGGCTCTCATTTATAGTAAGAATTTACCCCTAAATTACCTAGGGTGATAAATAATTACTCTTAGTAAAAGTAAATAATTGGAGGTATCTTTAGCATATTGATGCATCACCAAATGCTACATTCCTCTAGTTATTCCTCTAACATGCTTATAAGACTTCATTTTTACCTTAGGATCTATACCTTCATTTTTACCCCTATGCCTTGTCGATTGAATTGCTTTAGTTAGGAAGTGAATTACTAATTGTCCCTAAGTGTTCACTCCATGGAGCCAATTGGGTCACTTTGCAATCAAATTACTCTTGAGCCAGCTGGTACCTTTTGTAAGTGAAGTGGTATTGAGCCAATTGATACCTATGCTACACTTAGACAAATTTTGGACGGTTTTGTGAGGTGTTTATTGCTCAATTTCACAATTTCATGCTACTTCAAATTATGAATCCTAAGGTAGTTCCAAGTTACTATAATAACTAAATTAAGTTTCTTGGAATTAGAGCTTTTTCCCCTTAAATTGATTGAGTTTCACAATGTTGAGGACCATATTATGAGATTTAAGACATTGAGAGCAGATATTGAATCTTTTGAAGGTAAAAAAAATATGATGCATGATGTGTGAATATTGTCCTTGACAATCTATCTCTTTTTCAAATTTTAAACCTCATGATCATATGATTCCTATATTCTTTAAATTACAAAAAAAAATTACTCTTGATCAACTTTTCTATCTTCTTGTTTATTTCAAGTAGTAATGAGGACTTATGGTGGTACTTCATAAGTACAATATCATGCAAAGGAATTAAAATCTATGGAGGCTAAGACATTGGGGCCTAAGAGCTAGGCTAAGTATTCAAAAAATTTTAAGACAATTTATAGATACTACAAAAAGGAAGGACTGTTAGAGTAGGTTGTTTACCTTAGCTCATGTTCACCTAGGTAATTTATTTTCCTTTTATTTAGTTATTCCATGTGTTTTCCCCACCCACTTATGTGTGGATATTTCATTTATCTTATTTAGATATTATGATATGTTACATATTTATTTCTTAGATATTATGGGGATATTTTTAGGTTTGACTATTCCTAGGAGTTATGGGGATATCTTTAGGTATATTTGGAGGGTTTTACTATTCCTTTTATACGGTGGATATTTGTCCTTAGCTTGATCCTACTGCTATGTTTGATCATGCTTGCCTATATAAGCAAGGCACCTTCATTTTTCATTGTACTCATTGAGAGGAAGTTCATTATTCATGTATAATATATGATTTTGTTGTTCATTGTTTTGCATATCCATTTGTAAGCTTATGTTGTCAATTTGCTTTCAGATTCTTATTTTGGTTGAATGTGATGTTTTGTTAACACTTGATATCCTTGCATATTAGAATGATTTGATTATCAGTTATTTCATGGCATCATAGCAATAGGTGTTGCAGTCATCCATTTGTGAGTGTTGTGTTGTTGTTTCTCTTGTAGGTTCGAAGATTGGTGTGGAAGCTTCAATTTTGTGATCAGGTCCTTGGTGGAGTTTTTTGGCCAGTTTGTGTCACTCCTTCCATTGTAAGATAATAACTAGCCTCCTAAAATCTCTTCTACCCATACTGCAATAGCCTCATTCCCTTGGATCTGTCCTAAGCATTTTTTTCTTGAGCATTTCCCTTTTTGGCAGGGTCACCAACCCAGCCCGTTTTTATATTTTGCATGTATCTCCTTATAGAAATACCATTTTTCCATGAAATTTTTTGGAGGTTTGTAGATGTATTCATTTGATTTATGCCCAAACTTTCAGCTCATTTGGATCAGTATTCTTCAAGATATCTTGATTTTATGAAAACCTGCAATTTTTTAGTAATTTGCATATATCTTCATCAAAAATTTTTATATTTTGCATATGTTTTTACATAATGTGTAAAATCATATTATAGACCATCCCACAATATTTTAGAGCATTTGGAGTTGTATTCTGATAGTTACAGTAATTTTACTATTTTTAGTAAACTCATTATTTTAGGAGAAATATTGGGAGTTGCTTAGCAAAATTTTTACCAGGCCTATAAAATCATTTTTTTGATATGTCTATAAAATTTCAGATTTTTTGGATCTATATTTAGACATTTATAATGATTTTATGACTGCACTCTCAATATTGCATTGTGAAAAAGAGTTTTGCACTTGAACCGGTATATGGACTATTGTTATAAAGTCCCATCTTCCTTCATTTGTTGTTTGTCCACTTAGTTTGGAACTTTGTGATCAGATTACTTGGTGTTCAGTATTGGTGGAGCCTACACATTTTTGTGCTTGAGAAGTCCTTTGTCTTTGACTTCCCTTGTTTTTTTGTGGTGCATCCTCTTGTGCCAATCTTCCTCATTGAGGCACTTAGTTTGAAGGAGGGGATTCTTTTGGTAATTCCTTTGGAGACTTTTTAGAGTTCAGAGGCTTCATTTGTGCATTGATGTGATTTTGTGTTATTTTGCACCACCTTTTGACATCACACTAGACCTTTCACATTATAATAGCATTTGATTTTGGGGGAGGGGGCTCTTCTAATTTTGAGGACATCTTGAAAACTTCTTTTTTTTGAACTTAGCATAAATACAAATGCTGAAACTTTTGAAGCATGGTTTAAGGTACTTTGTTCATTATGTCAAAGTGAAGGTTTGGATCCTTTGTTCATAAATCCAAAACCCAAACCAATGGTGAAGGATAAGGAGTATAGAACATGGTTCATGAACAATTTAAGGATCTTTAACATGCTTTATTATTTAGTTTGTGGGGAGCTTCAAAAAATTATTGGAGTTCATAAGAACACACCTCACAATGTTTATCATATGTTGAAAAGAAATTTTTTACCCAAGGCACCTTCTTTTACAATTGCTTGCATGGAGGACATCATTTGTGACATTATATCTTTATTTTTGGAGTCACTATCTCATGATGTTTTGGATGATGAGGTTGATGCTACAATACTTGCTTTAGATATTTTACAGGATACATCTCCACATTTTTTTTCTGTGGATGATCATGTTTATTTTGTAGCATATACAACAGATATTTCATGGCATGTTACATCCTTACATACATATAACTTCTTGTATGGTGTTGCCTCTCTCTTCATTGAGAGTCACACATGTGATATTCTTAACATGTATAAGGAGCTCACTCACTTATTTGATGATGATGTATACATTGTATCTCCTCCATGTAATTCTTTCTTTGTGGACCCTTTTTTGGTGTGCCTTCCTTCTTTGAGTGAGCCACCTTTTCCACCATTTTATTCTCCTATTTCTTTCACATTGGATGATGTACTTCTACAGGAGTTGGATACAAATATTTTGTCTTCGGTTGGACTCTCACTTGGATATCCTGAAGACCATGTTGATTCCTTTGAGGCTTCTAAGCCTCCACTTCTTTCTCTTGCTACTTCCATGGACTCATCATCACTTATGCAGCTAGACATTGGTGATTATTCCTTTAAGGATGCTCTTTAAACATCTCTTCCACTTTTGCACACTCATGGTTTTGTGCATATTGATCTTTTGGATGTTGATTGGGACTATATTCTACCCTATTTTGGTGTTGGTTTGGGCTTCTACATTCTTGGATATTAATTTCATAATTCATTGATGACATCTTATTCACTTCAGCTTGGTTCGAATGATTCTATGTCATCATTCTACATTTTATTCCATCTTCTCACACTTACTTGGAGTGGGAAGACATTCAACGGATGCTTCATGGCTACTTTCTTCCTCGTGGGAGACACATTGTTCATCGCAGATGCATCCACTTATTCATAGGACTTCTTCATGGAGCTCATCGTCCAAGGGAGGTGTTGGGAGCACTCCTTGGCTCTATTCCTAATTTTTCTTCTCTTTCTAGCTGGATGGTTTTTTTCCACATGGTTTTCCACCTTCTAGTTTAGGAGCTTTTGGATACACATTGTACATGAGTACCAAATCAAGTCTTGTTTCGGGACTCATATTGTGGATATGCCACTTTACTTTTTGGCACCTAGCTTCACTTGAGGGGGGGTGTTAGAGTAGGTTATTTACCTTAGCTAATGTTCACATAGGTAAATTATTTTCCTTTTATTTAGTTATTCCATGTGTTTTCCCCACCCACTTATGTGTGGATATTCCATTTATCTTATTTAGATATTATGAGATGTTACATATTTATTTCTTATATATTATGGGGATATTTTTAGGTTTAACTATTCCTAGGAGTTATGGGGATATCTTTAGATATATTTGGAGGGTTGATATTCTTTCTCCCCATAGCGGTTATAGATCTATGGACCATATCACTTATTCCTTTTGTACGGTGGATATTTATCCTTAACTTGATCCTACTGCTATGGTTGATCATGCTTGCCTATATAAGCAAGGCACCTTCATTGTACTCATTGAGAAGAGAAAGTTCATTATTCATGTATAATATATGATATTGTTGCTCATTGTTTTGCATATCCAATTGTAAACTTATGCTGTCAATTTGCTTTCAGATTCTTGTTTTGGTTGAATGTGATTTTCTGTTAATACTTGAGATCCTTGCAGCTTGGAATGATCTGATTATCATTCCTTTAAAGGAAATCCAACCAAGAAATACTTTCTAAATTATAAAGGATTGAAGCCAAGTTTTTTGAAGATAGGTGGACATATTCCAAATATTAAGGGGGATTCATAAGGATCTTTCTCTATTACAAAGGCTCACTATAGCATCCATTATGAGGGAAGATATTATTATCACTAATATCTTCTCTCCTTGACCCTTCAGTTCATATTATGAGGGGGTGTTGGAAGTGTAATATGACTTATGGCCAAGGCCAATATTGTATGATGTAATATTTTATAGGCTTAAGGGAAATCATTGTACACTTGTATTTAATTTATTATAATATTTTATTATGTAAACCGTATAGATCATAATTAACCTTGTTATGGTTAAACCCATCTTATAACTTTTAATTAACCTTAAAGCTCTTTTGTTATGTTGGCTTAACTTAAACTCATTTATGTAATTGGGGATTTAGTTATAAATTATCCCTATCACTCCATCAATTAAATTGGAGTGTTATGATCCTTATCCATATATAACACAATTATGTGGAGGTGGATAAGGGTACAACAAATAACCATAAGGTGGGTATGGAGGGTAGAACTTTATTATCATTAACATAAATCATTCACCAATATGCAAAAATATCAAATCATTCATCCATAAATAATTATCCACAATAATAATCCACACAATAAGATAGATATAGATAATACTCTTAAGGTAGGGAAACACCAATAATACTCCTTAAGGAAGGAATAAATCCACAAGATCTCCCAAGATAAGAGTGTCACTTAAGAGGGCAAAGTCCCATAAGCCACTTCATGGACAAAGATGATTACATATGATTGATATCCATGATGATTACAATGACAAATGTATATTCTTTATATATCCATCTTATAATTCTACTTTGGGGAGGCAACTACTAATATAATATTATATTAAAATATTATATTATATTACAATACAATCAATCTTGGGTTATGTGTGGCCCATACCAACCCTTATACAATATAATAGCATATCCCCAAATATATATTTCTATGTACCCTAACATGCCACCCTCCTTACAAATGTTTCATCCTCGAAACATGTGAATAAACAAGATAATATTATTTGCTAGGCAATGTTAGCAATTGGTACCAATCTCGATCATCCATCCATCCTAGTAAACTATTGATTGGTGGTGGTTGTCGTTGATGTTGGTATGCCATTTTACCACTTGAGTATCCAAATCTGCTTCGTTGGCTCCATGCTTTTGCTTCTTTTTTTGATAATTTGAATTATGGGTCCACTTTCTCCTTGCTACTGATGTACCACTCTGAAAACTAGGATCACTATGCTTTCTCTACCAAAATCCACCATACTTGGTTCCCTTTTGATTTCATGTAGAACCATAATATTGTTTCCTTGATCCATACCTCCAATATTGTTGGCGTTCATGGTGGTGTAGATGGCGATAAGCTGCAACCTTAACTTGATGTTCTACCTTCTTTGACTCCTCAACATTTGGCTCCAATATTTTAAATTCTTCTATGCATTTTTCTTTCATGTTCCCTTTGTTTGGTATGTCCTTGTGCTCTTCTAACAAAGTTTTCTTGGACTCTACTACTATTATGAACATGGAATTTGGTGCTACTGCTTCTTCCATAGAATCTTTTGTTACTTCCTTCTTGAATTTTTTTTCAAGTTCTTCTATTTTTTCTTCAATTTATTTCTCTACAACCACTTCTTTGTCTTCCTTGGATCCTTGCTCCTTAAGATGAGAAATATCCTATAATGTTATCTTCTTTTGTTTGTACCCTAACTTCATAAACTTATTTTGAACATTAATGTTAATAGTACCTAAATAATCCAACCAAGGACAACCTAGAACAATATCCACATCATCCATCTCAGTAGCATGAAAATCTAAATGTAAAACATATTTATCCATGGTGATCTTCAAATCTTTAAAAATCTGAATATTCTTACCCTCAAGATGTATGTCCTTTATTTTTTTTGCTTGAACCTTCAACCTCTTAGCCAAATAAATATTAATAAAATTAAATCTGCTACTAGGGTTAATGAAAATAATAACCTATGCCTTTTGAATGCTTCCATGAACCTGTAAAATAGACTTTTTGCATTCAAAAAAATCCCTTTGTCCACTTTTTTATTTATCTTCTACCAAAGTTATGGTTTCCTCTATCTACATACTAGCATATTTTTTATTTTCTACCACTTCTTTGAAATTTTCTAGCTCTCTTTTTACTTCCTTTTGTTCTTTTTGAAGTATGTTTATTTCTTCTTCATATTCCTTGATGGTGACCTTCAAACTAGCTATCTTTTTATATAGGTCTCATTTACTCAAGAATGCATGCTCCATTTCATCCCAAGTGAATTTATATTTATTAGAACTATTAAACCAAGAGAGAGTTGCTCCTCCAAGATAGCGAGGAAGCATGAGGCTCCAAGTAAGATAATGATTATAATACAAGGATTTAAATAGTTTCCACCATTCTCTAACATCAATATCATCTTCTCCAAAAAATAATTGTAGTTCCATAGTTGATGTCCCAATACAAACTAGGGTTTTATGAGAATATATATCATGCCCCAATGCAAACTAGGGTTTTATATATCTCTCCATTGATTTAAAGCTAAAATTCCACATAAACAACTAGATCTACAATTTTTTCTTCAAAATAAATTACAACTGATTTGCTTACCTAAACTAGCAATTTTTGTCTTCCCAAAAAAATCATGAATTGAAAATTCATTACTACCCTTGTTCCAAACAGCTGTATTCAAAAGGTTATATCTCCCTTAATACTGCTTAGATTCCTTCATATGACAACTTATTTTAAAGCTCTTCAAATTCCGCACAAAATGATCCAATAATTGTCTAGACTGGATAAACTTTCGCAAAGATATGGCTCTTGAAAGATGAGACGTTTTTCCATAATAAAAAAAAAAAATTGTCCTAATTCTGCAATCCACAAAAAAATCCCCACTTTACCAAAATCATTACTTTGATACCACTTGCTATGAAACTTTATTGTCATTAACATAAATCATTCAAAAATATACAGAAATATCAAATCATTCATCCATAAATAATTAGCCAAAATAACAATCCACAAATGAGATGGAGATAGATAATACCCTTAAGGTAGGGCAACACCAATAATACTCCTTAAGGAAGGAATAACTCCACAAGATCTCCCAAGATGAGAGTGCCATTTAAGGAGGGCAAAGTCCCATAAGCCACTAAGTGGGCAAAGATGATTACATATGATTGATCTCCATGATGATTACAATGAAAAATATCTCTTCTTTATATACCTATCTTCTAATTCTACTTTGGGGATCCGATTACTAATATAATATTATATTATAATATTATATTATATTATATTATATTATTATATTATATTATAATATTATATTATATTATATTATAATACAATCAATCTTGGGTTATGTGTGGTCTATGCCAAACCTTATACAATATAATAAGATATCCCCAAATATATATTTCTAGGTACCCTAACAGGGTATGAAAGATAGTAATGTGGGGGAAAATGAGGCGACATATTTTGATAACCTCGTTATTGATTTGGATGAGGCTATATATTTGGATGTGAAGGAGGGTAATGCAAACCTTGTTATGGGACTTGTTAATTTGGAGGAGTTAGACCTTGCATATTTTACTATGCCTAACTAGTTGGAAACCATGTTGGCCCCTAGGTGTTTCCTTGAAAAACATATGACCTTGTTTGTTTAGTCAACACTTGTCCATTTTGAGCAGGGCCTTACTTTTAGTTTTTCCTTAAGGATCCCAAACTTAGAGCCATATATTGACCTAGTAGGATATTGGATATTCAACGAACTAGATCTAGGTGGGCTTGATATTGGATAAGTGCTTATAGGAGAGATATTTAGGGCATTAGAAGTAGGGGTGGATCTATGCTATTGGCATAGTATTGGATCTCAAATAATGGGTTGTAAATGAAGTTGTTTACATTAATGGGTATACCATAGAGGGGGTTTGTGTGTGTTAAGGTTGGACCTGTATTGGACCAAGTTTTGTTTGCTAAAGTGGATGAGTAACTCCTTTGTTGTTCTAAGAAACTAATTGTTAGGGGTGTCAAACTTTGACTGGTAAGGTTAGCCATTGGTCTTTTTACTTTTGAGGAAATGGGATTAGATATTGGAATCTCCTCAAATTCACCATCTAGATGCACCCATTTGGTAGTATTCTCCTCCTTTTTCCTATTTATATTTCTTCAATGCTACACAACAATATTTTTTGATTGATGTTCTTTTTATATTTTGTGTCTTCAAGTATGTATTCATAATCTCATATCTATATACCTACATGGATAAAGTTTTGGGGTTAAAATTTATAAATTTAAAAAAATCTATCTATTTAACAGTTTGCCTACAAACCATAGTATTTTCTTGCAAAATCAAGTGATTCACTAATGGAATTCACAATGCTTTTAAAAAACAAATAAAAACAAAACATGCAATAAAATATTATACAAAAATAAAAATAGATGAAATAGATTGGGGTGCCTATAGGAACCATAAATAATCACTATCCATATATAATATTGTACAACACTCCAATAAAAAATAAGTAGTGTGAGGGGGTCTTTATAGCAATACCAAGAGCCCAAATTACATCATAGAGTTTAATCTAAGACAACATAATAAGTGGGCTTTACATTAATTATAAATATTCAATAAATTTTAACCATAACAAGGTTAACCATGGCCCATTGAGATTACATAATAAAATATTACAAAATATTAAATACATTATACAATGAAATACCCTTAGGCATATCCAATACATTGTACAATGTTGGCTCTTGGCCATGAATCGGACTATAAAATCAAAACCCCCTAGTAATATAAATTGAGGGGCCAAGGATAGAAGACATTGGTGATAATAATATCTTTCTTCCATAATAGATGCTCTAGTGGGCCTCTACAACTAAGGCAAATTCATTTTAATATTTTCCATCATCTAAGAGATGTCCACCTTGCTTCAAGAACTTATCTTCAATCATCTACAACTTTAGTAAGCAATTCTTCATAGGATGTCTTTCCCTATTACAATATCTACAAGTGGTCTTCATTTTATTTGAAGACTTAGCCTTACCCATGGGCCCCTAGGTCTTAGCCTCTTTAGATTAGAATTTCTTTACATGAGCCTACATGTGAGGAGTTCCATCACCATAACTCCATATTGCAACCTAAAAGTGAACTAGAATAGAAAAATGTTAATCAAGAGTAAGAGTATTTTGAGATTCCAAGAACATAGGAACTATATGAACTATTAGGTTCAATAATATAGAAGGAGGAGATATTAATAAGGATAATATTAACACATTTTGTATCATCTTTCTTTTTGCCTCTAAAATATGCAATATTTACCCTCAAAACCTTGAATCTTGCAACATAGTCCTTAATGTTATCAAACTCAACTAGTTGAAGAGAAGAATGCTCTAAATCCAAGTGACTTACTTTAGTAGTAGTAATCTTTCCAAAAACTTCATGTAGCTTTGACCATATCTTGAGAGGGTAACTTTCTTCTTTGATATGGAAAATCAAATCTAGTTCAATCAGCAAGGAAAATAAACCTAGAGCCTCTTCTACCTTTTGGTACCAAGCTTGTCATCAAGAACCGCTACTTTATCTCTATAAATACAAACCACAAGTTCTTACTTCATAATAGGAAAATCACTTGAGTTAACAAAATATTGTAATTTTATCCATTAATGTGAGTAACTAGGGCTTTGTGGTCCATCTTACAAAACCTAACCCCTAACACTAAAATAGGTTCATGGGCTAATGCCACCAATGCATAGAGGTCCAAAAATCATGTGATTTGAAAAAAATGGGCTCAAAACGCTTTTGTATGCAAAATTTATGGCCCATAGAATATTTTCCCTAATGGACCCTAAAATATTTAAAATTAAGATCCAAACCTTAGAAGAAAGAGAGCCAACTGCTTACTACCACTTGGCAACTCATGATTCACTAATGTCATCCATTTATCTTTTGCCAATTCAATGATCATAAACCAATACAACTATGGCGCTTGTCTTTTTTAATAGGTTAAACCAGTATATATAGTTTAAAATTTAGAATCATGGTATGAAAGGATACCACATCAGCCTCCAAATCCTCATTACCTTTTGTAAAATAACATTGGTGTAAATTGAAATTAGGTACCTTTCTCCTTAAAAACCTTATGCTAAGCAAGTCACCAACATTATCATTGGGATTGGTTAGCTCTTGTTCCAAACAAATCCACTTGCCTTCTCCAACTTGTGGTTATCCACAAGGTAAAAATATTTCTTTTACGGGATTTGACCTCTAAACCTCCTACTCCCAAGACACCTTCATTGTCTATTATGATACTCATTGCTTAGTTGTACAAAATGGGAATGCCTCCTTGAAGACCACACTTCATTCTAACATTACCAATGACAATAAAAAAATGAGCAAGGATATGCATCTAACCTATGATCCATTGTTCCCTATGCTTAAGAATAAACTCTACTAACCATACCACCATAACTTCATGTTGAATATAATAGCCAAAATATCAAGCCAAGATCCCTTATAAATATACAATAAGGACCTAAAAGAACTTTGGGATTCAAACCGTAGATCCATTTGATCAACATGGGATAAAAATATTGCCTTGTCCACTCTGGCCATACCTTCTAATATGTCACATAGTTGATGCCTTAGCTAGAAGGCACATATAAGAGTCGACAATATTATAATATGTGCATGGTTTTGTGTATTTTTCCTACAAAGGAACCAATATGAAACAAATTCAAATTTAAAAAACTTTTACTCTCACCGACAAGACCAAGATATATCTAATTGAAATTGAAAGAGGACTCCAAGGAAAATAAAGAAAGGGATATCAAGTTATCCTTGAAAGAGAAAAGGCAAAATTATTAAAGGATAATATCACTTAATTTGAAGTAGAAAAAACGTATAAACATGGAGAAAGAGATTGCCCTAGCATTCTGAAGAAGAATCAAAGGAATCAAAATATGCTTCTAATTGACCAAGCAATTTTGTTGCTCCATACCCACTCTGTTACCATGATGGAATTCATAATGCTTTCTACAAATGACTAGAAGTAAAACATACACTCAAATATTATATATAAATCAAAATGAACAAAATAGATTTGGATGTCTATAGGCACCATAAATAATCACTATCCATAGATAATATTGCACAACACTCCGATAAGAAATGAGGAGTGTGAGGGGTATTTATAGCAATACCAAAACCCCAAATTACACAATAGATTTCAACCAAAACCAACATAACAAATGGGCATTAGGTTAATTACAAATATTAAATAATTTTTAACCATAACAAGGTTAACCATGGCCCATTGGGCTTACATAATAAAATATTATAAAATATTAAATGCATTGTATAATGAAATGCCCTTAGGCCTATAAAATACACCACATAATGTTATCTCTTGGTCATGAATCAGATTACAAATTCAACATTCGCTAGCAAAAATCGACTTAGTAAAGTCTTGTTTTCAAAGCACTTTGCGTATGAAATGGACCAATTAACCTATAAAATCAAGTGATTCACTTGCAATTTTGGGTGATTCACTCACATTTTTTAACTTCGAAAAATTTTATATGATATGATTCTAAGAAAATTTCTTAATCTAAATTAGTCTAAAATTGGATTGAACATCTTCCTAGAAGAAAAGGATGCATCTTGTCTTTCCTATAGATTCACTTCTTATATTCAAAGTGAATTGCTTGTCAAACCAACTTGGTAAGATTTTACTATTTTTGGATTGAATCACTTGTTGACTAAGTGAATTGCTTGTAGATTTGTCTTGGGGAAAATGGCTCAAAATTTACCTTACATGTTTTTTATCCATGATAGATGCATATTCGATATTAGATTTGAGGTTTGATGGTTTTTTGTTGTTTGTATCATCATCTTTACAAAACATTTTCTTTTTTTTTTATTTTGTATCAAAGTCGATGTTTATAAAGTACCTACAAAAATTGATCACAAATAACAAAAAATATTAAATATTAAGGTCATTTTGAGACTAGGCCTGATAAATCAAGTCCTTGGTCTTGACGAATCACTCTAGATTCAACTTACAAAAATGCAAAAAAATCAAAATGAATCACTTGCAATTCATAGTGAATCGCTCATAGAACTAGACATATGACATTTTTTAGGTGATTGGATAAAACATAGTACTTCCTAAAACTAGACTTAGTAATATTTTATTCAAATTTGATCCAATCACTTCATCTATGATGAATGCAATTTTATCACAAAAATCAAAAAATTTAGTCAAATTTGAGGAATAATGAGAGTTGGTCCCATTGGGTCTACCAAAAACTATATTGAACTAGGGAATTATCTTGACTTCTAATTTAGTGTTGTGCCCTAATTCTAGTTTCAAAAAAGTTGAAAGAGAGTGTTAATTATTTATTCCATCCTCAAGATTTAGGTTGACTCTCGTTGTCCTCATGGAATACTTCTATGCTAACCTACACTAATTGCATGAAAAGTAAAGTGTAGAAAATAAACTTGTATGAAATATTAAGGGTGTGAGTGAATCAAATGAAATATGGGTTTAAACCATAGCGAGGAAAGTATGTGATCAATCAACACATAATAATTCAATTAACATCAATGTTCTCCCATTCATTAGATATGAAATAAATAAGTAAATAATTAGATGGGCAAAAGGACAACGTCTCAATCACTATGCACTTAGCAAATTAGGAAGGTGATGCCACTGATAGAATGCATAAGGACTTATCAAATTTTTACAATATCATGAGTTCAAAACACAATATGAGTTTCATAGAGTGTAGGTATAGATCTCATGGCCAAAATATGAACATAATGGATCCCTAGGCTCCTATTTATAGTAAGATTTTACTCTTGAGTTACATGGGGTGACAAAAAATAACTACTAGTAAAAACAAATATTTGAGAGCATATAGGAAAATGATGCACCACCAAATGTTACATTCCTCTAATTATACCCCTAAAAGGCTTATGAGGCTTCTAAAATGATTTAGTGTACCACTACATTGACCTCGATATATGCACCTTTATTTTTACCCATGTGCATTGTCAAGCAATTTGCTCTCATTAGCAAGCAAATCAATAGTTATCCTTGAGTAGTTTAATCCCTAGAACCAATTGGATCACTTTGCAAGAGAATTGCTTCTAAACCTATTTGTATCTTTTACAAGTGAATTAGTCTTGATCCAATTGACACCTCTTCCAGACTTAGATAAAATTTGAAGGGTTTTATGAGGTGTCTATTGCTTGATTTAATTGTTTCATGCTCCTTCAAAATTATGAATCCCAAGATAGTGTTTAGGAACTATAATAACTGAAGTAAGTTGCTTGGAAGTATAGATTTCTTATCTAAAAATAATTGAGTTTCATAATGTTAAGGATCATATTATGAGATTAAAGACATTGAAAGTTGATATTGCATATTTTGGAGGGAAAAAATATGATGTAGAATGTGTAAAAATTGTCCTTGCCAATCTCTCTTCTTTTTAGATGTTGAACCTCATTATTTATATGATTCTTGTGTTAGAATCTCTAAATACTCTTACTCTTAATCATATTTTCCATCTCTTAGTTAATTTTCAAGTAGTAATGAGGAATTGTGTTGGTACTTCATAATTATAGACTCATGCAAAAGGGATTTTAACCTATGGAGGCTAAGAAACAAGGGCGGGTTAGGCTAATTCTTCAAAGAAGTTGAAGACTATTTGTAGTTAATACATGAAGGAACAAAAATTAACCAATTATTACTTGTTAAAATTGCAAAGGATTGAAACCAAGTTTTTGAATATGGGCATATGTCTTCTTAATAATAAGGGGGATTCATAAGAATCTTTCTTAGTTATAAAAATCCCACTATAACATTCATTATGAGGGACAATATTATTGTCACTAATATCTTCTCTCCTTGGCCCTTAGTTCAAATTATGAGGGGATGTTGTACGTGTAATATGACTTACAACCAAGGACATTGTATGATGTAATCTTGTATAGGATTAAGGGAAATCATTGTATAATTGTATTTAAAATTTATTATAATATTTTATTATGTAAGCCCTATGGACCATGGTTAACTTTGTTATGATTAAACCCATCGTATAACTTGTAAATTATCTTAAAACTCTCTTGTTATGTCAGCTTAAGTTAAACTCGTTTACGTAATTGGGTATTTGGTCCTAGTATAAATTACCCCCACCACTCCATCCACTGAATTGGAGTGTTATGATCCTTATCCACATATAGCATAATAATTATTTTGTGCTCAAAGGTACCCATAATTCATGTCTTTATCTTTCCTTTTTTGTCCTTTTATGTTTTCTATATAATATTTGAGTGAATTATTTGTTTATGTTCTTATTATTATTATTGTTATTGTGAATTCTAACAAATCTAGGGTAGTGTTAATGGAAAATTCTAATTTTTGTAGTATTAACCAATTGTATTACAACATTCTCATAGCATGTCAATAATAATTTAATATCTATGGCATCACTAACTAAGGGATAACTCAAAACAAAGTATCATGAACAAATTGGGGATGAGATATAGAAGATCTATTTGCTACATCCTAAATACCTTTGATTTTCATTCCATTATTTCCTTTAAGAATGCTCTCCACAATTCCTCTACAAGAATAGTAAACATATAAGGAGATAATGGATCACCTTGGTGGAGTCTATAGATGACTAAAAGTATCTAGTAGGAGATCCATTTATTGAAATAGAATATTTTGGAGTGCTATAAAAACATCAAATCTATTCACACCAACCTTGATCAAAAACCACATGTTTTAATAACATTTAGAAAACTCAAATTAACCCTACCACATGCTTTATTCATATGTGGTTTCATAAGCATATTTGGATATTTGTGGAATGACCTTATGTACAATGATCACACCATCAATAATTTGTTTACCATAGACAAAACCATATTGTTCCTTTGGGATAACATAATATATAATGCTTTGCAACCTATTTACCATAAATTTTGAAGTGATATTATAAATTATATTACAAAGGCTTGTTGGATGAAAATTATCAAAATTTCTTGTCTTGTCTTTCTTGGGGACCAATGTAATAAAGGTGGCATTGATATCACTTATTGTAGCCTTAATTTTTTAGGCCTTTCAAAAATAACTAGCATATCACTCTTTAGTAAATCCTAAAAATATTTGAGAGAAAATTGTAGGAACGTAATGTTCTACCCAGACCTATATTTTTTGTTTTTTGAAATATCTAATTTTTTTATGTTTTCTAGATTATGAATGCTCATAAAATACAGTGTTGTAATATTGCATCATGCATAAATTCTGTTCTACTTGCACGAAACTTTGGAAATAGATAATAATGATTTTAAACTACAAACCTATTAAAGGAATTCGCAAAAAATGAAAGTACCAAAGAGTTATGAAAATCAAGAACTTGCAACTTAATACATTGATCAGCAACCAGGAAGATCGATTTTCAATTACAACTCCACCAATTGATGCTCCTTCAAAGTGCAAATGAATACAAGATATCCTTAGACCCTAGGCACCCAAGGAGAAGGAATAATAAGCTCTAGATCCTAATTGCCCAAGTCTCGGGTCCTCACGCCAAGCTGGAGACTATACAACCAAGTACATGTGTATGGCCTACCAGATGAAACCCCATGAAGCCTACCTAGAAACACTTCAAAATCACCAAAGACCAATTGCTAAGCTTGAAAAATGATAGCGCTAACTTTGGTACAAACCCCAACTTTAGTCTTCACTCTAAATCACCTAGAAATAAGCCAAAATGGTATGGCATGTTGAAGATGATCAGCAATTCGACCCAACAATGAAATACTCTGAAAACCCTTGAATATTACTCTGAATCTCTGTAATAAATCTCCACAATGAAGCTTCAACTCTGAGATGGAAATGCCAATTATCAGCCAAGGGTGATCTTTCATACCTGAATATGATGTTCTTACTAGAGGTTTTCACCTCCAATAAGCTCTGGAAACCCTGTAAGTCTTCTCTCCAAATGACCTGAGAAATAATAAACCAAGCATAACAAATGAGCTCCTCAAAAATATTCTCCCCCAAGAGGTTTTACCCCTTTTAGGGTTGCTCAATAACATTATAAAATAATCAAAATGTCACTTTTAAAATGTGACATCCCATATTGAGGTCCTCATAAGTCACTTTTATAAAATAAGTTATTTTTCCTAAGTGATATATTAACCCCTTATGTCCCCTTTTTATAACATAAGGTTATAACTATATAAAATTAAATAATTAATTTAACTTATTATAATTAAATTGTTGCACATTAAAATCTTAGACCTCGATTGAACAACCTAGCAATTGAAGATAGAAATGGACACCAATTTCATAGACGAATCACACCATACCGTCTGTTCTGACAAAAACCCTAAAAACTAACTTACTATTAATAGTAGGTATGCTCTCAAATGCTCCAAAAGACTTCAAAAAAATGGTAACTGAAGGCTCTCGATGACTTGAAGAAGACTGTACAACCTCCAACGATCTCCCACACATCAAACTTACCCTACGGGAACCCATGAGTAGGATAATCCCAACGAATAAAGCTAGCTGACTAGAGAGGGGATATTACAAGGAAATCCATTGGTACCAAGTGCCTTACTATGATGGAAAAATAAAATTTCCTCATGTAACTCCTCCATAGATATACTTTTTATCAAGCTTTCATTTTCTCCCTGTGTGATAATTAATGGAATATTTTCTAAAAGCTGACCTTGTTCCTCTTTATCGTGTCCAACATATGAAATAAAAAATGCTAATGAACCTGCTATCCCTATCACTGATGATGGTCTTGGGCATCACATGCAACCTGAATACCTCCTTGAAAAACAAATATACCACCTGAGCTGCTGTAGAAGTTGATGAAATAGCAAAAAAGTGAGCAAATTTAGTGATCCTGTCCACCACCACATCTATGCAGTCTTTGCCTTGAGTCATAGGCAATCTAGTAATGAATTCCATTGAGATTCATTTCCATTTTTGTATAGGAATTAACAAGGGTTGCAATAATCCAGCTGGGTAGGTGTTTTCATCCTTGTTCTGTTGACATATGGCACACTCTCGAATATATTTAAGGACCTCATTCTTAAGACCCTTCCAAGTAAACTGCTCTCTAGTGCTCCTATAAGTTTTGAAAAATCCTAAATGACCAGTTGTGGGATCATCATGAAAACACCGGAGGACTTTCTTCTTGAATTCAAATTTTGGAAGCAATAGGATGCGGTCTTTATACAAAATTAGCCCATGCACTATCAAATACCTGTCATCCTACAAAGTGCCATCAATCAAACTAGAAGCCCACGAATCTAGCATACTCAGATATAATCTCATCCATCCAATCTGCAGAAACACCTGTCATAGCATATAGATATGGTCTTATGGATAATGTGTTAGCTACAACGTTCTTCTTCCCCTTGACATAAATGATGTAAAAATTATAATCTTGAAGCTTACTCACCCACTTATGTTGCCTCTTATTGAGGTCTCTCTAATTGAGGAAATATCAAAGGCTATTATGATTAGTCTTCATCTTGAACTTACCCTCAACCAAATACTGTCTAAATTTGGTCAAAGCATGCATGATGGCCAACATCTCCTTATCATATATCGAGTAGCTACACTTTGCACCCTTAATATTCTTGCTCTCAAATTCTATAGGATTTTTATTTTACATCAATACTGCTCCTATTCCCTCACCAGAAGCATCACACTACAATTCAAATAGCTAAGAGAAATCAAGTATAGCAAGCACTGGACAAGAACACATAACCTATTTTAAGTGATCAAAACACCTCTAAGTAGTATCGGACTAAGAAAATGCTCCTTTCTTTGTCAAATTTGTAAGTGGATTAGCGGTTTAAGAGAACCCCTTAACAAACCTCCTGTAGAACCCACATAAGTCTAAGAACCCCTTAAGTTGCATGAGGTTTGTAGGAGTAGGCCATTCCATAATAGCCTTAATTTTCTCCAGATCAATGTGCACTCCCTCTATGTTGATAATGTATCCCAAGTAAATTAATTTTGTCATCCCAAAATCACACTTGGACTCCTTAGTATAAAATAACTCATACTCCAATATACTCAATACCTCCTCTAGATGTTGCAAGTGCTCCTCCCATGATCGATTGTATACCAAAATGTCATCAAAAAATATCAGGATGAATCTCCTGAGTTTTTTGTTGAATGTCCTATTCATATGGGACTGTAAAGTGGCAGGGGCATTGGTTAACCTTAAGGGCATAACCAAAAACTCAAAATGACCAAAATGACATCTGAATGTGGTCTTCTCAATGTCCTGCTCTCTCATATTGATCTGATGGTACCCGGACCTCAAGTCAATTTTGGAGAAATAATAGGCACCATGCAACTCATCAATGAGTTCATCAATGCAAGGAATAGGGTACCTATTTTTTATGGTTTTCTTATTCAAATCTCTGTATTCAACACACATCCTCTAAGTTCCATCTTTTTTCTTCACCAATACCAGTATAGAGGCAAAAGGACTTTTACTGGGATGTATGTGAACTAATAACCCCTGAATCTTCTTCTCAATTTCATCCTTTTGTTTTTTGTGGTATATTTAGGGAGTGGATATGATGGTCTTGGCACCATCCTCTAACTCTATAATATGCTCAGCACTCCACTCTAAAGGTCTCCTAGGAGGTATATCACTGAATACTCTAGAATGCTTGGTCAAAATCTTTTGAATCTCTGGATGATAATCAACCTTCTACTACACCGTAACTGCAGACATGATGAGACATTCTACTGCCCATTCCACTTCATCATGCCAAAACAATATTTCCATTCTCCTAGGGAAAACAACTCTAGTCCCTCCATTAGACATACCTCTCAAAAAAATACTCTTTCCTACTACCTCAAATTTAATCTCCATATTACGTAAATTCATTGTGAATTCACCTAGAGTACGCATCTACTACACACAAAGAACCACATGTGTGTTACTTATATTTACCACATAAAATTCATCATTAATCTCATACTCTCCCAACTAGATGCACAATTTAGGAATCCTACGGGTACATGAAGAACACAAGCTTATAATGAGAGGGGGGTGAACAGTATAAGATCAACTTTTACTTTTCTTTATCAAACAATATTATCCAATATTATCAATGGCAATATCAATAGCAATAATCAAATTAGTGTACAAATCATCACACACAAGAGAGACACAAATTTACCCAGGTGTTGCATGTGAGTTGGAGAGGAGAGGGCAATCCTCCAAGGGAGGTCCCATGTTCGAATCTCCACCCTACCAAAAATCTAAATTGGGTACCCAAAATCCAATTGATAATGTTGGTGCGGGCAGGGTCGGGTGCGACCCCCGGGTGACTTTGACAGTGTAGAACCCCCTGTTCATGGTCTCTTAGACCAAGGCGGCCCCACAAGGGGTTTTTTGCTTAAAAAAAAAGACACAAATTTAACGTGGTTCACCCAATGTGGGCTACTCCATAGAGAAAATATTTCTTCTAAATTTTCTCAACAAATCTCTTGGGAATCAGTTCCCTATTACAATATTTATGGACCTCTATCCAAAGGAGACACCAATCCTTTATGCTCTGATTTATGGATATCTATCCACAGGAGAACTCTATCCCCTTGCTCTGGTTTGTGGAACTTGATCCAGGATAACTCTATCTCCTCAACTGGTTCATGGATCTCTCTCCATAGAATAACTCTATATTTCCAACTAGTTCATGAATCTCACTCCACAGGAGAACTCTTTCCCCTTGATCTAATTCGTAGAACTCTATCCATAGGAGAAATCTATCCCCTCTGCTATGGTTTATGGAACTCTATCCATAGGAGAACTTTATCCCCTCTACTTTGGTTGGTGAACTTCTAGAAGACTTCTACCCCCACTACTTTGGGTTGTGGATATCTCTCCATAGGAGACCTCTATCCTCATTACATTGGTTGATGGACCTCTATCCATTGGAGACCTTTGTCCTCTCTGCTCTGTCACCTCCAAAGGCTGCTTTCAACTCTATCTCAAATCTACACCAAAATCTGTACCAATTCTAGCACAAATTGGCTCTAACTCTACCTCAAATCTACACCAAACTATTTCCTAAGTCTAGCACAAATTTGCTCTAACTCTGCCTCAAATATGCACAAAAATCTATCCCAAGTCTAGCATAAATCTGCTCTAACTCTACTCACAAATTTGCACCAAACTTTGTCTCAAAATTATCCTAAGTCTTAACACAAAGCTTGAACAAATTATCAATCAAAACTACTCTCAATTCTATTTCAAGTCTTCATAATACTTGCTCAAATATGCCTTCAAGACTTCTCAAAAGACTTGCTCAAATCTACTTTCAATCCTTCTCAAAATACTTGCTCAAATCTGTCCTCAAGCCTTCTCAAAGACTTGCTCAAATTTTCTTTCAAGCCTCTCACAAAACCTACTCAAATATTTCCAAATATTGCATACAAAACACAACTTAAATCTCTTTTAGAAAAACTCTCTTCACACATACAAATTCTACTTAGAATTCATTTAACCTCAGGAACATATAGAGAATAATATGCTTTATCAAAAACTCAATATGTTTCACACTCACAAATCATGTACTCAATTAACCACTCTCTATCCCTTTCAAATCAGCTCGAAATAATGTATAACAAAACTAGTTTATTCTTCTTTCAAATTTTCTCTCAATGATCAATCACACCAATGCACAATTTCCCTTATAAAAATGATCTAAAAAACCTTCACAATTACTATCAATATCTCTCAAATCAATGTTCAAAATATTTCACAAAGATGCTTTAACTTGTCTTAAACCCTAGAACAAGTAGTTCACAATCTCTAGCTCAAGTGTTTCAAACCCTTTCAACAATAGAAGCATAGATTATTCTCAAATTCCATCCCAAATGTTTCCAAAGCATTCAACAATGAAGCACAAAATCCTCACTCAAATATTTCCAACAATGCTTATCAAACAATCCTTTTCACTCCACCTTATGTTCCAAAACATTCACTTCAACAAACACTTTAAACAAGGGATGATGTGCCCCTACCTCTCAATTTGCTCTTATGGAGATATGTCTTCAAAACCTGTCTCACAAATAACTGATTTTCTAATGCCACTTCAAGGGTTAGATTGCAAGATACTTTCTCAAAACATCCACATGACTTTTCACCTCAAAATATATTTCACCATACAAAAATTACAATAAAATGTCAAACCACTTTAACACCTTATTACTCCTAATCTTGCAAATTAATTTTCAACCCAACAAATATCACAAATTACACAAGCAAATTTTTCATTTACACCTTATACCTCCTACTTGATGTTAATGCACTTCCAAAGAAATAATTAAATCATCACTTTATTTTATAACCCAAGGCACTAGAAAAAACACCATTTAATCTTTTATGCAAAATTCAAACCACATTCATAAACCTTTTATTTAAAAATAAAAGCAAAAACAATACCCCTTATATCTCCCTAGGCAAACATGCATACCTTAGAACCTTAGACTTTGCATAATTTATTTTTTAAAAAATTAATCCCTTTGCCGCCGCATGTCATCGCATTTTGAACTCGTGCTGCCTACTGGCCCACACCCTAGCCACAACTAGGCCATAGTATGGGCTAGCCACCCACACAAAAACTAAAGGCACGCACTATACCTTATCCTCAACCTCCACCGCATAAAACAAAAAAACTTTAAACAAGACCTTATCACCTACCTCCGCTGCATCTTAAACATGATACCTATCTACTGCCATGCCCTAGAGCCTCCAACACTACCGTCTGGGCTAGCTGTCTAGACTGAATCAAATTTTAGAGCCCTTTCTTCTTATACCTTGCTCTTCCTCAATTTCGTAAAAAGACCTATCATCTTCTCCCTCTCCGTCGTGAATTGAACGAAGACTTTTGCGCATGAATTTCTCAATGTTCGAAACTTCAATTAACCATCTTGGCATTGCAATATTTATATAACATATTTGGCATAGACCTTGACATCGGTGAATATGAATTTCAAACCCTTAGCGCTCATATTGATTTTTAAATATTATAATAATTTAAATCCAACGGATTTAAATATTGTAATTTCTCTTAGGACCTTTTTTCGGTTAAAAATTTTGCCACCATAGTTAATCAATTTTACCTTTTTCTTTTGCAAAATTACCACCAAGGTAAATGAACTTGACTCTTTAATTTTTCAATACCATCATGGAGAAGGCTTTTCTTTCTTCTTTCTACCTCATGCTTCATGTGCCCTTTGAAGAATATTCTCATAAACATTTCCATCAACTTAGAACATCAAACCTTTTGGCATCAATGACAACACAACATGCTCAAATTTTCAACAATATCCCCCTTTGTCATTGATGGCAACCCTTTTCTAAAAACTCCTTTTTTTAAATCATTTCATTCCAAAACTACCCCCTTGAGAAACTGCTCCCCCTGACTGAATGCTCTCCCCTTACTCAAATATCTCCATCTTTGACATCAATGGCAAAGGGACTCCTTTGGGGCTAAAGATAAGACTTATTAGCTTTAGTCCCCTCCCCACATCCTCTCCTTGAGGTGATTAAATTTGGTGTGGGAGTATCCCTACTCCCAACATACAATGCTCTTTTTCTTTGTCAACCTTCTTTCTCAACATACCTTTTGATCCTTTTGAGTGTCCCTATTCTTGCTTGTCTCTGGAAGCTCTAGAAACTCTGTTCTACATGCCCTAGATTATTGCACTTATAACTCTTAATGTTGTAGTTCTTGGAAGGTGCAAATGTCTTGAAATTCCTTCTGGTGAAGCAATAATCATTTCTATCATGAACCTTGTAATGGATTGCTTTATGACCAAATCAATTACAAGAGTAGCAATACCCTTGAAAGAGATGTTCATATTTGAAGTTCCTCTTAGTAAAACCATACTCCTTTCCATGATTCATGCAATGCATAGCCTTGTGATCAAACCGATTACATGAAAAACAACATCCTTTGAAGAAATCTTGTCTTGAGCCCACTGGTCTCTTAGTCCTTTCTTCTTTGTGATGATCCATGTTCCTTGTTTGTGCATTATTTCCTTTCTTAATGAAGCTTCTATTCTTCAACTTATCCTCATAAGTCTCAATTTCTTCTTTACTCTCTTCCTCTGAAACTTTTTCTTCTTTTGAGGTTGAGCTTGACCCTTCTTCTTGTTTCCCTTGTCCTTCTTCAAAACCAAATCTTGTTTTGATAGATGAATATCTTTGTGCATTGATAATATTATCCAAAGTCTTTGAACTTTTCCCAAACCTGTGTAGCTTTTCCTTAGAATATTTCACTTCCATCCTTACAGATACCACGTCATATTCCAGTATTTCACACTCTAGCTCTTTTGTCTTTAAATTTTCATCCATACCTTCTTCAAATTTCCTTACCTCTTCAACCTTAAACTTAAGGTTAGTGATATCTTGTAGAAACTTTTCTTTTGTTTCTTTATCCTCTTGTACTTGGGATTTCGATCTTGAGTTCTCTCTTTTAATTCCTCAAGATCAACAACAAGTCTTTCACATTCTAGCTCTTTTACCTTTAATTGCTCAACCATACCTTCTTCAACTCTTCTTGCCTTTTCAACCTTAACTTTCAAGTCAAAGAGATCTTGTAGAAGCTTTGTCTTAGTTTTCTCATCCTCTTGTATTTGAACCTTCAATTCTAAGTTCTCTCTTTTTAACTCAACAAGTTCCTCAATTGTGGCTTCCTCTTCCTTTTCTAACTCTTTCTCTTCTTCTAGGTTTTCAAGAGCATATTCATACTCTTCTATATCTAAGAGACTTTCATCACTGTCACTTGAAGCACTACTTGCTACTTCAATAGGAGCATCTTCTTTTTCTTCTATTGTCAAAAGTAGAATTTCCTCTGTATACCTGATTTGACTATCCCTATTTTATTTTTCATCTTCACTACTACTAAACCCATTACAATAAGTTGCATTGTGGCCAAGGTTACCACAAACAAAACATTCTTCTTCACTGCTACTATACCCAATTTTTGAACAATGATCTTCAAGATGACCAAATTTACCACAAATAAAATATTTGAGTATTCTTAGTTCCTTCTCATTCCTTTTTACATAGTTAGCTTATTTTTTGCTACTTGATCATGTTTCCACTTCTCCTCTTAGAGCAAAAACAAATTCTTCTTCCTTTTCTTTCATGGCCATGTGTGTTCCTTCCTTCTTAGGTCTCATGGTTCTTATTTTGCCTTTCCTTGCCATGTGTGTTCTTGTAGATCCTCCTTCAAGTTGTTAGGCTTCCCTAAAGGAACCCACTCTGATACCAATTGAAGAACATAGGCTTATACTAAGAGGGAGGTGAACAGTATAAGATCAACTTTTACTTTTCTTTCCCAAAAAATATTATCCAATATTATCAATGGAAATATCAATAGCAATAATCAAAGCAATGCACAAATCATCACACACAATAGAGACACAAATTTAACATGGTTCACCCAATGTGGGCTACTCCACGAAGAAAATATTTCTTTTAAATTTTGTTAACAAATCTCTTGGGAATCAATTTTCTATTACAATATTTATGGACCTTTGTCTAAAGGAAACACCAATCCCCTATGCTCTGATTTGTGGATCTCTCTCCATAGGAGAACTCTATCCCCTTGTTCTGGTTTGTGGATCTCTCTCCATAGGAGAACTCTATCCTCTTACTTTGTTTCGTGGAACTTGATCCAGGAGAACTCTATCTCCTCAACTGGTTCATGGATCTCTCTCCACAGAAGAAATCAATCTTCCTAGCTGGTTCATGGACCTCACTCCATAAGAGAACTCTTTCCCCTTGCTCCAATTTATGGAAATCTATTCACAAACTAACTCTATCCCCTCTTCTTCAGTTCATGGAACTCTATCAATAGGAGAACTCTATCCCCTCTACTCTGGTTGATGAACTTCTAGAAGACTTTTACCCCCACTACTTTGGCTTGTGGATCTCTCTCCATAGGAGACCTCTGTTCCCACAATAATGGTTGATGGACCTCTATCCACTAGAGACATCTTTCCTCTCTGCTCTATCACCTCCAAATACTACTCTTAATTCTATCTCAAATTTACACCAAACATTATCCCAAGTCTAACACAAATCCACTCTAACTCTATCTCAAATCTGAACCAAAATTTGTCCCAAATCTGGCACAAACCTACTCTAACTCTACCTAAAATCTACACCAAACTCTATCCCAAGTATAGCACAAATCTGCTCTAACTCTACCTTAAATTTGCACAAAAATCTATCCCAAGTCTAGCACAAATTTGATATAACTCTACTCACAAATCTACACCAAACTCTATCTCAAATTTATCCCAAGCCTTAACAAAAAGCTTGAACAAATCAACAATCAAACCTGCTCTCAATTCTATTTCAAGTCTTCATAATACTTGCTCAAATTTGCCTTCAATCCTTCTTAGAAGACTTGCTCAAATATTCCTTCAATCCTTCTCAAAATACTTGCTCAAATCTATCCTCAATCCTTCTCAAAGACTTGCTCAAATTTCTCCTCAAGCCTTCTCAAATACTTACTCAAATCTGCCTTCAAGCCTCTCACAAAACCTGCTCAAATATTTCCAAATATTGCATACAAAACATAACTTGCATCTCTTTTAGAAAAACTATTTTACACATACAAATTCTACTTAGAATTCGTTTAACCTCAGGAACATATAGAGAATGATATGCTTTATCAAAAACTCAATATGTTTCACACTCACAAATCTTGTACTCAATTAACCACTCTCTATCCCTTTCAAATCAAATCAAAATAATGTATAACAAAACTGATTTATTCTTCTTGCAAATTTTATCTCAAAGATCGATCACACAAATGCACAATTTCCCTTATAAAATTGATCTAAAACACCTTCACAATTGCTATCAATATCTCTCAAATAAATGTTCAAAATATTTTACAAAGATGCACTAACTTGTCTTCAACCCTAGCACAAGTAGTTCACAATATCTAGCTCAAATATTTCAAACCCTTTCAACAATAGAAGCATAGATTGTTCTCAAATTCTATCCCAAATGTTTCCAAAACATTCAACAATGAAGCACAAAATCCTCACTCAAATATTTCCAACAATGCTTATCAAACAATCCTTTTCACTCCACCTTATGTTCCAAAATATTCACTTCAACAAACACTTTAAACAAGGGATGATGTGCCCATACCTCTTAATTTGCTCTTATGGAGATATGTCTTCAAAACCTGTCTCACAAATAATTGATTTTTTCTAATGCCACTTCAAGGGTTAGATTGCAAGATACTTTCTCAAAACCTCCACATGAATTTTCACCTCAAAATATATATCACCATACAAAACTTACAATAAAATATCAAACCACTATAACACCTTATTACTCCTAGTCTTGCAAATTAATTTTCAATCCAACAAATATCAAAAATTACACAAGCAAATTTTCATTTACACCTTATACCTCCTGCTTGATGTTAATGCACTTCCAAAGAGATAATTAAATCATCACTTTATTTTATACTCCAAGGCACTAGAAAAAACACCATTTAATCTTTTATGTAAAATTTAAACCACATTCATAACCCTTTTATTTAAAAATAAAAGCAAAAACAATACCCCTTATATCTCCCTAGGCAAGCGCACATACCTTAGAACCTTAGAATTTGAATAATTTAATTTTAAAAAATTAATCCCTTTGTTGTCGTCTGCCATCGCGTTTCAAACCTGTGCTGCCTGTTGGCCCACGCCCTAGCCACGACTAGGCCACCACATGGGCTATCCACCCGCACAAACACTAAAGGCATGCACTATGCCTTATCCTCAACCTCTGTCGTGCAAAATGAAAAACTTCAAACAAGACCTTATCACCTACCTCCGCTGCATCTCGAACACGAGACCTGTCTGCTGCCACACCCTAGCACTGCAAACACTATCATCTAGGCTAGTTGTGTGTATTGAATCAAATTTTGGAGCCCCTACTTCTTATACCTTGCTCTTCCTCAATTTTTAAAAATACCTATCATCTTCTCCCTCTCCGTCATGAATCGAACAAAGACTTTTGTGCACGAATTTCTCAATGTTTGAAACCTAAATTAACCACCTTGGCATTGTAAGTTTATATCACATATTTGGCATAGACCTTGACGTCGGTGAATACTGTAGCACCCTAAAATTGGCGCAGTGAAATTGTAATAATTACATTCACCTTAGTAAATAATTTAAAATTCAAATTTAACCTCCCAAACCGCCCGTTAACCGTCGGGAAATCTGTTTCCCCCTTTTCCGCACCATTTTTAGAGGTTGTTTTGACTGTTTGACGATATCGTCGCCGATCAGACGATATTGCCCCAGATTTGATGATTTCGTCTGGACTAGGACGTCCAGACGATCTTATCGCAAAACTAATTTTGCAAAGTTGGAATCTGTTCCAACGGGTCTCCAATCTGGGCAGAAGCATGTTTGTGTCGTTGGGACCCTCCCCCCGTTGGAGATCTCCCAAATTGGGATGATCTCCAACCTCCTAACTACTCCCCTAAGCCTATTTAGTCTTTAGGATTTTCCCTTCCCAACCCCTGGCTGAAAATTATCTACAAGTTAACTCCATTCACGTTAAAACATCCCTATCTTCCATTTTGCACTGGTCCCATACCAATTTTATTGCAGGTACATCACTATTTTTCAGCAGGAGCCAGCACCTATCGTCGTCGACGAACCTGTTCAGATCGGAGGCGAACCTGTCGAATTCGAGGCAATTTCGTACTGATGCGAGACGATCTCGACTGCAGTCCGTATTAAGGCAATCAATGCTCGAAGTTTGCATTTCTCAACCTTTTCTCTGTCATTTTATTCTGCAAATTAAAAAGTCTATTCGATGTTTTATGTCATTTTGCATTTGGAGTTCACCCATTTAGATTAAGTGCATAATTAAATCCTAATTATTATCTAATTAGCACGATTCATTTATGTCTCTCGTGTTTAAGTTTCAGTTTGATAACATTGCTGCCATTTTATATCATTTCCCTCTGTTAGCACTGTAGTACCTTTTGTATTTTGCATCTGTTTTTGGTTTTGCGGTCTCTGACGAATTCGTCAGATCTCAGATGATCTTGTCTGATTGCAAATGATTCTGTCGAATCTCAGATGATCCAGACTGCTTCAACATCAGAATCTTCTTCAGACATTCGGATCAGGTATTCCTCATTTGTATTCTGTAATCTCTCTATTTTTCTGTCTTTAAATTTATTTTATGTATTCATTGAACTTGCATTTTCATATAGAGTAATCTAGATACATTCGGCAAAACATAGGATATGAGTGCTTAAGGTTAAAAATGAACACATTTAAACACATTCCAAAACCTAGGCGTGGAAGCTGTCGTTAAATGTTTCCTGGTGAACCCACCATCCGTCAAAAAATCATCAAAATACACCTCCCTTGAGATGCGGGACCTTCGCAAAGTCCTCTCAGTCCAAGGTACCGTGACATCCTTTTCCCATCCTCCTTCCGGGCGTGGATCCAATAGCCTGAAGGTAGGGATGCGAAAAATTTGGAGCGATACATTTTGGTGAACCCGACGTGAATGCATCATAACCTTTTGAAAAACAAAAACAAAAAACAAAAACATCTATAGAACAACTAAAACATAGATGCATTTTAAAACATTCAAGTTTGAAAACATGTTTAGATGGTAGCTCCTAAGAAAAGGTTAGTGGTTACTATAAACATAGAAAATCAATTGGCAGCTATAGAAGTTAATTATGTCCTTAGTGTGCCTGAAACAAGTAGAAATCAATTCCTATGGAACGAACTTGATAGAAGACTTAGTATCATCTCATCTAGGTCCACACAACTTAAGCAAATCAAGAGGCTAGTCCTAGATAGAATCCTGGATTCTCATCAATTAGTTTTTTATCATGAACTTCAGAGAGCCTGCCATAGATGGTTAGCCTATAGGAGAGCTTTAGTATCTTCAGAGTTGTTCACCTTTGAGGAATACCTCGAGAACACAGCCATTGTGCACCAGTTCCTAGGTTGTGTAGAAGACCAAGAGGTTGTTCTTACAGATAGGGAAAGATGGAATAGAGTTCCGCGAGTTGTGTTATATCGAGAGTATTGCCATGAGCTTTACTTTTATCAACCAAGATCTGAAACAGACAACATCACTATAGCTCTTTTCATCAAATTTTTAAAAGAAAACTTTCAATTTGAAGAAGAACACTTCATGACTCCTGAACAACTCGAACCTATTAATGATATTCATAAATTGTTTATAGAAAACTAGATTATTATTTCAGTATTATTTCTTGCATTTATTGTGTTATTTGTTGTCTTTATTATATTGTTTCAAAAAAAAAAAAAAACAAAGAAAAACTAAAAAAACTAAAAAAATCAAAAACTTAGCAAAAACTTAAACATTTCATTTTCAAATATTGTAGTAGGTATATAGTAAATATATACCTCTTAATTTTTTGCTATATATATATATATATATATATATATATATATATATATATATATATATATATATATATATATATATATATATTTGCTGAAATCAAAACTTAGCACCATGCCTAAACTTAGGAATGGTAAAGAAACTTTAGGAGAAGGAGAAGATTGGTTACAAGATACAACTAAAGACCCAAATGTCCTTCTTGGAGATTCAAATCCGGAAGGAGAAACTCTAGGTCAATCGGACGAAGACTTAGGTGAAGATAAGGAACAAGAAGGAAGTGTTAAAGAGGATGGATCCTCATCCCCTAGAGTAGCTCCAAATGGAACTATTGCCTTTGACAATGCAGAGCATTTCAAGAAATTTCTCATGGATAACATTGATGACCTTAATGTGGAAATTCGCCTTGATAAATGGCAAATTAGTAACACTCAAGTAGCCATGGAATATATTTGCAATATGCGCACTAATCCCTTGTCTTTCATTGATCAAGAAAGTGACAAGGCTGGGCCATCCAATACGGATATGGTCACTATGGCTCAAAACATGTCAAAACAACAGGTTACCCAACCTCCTAAGGAGCCTGTTATTCAACCTAAAATCACTCCCACACAAAAGAAACCTTCCTTCACTACTTTGTTCCGCCAAACTATTAAGCAATATGCTTCAAGTAAACAAAAACCTAAAACAAAGCCAAATATAAACTTTCAACAATCCGAAATACAACATAATCCAACTTCAAAATTCCTCCATAATACTTTTCCTACCAATACTTTACACAACAGTAACATGGCATCTAATCTTCATGTTCCTCCATCATACGCCCATAACACTCATGTCAATGCCCTATCGAACCAATATGGGGGGCAAACTAGTAATCTGGAAGCCATGGTGAAACAATTGGCTTCACGTATGGACCAAATAGATCCCTACCGTCCCTCGTATAATTATCGAGAGATCTGTAGTCAACCTTTGGACCCCATAGTTGTAGCTCAACCATACCCTAAGCATTTTCCCATGCCCGTCCTGCCTATATATAAAGGAACCGAAGATCCCATAGAGCATCTTCGCATGTTTAGGATAGCATGTCACGACATATCGCATGACGACTTGCTATTACTAAAAATTTTCCCCAAAATTTTAGGTGGAATGGCATTAGAGTGGTACTATCAATTGCCCACTCATTCTTTGAGAAACTTCGAAGAAACAGCCGAATCATTTGTCCATCAATTTAGTGCTTACATCGAGAGGCATGTAACTATTAAAGACCTATACAATTTAAAACAAGACAAGGATGAATGCTTTGCCGATTTCTTAGCTAGATGGAGGCAATTGACAAGAAAACTGCACTTTGTGCTGCCTTATAGGGAAATGTTGGACATTTTCATCAATAATTTACAAGAACAGATATCTTATGAGCTATCGACTGCTACTTTAACTACCTTCGATCAAGCTATAGATTTAGCTCGAAGAGTAGAAGATGCCCTCATTAGGAGAGGCCAACTTAGGAAGAAGGATGATGAGAAAACATCCAAAAATCAATATAAAAACAAACAAGTTGTCGATGACGGAGTCACTGACAGCAGAAACGTTGCTAATATCAATGCAACGAAGACAACAGAAAAATTCATATTGAAACCTCCTGACAAGCCTCCTCGAGAATTCACTAGATTAAACCAACCCTTATCAACTATTTTACCTCAATTACTCGAAAGAGGTTTGATCCAATTACTAGCTATCCGGGAACCTGACCCAACTATACCCGGATATAGAGCTGACTTGCACTGTGATTTCCATAGAGGACCTAGACATTCTACCAACACTTGTAAAAGGTTAAAACATAAAATACAAGATTTGATTGACAATAATGAAATGGAAGTGCAAGCCTTCCAACCTAAACAAAACCCTCCTAATAATACTCAAAAGACCATTCCCCAAAATCAAAATCAAAATGCCAATCAAACTCTAGACATATTTCAACACCCTTTACCAAGACATGGTAAAGAGGTAGCCAATCAAATCGAACATCATAATGTTCCCCCTCCTACCCGATATGTAGGAACCATTAGTGGACAATTACCTATTCAGGATCCTCAAATATTTGACACAACCTTATCCCTGGTTACGACCAGGCCCTTACATAATTTTCAAACTTCGAATTCTAGTGATATAGAATCAGATAGTGAAAGTGAACTAGACATTACTTCAAACCAATCGAATAGTTCTAAAAACGAATTAGATCCTATTCAACCCATCACAGATGCTATGGTTCCAGAAGAACCGTTTCCTAGAAGAGTCACTACTCGACCTTCTTCCAATATATTCCTTTCTAATGAAGAAGCCATTAATGCTCAACCGAGACCAGTTCAACATCTTCACTATAACATTGTAGGTACCATTGGAGTCGTTACTCGACAACAAGCTCAAAACTCTCAACAAGAACCAAATCATAACGATGGATCAACTCCATTCATTTTGAAAAATCCCAATAAAGGGAATCATGTTCCTACTGTTCCATCTAAACCCCCTTACAATATTAATGAGCAATTGTCCAATACTATGGCCAGAATTTCCCTCTTAGATTTATTAAGATCCTCTCCCACCCATAGGGATGAGTTGATGCTTACATTAAGCCAAATGATGGTACCTCAAAACATTCAACCTGAAGCTATGGACAATACTATCATCACACGAGAGATTGATTGTATTGAATTCCGGGATAAATATATCCCACAACACAGTTTACATAAGGAAAATCCCTTATACATTACTGCTTTAATTGGAGATGTAGTCGTCAAAAGAGTTTTGATTGATAATGGCTCATCTCTAAACATTTGCACCTTTGACTTCTACCAACGATTTGGCTTTAGAAGTGATGAAATGAAGAAAACCGATATGATTATCAAAGCTTTTAATGACGAAACACAAGAAACGTGTGGAGTTATTACCCTCCCATTGCAAGTTGGCCCTAGAACCCTAGAAACAACCGTGTTTATTGTACATTATCCAGCATCGTAAAATATACTTTTGGGTTGCCCTTGGATCAACGCCATGCGAGCGGTCCCCTCAACTTTACACCAATGTGTTAAATTTGAGTTTAAAAATCAGTTGGTCACTATCCATGGTGACCCTAGACCCTTTGATATGTGTGCTTTGGCAGAACCCGTTGGAGTGCAATTTTGCCCTGCTCTGTCATCCACACATCCTAGTTCTTCTTTTTCATCCAAAACTGTGAAACATAAACCCATAACTTCACCTATTTCCCTTCCTTTAATTTCATCCTCCTATGTAGACCAACAACCCTCTAAACAAATAATTTTAGAACCTCAAAAAGATTTTAAATCTACAACCAATCCTTCAAGTTCTATCCCTATAAATTCAAAACCTATAGACACATCTATCATACCTTCCACAACTAAAGACATAGGTAATAAGCCTTCTACATCTTATGCCCTTTCTGATGAACTCTTACCAAATTTATCTACAACCTTAATATCAAAAAAAATGAATGCTTTCATGCAAGATTCAAACCTTTTAGATAACTTATCGCCATCTCCTCGTACTTTGGGCCTCCCGCAACCTATGGAAAGTACTTACCAAGTCGGGAGTTGTGCCTTCATTTATAAAGAATATGACTAGGGAAGAATCCCTCGGAATATCAAAACTCATCATGAGGGATACGCTTGGTGTTATTTTACCAATGATTATATTAAAGCTAAACCCATGATGCTTAAAATGGGATATGAAAGGAAAGGCTTGGGACCTTCCCAAAATGGCATGAAAGAACCTTTCGAGGTAGAACCATGGCCTGCCCGCTGTGGTGTGGGCCTATTTTCTAGTAAGGGTCAACCCTTTCCTTTTGAGGATGATGATCATCTCATATGCTATCAAGATTATATGGATAGGCATGTTGATTTGCCTACTAACAATCAGTCGTTTTCATGCAACATGCTGTCCATAGCATACCCTGAAATGATTGCTGACCTCGATGAAGAATTGGAAGGAGATATCTTCCATGATGTCTCTGTTGAAGAGATGTTACACAATGGATTTTATTTTGATGGTTCTATACCAACTATAGCCCAACTTGAGGCCACTGATCCTCAGAATGAATTATCTAAATTAACCTTACAATAATTACAAGAATTGGGTGTTTCACCCACCCCACCTAACTTTGAAAGAGATCTACACATGGAGGTAGAAAACGTTATTAAAATTAATATTGGAACTGAGGATAATCCTCACATAATCAATATTGGATCAGAATTAAGCCAAGAAAAACAAGAACAATACATTGCATTCCTTAAAGAGTATGAAGATGTCTTCGCTTGGACATATGAAGATATGCCAGGTCTAGACCCTTCTGTAGTCATGCATCATCTAGGGGTCCATCCGGATGCTAAACCTGTTAAACAAAAACTTAGAAAAATGCATCCCAAAGTGGCTTTGCTAGTCAAATGGGAGTTAGAAAAACTCCTAAATGTTATCTTTATACAAGCTATTGATTATGTTGAATGGATCTCAAACGTAGTTCCAGTCACCAAGAAAGAAGCTACCAAAGTTAGGGTTTGCACAGATTTTAGAGATATTAATGTTGCATGCCCTAAAGATGACTTTCCTCTTCCAAACATGGACCAAATCATTGACTTCACTGTCGGAAGTGGGATGATGTCCTTAATGGACGGATTCTCCGGTTATAATCAGATCAGGATAGCTCCTGAAGACCAGGCTAAAACAGCATTTATTACCCCTTGGGGTACCTTTTGCTGGAAAGTGATGCCATTTGGCTTAAAGAACACCGGTGCAACTTATCAACGAGCTATGACCTACATTTTTCATGATATGATGCATGATATCCTACATGATTATGTGGACGATATTATAGCTCGCTCTATTATTGAAAATAATCATTTAGATGATTTAAGGAAAGTCTTTAATCGATTACGAGAATATCTCATTCGATTAAATCCAACAAAATGCATATTCGGAGTTAAATCCGGCAAACTATTAGGGGTTTTAGTTTCTTTACGTGGTATTGAAATTGACCCTCTCAAGATTGCGGCCATCACTGATATGCCCGCACCTACTAATATATCTGAGTTACGAAGTTTACAAGGTAAGCTTCAAGCCATCCGTCGCTTCATTGATAAGCTGGCGGATAAAACCGGTCCCTTTCTTAAACTCCTTAAGAAGGATGTCCCCTTTAATTGGGATACAAAATGTAGAGAAGCTTTTGAACTTCTCAAACAATACCTCCTTAATCCACCTGTGCTTTCACCACCTAAATCCGATCGCCCATTTCTCCTCTATATTTTCACTTTAGATTCTGCCTTAGGGGCTATGTTAGCTCAACTTGATGATGAAAAGCGAGAATGTGCTAATTATTATATTAGCCAAACCTTCATCAGTTATGAAACCCGCTACACAGCGTTGGAAAAACTTTGTCTAGTAGTCATATTTGCTACGCAAAAATTATGACATTATATGCTTAGTCAAAAAACTTATGTCATTGCTAAATATGATCCCTTAAGGTATCTCATGAGTCGACCTTATTTATCAAGTCGCACAGCCAAGTGGGTTCTTGCTCTAAGCGAGTTTGATCTCACATTCATAGGATAGAAGTTTGTTAAGGGTCAAATCATAGCAGATCAATTAGCTGTTGCACCCTTAGAGTCTACCCATCCCCTAATCATCGAGTTTCCAGATGAATGCCTTCAATTAGAGGCAGACCATCCTGAACAATGGTCCTTATACTTTGATGGAGCCCGATGCATGAGTGGGGCTGGTGCGGGTATTATTTTAATCTCTCCGCAAAAACATATTATTCCTCTGTCCTTCAAATTGACATTTGCTTGCACCAACAATACTGCTAAGTATGAAGCTCTAATCCTTGGATTACGAGCTGCTCTAGCGCTAAAAATTAAACACCTTTTAGTTTTTGGTGATTCCCAACTGGTTATAAACCAAATTAATGAATTTTATCAAACCCGAGATGATAAATTGTGCCCATATAAGGCCTATGTTTTACAATTAATGTCTTTATTTGATCAAGTCACCTTGGAAGCTATTCCTCGAACTAGCAACCGTGCAGCTGATGCTATGGCCGCAACTGCATCTCTCTTGCCATTGGAGTTAGATGACGAATATGCCACTATCATTATTCGTCGACTCCAAGAACCCGCCTCAAATAAGTCATGCTTAGAGCCTTTGGATGTGTTTCTAATCAATGAAACTACTCCCGAGCCTTGGTATATAGACATATTTGATTTTCTTCAAAATGGGACTTTCCCTGCCAATTCTAATAGAAACCAACGATCGATTATTACGTCGACGAGCAAGTCGATTCGTAATAATTGGCAATACTTTATATAGGAGATCTTTTGAAGGTATCCTATTAAGATGTTTAAACTTAGAAGAGTCTAAATCAGCCTTGAGTAAAGCCCATGATGGATCTTGTGGAGGACACTTTAGTGGTAGTGTTATTGCTAAAAAGCTCCTTCGGATAGGATACTTTTGGCCTACCATGGAAACAGATGCACATGAGTATGTGCACCATTGCGACAAGTGCCAAAAACATGCTGACCTTGTCCATGCGCCTGCACAAGAGCTGCAGGCTATTTCTTCTCCTTGCCTCTTTTCTAAATGGGGCTTGGATATTATTGGCAAAATCAATCCTGTGTCATCTGATGGACACAAGTTCATCATAACCGCCATTGAGTATTTCACGAAGTGGGTTGAAGCTATGCCTTTAGCTTCCTGCACTGGCACACAAGTTTCTAAATTTATTTTTAATCAAATCATTTGCAGGTTCGGAATCCCGGCCAATCTCATCTCTGACAATGGAACTTGTTTCAAAAATAAAGATGTTAAAAAATTATGTCAAAAATATAAGATTCAACATCGCTGGTCCACTCCCTATTATCCTCAGGGTAATGATCAAGCAGAAGCATCTAACAAAACCTTAATCAAAATTCTCAAAATATTGGTCAATAAAACTGGTCGTGGATCGGCACATTCAATTATATCCAGCCTTGTGGGCCTATCGAACTAGTGTTCGAACCCCCACTGGAACTTCACCATTTGTTTTGGTGTATGGTGCTGAAGCAGTTTTTCCATTTGAATTGGAAGTTCCTTCATTGGCTCTGCTACTTCAAGATACCGAAGTAGGAGATGAATATCGTGCTGGCAGACTTAGTCAGCTGGAACTCCTAGATGAAAAATGCATCAATGCTTTGGAGCATCTCCGTGCTTACCAAAACAAGCTTAAAATATCATATGCTAAAAAAGTTTGTCATCGCTCCTTTGAGATCGGTGACCTTGTTTTAAAAGAAAATCAAAAAAATACAAATGCAACTAAGGACCTTAAAGGTAAATTCGAGCCCAACTGGCTTAGACCATACATTATTACTGCTAAATTTGAATCAGGAGCATACAAATTATCTACCTTAGATGGTAAAGAACTTAAAGAACCCATGAATATTTTGCATCTTAAATGTTACTATGCATAAATTTGGTCATCTTTCATCCTTGTATATAACTTGTTTTCAAAAAAAAATTCAAATTTATAAAAATCCAAAAACATCAAAAATATTCATAATCATCCAAAATCTTCAAAACTATCTATTGCATTTATTTAAGGCACTTGTTAAATTTTTTCTGCTCAAAATCAAAAATAAAACCAAAAATCAAAATAATGATAAAAATATAATAACAGCTATATGCTTGAAACCAAATAAAATAAAGAAGAAAGAGAGAGTCCACATCCTCAAAAAATTTCTCAAAAGTGTTCATATATATTTTCTTACAATTATCGCAGTTATATGTTTTAAATTATTTTTTGGATAAATTAGCATTTATGTGGCATCCCTCACTTGCACACTCACAACAATAAATATCTTGATTTTATCTGGCATGATTACTAATCTCTCTTATATCAAAGTTCACAAAATTCACTTAAATAAAGTTTGAGCATAGAGAATTGATCTTGTTATTTACTTAAACCAAGCACATCTTTTCACAATAAAATGATTATATTTGTAATTTCCATGTTTTGCTACATAGTAGAACCGATTTCTTGAGCGAAAAGTTTCCCCCGCTATCCTATCATGCACATGGTCTAGAATCTTTGAGAATTGGAAAAAGGACAAGCTCACCCCTACCCAGAATAAAAATCCCTTGCTCTACAGCTAATCTGAGCAAGTATCCCTAGAAAAAAAAAAGAGAAGAAAAGTTCAAGAAAGAAAAAAAAAAAATTGTTATTTCAGCAATGTTCCAAGCATTATCAAGCAAAAGAAATACAAACAGAAAAATAAGCAAAGTTCAAAAGAAAGCAAGAAAGCAATAAAATCCCTTTCCCTACCCTTTGAAAAGAAAATAAGGGTTGATGAGCTTGAATCCCTAGAATTCTCAATTATTCGAAAACTGTGAGGTAAGCCCCATAACAGGTGGTTTGTGCCCAACCTACTTGGCCTTGGGTAACTCCTAGTGTGGTGATATGTCTGTCACATTAGCGACCTTCTTTTGTACGAGACCTATGTCTCGCTTATGGATTAGCTAGCTCTTGATAATCCGACCTACATAGTAGCCTAGTATGGTTATATGCATCTACATCATGGTTAATGAACACTTATTTGGTTCCTTCAAATCACTTGTATCATATTATCTTGCTCAAAACTGGTAAATGAACAATGCAATTGCACACACATTTGTATTTGAGATATTTTGTGTATCATTATGATAAATCAAGATTGGAAATGAACTCACATATGCACATGGGATTCCTTATAAATCTAACTTTTGTCTTCAAAATAATTTGAAATATTATTTTTGCAACTTGTTTGGAATAAATCAAGTACAGTTGTTTACCATAAAGACAACTATATAATAGAAAAATCAAAAAAAAAATTTCTTTCAAACTACACAAAACATAAACATATATATCTGGTTGACTTTTGCGACGATGGTATAGTTTCAAAACCAAAATTGGAATTTTATGCCTAGCGCAAGTCCTCATTTTCATATTTTTTGTTTATCAAAAATCAATCATGCAATAAAACTATCTTTTTTGGATTTTCGCGATGATGGTATAAGTCTATACCTACATATTCTATGCCTAGCGCAAACCATTGTAACAATTTTATTCCCCATTTATTAAAAATCATGAAAACCATATGACTTAAATCATTATTTTACACAAATTATGCTTTTCAAAAGCAAACACATTTTCATTATTTCATGTCATTATGTCAACCTTTTGCAATGATGGTATAATTCCTAAAGAATTATCCAAAAATTTTATCACACTTAGGAATTTATGCCTAGCAAAAATCATTTGAACATCATTTCATGCACAAACATTTTTTATGAAAATCTGAAAACAAACCATCATCATCATCATCATTTGCACCATTGCACCAAAGTCTTAAGACAGTTTCTTAAGCACTCTTTTACTTTTTAACAATATTTCTATAAATGGGACTAGCTTGACGACCGAGTGAGAAGCGACTCCATGAAATGGTCTATAATAGCGACAATGTCCTTTGAAATTATTTTTAGAAGTCTCTTTTTATTTTTACATTTCATTACAACAAATCAATTTGTTACATCAGATTATTTCATTTAAAATATCACCGCATGACATTCACATTGCAATATCTCCAACGACATAATTACATCCAATTATCAAATCAATCAATCAAAACATAAAAGCATCATAAACATACACAAGACACAAGTCATATGATCAAAAATATCTCATCTATATATGTCACAAATATATGTACATCATCAAAACTGGATTGGTATGCCACAATCTGTACCTCAACATACTCAATCCTCTCTCAACAAAAACAAATATAATACAATGTTAGTATCCCACCCTCTAGCCTCGAGAGCCCCTCGAGCTCTCTACCTCATCTCCTCCCCCGCCCTGAGGTGGACGAGGTGGCCCCATCGCAGTCTGTGTAGTCCTCGTCCTCGATCGGGACGTGGTCCTCGATGACCCGATCCTGATCGGATCTACGATGTTAGCTGGCAGGGGTAGTCTATCCGCCTCTGGCACCAGCTGGAAGTATAAAGTTTGATAGAATGTCAACTGGGTGATAGCCCGTGTCAACTCCCCAGAGCTCGCCCCTCCGCCCCGTGCCCTGAGGCATGCAATCTCATCCCGCAGCTGTGACACCTCAGCTCGATGTTGTGCGATCGCATCCTCGTAGCGTTCGCACCCGAGCCTGCAGACGATCTCTCTCCGCCCGGAGAGTAGCCATCTCGCTACTCTCTCCTGTGTCCACACCCTTGCCCTTATCGGGCGATGGTGGCCTCTATGGAGATGGGGGTCTCGCCTCCCTCCTCTCCCTCTCTCTGTCGCGACCGCTCCTGTGCCTTTGGCCTCCTCGCCTCTCTCCCACCGTGACCCTGGGCTGCCTCCATTGCCGCCTGGTGCCACCTCCCTATCCGATGCACAACTACGTGGATCAGACCCTGTGCCCTCATCATTCGAGGAGGGTGGATTCCTGCATACCAGGCATCGTAGCCATCGGCTACTCCTACGTCGTCCCCATCCACTGGCTGGATGGGGGCATCATCTGTGTCTTGGCTCCAGAACCGTTGCATGTATGGAGCCCCGCTAACTGTAGTGTTATCCTAGACAGTCTAAGAAAACTCGTAATCTCTGAGGGATGGTATCCCCTGCTGTAGACCGAACTATCAAAAAACTCGGTCATATCTGTGGAGCTCCACCTCTCCCCTCTCCATCCTCAGCCAGCAAACTCGCCTAACATGAGCTAACTCCTGTTCGTCCTCTGGCCACCCTGGATGCTCCCTCCATGGCCTCCAGGTGATCTGGTCTGGGACTAAGTCATCTAGTAGCCTCTGGGACATTGGCAGGTCGATCCGTCGTTGTGCCCCTCTTCGGAGCCACCAGTAGAAGAATCGGGGCCTCTCCTCGTCAACCCCTATCAGCAGAAGCCCTATCGGCCTTCGCATCGCAATGTGCTCCCAGCACCAAACCTATAGTAGCGATGTCATGACCAGACATCGGTCGCCCTTGTACACGACCCCATATAGGATCCTGTACAACCGACATAGAACAAAATTGCCCCATGAGAACCTATACCCGTGGTCCCGCATATCGTAGATCACATCTGCGAGCATCCACGACACCCTACACCCGCTCTGGTGGCACAACAAAAGTCCACCAACTACTCCAGCTAGAACCCGTGTGAGTGTAGATGCCCCAGGCATCTGGCGCAGTGCCTCGATGTTAACTTTGCCATTCTCTAGGGCGAAGCTCAGGTCACTGCACAGTCGTCCCATAGCACGGCCCTGATTGGCTGCAGGTGTAATGAGCTGTTCTTGTATGGGGATTCTCAGAATCCTCCATACATCCTCCAAAGTGGGAGCCATCTCCCCTGTAGGTAGCTGAAAACATGAAGAGCCCGGATACCACCTCTCTGCTAGGGTCGTCAGTAGCCCCATGTCTATAGAAACTTGTGGCATTTCTGCCACATGCAGTAATCCGACCTGTGCCAGCTGATCTCGCTCTGCCTGTGTGAGAGCAGCCAAGTCGTCTCTCAACCCACCGTATTTCCACTCCCTGCTCTTTAGTAATCCTCTCTGCAAACATAAACAACAAAACAATAAGCAATCATTAATCAATAATTCAAGTAAACAATAATGCAAGTTAAAAATTTAATCTTGTGCAATTGATGATATCACCCACTATTGGACGATATCGTCCCAAATTTGAGCATAATCGTCTCCGATTTCGCAATTCGAAATCGTTTCTAATTTGACGAAATCGTCCCCCTTTCGACGATTTTGCCCTCGGGCGAAATTGCCGAAATTGAGACGATTTCATCGAAATCGGGACGATTTCGTCCCAACGACATCGACGGCCCAAAAATGGCCGCGATGCTCAAAAATCATCTAAAATCTACCTAAAAAGCATGTAAAATTAAATTAGAGCATTCTAGAACAGTCTGGACTCTTACCCGTAGACCGCCCCAAACCTCTGTCGATCTGTGCATCGTCTCCACCATTTTCGCTTCAGAGCTCCAAAAACCATAAAATGAATAGTAAAAATGAATTAGGGTTTTACCCTATTTTTCTTAATTTTATTCAAAAATATTTTTTTGCTTTTTCGCGTTTTTACCTCAAACGTTCGATTTGGGTAAAAACACGGAGGGGACACCATAGTAAGTTGTCGTACGATTCGACCAAGAATCGTCGCCTAAAAATGGGAATAATTTTTGCTTTCTCGTAGATCGAGAAGAACTCATCTTTAACGCATTTTCTTCAGAAAATTCGCTAAAGAGGGGGCAAAATGTAGCACCCTAAAATTGGCGCAGTAAAATTGTAATAATTACATTCACCTTAGTAAATAATTTAAAATTCAAATTTAACCTCCCAAATCGCCCGTTAACCGTCGAGAAATCCGTTTCCCCCTTTTTCGCACCATTTTTAGAGGTTTTTTTGACCGTTTGACGATATCGTCGTCGATCAGACAATATCACCCCAGATTTGACGATTTCGTCTGGACTAGGACGTCCAGACGATCTTGTCGTAAAACTGATTTTGCAAAGTTGGAATCTGTTCCAACGGGTCTCCAATACGGCGAGAGTGTGTCTGCACCGTTGGGACCCTCCCCCCATTGGAGATCTCCCAAATTGGGATGATCTCCAACCTCCTAACTACTCCCCTAAGCCTATTTAGTCTCTAGGATTTTCCCTTCCCAACCCCTGGCTAAAAATTATCTACAAGTTAACTCCATTCACGTTAAAACATCCCTATTTTCCATTTTGCACTGGTCCCATACAAATTTTATTGTAGGTACATCACTATTTTTCAGCCAGAGCCAGCACCTATCGTTGCCGACGAACCTATTCAGATCGGAGGCGAACCTGTCGAATTCGAGGCGATTTCGTACTGATGCGAGACGATCTCGACTGCAGTCCATATTAAGGCAATCAGTGCCTAAAGTTTACATTTCTCAACCTTTTCTCTGTCATTTTATTCTGCAAATTAAATAGTCTATTCAGTGTTTTATGTCATTTTGCATTTGGAGTTCACCCATTTAGATTAAGTGCATAATTAAATCCTAATTATTATCTAATTAGCACGATTCATTTCTGTCTTTGTGTTTAAGTTTCAGTTTGATAACATTGCTGCCATTTTATATCATTTCCCTTTGTTAGCACTGTAGTACCTTTTGTATTTTGCATCTGTTTTCGGTTTTGTAGGTCTCTGACAAATTCGTCAGATATCAGACGATCTTGTCTGATTGCAAACGATTATGTCGAATCTCAGACGATCCAGACTGCTTCAACATCAGAATCTTCTTCAGACATCCGGATCAGGTATTCCTCATTTGTATTCTGTAATCTCTCTATTTTTCTATCTTTAAATTTATTTTCTGTATTCATTGAACTTGCATTTTCATATAGAGTAATCTAGATACATTCGGCCAAACCTAGGATATGAGTGCTTAAGGTTAAAAACGAACACATTTAAACACATTCCAAAACCTAGGCGTGGAAGCTACCGTTAAATGTTTCCTGGTGAACCCACCATCCGTCGAAAAATCATCAAAATACACCTCCCTTGAGAGGCGGGACCTTCGCAAAGTCCTCTCAGTCCGAGGTACAGCGACATCCTTTTCCCATCCTCCTTTTGGGCGCGGATCCAATAGCCTGAAGGTAGGGATGCGAAAAATTTGGAGCGATACAAATACAAATTTCAAACCCTTGGCGCTCAAATTGATTTTTAAATATTATAATAATTTAAATCCAAGGGATTTAAATATTATAATTTCTCTAAGGACCTTTTCTTAGGTTAAAAATTTTGCGACCATAGTTAATCAATTTAACCTTTTTCTTTTGCAAAATTACCACCAAAGTAAATCAACTTGACCCTTCTATTTTTCAATACCATCATGGAGAAGGTTTTTCTTTCTTCTTTCTGCCTCATGCCTCATGTGCCCTTTGAAGAATATTATCATAAACATTTCCATCAACTTATAACATCAAACCTTTTAACATCAATGGCAACACAACATGCTCAGATTTCCAACAATCTCCTCCTTTGTCATTGATGGCAACCCTTTTCTAAAAACTCATTTTTTTTTAAACCATTTGATTCCAAAATTGCTCCCCCTGAGAAACTGCTCCCCCTAATTGAATGCTCTCTCCCTTACTCAAATATCTCTCCCATTTGACATCAATGGCAAAGGGACTCCTTTGGGGCTAAAGATAAGACTCTTAGCTTCAATCCCCTCCCCACCTCCTCTCCTTGAGGTGATTAATTTTGGGGTGGGAGTATCTCTATTCCCAACATACAATTCTCTTTTTCTTTGTCAACCTTATTTCTTAACATACCCTTTTGATCCTTTTGAGTGTCTCGGTTCTTGCTTGTCTCTGGAAGCTCTGGAAACTTTGTTCTACAACACTTGGTCTTATGACCTAGATTATTGCACTTATAACACTTAATTTTGTAGTTCTTGGAAGGCACAAATATCTTGAAGTTCCTCTTGCTGAAGCCATAATCATTTCTATCATGAACCCTATAGTGGATTGCTTTATGATCAAATCAATTACAAGAGTAGCAATACCCTTGAAAGAGATGTCCATATTTGAAGTTACTCTTAGTAAAACCATACTCCTTTCCATGAGTCCTGTAATGCATAGCCTTGTGACCAAATCGATTACATGAAAACAAAGTCCTTTGAAGAAATATTATCTTGAGCCCACTGGTCTCTTAGTCCTTTCTTCTTTGTGATGATCCTTATTCCTTGTTTTTGCATTGTTTTCTTTCTTAATGAAGCTTCTATTTTTCAACTTATCGTAATAAGTCTCAATTTCTTCTTCACTCTCTTCATCTTAAACTTCTTCCTCTTTTGAGCTTGAGCTTGATCCTTCTTCTCATTTCTCTTGTCCTTCTTCAAACTAAGTCTTGTTTTGATAGATGAAGATCTGTGTGCATTGATAATCTTATCCAAAGTCTTTGAACTTTTTCCAAACATGTGTAGCTTGTCCTTAGAATCTTTCACTTCCATTGTTAGAGATACCACCTCATATTCTAGTCTTTCACACTCTAGATCTTTTGTCTTTAAATTTTTAGCCATACCTTCTTCAATTTTCCTTACCTCTTCAAAATTAACCTTAAGGTTAGTGAGATCTTGTAGAAACTTTTCTTTTGTTTCCTTATCCTCTTGTACTTGGGCTTTCGATCTTGAGTTCTCTCTTTTTAATTCTTCAAGATCAACAACAAGTCTTTCACATTCTAGCTCTTTTACCTTTAACTGCTCAGCCATACCTTCTTCAACTCTTCTTGCCTTTTCCACCTTAACTTTCAATTCAAAGAGAAATTGTAGAAGCTTTGTCTTAGTTTTCTCATCCTCTTGTATTTGAACCTTCAATTCATAATTCTCTCTTTTTAACTCAACAAGTTCCTCAACTGTGGATTCCTCTTCCTTTTTTGACTCTTTCTCTTCTTCTAGGTTTTCAAGAGCATCTTCATACTCTTCTATATCTGAGATACTTTCATCACTGTCACTTGAAGCATTGCTTGCTACTTCAACTAGAGCATCTTCTTTTTCTTCTATTGTCGAAAGTATAATTTCCTCTGTATACCTGATTTGATTATCCTTGTTTCATTTTTAATCTTCACTATACTAAACCCATTGCAATAAGTTGCATTGTGGACAAGGTCACCACAAATAAAACATTCTTCTTCACTACTACTATACCCAATTTTTGAACAATTATATCCAATATGACCAAAGTTACCACAAATAAAATATTTGAGTATTCTTAGTTATTTATCATTCATTTTTCTATAGCTAGCTTTTTTTTTCCGCTTGATCTTGTTTCCACTTCTCTTAGAGCAAAAACAATTTTTTCTTCATTTTCTTTCATGGCCATGTGTGTTCCTTCCTTAGATCTCATTATTCTTCTTTTACCTTTCCTTGTCATGTGTGTTCTTGTAGATAGTCCTTCAAGTTGTTAGGCTTCCCTGAAGGAACCTGCTCTGATACCAAGTGAAGAACACAGGCTTATACTGAGAGGGGGGTGAACAGTATAAGATCAACTTTTACTTTTCTTTTCCAAACAATATTATCCAATATTATCAATGGAAATATCAATAGCAATAATCAAAGCAATGCACAAATCATCACACACAAGAGAGACACAAATTTAACATGGTTCACCCAATGTGGGCTACTCCATGGAGAAAATATTTCTTCTAAATCTTAGGAATCAATTCCCTATTACAATGTTTACGGACCTCTATCCAAAGGAGACACTAATCCCCTATGCTTTGATTTGTGGATCTCTTTCCATAGGAGAACTATATCTCCTTGCTCTGGTTTATGGATCTCTATCGAGAGGAGAACTCTATCCCCTTGCTCTAGTTCATGGAACTTGATCCAGGAGAACTCTATCTCCTCAACTAGTTCATGGATCTCTCTCCACAAAATAACTCTATCTTCCTAGCTGGTTAACAGATGTCACTCCACAGGAGAACTCTTTCCCCTTGCTCTGGTTTGTGGAACTCTATCCACATGATAACTCTATCCCCTCTACTTTGGTTCATGGAACTTTATCCACAAGAGAACTCTATCCTCTCTACTCTAGTTGGTGAACCTCTATAAGACTTCTGCTCCCACTGTTATGGCTTGTGGATATCTCTCCAGAGGAGATCTCTATCCCCACTACACTGGTTGATGGACCTCTATCCATTGGATACCTCTATCCTCTCTGCTTTGTCACCTTCAAAACATGCTCTCAAATATGTTTCAAATCTACATCAAACTTTGTCCCAAGTCTAGCACAAATCTGCTCTAACTCTACCTCAAATCTGCACTAAACTCTATCCCAAGTCTAGCATAAATCTGCTCTAACTCTGCCTCAAATCTGCACCAAATGCTATCCCAAGTCTAGCACAAATTTGCTCTAACTCTGCCTCAAATATGCACAAAAATCTATCCCAAGTCTAGCATAAATTTTCTCTAACTCTGCACACAAATTTACACCAAACTTTGTCTCAAATATGCCCCAATACTTAACACAAAGCTTGAACAAATCAGCAATCAAACCTGCTCTCAATTCTATTTCAAGTCTTCACAAGACTTGCTCAAATATGCCTTCAAGCCTTCTCAAAAGACTTGCTCAAATCTATCCTCAAGCCTTCTCAAAGACTTGCTCAAATCTATCCTCAAGCCTTCTCAAAGACTTGCTCAAATCTGTCCTCAAGCCTTCTCAAATACTTGCTTAAATCTGCCTTCAAGCCTCTCACAAAACCTACTCAAATATTTCCAAATATTGCATACAAAACACAACTTAAATCTCTTTTAGAAAAACTCTCTTCACACATACAAATTCTACTTAGAATTCATTTAACCTCAGGAATATATAGAGAATGATATGCTTTATCAAAAACTCAATATGTTCCACACTCACAAATCTTGTACTCAAATAACCACTCTCTACCCCTTTCAAATCAGCTCAAAATAATGTATAGCAAATCTGGTTTATTCTTCTTTCAAATTTTCTCTCAATGATCGATCACACCAATGCACAATTTCCCTTATAAAATTGATCTAAAACACCTTCACAATTGCTATCAATATCTCTCAAATCAATGTTCAAAATATTTCACAAAGATGCTTTAACTTATCTTCAACCCTAGCACAAGTAGTTCACAATATCTAGCTCAAGTGTTTCAAACCCTTTCAATAATAGAAGCATAGATTATTCTCAAATTCTATCCCAAATTTTTCCAAAGCATTCAACAATGAAGCATAAAATCCTCACTCAAATATTTCCAACAATGCTTATCAAACAATCATTTTCACTCCACGTTATGTTCCAAAACATTCACTTCAACAAACACTTTAAACAAGGGATGATGTGTCCATATCTCTTAATTTGCTCTTATGGAGATATGTCTTCAAAACTTGTCTCACAAATAACTAATTTTTCTAATGCCACTTCAAGGGTTAGATTGCAAGATAATTTCTCAAAACATCCACATGAATTTTCACCTCAAAAGATATTTCACCATACAAAAATTACAATAAAATATCAAACCACTATAACACCTTATTACTCCTAATCTTGCAAATTAATTTTCAACCCAACAAAGATCACAAATTACACAAGCAAATTTTTCATTTACACCTTATACCTCCTACTTAACGTTAATGCACTTCCAAAGAGATAATTAAATCATCACTTTATTTTTTACCCCAACGCACTAGCAAAAACACCATTTAATATTTTATGCAAAATTCAAACCACATTCATAACCCTTTTATTTAAAAATAAAAGCAAAAACAATATCCCTTATATCTCCCTAGGCAAGCGTGCATACCTTAGAACCTTAGACTTTGTATAATTTAATTTTCAAAAATTAATCCCTTTGTTGTCGTTTGTCATCGTGTTTCGAACTTGCGTTGCTTGCTAGCCCGCACCCTAGCCACGACTAGGCCACCGCATGGGCTAGCCACCCACACAAATATTAAAGTCACACACTATGCCTTATCCTCAACCTCTGCCATGCAAAACAAAAAAATTCAAAAAAGACCTTATCACCTGCTTTCGCTACGTCTCGAACACAAGACTTGTCTACTGCCATACCCTAGCACCGCAGACACTGTCGTCTAGGCTAGCTGCCTATACTGAATCAAATTTCAGAGCCCTTGCTCCTTATACCTAGCTCTCCCTCAATTTTTGAAACATATATGTCATCTTCTCCCTCTTCGTCGTGAATCGAACGAAGACTTTTGCACATGAATTTCTCAATGTTCGAAACTTCAATTAACCACCTTGGCATTGCAATATTTATATTACATATTTGGCATAGACCTTAACTTAGGCGAATACGAATTTCAAGCCATTAATGCTCAAATTGATTTTTAAATATTATATTAATTTAAAACCAAGGGATTTAAAATTTATAATTTATCTTAAGACCTTTTTTTAGGTTAAAACTTTTTCCACCATAGTTAATCAATTTAACCTTTTTCTTTTGCAAAATTACCACCAGGGTAAATCAACTTGACTCTTTTATTTTTCAATACCATCATGGAGAAGGCTTTTCTTTCTTCTTTTTGCCTCATGCCTCATGTGCCCTTTGAAAAATATTCTCACAAACATTTCCATCAACTTAGAACATCAAACCTTTTGACATCAATGACAACACAATATGCTCAAATTTTCAACAGTACAATGAATGGAAGAACCATCTGCAACCATCATCTGAAATCCCTCAAACTCCTTAGTTTTGATTCCCCACTTAATGACTAGCCCCTCATCTATGAAGTTATGTGTAGCGCCAACGTCTATGAGAGCCACTACTCGCTATCCATTAATGATCCCTCGAACTTTGAATGAACCTCCCTTCTAGAAATTATAGAGTTGGGCTATGGTATCACCATGTTTGGAATCCTATTCGGGCTCTCCTTTTGCTTTTTCTTCACTTTTCTTTGAATCAGATTGTTGCTCTAATTTTTTAGACCCTGTATCCTCAACTTCAAAGTATTCTTTCTAGTCCAATTACTTCATTTGAGCCTTGAGTGGACACTTATGAGATAAATTCCAAGGTTCTCTGCATTGAAAACACATTTTCTTCTTCCTTAGCTCATTGAGTTCATCATCCCCTAACTTCTTTAACTCTGATTTCTGTCGAAGCTAACTCTTTTGAAAATTCTTTTTATCTTTGTCTTTGCTACCCTAGAATGATTTAAAATATGATTTGCTTTTTGGAGCAGCAAACTCCATATTTTGAGATTTTTTCATAGCCTTCTTAAGTGAGGGTGGTTCGAAGACCTTGATCCATCCATGGAGTGGCTCTATTAATCCTTCACTGAATAAAATTGTAAGTCTCCTCTCTAAAATGTCATGCACCATGACTAAAAGCCTCTGAAATTCTGAAATGTATGAGTCTACGGAACCTGTCTGCCTCAATTGCGCCAACTCTCTAAAATATAACTTTGGGTCTTTCTTATAAAAATGATCAATGATTTTGTTTGTAAACTCATCATAGGAAGTAATTAGCCCATGTCCCAAAGTGATGATACCATGAAACCACCAATCATGAGCAATGTCATCTAGGTGAAGAGTGGTAAATTTAATTGCCTCATCCTCCTACATAGTTCTAAGAGCCAATTAGTTATCCAAATTTTCCACCTAAGCTCTAGCTATACTTTTTCCACTACCATAAAAATGAGGAATGGTTATTTTGCTCACTGCATGTTGAAGGTCTCACTGTATTGGCTATCTCCTTTGCTCATGTTGATGTCCTCCCATATTCATATCAGTCCTCTTATGATTCATGAAATTATCAAATGACCAAACATCCTTGAGATCATCTGGAAGTGCTTGATATTCAGCCCATATTTTAGCTACATTATCTGTGGGTGGGGCTCGTGTCTCCTCCTGAACAGGTGGCTCCTCTCTAGGAATGAAAGTAGGTTGTGTAGGCCTAGGAGTATTATTGCTACACCTGGTAAAATTTGGATGGTTGGAAGTGCTAGCATCCCCATTGTTACCGCCCATGTTGATACTCTGTAATGAAATGGACACCTCCCTCAAAATTCTAGCTATCTCCCTCTGTGATTGTTGCAAATCATTCTGCATTGCCCGTTGTTCATTCTGCATATCACGTTGACCTCTTGCTAATGAATTCAAGATATCCTAGAAACTCTGCTCATTGGCACTTCTTTCCCCCATTCTGATATTAGATTCTATCTCTGGTGGATGTTGAAGGTGAGGTCTTGCTACTAAATTTATTGTCCAAGTACTCTATTTTGGATATGAATCCTCTTTGGGCCACTATTTTTTATCTCTATATCCCCCTATGTAAGCTTGCTCTATTTTATTTATTTCCCTTTCTACTGCTCTTTTGTCTCTTTCACTCATGAAATGTTCAACTTAACCACAGGATGGCAGTGTTGAACTTGGCTCTGATACCATGTAATGTTCTACCCAGATCTGTGTTTTTGGTTTTTTGAAATATCTAATTTTTTGGTGTTTTCTGGTTTTTGAATGCTCAGAAAATATAGTGCAACAATATTGCATCATGCATAACTTCTATTCTACTTAACAGAAATGCACAAAACTTTAAAAATAGATAATAATTATTTTAAACTACAAATCCATTAAAGGAATTCACCAAAAATGAAAGTACTAGAGAGTTAAGAAAATCTGGAATTTGCAACTTAATACATTGATCAGCAACCAAGAAGACTAATTTTCAATTACAACTCCACCAATTGATGCTCCTTCAAAGTGCAAATGAATACAAGATGTCCTTAGACCCTAGGCACCCAAGGAGAAGGAAGAATAAGCTCTGAATCCCAATCATCCAAGCTTTAGATTCTCACACCAAGATGGATATTGTATGGCCAGGTACAAGTGTACGACCTGCCAGATGAAACCCCATGAAATCTGCTTGGAAACACTTTGAAATCACCAAAGACCAATTTCTAGGCTTGCAAAATGATAGTGCCAACTTTGGTACAAACCCCAACTCTAGTATTCACTCTAAATCACCCAAAAACAAGCCAAAATGGTATGGCCTATTGAAGATGATCAACAATTCAACCCAACAATGAAATACTTTAAAAACCCTTGAATATTACTCTGAATCTCTACAATACATCTCCACAATGAAGCTCCAATGCATTCCCTAAGATGAAAATACCATGATCAGCCATGGGTGATCTTTCACACCCGAATATGATGTTCTTACTAGAGGTTTTCACCTCCAATAAGCTCTAGAAACCCTGTAAGTCTTCTCTCCAAATGACCAGGGGAATAATAAACCAAGAATAACAAATGAGCTCTTCAAAAAGCCTTGTATTCTCCTCCAAGAGATTTGACACCTTTTAGGGTTGCTCAATAACATTTTAAAACGTTATAAAATAATCAAAATGTCACTTTTAAAATGTGATGTCCCATATTGAGGTCCTCATAAGTCACTTTTATAAAAGAATTTATTTTTCCTAAGTGACATCTTAACTCATTATGTCCCCTTTTTATAACATAAGGTTATAACTATATAAAATTAAATAATTAATTTAACTTTATATAATTAAACTATTGCACATTAAAATCTTGGACCTTGATTGAACAACCTGGCAAATGAAGATAGAAACGGACACCCATTTCGGAGACAAATCACACCATATCGTCCGTTCTGATAGAAACCCTAAAAACTAACTTACTATTAATAGTAAGTATGCTCTCCAATGCTCCAAAAGACTCCAAAAAAATGGTAACTAAAGGCCCTCGGTGACCTGAAGAAGACTCCACAACCTCCGATGGGTTCCCACACATCAAACTTGGCCTACGAGAACCCGTGAGTAGGCTAATCCCAATGAACAAAGCTAGCTGACTAGAGAGGGGACATTACAAGGAAATCCATTGGGACCACGTGTCTTACTAGGATGGAAAAAGAAAATTGCCTCATGTAACTCCTCCATAGATATCTTTTTTATCAAGCTTTCATTTTGTCCCTGTGTGATAATTAATGGAATATTTTCTAAAAGCTTACCTTGCTCCTCCTTATCTTGTCCAACATCTAAAATAAAAAAAAATTAAATAATTTACTGCTTCCTCCCTTAAATCTTATTCTTCCTCAACATTTCTTTTACCAAGGGTTGATATTTTTTTTTATAGTGAAGTTTTTATTATAGCATAGAAAAATTAGTATTTCTATCTTCTTTCTTGTGTCATCTCCCCCTATATATGACTCTTTTTTCAATACATCATGTTAATTAGAAGGTAATTATTTTTCTTACACATAAGAATATATGTCCATTCCTTTAATTTCTACTATTTATTGTCCCTTAGATATTTTATCTTTTGAGCAAACTTGTGTATACATGATCCTATAAAATTTGCTTCATCCCACCATAACATAACCATCTAGAAGAAATCGAGGTCTTGGATTGACATAGATTGAAAGTGAAATGGATTTGGATGACCATTACTAAGTAAATTATATCTCAAGAGAATGGGTTTATGATTTAATCATTCATGTAATAAGATGTCCAAAGAGATTGTGTACTCTATTTGCAACCATGTGTTGGATAAAAAAACTTGCCCAATATTTATGCTATATGAGTTTGGCCAATGCATATATTGTGTCGTATATATTGAAAAATTGAAGGAATAATATTCCAAAGGCCATTTGAATTGGTAAATGAAGTAAAATACTCATTTTATTTGGACAATATGGGGGTACCACCATTATTTTTGAAGGAAATAAAATTGTGTTGCAGTCCATCCCAAGAATCCATAGATCAAAATTATGAATCATCCTTGTACTTCACAAAAATGTGTAAGATCCTTTTAATATCTTTCACCAAGAGTAACTATAGTTGGAGCATATATATTTATAACCCAAAATTTATGTTTTTATTTTTTCTATAAATAAGACTAGCAACCAAATCAGTTTTTACTTCTAGCAAGTGTCCATTCCATTTGCACTTGTTTCATACTGTTGCAATACCTCTAGAAGCTTCTATAAAAGAAACTTCCAGACAATCCTCCATCTTCCACATCTTTTTTAATGCATCCTAATGGTCCCTCACTACTTAATTTTGTTTCTTGTATTAAAATAAATCCAAGACTATATCTTGTTAATTCCCTAATAACATTTATTGGGGGCCTTGTTCATAACCCTAATATTCCATAATACCATTTTCATCATCATTTTTAATTTTTATTAATGGGATTAGCCCCATTCCTTAGTAATAAGGTCTATGGCATATATTTTTGGTTTTTCAAATCAATATCCCTTTGAGTTTCCTTTTCTCTTTGTTCTTTTTTTTAGGGCCTTCCTCTCCTTTTTCCATTCCTACCAACAATTTTCTTCATCATTATCTTTTATTTTTCCATACTCTTCATAAAAAGACTTATCTTTTAAAGATTTATGTCGTCCCTAAGAATTTGAAATTCAAGGAACAAACTCACAAAAACTTTCTTATTTATGTTTCCCTTGAAACCTTTAAGTACAAGGATGACCCTCCATAGTAATTACTTTCTTATGCTACCCTGGAAACCCTAAATTTCCATGGATATCCTCCATATACATTTATTTATTATGCTACTTTTGTAACCATAAAATGTAAGGGATTCACTCTATACTAGTTTTATTTTTACTACAAGTAGAGGATTGTATATTACTTGAGGAAAATTAAGATGATTTACTTAGTTTAACCTTGATCTCATTCACCTCCTTTGCCTCAAAATTTGCCTCCCTACTTCCTTCACACCTTTAACTCCTTTTGAATTAGAACTTGTCTATTGTAATTCCTCATCCCTTGTGTCATTTTTTCTTATAATGGTTGTTTTGACAATTTGATGATGTAAATGGGCTTTCTTTGCCACTTTCTTGGGTGTGAGAAATCATAGATTTAACATAATTTCTACTATGATATGATCTCCTTGTTTCATATTGAACTTTGTCTTATGCCCAAAACAGATCATCTCCTTCTTCATTATTTTCTCTTTGTAATCTCTTGCCATGTGTTTAATCAAATAATATTTATGACATCAAATTGCAATGTTTTTCATCATCCACTTGTTGATTTGATTCTCTTAATTCAAATTTAATCCTAATAGACTTTAATAAAGGTTTTGAAATATCCATGGCAACACATATTCAAGTATATACAACATGCTTTCACACCCTAGCAATTGGTCCATCCTAGATGAATTCACTTAGAGTATTGCCAAAAAAATTTAAAACCTCCTTATTGACAAGCTAATATGGAAGTCCAAAAGACCTAGTCCACACTAGAAGCTTTTAATAGTTTATGTCTACAAAAAAATTCTCACTCTATGACCTCGAATATAATGCATCTCTCCCTTTAAACCATGGTCCACTATCCATTATTTTATTCCTAATTTCCAAACTAGAAAAAATAATGAGAAAAAATCCTTTAGGAAGAAAATTCAAAGAGTAATTTGAATTCAATCTCTACTTCCATAATTCTTCGAAAAAACTAGTTAGGATCTATGGAATTTACATATCCATTTTTTCATTTTGAGAGCCATTATATCATGCTTGATCATCTCATCCTTCACAATAACTTATGGTGTAATATCTACTACCTAGATAATATTTATCATATATTCACTCTTCCTATTGGACCCAACCAGAGAATCCATACTTCCAACTAAGACATCCTTACTACTAATTAGAACTTTTAGAAATAACTTTCAAAATATTTTAGTTTTTAATTTTTTCTAAAAAAATGAAAAGGAAAGAATGATGTTCGCTTGTTACTCATACTTTGCTTCATTCTTGCACTCTCAACACTTGCTTGTTTTCTAAAACAAAAAAGGTGAAGCTTGCTCTTAGCTAGCACTCAATTCCCAAATTACAATTACAAATACAGTAGGTCATCATTTTAAATAAAATATTATTAATTATTTTAAATATATATATATAATTTTATCATTTTATAAAATATTTTTTGAGGCATATTAAAATACTTAATATAAATATATAAATAATTCGAGTAGAGAATGATAGCCATTAAGTAATTTTTCTCTTAATATATCAAGTTTAAATCCTCACACAATGACATACATTCAATCCATGATAATAACAAACTCACTAAAATATTATTGAAAAAAGTATCTACTTAAGCAATGCAAATACAATGTATTGCAAAGCTTATTTGATCATCTATTACAATGCTTTATCTTCAATATGTAACTTGGACATGAGATTCTTCACATTCACAAGACATTTGACCTTTCTATATTCATTAATTGTCCATCTCCTCAAACTCACCGGAGATATGACTCCTATAGGAGAAATGTATTTTATGAACTCCTAATAGTGACAAACCTCATTTACAAGACTCTTTCACACCACACATTTATAAAGTATTTACAAAAATATTTGCAAGTACCAAATAGTGTAACAAAGAATGAAAACCACTTAAACTAAAATTTAAATTTCACGAGTAAGGCCACTTTAGGATGCATTTTGAGCAGGTTTGCGAGACAGCCGATAAGGGAGGCGAGAGGATGTCGATGGGCAGGAAGTTTGCAGGGGAGATCGAGAGCGGCGGTGGTTCGGTTCTTGGACGCAGCGGAGCAATCGGAGGGCATCATGATTCCGGGGGAGCGGACATGCCCGGGCCCATTGAAGATGACTGGGCTGGCAATGGTTTTGGTCGAGGTAAGGACCCACCAGACAAAGGTAGTGGTGGGGCTCAAAAGTCTTATGCCCAGGCAGCGGCCTCAGAAACCCTAAATGGGTTTTTTACCAAAGAGTTGTTTCCGGTTGGGGATGAGCTGGACATCCCGAAGAAAGTTCTTTCAAGCTTCATGGAGTTTGAGAAATTTCCCCTAATAGGTAAATTCATTGGAGGTCGTCCCGACATGGAAACTATCCAAAAATGGGTAGCAAGCAAATGGAGGACTTCTAGGCATTTGGAGCTAGCGGCCCTATCCCGGGGTTTTTTTGCCATTAGATTGAACAATAAGGAGGATTATTGTAAAATTATGGCTGGCGGGCCATGGTTTCTGGGTCGTAGAATTTTATTTCTCAGGAAGTGGGACATGGATTTCAGTCCTGAGACCCAGAACATCAACATTGCCCCAATATGGGTTAGGCTCCCAAATCTTCCCCTCTTTGGCTGGCATGAAAATGTCATAAGAGGTATTGCGCGTTCCATTGGGGAGTTGGTCACCATTGACCCTCCCACCCGAGCTCGAACAAGGTTCTTCCAGGCCCGATTTTGCGTTCTGGCAGATTTGGAGGCAGAACTCCCATCTTCCATCACTCTTCGGTCTGGAGGCACCATTCTTCATAAACAAGCTATTGTCTATGAAAATAGACCACCTTTCTACATCCAGTGTCGGTCCCAAGGGCACCTCCAGTCCCAGTGTCCTCTTCAAAAATTGGGAAAACAAAAATGTGAAAACGGCAACCAAATCTTCCAGACGCGAAGGGCCATGTATCCCCAGGCCCCTCTAGAGACTATGGCGGACTCTCTCAGCCTGAAGAGAATCCCTCTCTCCAATCGGACCCCGAGCTTCTTGAGGCTGACAACCAACAAGGAGCAGACTCCCACTTGGAAAGCGAATCGTAGGAAGAGATGGAACGAACCCCTTCCCAAGTTTTGACTTAGGTTGTTCCTCTGCTCCAAGATACGGGTCATCCCGATTTCAGTCAGTCACAAATGCTGCTAGAAGATTACCTCTTAGGAAGGAGGGATGAACAATCCGGTCACATTAGTCCCCAGAATATGAGGAGCCGAAAGCAAAGTGTGGATTTTGGTAGTGAGAGGAAGCAGGGTCATCCTCCTAACAAGAAAGGCGAGACAAAGAGACTACAACTAACGTTGCAAATGGAACCCAGTGTTTGCTAGTTCTGGATGACTGTGACACATAGTCGGACGAAGCTCATGCATCAAAACCTCCCCCTCAACAAGGAAGGGGAGGCAAGAAAAACTTCAAACTGTCCAGATGAAAGTCCTCTCATGGAATGTGAGAGGACTGAATGGTGCAGCCAAGAGAAGGTTAGTGGCCGATCTCCATAGGAGGATTAACCCTTCTATCTTTATTTTGCAAGAGACCAAGCTTGATGCTATCTCCTTTGACAAAGTGGCGAAGGTCATTTGGGCCAGGGCAAATTGTCTGTCCAGCCCTGCAGTGGGAACAGCGAGAGGACTCATGGTTTTGTGGGACCCTTCAAGGTTTGAGGGCAGCTCGCTATCAACTTCCAACAGAATCATCAATGTACTGTTCCAGTCCAAAACCTCCAATTTTTCCTGGATTCTATCCAACGTTTATGCTTCCAATTCTGCCACGAGAGAGCAGAAATGTGGAAAGCTATCTCTCTGATGAGGGAGAATTTTAGCAACTTTCCTTGGGTTTTAGGGGGTGACTTCAATTGTCCCCTTCATCCTTCAGAGAAAAAAGGAGGGTCTGACCACTCCAGCCATAGCTTGGAAGATTTCAGAGATTTTGTCTCTGCTAATGGCCTGCTTGACATTGAACTCAAAGGGGCTTCCTTCACATGGAGTAACAGAAGGATTGGGGACGGTTTGATTCAAGTCAAACTTGACAGATTCTTCATTTCCCCATAAGCCATTCCCATCCTTGGCGGGGCTATCCTTTCGGCTCTTCCAAGGATTGGGTCTGACCATAACCCTATTTTCTTGGAGGCGAACGATGGGCCTGTTTTTATGACCCCTTTCGATTCGAATCCATGTGGATTTCCCACAAATACTTCAAAGGATTGGTTTCAACGTGGTGGCAATCGAAGGTGGAAGGAAGCGCTCCTAAGAGGGTGGCTTTAAAGCTCAAAATGGTCAAAGAAAAATTGAAGATTTGGAACAAAGTGGTTTTCGACAACATTTTTGAGTCCAAAAAATCCATCGCTAAGAACCTGAAGGCTGTGGAGGAAAGGATGGCTACCTAAGGTTACACTGAGGGTCTTAAGGAGGAAGAGTGGAGCCTTTTGGTGGACTTTCATTCTATTCTCGCTAGGGAGGAAACGTTCTAGCGCCAGAAATCTCGTGACCTGTGGTTGAAGAATGGAGACTCCAACACGAGATTTTTTCATGCGTCTACTATGAGGCACAGAGGGGCCAACAAGATCAGAGAAGTGACTTGTAAGGATGGGCACATTACCAAGGATATTGAGGAAATCAGGAGCGAAGCGGTTAATTTCTTTCAGGATTTGCTTGGCACTCCTCTAGATAGCAACCTCCAGGTCTAGAAATCTATGCTCACCAATTTTCTGACTAAAGTTCCCCATGAGGTAAGCATGAAACTTCTGGAACCTTTTTCCTCATCTGAGATTAAGGAAGCATTGTTCTCCATGCAACCAAATAAGGCCCCTGGGCCCGATGGTTTCCCTCCTCGATTCTTCCAAGTCATGTGGGAGGTCGTGGGCCCGGATGTGTGTGATGCTATTCGAGTTATCCAAGAGTCTAGATCTATCCACCCGAAACTCAATTCCACCTTTATTGCCCTCATTCCTAAGTCTCCTTCTTGCAAAATTTTCTTTGACTATCGGCCCATTAGCCTGTGCAATGTTTTTTACAAGATCCTTACCAAGTCTATAGCCAATAGACTCAAAACAGTCCTCCCCCGCCTGATTGATTCTTGTCAGGGAAGCACTGTCAAAGGCAGAAACATTCTTGATGGTGTTATCATTGTCCATGAGACCCTTTATTCCGCTTACCGCTCTAAGAATGCTGCTCTTTTTCTTAAGCTCGTCATAAACAAAGCCTTCGACCGTGTCGACCAAAATTTTTTGTGCTGTCCTCCTCAAGTTCGACTTTCATACCCACTGGATTGACCTTGTCTACAGTTGTATATCCACTCCCTTTTTTTTGTCTTGGTCAATGGGTCCCCAGCTGGGTATTTCCAAAGATCCAAAGGCCTCAAACAGGGTGATCCTCTTTCTCCCATCCTATTCATTCTTCTAGCGGAGGTTCTGAGTTGGTCCATGAAAGAGGCTCTTCGATAGAACAAGATTTCTGGCATCTTGTCGACTTCTAGAATTAATCCTATCACTCATCAGCAATTTGTGGACGACACCCTCATTTCCACTGGGGCGTCTGTTGCTCAAGCCAAGTCGCTCAAGAGGATTTTGTCCCATTATGAGCAAGCTGCTGGACAAAAGGTCAATTACATCAAGAGCAAAATTTACTTTATTAACACTCCTCTATGCAGATAAATTTGGATTGCTAGAATTCTTGAATGCACTATTGATTCCTGATGCAGGAGCATCCGACGACAGCAGGGCAATCTTGCATCAACCAAATTTCTCTAAGTATTTTGTTTTATTTCTTTTCTTTAGCAAAGGTAGAAGGTTGTCGCGATATCGTGACATCAAAGAAGGAACCAGGGCAAAGACCGGAGTTTGTCGTGATATCGCGACGTCGCGATATCGCGACATCAAAGAAGAAGTCAGGGCAAGGCAGAAGGTGGTCGCGATATCGTGACAAACAAAAGAAGAAGTCAGGGCAAGGCAGAAGGTGGTCGCGATATCACGACAAACAAAAGAAACCATGGCGCAAAGGTGGAATGGTCGTGATATCACGACGTCATGATATCACGACGTCGCGATATTACGACAGAAAGCAAACCAAAGGGCTCAAAGGCGGATTGGTCGTGATATCGCGACATGTCATGATATCACGGCCAGGAGAAAGCAAATAAGAAATAAACACATGGACGGCCACGCGGATGGCCACACACATGAAAAAAGAGGCAACAGTCCCCGATGAACATTTTGACAAAGCGACAGTTGTAGGTCATCGGCAATATGGATGAGACAGCAGTTCAGAAGAACAGTCTGGCAAAACGATGGTTGCAAGTCAAGGGTCTCTTTAATGCATGCTTTCATGGTGGATCGGGGCAATTTCCCATTTATGGAAAGAAAATTGAAAACTCGACCGTGGAAGCTGAATTTGCAGGTTTTTGTAATGAATTCTGCTAGGTGGTTCATTAATGGCCTAGAGGGTCGAGACCTCAATAAAAACTTGGTGATTGTAATAGATCCGGAGGTAGGGGGATCGGAGATCGCACGCAGAAGTGTGAGTTGAAAGCTAAGTCAAGCGCTAGCTGTTGAAAAGCCTACGAGCTGTTATTGTAAAGATTTTTTAGATTAATGCATGAAAATTTGGGAATTGCGTGAGTGTGACTGTGATTGATTTCTTGGTCTCCCATCAGTGGTATCAGAGTCAAAAGTTCCTGAGTGTGTAACAGATCTCCGGACGTGAGGCAGTTACACCAAGATCTGTAGAAGGGCTTGTGAGGGAGTCAGTAGAATGCCTCCAAGAAGAAACCCTGTTGGTGGGAGAGGCATGGCGACAACGAAAGATGTTCGTGTTTTGCAGAGGCAAATACAAGCCCTGCAAGAAGAGATGCGTAGAGGATCGGAGCCAAGAAGAGATGAAGGTAGTGAAGACAAAGTGGATGAAGAAGAAAACCAGTTTGAAGAAGAAGAAGAGGCTATAGATCCGGCACAAGCCAGGTTGTACAAAGCCATCTCTCAGATTGGAAAGAAGCCGAAGATAGAGGTTTTTGTGTACTCAGGAAACCTGGATCCAGAGGAATTGATCGACTGGATCAACGATCTGGAAGAATACTTCGAGTATGAAGAAGTTGAAGATCCTGAGAGGGTCAGATTTGCCAAGACCAAGCTGAAGGGACATGCCAGCATATGGTGGAAGGGAGTACAGCTGGAGCGGAACAGAAGAGGAAAAGAGAGAATAACAAAATGGGGATGGATGGTAGAGAAGTTAAAAAGATAGTTTATTCCTGCAGATTATGAATTGGATCTGCTAAGGAAAATGCAGAGTTTGAGATAGATGAACAAAATTGTCCAAGAGTACACAGAGGAGTTTTATAAGATCTCCATCAAAACTGGCCATTTAGAGGCAAGCAAGGAGAAGGTGGCCCGTTATATCAATGGGTTGAGACCCAGTATCCAGGAAGAGTTGAGCCTAGTTCGGGTGAGCACCATTGAAGATGCTTACCAGTTTGCTCTGAAGGTTGAAGAGAAACTGAACAGAAGGTTTGAGAGTAAGCAGAACAGAAGAGGTCATGGAGGAAAGACTGGTGGAAGAAAAGATGAAGGAAAAGAGGAGAAGAAAGAAGAAGTTAGCAGCAGCCGGGATCAGAAGGAAGATGAGGAACCCAGATCCAGTGGCCAGAATAACTACCCAAGAGGAAGAGGTAGATCTGGACGAGGAAACAGAGGAGGAGTGTTTCGTGGAACCTGTTTCCACTATGGAGAAGAGGGACATCGGGCATATGAGTGTCCCCAGCACCATGAGAGGGTGAACAAGAGACCTGTGGGTCCTGCCAGAGCTACTGTGGCAGATGAAAGAATTGAATCAGAACATTCTGAGGAGGCAGAGAGAGGGGAAGTCATGGTCGCAAGGAGAGCCTTGTTGAATGAGGAGGAGAAGCTAGAACAAAGGAGAAGCCTATTTCGCATGAGGTGCAAAAGCACAGGTAAAGTCTGTAATGTTATTATAGACAATGGAAGTACTGATAACTTAGTCTCCGAAGAGATGGTTGCTAAGTTACAGCTGGAAAGGAGGAGACACCCGCATCCATATCGGATTGCGTGGTTATGGAAGGACCACAAAGCATGGGTTCATGAACAGTGCTTAGTCAAGTTCAATATTGGGAAGTACCAAGACAAGGTCCTGTGTGATGTTTTCCCCATTGATGCTTGCCATTTTCTGTTAGGAATGCCATGGAAGTTTGATCATAGTGCAGTGCATGATGGTCATGCAAATACGTACTCCTTGACGAAATATGGAGTGCGCCACAAGTTAAAGCCATTACAAGCAGTGGACAAGAAGGTGTGTGGCAGTGCCATAATTTGTCTGGTAGAAGGCAGAAAACTTTTTTTCCAGGAGATGGGGTTCAAGCGGGCTACAGATGCAGGTGCACGGTTGGAGATGTTACAAAAGACACGGACCGAACAACACAGAAGTGAAGGTCACTTCTCCATTTACCTCGGGTGTCTGATGCAGGAGCATCCGACGACAGCAGGGCAATCTTGCATCAACCAAATTTCTCTAAGTATTTTGTTTTATTTCTTTTCTTTAGCAAAGGCAGAAGGCTATCGTGATATCACGATGTCACGATATCGTGACATCAAAGAAGGAACCAGGGCAAATACCGGAGTTTGTCGTGATATCGTGACATCAAAGAAGAAGTCAGGGCAAGGCAGAAGGTGGTCGCGATATCACGACGTCGCGATATCGCGACGTCGCAATATTACGACAAACAAAAGAAGTCAGGGCAAGGCAGAAGGTGGTCGCGATATCGTGACAAACAAAAGAAGAAGTCAGGGCAAGGCAGAAGGTGGTCGTGATATCACAACAAACAAAAGAAACCATGGCGCAAGGGTGGAATGGTCGCGATATCGCGACGTCGCAATATCGCAACAGAAAGCAAACCAAAGGGCTTGAAGACGGATTGGTCGCGATATCATGACATGTCACGATATCATGGCCAGGAGAAAGCAAATAAGAAATAAACATGCGGATGACCACGCGGATGGCCACGTGCACAGAAAAAGAGGCAACAGTCCCCGATGAACATTTTGACAAAGCGGCAGTTGCAGGTCATGGGCAATATGGATGAGACAGCAGTTCAGAAGAACAGTCTGGCAAAACGGTGGTTGCAGGTCAAGGGTCTCTTTAATGCATGCTTTCATGGTGGATCGGGGTAGTTGCCCATTTATGGAAAGAAAATTGAAAACTCGATCATGGAAGCCAAATTTGTAGGTTTTTGTAATGAATTCTACCAGGTGGGTCATTAATGGCCTAGAGGGTCGAGACCTCGATAAAAACTCGGTGATTGTAATAGATCCGGAGGTGGGTGGATCGGAGATCACACGCAGAAGTGTGAGTTGAAAGCTAAGCCGAGCGCTAGTCTGTTGAAAAGCCTGCGGGCTGTTATTGTAAAGATTTTTTAGATTAATGCATGAAAATTTAGGAATTGCGTGAGTGTGACTGTGATTGATTTCTTGGTCCCCCATTAATTCCCTACCTACATCCTATCTGGGGTTGCCTCTATCTTATAGCGGGCGGGCCAGTGGGTACATGTGGAACACGATTCTTGAGCACCTTCACAGGAAACTCGGCACTTGGAAGGGCAAACTCCTATCGCAAGCTAGGAAAGCCACCCTTACTAAAGCCTTGTCTTCAAGGGATCCCGACCTACTTCATGTCGGTGTTCATGCTTTTGAGTGCAGTCCACTCCAAGATTGAGAAGATTCAGAGGACCTTTCTTTGGTCTGGTAACGAAGAGAAATCTAGACTTCCCCTTGTAGCCTGGGACAAGGTGTTTTCAAGGATAGATCAAGGCGGCCTAGGGTTGAGAAGATTAAGACTTATGAATCTGGCTCTGATCACGAAGCACGCTTGGAGGATTATGTCTAGCGACCCGGTGGAGTGGGTTACGCTGGTTAAAATGAAGTATCTTGGCCCCACCCCCTTCTTGGATGCTGAAACATCCTTCGTGGCATCGATCTTTTGGAAATCTATGCTCCAAACCTGGCATCTGATCAGTTTGGGAGCCCACTGGATTTTGGGTGATGGCAACTACATTTCCTTTTGGAATGACAGGTGGGCGACTGAAGAAGCCCTTGGGTCGAGGGAGGACCTCGCTAGACTGAGAAGCTTGACTGACCCTAACGCCCAGCTCAGGGTGGCGGATCTCATTGATCAGAGCACCTGTTTCCTTCGATGGAAGCTTCTTGTTGTGGAGGGGTTTAATAATGAGATTACCTCCTTGATAATATCCTTTAGTTGGTTTTAATTCCTTCTGCCAAGAGGAATGATAGGATCATCTGGAGTGGTACGGAGGATGGGTGTTTATCTGTTAAATCAACGTATGAGCTTCTCACCACCAAGACTGCTCTGGACTACAGGTGGAATACTATTTGGAGGAAAGGAGTTGTTCCTAAAATCAACTTCTTCACGTGGATTGCTTTCCACAATAAATCCTTAACTATTGACAACCTTCACAAGAGAGGTTTTGCCTTCCCCAACAGGTGTTACTTGTGTTTAGCAGATTGTGAGACGAGGGATCATTTATTCTTGCATTGCCCATTTTCCCACTTTGTTCTGAGCATTGTCCTATCCTCCTTCCAGATCCTTTGGTGCTCTCCCTGATCCCTTAGAGATGCTTTTCACCAATGGCCTAATCCTTTCAAGAATCCCAAGCTCCGCTTCCTCCTCGAGGCCTCCTTCCACCATTTAATTTGGCAAATTTGGTTAGAGAGGAATGCCAGAATCTTTGGCAGAGCTCCTAGAGGGCCCCCTTTTGTCGCTCAAAGGGCGTTATCTTACGCCATTGAGAATTCTATTGCGGTTCCCAGTCCCCATCCCCATATTTCGAGCAAAGAAGCTATTCTCAAAATAATGAATCTCTGGCTATTTTTGGAGGTTGTTAAAGGGCCCTGTCGAAGGAATGTTGTGTGGACCAAACCCCCCGTGGGGTGGATTAAATTAAACTTTGATGGAGCGGCTAAGGGGAATCCTGGGCCCACTGGCGCTGGTGGGGTTGTTCGTGATCATGACGAGAATATTGTGATGGCCTATTGTGAAGATTTGGGCTCCTAGACGAATCACTATGTTGAAGCCCGAGGTGCTCTGAATGGTATTTGGATTCTCTCTAAGGATCTCCGGCCTCTTATCATTGAGGGTGACTCGCTCAACATCATGAATTACCTTCTTGGTACCAAAAATCTATCTTGTAAACTCTACAACATCATCCTCGAGGCTAGATCTCTTCTCTCCTATCGCTGTAGATGGGAAGCAAATCATATTTTGAGAGAAGGAAATCGCATGGCTGACCACATGGCCAATAAAGGGCTCGCGACCACATGCCCGGTTGTGTGGCGGTCTCACTTCCCATCCGAGGTGGAAAGGTTGGCCAGGGTAGACATCCCTTCCTGATTTTTTCCTTGTGCAATTTTTGGAAGGCCCATTCCGACGTGTTTTGGGGTGGCGTGGCAAAGAAGCTACTGTTCGTTCCTGGCAGATCTTCCCAGCGCCTGCAAAAAGTCAGAAAGGTGGAGAAGGATGACCGTCCACAGCACATCCCGTCAAAAATGGAGAGCGACAAGGAGAGTCGCGATAATTCTCTCCGGACTTGGCTGCTTCCATTCTTACTTCTGTCAACTCCATGATTTCTATCCTGAGCGGAACAGAAGCGCCCAAATTCAAGAGGACAGGAGGATCGTGATTAGCAGTCCATGGTGTCTGTCTCCTTGTTTTCGGCCTCTTTTTGGGTTTCTCTCGAGTTTGTCCTGTTTTCTTTGTTGTTGGGTCTCCAAGCCTAAAAGCCCTTTTTGTTGTTTTCAAGTCTGCAGCATTAGGATGGTTTTATTTTCATTTAGGTTTATTGTTACGACCAAGAGGTATGATGCATCATTAGAAAGTTGGCTAATTTTGTACATAAGGTTTTGGGATCCTCTATAAAAACCCACTATTAATTTATTATAATAATTACCAAAAAAAAAAATTAAATTTCACAAAGAATAAACACAAGCTTAATTAAAAGTATAAATAATAAAATCCCATTTTAAAAAAATAAGTGTATTAATATGGTTTGAGCCAAGCCAATTATGGCATTGCTTTGCCAAGGCATAAATAGGCATCAAGGTTGGCGTTCCAATTAGGATAATCTATAAACTAATTCTGGAAACATCCGTAAGGGTGAAGGGTTAGCAAAAGTAAATCTAACATGAAATAAGAACTAAATAAAATAAACTAAGCCTGGTCATTTAAATAATTTGATGAAAATTTAATTATTGGTTATATAACACAAACACAAGTACCTCCTTTTCCATAAAGTGTACCACAAGAAGATAAAGTAGTATCTTATATATAATCCTCTTTGACATAACAAAGGTGCTTAACTTCACTTAACATTAGTTTTAATCCCATTGTCTTTGTTGGTTTAATTATTAGTTATATAACACAAACACAAGTACCGCCTCCTCTATAAAGTGGACCACAAGAGGGTAAAATAGTATTTTATATATAATTCTCCTTAACTTAACAAAGGTGTTTAACTTCACTTAACATTAGTTTTAATCTCATTGTTTTGGTTGGTTTAGTTGGCAGAATCGAAAGGAATACAAAAAATTTACATTTACGGAGATTCACATGTGGTAATAAACTAGATTTCTAGTGTTTTTAAAATGGAAAACATGATTCTATAACCCATCTTCTTTCAAATAAAATAAGCTATTTGGCATATTTATAGAGAATTGAATAGGGAAGCAAATAAACTCTTAAAGGAGGTGCTTCAAATTAAATTAGTTGTATGCTTAGTACAGGAATTCAATGAGGGCAATCCACTGCAGCTAGTCCATAACTCTATTTGGGAGGATTAATTCACTCCAGTTAAAGCAAACATAGTTAAAACATTTTTTCAAAAAACTTAGAAGTCAATGATTTAAAGGATATTGTTTGACAAATTGGGAAAGTGTCTAAGGATAGAACTTAGCCTGATAGAGATAGCTAGTTATGATGTATAAGTGACCTAATTTTTAGGTCATTATTGAAGCTTTGAAGAAATGCCAAAGAGGCATATGAAGAATGTAATTTCATATTTACTTAATATAAAATTATAACTTTTTTATTTGGAAGAAAAAACATTAGTTTTAGTCTATTAAAAGTCTAATAAGTTATAATATTATACTTGTTATCCAAAAAGTTCTAATCTATTAAAATTTGTTTGTTGAAGTAATGCAAAGTACAATAGTATAATGGGTGGCATAATTAGGACCACAGTCCCTTGGGGCATAGCAACAATTGGCCTCCCTTGTCGTGATTCAAACTAAGATAACCAAGATGAAACATCAACAACATACTTTTGGGGTGTTTCGACAAGGATAATCTATTAAAATTTATTTTTAAATATTATTCATTCAAATCAAATAAAACAAAAGCAAAAATTTTATTTAAGTAATATCATCAAATATATAATTAAAAAATATCATTTTATTCAAATGGCATTAGCTTAATATGTTAAATTCCTCTACTTTCAAGAGGAGACCCAAGTTAGAAACTTGTCAAGCGATATATGCATACTAACTAAGTTGTTGTCCTATGAGATATACTTTATTGGTATGTTTTTGAGTTTTCATCAAGGAGACCCAAGTTCAAACCCCAACACAAGGGGACCGGGGTCCCTTTCAAAAACCTATGCTGAAAATTTTAATCCAAAAGGGATAGGTTGGTTGCTAGCAATTGAGTGCTTGTTGGTGGGATGCCTTGGTTTGATTTCTTGGATGGTCAAGGTCTTGTTGACATCATATTTACCCAATGAGGGTTTATAGAGGTTCCCTACGCAAAAAAAAAAAATATTAAGTTGTTGTAATACCATTATGTGGTCCTAATATAATACAAATTGAACAAGTTTTCATATAACTAATAAACAAATGCACAATTAAAAAATATCATTTTAATAAAATATTATTAGTTCAATCAGTTAAATTCTTTGATTTTCAAGAAAAGACTTAAATTCAATTTTTTTTGGATGAAAAAAATATTATATTAAAATGGCTTAATCATACAAAAAAAGGGTGGGTGGAATTAGCACACCTCGAGCACACAACCAACACACTAACTGTGTGCTAAACAACTAGCAGAGCTACCAAAATAACTTACAGAAGTTCACAAGAAAACCAAACAGAGAACTGCATAAAAAAACAACTAATAGACTATGCATCATTGTTGTGTAGGGGCTGGAGGAACAGGATTCACTGCACAAGGAGCATTACCCCAATGATCAATAAGGTCCCGTAAGTGATGAAGCTCTATATTCACTTTTTCTGCTTGCACTGAAATCTGCAGCCAACAATCATAGAAAACCTGATACTTATCAACAAGAGAAAAAGTAGAAGAAGGCTCCTGCTGGCTAAAAATCACTTTGTTGCGAGTTTTCCACAAATGAAAAAGAATCCCCACTCTAAATATATGCCACACAGGAACAAGCTTCTCAGAAAACTCAAGTGGATCCCCTAACAAAATATTCACCCAAGAACAGGGACCTATCATATATGGTCCGAAAAAAGAGAAAATCCACTCGCCAAGCCTCTTGAGCTCTCACACAAGACCAAAACAGATGATGCACATCCTCCTCTGCTCCACAAGATCTGCAGGAAATATCATTCACACCCAAATATCTAAGTCGTTGACCAATAGGAAGCCCTTGAAACAATAAACTCCAAGCAAAAAAGGCTTGCTTAGGTTCAAGATACTTTGCCCAGAGTGTATTAAATCTGAGACTCCATCTGGATTGAAGAGATACTACATCCCACCTAGAATTAAGCTTCTCAGCCATAGGCACAACAGGGGAAAGCCAAGAGTATCCCAAATGAGGTTTATACTTGGTGAGAGAAACATCTTTGGGCCAAGACCAATCAGTCCACCAAGGTTTCTGATAATATCGAAAAACTTTACCCCAAACAGATAAAGGAGTGGAATCAATAACAACCTCATAAGTAGTCTTATCAGCAGAAGATAAACCAAAAAAATTCCTAAAAATTTCCCAAGGTATCCAAGACCTTGAATGAAAATCCATGAAATCAGATAACCGAGCAATACCTCATTTATAAAATTTTTGAGCATGTATCCACTGGACTTGAGCAAGGGGAGTCCCCTGCAAAGTGATGGCCGAAGACCACCAGACATTAAGCAAAGGTATTGAAGCCCCCAGCTTCCCCTTGTGACCTTTCCAAGAAATCCAGGGTTTAATGGCCTCCTAGGCCTTCCAAATGCTTTGCATAACAAAGGACCCATAAATATTTATTGGAACAGGGGCTGTAAGAATGGTTTGCAAATCAAGCCCTTTCCATACCTTCTTACCAAAAGGAAGCCCCGTGGAGAGGCAGTGACGAATTAAAAGTTTCCAGGCTTCCTCCCCCTGTAAAGCTCTCACAATCCATTTAGCACAGAGGGAAAAGCCTTGTCGTTGACAGTCAAACAATCCCATTCCTCCAAATTTTTTAGGAAGACAACAAATATCCCAAGCCACCCTATGAAATCCCTTCTTACCAACAACATTGGACCACAGAAAATCTCGAAGCAACTTCTCCAATTTGGCATAACAAGTCTTGGAAGGGACCCAACAAGAAGAGTAATACACATGAGTAGAGGCCAATACCTTGGAACAAATCTGAAACTTGCCAGCTAAGGATAATTTTTTGGTACACCAGTACAAAAGCTTCTTCTCAACCTTTTGAACAACATAATCCCACAAACGGGCAGGAGAACCCAAAAAAGCAAAAGGAATACCCAAAAATTTAAAGGGTTCCCCAGGTTGAATCCACTTCCAAGGCTTATCAGCTAACCAGGTAGGCATATCTTTTCCAGACTGTCTATAGCAAGAAGTTTTTCTCCATTGAATATTAGAGCCAGAAGCTAAGCAGAATGTATGAAGATAATCTAAAGCATGAGTAACAGAGATCTCATCTTCTGCAATAGTCAAGAAAGAATCATCTGCAAAATGACCATTAATCAACTGCTTGGGGGAGGAAGGGAGATAAATTCCCTTGATCAATCCTTGAGCAGATCTATGAGCTAGAAGATAACCAAAGGCCTCAACAGCAAGAATAAACAAAGAAGGCGCCAATGGACAACCTTGTCTGACAGAACGAGCTAATTGAATATTCTGAGATTGTCTCTTGTTCAGAGTTAACACAACAGAGGCATCTTTGAATAACATAAGTACAATCCTGATAAAATAAGGGCCAAACCCTAGAGCCTTTAGCATAGAAGTAATAAAGAACCATTCTATTCTATCATAAGCCTTCTCAAAATCAATCTTAAGGAAAAGAACATCCTGACCAGAGGATCTAGCCCATTCCATCCCTTCCCAAACAACAATAACATTATCCAGAATATATCTGTTCTGAACAAAACCAGTCTGCTCAGGCCTGATTATCTTAGGAAGAATAGGTCTGAGTTTAAGAGCTAAAGCCTTGGCAATTATCTTATAACTGACATTAAGCAAGGTGATTGGCCGCCAATTAGAAATAAGTTTAGGGTCTCCCCCTTTTGGAATGAACTTAACATTACCTTTGTTGATGAGATTCCCCAATGACCCAGTAAGCATAGCCTCTTTATACACTTGCAACAAATCAGAACCCACCAAGTCCCAACATTCTTTATAAAATTCACAAGGGAAACCATCTAATCCAGGTGCTTTGTCATTTGCCATCTGAGACAGAGCCTGTTTGAGATCCTCCAGGGTTAAAGGTGCATCACAAAAATCCCATTGAGTTTGAGTAAGCTTAGTAGGTATGACTTGACAACAGGATTCTAGAGCTTGCACTCTATCATGGGTAAGGCCCTGAGAAGCAAACACTCTTTGATAATGATTAACAAAAGCTCCAAAAATATCATCAAGAGATGTGAACCTTTGACCATCAACTTGCAGAGCAGTGAATTGGGTAGTATGAGCAGGTGGGCGAAGGCGCTTGAAAAATTCTTTAGAGACTTTGTCACCCACCTTTAACCAATGCATCCTGGCCCTTAATTGTGCTCCTTTGGCTTCATACATATCAACTTTTTTAAGCTCATGTCGAAGGGCAGCCATGAAAGCTTGAAGATCAGAACAAAAAGGATTAGCCTCAAGCTGCACAAAAACTTTTACTAATTTCGACTTCAAAACCAAATTAGCTTTCTTCCTCCTCTTGGCTACTTCCACTCCCAAAGTGCGAAGCAAAGAGGTGGTTCTAAAAATAGCAGCATTCCACCAAGAAACCCAACCAAAGTCACCAGAGGGTCTCGGAAGCAAATTCCAAATTCTACAAATATGAGCCTTCATAGCCGGGTGATGAAGGAAGGAAACATTAAGATAAAACTGGGTCTGAAATTGTCGGGGCTGATGAAGAATGGCTTCCACAAAAAAAAGAATAGGAGCATGATCAGACAAAATAGTACCTGGGATAACCAAAATAGGAGGTTGAGAAGGTGAAACCCTAGCAATTTTAAAAGTCTCACTGGAAGAGATCATGGCTCGATCAAGGCGTTTTAACACCCTAGCTTCGCCTTGCTTGAAAATTTGACCATGTAAACCATTGAGCTTCAGAAAAGTTAGCAGGAGAAAAATAGATATTAGGATCACTAAGACTCAACTTATTTTTCATAAAATAAAAAGCTTCCCGCTCCCCAACACACCAGCAGTTAGGAGATAAACTAACTTTATCAGAAGGCTTTTCCACCATATTAAAATCCCCACACATCACCCATGTGGCAAGAGGCAGAGACAAAGCCAACCACCACCACAAGGCACACCTTTCTGGAGCATTATTCGAAGCATAAACATTAATAACTCCAAATGATTTACCATGTAATTCCAACAAAGTCCAGACTGCTTGATTGGATGGATCCACTCCCCACGTCACAATATTCGAGTGCCACTTTGGGGAAATAAAAGTGACAGCTCCACCTGTCCCACTGGAATGATTCGTTACATGGAAAACACCACAAGGCCACAAAAAATTATAGATACACTACAAATTAAAATTAGAAACTTTCACTTCTTGTAAACACATCACATCAATATTGCCAAACTTATGAGTGACAAAAGTCATCTCACTATGGATCATATATTTACGGACTGGATCCGTCAGTCCTCTTACATTCCATGAGAAGAAAATCATTAAGACCTGTCAGTATGCGAAAGTTCCAGAACATCCTCAGAGGCTCCCAACTGAACAAGAGACCCGAAGGAGTTAGAAGCATACTGATCCTGACCATCCTGGTAAACACGAGAAGCCTCCTCCATTTGGTGGCGCTTATCATAATGCAGATTATTTCTCGGAGGGCTACGGGAACGACGAACTTTATAACTAGACTGACCTTCTGATGAAGGTTTTCGGAAGGCATCAGAGACATATTCCTCCAGAGAGGTAGTAGAACTCGGCATGGCCATCACAACTTGAGAAAAATTCGGAGGAACCCAAATGGATTGCACTTCTGGAGGAGCAATAGGAGCTTGTCGAACAGAAACATCCTGAGGCACAGAAGCTGGTGGTGTGACAACAGGGGCAGAGTGTGACAAAAGAGGTTGTGAAGCACTCTCAGGAGCTTGGGACTGTAATGCACTCTGGGAGCGGTTTCATCGATTAACCACCTGCCATTCCTCTTGCCCCCCAGTAACCCTAGCTGCCTGAGCACTAGATGTCGAGGCACCAGGTGCCTGAATAGAAGAATTATTAGGAGCTGGAGGAGGGTTTTGTTGGAATTTACCTGCCATAAGTGGGCAATATTTTATCTTATGGGCAGTTGACTGACAATGAAAGTAGGTATTCGGGAGATTAATATAGGCCACCCTTTGTCTGTGGGTATAATCTCCAGCATTAATCTCAATTTCCTCAGGTAAATCCTTGGAAAGGTCAAGCTTGATGCATACCCTCCTAGTGGGTCGGGCTGAGAAGAAATGAGGAGGCTCAAAACAGACAAACTTTCCCAAGGGAGCAACCAGTTTATCTAAAAAATTCCAAAAGGGAATGGGAAGACCAGGGAACTCGACCCAGACAGGAACCTCCAGGGAAGAGACCTTAGCAACAGTGAAATCCCGTGTATAGGGTTGCAAAATAAGCAAGGAATTCCTAACCGTCCAAGGTCCTTTAGCCAACATCTTTTGTGCATGCACAAGGTCATCAAAGCGAAAAAAAAATACCCTTTGGTAAGATTTTGAACATTCGAAACCTTGACACCATAAGGACCCCAAACTTGGTTGACCCAGGTACGAAGCAAAGTATCATTGGGGATTCTACCCAAAAAATACCCCACCAAGTGATGACATTCAAACCATTGACAAGCAGATTGAAATTCATGAGTAGGGATAACAACTTGAAGAAGAGCAACATTACCTCTTGGTACATTTTTAGATTGAGCTCCAACAGTGGTAGGATCAACTGAGCTTGTCGAGTGAGCGGCCGCCATGAGGTAAAGGGCAGAGCCACCACCCGAGGTGGTGGAAGAAAAAGACGTGGTAGTATCTAAGGCCAAATCCTGCGCAAAAACTCCAGAAGGAGGGCACAATATTCCTCTAGAATCCCTTGGAATACCTTGTCTGCAATTTCCAAATGATATATACATAATAGTAAAATTGTTTAATACCCATATAATTAGTAAACAAATGCACAGTTAAAAATATATCATTTTGGGGATGGCTCCAGCTCCAGGTTCCCTTAGACTGACCAGTCCCACTTCTCCTTTTCCCTGCCCCCCTCTCGGGTCGGCTCTCAGGCCTAGTTTCTAGGTTCCCCTGTTTTCTCAGGTTTCCCTCTTGACGGGGTTGTTGGTCTGCAAGGAGGGTTTGGTGGTTTCTTGCCCTGAGTTTCCTGGTTCGACGGGTTTCCAGTGTGCTTTTGGGGCTGTTGGAAGAGGGTTGGCTCTGGTTTTTTGGTTGCTGCTCGGGATCTTCATCTACGTTCTTTTGGCTTCGAGGGGCGCCTTTTCCCGTAGATGGTTTTCCTAGTCGCCCCATGAAACCCTTGTCTTCGGGATCTCCTTGTAGATCCGGGGTTTGTTTGTTCTTGTGGATGGATCTCAGGGATCTTTTTGTAGTTTGTTGTTTGGGTCTTGGGGGGTTTCCATGCATGCAGCTACATCTCTCCTTGGATCCATTCCCTGGCAGACAATGGTGGGGCTAGAAGTTTTCTTGATGGTGGTTTTAATGGCTTGTTTCCTTGCAGGGTTTGATCTTGGGATGCTGGCTCAAGTTCTTACAATGTAATGGCTTCTGCTATTTTTCCTACCCGTCAAATTCCTTCTCAGTCATGGACACTCACGGGACAGCTTCCCTGTCTCTCCTCTGCAGCTTGCATCCCAGATCGGGGTTCCTGTTAGGCAGGGGTTGTGTTCTTCTGGGCATGCTGTTGGTTTTCCCGCTGGGCGGGATCCATGAGTTCGCGAGATTTTCTGCAGGTTCAAGGCGTGCTGGTTTTCCCCGATGGGGGGTCGTGGGTTTGTCTGTAGGTCTTGGGCGTACTGCTGGTTTTTCCCGTTGGGCGATTTCGCCTTCTCTTGTTGGTTTCTCTGAAGGCGGGATTCTGGGCATGCTACTATTTTTTCCTGCAAGGCGGGATTTCCTATTGCTGTTGGGTTTCCCATGGGGCGGGACCTTCCCTTGCTGCTAGTTTTTTGTCCCCGCTGGGCGGGACCCTTCACACCCGGTTTAGGGTTGGTTTGGTGGTTTTCCCATAGCGGGATCTTTCAATTTTGCTAGTTTTCCCGCTAGGCGAGATTTCTCAAACATGTTGGTTTAGGGTTTGTGTGCCTTTCTTGCTTGGCGGGATTCCTAAACATGCTTGTTTTCTCCACGTGGCAGGATTTCCAGATTGTGCGGTTTTTTCCCCATGAGGCGAGATTGTAATTTTTTTTGTTGTTTTCCCTACTGGGAAGGTTTTTAAATTTGTTATGGTCCCCGTTTGGCAGGATTTCCCTTTTTGACTGTTGGTTTTTCCTGTTGGGTGGGATTTCCTTTGTGGTGGTCTTCAGATGTTTCCCGCTAGACGAGATTTTATCTTCATCCTTGTAATGAGTCTCTACGATTTTATCTTCATCCTTATAATGAGTCTCCCACTGGGTGGGATGTGTCATTTGGGTTTTAACCCTCGATTTGGTCTTTTGACCTGTTGTAAGAAGGTTTTTGGGATCCTTTCAAAACCCGCTTGTAATATAATTCCAACTTACCAAAAAAATATATATATCATTTTAATCAAATGTTATTAATTCAATCAATTGCATTATAAAATACTTAAATTCAAATTTTGCCAAATAATATATACATAATAGCTAAATTGTTTAATACCATTATGCAGACATGATAATAGCTAAATTGTTTAATACCATTATGCGGGCATGATAATAGCTAAATTGTTTAATACCATTATGCAGGCATGATATAATATTGATGGAACACATTTCAATTACATATAATTTTAGTTATCAAGTTCGAGTCCGTATTCGAGTTCAACATTGCTTTTGAAGTTCGAAAAAAAATCGACATATTTAAAAATTTGGAATAAAATTCTATTATTATAAATATACATATATCTTTTGAAATAATTTTATTTTTTATTTTTTTATAAAATTTAAAAATCAAAGATACATAATTATAATATTTGATTTTAATACGCGCAATAGTTCGGGTTTTGGCTCTTCTTCGAGAGGTTTAAGGTTCAAACCACGGCATGGGCGAGTGTGTGAGGGGGTGGGTTTGTGGTGGCTTTGTGTTAAATTCTCTATTGATAAGTATAGCTATGGTTTTACGAGGGGTTGTGGTTGGGAGGAGACTGCTCACCCTGTGTGTTGGTCATAGATATTTCTAACCAAATAATATATATATATATATATATATATATATATATATATATATATATATATATATATATATATATATATATATATATATTTAATAATATTTTAAACTTTTTTTTTCAAATATATACTTTAAAATATATTAAAATAGTTTTAAAAATATAAACATTTTTATAACTTTATCTAAACATAGTAATTTTTTAACATATGAGAAGATTTTCAAATGTTTAAATCAATAAATTTTTTAAAATATAAATTATAAGTTTTCTATCAATTATAATAAAAAATCAAGCAAACTACAAATTTGCTCAAAACTTGTGATAAATTCATTCTAAAAAAAGATCATGCATATTAACAAAGAACTATGAGAGCTATCCATTCTCTCAAGTGATAATAAAGAACTAAATAAAATAGATTGAAAATAGTTGCATCCGATAATTTGTGCAAGACTTAGATATCAAAAAAAAAAATTATAACACTTTCACATTGATATATATATTTTATATTTTAGAGGTAAGAGATTTTACCATTTTTTTTTATTTGGTTATTGCAAGAAACCCCTATGACTCACGTACAGGGCTGAACAATCTCCTCCCAACCATGATCCCTCCTAAAGTTGAGAGCTATACTTATCAATAGGGAATTTAACACAAAGCCACCACACACCCACCCCGTCACACACTCGCCCACGCTGTGGTTTGAACCTTGGACCTCACGAAGAAGAGCCAAAGCTCGAACCATTGTGCTGCACCCCCAGGTGCAGAGATTTTACCATATTTTAACTTTGCTTGAACTTTCTATAAGTCATGGGTTTTATTTTTCAACTATCAATGACTGATTTTAAGGTTTTTCATGTTTTTTTTTCTTTTGCCGAATTTAAGGTTTATTTGTCGAACTTATGCGTTAGAGTTTTGAATTCGACGAATTTCAAAATTTATCTAAAAAAATCGACAAATTTGATAACTAAGCATATAATTAATTAAAAAAATTGTTGTAACTAGTTACACTTAAATATTGACACGCATTTGTTTTTTTCCCAACATTCTTTCACATTCAATATTCTTCAAAATTTCATTTTATTTTTATTTTTATAGCTAATAGTTAATATATATATAGTTTATATATATATATATAATCAAAGCATTAACTTAACTCATATGATTTCTCAACATTCAAGAAGGAGTTCCAAGTTTCAATCTTGTCAAACAACATATGGATAATATCCAAACTACTATAATACCATTTAAGTGTTGGGAATGCAATACAAGCAGGGTCGTTTCAATCTCATAAAACCAATTGAATAAATATAGAGATAAATAAATAAGCTATATTAAGATTTAATCAAATCACACTTCTATTATATCATCACCACAAATGTGGTGATATGCATGTATCCTTTGATAAAATTTGAACATGTATCCCTCGTAATATTTGAAACTTGGTTTCTTTAAAAATAATAATAATAATAATTGAGCTTAATATTATTCAACATTTTTTTTAATAAGCTATGTGTGACTTCTATCGGGGCCACTTCTATTACAAAAACAAAACATTACATTTTTTACAAGTTAATTAAAGCATACCCAACTTTACCTTTCTATCAAAGATATTTTTCATTTGCCTTTCTATCAAAGATATTCTTCATCTTCCTCAAATTGCTAAGTTTCCACAATCAACTCCTTTTATATCAGATGCCTTTCAAAATTTAAATTATGTCAAGATGAAATTCAACATCGGGAATGGCTAAAATATTTGTTGCCCAACTTCTATATCTATAAATATCTTGTCTATAACAACCTCACAATTTCTTAATATTTTTTTTAGGGTTCTTATTCATTCCTCTAATATTCCAAAATATTATTTTCATTATTATTTTTTGTTTTTATTTGTGGGTTTAGCCCCACTTCTTATTAGCACTTGTGATATTTGCTTTTGTTTTTTCATATTAATATCCCTTTGGGTTTATTTTTCTCTTTGTTTTTGCTTCTTGGGTCTTCCTCTCTTTTTTCATTCCCAGGAATATCCTTGATCTGATCTAGCTTCTATTATTGTATGATTTCCTTGCTTTATCTTGAATTTTATCTCATCGCTAGATTTATTTATCTCTTTTTTCATATTTTTCACTTTATAAACTCTTGCCATGTGTTCAATCTCATAATAATTGTGGCAACAAAATGCAATATTTTTATAATCTACTTGTTGATCTCATTCTCTTGATTCAAATTTAATCTTAATGGATTGTGGCAAAGGTTTTAAAATATCCATAGCAACACATATTTGAGTATATATAGCATGCTTTCGCTCCTTAGTAGTTAGTCCTTCCTTGATGAATTTCCCTAGGGTATTTCCAATATTCTTCAAAACATCCTTATTTATAAGTTGATATGGAAGTTCAAAAAGACTAACCTATACTGGAAGTTTCTTAATAGTTTTTGTCTCAACAGAAAAAAGTTTATTCCATGGTCTCAAATAAAATGCATCTCTTCCCCTAAACTATGGGCCACCAACCATTATTTTATCCCTAATTTCTGAACTGGAAAATATGATGAGGAAAAAACCTTTAGGAAGAAAAGTTAGAATAATTTGAATTCAATCCCCACTTCCACTTGATCCAGTTTTGAATCTCCAAAAACCGTGGCCATGATCTATGGAACTTACATATTAACCCTTTACTTTTAAGAACCATTATTGTTAAGAAATATGTTGAATATTTTTCATGTTATTCTGGTGGGGTTAACACTAAGAGGTACTGGACGTTGTGTACGATATACTCGTCAGGGTTCAGGTTTTTTAAGTTATATTTAGACCCATATGTGTTTTTAGGGTTACTATATTTTAATCCTTGTTTTTTCGTCCATTATATTGTAAAATTTGTGCATGTGCCTTTCTTATATATATCGCACTTGCATTAGGGTTTGGTGGTAGACAGAAGGAGAATATTATTGTATTGGAGATGATCAATTTAATGCAATAATAAGATAATATTGTGCTAGTTTTCTCAATTGAGGGTTTCTAGGGTAAATATTTTATAATGTGTGAATCTGTGATCTTATTCTTTTGATTTTGTTACTGTTTTTCTATTTTAGTTTATTGAGGCTATTTATTTCTCTTCATTTGGTATCAAAGCTAGGTTTTAGCTTTATTCGAGGAGTAAGGGTTTCAACCCTATGATAAATTAATTCTTGAGTAGGAGTCATATGCGAAAGGATCCAGGCAAAGGAGAAAGATGAGAAGCACACGAATAGAGATTGAAAAAATTAATGGATAAAATTTTGAGTTGTGAAAACTCAAGATGGAGGATCTGTTGGTTGATAGAGATCAATGGATTGCAGTCTCGAAAACAAAACCAACATTGATGACAGATGAGGATTGGTTAAAAATCAATAGGAAGGCAAGGAGATCTATCAAATTGTGCTTATCTAATTCAGTATTATTGAATGTATTTACAGAGACCACAACAAAGTTGTTATGGGAGAAGTTGGAAACATTATATTAGACAATGTCACTAGTAAATAAATTCTTTCTTCGAAATAAGTTGTATTCATTTTGGATGAATGATGGTGACTCTATGGTTGAACATCTTAATGCTTTTAACATTGTGGTAAGTCAATTAACTTATGTAGTAGTAAAAATGGATGAAGAGGAAAAATATATTACTTTACTTTGTTCATTACCTGATTCATGGGATAACCTTGTTATGGTTATCACCAATACTACATCTGTTAGAATAAGTTGTTATATTCCATTATTTGCATAACCAAAAGTAGCGCTCATAGGCGCTCTCCAATTTGGTTGTTTAACCACCGAGTTGGTTAAACCAACTTGTAACCACATTGTAACCTTTATATTTGAAATTAATGAGAAGGAACAATTGCTTCGTCAAATTCTTCATGGCATCAGAGCTACGGACAGGACGCGAGATCGCGAGACGGGACGCGGCCCGATGGACGAACGCGATGACGAGTGGACAGACAGGATGCGACTGACGGATCTTGACAGACGAGCACAGACAAAGCGGACAAGACACACAGACCGTAGACAGGATGCAGACCACATACCGAGGACATCGACACAGACAGGACGTAGACCAAGGATAGACTGCAGACTGAGGACACCAACACAGCAGACAGGACGTAGATAAGACGACGGCTCGGGGAGACAGGACGCAGATAGGACGGTGGTTCGGGGAGACAGGACGGTTGAGGAGGCAAAAGGATAGGCTGGGGGTGGTTTCCCGAAGGCAACCGAAAGCAATAGGTGCTTTCAGTTTGTTTAAACCCCCCCACAGTGGTCGCATAGGCCATGTGGGATAATTTTTTTTTGGTTTCTTCTCCAACCGCGAGGCTTTAAATATTGTCCGTTGCACGCTTGTTCCCATCGAGCCTTCTAGCTCACATGGTCAGGGCGGTGCCTAGTCTGCGATAGGTTTCGGGTTCGAGTCCCTGAGGGGAGGTTTGTTGACGGCCCTGCATAGTTTTTTTTTTACGATGGATGTGGTTTGTTGACGCCTTGCACAGTTTTTATGGCGGATATGGTTTGTTGACGCCCTACGCAGCGTTATTTGACGACGGCTTCATTTTTTTACGCCCTTGATGCTGCAATTGGTCATTTGACGCCTTGCCAAGCTCCAAAATTTGGTATTTTTTTTACCAATCCTTGTCTCATTTGCAATTCGAAGGGGGGAGATCTCATGATTCATTTGCAAATTTTTCAGATAAAGGGGGGAAATCAAACTATTTGGCAGAATAGTTGCAAGATTTGTAATAGGTGTTAAAATTTGTGGGCATTTATGATTGTTTCCTTTGCATTTAAATATTTTGTTTTCTTTCATTCACAATCATGAATTAAACAAAATATAAGACCCCAAATTTATACCCTATTTGTGCAATTTATTACACAATAGCGTTCGGTATTTGAGATACCTCTGGTCCACACTTACAGGTAATGCTGTCGTGCTTTGGACTACTGTATTCACCACCTAATATAGCTGCAACAATGACGTCTGAGCTTGTTCTCTATAAATCATCGGGGAGAAATAAGGCAAACCAATTTTTGTTTTTTCTCATTTCATACCCACATCGTGATTGTTGTTAGACGTAAATCTTGACGAAAGTTTTTTTTCCAAAGTGTTTAGGGGAAGTTACGACCCACGCATGTAGAATAAAACTTTCTATGGTAGGTGTCATTAACAACACGATGCCCTTTCAGTATCGCCTATGTTCAATATATTATGCTTCTCATGTGTACTTATAGTCTCCCTCACATAAGGGCAAGTACATATTGAGTAGTATACTATTCATATATACCTATAGTTTCCCTCACGTAAGGGCGGGTGTATATTGAATAGTTACAATATAAAGATCTGGCAGGTATAAAGAAAGGGAGACCACTTGGTGATATAAGGAACCTTCATAATGGCCACAATTCATAAGTATCTTTTAGATTCTCAATTGTTGAAAGGTCCTAACTTTGTTCCATGGAAGACAAAGATGAAAGCCATACTTCAGTTGGAAGATTTATGGGATGTAGTGACTGGCACTGCAAAACGTCCTCCAACAGCAGGAACAGATCAAGATGCTTGGGATAAAAAATACAAGAAGAGTCTCGTATTTATCTTGCTTGCTACTACAGATGAGGTGCAGCCTCATATTTGTGATGCAAAAACAAGTAAGATAGCTTGGGATGCCCTGATCACAGTATATGAAGGCAAGAATCAATCCACTATTCTCCATCTTCAAACTCAACTACATAATATTAGTATGAATTTTGGGGAAACAGTTGATATATTCCTTTGTAGAGTGGCTGACTTGAAAGTAAAATTGAATGCTATGGGCAAACCGGTGGATGATAATGTCTTGAACTCTGTCATCTTGAGAGCATTACCAAGTTCCTACAAGATGTTGATCACTTCTCTCAATTTTTCTGGTAGACAAGTATCTTTTGTGGAACTGGTAAACTTGCTTCAGACTGAGGAGGCAACTCAGGTCCAAAAATATGATGTTCCAGATAATGCTCTTTCCACACAACAAAGTGGTAAAAAGCAAGGCCAGTTTCAAAAAGGGGGTGCTTCTTCCAAAGGAAAAGGGAAGCAAAATCAGCAAAAGGATACCAAATATTGCAAAATTTGTGATATGAATAACCATGACACCAACAGGTGTTGGTTCAAAAACAAGCAATCCAATGAAAGAGGTTCTTAGAAGAAGGGTAAGAACAAGCAGAAATACAATAAGCATAAGCACTCTAAAGGCCATGTTGCTTATGTTGACTCCAACTCAGACTCAGATCCTCCTGAGTCTGATTCAGATTATGACTCTGAAAGAGCACATAAGGTGATCATGACTCATACTTCGTCTTCCCAGATAGATGTTGTATGGTATATTGATTCAGGATCTATCAAACACATGACTGGGGACAAATCATGGTTTGATACTTTTGTGGAGAAAGAGGGTAAGCTAGTCACAATTGCTGACAATCAAGTATATCAGGTCAAGGGAGAAGGGGATATTTTTGTGTCCCTTCCTGATGGTATTTGTCAAATTGAGAAGGTTCTCTATGTTCCAGGCTTAGCCAATAATCTGCTCTCAGTCACACAAATTTTGGATAGAAATATGGATGTCGTGTTTCGAGTTGTCAAAGGCAAGAAGAGATGTTTTATCACACACAGTGGTAAACATGTTGCAACCGGATCCTACAAACATGGCTTGTTCATTCTCGATGCACTTTCAACTCCACATGTTGCTTTAGCTACAACTACAAAGGAGGCCACCTCTCTCTGGCATCGACGTTATGGGCACCTAAGTTCTAGATATTTGCTTGAATTATACAAATATGGGACGGTGAAAGGTCTTCCACCACTTTCATCTATCTTACCAGTTTGCTCAGATTGCTTAGCAGGGAAGCAACATCGAGTGCCTTTTGAAGCAAGCTCCTCTCGAGCTACAAAACCTTTAGAGCTGGTACATACCGATCTGTGTGGTCCTATGCCAACCAACTATGGTGGGAAAAAGTATTTTCAACTATTCGTTGATGATTACTCACGGAAGATGTGGGTTTTCTTTCTTCAGTTGAAATCAAAAGCGTTTCTCTACTTCCAACAATTCAAGAAACTTGTTGAGGAGTCGGGATGTTTGATAAAAACCCTTCGCTCAGATCGAGGGGGGGAATACACCTCTAAAGAGTTTTCAGAGTTTCTTAAGAAACATGGGATCAAAAGAGAACTGACTACAGCCTATACACCTTAGCAAAATGGAGTTACAGAGAGAAGAAATCGTTCCATTATGGAAATGGTTCGATGTATGCTAAAAGGAGCACATCTTGAGGATCAATATTGGGCAGAAGCAGTAAACACAGCATCATACCTCCTAAATAGAGCACCCACTAGAGCTCTACAAGGGAAGACTCCACAAGGAGCATGGAGTGGTAAGAAACCTTCCATTTCTCATCTGAATGTGTTTGGATGTAAAGCATTCATGCATATTCCAAAACAAAAAAGGAGGAAGCTGGATGAGAAAACCCTGCAGTGTATCTTTCTTGGCTATGATGAGTACTCAAAAGGTTATTGATTGATTGATCCTAAGACCAAGAAGACACATGTAAGTAGAGATGTTGTATTTGATGAAGCTCTCACATCAAAAGACATCCACAACTGTATACATAGATGAAGAAGAGCCTAAGAAGGAGGTTCAACTTCCACAACAAAAACAAAAAGTTCCAAAATGGTATACTAGCACTTTGAGAGATGCTAAGTTGAAATCCCTTCCAAATCTATCTCTTGATATGTAGAAGAATCTACTTCAGAGGTTGACGAACTTTGTCAACACTTTGATGATTTTTCAGTGGGTACAGAATATGACAGGGAAGAAGATGAGGATGGAGAAAAACTTTATATGTCTACATTGAATACAAATGAACCCACAACGGTTCAATATGCACTTGATCAACCATAGTGGAAAGAGGCTATGGATGTATAACATAAATCTCTTCTTAAAAATAATACATGGAAGTTAGTTGATCTGCCAACAGGAAAGAAACTCGTAGGCTGCAAATGGGTATTCAAAGTGAAGTATAAGGCAGATGGATCTATTGATAAGCGTAAATCCCGGCTTGTTGCAAAGGGATATGCTCAGAAAGAAGGCATAGATTATGAAGAGACTTTTGCCCCTACTACAAAAATGACTACCATTCGAGTACTTTGTGCCATGGGAGCTCAGTTTGGGTGGAAATTGCATCAGATGGATGTTAAAAGTTCCTTCTTGAATGGTGACTTACAAGAAGAAGTATACATGACTCAACCAGAAGGATTTGTGGTTAAGGGGCAAGAACAAAAAGTATGCAAGTTGATCAAATCCTTGTATGGGCTAAAACAAGCTCCTCGAGCTTGGTATATCAATATAGATAGTCACCTTGTGCAGCATGGTTTCATAGAAAGCCCTTCAGATAAAAATCTCTATATTAAGAAAAATGGTTCTGATATAGTGATTCTTGTACTTTATGTTGACGATTTGATCATCACAGGAAGCTCAGAAAGAATGATTGACTTAGTGAAAAATGACTTGAAGCAATCATTTGATATGACAGATCTAGGACTTCTGCACTATTGTCTTGGTTTAGAAGTTACTCAAAAAAAAAATCATATTAGAGTAACACAAAAGAAATATGCCAAGAATTTAGTAGAAAAATATCGGATGACTAACTGTAAGTCAAAAGCAACTCCAATGGAGCAAGGACTTAAGTTATCTCGATATGATGAGTCACCTTAGGTAGATGGTACTCTCTATCACCAGTTGATTGGGAGTCTCCTATATCTGACAAATACCAGACCAGATCTCAGTTTTGTTGTGGGATATCTTTCAAGGTTAATGCAAGAGCCTAAGATAAGTCACTGGAAAGCAGCAAAAAGAGTTATTCATTATGTTCACGGTACTACAAATTATGGTCTGGAATATAGACAGAATAATAATATTTTCTTACTGGGATACACAGACTCGGATTATGCTGGATCCCTTAATGATTTTAAATCCACCTCCGGATATGTTTTTCATATAGGATCTGGACCTATCTCATGGCACAATAAGAAACAACATGTGGTTGCTTTATCTTCTATAGAAGCAGAATATCGTGCAGCCAGTGAAGCAGTCTGTGAGATAATGTGGTAATTCGCATTCTTACAAACATGGGCCTTCCAAAGAATCTTCCTCTTCATTTGTTTTGCGACAACCAAGGTGTTTTGAACCTTGTCAAAAATCCAATTTTTCATGAACGTACCAAACATGTTGATACCAGATGTCATTTTATTCGAGATGAAGTTCCAAAGCACCATATACAACTTCAATACATTCCTACTGATGCGCAAGTTGCAAATATCTTTACCAAAGCACTTGGACATATCAAATATGAAAAATTTCGAGATACAATTGGGATTTGCCAATAATGTAATAAGGGGGGATGTTAGAATAAGTTGTTATATTCCATTATTTGCATAACCAAAAGTAGCGCTCATAGGCGCTCTCCAATTTGGTTGTTTAACCACCAAGTTGGTTAAACCAACTTGTAACCACATTGTAACCTTTATATTTGAAATTAATGAGAAGGAACAATTGCTTCGTCAAATTCTTCAATTCTACATTGAAAGTAGAGGATATAGTAGGAACTTTGTTATCTGATGAGATGAGACGAAAATCTTGTAAGGATTATCATCAAAAGGAAGCATTGATTGTGAGAGGTCATTCTCAAGAAAGAAGCAAAAAAAAATCAGGAGAAAAGAAATCAAAATCTAGGGGTAAATTTGCTGCTCCGAAAAAGAGGAAATGTTGGAACTGTGGTAAAGTAGGGAATTATAAAAGAGGCTACAAATCTAAAAATGCTGATAATAATCGATCATATGATGAAGGAACTTCTACAGAAACAAAGACCACAAATGAAGATTCAGGGGACTTATTCTTAGTTGTAGCATGCTCAAGTGAATGTGATGACTCATGGTTAATTGACTCAGGTGCTTCTTTTCATATGAATCCTCATAGAGAGGGGTTCTATGAATATGAAAAGATAGATGGAGGTAAAGTCTTCCTGGGAGATAATTCGACATATAAAATAATAGGTCGAGGAAGAGTCAAGTTGATGCTAAAATATGGAAGAATTAAAACCCTTCCTGGTGTGTTGCATATTTTAGGTTTGGCAAGGAATCTGATATCCGTGAGTAAGATGAATGATGCAGGTGTGAATGTGATATTCAATAAGGATAGTTGCAAGATGGTTTGTGGGTCCTTGGTGTCAAGAGGAGTTTGCACATGAACTTTGTTTAGACTTGAGGCTAGCATTGTAAGTATTAATGGCAATAACTCTTCAGTTGTACAGGAAAATAATACAATTGAAATGGCTCTGAGTATTCCTACAATGAAGACAATGTTGTGACATCAATGCATGGGGCATATTGGTGTGAAAGAACTTCGAGCATTAAAAATGAAAGGTATGGTTGAAGGACTTTTTGATTGCCCATTCAATTTTGATTTTTTTGAGCACTGTGTTTTCAAGAAACAAACTAGAGTCAAGTTTCTAACTAGTGCTACAAGGTCTGAAGGAATTCTACATCTAGTTCACAGTGATGTGTTTGGATCGGCAAAAGTACCATCATTAGGTAAATCTATCTATTTTGTTACATTTATGGATGACTTCTCAGGAAACACATGGGTATATTTTCTACGGAACAAATTTGAGGTTTTTAAATAAATTTAAAGAGTTTAAGGCTCTTGTAGAAAATCAAATAGAGAAAAAGATAAAGATTTTGAGAAGTGATAATGGTGGTGAGTATTGCTCTAATGAATTTGAGCAATTTTGCAAGGACTGTGGAATAGAAAGGCAGAGAACAACTCCATGTACTCCACAAAAGAATGGGGTTGCAGAATGGATGAATATGACATTGATGGATAAGGCTAGAATCATGTTAAGTGGTGCACGGTTAGAAAATAAGTTCTAAGTAGAAGCTGTGTTAAAAGCTTGTTATCTCATAAATAGATCTCATACCTCAACTTTGGTGGACAAGACTCCACAGGAAGTATGGACTGGTAAGAAACCCTCTCTCAGACATATAAGATTTTTTGGTTGTGATGCTTATATATATGTCCCAAAATAGAAAAGGACTAAGCTAGACTATAAATATGAAAAATGGATATTTGTGGGTTATAGTACTAGTGTTAAAGGATATAAGTTGTGAAACCCAAAAATACATAAGGCTGTTACAGTCGTAATGTGATATTTAGAGAAACATAAGGGGTTTTAAAATAGGAAATGCAACCAAGCAAAGAACAAAAAATAATGCAGGTAAAGTTGAAACAAAAGGAAGAACCAGTGGTAGAACTTGAATTACAGAGAGAGTTTGAAGAGGAATATTTAGAGGAAGAAGGTGAGGAGGAAGTTGAAGATGCAAAACCTAGAACTCCAATTTTGAGGAGATCAGATCGAGAGAGAAGACTTCCAGACAGGTATAGTCCTTCAAATTTTTATTTTGCATTTAATTTATCAGTTATTGATGAAGAACCCAAGACTGTAAAGGAGGCACTTCAGTCAAGTTAGAATAAGTCTTGGAAAAGGGCTATGGAAGAAGAAATGGAGTCCTCGGATAAAATAAAACATGGGACTTGGTGAAATTACCTCTTGGTAGAAAACCTGTTGGTTGTAAGTGGTTATTCAAGAAGAAGTACAATGTAGAAGGAAAGTTGGAGAAGTACAAGGCTCGCTTGGTAGCAAAAGGATTTTCTCAGGTTGAGGGAATTGACTTTGGTGAAATTTTTTCTCCTGTGGCTAAACTAACTTCAATCAAATTTTTGTTGGCTATTTCTACTACTTTTGATTTTGAAATAGAACAGATGGATGTAAAGATAGCTTTTCTACATGGTGAACTTGATGAAGATATATATATGTCACAACCAGAATGCTTTAAGGTAAAAGGTAAGGAGGACTTGGTATGCAAGATGAAGAAGTCTATTTATGGGTTGAAGCAGTCTTCAAGGATGTGGAACCATAAATTTGACAGGTTTGTCTTGACACTTGGGCTTGGGAAAAGCAAAGCAGATCCATGTGTATATTTCAAAGAGGAAGGGAAAAACTTGTTATCATTGTATTGTATGTGGAGGACATGTTGTTAATTGGTAACAGTAAGGAGATGATAAAGTTACTCAAATCTCAGTTATCTTTTGAATTTGAAATGAAATATTTGGGTGCTACAAAATTTATTTTGGATATGGAAATAATAAGGGATCGTGCAATAGAAAGTTATGGTTAAATCAAAGGAAATATGTTGATTTGATACTACAAAAGTTTAGAATGCATGATTGTAAACCAATATGTACTCCATATCTAGTTGGTCAAAAGTTATCTGTTGAACAATGTCCCAAAACAGATGAGGAAATTGAAGAAATGCATCATGTTCCTTATGCTAGTTTTGTGGGCAGTTTGATGTATACAGTGATATGTACTAGACCTAATATTGCAGATGCAGTGGGAATAGTTAGCAAATATATGTCAAATCCAAGAAAGGAACATTGGACTATTGTGAAGAGGATCTTCAAATACTTGCGTGGAACTATAGATTATGCTATTTGTTATGAAGGAAAATATGGAGACAATGATATTGTAAATCTACAAGGGTTTGTGGATGTTGACTGGGCTGGAGATATTAATAAGAGAAGATTCATGTGTGCTTGTGTTTAGGCTATTTGGAGGGGTAGTAAGCTGGATGAGTAAAAAGCAATCAGTTGTTGTTGTATCCACTATAGAAGCAGAGTACATTGCAGCAACTCATGCCAGTAAATAACTAGTGTGGCTACAAAGATTGTGTTCAACAGTTGGCATTAAACATAAGGCTATGAGAATTAACAGTGACAGTCAGAGTGCAATATTTCTAGCAAATAATCTTGGTTTTCATGATCGATCAAAACATATTGATATAAAGTACCATTTTGTGAGAGAGATGATTGAAGAGAACCGAGTGATATTGGAGAAAGTTGATACATAGAAGAATACTATTGATTCGTTAACAAAGGTTGTACGTGCTCAAAAAATTTCTTGGTGTAGAAGATCTATGGGCATGGTTGCCCTTGATAGTTGACAATGGTAGTTGTTAGCCCCTATGGAAAGTATTCAACAAGTGGGAGAATGTTGGAAATATGTTGAATATTTTCCATGTTATTATGGTGGGGTTAACACTAAAAGGTATTGGACGCTGTGTACGATATACTCATCAGGGTTCAGGTTTTTTAAGTTATATTTAGATCCATATGGGCTTTTAGGGTTACTATATTTGAACCCTTGCTTTAGATCCATTAATTCGTGCATGTGCCTTTGTTATATATATCGCACTTGAATTAGGGTTTGGTGGTAGAAAAAAGGAGAATATTATTGTATTGGAGACGATCAAGTTAATGCAATAATAAGATGATATTGTGTTGGTTTTCCTGGTTGAGGGTTTCTAGAGTAAATATTATGTAATGTGTAAATTTGCGATCTTCTTTTGATTCTATTATTGTTGCTTTTCTATTTTAGTTTATCAAGGCTCTTTATTTCTCTTCAAAAATATCATGCTCAATCATCTCATCCTTGATACTTACTTATGGTGTACCATCTACTACTTGGATCGAACTTACATGTATTCGTTGTTCTGCTTATCTCCAACTTGGGCTTCCATACTTCCCAATAGGGCTTTCAAATATGAATTTCCTTCCATACTAGCTAATAGGCTCACTCTTGGCTTGCACTCCCTCTTCCCTCACATTCCCTCTCAGCTTGCACTCACTCCCAACATGCACTCTCTCTTGCCCCACACTTGCTCCCGACTTGCACTCCCTCTTGGATTGCAATAGCCCTTGTCTCTTCTTTTTTCCAATGTTCTTTCACTTTAGCAATTGTCAAAATAAAAATGTTCCACGCATTCGTGGTAAGGGTTTGAAGAATTAATGCACTCCAGATGAACTCGTTGCTCTTTCGCCATGATTGAATCTCGGTTTGCACTTCCTCTAATCTCACACTCCCTCTTAGCTCACACTTCCTCCTAGCTCACACTTCCTCTTGGCTTGCACTTGATTTTCTTCAATTGGATCACACTTTGCTTTCTACTTCCTGCTCACACTTCCTCCTCGCTCCCGACTCACGCTTGCACTCGCTTTTGATCGCACTCACTCCCAAATCACACTCGTACTCGCTTCCTGGATTGTGCTTGCACTCACTTTCGATTGCACTCACTTACAACTCACACTCACATTCAACTGTAGTCACTCCTAGCTCACACTCGCACTTGATTTTGACTGTAGTCACTCTCGGCACACGCTCGCACTCGCTTTCAATTGTAGTCACTCCTGACTCATCATTAGCTTTAACTAATTATTATAATACATTAAATATATTATTATTTTTAAATGAGTAAAATGGGTTGAAATTATTTCACCTATATTAGGTCATATAACTGTACAATGGTATTACATTAACTTAACATGTATGCATCTATCACATGGAAAAAAAACCAATTTTTTTCTTGAAATTTTTCTTTTTGGATTTGTATAGTGTGAGAAACCCTTACGACCAACGCTTAGGGTTGAGCATTTCCACCCCAACCATGACCCCTCATAAGTCCAAGAGCTAAGCTTATCAATAGGGGATTCAGTTTGAACCTTGTACCTCTTGAAACTTTAGACCTCCTGAAGAAGAGCCAAAGCCTCAACCGTTGCATTGTCCCTCTTGGGACAATGTTTTCCTTGAAAGTTGATGAATTTAATAGGTTATCTTATTATTAGTTGTATTATTATTTATAAATTATTTATATGGAATTGAAATTATCCAACTTATATATATATATATATAAAGTATAGTTTTGAAAGGGTTTTCCTGTCTCTTTTAAACCGTAGTTTTCTCCTTGAAAGTTAAGGAATTTAACAGTTGTATTATTATTTTAAAATAATTTATATGGAATTTAATAGGTGATTTTTTTTTTAAAGATTTGGTTAGTGTGAGAAACCCCTATGACCAACGCTTAGGGTTGGGCATCCCCATCCCACCATGACATCCCATAAGGGTGAGAGATGAGCTTATCAATAGGGGCCATACACACACCCACCTCCTCACACACTCACCCATGCTGCAATTTGAACCTTGGACCTCCCAAAGAAGAGCCAAAGCTTGAACCGTTGAACCGTTGTGCTCCCCCCGAGACTTTATAATAGGTTATATTATTATTATTTTGGATTTGGATAGTGTGAGAAACCCCTAAAATCAATGATCAGGGCTGAGCATTCCCATACCAACCACGACCCCTTGTAAGACCTGGAGCTAATCTTATCAATAGGGGATTAACACACACCCACACACACTATGGTTTGAACCTTGAACCTCTCGAAGAAGAGCCAAATATTGAATTGTTGCAGTGCCCCTTGGGACATAGGTTATATATATAATAAGCTACAAGTTATCTATATATTTTTATTTAATATATGTGTGGCTTCTATTGGGGGCCACTCCTATTACGAAAACAAAACATAACATTGCTCTCATTATATTTCTAACAAGTTAATTAAAGCATATCCAACTTTATCTTTCTATTGAAGATATTCTTTATTTACCCTTCTATCAAAGATATTCTTCATCTTCCTCAAACTGCCAAGTTTCCACATTCAACTCCTTTTACATCAAATGCCTTCAAAATTTTAAATTATGTCAAGATGAAATTCAACATCGCTAATGGCTAAAATATTTGTTGCTCAACTTGTATATCCAAAAATATCTAATCTATAGCAACCTCACAATTTCTTCATACTTTTTTTCAGAGTTCTTATTCATTCCTCTAATATTACAAGATATTATTTTCATTGTTATTTTTTATTATTTTATTTGTGGGTTTAGCCCCACTTCTTGTTAACACTTGTGATATTTGCCTTCGTTTCCATATCAATATCCTTTTGTGTTTCTTCTTCTCTTTGTTTTTGCTTCTTGGGTCTTCCTCTTTTTTTTCATTATCAGCAATACTTTCATCTTTGTTGATTGCTTCAATCTTCTCACATTGCTCATAGTAAGACTTATCATCTTTAGGTTTGCCTTGTTTTAAAGGATTTGAAGTGCAAGGAATAACCTCAAAAGCACAATCTTCTTTATATTTCCCTGGAGACCCTAAAGTGCAAGGATTCTCTTTTGTAGCAATTACCTTCTTATTTTACCCTAAAAACCCTAAATTGTTATGGATTTCCTCCAACCTCATTTCTATATTATTCTACTTTTGAAACCTTAAAGTGCAAGGGATAACATCTTCACCACTTTCACTTTTATTGCCTGAAGAGGATTGTATACTACTTGAGGAAAATGAAGATGATTTACCTAGAATAAACTTGATCTCTTTTGTCATATTTGTTTTAGGATTTCTCTCCACATCTTCTTTTGCACCTTTAATTCCTTCTAAAATTACCAAATGATATTGTATATAGGCTTTCTTTGCCTCTTCTTTCGGAGTAGAATATCCTTGATCTGATCTAGCTTCTATTATTGTATGATTTCCTTGCTTTGTCTTGAAGTTTATCTCATCACTATAATTTTTTATCTCTTTCTTCATAGTTTTCACTTTGTAAACTCTTGCCATGTGTCCAATATCATAACAATTATGACAACAAAATGCAATATTTTCATAATCTACGTGTTGATCCTATTCTCTTGATTCAAATTTAATCTTAATGGATTATGGCAAAGGTTTTGAAATATCCATAGCAACACATATTTGAGTATATATAACATGCTTTCACTCCTTAGTAGTTTGTCCTTCCTTTATGAATTCCCCTAGGGCATTTCCAATATTCTTCAAAACATCCTTATTTATAAGTTGATATGGAAGTTCAAAAAGCCTAACCTATATTGGAAGTTTCTTAATAGTTTATGTCTCAATAGAAAAAAATTCATTCCATGGTCTCAAATAAAGTGCATCTCTTCCCCTAAAATATGGACCACCAATATCCTTAATTTTTGAACTGGAAAAGATGATGAGGAAAAAACCTTTAGGAAGAAAAGTTAGAATAATTTGAATTCAATCTCCACTTCCACTTGATCCAATTTTGAATCTCCAAAAATCGTGGCCATGATCTATGGGACTTACATATTAACCCTCTACTTTTAAGAACCATTATATCATGCTCAATCATCTCATCCTTGATACTTACTTCTGGTGTAGCATCTGCTACTTGGATCGAACTTGCCATGTATTCACTCTTGCACTTATCTCTAGCTTGGTCATTCATACTTCCAACTAGGGCATTTCTATTTCTAGCTAGGGCATCCCGACTTCCCATTAGGGCTTTAAAAAATGATTTTCCTTCCACAATAACTAATGGGGCTTGCTCTTGGCTTGCACTCCCTCTTGGTTCGCATTCCCTCTCTACTCACATTCACTCTTGCTCCCAAATTGCACTCTCTCTTGCCTAAATCTTGCTCTCGACTTGCACTCCCTTCTCGCTCACAATTGCTTATCTCTCTTCTTTTTCTCAGCATTTCTTTGCTTCAAGAATCTTTTAGAAACAATGTTCCATGTATTCGTGGTAAGGGTTTGAAGCACTGATGCACTCTGGATGAACCTGCCATGATTGAATCTCGACTTGCACTCCCTCTTAGTTTGCACTCCCTTTTGGTTCGCACTCTCCCGAACAAAAGGTTAAAATTTAATATACCCATTTTAAAAATATATTTAATCCCATGATTTCTAAAACCGGTTTAGAACGATGTCCTTTCCCTTAAGAAAAACATATCCCCATTATTTTCTTCTTACACGAGTCTCGTAAAGACCTTCGCGGCGACGCTTTTTCCTGCTGTCGATCAACATCTTTCATTCCCACCAAATTTTCGAACTCTTGTGAACCCTCTTCACAAGGTTTTGCTTGGGGAAATTTAAATTCAGAAATACTTTGCATTCATGCAAAATGTGTTTTTCCTTTTCGTGAAAAGGATTTCCGAATGAAATTGAATGCATCAATGCATTCAAATATGCTTGCAGTCATAAAGTCTCAATTGGGCGCAGGGTTGAAAAGTGCCCATAACAGACCTTAAAATCTTTTTGGACTCCTGGCAAAATAAATAAATGGGGTCTACTGTGGGCGAATTCATAAGGAGAGAAGTGCCAGATTGGGACGATGATGTGATTGCGAGTGCAAGATTTAAGGCATTCAGTGGGCAAAGATCGGATTGGGAGGCGCGGTTTCATTTCTGGAGAGGTCTCATCATCAAAGTTGCTCGCCATCTTGGTCGAATCATAATCGACGGTGACGAGGTATCTTGTATATGTATTTAGTGTTCATTGTTGAACATTGTGGCTAATTTAGCTTAAGTGAGAATACATTTTTTAATTTGGTAGTATGTGATTGGGACTTGGTACCTTTATTAAATCATTATTGTGTTATGATGGTATTATCACATCTGTTAGGTAAGTACTGATTGAGAAGTTTGAACTTTGATTTTTTCTAAATTAAATAGTGACTAATTTAATTATATTTTTTAAATTGGTTATATGGATTGAAACATGGTACCTTAATTAAATCATAGTCTTATATGAAGGTAGTGTGTTACCATGGTACTAGAACATTATCTTGACATTTAGGCATGTATAATTTAACAAGTTTTAACCCTAGTTTTCACCTTAAAAATTGACTATTCAACTAGTTGAGCTTCTGCTATTTGATCTTGAATGAATATAATTATTTTTATAAAGGAAGTTCTTTTAGCTAACAAGGAAAGATTGATTGGAGGTCTTTGTTTCACACATTAAAACAATATCTTCGTAATTATGCATATTTTCATACTTGGAACCCTGGTGTCTGCCTTGAAAGTTGATGCATTTAATAGTTGAGCTGCTGCCATTTGATACTATAGAAGTGCAGGTTAGGAAGACAATAGCAATTATTATTTTTTAATTGATTATATAGGATTAAAAGGGGCCTCATACATATCGTAACCACAGTAGTATTACAACAGCTTGGCAATTCTGTATATATGGCTTGACAAGATTTGAACCTGAATCTCCTCAAAAGTTAAAGAATTTAATTGGTTTAACTCAAGCCATTTGATAAAGGCAATAACCATCATTAGTAGTGGGTTTTGTAACAGTTGTTTTGTTGGCTTTTAATGCACTGAGAAGGTTCCGTTAGTCATGGAAGCCATGGCTCAGGTTTCTAATCCGTGAGGTTCATTTTGGATTTGCATTCTGGAAAATTTGTATGGGGTTTGCATCCAGCCTTGTTATGGTTGTTCTATATTCATGTTGTTGCTTTCACAACGGGAGCATGCCCAGAGGCGTGAACTCAAAGGCATCAATACCTCCACCTCGCTGTTAGAATATGGCCTGCCGAGCTTTCAAAGTTTAAATAGTTCTTAAAGCACAGCTCAAGGAGAACATTGAGGTGCTGCTCGATCTGTAATATGGGGTGGCTTCAATCTGTGATATGGTTAAATTATATGTTGTGCATGTGCATTGTCATACATACAACCCCTATCTACCTTTGGGTGCACCATGCCAATACATGAGGGCTATTTGACATGGGGACTCATGCTAGGATTTTGGGACCATCTTAGAAAGGTATCCTGACATCTTGAAAAGGTGTCTGGACGACCTGAAAAGGCATGCTGCCGTCCCAAAAAGCCGCCCTGCGGTCCCCGTCCTGGAATTGTGTGGAACATAGCAAGAGAGTGGGTGTACTTGGCTTCTACGGTTAATAGTTGGAGTTAAATAAACTAGAGCACGCCTTTTTCTAATTAAAAAGTTTAAATTTTATACTGTAATGGTAAGGTTGTAAGCTGACTTTTGGCCTTCCGTGATAAGTAAATGGCCTACAATTTTTTTTCAGGAGCCTTATGGTATGGTTCCATGTCGAAGGCTATAGAAATCTTTGTGATAAAAGTGAAGCGCCTTTTGTTTAGGAAAAAGTTCTTTAAACAGTTTGCAAAGAGGGCTGAAAGCATGCATATGCTGGTTAAATGTTTTTTACTACACGGTAACATGCAAATTGTAAAAGTTTTTGAAAATCTCTTTCTATTTCTAAACTACATAGAAATTCTATGTTGAAGCAGCTTTGAAAAATTTTCATGTGATCAAATTTACTGCAAAGATTTTTTAAAAAATTCTTAGCAAGACCTACTTAAAAAAATTTAGGTAGTCAGTTGCATGGGAACCATGCTGTTAGAGTTGGTCTCCATTTGAGGTGTGCTGTCTAGAGTGGCAAGCAGTTTTTCTCATGTAAGAAATCTTGGCATGCATCTTTTTAAAACAAAGATGTGGCAAACAGTTTTTTTTTAAATTTAACTTTAAACATTATTTTGTTAATTATAGACCTACATGTATGCTCCACTCGACCGGCACTTATAAAATTATAAATCACCTTTTTAAATGCTCTCTAAAATCCAGAGAGGAATGCTCTCTTATAAAAGCTGGCGTTCCCATTCTAGAATAAAGAGCTCTTTTAAATGGTTGTGGAGTTCAGGGTTTTTTAATAGAGAGTGCATGCAATAATCCATATTCCTGGATAGGTATGCATGTAATAATCCATATTCCTGGGTAGAGGAGCATTCTTTCGTGCTGTGTCCCTCTCGGTTCATCCCTTTGGGATGTGATTCTTCCTTCGGAGGAGTCCAGAGGTGTCCATCGTTTCCTTTTGCTTTTAAAATAGAGGGGAGAGCCCTTTTTTTTGAAGGTTATTTAAAACCTAAGCGTTGGTGCTCCTTTTATAATATTGAAAGAGCTCGGGAGGATAGATCAATCCTTGTCGGGAAGTTAGTCTCCCTATTTAAAAGGTGTGAGTTTCACCTTTTTTTGGGACAAGTGTTTGGGGATCGTTCGCACCTCCTATAGAGCTTGAGAAGTTGAAAAGGGTCTCGAGGGAGAGGTCATTTATGTACTTGACCTTTTAAAACACTCTTATTAAGAGGGTTTTTGACTATAGATAGAAAGCTTACATTTTGTTTTAAAAGAGAGCAAGCGCCGGTCCCCTTTTAACTTTAAGCGGTCGATTGCGGCTTGTTTGCCTTTAAAACAAAGGGGAGGGGGGAGCTGACCTCGTTTAAAAGATCCTAGGTATTATATCAAAGGAGATCGACTCGATAGAACTTCCTATTCCAAATAGGTCGAGTGCTTACTTTTTAATAAAATAGAGAGGCTTTTGCCCTTTCTTTTTAAATAAGGGCTATTAAAGCATTTAAAAGGTTTTCAGAAGCTTTAACAAGTGTCCCATCTCCATCAGTGGAGGTAGGCTAGGTAGGTCTTCTCGTCTATGCACCCAGGCCATTTCTTCTCTTGTTCGAGGACCTTATAATTTTAGACCTGGTCCAACCCCTCAATAATCTTTCCATAGTCGGAAAAAACCTCTAGTCATTTATGTTGTACTTTGTCCCTGATCGAGAAGGTGTAGTTCATGAGCCGGGTTCTTTAGCCCTTTAAAAGAGAGAGGAGAGTGTGCTTGCGTCCTTCTTCCCCACCACCTAAAGAACCTCCATTTTTCCTTACTCAAAATAGATAGGGGCTTCGAAAGCTTATAATTTAAAAGGTTGAGCCGGGTTGATCCCCTCTCCCTGTTGAGCGATGCGGGCAGGGAGATAACATGTTTGATGTTGGGCCTCTTTGATGATTGTGAAGTCACCGGAGCGAATAGATAGGGATTCAGGCAGCACTCGACCCTTTTAATCTCAAGCACTCGACCCGCTCTCTTTTAAAACAAAAGGTCGAGTCGTTTTATATACGTATTAACGAACCAACTTCATGATGAGTAGGTTCATGAATGGATGTTGTTGCAGTCGGTCGACATTATTAAAGAGCCCTAGTTCGGGTCCCGGGTCCCCCTCCCCCCCCCTCCTATTACGAAAGCGAAAGCCTCTTAAAAAATCTGCGTCTTATTACCTAGAGGTGATAACGAACGTCTTTATCTATAATCGAGAGAGCGACGGAATTTTTAATCGACCACCTATTGATTAATGGCGTAAGTCGAGGGCCGCACTCGACCTCTCGAAAAGGTAAGCCAAGAGGTAAGCGAGGCAGAGAGCTTAAAAGATGCGACCTCTCTATCTTATAACTGGGAGAGGGCTTAAAAGGCGAGCGACCGGTTGTCGTTGTTAATACGTATATGATTTACTCGACTCCTCAATAATTCTAAGGTCCTATTTTAGAGTTGCACTCAATCCATGAAGTCATTGGGGAGAAGGGTAACTCGATGCTCTTCTTTTCCGAAGGGTAGTTAGGTAGTCAGTGGGGAGAAGGATAGCTCGATGCTCTTCTTTTACGAAGGGTAGTTAGGTAGGACTTACTTCCAAACTCCCCATTCACCTTATATAAGTTCTCTGCAAGCAACCCGAGACACGTTCTTTTGTAGAATGGGCCTCAAGATCCTTTTAAGAGCTTTTCCTTCCAAAGGTCTAGTAGCTCTGGTCGCGAAGAACCTCCGGTACTTCTTAGGGGAGAGTAGGGGTGGCCGCCAATGCTTGTTCTTCCACCTTGTCCGGGAAAGATGAATAGGAGGAATTCTTTTTGGTCACTGCCCAGGAGTGGTTTGTGCTTGACCCCTTTGCCCGACACGGCTGAAGGGTGTTGGTCGCACCCAAGAATCTTTAAGATTGGAGAAGGTTCAAGGTGGTATTAAAAGCTCGCTCTTTAAAACGGTCATATCCTTTCAATAATAGAGTCAGGAGGTTTATGGTCAGAAGTTAATCATGTGCTCGACTGGATTCCCCTCTATTGGAATGGGGGGGGGGAGATACTTGGATCCGAGACCGACCCATAGAGAGAGCAGGCTGCTCCACTCGACCGGGAGCTCTCCAATTTAAAAGTGGCCATCTTAAAGGCAGGCTCTTTAAAGCCAAGGAATAGGAATTTGCACTTTGGGCCTCTCTATTCATAATCGAGTGAGCGGTAGCGCACGGACCACTCCAAGATTTACTCCCTGTACCTTAAGGTCCAGCAGAGGCCCTAGACTAAACTAGCTCGCTTTTGTCTTTTTACGGCGCTGCTTTGGCTTTGCCCAAAATAAAAAGGGGCCTTGCCTTGCCTTTAAAATAGCCTGCCTGCTGGGGAGGGGGTCGGGGAGGGCTCTCTATCTATAACTGAGGTTTTGTTTTAAAAAGAAAGCATTCCCCTCTGGATTTTAGAGAGAGCATTTAAAAAGGTGATTTAAGAGTTGGGCTCCATTCGAGGTGTGCTGTCTAGAGTGGCAAGCAGTTTTTTTTAATTTAACTTTAAATATTATTTTGTTAATTATAGACCTACTTGTATGCTTTCACTAGGTAGATGTTATCATTAATATCAACAATGCCTTCATTATCAGTTAATTTGGAAAATGACTGTAGCCAAGACAAAAGTCCAGTTTGGATGAAGAAGGGAGACTCTCATGAAGACCTCTTTCTAGAGAGGTCCACCTGTGCTCCAGAAAAATGAAAAATTCACACTTTTCTTTTGGATACGAGGAAAAAACTGACCAATCTAGAGACAGTGAACAGGCCTCTTAATGCTACAATGCAAGGATTTTCTTTCATAACAATGCTTTTGGGGCTACCTGCCATGACAAAGCAAAGGTTCAATATTATAGAACTATTTTATTTGATTTTCTATTTATTTATAATATGGGATTGTAACGGGCCTCACCCATATTATATCATTACTATATAGTGGTATTAGCCCCACCCATATTACATCATGACCACATAGTGGTATTACAACAGTTTGACAATTATGCATGTATTGTTTGGCAAGATTCGAACCTGGGTCTCTTCTTGAAAGTTGAGGAATATAACTGGTTGAGCTGATGCCATTTGATGAAACTAATTTATATGTTGAAAATATATGTTTTTTTTCAGATTAAAATTGGTTATACAGGCTGCCATCCATATAATATCATGACTGGAAGATTTATTGTGGAAGTGTTGATCACAATGTGGGGATCTGAACTCGGGTCATGCTTAAACAATTGCATCCTATTTACTGTTGCTCCACCATGCCTTGGACATTTGTTGAAAACAAGTTATCGATAGGCAAATTTTTTTTAATCCCTTTCCCTGGGCATTCCTTTGATACAACAAAATCTCAATGATTAGCACCTAATGCCTTTGTACTACCTCCTTAAGCCAAACCAAACAGCTCCTTTTTAAAAGGTGACTGTTAGATTTGCTTGTACAGGTTTTCTAAGTACCCAAAAACAAGAATGAACTTTACAAGACATTGCAGAATTAAACTGAAAAACAGACTTGCAGAATTGACTTGTATTGAGCTCAAAGCAAATTGCTATCTGAGGGGTGGAGTTTTCTCCACCAGTTGAGTGAACTACTACCTTATTGCTGGATGCTTCTCCCTTACTGCTGTGAAATCTCTTATGCAATAATAGAGTCGTTCAATTTTACTTCAGGCTGAGCATTCTTACTTGCAACAACTTTAACTATTCTGCCTGAGTTGAAATTTGGTTCCCAACAGTTGTTGTCCTTTCTTTCTTGCCATTGGTGCACAAGGTATTTTATAACATGAGTCATCCAGGGTCTAAAAAAAAGAGGTTATTTGCTGGGGCTCTAGACTGGGAAGGACCTGGTGTAGAGGGTTTTCAGACTAAACTGAAACATCTCCCAAAATATTCTCTCGACATCTCTGGTCTTCACATTAAATGGAGGTCTTCAGAGAATCTTGTGAAATTTTGCTATGCAGGGGTTTCTATTTAACACAGTACTCTTCTGTAATAGCTGACATTATTCAGTGATGTTCTAGAAACAATTCTACAATTGATTCACCTAAGATTGATCTTCATGTTACTTTTAGCCATTTCCTTAATTGTGGCTCCACTTTGTTTATAAAATTTTCATTAACTGTTTACAAGCCCTTTACCTTCATTTGACAGACAATGGGGTTACCAAATATTTGAATGTTTGATTCCAATTCCTGTTTAAATAGTTCAACTATTTTATGAAATTAATCCTTTCACTTGAGTTACTCCATAGCACTAGCTTTTTTCCTCATTGATATTCCTCTTGTGACCTTAATATAAAAATATAAAATCTTCCTAAACCTCACTTTGGATCAAAGCAGCCTCTACCACTAATTTGCTATCTCCAAGATCTAATGGTTTATCTTCATTGTATACAGGTACATTGACAGTGGGCAGCCTTGAATGATGCCTCTTCTTATTCTGAAAAGTTTGGTTTGTCTACCATGTTTGCAAATGAGATTCCCCTCATACAAGCATTGATCCGTTTAATCCATCCCAAGTCAATCTTGATTTGGTTTAACTGAATCACGTGCATTTATCAGTACCATGCTTACGAGCAATTGAATGTATAGTCTCTTCTGCAAATATTCTGTTGTTAAGAAACAGCTCACACTCATCAGAGATCAAATATGAACTAGCGTTTGGTAAGCTATTGGTGATATTGGTTTGGCAATGATCTTGTACCAGGAGTTGTGCAAAGATATGGGCTGAACTGATAGGTTGTATGATACTTATTCTAGAGCCATAACGATATCCTCTGAATCGAGGAAGCATAAGGTTATGGACAATATATCAAAATTTCCAATGAAGGGAGGAAGAAGGGTATCAATTTTCAGCTGTACTCTTGGTTGAATTGAGGCACAAAGTAAAGTCACTGTGTGCCAGGGGTGAAGAATGTAGGATGTGGGGCCATAACATGAGCCGCTCTTCATCTTGTTGGTCGTTGTCTATTGATGTAGGTTTTGGGAGCAATCATTTAAACAAAGTTCTTAAGAGTCTAAATTGCTGAATCTTATTATTTCATGAACAAATCCCAATTCATACTGTTATTTAGAAACAAGTAGCTGTTGTAGAAGGAGACCATGGAACCACTTATGCACAGAGGAAAATCTCTAATGGCAATCAGAACTGATTTAGAATTTTATTCATATGATAGTTCTGTACTATATTTTAAATCACTAAGAAGAGATGTAAAGCCATGCACAATTGCCTCTCCCAATCAAGTAACATAATTTTTTAATAAACTATATACAATGCGAAATAAATACTCATCAGTGGAGGATGAGATTTTGTAGATTCCATTACTTACGGAAAAATTGGTGCCACACTCAAACAACTGGCTCTGAGTTGGTGATAATGCTGCAGATTGGTGCTGTCATGGAAAGTCATTGTTGAAGTGGGCTATGAGATGAGAGTTACTGCAGAAAAGTGGTTAGTGGATCTGTAGGGATGATATGGGATTTGAGGGTTGGCATCATGTGGGACTTTGACAGTCATGCAAAAATCTGTTCTTATTAAATGTGGCACCAATGGGGATCTTGTAGCATAGAAATGGTATTCCACGCTTGAAAGAACATGGAAGAGTAAATGACATAAAATATTAACAGTAAACAACATTTAACATTTACGAGAAAAGATGTTCAGACTTGAAATAATGGAACTACACATTGTCATTTGTATTATTTATGAACAGCAATACACAATCATGTACAGCAGCAATATTCTTCACTACAGATGCTCACAGACACATGCAAATGCTATACTTGCACACACACAGATATGCTCCTAGATGCAAATAGATAGATACCATTTGAAAAATGTAAGGAGTCTATTTATACTACTCTTGGGAAAGGGAGGCAGTTGCCAACTTCCACAACTTCCTTGTACCTATGCCTAACTACCCTTACATGACATTTTATATTACAAAACATCCTAGTTAAATGACATCCCAATTACATGACAAACAAATTACATGACATTCTAATTACCTGCACACTAATAATGTCTGATAATCATTTTGACAAACACTTAGTGTGCAAACTTCAAAATGACAAAACTTTATATACAATCAAAGTTGTATTTGTGTACTCATCTCTTATGTTCGAGGTGGAGCTTGAGGTGGCGCTATGTTAGAACTGGCTGCTACGTCTGCCCTCACCTGTAGATTGGTCGACATCCTCATTGACGACTACTGTTGCTTGTGAGAGCTTGGGCTTTGTTGTGGCTAGGGAGTGGATTGAATCTGAATGGTTGCAGCTCCCAACTCCTTTACTTGCATATTCAAGCCATTGGTTTCCTGCTTCAAGCCCTTTGCATAGGCTCTGTACCGCATCCATTGGAAGCCATAATGCTATGACTTCTGTTTAATTTTTGTGAGCCTAGTGCACAACTTTGCTTCCCACTTTTCGATTCTGCAAGTAGCTGATCCTTTTCTGCTATCAGCCGATCACAATGGGCTACTTCATGAACTTTGGCTTCAAGAGCGTGTTCTTGCATTGCACATTCAAACTTCAATAGCCCAATCAGCTGATTTTGTTCCTCCCATTCCTTCTTCAGCCGATCCACTTCCTATTGCAATCTTGCTAGTCTTGCTTTGGCTTCCTACTTCACATGTTGAAGCTGCTACTCCACTTTAGTCAACTGGATAGACTGCTATTCCCTCTACAACTTTAGACTATTTATTGTCTCGTGGAATGTCTCCAATCCAACTGCTAACATTTGTGTCAAATAGGCCAAAAAGTTCATCCTAGCATATGCAAATTCTAACTCTGGTGCCAGTTTGACTTTCTTCACAACCTCAAATTCAGGATAGGCATCAAATTTATCTTTGCTGACATATACTTGGGGTGGTTGGCTGTACAGGATTGTTGTTCCCTCTGGCAACTTCGTCACGCCAATCATCGTCTGCATGCTGATGGCCGCACCAAGCTCCAATGGCTGAAATTGGTGAATTTTAACGAATTTCTTCATTCATTCCTCGTCCTGGGCCTAATTGATCAATCTGCCCAGCTTCGCATCTATCTTCAGTTGCCATAGTAACCATTCTTGAGGGCATGGACCTGCAACTTGATGGGCTCCCTATCAATCACTCCACCTAGTTTCTCAAAGAAATTGTCAACCTGTTCATTGGTTTTGGTGACATAGATTGGGGGCTACTGCAATTTCGATAGTTAAATGAGTCAGTGCTTGCTCATGCCACCATCTGCCCTAGGCTCATCATCCTCTGTGGTGGTTTTCTCCTTTTCCTCCCCATCAAATCCTTCTATTGTGTCCTTCCTCTTGTTAACCTTTCCTTTCTCTTGCATTTGTGGCTGCGACTACGTATCTAGTTGCATCTTTGCTTTAGCCATAACTTCGTCTCCCATTGACGCTTGACTACTCTGGCCTGTTTGCCACAACACATGCTCTAATACAAGGTTCTTTCCTTTATTTTATGACACCAAAGGAGTCTAAGCCGTTGTGGTGGTAGATGCAATCTCTACGGGCTTCTCATCATCCAAAGGAGGGGAACTGCATTGCTCTGCTTCTTTTGCAAACTAATTGCAACGAGGTGGTGGCGACACTCTTCTGCTGGAAAATTGGTATGTCCACTTGAATTCCCCCTTCGTACAATCCATGTTTCCCTAGATCAAATCCTTGCGGCCTCTCAAACTCAATTGGAGGTGAAGTGTGCATCCCCTCCAAAGCAACATATACATTGTCATCTTCCACAATTGGCTCAAAGGTCTTGATATCCTTTTTCATCCTTGCCTAGAAAAATGTGCATTTAGCTCGTTCATACGTTTTTAAGAAGCTTGAATGTCCTGTAGTTGAAGGAGCATGCATTTCCTGTAGGGATAACAAGGCGACTTCAGTATCGTAGATATTGTTCATCCCATGAATATCTTAGCTGAGAGTGAGGATTAGTTTGAAGTTGTTGAATTAATGATTGCAAGGTGGAATCTTGGGTCACTTCTCCTTGAAGCTAGTGGGTCCATTGAGGAAGTGGAGTAGAGATGGAACATAGCATATCCTGATCCTTATATTGGTGGGATAGTGCATCAATGACAACATTTTACTTGCCCTTATAAATGATTTCATAGTCATACCCCAACAGTTTGGTAACCCATTTTTGTTTTTCGGGCATAGTTACACGCTGCTCATGAAAGTACTTGAGGTTGTGGTGGTCTGTTCCGATAGAAAGATGTAGCCCAATAAGATAAGGCCTCCATTGGCTGACAACATGTAAAGATCGCCATCATCTCCTTCTCATGAGTTTATTTTCCCAAGTTTTTGCCCAATAGTGCCTTACTAGTGAAGGCCAATGGCCGTCCTTCTTGCATAAGCGTTGCACCAATCCTACTTCCAGAGGCATCAATTTCAACCACAAATGGCTTGGAGATATTAGGCATAGCCAACACAGGAGTAGAGAGCATAACTTGTTTTAGTCATAGAAATGCATGTTCGGCGGGTTGTGACCATACAAACGAGTTCTTCTGCAACATAGTTTTCAAAGGGGATGCAATCTTTCCATAATCACGGACAAATTTTTAGTAATAGCTAGTGAGGCCTAGGAAACCCCAAAGAATTTTGAGAGTGTGTGGTTTGGGCCATTCTTGTATGACAGTAATCTTTTCGGATCCACCTTGACCCCTTCCCTTGAAACTATATGGCCTAGGTATTCCTCTTCCTGTATACCAAAAGAACATTTGGATCATTTGGCACACAATTGATTATCAACTAGGAGTTGCATTGTCTGGTGTAGAAGTTGCAAATGCTCCACACATGTATGACTGTAAACTAGAATATCGTCAAAAAAGACAAAAATGAATTTACGCATAAATGGTTGAAAGATAGCATTCATGAGACTCTGAAAGGTGGACGATGTATTGGTAAGACCAAATAGCATGACGAGGAATTCATAACGGCCTTCATGAGTGCGGAATGCTGTCTAGAATATCTTCTTCCTACAATCTGATCTGATTATAACTTGAATGAAGATCCAACTTTGAGAAGAAGGGAGCACCATGAAGTTCATCCAGTAACTCATCAATGACGGGAATGGGAAATTTGTCCTTGATGGTAATTTTGTTGAGTTCTCAAAAATCCACACATAACCGCCAAGACTCGTCTTTCTTACGAACCAAAAGTACTGGGGACGATTATGGGTAGACACTCGGTCGAATGACCCTTGTTGCTAATAACTCATGTATCATCTTCTCAATTTTAGTTGTCTGCACATATGGGTATTGGTAGGGATGAATGTTCGATGGTAAGCTTACTAGGACAAGCTTGATGGCATGATCCTGGGTGCGTTGTGGTAGTAACTCTTGTGGTTCTGCATGTTTATCCACAATTTCTTGTAATTCAGCTGACTGAACTGTGTCATTGGTATTCGAGGTTTGTAGTGCAAACAATTGTGCCACCACTTGAGACGATGTCTTCAAAAGTTTTTCCATTTGATGGGAGCTGATGAGTTGGGTAGGACTTGTGGTCATGCCTCAGAGAGTATTGCTTCCCATGTTCGATGAATTGCATCCATAGCTCAAAAAAGTCCCATACTATTGGGTCCAGTGTATGAAGCCATTGAGTTCCCAACACAATGTCACAACCCCCCAAAGGAAGGGCAAACATGTCCGCCTTGAGGTTGTAGTCGCCCATTGTCACTTTTACATTTCTACATTTTCCTTTGCATAGTAGAGTACCCCCATTGGCAACCATGACTTCAAATGAATTGCAAGAATAAATGTAACAAGTTGCTTGTTTAGCTACCCGAGGATCAATAAAATTGTGGGTACTGAGTTGTTGGCCCTTGAAATGCCCTACCACTTTCATGGTTTGGGGTGTAGAAATCCCAACTAATGCATGTACTAAAATTTCAGGTGGTTGGTCCTTTGTCGGTTTGGACGCTTCAGGTTGATATTCCTCTTTATGGTCCTCCCCTTCATCATGTGGTTCCCTAGTGGAAGGTTTGCCCACATCGAGTAGATATGGTTTCTGTTGTACACACTTATGGCCCGAAGAATGTTTATCATCATATTTGTAATATAGTCCTTGTGCCCTACGTGCCTCCATTTCTTCTTGGGTGAGACGTTTGACTTGAGGTGGTTTGTTTCCAGAGTTTGATGATGTTCGGGATGGAAACAGGGTTTGAGCTTGTGGATGTTTGAAAGTACACCTTTATGCTGCAAATTTATCTTCAACAAGCCTAGCCAATCCTATAGCCACCATCATGTTGTCTGGCTTGAACATTTTCACTTCAACACATATATGTTCCTTTAATCCACTAATGAAACAACTGGAAAAACTCGACACTCAATCCCCTCGTGTGATTTGTTGGCTTTTCAAATTGTTTGGTAATCATAGACAAATGTCGTCTATCTTAACTTGGTGAGGGATCTAGTGAAATCTTCATACTCATTGGGTCCAAAACGGGTGAGTAATTCTGTATCAAATTCAGCCCAAGTGAGTCGTGGATGCATATTCTCTAACCATTGGTACCATTGAACTGCTTCCTGTTCTAGGTTGAAAGATGCAATTGTGAGCCTTTGATTATGGGGAGTGGCATGAAGAGAAAAATATTGTTCGGCCTAATACAACCAACTGGTTGGATCATCTCCATCAAATTTTAAAAAGTTTAACTTGGGCATTCTTTGAATTGTATTTAGAGGCAAGATATTTCATGCGTTGCCCTTGCAACTACCAGCTTGAATCCCTAGTGATTTTCCTGCCAGAACATCATACTTTGCATTTAGGCTTGTTAAACGACTCTCGACGTTGTCAATTTTATCCAATTTGTCTAATTTGGATAATGCCTGAAGGATTTGTGACCGAGTATTTTCAAAATTTTTCACCTGGTCACCCAATCACTCTAGCTCTTGGGTAGCTCTGGTATTAGTAGCCATTTTTAGTTACTTTAGGGTCTCCAAAAAGGTTTATCGGAGTTGTGTCAAAACGATCAACTCTAAGAGAGGATTGGAATGGACTATACCATAAAATGACGGTTTTCGGTAGGGTTCTAGAGTTAGGTCTCAAAACGATCAAGTCAAAGAGGGGATTGCAATGGGCTATATCACAAAATGGCGAATTGTGGCTTTTTTGCTGACTATTGACAACTGACTTCTCTGACTGTCAGACTGGATATTCTTTGTTCTATCAGACTGTATATTCTCTGTACTTGTTAGAATTAAAGTGCACTATGCCTCTTTAGTTTGACACTTGTCAGTTTCATTGACATTTGTCATGTTCATCATATAGGCTTATGCCTATATATTGTACTCATTTGTTGTATAATAATATCTCATTAGTTTTTCTCCTAACATTTGGTATCAGAGCAGGTTCCCTCTCCTGCCTGTGAAACCCTTGAGGGGGGATTTCCCTCATGGAAATCCTCCCTCCCCCCCTCATTTTTTTTTTCCCATTTTTTTGGATATTGAGGGAGTATGCTCTCCATCCTTTGCTGGATGGATCAGAAACCAGACATTGAAGAAATTATGGCTGCCATTTCTCCTGATGTATTTGTTCAACTTTTGCTTTGCTGGAAGAATCCACGGATTTCCACCACTCCGTTTTGTTCTTGAGTGCCACATATGGAGATATTGGCATACATCAACCATTCGGAAAATGTTCCCACCATGGAGAGTGCAAGGGAAAGGCATCATTCAAATTTTTTTAATATTTGATTTTTTTTCTCCGTCTTGTCAGATGAAACAGCGGTGAAAACGGGCTCCTCTTTGCCTGTGAGATCGGGCTCAATTCAGAGACGTGAAAATGGAAGTGTCATTTACAATATGTGTCGTCCACTTTGCCTGGTAGATACAGGCAGCCTCCCAGATGTCGCTGAATTTTTTATGGAAAATAGTGTTTGAAGGGTTTGTTAGTCCAACTCACTTGAACATCTGTTCAAAATGGGAGGAGTGCACATATTTTTGTTTTGCAGACTCCTCAGATATGCATAACTGTAGGTCTTGTTGCAGCTTCATGGAGCAACATCTCAAAGAGGAAGATGTAGAGGTTACAGTCACATCGAAAAAATACATCTCAACATTTTACACAGTGCTTGATTTTTTGACGCTGACATTCGGTCCTCTCTAGATGCAGATCTTCACTTTGATGCAAATCTGGTTTTTCAAAAAAAAAATGAAGCCGTGGGTGACTAATGGTGAGAAGGCAAAAGTGGTTCCTTTGAACGCAGCATATTAGACATCCAAAATCATCGATTCCTTTTAGTGTTGGGTCGTATCGAAGGGACAAGTGCATCTGTGAGTTTTTTAAAAGAGAGCGGTTGCTACAACTTCACTAGTGGAAAATGAAGTGGGTGTGGGTGGATACCCATATTAATTGATGTCGAGTGTTGTTATCCCCAATGTTATCCCTGATGTAGCGGAGCAAGAGGAGTGAACCCTTGCCAAGCTGTGTAGTGGACGGAGAGGCCACGTTGCAGGTGGTTCATGGAGAGGCCGCAGTCTCAAACATCTATTTTACATCATTTGTAATTGTTTGACTTATGCCACCTTCCCTCCCGGTAAAGTTGTTCTTAACTGTGACATGACCGTTATCCATAATGGAAGAACCCCCAGACGTGGCGAAGACTATGCTTAATCATGTCACTATAGTTCGTGGAGGTTGTGAACAACAAGTTAAAGCTTCAGATAAGATTGATGATAAAATATGTGGAGCCTACACAACTGTTTTGTGGATGGAAGCTAATTTTTTTTATGATGTTATGAGATCTACGGGAAGCTCTTGACAGCTCTATGGCCATTCTGCAAGTTGGCGTAATTTCTTTGCGCGGGGCGCCGCTTTAGAGGAGACGGCGAGTACGACTTGGAGGGGTGGATTGAAAGGAAATGCGCAACGTGCATAGACGACCAGTTGGAGTGCGGCACCGGCATCGCCGACGGTGACGGCGGAGGAGGAGCGGCAATTCCGGTGGCGAAACCTGCGGAGAACCCAGCCTGTATGAATTGATCCTTGAGGGTGGCATTCTCCACATTTTTTCATTGACGTCATCGAGGACATCGTGCTTACCTACCCGATAATGCCGGCTACGGTGGGAAGCTCTAAACTCAGCGACGGTGTAGAGAGGAAAGAGACTTGGAGCACAGTGGAAGATGGTGTTGTTATAATGATGTTACCGTTGCCGGAGATGCTTTGGTGTTTTGTTTTCTGAAAAAATGCTTGGCCTGCAGAAGTCTTGATAGAGAAATCGCCAATACTGATAAATTGTTAATTTTGAAAATTATTTTCAAAGCACGGGGCACTTTATTTTTTTAAAAATGTTTTGTTCCACATGGCAAGTGGAGTGGAAAAGGCCCACATGGCCAATTTTTTTTTCAAACTTTGTAGTTTTCCAAGGGGGAAATTTTTTTAAATCATGGTGGAGAATTTTTTATTGGCCGACAAGATGGCCTTATTGGCCCTGTTCTTTTTCCACATGGGAGTGGAAGTGGAAGACCTACATGGCCTGTTTATTGTATTCTTGGGCATTGTTTAATGTTTTTTCCAAATAGGAAATGAAGAGTGGAAGGCCTAGATGGCCCATGTAATTCCCCTGCGAGGGTAAACTGATATGTTTTTTTATTCTGCTAGAGAGCGATGCCGCCAAATAGCGAGGAATATTTGCTGCTTAGTGAGGTTACTGTTGTTTTTCCCATGGATGAAGGACTTATTAAGATCCGACTATAGCCATGTTTATAGTCGTTGGAAATATTTTTTCGAGACGGACACATCGGTGGTATTCATTTGTAATTCTGAGGCTGTTTCATTTGAGTTTTTAAGCCTCAAAGTTTTCTACCTTGGAGTGCACTCTCGGTTGAACCCGACACTCCAAAGGCACTTGTAAGTGAACCTAGTATCTAGTATTATCCTCTTTCTACTTGGCGGATGCAGTGGCTGGTTACCCATGCATTCCGGTAAGATGAGGTGACTACCATAAGGACACTTATTCTAGGGACTATAGACATAGACACCCTAGACTCTATCCGAGGTTTTTTCCGGATCTACTTCTGAAGACTACAGACGAAGACACTTCAGAAGATTCTCTTCTATTTTTCTTTCTTCTTCTCCTCCATATTTGGCTTCAATGGCTTATTTTATTGTATTTCATGGCTCGTTTTTTCTTATGTATTAAGGTGCATTTTCGGCAGAGACCGACACCTTCTAGATTGAGTTCACCATGAGGAGGGATTTGATATTCATGGTGGATCTAGTCAGTGACCTACAAAAGGAAACATCCTCTGAGGATGACCTACAGAGGCAACAGAACCAGGAGTGGCTGACCCTAAGGCACTTAGACGGCTGACCCAGTGGCAACAGACCCGTCGAAGTGGCTGATCCTGAGGCAACAGACCGAGATGTATACACAGTTGATCTAGCATTATTCACAGTTGGAGAACCAAGCGCAAGGAGCACGAGCCTAGACCAAATCAGTAATAAAAGAGGATGATAGGTTGCTTTTAGAGAAGTCAACATTAAGGGGGAATGTTACCTAATGTTGACTTGTTTTTTTCTTTAGTTAGGATAGTGCACTTTAAGGGGGAATGTTAGAATTAAAGTGCACTATGCCTCTTTAGTTTGACACTTGTCAGTTTCATTGACATTTGTCATGTTCATCATATAGGTTTATGCCTATATATTGTACTCATTTGTTGTATAATATTATCTCATTAGTTTTCCTCCTAACATAATGAGATAATATTATACAACAAATGAGTACAATATATAGGCATAAGCCTATATGATGAACATGACAAATGTCAATGAAATTGACAAGTGTCAAACTAAAGAGGCATAGTGCACTTTAATTCTAACAGATACTGTCGCATTAGATATTTCTCTGTACTGTCGCATTAGATATTTCTCTGTACTGTCACATTAGATATTCTCTGCATTGTCAGATTGTGATTGGAGTAGTCTCTTCTACAGTATGCTCATATTTGGTTTTGGTTTTGAGTGGGAAAGGACTTAAAACAAGGTTTCAATAGGGATAACTTAAGTCAAGGTGTGTCTGATTTTGTGGGCTCTTTAATATACAATCTCGTTCGTGATTAGTGGCCGACCCAATATTTAAGAGCTCTAACTATGGAGGGTTATACCATACCCATAGCCGCACTATCCATTCTTGAGGGTAGTGTGAGAGTAACTTCATGGGGCTAAATGCTTACTGGTGCACCACAAAACTCAAATGACCAATATCTTCCTATGGGTGAAGGCTTCTCCTATTCCTAGGGAGTCTCCTGTAATGTCCCTTTCCTAGCCAGTCAGTGGATCACATGGAGCTAGCCTACTCTTGGGTTCCCGTAGGCTATGTCAGGTGTTGGGGAGCCCATTGGAGGGTTTGCAGTCGTCTTCAGTCTTTAGAATGCTTTTAGTTGCTAGTTTTTTGGGTCAATCGAGCCTTGGAGTATGGACTTACTATTTTTAGTAAGTCGGTGGATTAGGGTCTCGGACATAGTGGACGATGAAAGTGAGACTCTTTGGCGAAATGGGTGTCCGAATCTACTTCTAGTTTGTGGATTGGAGTGGCAAAGGTTAGAGTTTTTAATGGACGAAGTTTAATTATATTAAATTAAATTAAATATTTAATTTAATATAGTTTACTTTAATATTTTTATAAAATGGAGTTATGAGGTTATTAAAAAAAGTCACTAAGTTATATTATAATGTTATAAAGTGACTTATTTTCCTAGCAAAAAAAAGGGGATGCCACTCATATGAATTTTATAATGTTTTATTATGTAAAAAAAAAAAAAAAAACATTATTAATTCATATTTTACCCACCAAGGAGGTCGACCCATTGGAGAAGCTATAAATGCACATCCAAGGCTTCATTTTGGGCATTCTTGGCTTGTTATTTACTGGAGCAAACATTGTGGAGACTTGCAGAGTTTTCTGGCAAGGGTTTTCAGCTTGTTCGGAGATGAAATCCTCCAGCAAGGACATCACTTTCGGGATTGGAAGACATCCTCAGAGTGATTTAGAGCATTTCCGTGACAGGGAATGTATTGTGCTTCGATTGCAGGTGATTCTTGAGGGTTTTAGAGGAGCAAACATCAGATTAATTGTAGATACATTTTATTGGCATCATTTCAGCAAAAAAAAAAAATCATTATTAATTCATATTTTATCCACCAAGGAGGTCGACCCATTGGAGAAGTTATAAAAGCACATCCAAGGCTTCATTTTGGGCATTCTTGGCTTGTTATTTACTGGAGCAAACATTGTGGAGACTTGCAGAGTTTTCTGGCAAGGGTTTTCAGCTTGTACGGAGACGAAATCCTCCAGCAAGGACATCACTTTCGGGATTGGAAGACATCCTCAGAGTGATTTAGAGCATTTCCGTGATAGGGAATTAATTGTGCTTCAATTGCAGGTGATTCTTGAGGGTTTTAGAGGAGCAAACATCAAATTAATTGCAGATACATTTTATTGGCATCATTTCAGCAAAGGTCATACCTTATCAACCGATTTTCAGAGCATTTCATTGGGATTCGAGCTAGGGTTTGTGAGCATTAATTTGGGTGCCATTCTCCTACAGACCTAGTGTGGATTTGAAGTTGGTTTCAAAGGTTTTCAAGCAGATTTGAGTATCATATTTGCTGTTGTACTTTTTCGGTACCTGTCCGTACAGTTTTAGCAGTTAATGTGAAAGTTTTCAGGCTGAAAAAACACCATTTTGCATGTGGGTATTGACAGAGTTGGAACATCAACAAATGGGTATGTTTAATTTGATATTTTGAAGACATTTACCCATCTGAGTATTCTAAATAATTGCTGTAAACTTGCAGATTTGAAATTATGAGATTTTTGATTGAGGGTTTCCTCAAGAAAGCTAAATATTCAATGTTTATGCTATTAAACCTATTGCATGTTTATGGGTATTGCATAAAATTGATTATTCAGTGCTTAAATCATCTGGGTATCATTGCATATTATAGTTATGGTTTCTACTCACCTGGGTATTAATGCATGTAGCAAATTAAGTCATAGTTTTCCACGACAAATCGAAACACAAAAAAAAAAATTTATTATCTAGATTTGGGGTGGAATATTACATCTCCCTATATACCCGAGGGTATGTAGAAGCTAGCAGCTGTATGTGGGTGTTATTTAAGGCCTCAGTATTGGAGTTTGAGCACACCTCACTTCTGTAGACGCTTTATGGTTAGCCAAAAACAACTCCTCTATGATATTTTAAAACCATCGACATAGGGTTTCTAACCTAATCCACTAAAAAAAGAAAAAAATTGTGTTTTTTTTGTAAAGATACTTTAATGAAATGAAATGAAATATTATTAATGTCTGCGGTGGGCCAAAAAAAGACCCAAGGGACTATAAGAAGGACAATAATGACTGTTCGCTAGCAGGCTAAAAAACCCAACAAAGAAAAGAAACTAAGATAAATACAAGACGTAACTCGACAATTAGGCCAAAGAGAAAGGGAAAAAAGGAGGGAAAGAAGAGGGGGGGAGGGCTGTAGTCCAGAAGAGTGGAGTGCACTCCAAGAAGAACAGAGAGAGAGGGAGGGGGGAGGAAGTAGCCCAAGAGGGGCAAGCTCCAAGAACCCCCAAAACTAATCTCTTTAACAGTCGAGGTCGAAGCATCAGAGTTGAAGAAGTCCATGATGTCTTCGTCCATCACTAGTTCGGGATCTTAACAAACTGTGGGTGTGCTGTCTAGTGACCCTGCTTCTGTCCAAATTGGATGAAGTGGGGTGTTTTCATCCGGTGTCACCTAGTTTGTCGGAGCTGGTAAAGTATGTTGTGATGAGCCGATGTTGAGGGGGGTGAGATCCATCTAGAGGAGAGCTCTTATGTTGACGGAATTGAGTTATCTCCCTAAGAAAGAGTGCGATACACCGCTGGTATGGGTATTTGAAGAAGGTAGAAACATATCAAGAGTTGTCCCTGAAAAGGCAATGGAATCTGCCATGGATCTCGTAATAAATGGGACAACAAAAAATAAAGTGATGTAGGGTTTCAACTTCACCCAAGGAGCAAAACAAGCAAATCCGCTCCTCCGTTAGAAGATGGTGATCTGACTCAATCCGGAGTTGGTGAGAACACACCATGAGTGGCCCAACTGGGATCCAAAGACTATGCATTGTGTGCTACTGAAGGTATTGTGAAGGAACTATTCTGCCCTCTTGAATCTGTAAGAAGTGCTCATGATAGAAAGACAACTTGTGGGAAAGAGGGGCAACAAGAGAGATCCATGTGCATCTAGTGTACTGGAGACTAATATCCTTTCGGATCTCGTGGAGCATCTTCTCCTTACTATGTCGAGAGGGGGGGAGAACACTCAAGGAATAAGGGGGGAGCCTGCCTATTCGTATTTGAATGTTGGCCAGGAGGACAGAGACCTGAAAATACCAGCTCCTCCGGCTTCCCTAAAGGGACAATAGAAAAAATTAGAAAATAGAAAAATGGACGGAAGGACAATAACTGTTGCTACTGCTATAGAACACGACCTTGGAAAGAGCCTTGATACCACTTGGTTGGAACCTTTATATAGAAATAAGCATAACCACCATAGCAATGCTGAAATTAATGGAAATGCTTATAAACTAAATGACCATGAAAATGAAATAACAAAAGTGCTCATGAAAATAAGTGGTTGGAAATACAAAAAACGTATATTAATCAAGTGGAACATATGTTGTAGGTCTCTTTGATGGGGCAACCTCCTTGGAAGTAGAGCTCTGGTACAATTTGAGAACACTATGAGATACGTTCTACTCCAAACCCATGTCCTTATCTTGTTTACCCTAACCCTAATGCTCAAGGGTCGGACCACATGAAAGAGGGGACCTAAGCTACTACCTCCTACGTATAATAAAAGTAAAGGTTACATCATAATGGGTCCATACACACTAGGCGCCCAAGGTGCAAACTTACGCCAACATTAGACAAGTACATAACAATGGTTATGTTAGGATAGGGTCCTAACAACGAATGATGGCAACTAGGGCTTTTCCTAGCTCCGTCGTGTTGCGACTTAGTCAAATTTCAACCTACACTTAGTCTTCTTTGGCCTGGACTCCAACTAAGCTTGACTAATCTTGTTCTTTGACATTTGTTTGTTTGCCATGCTTCTATCACTTCTTCGTCTTCATATGTGATTTCGAGCTCAACTTTTTGTCCTTCCTACAAAATGTCACTTGGCGACAGATTATCATCCTTTGATGGGTGTATCACTACCTCATCATCGACAACTCTCAACATTGTCCTCAGTGTTTCTTGCTTGAATTGTCTCTCAAAGCCCAATTTGGGGCTGACACTACTCCAATCTCCCTCTTCACTTCTTGGACTTGTCAAGGATACAGTGCTAATTTCTTCCTCAGACAAGTTACCATTACTCATCCTTTTATTCGATAATGATTGTTCAGGTGCATTGGTGTCATGAACAAGTTCACGTGACATTCATGCATGTTTCTGCATTCAAATTCTGCTGACCTCCTACCTGGTAGAATTGACAATCTGCTTATCCTCGCATCATTTGCTAAATTGGTATTTCTAACAATCGTCTTCCAAGAGTTAAACTTTTATCGCATGGTTGTCAGCATTTCCCAACATTTTCTCGTTTGTCATGTGCCTCTAGGAGTATCCTTCGGATTTGTCCCTTCTCCAAAGAATGTATTTCTGTTGGATGCTTGTATATCCTGTTATAGCTGCATTAATCCTTGTGCATGCCGTCTCTGCAATTTGCCAATCCGAATATTCAATTGTTCGCTCCTTGCGCACAATTGCTGCGTTTTTGCACATATTCTTTGTTGTGCATGCCGTCTCTACAATTTGCCAATCCGAACATTCAATAGTTCGCTCCTTGTGCACAATTGCTGCGTTTTTTCACATATTCTTTGTTGTGCACGTCCATTGGCCACCAATAGGCTCATCCCTTTATATTCTCTCTCATCACTTCGAGGATCTTCTTTTGGCAGTTCTTGTCTGACATGCTTCGCCGCTGTTTGCTGCATGTCTTCATGGGCAAGTAAATTCTAACCTTCTTCAGTATTGGGAAATCTAACGTGTATGTGCTATCTCTTTCGCTCTGTGGGTTTGGGCATCAATTCTTCCTCCTTCATTGTTGGTTGCATGTCATTCCCTTGACCCCTTGTGGCGATCTACTCTACAAATTCATTGTTTCTAGAGTAACTTGTATTGTCTACATCATCTTCTCCTACACGACTACATTCTTTGACTTTATGTATCGAGATCCCCTCAAAGGATCACGAAGACTGACTTGGTGCTATCCTCAACCTACCTGTACTTGTCTCTTCTCCATTTGGTTTGTGGTTGGCAAGGTTGACTTTTGCCCTAACCTTGTATAGTTTCAACTTCGAACCATTGACTGTCTTAGGACATTGCGTCTCGTCTAGTCTCTTCAATCATACTGTGCTATTGTCCAACACCTCTTGAATGTGGAAGGGTCCAAGCCACAAGGTCTTCAACTTGCCTAGCTTGATCTCTCACTTGCCATTATACTTAAGTATGAGGTCACCTGCCTTCAACTTCAACTTCCATAGATGCTTGTCATGCCAAAGCTTACGCTGACACTGGGCAACCTCCATGGCCTATTGTGCCATCGCTCTCTTCTCATCCAACTTGATTAATGCTGTCAATCTCTCCTCCAAGCTCTCTTGGTCACCAAGATGGTTCTCCATTGCCACTCTCAAACTTGGCACCAAAAATCGATTGACAGTATTGCCTATTGACTATACATCAGCTAAAATGGCATATGATTTGTTGTCGGCTTGTACATTGTCCTATATGCCCACAGGATTGCTAGTAATTTCTCCTCCCAGTTGTCATTCTCAATTCCACAAGTCTTGTACATTCTAGAGGCCAAAACTTTGTTCATTGCTTTCGCTTGCCCATTTGCCCTTGGATAGTACGGACTCGACAACGAATACAAAAGTCTAAACTTTGAGGTTAACTTCTAAATGATTTCATTGATAAAGTGGCCTCCATGGTCACTCGTTAATTGAAGAGGCACTATGAAGCTTGTAATTATTTACTCATACAGGAATCATGTAGTGCTCTTTGCGGAGTTATCTTGCAATTACCTTGCCTTTACCCACTTTGTCAAATATTCAGTCACTACAACAATGTACTTGCAACCTCTTTTGTTGGTCGTCAATGGCCCGACAAAATTTAGACCCCAATGTTCAAACAACTCTTGTGGCTTCCTAACTTGTTAGCATGTATCACACTCAGTCACAAACTACCCCATGCCACGGTAGAGGGTTGGCCACCATAGCCTTGCCAGAAGCACCTTCCTTTCAGTTGTATCTGGTCCCATATGTCCGCCTGCCAACCATTCATGAGCTTGCTTTATTGTTGCATTCACCTTGTCCATTATGCATCTTCACAAATTTCCATATGGTCCGATCTTGTACAACAATCTAGCAATCAGTTGGAATGGTGCTGACTTTATTATAATATTCTCAGCTTCTCAGTTGCCAATAATTCCTTTGGCAACTCTCTCGTCGACAAGTATTTTCTAACGTACTTGTACCATGATGGTAGTGTAGTGATTGAAAAACAAATGAGCGTTCAAAAATTCATTTGACACTCTTCCCTCTATAGGTTCTCTTGAGTGAAGCCTTGACAACTGATTGGCTATAATGTGTTTCTTCTCGGTTTGCCCACCACTCGAAACACAAACTTTTGCAATGTGATGAGCCACTTGCTAACTCGTCTGTGAATTGTCGATTCATTGATCAGATACAACAATGCTTGATGATTGACATAGAAAACAAAGGGATTCACGAGCAAGTAATGTTTGAACTTTTGTATTATGTTCACCATTTGTAGGCAGGCAAATTGATGTGTCAACGTAATTAGTAAATAAGTTATGCCATTTTGTGTTATTTTGTAGTTTGTACGCAAAGTATATGATGAAATGTGCATACGTATAATAAATAATGTCATAATGTAATATTTCATATGATAATGTGTAAAGTTATGTAAGGTTAAGTCATAAAGTGAGTCATCAAATGAAGTGTAAATGTAAGACAAATGCATGTGAAATGTAATTTAAGAAAATGATGAGGTGTTGGGTAGTTGAAGGATGCAACTACTTCTTATAGTTGAAATAGTGTCGAAGTCAAAGTGTGTGGTGGTTAAGTCATGTGGTTGTTGTTGGGAGGCTGGCTGGTGGTTGTTGGCTGAAGCGTGTAGGTGTTGGAAGGAGATATTCCACACAAACATTGCAATGTATATGTAAGAAGATGCTGTACATAGTTAACCGTACAGGCTATTGTTAATACAAGATTTGCTCATATTCATTTATCATCTGCTATTGTTATTGTATGTATATTGCATGTGTTGTCATTGTTGATTGCTGCAATAGATAGGTTTTGTATTGTTCCTTTCAAGTTTTGGATGCAGGATGAAAGTTGCTAATTGTCGTTCAGGTAATATTTTCGTACAAGCAGTTTTTGTGATCAGAGTACACGTGAAGAGTCTTGGCTGATTATTAAAGTTGTCATTCAAATTGTTCCTCCAAGAGTTGGGATACAAACCGCTGTTCTACACCTCATTCAATTGTGTTGTCATTCTTCTCCGCCCTTGATAACAACCTATTTGAAAAATATATGAGCTGATCTAGCCTATATTGTCCTTTGCTAGTCCAAATCCAAATGCGAATTTGGACACATCCATGTAGACGTGAAATTGCTTCTTCCAATTTGGAAACACTAGAATGGGGTGTGCAAACCAGCTTTGCCTTCAACTCCTCAAAGGCCTTTTGTTGCTCTTCCATCCACCTGAAAGGAACACCCTTACATGTCAATGTATCTAGCAGATAGGACATTTATGCAAAAGTTTTGATGAAGCATCGACAATACTTGACATGCCCCAAGAATGACTTAAACAAACTCACGTCATAGGTTACTCCATGTTCATCATGATGCAGATTTTGTCTGGATCGGTCTTCAGTCCTTCCTTGCACACCACATGTCCTAGCAACTTTTTATTTGACGTCAACAACTTACACTTCTTCAATTTCAGAGAAAGTCAATCATTCATGCATAATATCATCCATTCTTCCAATGCCTTCAGATGCTTGTCCTTCTTCCTGTACAACGACCAGTCATCCAAAAACACCTTGAACTTACGTGTTGACATTTGCTTTAATATGTATAAAATGATCCTTTGAAATGTGGTAGGGGCATTGCATAAACTAAAGGGCATTCGATTGTATGCATAAATGCCATTCTCTACTACAATGGTTATCTTCAACTTGGCCTCCTCAGAGATATTGGCTTGATTGGAGCCCAAAAATCCATCCAAAAAAGAACAGTTTTCGTGCCTTGCTACCTCTTCCAAAATCAAATCAGTATGGGATTGGAGAGGGATCCTTTATTGTCACCATGTTCAAGATTTGAAAATCCACACTTTGTGGATTGTATTGGTCTCCTTCAGATTCATGATGATGGGAGACACCCATTCGCTCACCATCACTTTGAAGATTATACTTGCATCCAACATCTTCTCGATCTCAACGTTGACTTAGGCTGCATGCTTCAGATTCATCTTGTATGTTCTCCTCATAAGTTGCGCACTTGGAATCAACGAAATTTGATGTACATACAACTCAGGTGGAATCCCTTGCATATCCTTATACATCCATGCAAAGACCTCCTTGTATTGCATGAATATTCTAAAAGTTGGCACTTTTAAAACTGGGTCCCACTCGTCTCCACAATGGATCGTCTTCTCTTCATCACCTCCTGAGGTTTACCTACACTATCTTCGGATTTTTGTACTTGATGATGTTAGGTTCTTTTGTCGCTCTTACCATGTCAAAGGAATGTGTTGACCTTTCATCATGCAATGAACCTCTTCTTCTTGTGTGGATATTTCACCTTGAAATTCTTAGTTCTGAGTTATACTGAGATAAGAAATTCAGTACCAAAGATAATTCTAACTACGATTACAAAGAGTATTGACAAAAGCAACACTAATATCGTATATCCAATAACAGAAGCATTCATTAAATGAAACATGGAAATATGAAATAATAGTAATTACAAGAATTTGGGACAAGTAATATTACTATCACTGGCCTCTTCGAAGGGGCAACCTCCTTACAAAATATACAAATTCTTCACTATACCTATGAGGGTTACATCCTTCCCTTTTAATAATATTTACAAGGATAATTCTTGACATTCTATGGCAATATTCAATGACAATTTGTTATGACAATATTCCTGACTACATATTCTGCGACAGTTACATTCATGCTTCCAAATTAGTTACATACATGATTCTATAACACACTCCTTCCTATAGCTAACTTAACACATGGCCCACTTTTAACTTAATACGTGATCCACTTTACATACAATATCATATGCCACTATGAGTTACAACTGTGGGGCACGTAACACATCAATTTGCCCGTCGTCGACATTGTATTTGACAATGTTCTGTGGGAAAGACATATTTTCCTCATCCACTGTTATGACCGGTTTTGAATTTTGATTGCATTTGCCTACTTTGTATGTACTACGACATCCACCATCCTGATCTTTGTCCTCCATGCTTATGCAAATGTAGGTTGGTTGGAAGACCTCATAGTCTTCCTTTTTCCAATGGAGTAACCCGTTTTCTAAGTGCCCTTTATCTTTCGTGCACTCTTCTAATTCTAGAGCACCTTCTTCACTTTGTTCTCGTCGGCCTGTCCGATCTTCTTCATCTGACGAAGATTTGCTAGACTCATCAACTGTTGCCAACTCCTCACTGATGGATTGGTTCTTCAAGTTGATGACATTTGTGCTAGCCTTTCTTGAATGTCAGTCGGTCCTCCAAATTGTGATTGACTTTCGTCGTGCATAACCAGCCTCTTCCCAACAATGTTTCGTAGGCTGGTTTTTGCATGGCAATGACTACAAAGTCCAGGATAAACATTTGGTTGATGATCTTTACTTTTTGTGCAGTCAACACACCCTTTTTTTTTGATGCCATATTGATTTGCGCCACATAGTCAGAAATTGGGAGACTACAAAAATGGTGCCCCCAAGTTTTTCCAAGTCTCCTCGGGCAATACATTTGCATTGGAACCCCTGTCTACAATTACTTGCATAAGGTTATGTCGAGCAATTCGATGTGGATCAATGTTGGCTTCTTCCTAACATCTATCACCAAAATTGTTGGGTCTATGTATTGATCCTCAACAATTTGTCTTGTTGCGTGTTGGGGATGCATCTCCTTTGTCTTCTTCATTTACTTCAATTCTCCGATTGTCGCATAAAGGTACGATATTGCACAAAATAGACCGGGCATTCTGACTGCAATGTTCATATCTAGCATTTGCGCTGCCAACTGCCTTGCTGACATCTCCTCTCTAACTGTGATGGTTTCCTTCAATTTCTTCCTTTTGTCACTAGTCTTCGCATTTCTTCTTCAACTTGAAAACGTGCCTCCTGCCATTTCTTCTTCTCCTTGGTAAGATTCGAGTATTGCTCCATCTTCTTCGTCTATGCCCCCATTATTGCCAGCACGTGTTTTTCTTCGGACAATTTGCCTCCTTATGGTTGCCAGGTCCACACCATTGACACATCATTGTTGTGTTGTTCCGGCTTTTGCCAATCGGTGCATTCATGCAGTTGCATGTGAAGTGTCCCCATTCCTAACATCTTCGACATTGAATGATTGGCTTGCCATCTGAGTCATATTGCAATCGGCCTTCACTGCTGCCTCCACTAGATCAATTCCTTGATTGTGGTTGTCTCCTCCCTTGGCGTTTGTTCCAATAACCGCCACTTGTTGCTTCTTGCTTGCTTCTAGAAGTGCCTATTCTTTCTTCTTTTTCCTTCTTTTGCGTCATCAAAGTCTAGTGCCTTGCACTTTGTAGCGAACAAACATTCTGCAACCACGTGTCCACTAACTTCACAAATATTGCAATGCACCTTTTTTGGACAATTCGTGTTCGCGTCTCTTCATCTTGTAGTCTGAACACCAAATTTCCTTTTCCTCCTTGTCAGCTTTTACATCGCATTGCTTGGATTGTTGTGTTGAGGTCGTCCCTATCATTGTCTGAGTTGTCATATTGGCGTGACTCATACTTTTGTGCCTACTGCTGCTGTCTTCATTTTGCTTTCTAGGTTCAACACACGTTCAACCGCTTCCTAGTAGGTTGTTGGGGGAACAACCTTCATCTTTTTCTTATAACAAGGCGAAAACCCATCTAGAAACCATCTTTTCTTCAACTTGTTGGCTAGTTTCATCTCCATTTTCCTAATCAGTTCTTTTAGATGGGTATTATGTGACTTTATGTTCTCGTCCTTCCTATGCTTCGTGGAATATATCTCTTTGATAATCTCTGTATCATCTTGAAGCAGTCTAAACTTTTTGCTGAATTCTTCTTTGAGATTTCCCTAGTCAGTGAAGGGTGCTTCTCTCTTCAAGTGCCAATCAAATGCCACTCCACACAATGTTGTTGGGAACAGTTGCAACCATGCATTTTTATCTGTGATGCCATTTGCTTTCCATATCGTTTCACACGTTCAAATATGGCATTCTAGATCCTCCTTCTTGTTTCCTTTTGGGCATTTTTGTTTGCCCACGCTGTTGCAGCTATTTTTGTTGTTGTTCTTGGTGGTTCATCTCATTCCTTGCCACTCAACGAACCTTCTTTTGATGGCTGGTCTTTTGCAAAAAATTGTTGGCTGCTTCCTACTAGGTTTGCACTTTATGACCTCCTTTGCAAATACACGGGTGTTGGTTTTGGACTTTTGAGCGCACTTCCTTGTGATTGCCCTTGTGCTTGACTCCTATCCATTGCACCTCTAGGCACTCTCCCTTCCACTTGCATTTGAATTACTGGTTGCTCTATCTTGTCTTGTGCACAGTCCACGTTGGTGCTTTCTTCACCTTTTGCATGGACGTTCTCCTTAGCTTGATTTTGGCTTGCTTGTTGCGCCTCCACTTGCATGTCTTCCTCCATAGTTTCAACTTGCTCTTTGTTCGGGCTTTTCTCCTCTCACAGGTTCCACACACGCTCGAATTTCGACGACCAGACTTCAACTCTGTTTTTATCTTCTGTGCATATTTCCTTCACAACAAGTTCTCTTAACACCTTGGTAGCTTTCATGTCACCAACTTCGTCGTCATGTAACTCTTTGTTGTCGTGTAACTTGTTGTCATGTAACTCGTTGTCATCACAAAACTCGTTGTCACATAACTCTCCGTTGTGGGTTACATTTTCAGGAATTCTTCGTCCTTGCTGTTGTGCAATCCTCTGACTTCTCGTAGGTTCTTCGCTTGTTCTTGGGCTCACCCTTCCACGTCCATGTCTCCCACGTCCTCGCATCAGGTTATCTGTCATTCACTTCCTCCCTTCAAATGTCTCTGCAGTTGCTAGTTCGAACTTCAGATGACAACGACACCAAATGTAGCACAACAATGGTATTCTACACTTGAAGGAACATGGAAGAGTAAACGACAGAAAATATCAACAGTAAACAACATATAACATTTACGAGAAAAGATATTCATACTTGAAATGGAACGGAACTGCACATTGTCATTTTATTATTTATGAACAGCAATACACAATTATTTACGGCAGCAATATTATTCACTACAGATGCTCACAAACACATGCAGGTGCTATACTTGCACACATACAAATATGCTCCTAGATGCAGATAGATAGATATTATTTGAAAAATATAAGGGGTCTATTTATACTACTCTTGGGAAGGGGAGGCAGTTGCCAACTTCCACAACTTCCTTGTACCTATCCCTAACTACCCTTACATGACACCTCATATTACAAGACATCCTAATTACATGACATTTGAATTACATGATATTCTAGTTACTCTCACACTAATAATGTATGGTAATCATTTGACGAGCACTTAGTGGGCAAACTACAAAACGACAAAACTTTAAATACAATCAAAATTGTATTTGCGGACTTGTCTCCATATGCTCTCGTTTATGTTCAAGGTGGCGTCATGTCAGAACTGGTTGTTACAGATCTGCCCCTTGACATCACAAGAGTAACAAGGAAAACAATGAAATATTTAGTTTGGGCCTGTAAATGCCAAAATGGCTTCTATGCCACCTGCATCAGAAAACTGGATTCCTCTAAGCATCATTTCATAGTAGGCAGAATGATGACCTGTTTATCCTTCTCCAGTGGCATGCTTGAGGGAAATCATAGAGGACTTGGTTATTGTATTACCTTAGGTCTTCAGTGGGATTGTATCTCATGTTAATTAATTACATTTTGTGTATTTCCTTCTCTGCAAGCTGAAGGTGGTGGACTGATTGTGGTTTGTTAATTTTTAACATGGTAAGACCTTATGCTTTTGTGGATTAGGGATAAAACTCTTTGGTCTTGTTTCTTAAACATAGCACATAGGGTGCGTTTTAATTCCTATATTTCTAAAACTAGCATTTGCAAATTTTAGAACAGGAAGTAACCATTGCACTTTTGATTTATGCAGGTGAAAAACACTTGGTTTGTTCGTGGAGGTTTGACACCTTTATGTCTCAATCATGTTTTGGTAGGATATCTGCACGATGATCTAAGAAACATTTTTCTTTGTTCTTGGTTTAGTTGTCCCTATGCATAATACTTGCATCTATTGAAAGCAACTGGTGCATTATTAGTCACTCTACAGTTTTATAGTTTTCTTGTCCCATAGTTTACTAGGTATATAGTTTTCATGTGATGAGTAAAGTGGGTATATAAGTTTTTGTGAAAGTGAACATAAATAGCTGAATGAGATTTGCAAAATTGGGAAATCAATGCCTCAAAAATTATCATATAGAGTTCCACACATGCATTGCATTAGTTAATGTAATGTGGGGCCTAGGCCACTAGTGCTATTAGTCAGCAAAAACCTGTTATTTATTTATTTAACAATCAAAGTTCACTAGTTCAAGATTAAAGGTATTTACAATATTTGTTTGGAGTGGCCTACAAGGTTGATGGATGAGGATGTTCAGGAGAAGGGAGGGGCTTTTTGTCGCTTCTTTTCCTGGTTAGTCTCCAATGTTATCGTAAAGAATAAGATTGGAATGCTAGGGCTTTTCAATGTATAATTGCTCTGATTGTTCACATACTTTGTTTTTGTTTTGTGGATGCTTTGAGCTCACTACAAAAAAGAATTATACTATGGGAAAGGAGATAGAGGGGGCATATTCAGTTAAATTGTTGAATGTTGAAAGACAAGCATAAGCTGGGTGGAAACAAGCACTGCATTCATTGATCTTAATAGGAAGCAAAAACATATGTAGAGAGTTGGACAGGTTAGTTGTTCAAATAATGAATGTCATGTCATTCTTATGAGGTTGTATGGGCTTTATTGGTTACTCTGATCTCTTTTAGTACTTTGGTTTATCAGATATAGTTAACTAGTTAGATGTTGTGCCAAATCCATGGCTCTGTCGCAATACTGAAATGCCGAATTTGTTGTAAGATGAATTGTGGAGTTAGAGCATTCACTGCATAGGATGGAGTAGTATAGAGGCACTGTTGGAATCTGCAATATTCTCTAGAACATCCCAAAACATCCATTCACCACAATTATGTGCAGAAAAAGGAAGAAGAGTGAATTAGAAAAGCATATAGACGAAAAAGAGAGGAAAGAGATAAACAACACAATTTGAGAGAAGGAATAAGGGGTGGGTGCCTGTAGGCACCTCCGCAATATTTTTCTTATATCACACTATAATACAAATGGTTCCTCGTTGAAAGGTATTTATAGTGATACCAAAACCCCAATGAGAGGCTAACCTTAGGCCAACATTAACTTAACCTTGAGGTTAACCTTACAATAAAATAATAATAAATTACCCTTTAAACAAGGTTATCCATAAATGTGGATTAACCAATACCACTAAGGGTGAATACATGAGAGTGCCCTTAGGCTTACATGAAGATGCTTGTAGGCTTACACATAGATGCCCGTAGGCTTACATAGAAGAATGCCCATAGGCTTACATAGAAAGATGCTCGTAGGCTTACATGAAGATGCCCGTAGGATTACATGAAGATGCTTGAAGGCTTACATAGCACTTGCTCGTAGGTTTACATCAAGATGCTTGAAGGCTTACATAGCACTTGCCCGTAGGCTTACATCAAGAGCACCTTGTTAGGAACCTAATATTAAAAATAACACTCTCACACAAATACTTGAAAATAAACACACATGCTCACAACACACTTGGAAATAAAATGCACAATACGAAAGTAAATTGCAGAAAAAGAACAATCTCACAATAGCACTGAATCGCAAGCCTCTTCGAGGGGGCAACCTCCTTCAATACTTCATTCAATTATGCAAAAAGATACATACAATATTGCCTCTCGTAGATTTAAGGAATTCCTCTAGCACCTAACTCCCAAGGTTGGCTTACATGCAAAATGCCACCCGGGCTAGAATCTCCTACCTACAATCAGTTACATTCTTGAAAAAATGGTTACATAGAAGGGCGCCATTTGGCATAGGCGCTTCTTAATCCAAAACTATAATAAAACATTACAAAATATTAACATGGGTACTACCCACGTTCTACAAGGACTATTACATCAAGTGTTAGGATGGGGTCCTAACATGCCCTTCCCCTTCAAAAAGCTTTGTCCTCAAAGTTGAAGGTGAGGAAACTATTGTTGGATTTGGTGAAGAGGTTCCCATGTCGCATCTTCTGGTTGTAAGCCATGCCACTAGACCAAGACATCTGTGATAACCCATCGATGAAGGGTACATGATCTTCGATCAAGAATGCATTCAAGTTCAAGAATGATGGACCCTTCCTCATCCAACTCTGGAAGTGTAGACTGCACCTGCACCTTGTTGCCAATAACCTGCTTGAGAGAGGACACATGGAAGACTGGATGAAGTTTGGAACTAGCCGGAAGGGCTAGTTTGTACGTCGTCGCCCGAGCCTCTACAACACCTGGTAAGGACCATAGTATTTGGGAGTAAGTTTTTGACAACCACGCAACTGGAGAGATGATTGTTTGTATGGTTGTAAGTGAAGGAAGACCATGTCACCAATGACAAAGTTGCGTTCAGTACGATGTTGATCTGCTTGTTGTTTCATATGATTTTGAGCCATGTCCAAATTGAGCTTGAGTTGGCGAAGAATGGAGTCACGTTGATGGAGAGTGGAATCCATGGCCTGAACCTTGGAGCTGCCTGGAATGTAAGAAGTTGGAGCTGGTGGAAGCTGACCATAAACTGCTTCAAATGGAGTCACCTTAGTGGCAGAGTGATAGGTGGTGTTGTACCACCATTCAGCCAAAGGAAGCCACTTAGCCCAATGAGTAGGATGTTCAGAAGTGAAGCAACGAAGGTAGGTTTCCAAGCATTTATTGACAATTTTAGTTTGGCCATCGGTTTGAGGATGGTAGGCCGAACTCATCTTGAGTTGTGTCCCCTGCAACTTGAACAGTTCTTGCCAAAAGCGACTGGTGAAGGTAGGATCCCGATCAGAGACAATGGATTTAGGTATTCCATGGAGGTGAAATATGGAGTCAAGGAAGATTTGGGTGACAATGGATGCAGTATAAGGGTGGGATAGGGAACAAAAGTGAGCATACTTTGAGAGATGATCCACTATCACCAAAATAACTGATTTACCTCCAGATTTTGGTAGCCCTTCGATGAAGTCCATAGATATATCTATCCAAACCTGCTCAAGAATGGGCAAAGGTTGAAGTGTGCCTGGAGAACACACAGTCTCACCTTTCATGCGTTGGCAACGATCACATTCAACAACAAATATTTTGATATCTTTTTTCATTCCCTTCCAAAAAAAGGTACGCTTGGCTCGAGTATATATTTTGAGAAAACCCGAATGACCAGTTATGGGGGATGCATGCATTTCATGAAGGAGGAGGTCCTTGATTTGAGACTCAGATGGAATAACCAATCGGTCATGAAATCGTAAATCCTGACCATCCCAAACATAACCAGGGTGTGATTGAGGATCCTCTTGGAGATGGTAGAGGAGAGTTTGTAATGATGAATCCTTGGCGAGATCTTCACGAAGTTGATGAATCCATTGTGGAAGAGGAGTAGAGATGGCATGTAGCATGGCCTGATCTTCATGTAGGTGAGACAAAGCATCAACCACCACATTCTCTTTACCTTTCTTATAAGAAATGTCATAGTCATATCCCAACAATTTGGAGACCCATTTTTGTTGTTCTGGAGTAGCCACCCATTGCTCTAAAAAATATTTTAGACTTTGATGATCAGTCTTGATGGAAAAATGTCGACCAATGAGATATGGATGCCAATGAGTGACCGCATGTAAAATGGCAAGCATTTCCTTCTCATATGTGGACTTGCCCAAATTTTGAGGGGAAAGTGCCTTGCTAGTAAAAGCCAATGGTCGACCCTCCTACATTAAAACTGCTCCAATGCTTGTACCTGATGCATCACTCTCGATGACAAAGGGTTTAGAAAAATTTGGCATTGCCAAAATAGGGGTGGTGGTCATAGCATACTTCAAATCGACAAAAGCCTTCTCAGCCGATTCAGTCCACACAAAAGAATTTTTTTGCAACATGGTTGTGAGGGGAGCTGCTATCTTTCCATAGTTTTTTACAAATTTTCTGTAATATCCTATAAGACCCAAGAATCCATGAAGTCCCTTCAAGGTATGAGGTTTGGGCCATTCTTGCACTGCCTAAATTTTCTTAGGGTCTACCTGAACTCCTTCCTTAGTGACTATATGCCCCAAATATTCAACCTCCTATTGACCAAAGGAACATTTTGATTGCTTTGCATAAAGTTGATGGTCAAACAAAAGTTTGAGAGTTGCTTCTAAGTGGTGAAGATGATCCTCCCATGTGTGACTATAAATCAGGATGTCATCAAAGAAGACTAGAATGAATTTGTGAAGATGAGGGCGAAAAATAGAATTCATCAAACTCTGGAAGGTGGAAGGTGCATTGGTTAACCCAAAAGGCATAACTAAAAATTCATAATGCCCTTCATGAGTTCTAAAGGCTGTTTTGGGAATATCTTCATTCTTAATACGGATTTGATGATAACCCGATCATAAATCCAACTTGGAAAAATATTGAGCCCCATGCAACTCATCTAAGAGTTCATCAATAACAGGAATAGGGAACTTATCCTTGATGGTAATTTTATTAAGATCTCGATAATCCACACACAAGCGCCAAGTGCCATCCTTCTTTCTGACTAACAACACTGGTGAAGAATAGGGGCTAACACTAGAACGGATAATTCCAGAAGCTCGAAGTTCCTGTATAATTTTCTCAATTTTAGTTTTTTGAGCATAAGCATACCGGTATGGGCGAACATTAGGAGGTAAACTACCAGGAACAAGTTGTATTGCATGATCATGTGAGCGTTGAGGAGGAAGTCCCTTGGGTTCCTCAAAGACATGAGAATACCTGTTTAATATATGTTGTAATTGTTGTGGATGACTAGACTCCCTTTGCTCGGGAGCGGTGATAGCAAAAAGTTGAGCTACCACGCCATGGGAAGATTTCTTTAACAATTTTTCCATCTTATGAGAAGAAATAAATTGAACTGCTCCTGCCTTTGTGCCATGAAAGGTATATTCCTACCCATCCTGACTAAATTTCATCCATAATTCTACAAAATCCCATAGGACTGGTCCTAACATTCATAACCATTGTGCTCCCAAAACTATATCACACCCTCCTAAGGGTAAAGCAAACATGTCAGACTTGAGATTATAGTCCCCAATTTTTAGCTTAACATTACGACATTTTCCTTTACATGGTAGGGTGCCACCATTAGCAATCATAACTTCAAAGGAATTGCATGTGGTAATGTAACAATTTCCTTGTTTGGTGACACGTGGATCAATAAAATTATGTGTGCTACCAGAGTCAATCAAAATGATGACCCTTTGTCCCTTGAAATGGCCAATCACCTTCATGGTTTGGGGTGTGGATACTCCTGCTAGAGCATGTACAAAAATTTCTGGTTGGGATTCCTCTTGATCGATCGGTTGATCTGTGGTTTCTATTTCTTGAGGATCCTCCTCATCCTCAGAAGAGTCTGAAGTGGGAACTTCATCCATATCTAGCAAGTACAATTTTTGTTGCACACACCTATGCCCTCGGGTATATTTTTCATCACAATTGTAACATAATCCTTGTGCCTTCCTATGCTCCATCTCCTCATGACTCAATTTTTTTATAGGTGGAGATTTATTAGTCGAACTTGGCATTGGCTTGTTCAAAAAAGATGACTTAGATGGAGGAAATTTAGAAGTTCGACCAAGAGCCTTGAATTTTTCCTCTACCAATTTGGCCAATTGTATGGCTTGTGGTAGCGATTGAGGTCGCAACAATTTAACCTCAGCCCTGATGTCATCCTTCAATCCACTCACAAAACAACTCTGGAAAGAATCAACACTTAGTCCTGTTGTTCGATTGGCAAGTTTTTCAAACTGAGTTTGGTATTCTCGAACAGTTGAAGTTTGTTTGAGTTTAAAAAGGGCTCTTGTAAAATCTTCAAACTCGCTAGGACCAAAGCGAGTGAGTAGGCATTGACCAAAATCAGACCATGAAAGGTCAGGTTCAGCCTTTCTAAGCCACAAAAACCAATGGAGTGCATCTGATTCAAAATTAAAAGAAGCAATGGTCAACCATAGGAAACGATCAACATTATGAAGAGTGAAATATTGTTCTGCCTTACAAATCCACCCCTCAGGATCTTTTCCATCAAACTTGGGAAAGTCTAATTTGGGTAACCTCATCCCATTGTGGTTGGGTATAGCTCATTGGTGGTGGCTTGTACCAATTTCCTCTTGGTCATGTGGAGTTGCGGAATCAGTAGAGGCTCTACTTTCCAATTCAACCTTCATTGCTTTTTGTGCAAGGGTGAGATCAGCTATAGATTCTTGGAAAGATTGGATTTGTGACTACATTTCCTGTAAGTTTTTGTTAAGTACAGACAATATTTGGTTGCCCATATTGTCCACTTTGTTTTGAATTTCCCTCTCTATTACTTGTTGGCGAGTTCCCTCAACCATAATTGAAGGTTTGGATGCTTTTTGTGGGACTTACTAAAAATAGATAGGTAGCTTTTAGGAGTTACTATTTTTAGTAAGGGTCCAAAAATTAATTTGGGAAATAGGTTGCAACACTGATTTTAGGATAGGGTCCACTTCGATGGTCGCTTGATCTGAGCGCTCAATGAGGAGATATACTGACTTCTTTGACTTTTTGTGATCTCCTAGTTGGTTGCAAGTCGATGTCAAGGTAATTTCTTCAACTTGGACTTAAAAATTCACAAGTGGGTCCTTGAGGGTCTTTGGTGCAGAATAACAAGTAGCTTCTATTCCCAAAATTTTGGATCAATTTGATTGACCGTTGAGAAGTTATGGCCTTAACAAGAAAAATAAAAAATTGCCAATTTTGGAAAATCGGTGCAAAATTTGACCAGGAGCTGCCAAGGACAATTTTATCTAGAATAGAATGTAGAATTATCTACTAAATTTTTGAGTCAATCTGAGCTCTGAGTGAAGAGATATCCCTATTTTAGTAAAATTTCAATGTTTTTTTAGTGAGGTCGGTTTTACCTTCGAATATTGGTTCCAAGAACTCTGTCAACTATCTTTGCCTTATGTTATTATTTTTTCCCTTTTGACTATCACCACCCTAATTCCACATTCTATTCCCTATCCATCTACTCACAAATATTCTTTTACTATTATATTTAACTATATCCACCACCCTATATTCACTATTACTATAAATTTCTATAACTACCCTATTTTAGACTCTGAAGATTCTTGTCCACCTATTATTCTTTGGGAGTTTGTATTACCTATTGTGCATGCAAGAATTCTAGAATAGGGATGTCTTCTTCGTATGCTCAACTTCTATGTAGGATACAGTAATAGGTTTGGACTTTTGGTTGTAGGTTAAGTAAAACAGAAGACTTGAAGAACAAACCTTGTTTGTAAGTTTAAACAGAACCAAGGTACGCTAGGCAAGGGTGTATGTAATATCCATAGGCCCTTTGTTATACCGTAGTGATGAACAATAGTGCTCGGACCAATATTTTAGGCCACTACTCAAGGAGGATTCCACACATACCCTTGAGCACACTATCTGCCTCTCTGATAGTACGGGAGGGTAGTCTTCCGGGATGTTGTGTCCCATGCACTATGGACAATACAAGGCCAAAAAAGCTTCCTAGGGATAAAATTTTGTTAAATCCTAGATGGTCTCCCGATACACCCGAAGATGCATGGGAGCTCAATTCCGTGCGCGAGTGTTGTCTGAGGCCTGGGTATTGGAGCCTGATCGCCCCTCACTTCACTAGACGCTGTATGGGCTATCTAGCTTAGCCAATAATGATAGCTCCTTCACGATATTTTAAAACCCCCGGCACAGGGTTTCTAACCTACTCAACTACTGTAAAAAGAACTGTAATTTTTTTGGCCTTTTGCTGAATATATATATATTTTTTAATAAGGAAAACTGGCAAACAAAAAAAATTGAACTCAAAAATCGTATACCTAACAGTCGAATTGGCAGAATCCGTTGCAGTCGCAGTAGAACATGGCCCTGGAAAGTGCTCTGATACCACTTGTTAGGAACCTAATATTAAAAATAACACTCTCACACAAATACTTGAAAATAAACACACATGCTCACAACACACTTGGAAATAAAATGCACAATACAAAAGTAAATTGCAGAAAAAGAACAATCTCACAATAGCACTGAATCGCAAGCCTCTTCGAGGGGGCAACCTCCTTCAATACTTCATTCAATTATGCAAAAAGATACATACAATATTGCCTCTCGTAGATTTAAGGAATTCCTCTAGCACCTAACTCCCAAGGTTGGCTTACATGCAAAATGCCACCCGGGCTAGAATCTCCTACCTACAATCGGTTACATTCTTGAAAAAATGGTTACATAGAAGGGCGCCATTTGGCATAGGCGCTTCTTAATCCAAAACTATAATAAAACATTACAAAATATTAACATGGGTACTACCCACGTTCTACAAGGACTATTACATCAAGTGTTAGGATGGGGTCCTAACACACCCATAGGTACTTCATCATTGTTGGCCTTGGCCTAACAAGATCAGATTACAAATATGTTAATTGAGGGATGGAATTTTCAGATCATCTTTTCTTCCTTTCTATCTTATGGATAAATCTAGAGCTTTTCTCTAAGAGAGTTGCAAACATGATTTTTGGTATGCTTTCTTCTTTGGAAGCTAGAGAGCTTAATGATTCATTATCTTCCAAGTTGTTAAAATCTGCTATACCAATGAGGGGTGATAAATTTCTAGGTGAGGATGGTCTATAGATGTTGAATTTTTCAGTGCCATTTGGTATGGGTGTTTTCTTTATATGTGAAGAATATTTAGCTATATAATATTTACAAAATGCAAACTATGTAAGGGCTCATTAAGATAATTCCAAAGGGCTTCAATAGTGATGAGGTAGGAGGTTGGCACTTGATTATCTCATTGAATGTCTGATATAAAGTTATTGCTGATTTGGTAATATGTGTTAATCTTTCACTTATTGACCACAACCAACATTGTATAATGTAATATATTGTATATGCCTATGGGCCACTTTACACCTTGTAAAGGTGATCCATGTGCTATTGAATTAACCATTAATATGTTGGATAAACATTTATTGGGGTTTGTACCATTATATTATGGTTCTTGATTGCCATTATTTGATCTAGAAAATTTGGTTCTTGATCTCCTACAACAAGAAGTCTAGAGAGATTATTATTTTACAAAAGAGTGGTGGTTTTGGACCAACAATATTTTTTAGGATTTTTAAATTATCCTTAGGTTTTCTTCTTCATTCAAAAAGGCTTCATAAGTTGCTTCATATTGGATCCTTGCTCCAGAGCAAACAAGTTAGTGTTCTTTTAGTCTTTTAATCCAGTCTCTAGGTCTTCTTTATGGAGCGTAATCATGGATACTCTGTCTTATAGAAGATTACATATTTTGTTGAATTTTTATGGACAGTCTTAGTGCATTGAGAGGTTTTAGGGCAAAACCTCTAGCGTCACAAATGACTTTCACGATTAGGCTATAAGAGGCCAAGGAATGTTTTGCAGGTTCAACCTTTCAATAGTGTCATGTTTGAAAGGGGGCAGCTATGGTCTTGAAATCCAATAAATTGTTATAGTGGATAAATGTGAAGATTATTTTAGGGAGAAGTTCATTTTCGGATTTTGTGCATCAATTTTTGGAATAGGTTCAATGTTTCTCTTAATTTCTCCATATTGGGCTTCAATTCTTAGCACAAAGGTGCAAAGGGTTTATTTCAAATTCGAACGTTGACCTAAACGACACACGCCTTGTGCCAACTCACCACATCAATGCAAGGGGAAGTTGTTTGACAAGAAAACTCCACCCCTCCACAACATGCTCAGATGACCTGGCTGGCCAACATGGTTTCTCTAATACTCTTCAACCTAAGAGGTCTTGAGTTTGATTATGTACCTCCCTTTGGGCCAGGCTTAACTAGTGTTTTTAGGTTTGGTGCTTCCCACCCTAGTGGTGGCTATGCTGCCTCTTGACCAAATTGTAGCCACGAGTGCTTGGCTAGCCTAGGTTGCCCGTGATTGAGGGGCTCCATGTTTGAGTCGCAACGCTCTTCTCTCCCTTTTGGATTGTTATATGAGGAGGTTAACTTGCCCAATGTGGCATGGTCAGTTGACATGGCACTATGTGAAGGATAGTTATAATTATATATCTACTTTGCACAATCACAGACCAAAATGAATCCCTTACTAATTAGCTCTGATAGAGAAGTTGTAAACTGTAAAGTTGAAGGCTTTTTCACCTCAGCCAACCACTATGCATCACATGGTGGGTTTTATTTTGTGAGGGGAATCCTCAGGTTCGTCTTTTATATTTTTAGTTCTTGGGGGCCATATATAAGGTTTGGTTTCAAAGATTATAAATTTTCCATATCAAAACATTTGAGCCCTTTTCCAAATCCAATAGTTTTTTGCCCTTTTTCAAGTGTATAGGTGCATTTGTGTAGATTCATTATGGATACCAAGTCATATGTTGCCCACTTGAATGGGCATAACTATACTACTTGATCTACCCTAATGATTGTTTGTTGTGAAGTAAGGCATTATGGTGTTTCTTCAATGAGAAGATGACAACAATCCTTGATGCCCAAATCTTATAAACTATGAACATAGAAGCTCTAGGTCCTTTCTCCTTGTTGGTTGAGTTAGACTTGCTTTTCCATATTAAATATGAATCAAATTGCATCATTGTGTATGAAGCTAAAGAATTTAATTGGGACAGTGAACATTATGGAAGTGAGTTGTTTGGAGATAGAACTTGCTATTCTCATATTAGGGAATTTTGCTAATGTTGAGGAATATATTGCTAGATTTAAGGACTTAAGGAAAGATAATTTGAATGCTAGAGGTACGGATAAGAATGATCCAAATTTAGTCAATATTGCTCTCACCAACCTCTTTTCTCATTATATGATGCTTGGCCTTATGTGTTGTGTTGTCCTTATGTTTGTATTTGGGAATGCCTTTCTAATTTTTGATAATCTTTTTGCTTTTTTAAGTTCACTTTCGAGTTGCTCTAAGGAATTGTAGTGATATTCCTATTGAACAAACTCAAGCAAGAGTGGCCTCCAAACTTAAGGAGAATAAGACAAAGAAGCCTAAGCGTGAAGAGTTAGAATCCTCAAAGAAAAAGCAACCCACTTGTAGATACCACAAAAGAGAGGGTCACCATTCCAAGAATTGCCTTGCGCTACTCTAGAAGATTGAGGCTTAATTTAAGAAGGCAGGACTTCATGAGGGTCTTCTTGATACTTCCATGACATCGATAGAGCTTCTTCTCATAGTCCACATGTTGCCATGCGCTCAACATATTAGCAATCCTCTTCTTTTCAAAAGTGTTTGTAGATTTTGGAGCCATTAGGCATGTGACAAAGCATCACCATCTCCTTTTCGATTATAGCCACTTGCATAGTGAAAAACGAGTTGTTATTGGTAATGATTCTACCTTAAAGGTTTCAGGTTGTGGTGATATCATGGTTGGTGAGACTAAATTTGGACTCTTTATGTTTCAATTATTGGACCTAATTTTCTCTCCGCTTATTGCATTACTCACACCAATAAGAAAGTGGAGTTTTTCCAAGATTGATGGGTTGGTAAGGACATGGCTGATGATACTAGGGTTGTTACTTCAAGGTATTGTCATGAGATTGGATCGTATATATTAGCTTTGCCATGCTTTTTCTCCTTTAAAGCGAAAGGTTATTGTTGGGGCATATCAATTTTGGTTCATTGAGGCATATGAGTCATCTTTGCATGGTTTGTCGTTCATTATTGATTGATCCATCTTTAGAAGTTTTTCAACAATGTGTTTTGGGCAAACACCATCTAAAGTGTTTTCCTAAGGACAAAGCACAACATGCTTCTTAGCCATTGGAGTTGATTCATATTAATATTTGTGGTTGTATGGCTATTTAATCACTTTTTGACAATAGGTATTTTCTCACCTTCGGTGATGGTTTTTAAAATATATTTGGATACACACCATTTATTCTAACAATGAAGCTTTTACCAAATGCAAGAATTTCAAAGCCCTTAAGAAAAATCAAAGTGGGAAAAAGATTAAATGCTTAAGGGATGATTGTGGAGGAGAGTATGTCATCAATAAGTTTGAGGAATTTTAGACCTTTTCATTGTATTTGCTAGGAGTGCACTATTCAATAAAAACCCCAACAAAATGGGGTAGCTGAGAGGAAAGTCAAAATATCATAGAGATGTTTCGTTGTATGATTCATGCAAGGAAAATGAATCTTAGACTATGGGCAAAGGTAGTACATTGTGTGACATATATCATCAACTAGACATTTACTCATGCCGTTTGAGGTCATGCCTTCTTTTGAGTGTTGGATATGGGAGAAGTCTTGGGTTTTGCATTTTAGAGTGTTTGGGGTAGTTGCCTAGGTCATTGATGCATCTTTGTTGGCTATGTCATGGAATCAAAGGGATATTGACTTCACGATTGAGCTATTTGGGAGGTTTTTATGAGGTTGAGATGTTGAGGTTGATGAGACATCCTTTGACACACCTTTGAGAACGCTTTGGACTCTTCTTGATGATTCCCCTCCACCTTATCATGTACATGTGGATGTTTGCTCTCAGTCAACTTCAATTGGGCATTCGTCCAGTTCAGCTTCCAATTAGATGATTTCTTTAAATTTTGCTGTCATTCCCCCATTTTCAGATCCATTAGTTGAGGAAATTCATCCTCCCTCTTTTAGTGTTTTGGTCATTGATGTTGCTTGTAGTTTAGATTTTTGTAGATTCCTCCAATTCTCAATATTGCTTTTGTGACCTTGTTTGGCAAGGTGGATGTTGATGGAGATTCTACTACCTATAATTAGGCAAAGGGACTTCTTGAGTGGGAAGCAACTATTCAGGCTAAGCATGATTCTCTTGTTGAGAATAATATTTGGGAATTGGTTTCCTTGCCCATGGGCAGGGATATAATTTGTTGTAAATGGTTCTACAAGACCATGTTTGATACCGATGGTCACAATGAGAAGCATAAGGCTCATATTTTTATTTATTTTTTGTGTAAGGAGTTGATTATAGTGAGATTTTTGCCCTAGTTGCTTGCATGGATTCCATCTGTATGATCCTTTCTATTGCTGCTTCAAAATGTTGTAAAGTTCACCAAAGGGGTGTCAAGATTGCATTTCTTCATGTGGACCTTCAAGAGGTCCTACATCTCTGGTTTGTAGACTCAGAAATTCCTTGTATGGGCTTACATAGACACCTATTGCTTAGCATGAGAAATACCATACTTTTTTCTTAGTTGTGAATTCTCCTGAAGTGAGGTGGATCATGATGTTTCCATCAAGCATGAATATGGTGAGATTCTTGTTGATGTGCTTTATGTTGATGACTTGATCAATTACGAACAATTCTTTCCTGATTCAAGATATGAATCTACAACTTCAAGAGGATATGGGTCTCCTTTATTATTTTTTGGGCATTTAGATTTCTTAGTTTTCTTTAGGGATTCCTCTTTCTCATCCTTAGGATGACTAGATCTATTGCAACCATTTTGGATAGTGAATTGTAAGCCAATCCTCACCCCACTTGCTTCAGGCGTGAAGCCTGGGCAATTGTCTTTCTCCTCTGGCGGATGCTTCTCTTTATTGGTCCTTGATGTGTAGACATCTCTATCTCACCCACACTTGACCAAATGTTGCCTTTGCTGTTAATCTTTGTTTCAGATATATGTAGGCATGAGAGTCACTGGCAAGCTACCACATGGATTCTTCAATATATCAAAGGTTCTATTCACTGAACATCCATTATGCAACAAGGGATCCTGTTGTTTTGTATGGGTACTCAAATGCAGATGGAATTGGTGATTTGGATGACCAGAAGTTCATTTCGGGTTATTTATTCACTCAAGGTTCTGGACCCATCTCTTGGAGTTCCAAGAATTAAGATTGTCTCTCTGTCTTTCTTAGAAGCAGAATATATTGTTGTTGTTCATCCCAAGAAGCATCTCAAGCAAACACATATGTTTTCTGAGTAGTTGGGTCTTCCTCAAAAAGGCCCCAATACTTTGTTTTGAGATAATTGTATTATAAACAAAATCCTCTAGAGCATTAGCAGACCATGCATATTGAGCTTTGAATGCACTATATGCAACAATTCTATTCTCAAGGTCAAGTCTTTCTAGTCTATGTGGCTGAAGAATATGTAGATTTTTTTACAAAGGTCATGTCCAAGTTCACCTTTGTTTGACTGCTAGAGCGTATTGGAGTGTGAGAGCTTTCATTAAGGGGGGGATGTTCAACAATGTCTTCTTTTTGTGGCCTTTGTTCAACTTAAGGGGGAATGTTGAAATATGTTAATCTTTCCGCTATTGTCATGTTCGACATTGTGTGATGTGATATTTTATATATGTCTGTGAGCCACTACACCTTGCAAAGATGATCCATATTTTATTGCATTAACCAATAATATGTTGATTTGACATTCATTGGGATTTGTGACACTGTATCGTGGGAGTATATATTCTTCTTGCCCCAACCATTTTTCATATCGGTTGGAGATCATATAATTTGTTAGTGAAGATATTTGGTATCTAAGGGCACCATATTTATATTCTCTATCCTATTTTTCTTTTCCTATTCCTTATATTCTTTATGTAGTTACTTGTGTAATGTGTTGATTCCGTTTGTCGCTTTCAAAGTATTATAATTTCTACGTTGGATGCTAGCTAACATGTTTTGATAAAAATAATCCATAAATATTGAATTTCATTGAACTTGAAGACCTAAGAAATAAAGTTTTATTGAAATCGCTAGTTTGTGGAACAAATTCAGGTAATGAGAAAAGTGGGTAAATTTGGCAATTTGTATGGGGCACCTCATGTGGGTATAAGTTGGACACGGGTTTACATATATTTTTTGAACTGTTTTATTATAAAGTTTTGTTTTTGTATTTGTTTTAATTTGATTCTATAAAATTATAAATATATTTGCATATTTTTAACATCTTAAACCTCCAGTCAAATTATATCAAATTTTTGATGAGAAAAGTGGGTAAATTCGGCAATTTGGGTACCTCATGTGGGTATAAGTTGGACACGTTTTTACATATATTTTGAGTTGTTCTATAATAAAAATTTATTTTTTGTATTTTTTTTAATTTGATTCTATAAAATATAAATATATTTGCATATTTTCAACATCTTAAACCTTGTGTAAAATTATATCAATTTTTTTTATGTGCCAAATTTCTGTCAAACTTAATGCTAGCTGAACTTAAGTTTGAACACAAACCTTGTTACTAAGGACTCTTGCTAGACAATGCAGAAGATTTCTTGTGAGGGATGTAATGGCCAAGTATATAGGTCTTGTTAAAAGTTGATTTTTGCATGTCGGATAGTGTGCGTGATTAGAGTCTGACACTAGAGCAATTGTAGATTGTGTGCTTGATGGTGAGCGAGATAAGAGTCTGACATCAAAGCAATTGCAGGTTGGAACATTTCATGGTGCGTTGGACAGGAGTCTGACACGAGCAGTTGTCATGTTGTGCGTCCAACGATGCATGTGATGAGAGTGAGACATGCAAACGACCTTTGCCTATGCCAAACCAGCCTGTAACGAGAATGACCAATTTTGGCATATCGCACAAGTGTCTCATGTTTTATGGTGGTGAAATAGTGGATCTAATCAGGCATTGGAAAGTCTGCCTCACGATGTGGGAGGCCAATGTGCAGAAGAATGAAATAGATTGGAGGAGGTTACTCCCTACAATATTTCGTGGAGTCGCAATGGACTAGTACATGAGATAGCTAGAGGGCAAGTTCCAGACTTGGGAAGAGTTGCGTGAAGTGTTTTTGAATGAATTTTGGTTGTTCCACAATACGGGTGAGGTCATTTCTGAAGTTTATAGAATGGAACAGGTGAGATAGAGTTTGTTTGGTCCTACAATTGGAGGTTGAGCTAGTTGTTTACCTATTTGGAGGAGGATTTGTCAAATGCATTGAAAAAAAGGTGGTTTGTGGAGGGCCTTCTCCCTGTGTATTATAAGATCAGGGTGGTCCCTTTGTTGTCAAGTTGAGAGGCCTTTGAGTGGGCTTTGAACTTGGAAAGTTGTGCAAAGACGTCATTAAAATGTTGGGGTCATGTTAATGAGGATGAGAGTGACCCCAAAGATACAAGCGACTCTCGTAGTAAAACTGATGATTTTGAAAACAAGAGTAGTTTGGGGTATGATTTGAGTGCATCATCCAAGTGTTGGGGTCAAGCAATCAATGAAGAGAGTGATTTTGAAGAGGAGCAATGTTTCAGAGGATGAGTGGGACATGAAGAATGTATGCACAGACGTGAAATCATCACTGCAAGTATGTGCAACACAAAAGGAGACTGTACTAAGGAGGGATGCCATAGGTGGTGCGGTCTGTGACAACCACCAAAGAATTGGAAGTTGTAGAATGGAGTATGACGTAGATGACAGACCCATTGTGCAATTTTGATGATGTCATTTGTAGGGGCTGGCACTTGAAAGTCAAAGGATTATGAGTCGAGACAAACCAGTGATGTGTAGAGGGTACAAAGAGTTGGAGAAGAGTCTCAGCGCTAACTATGAAACAAAGGGGGTGAAGTTGGTTACAATCGAGGAAGTGGAGATTGCGCAAGTTGCACAAGTGCTTGAGATTACACAGGAGGTTGAGACTATGTAGGAGGATGAGTTTGCACACCTCATCGAGATTATGTAAGTGGTTGAAACTTTGCAACTGGGTAGAATTGTTCAAGTGTTGGATGAAGAGACTATGGTCGACTATGCGATAGCCATGTAACCCAATCCAAACTAGGAAGAACAACGTATGCAAACCTTAGGAGGAGAAATTCAGCAAGTGTTAGGATCAAACAACAAATTGAGTAATGCAGATGACGAAGTGAGTGATTTCGATGGCCAAGAGGGAGGTTGTTTGGCATTTGACCTTTTGCCTAGGCCATTTGGCCCTTTGGATTTGAGTCATCTAGATCCAAGCCCCAACCATCAGGACTTGGTTTATCTGACCTAGAGTCAAAGTGTTGAGTGCTGAAAGGCATGAGAGAGGGTTTTGCTGGAGTGAAACCAAAATTTTAGAGGGAAGAAGAAAGTTTGTTGTGGAGGTTCAGCAAGTTTGGCAAGTCGCACAAGTTTGATGATTCAAACATGTTTGACGAGTCTAGCATTTTCTAAAGCAAACTAGAGAGACGTATAGGAAGTGTCAAACAAACTCTAATCCTATGCATGGCAGCAACGACTTGATAGAAAATCATTCGTTGAACAACCCTTTCAATGGCAGCCATTTGCCAAATTATGGAACACACAGGTTGATTGAGAGGAACAATGTAACCCAGATGAGCTCTAGCTTGGGATTAAATAGAGTCGGGCGAAGGAGAAGTCCAAGAGATTGTTAGGGTAGTTACAATAACTATCATAGACAATTACTAAGCGTGCGCAACTACTACGGCTAGAGAGTGCAAAGATGGCAACGTTGAGGTATGTCGATGACAAAATGGCAAATCATTTGCCAGATAGAGAAGTTGTGTGCACAAGAATTGATAGGGTCAAGCCCTGGCTGAGAAGCATCTTAGACGATGAAGCACTAAGATGGTGAAATAGGAGGTAGATAGGTCGATAAAGACAAACGCAAAGAGTGAGATTGAGTTGGAATCCTAGTCAACAAAGGAGGCAAATGGGCCAAGTTTCGTGAAAAATATTAAGTGTCCCACTAACGGTGCTATAATGGGCCATCCATGAGTGCTAGACAATTTCCAAGGAATGTCCAATTTTTTGAGATATCTAGGTAGGCTGTTTAGAACGTGCGATTGACCCCTTGGGCTATTTGGGTGGGTTGTTATGCCCCCATACTATCCGGTATGGTTAAACTCCTTGGGCTGTTTGGGTGGGTTGTAAGCTCCCTAGGTCATCTAGGATGACCAAACTTCCTCTTGGGCCATCTGGGAGGGTTGTTAGGCCGCCTAGGCCGTCTAGGAGGGTTGTAGGGCCTCCTGGGCCATCTCGGACAACCAAGCCAGTATGGAGGGTTGTCTAGGACCCTCTCTAGTTATCTAGGGAGGTTGTTTGGCCCCCAAATGGATACTAGAATGTTATGTCGTTAGCCTAGGCCATCTTTCTGATGGGGCAGGCAGTTTGGATAACCAAGGAGGTTGTATGGCTTTTTGAGTCGTCTGGGCCATAAACATGGCTGTTAGCGTAGGCCGTTTGGTGGGCAGGCCTGCCTTCTTTGAACGATAAAACACCAATGATGAAGACCCCCTGATGATGGTTGCCCTTCGACATTGCAGACATGGCATGCACGACGAGTAATTGAATAGGCTGGTATAGGTGGAATTCAATTTTTTGACAAAAAAGACCCTAGTTTAGGGGACGGTGAGGGTTTTGAGGGCAAAATAAGCATTGTGTTGGATTGTAAGAGAGAAGTGTCCTATCGTCAAGTAGTTATGCATAGTCGTTTGACCACTCGCCAAGGCTGTCTGACTAGCATAGGTTGCTCGACAACTTGTCAAGTTTGTCTGACCAAGCATACTGTCAAGCTGGAAATAACGACTGTCTGAGGGTAGGAGACTAACTTATTCCAGAATAATAGTGCAGAAACTAAATTATACAGAAGAAAATAACAACTCACAATAAACATGCACATATAACATGAGATTTACCCTGGTTCACCCAATATGGGCTAATCCAACAAACAAGAGCCACACCTCCTTTGATATTATTATTTTCACTCCTTGCCCAAAATGGGACATTACAATCAATATAAAAGGAAACTCTTACAACCCTAAACCACAATGTGGTATTAGAATACCGTGGGCACAATACCATGGGCTACAACCGCCCACACCCACCAACAGCAGGAAACCGGGAAACCACTCCATAAATCACTCCGGAAGGAGGGGAAAATTTCTTGCAAAAGCTTTCCTTGATGAAATGTCTCGCAAAAGCTTTCCTTGATAATTGATGAAATGTCTTGCAAAAGCTTTCCTTGAGCCTCTTTGTCTTGCCCAACATTTAACATAATATCTTTGAAATAATTAATTGCTTCGTAATATCTTCTTCTTCCTCAATATTTCTTCCATTTGGAGTTAAAATATCTTTGATGTGACAAAAAGACAAATCTGTTTTGGTTGTAGCACAAAAGAATTTGGTGTTTCTATTTCCTTCCTTAATCTATCTCTCCCTAGATTTTTGGGACCAATATGACTCCTTTTTTCAATACATTATGATAGTCAACAAGTAATTATTTTCTTGCACATAAGTATCATGGTCCATTCCATTGATTTCTATTATCTCTTGTAAATTTTTGACTTGTATTCAATTTCCTCATTTGCTTTAAATATGTTACCAAAGGATTTGGCATTCCAAAATTTATCTCGTCTCTTTAGATATTTTAGCTTTTGAACAAACCTGTACATATATGATCCTTCAAACTTTGCTTCATCTCACCATAACATAACCATCTTCTATGATCCTTCAAAATTTGCTTTATCCTTTGGAACCTCCTATAGAAGAAACTACTAGACAATCCTTTATCTTCCAAATCTTTCTAAGTGCCTCCTTACATTTCTCCTTCTTAATTTTGTTTCTTGTATTAAAATAAACTTAGGGCTATAAAAACCTATTAATTCCTTAATAACTCTTTTTTAGGGATCTTATTCATACTGCTAATATCCCATTATACCATTTTCAACATCACTTTTAATTTATATATGGGCGCCCAATTCTTGTTAACACCTGCGATATTTGTTTTTGGTTTCCAAATCGATCTCTCTTTGAGTTTCCTTTTATCTTTGTTCTTGCTTCGAGGCTCTTCTTCTCCTTTTTCCATTCTCACCAACATTTTCATCTTCATTAATCTCTTCTATTTTTCCATGTTCATATTGAGACTTATCTTCTAAAGATTTTTGCTGCCCTAGAGAATCTAAAGTGAAAAGAATAGCCTAAACAACACTTCTTTATGCTGCTCTAGAAACCCTGACGTGCAAGGATGATCCTCCATAGTAGTTACGTTCTTATGCTCCTATAAAAACCCTAAATATTGCCTTAGAAATCGAAAGGTGCAAGGATGTTCCTCCATACTAATTACTTTCTTATGCTGCCCTGAAAACCCTAAATTTTCATGGATATCCTCCATACCCATTTCTTTATTATGCTGCTCTTGAAACCCTATAGTGCAAGGGATATGCTCTACACTACTTTCATTTTTATTGCAAGGAGAGGACTTTATATTACTTTTATTGCAAGGAGAGGACATCATACTACTTGAGGAAAATAAAGATGATTTAACTAGATTAACCTTGATGTCTTTCGCTTCATTTACTTTAAAATTTATCTCCTTGTGTTCTTTCACACCTTTAATTCCTTTGAACTTGAGCTTGCACATTGTACTTCCTAATCTCGTGTTCTTTGTTTCTTCCAATTGTTGACCAGAGTCAACCGAAATGGACTTCACCATTTGATGATGTAGAGGGGCTTTCTTTGCCATTTTCTTGGGAGTGGAAAATATTTGATTTGATTCAGCCTCTACTATGGTATGATCTCCTTGCTTCATATTGAAGTTTGTCTCATTCCCAAGATTTCTTCTCTTTCTCCATTGTTTTCACTTAGCAATCTCTTCCCATGTGTCTTTCGTAATGTTTGCATCATCAAAATGCAGTATCATAATCCTTTTGATCCCATTCTCTTGATTCAGATTTAATCTTAATGAAATATGGCAAAGGTCTTGAAATATTTATGGCAACATGTATCTGTTGTCACATTTGCAACGGGGTAGCAATTTTGAAAAATCTGTAAGAATTTGCTGCTATCTTCCCTCCCTCTTCTCTCTTCCAATTTTCTTCATGCTCTCTTCACCCTTTAGCTGTCAATTCTCTGTTCTTCATCTTTGTTGTTTAAGTTTTTCATTGGTTTTAGTTCATGGGCAAGATGCCCCAAAAATTTACTAAGTGTTGAGCCCGCCTGACTTCGTTGCGAAGTCGGGCGGCGCTCGTTGTTTTGTGCGCTATCGGGCGGGTGTAATAAGATTTTCTTGAAAATGCTAAGTGTTGAGACTTGCGCCGTCCGACGGCGCCCGACTGCGCTGCGTCGTCCGACTGCGCACCTGTTTTTGTGCGCCATTGGACGGAGGTCGAAAGAGATGTGAAAATTTGCCTAATTGTTTGTTGTTGCGCAGTCCGACGACACCCGGTTGCGCCGCGCCGTCCGACTCCGCACCCCTTTTCCAGCGCTATTGGGCGGATCCAGAACGAAGTGAATATTTTTCTAAGGCATGAGCCTCCCAACTGCGCAAATTTTGCATTGCGCCGTCCAACTGCGCGCTTGTTTTGTGTGCCATTGGGTGAAGTAGAAGAAGATGAAAACTGCTCAAGAAGAGTCTATCCTTTGTCGCTGCCTCTCTTTGGCGCCTGCCGTCGCAGCCCCCTTTTTAGCCATTCTCAACAGGATACTTCAGTCATTTCCCCATCGTCATCGGACATCCGGTCAAGGCCAATGTACAATTTTGGGATATGTGCCAGAATGTGACAGAAGGTGTGCTATCAGGTACAGAATAGGTGCACATTGAAGAACCAACCATACTATGTCTGCCGCATTAACTGGACCTGATTGACTACCTACCAGAACCGCACGAGAGCTGTCCCATTCTCAGGAGGACCTTGTTGCAAGTACATTCATGATCCGCAAAGGTCAAATCTCAGTGGCTTTTAGCCGCTTTTGGCAGCTTTTGCAGCTTTTGTCGGGCATTGAGTCCCGTGCTTAATTGTATTCTGGGGGGAAATTCTTGCTATAAAAGGCAGTCCAATTCATTGTAATAGCGGGGGAACATATTGCTAGAGAACTCTGTTGTGACAGATCATCTTCTACTTAATACAAAGCATCCTTTGGCTCTGCTTCTTGTCTCTATCTTGTATGCTGCCTTCTGCTAGTATTTCTGCTTCATGTCTATTTATATTTCTGTCTGTTTGAATACTGAACTCTGGATTTGAACATTGGAAATTACTTAGATCTGGAATACTAATAAGAAGGATACAGAGGATAGATTTACAGTTGCAATTTCTGTTACATGCTTTGTTTTGATTGTTGTTGGTTTGGGTGCAAATTTGTAATCGTGCTGCTTGTTTCTCCCCAACTGAAACAAATGAGAATTTCATTTCTTTCTGCATATTTATCTCTTTCCCGCACTCTTATCTAAACCCCCAAAACTAGATTAGTATAGGAAGTCGGCCTCCTCCGGAGATTGGCACGGAAGGCATCACTTCCTTTCGACATTTCAATCTGCTAGGCGAATCTAGGGCGCAATAGATCAAAATCCTTTCCTTAGTGGCAGATTCGTAACCAACAGTTTCTTTGGCACGCCCGGTGGGACACGAGTGTTCCACCCCAAAACAGAATCGAAGCATCGGTGTTCGCTTCATTGCTGTCAAATCTGAACATCTGGCGACTCTGCTGTACCTGAATATTCTCCGAGTCCCGAGGATCGGTCCAATATCAAAAGCTCCTTCATGCATACAAGATGGAGAGTTAGGAACACAGGACCACAAGAACCTGAATTTTACGAGCTCGACATCAACGTTGCTGGAGAGCATCCTAGGCTGGTTGATTATCAAGCCCATCAAGACGAAGCTGAGGAAACAACTTCTGAGAGCACCGAAGATTACCACGATATTGATCAAATCGATCAAGACGTCGGCATAGCAAATCCTCAGCCAAATGCTCCTGAGCTCTTCCCGGTAGTATATTCCATCGGACCCCTCAATCTTGCTGGTCAAGATGTCGTTCCACCTGCTGCATTGAAGGCTATTCCCACGTACGATGGAACTGGGAAGACGACCTTTGAACACATTCAAGATATCCTGGCCTTGGCTGCACTCCACGCCATCACCAACGAAAGTGTCAAGACTCGGTTGTTGGCTCTCTCTCTACGAGGGAAGCTTCTATACTGGTATAGATCTTTGCCGGACAACACTATCACCGGATGGGCTCAATTGGCCAGACGGCTTGTTAAAGGCTTCAATGAGTCTGCTGATCCATCCTCGCTGCTGCACCAGTTCCAGACTATTCAGCGGCACCCGCAAGAGGAGATCTCAGACTTCAACGTGAGATTTGCTAGATCGTTGAAAAGAGTTCCCGTTGAACTGCGTCCCTCAGAAGGACAAGCTGCTCACTACTACCTCAGAGCGTTCAACTCAGACATCTGTTTGCTCATTAAGATTGCCCATGTAGACACTTTTCTTGAGTTGTATGAGGCAGCCCAGAGGGCAGAGCTAGACCTTGTTGCCATAGGCAGACTCCCGCATAAGATGCAGCCACCAATCTACCCAGATTTCCCACAGTCTCAGTACCCACCAACGTCAGCTGGGGCGGCTTCCTCATCCCATTCATATCAAAATTCCCTTGGAATCCCGCACCAGCCATGTCTCCATACCCTCCTCAAGTACATTATCCAAGTCCGCCCGCGCCTCAATTCCCGCCTGCTCCTCAATATCCAACACTCCCCGCTCCTCTGCAGTATCCGGCATTACCCCCAACACCTTTGTTAGCGGCATTGCCTCCGCCTGCCCACCTTGCACAACCGGACACGGATGTACAAAATAAGATTCTACAAGAGATGCGGTCTCTTTCTACTGGCTACCGGACGTTGTCCAATGATATGGTTGTCATGAAGAAAAAGCAGGCCCAACAAGACTTTGCTCCAAGGAGGTCTTATCCTCCCCCCGCATTGACAAAAGACCAAGTGGCTCAAAGGCCACCAGCTAGAAATGCTCCCAACAACGCGCAGTCGAACGCTTCGAACAATGTGCACTGGTGTTCCACGTGCAATGATCCCCACGGCGAGGATACTTGTATGCTGCATCAACATTACATTCAGACCCTTGAAGGCAGCGTCCTGCCGGATGAGGAGGTCAACATGCTTCGCGAAGAAGGGAGCAACTTTGTTGTCTCTGAAGAAGACCCGGTGTCTATCTTGACCAAAGACGGGAAGAAGCCAATAGCGGTAGAGGCAGCCCAGATGCAGCCTTTAAAAGTATACACTAGGCGAGAAAAGGCGCCACCTACTGCAAAAGTCCCTGACAAGGCTCCTTTGCCTCCGCCAGTGAAAGAGAAAGCACCACTCAAGAAGGCCCTAGAGGTTCAGCCGCCGACGGAAACCCAGGAGCAGGCCCGAGAAAAGCTCAAATACCCGTCGTTGACAAAGCGACAGAGGGTCGAGGCCACGCAACAGTACCGTACCAAGTATGAGCCGACAAAAGAAATGGAAGTACCCAGTACTTCAGCTTACAACATAGTTGATGAGCTCAAGAGAACCTCGACGAAGATCAGCATGTACGATGCTCTGCAACTCCCTGGACAAGTAGACTTGTTGCATGAGTCTCTGAAGACCTCAACAGGAGGAAAGCCACTGCAGCCCGTGCTAGCTCAACCCCTGACAACTTCAATCACGGGGAAGAAGCAGCCAAGGCGTCTTGCAGCTGGACGACACCCCTGTGAAGACAGTTGGTGTCATCAAGGACATCCCTATCCGCTTGCACAAGGCACCCGAGGTTGTGGTCATTCAAGAAGTTGTGGTTGTTGACCTAGAGCCCTACTTCGGCATGTGCCTCTCGAGAGAATTTACCGCCAAGCTGGGTGGATATCTCTCAATGGACTATTCTCACATGGAGATCCCCTTCAAAGGGAGGAAAGTCAAGATTTACAATGATAAACCATCCACTTTCCTGGTCGGAAAGATACCCGAGGAGGAGCAACAAAAAGAAACGTTCCATCTGATGACCAAGGAGTGTGACGAAGAAGCGAACTTGGTGGAGGAAGCCATAGAGCAGCTGCAAACAGAGGATGAGTTCTCTCTACAAGACTTCAATGCCATGATCGAATCTGACATTGGCTGCTACTCCATTACCCAGCCTGAGAAGCCGAAGGAGACAGAGAAAGAGGATGTAGGCCCTGCCCCAAATGAATTGTGGAAGTTGTACTTTGATGGCGCCAGATGCAAAAACGGCGGGAGCAGGGGTTGTTCTAGTCTCACCATCGGGAGAGCAAAAAGATTACTGCTACAGGCTGGCATGGAGCTGCACCAATAATGCGATGGAGTATGAAGCCCTGTGTTTAGGGTTAAAGAAGGCAGAGAGACTGGGAATTAAGCAACTGCAGATCTTTGGAGATTCCGAGTTAGTGTGCAGACAAATCACAGAGAAGTGCACTGCAAAGAAGCATTATCTTAAGGCATACCGTAATCGGGTCTGGGACCTGCTGGAATCATTTGAGTCCTTAAATGTCAAATCCATCCCCAGGGAGAAGAACAGACATGTAGATATCTTGGCATCCATTGGAGCCAGGTACGTCCCGGCTGATGACACTGTCCAGAAGCCGAAGCCGGTTCGTACCATCTATAGGCCTTCTGTGCCTGATAAGGACACCCACTGGCAGGTGTTTGACTGCGACGAAGACATCGTCAATTTTTTGATTCACGAAGCTAGTACAATAGAAGGTAGAGACCCTGATGACGAGCAATATGAGGGGTTGATACAGTTAAAAAATAATCATGTCCCAAAAGGACTGATTACCTTGGAGAGCCTGTTTGACCAGAACGACAGGGCTATCTCACACCGAATCAAGGTAGATGCCAAGCAATACATGGACCTGGAGCTTGAACCTGGTAAAGTGATTAAAGTTGGCATAGATTGCACTCCAGAGGAGCTGGAACAGATTCGGGCCCTGTGTAAGGAGTACCCAGACATCGTAGCCTGGTGCTACCAGGATTTGAAGGGGTACGACAGAGAAATGATCCAACACACCATAGAACTGGAAGAAGGTGTGAAACCCTTCAGGCAAAAGCAGAGGGCTGTTAACCCTAAGATTGAGGCAATGATGAAAGCGGAACTTTTGAAGATGCTAGAAGCCAAAATAATCTATCCTATCAAGCATTCTTCTTGGGTCGCAAATCTGGTTCCCGTGAGAAAGAAGAATGGAGATATCCGCCTCTGCGTGGATTTTCGGAATTTGAACCAGGCCTCACTCAAGGACCACTATCCGCTCCTGCAGATCGACCAAATTCTCCATGTGGTCGCAGGAGCTCAACGGTTCTCTCTCCTTGACGGATTTTCTGGCTACAACCATATCTAGGTAAAAGACGAGGACCAGCACAAGACGACGTTCACCACCAAATGGGGGACGTTCGCCTATCAGCGCATGTCGTTCGGCTTATCTAACGTCGGGGCCACATTTCAGAGGGCCATGGACCTCGCATTTCGAGAGCTGTTAAATAAAATCATTGTCATTTACTTGGATGACATGACTGTGTTTTCCCACAAAAGGGAAGAGCACACCTCCCACCTGCGGCAAGTGTTTGAAAGATGCCGAGAGTTTGGTATATCCATCAACCCAAAAAAGTCAGTCTTCGCTGTGAAGGAGGGAAAGCTATTGGGCCATGTAATTTCAGAAAAGGGCCTTGCAGTCGATCCTGATAGAGCGGAGGCTCTTCTCCGTTTGTCGGCCCCAACTAATAAGAAAGAGCTGCAGTCATTCTTTGGCCAGATCAACTTCGTAAGGAAGTTTGTGCCTGATTTCGCCCAAGTAATAAAGCCCATGGCCGAGCTATTGAAGAAAGATGCTGAGTACCTCTGGACAGAAGAAAGAAGGCAGGCTTTTGAAGAGATCAAGGCCAGAATTGCCCAGGCGCCAGTACTAATAAACCCAGATTATTCAAAGGATTTCATCCTTTATGCTGTGGGAGAACCTGAAAGCTATGCCGCAGTTCTGACTCAAAAGGGAGATGATGGCGAAGAGCGACCAATAGCCTTCTTGAGCCAAGTAATCCAGCCGCACGAGGAAAGATACAATTTCATTGAGCGACAAGTGCATGCAGTCATGAGATCCTTAAGGAAGTTTAAGCACTTTGTGTCTCAGAGCCGGATTACAGTCTTCGTGATACACCCCGATGTTAGAAGTTTTATCATTCAGGGTGAACCAGGTCACAAGAGGGCAGGATGGATCGCCAAGATCCAAGAGTTTGACATAGAGGTGCGACCCACCAAGCTAATCCGAGGTCGGGCCTTATGCCAGGAATTGGCTAGAAGTGCTGCAACTGAGCTCTCGGCTTGCCAGTGGGAAGATCCCGTCATGGAAGGTAATCTTGCTAACTCCCTATCAGAGGAAAGAGACTGGACAGATGATTTACTGTGGTATTTCAGCATAGGGAGATGTCCAGATCAGCTCAACGCCTCACAAAGAAGGAGGTTCAGGCTTAACGCCTTAAAGTATGTTCTCCGCCCCGAGGGGCTGTATTTTAAAAACATTGACGACATCCTTTTGCGGTGCGTCAAAGAATCTGATAAACCGAAGGTCCTAGCCGAGTTCCACTCTGGAATGTCGGGAGGACATTTCTCAGGAAGGCCTACAGCCTTAAAAATAATCAGGGCAGGTTATTACTGGCCTACCCTCTTTGTAGATGCATACGCAGTATGCCAGAAGTGTGAAAAGTGTCAAAGGTTTGCTGGCCGAAATAGGAATGCGCCAATGCCTCTCCAGCCGATCCAAGCTGAGGCTCCATTCCAGCAATGGGGGCTTGATTTTATCGGGACCATATCCCCCAATTCTTCGGCAGGGCATAAGTTTATCTTGACGGCCACCGATTATTTCACCCGATGGGCTGAGGCAGCGCCCACCAAACATGCCGACCAGGAGACGGTCATCGCTTTCCTTGAGAGCTTGATCACCCGTTTTGGGATCCCAGAGGCTATAGTAACAGATAATGGACCAGGTTTCGCCGGGGCTGTACTTACGGAGTTCACCAGCAAGTATGGCATTTATCATAAGATGTCCTCCAACTATTACCCGCAGGGGAATGGCCTGGCAGAGTCCACAAATAAGAATCTCATGAAGATCATTAAGAAGACTGTGGACAAAAACAAGAGGTCCTGGCACCTGCACCTGAACCTAGCGCTATGGGCAGACATAATATCTTTCAAGAAGTCAATCAAGACGTCACCCTATGCGCTGGTCTATGGGAAGGAGGTTGTTCTGCCAACGCATCTTGAAATACCTGCACTTGGGCTGTTGGACAGCGAAAAAGGAGACATGGACCCTCTTGACGCCAGATTTGCACAACTATTGCAGCTTGAAGAGCAAAAGGAAAAGGCTTATGAAGACTTTTTGAAGCACAGTGAATCTACAGAGAACTGGTTTGCAAAAGGCACTACTGCCCAAGTCTTTAAGATCGGTGATCTAGTGTTGAAATGGGATGCTTTGAAAGCAAAACCAGGGAACCATGATAAATTTGATGCCTTTTGGCATGGTCCCTTCCAGGTTGCCCGGGTGAACCAGTTCAACTCCTTCGTGCTGAGGGACATGGAGGGCCACATTCTCCCAATTCCAGTAAACGACTTTCACTTGAAGGCCTATCACCATTAAAAGTTTCAGAGGTCTTCCCTTGTACATATTTTGTTTTTTGCAGTTTTTATTTGTTTCCTTGTGTAAATACTGCTTTCATTAGTATAGTTTCCTGCTTTAAGCCCGAGAAAAAGAGTCAGCGTTTTGTAGAAGTGCCTGGTAGTAAGGGAAAAGGCGGGCTATATGCAAGTGTTCATAAGGCAAAACCGCCCGAAGTCGCATAATTTCTCAGCGACTCCCGGAGGCGCGCACCGAATTCAGCGATTTTGGGAGGAACGAAAAATGTGGAAATTTGTCTAAGGCAGTTGCGCCGTTCGAAGTCGCTCAAAATCCTTGCGAAGTCGGGAGGCGCACTAAGTTTTTTGCGACATTGGGAGGTGCTAAGGTCAGCGCAAGCAAGCGGTCAAAAGTGGAAATTTTTCTAAGTGTGGCTGCGTCGTCCGACTTCGGAGCGAAGTCGGGAGGCGCTCCCTGTTTTGTGCGACAGTCGACGGAGTGCAAGCAAAATGAAGAGAATTTTCTAAGTGTGGCCGCCCGAGGTCGCATAATTTTCCAGCGACTCCCGACGGCGCACAACAAAATCTGCGAACTTCGGCGGGCGTGAGGAAGGATAAAAAGTGCAAGCCGCCCAAGGGTGCAAATTTTTCAAGGCGAAGTCGGACGGCGCTCATTTTTTGAGCGAACTCAGGCGGAATGAAGACTGGAAAGAAAAGAAAAGAAGTAAAAGTCGGCCAGCGCAGTTTCCAAAGTAAAGCCTTGATTACGCGTGCCCAATTGGCGGCGGATGACGTCATCAACGACACACATTTCTAAGGTAAAAAATGATTGCGCGACTTTCAAGATGGATTTCATTAAAAGAAAAGCATGGTCCGGGCCAATAAGGTACAAGTTGCGCTCCCCAACGAGGATCTCACGCACGGCTGCCAAAGAATAACGGCGCCACTCACCCACTAAAGCGCAACAGAATTTAACTCCACCATCCGCCATTAATGCTTCATTTCACCCTTCTCTGTAAAAGGCATTCACTCAGTCTGCTATCAATCATTCGAAGAAGTTCGAGCTGCGTCAGAGGGGTAAAATTCAAAATTATACTGAAGCGCAGCTGTAACTTTTGATCATTTTCACCACCATGGATAAAAAATCAAGCGCTGTGAAAGGAAAGGCACCTGTACAGGCGTCGTCTAGTGCGTCCCATGATGAATCAGAAGAGCGGACAGTTTCCAGTGCGCCCGAGAGCCAATTATCGAAGGGGAAAAAGGGAAAGGGCAAGGCTAAGAGTACAGAAAAGAATGTTCTTCCCCAGCCGCCCGTAGACCACCTCGGAGGATTCAGAGATGGCGATTATTCACTTGGAATCACTCAGCTGCGGCTTACCGTCAAGCAGTGGTATGAAAGGGTTTCGCCCTCGCATCATTTCGGCGTTGCTTATCATTCGAACCTGTACTGGTTCTTGTGCCCGCCGGTCCATCACTGCCCGGAGCTGGTCGAATCGGTGGTGCAATATTACAAACCCGACACCCGACAGGTCTGCGATTGTGAGGGGAGAATGTTGTTTTCCCTCTTCAAAGAGAGCGTCCAGCCAGCTTTCGCGCCAGGGCACACACCGGATCCAAATTGTATAATCAGGAAGGTCAGCCTGGATGAACAGACAGGAAGATGCGTCGATGGCAAAAAGATGAGGGGTTTTCTTAATTCTGAGTTAAATCAGCCGCTGCCGGCCTCAAAATGGCTGTCGAAGCCGATACCCTTGGCAAATTTCAAAAGTCAGTGTATATATTCTATACTTGCCTGGGTTTTGGGTTGCGGCACTGACGCACAGGTGCATCCATACCAAATCGCACTAGCAGAGTGCATACTGCATGGGGAATTCTACGACCCCAACGCCCCGAAGAGAGGAACGCGGCCGGTTTATTTTGACTGGGCAGACTGGATAGCGTACGCTATTCATTCAAACCTGGTGGCGCTGCAGAAAAAGAAAACCACAGAGTTTAGGCACTGCTCGTTTTTGGCGTGGTTGTGCCTATACCATATGCACGACAGAATGAAAACCGTCCCAGTCCAGAAAGAAGATGAAAAGGGAGCGCCGCTGCCGGTATACGAATGGACTGATATTTTGTACAGGAGGGGGTCGTATTACGAATTTAATTTCAAGTTCTTGGGCATTGCCCTGGCCCTTTTTAATGGCAAAGCATCGCGCCCTCCGTTGTATATGACAAAGCATTTGGTGCAGCAAGAAATAGGGGACACTTTCAGGTTGACTCAGGGCGTCGTCATAAGGGTTTATGGATTCAAGGGCCAGCCTTTTCTGCTGCCCTACTTCTGCACAGAATACCACTTCGGTCTAGAAGCAGCACGGCAAATGGACTTTGTGGAGCAAGAATTTGGCCATGGACGGAAGAAAAGCCCCATTTTTAACTACCCTGTCATCTGGGGCGACGTTGAGGTCCACGAGGTCGGGCAACACGTATATTTGACAGATACCCTCCTTAGCTTCGGCCTGGTACAACTTCCTCAATGCTGGAAGTACGACCCGATTGGAGTAAGGGGGAAGTTCGTGCATAGCTGCCCGCGGAAGGAAATAATGGCGGAAAGAAACAATCCGACAGGAAGCGACTTAGAGTGGCATATCGAAAGGATGCGGTCACTCCCGCCATGGCACGACTTTTACTGTATGGAAGCAGAATATGATCCCCAGCGCAACGATGATCACAAGACGGGATCAGTAGGGTACAGAAGACCAAAGAGAAGCGGCCAACGACTGCAAAGGAAACAGTGCACAGAGCTAGGGTAACCCCGCAGACAAGGGTTGTTGCAAGCGAAGTTGTAAATATCCCCGAGGACAGCCCTCAAAAAGAAGCGGAGGAGTGGGTTGTTGGAGTTCTTCAAACGCCAGCTCAGGCGGAGAGCACAGGTACGCATTCTCTACCCTTGAGTCAAATCCTAGAAACCCTACCTGCTGCACTTTCTCCCCCGCCTCCGAACCCGTGCAGGCCGCCTCGTCTCAGTCCCCCTTCACGCAGCCGCCGCCTAGTCCACAGTCATTTGGTCAGTTTGCTCAGGACCCCAACGCATTTTTAAGCCTGAGCCAAACCCTAGGTCTGTCCCACGCAGCCAGCGCAGAGCAGAGCCCTTCATCCCCTCATCGCTTATCCCCTGCGGCCACCGCTCCAGAAAACCCATCTCCCCCTCCACAAGAGCCGCCCATTTCTCCCAAAGCTCAGTCGCCCGCAAGAGCGGCTGTATCATCCGGTGCGCCCCCTACTTCCCTGTTCGCAGGTAAAATGCCGCAGCGCGATTCAGCTTTGGCGTACCCTCTGTTCAGCGACTTGGAGCTGGCAGAAAAACAGCTGCAAATTGCAGACGATCAGCCGCTGGCCACCAAGGCAGCCCAAGGTTCCCTAGCTCTCTTCCAGGGAGTCAGAAAAAGAAGAGGAGAAGAGATCGCCGTCCCTGAAAAACGCGCCAAATTCGATGTTGGAATCAGAAAAGATGTGATCCGTTCAGAGAAAAGGATACCCAAGGTTAAGAAGCCTATCCAAGATATGACAGAAGATGACTATTTTTACCAGAACAAAGAGCAGAGCTTCGACGATATCGTTGAAGAGTATGAGATAGGTGGAATACGGCGAAAAACTGACAAATTGTTGATCAAGCGACTGGAGACGAAGCAGCAGATGTACCAGCTCCAGGATGAAAAGAGAGAGCTAGAGGAAAATCTAGCTAAAGCGCAAGCACAGCTGGAGACGGCCCAAGGGGAAATTGAAAAGTTGAAAGGGCAACTCGCAGCCGCCCAAAAGGAGGCAGTAGAACAAAAAGCGGTCGCAGACCAGCTTACCAAAGAAAAGAAGGATGCACTGGAGCAAGTTGCAGAGCTGCAAGAGCAGCTGGAAGAGATAAAGAAACAACTTGAGGAGAAAGCCTCACAGGCGGCCGCGTTTTCTAAAGACAGAATCAAAGAGCTAAGGGCTGGCCTACTAAAGGGTTTCAGAATCAATGTCTCCAGGTCGCTGTCGGTTCTCAATTTCGTTTCAAATATCCAAGATGCATCTGCCCAGGGAAAGCCTGCGGTAGAGGAGGCCAAACGCCAAGCACAATAGTGGCTGGACTTGGCGATCAAACTTGAAGAATATGAGCGCAAGGGCCTCCAATTCCCCCCAATGTCACAGATTGCCCTAGACTGGGCCGATGCAAGGGTAACCTTGCAAACCTACTTTGAAAAAGTGGAAAGGATCAGGGCAGCAAGAAAGATGCTGGACACATTGCTCAAGGAGAAGGACATCTGCCTGATCCCATTTCACACTCTCTCATCGCTCGGTTTTTCGAGCTTTGTAAAGGATGGAGAATGTCTGCCCAAAGAGCAGCTGAAGCCGATCTGGGAAGCCTTTGAGGTAGACACTTCTGAGATTGATAGCTGGAGTGACCCAGTCCAGGAAGGGCAGGTAACCCAAATGGTGTCTAAGTTCTGTAAGATTAGCACTTGCCTTCATGAGCTGGGGGAAAGGTACACCACAATCGACGTGCACCAAGTTGCGGCATTCAAAAAAGCGCTGAAAGACATCAGCGACTCAGAGCCCTTCCAGGAGGCAGTCTGGGCTCAGGCTCAAACTGCGTATGAGCATGTCCGGGAGTATGTTGATCCCTCCGAACAAGAAGAGGAAAAAGATGCAGAACAATCCGGTTCGGAGAGAGGCGAAGAGGATGACTCGGGAGAAGAGACCGCTGAGACCGATGCCGAAGAAGAACAGCTACCGAAGCGGGATACTCAGTAGCAGCAGCAGCAGCAGAAGGATGCAAGGACCGGAGATGACTCTGCGCCCAAGGGATAAAGGCCAGGTTCTTTGCATCGAGGCGAGCTCGATACCCCACGAGCCGCCAGGAATGTTGTCACATTTGCAACGGGGTAGCAATTTTGAAAAATCTGTAAGAAGTTGCTGCTATCTTCCCTCCCTCTTCTCTCTTCTAGTTTTCTTCATGCTCTCTTCACCCTTTAGCTGTCAATTCTCTGTTCTTCATCTTTGTTGTTTAAGTTTTTCATTGGTTTTAGTTCATGGGCAAGATGCCCCAAAAATTTTCTAAGTGTTGAGCCCGCCCGACTTCGCTGCGAAGTCGGGCGGTGCTCGGTGTTTTGTGTGCTATCGGGCGGGTGTAATAAGATTTTCTTGAAAATTGCCAAGTGTTGAGACTTGCGCCGTTCGACGGCGCCCGACTGCGCACCTGTTTTTGCACGCCATTGGACGGAGGTCGAAAGAGATGTGAAAATTTGCCTAAGTGTTTGCTGTTGCGCAGTCCGATGGCGCCTGGTTGCGCCGTGCCGTCCGACTTCGCGCCCCTTTTCTAGCGCTATTGGGCGGATCTAGAAAGAAGTGAATATTTTTCTATGGCATAAGCCTCCCAAATGCGCAGATTTTGTGTTGCGCCGTCCGACTGCGCGCTTGTTTTGTGCGCCATTGGGCGAAGTAGAAGAAGATGAAAATTGCTCAAGAAGAGTCTATCATTTGTCGTTGCTTCCCTTTGGTGCCTGCCGTCGCAGCCCCCTTTTTAGCCATTCTTAGTAGGATACTTCAGTCATTTCCCCATCGTCAACGGACATCCGGTCAAGGCCAATGTACAGTTTTGGGATATGTGCTAGAATGTGATAGAAGGTGTGCTATCAGGTACAGAATAGGTGCACGTTGAAGAGCCAACCTTACTATGTCTGCCACATTAAACTGGAACTGATTGACTACCTACTAGAACCGCACGAGAGCTGTCCCATTCTCAGGAGGACCTTGCTGCAAGTACATTCATGATCCGCAGAGGTCAAATCTTAGTGGCTTTTAGCCGCTTTTGGCAGCTTTTGCAGCTTTTGTCGGGCATTGAGTCCCATGCTTAATTGTATTCTAGGGGGAAATTCCTGCTATAAAAGGCAGTCCAATTCATTGTAATAGGGGGGGAACATATTGCTAGAGAAATCTGCTGTGACAGATCATCTTCTACTTAATACAAAGCATCCTTTGGCTCTGCTTCTTGTCTCTATCTTGTATGCTGCCTTCTGCTAGTATTTCTGCTTCATGTCTATTTATATTTCTGTCTGTTTGAATACTGAACTCTGGATTTGAACATTGGAAATTACTTAGATCTGGAATACTAATCAGAAGGATACATAGGATAGATTTACAGTTGCAATTTCTGTTACATGCTTTGTTTTGATTGTTGTTGGTTTGGGTGCAAATTTGTAATCGTGCTGCTTGTTTCTCCCCAACTGAAACAAATGAGAATTTCGTTTCTTTCTGCATATTTATCTCTTTCCCGCACTCTTATCTAACCCCCAAAACTAGATTAGTATAGGAAGCCGGCCTCCTCCGGAGATTGGCACGGAAGGCATCACTTCCTTCCGGCCTTTCAATCTGCTGGGCGAATCTAGGGCGCAATAGATCAAAATCCTTTCCTTAGTGGCAGATTCGTAACCAACAGTATCCAAGTATATACAACATGCCTTCGCTTTTTAATTATTGGTTCCTTCTGGATGAACTCCCCTAGAGTATTATGGATATTCTTCAAAACCTCTTTATTGATAAGATGATATGGAAGTTAAAAAATCCTGACCCACATTGGAAGCCTTTTCATAGTTTCTATCTCCACAAAATAATTCTCACTCCATGGTCTTAAATATAATGCATCTTTCCCCCTAAATCATGTGCCACCACTTATTATCTCATCCCTGATTTCTGAACTAGAAGATGATGAGGAAAAATCCTCTCGGAAGAGAAGTCATGGAGTAAGTTGAATACAATCCCCATTTCTACTTGATCCAATTTTGAATCTCCAAAAAACCTAGCCAATATCTATGGAACTTACATATTAAACTTTTAAGGACTGTTATGTCGTGCTCGATCATCTCATCCTTGATAATCACTTTTGGTGTAACATCTGCTGCTTGGATAGTATTTGCCGTAGATTTGACCTTCCTCTTATCCCCAACCAGAGTATCCATACTTCTAGCTAGGCATCATGACTACCAGTTAGGACTTTCAAAAATGACTTTCCTACCATGCTACCTAGCTTTTCCTCATAACAATTCCTTGTTTTTTGAATTTCCCCAAAGATTTTGAACAAAAAATTGTGAGGCTTGCTTGCTTGCACTTGCTTCCTGCTGGCACTGGCAACACTTGCTTGCTTTCTAAAACTCTCGCTCTCGGCTCACACTTGCTTGCTTTCTAAAACTCTCGCTCTCGGCTCACACTTGCTTGCTTTCTAAAACTCTCGCTCTCGGCTCACACTTGCCTAGGCCTTCTATTTGACTATTAACAAATATTAAATTTAACAAGTTGCTTTTCTTAGTTATACTTTGCTCTTTTTTTTTTTGTTCTTTTCATTGTAATGGATGTAGCAGTCCGAGTGTATTTCTATAATATATCATTGATTTTGATTTCCGATTTGAGGGAAATTTTGAACACTCTCTTAGAATTACTCATCTGAATTTGCACAGGACAAGTTACTCTTTCATGAGTATATCATATCTTGCATTTGCTTGTTCATGTTGATTGATGATGATGTTGATCCTTTGTTTACTGGCATTGTTCTTTCACATACATAGCTATTTATACTACATTTGTAATATAGTCGTATTATATGGTTGGATTTGTGTTTAAATTGTACCATGTTATGTTACAGAAGGTGACATTGTTGAACTCCTAGATATTTTTTTTAAAGCTCTATTTTTACTTTGACCTCTTCTTTTTGGTTTGCCCAGGCTACTGAAACAGTGTGTACTTTTGAGTCCTATTGATCTGCTGTTCTCAGTTGTGGACTTCTGGTCCCCTACATGCATACCATTCTGATTTATGTTTTATCTATTTGCCTAGATTTCAAAGATAGAATAAGTTTAGCTAAAATTGATATTATTAAGAAGTTGGTATATCCAGTTTTTGATGTATATTTTTTAATTGTTCCTTTTTGTTTTATTGGGCAGCTTGAAATGTACAAATCTGGGGATCTTTTAAGCAATCAAGACGTGGCAGATCCAGCACCGGCCCGTTTTTTGTGGCTTTTTAAAGAAGCAGCAAGTCTGATAGGCATATCAATGGCTCCGGCCCAGGACATGGTTGAAGGGAAACTTGTTGTGACATTATTGCTCAAGGTCACTAGCTCAGTCTTTTGAAGCCTGTCAAATTATTGCATGTGTACTCAAAGCAATTGGCCTTGGCTTAGCTGTTCTAATGGATGTTCTAGATTTTATTTTTGTCAAGGCCTAAGTTGCTGTTATATTGTGATATTTCCGTCATAATGTTTTTGTTCAGAATGAAAAGCCTTGCAATGCAGAAGCATTCTTGAATCATTATATATGATGAGATTTGTGCATCCTACCCAAAATGTTTTTGCAATATCGGCCATAATATAGACTGATCATATTCAAAGGACATTTTTTTCTTGATCTGGGACAAGATAACATTTTCCCAAAGGACATTGGCTGTAACTTAGTGAGGTCTCATGTCAAGGACATTCAGCTTTTACTGTCTGTTTTTTTTTTTTTTTTGCTTGAGAAAAAGGGGTTGTACTCAGGTCCCCCACCCTTGACAAATCACATCTCTCTCCTTTAGAGCTTGAGAGTTTACAAACATATTCAATTCTCATCTCAATTGAGTTGCTATAGCTAGATACCTACATCTTTTTTCATAAAAAGTCTGAATTCTTGATTTTCATTTTTTGGATCTTCTTCAATTTTCTTTGTAAATACAAATCTTCGAAAATGCAACATCTTTCTTGACATTCTCTTGCAGCAACGTTCACAATACCAAAACTCCACCTGTACTATCTATGCATTGCATCTTAGTAGAGTAATATTTCCAAAACTTTGCGTTATCATAGTTTGCTTTACCAGATGTGGACTATTAGTTTCCTTCCTGAAGCATAAGTGCAACCACAAGAACTATAATAAATAGTTTATATGTAAACAAATTAATGTTATAAAGTACAATAAATATTACCAATAAAAAACAATTAAAGTAAATTTTAATCATTATTTGATTCAGGCAATCAACATTACCAATGCCTAGAAATCAAGTGAAGACTAACGTGAAAACATGCATAATATACAAATATTTTTAAACTCAAAGAATAAAATATATTATATTTTATTTTTTTGCTAGAGAAAAAGGGGTTGTACTTGGGTCTCCCACCCTTGACAAATCACAACTCTCTCCTTTAGAGCTTGAGAGTTTACAAACAGATTTAATTCTCATCTCAATTGAGTTGCAACTTGCTATAGCTAGAAACCTACATCTTTTTCATAAAAATTCTGAATTCTTAAGTTTTATTTTTTGGATATTTTTCAATTTTCTTTGTAAATACAAATATTCTAGAATTCAACATCTTTCTTCTTGAAATTTTCCTGCAATAACCTTCACAATACCAAAACTCCACCTCTATTGTCAATGCATTGCATCTTAGTAGAGTAATACTTCCAAAATTTGCGTTATCATAGTCCGCTTTACTAGATATGGACTGCTAGTTTCCTTCCTGAAGCATAAGTGCAACCATAATAATTGTAATAAATAGTTTAGCAGTCTCAAAAAGTTGAAAGTTGCAAACCATATTTTGTCCCATAATCCAATCAACAACCAACAACTCAAATAGTCCAGGTAACCATGAAGTCCATCTGATGTCATCTTCTTCTGCTTCAGCATACAAAACTTCTACTCGCATCACGAAGTCATAGTTTGCCTTACCAAATCTAGGCTGTTATATTCCTCCAATGCATTGATCTATAAAGAAATTCCCTGAAATATTTTGTAGTCTTCTGGAACATTATTTTGAATTTGCTTCTTTCAAATTTTTTTTGTCAGCTTCAGCTAAACTTACTACTTCCTCTAACCATGGAAAAAAAATTTAACCTCACGATCCTATATTAAAATCCCTCTATTGGCTAGCCTATCTACATATTTGTTCACTTCTCTTAACGTATGTGTAAACATGATTTCTTCAAACTTTGTAGCAAGGTCTTGTATTTCCACAATGATCTCTTGTATTTTCCATGGAGCCTTTGCTTTCCTTAAAATTGTACTTATTACTATTAGTGAATCGTCTTCCATCTATACTCTCTTCCATTTCATTTGTTTGCATATTTTTAACCCTTCCAAAGCCGCCCAAGCTTCAACTTCATTATTTGTCTTAAATCCACTACTGAAAGCGTAATGTGACAAAATCTCACCCCTATTATTTCTAACTATATCTCCTCTTGTTGGTCCTGGATTTCCATCAAATTTCAATTTGACCAATTCCACTTTTGGTGGTTTCCACTTTATATTCTTTGCCTTCCTTTTGTTTCTCTTGTACTGAACATCATAATTCCATTTGATGACTTCACTCCGTCTTTTAAGGTTCTCTGCTTAAAGATTAGGGATTGGGTGAGTTGATAGGGTTGGTTTAGACTCTATGTGTTGGGAGGTGAAGTCAATATACATATCTCCGATGTTCTTCAGTAGAATGGTGCATGGTGGTGCAGCTTATAGCAATTAATATAAGCGGCAATTAAATAAACGCTGTTGTTAATTAATAACAATGACAATTAAATAAACGTGGTTGTTAATTAATAACAAAGACAATTAAATAAATGTGGTTGGTAAGTAACACGTTTTGGATGTACCTTGACTTTTCTGGAATCTTCTCTTGTTTTCCTATAAAAAGGAATGACCCCTTGTATTTGTAAAAAATACAGAAAAAAAGGGTGCGAATGTCAAATTGTTCCTTGAGTTTAATAAAAGATTATAGCTACCATTGCCTCGTGGTTTTACCTGCAGACAACAGGGTTTCCACGTAAATCTTGTGTATTGTGTTATTGTTGTTTTTAGCTTGCTTGCCTTTATTTTGTAACATCTGGTATCAAAGCCAAGTTCTCTAAAAACTCGTTGGTCTAAGGTTGTGTGCGAGTGGGAGCTGCAACAATGACAGGAGGTGTAACCAAATTCGAGATTGAGAAGTTTGATGGCAGGAACTTCACCCTATGGAAAATGAAGGTGGAGGATTTGCTGGTTCAAATCTACCAAGCCCTAGCCTTGAAAGGAGTTGCGAATAAACCTAGCAACATGACAGATGAGGAGTGGGTAAAGCTGAATAGGAAGGCGGTTTCTACAATTCGTCTTTGCCTAGCAAACTCTTTCTTGTTTAATGTTACTGAAGAAAAGGTAGTAGAAGCCCTCTGGGAGAGGCTTGAGAAGCTATATGATACTAAATCAACAACATATAAGGTTTTCCTGAAAAAGCAACTTTATAGCCTGAGGATGAAGGAGGATTCATTTGTGGTAGATCATCTGAATGAGTTTAATAACCTAATCAGTAAACTGGTCTCGGTTAATGTGAAGATGGAGGATGAGGACAAAGCAATCCCCCTACTTTGCTCCCTCTCAGACACATGGGATCATTTGGTGATGACTATCAACAATGCATCATCAAGAGCTCTAAAATTTGATGATGTCGTAGCTGCTTTGTTGGCAAAAGAGTTGAGGCGGAAATTGTCATTGGAACCCTCAACCAATGAAGCCCTAGCTGTGAGAGGTTGATCTTTCGAAAGGAGTCAACAAGGTATATTACAGTCCAAATCTATGTCAAGAGGACTCAAGTTGAAAGGGAAGTGTTGGCGTTGTGGGAAGCCAGGGCACTTGAAGGATTGTTGGCATTTAAAAAAAGAAAATAATGGTGAAAAGCAGAATCAACCATCAGCTGAGGCCAGTACAGTAGATTCAGTAGAGACGACAACATGTGAGGCATTTTGTATCAGTAACAACAGATCTGTTTTATATACTTGGGTTTTGGACTTAGGTGCATCTTTCCACATGTCTCCACATAGACAGGTTTATCAAATATTAACCCTATAATGGTGGGATGGTCTACTTGGGTGATGACCATCCTTTAGAAATTGTGGGAAGAGGGGACATTAGGATCAGGCTGGATAATGGCAGAGAAAGGATGTTGTGTGATATATGACATGTGCTTGATTTACGAAAGAATGTGCTCTCAATCAAGATGATGGATAAGCTTGGGTATTTTACTACTTTTGGTAACAATTATTGCAGAATTACTAGAGGAGCCCTAGTAGTAGCAAAAGGAGAACCTTATGGGACCTTGTATCGTTTGTGCGGTGATACAGTGACAAACCATGCAGCAGCAACAACTTCAAGAAATGCTCAGGATGAAGTAATGCTATGGCATCAATGCCTAGGGCATATGAGTGAAAAAGGATTGAAAATTCTGCATGACTGAGGTATGCTTTTTGGGATTAAGTCTTGTATTTTAGACTTGTGTGAGCACTGTATTTTTGGTAACAAAAAAAGGTTTGGTTTACTGCAAGCTCTGATAAGAGTTTTGATTTTTTGCAACTTATACATTCTGATATATTTGGACCAGTCTCCACCTAGTCCTTAAAAGGTACTAGGTATTTTCTGACATTTATAGATGATTATTCTAGACGAGTGCGGGTTAATTTTCTAAAAATGAAGTCGAAAACTTTGGAGAAATTTAAGGAGTTCAAGGCACAAATAGATAAATGTTTGGGCAAGCCTATTTTATGTCTCAAATCAGATAATGGGGGTGAATATTGCTCCAAAGAGTTTGATGAATTTTGTACGCAGCAAGGAATTAAGCACTGGAAGACAGTGCCATATACTCCACAACAAAATGGTGTGGTTGAGTGGATGAATCGCAGAATCGTGGAACGTGCAAGAAGCATTCTCAGCACATATGGGTTGGATAAAAAGTTCTAGGCGAAGGTTGTAATATATCTGCTTATCTTATTAACAGGTCTCCCACAACTGCGTTGGATGGAAAGACTTCGGAGGAAGTTTGGCGTGGTAAGCCAGTTGATTACTCTCATTTACGTAGCTTTGGTTGTGATCAAGGTTCCACGAGCTTGGGGGACGGGGGGATGGGTTTCGGAGGACGGCGGGGGACGATAGGCCGATTTTAGGGGATGGCTCGAGGATGGTTGGGGGGGACAGTTGGTATAATACTATGAAAATTGAAATTTTTTAGAAGTTTAGAATAATCTACAAATTCAGAATTCTACACAACAACAAAAATGATATTAGGATATTCATATTGATATTAGTTACTAAGTGCAGCCATTTCATTGTTTCAAGTTTTCAACAAATTTAACTTGAAGGTTCAGCCAAGGATATCAAGTGCAATCTGCCAATCTCTAACAGTTAACCAAATTAGTTGCTATTGCTCAAGTAATGAATGCCACACTGTTCAGCTTTTAAGTTTTAACATTCAAACAATAACAGTCATCATTTTTTCAGCCACCAATGTTCAAGCAAAGACTATCATTTTTTAATTTTTTTTCAGTCACTAACTGTTCAAATATGACAACAATCAGCATAAATGGTCAGCCACTATAACCAAATAGTAAATAGTAAATACTAAATAGTGAAATCAGAAATCTGAAATACTCATAGTCTCAATGCTCATTTACAACAAAAAGACTCAAAAGAGTTTACATCATAAAACTAAATAGTAAATACTCATAGGAATGAGACTGTATGGAACTCCTATGGAACTTCTGCTGGGCTATCACTATCAAAATCTGTATCACTATCTGATGAGCTGCCCTCATCATCTAAGTGAAGAGCCTCCAATGAAACTCCAACCAACCCCTCCTGACCCTCATCCTCATCAATCTGTCCTGCATCCTCTGGATCAACATCCCATCGTGTAGCTGGAGATTGCTTGTACTCTGGCTTAACTCTCTCACGAAGGCGAAGAGAGCTATGCACTGCAACTAGCTTCTCCGCTCTGCGAGAGGTAAGCCTATTCCTCCTCACATTGTGGATAAAGTTGTATGTGGACCAATTCCTCTCAACAGCAGAGGAACTAGCAACCTGTGAAAGAACCCTAATTGCAAAATGTTTCAAGTTAGGTGTGCTATCCCCATATAGCTGCCACCATCCAATGGGATTTTTTTGGGCAATGGTAGCCCTATCCTCCATACACTTTGGTTGGCTGAAGCAAGGGCCCTCAAGATTAGCAAATTGGAGCCACTCATCTCTAAGATTTGAGCCCTCCTCCCTCACATATATCTTTTTAAGGGCATTCAAAAACCCTTGTCTCACCTCTGGATCACAATGGGGAGCCACTCTCCCAGGCCTAAGCTCATACCACTTTGGGTTTACTGCATATGCTGCCATATGAAGGGGGGTGTTCATCCTATCCCACCTCCTCTGTATAATAGGCCTAATGTAGGCCTCATAGAATAATAGGGATGGATCTCTAGCAGAAATGATTTTTTTAATCTCCCCTAACATGCTGTCAAAAGTCTCATAGATCTCTCCTAGATTAGGAGCATCTGTGTCAACATATCTGATGACTGCAACAATTGGGGCAACAAAAGACACAATGTACCTACAAGAAATCAAAAAACAAAATTTAAAACTTAGACTATATGTCATATGAGCAATCCAATTTGAAACTAAAAATGAAAAATCATAAATGACATTTCTTACTTGGCTTGAGTCCACCAACTATCATCCAATGTTTTGTCTCTAATTTTTTTTCCCTCCTCTGTCCTTGATTCCGGCCACCTCTTCCACTCCGTGCATACTACCATGGATTGTAGAGCATCTTGCACCTCAATCATCCTCTCCAATAAAATGAAGTAGGTGGCGTATCTAGTGTCTCCTGGTTTGATGAACTCCTTCTTTGAGAAGGACCGAAAGAGGGCTAAGGAAGTGTGATGGTTGCAAATGAACATTTGCATATCTCTGGCTTCTGCAACCATAGCCTTCACCCAATCTATCCTCCCAATGTCCTTCAATGCATTGTTCAATGCATGAACACAACACGGGGTCCAAAAAATGTCTATATGCTGTTCTATCATTTTCCCCACACGTTGGCAAACAGGGGCTGCATCTGTAACTACCTGTAGTGTACAACAAAAATGGTCTCATTTAAACAACCATTTAGAATCTAGATTTAAAATTTTAAAGATTTTGATTTTCATAAGAAAAACTTAAAAGTTAAAACGGAAATTGTCAAATTGATTACCTGTACAACATTGGAGGCTCCAACCTCCTCAATAGCCTCCTTCAACAGAAGGTACTGGAACTCAGCATTCTTTTTTTTCCCCGTGCAATCAATGGCTCGAAGAAAATAGGGACCTGCTTTACATGTGACAATGATATTGATGAGTGGACGTTGACGAATGTCAGTCCACCCATCCATGATGATAGAACATCCATTTGTCAACCATGTGTTCCTCATCTGCTCCATAACCACACTGCATTTGGAATATTGTTTGTCCAAGAGAGAGGTACGAAGCCTAGTTTCTCCAGGCGGTAGATATGAAGTCCCTGCCTTGGCTATTTGTTTTACTGCGTCCTTGAAATAGGGGGAACGTGCAATATGGAAAGGAAGCCCATGTGCAAAAAATAATTTTGCTACAACATCATCTGCTTCTTCTCTTGCTTGCACATTAAACATCTCACTTACAATTCCCTTTTTCTTTGAGTGCAGCGGTGGCATACTAGATGTTTGGGTTGATTCTTGTGGCTGTTCTGAGGAGGCCCCAAAGTCCCCTCTAAATGATTGGCCAGCTGTAGGTAAAGACAAGCCACAACTTTTAAATTTGGACTCTTGCACAAGCTTATGGGCTTCATTAACTTGTGCCCGGGTCATTTTTTGGCAAGCCCTAACCCCTGTTCCTGCCTTATCCGTGAGATGAGACTCAACCCTAGTATAGCTGCCCTTAAACACAGTTTTACAAAAATTACACAGCCATGTTCTTGAGCCCCCAGAATTTTTTTTGCCTTGGTCACAATTGGTTACAAATTGCAGCAGAGGTTTTTTGATATTGAATGGACCCTTGGCATATTCTTTTAATAATGGAGATGGACAGTCAAAACTGGTTTGAGAAGCAGTGCTGTCCCCTTTGGAAGTTTGGGGTTGGATGGTAGAGGATGAATCCCTAACAGTAGCAGCATTAATATTTATATTTTCAGTTTCAGTTTGGTTTCCCCCCTCCAAATTAATGTTAAATGAACCTGATCCACTGCTGGCCATGTTGAATGTTGAAATAAAAATATGAAAATTTCAAAACAGACTTGGAAGAGGTAATTAAAATTTGAAAACTTCAACACAAACTTGGATTTTTGCTGCCTGATGTTGCTATCTCTGTTGTTGTTGCCTACTATCCCTGCCCTTTGCTATCTCTGCTGTTGTTGCTTGCTAGTGTTGTTGCTATCCCTGCCCTTGTTGCCTGCTATTGTTGCCTCCTTTTGCTATCCCTTGCTGTTGTTGTTGCTTGTTGTTGCTATCTTGCCCTTGCTGCCTATTGTTGCTGCCTCCTTTTGCTATCCCAACTCTCTCTTTTTCTTCTTCATTGTTGAAACTTGAAAGATGAGTGTTTGTAACTTTGTTTTGACTTTTAACTTTATATAGTGTGTTTCTTTTAGGTTTAGGGTTTGGGGGGGGGGGGGTGAGACTTAAAATGGGTCCCACCCCCTACCTTTTTATTTTATTAAATTTTAATTTTTTTTTTTAATGTTTTTCTTTTGGCTGAGGACGCTCAACCATGGGGGACGGTTGGGTGTCCCCAAAGGGGCCCAGTCGTCCCCGGGGACGCTCCAAAACAGGGGACATCCCGAGGATAGTAGGTCGTAGGCGCTAGGCGTCCCGGGGACGTTTCCCCGCCGTCCTCCAAAAGGGGGACGGGGGGGGAACGTCTCCGATGCCGTCCCCCCGTCTTTGGGGGACGTGGGGGACGGGGGGACGCGTCCCCGTGTAACCTTGGTTGTGATGCATTTGCACATGTGCCTAAAGAAAACAGGTCCAAACTTGACCCAAAATCAAAGAAATGTGTTTTTCTTGGCCATGGAGATACAATGAAGGGGTATAGACTGTGGAATCCTACTACGCACAAGGTAATTTTTAGATGAGATGTTTTTAATGAAAAATACATGCAAAGGAAGCAGGTACAACAAACACCTAAGGTTGTACTTGTTGAAGTGCACAAAGATAAAAGTGAAAATAAGGATGCTAAAGCTTCTGATCAGCATGTAGATCAGCAAGTTCAACAACATGAACAATCACAAGATCAAGAGCCACAACCAACAAAATGTTGGGTTAGAAGATCTACATGTCCACAAAAGCGTCTGGAGAGGTATTCTCCTGATTCTCAGTCCTCTTTTGCTTTGTTAACTGATGAATGGTGAGCCTAACTCATTTTAGGAAGCTAAAGAATCCGAAGATGCAAAAAAGTGGAGGAATGCCATGGACGAGGAAATGGAAGCACTACGAAAGAATGAAACGTGGGAACTTGTGGATCTCCTACTTGGAAGAAAGGCTGTTGGTAACAAGTGGTTGTACAAAGTAAAGAAGAACAGTGATGGATTGTTGGAATGCTATAAAGCTCACTTGGTGGTAAAAGGTTATGTGCAGAAGTCAGGAATAGACTTTAATGAAATCTTCTCTCCAGTTGTGAAGTTGACTTGTGTCAGAGTTTTACTTGCACTTGTAGCAGCACAAGATTTAGAGCTGGAGTAGATTGATGTGAAAGCTGCTTTCCTGCATGGTGATCTCGAGGAAGAGATCTATACGGATTAGCTTGAGGGCTATAAAGAAAGAGGCAAAGAGCATTTGGTTTGTAGACTCAAGAAATCTCTGTATGGATTGAAATAGACGCCAAGGATGTGGTATAAAAAATTTGACACCTTCATGAAGAGCCAAGGTTTTAGTAGGAGTGAAGTTGACCATTGTGCATACTATAAGAGGTTTGATGATGATAGTTTTAATTTCTTGTTGTATGTTGATGATATTCTAGTTGCAAGCCCTAGCATGAAGAAAATCATTGATCTTAAGGCTCAGTTGACTAGGACATTTGAAATGAAGGATTTAGGAGCAGCAAACCAAATTCTAGGGATGAAGATACACAGGGACATAAGAGGAAGGAAGATTTGATTATGTCAAAAGTCATATATAGAAAAGATTTGCAACGCTTCAATATGCAGAATGCAAAACCAGTTAGTACCCCACTTCCTCCACACTTCAAATTGTCTTCTAAATAGCGTCCTAGAACAGAAGCAGAGAAGACAAACATGTCTCGTGTACCATATTCATCAGCAGTAGGAAGCCTCATGTTTGACATGGTGAGCACCAAACCGGATATTGCCCAAGTAGTGGGAGTTGTCAGCTTGTTCATGGTGAATCCTGGAAAAGAGCATTGGACTATAGTGAAGTGAATATTTAGATATTGAAGGGGCACTTTAGATGCTGCTATTTACTTCGAATCGACAAATTTGCAAGTTAAAGGTTTTGTGGATTCTGATTATGGTGGAGATAGTGATGGGCAAAAGTCCACTATAGGATATACTTTCACTCTTGTTGGTGGAGCTGTGAGTTGGACTTCTAAGTTGCAGTCAGTGGTGGCTTTATCAACCACTGAAGCATAATATATTGCAGCGACTTTTGGGTGACTTGGCTAGAGCGACTGTTGGGTGACTTCAAGATAATGCAGGGGAAGATTACGTTGCATTGTGATAGCCAAAGTGCTATTCAGTTAGTAAAGAACCCAACATTCCATGATCACACAAAATACATTGATGTTCAACACCATTTTATAAGAAATGTTGTGGAAGAAGGTAGGATCTTTTTGGAGAAAATTGATACTGAAGTGAATCTTGCAGATATGCTTACAAATCGGGTCAAGAGAGAGAAGTTTGATTGGTGCAAAACGTCTTTGGGCTTGTTGAAAACGTGATAAAGGCAACATTGGGCAATTGGCACTTGGATGGAAAACAAAGGAAAAGAATTCCAGTATATCGACTTCAAGTGGGAGAATGCTAGGAGGTGAAGTCAATATATAGATCTCTGATGTTCTTCAGCAGAGTGGTGCATGGTGGTGTAGCTTATAGCAATTAATAAAAGTGGCAATCAAATAAACACGATTGTTAATCAATAACAACGAAAATTAAATAAACGCGGTTGTTAATTAATGCATTTTGGATGTACCTCAACTTTTCTAGAATCTTCTCTTGTTTTCCTATAAAAAGGAATGACCATTGTTCTTTGAGTTTAGTAAAAGATTATAGTTGCCATTTGCCCCGTGGTTTTACTTGCACACAACAGGGTTTCCAAGTATATCTCGTGTTTTGTGTTATTGTTGTTTTTAGCTTGCTTGCCTATTTTTCTAACACTATGGCTAAACAAATCTTCCTTTTCATTACCTCTAAATTGCTTTCCTTTCCTTTAAATATTCTTCTGTTTATTTCCAAACATACAATCCAAAGTATTGTATCTTTCAATGTATCCTAGATTGTCTGTAACGTCTCACTTTTAAAAGTGCTCTACCATTGTTTTAATCATTTTTCAATTCTGCCATTCATCATCATGCATTTACCAAACATATTAAAAATTCATTGGCATAGTTCCTAGACTATTGAGTAGCGTCCCAAGAGATAGTCTATACTCTTCTCCTTTTTACGTAGAACACATTGTCAGAGGCTATGAAAACCCCTTTCTGTTAGGTTATTCCAAGATAAATTTTTTCTACGACCTACTAGCCATACGAACATTTTGATTTTTGAAATGCTCGGGCTATCCCAAACATATCTCCATATTATTGTGATATTCATATTTTGTTGGTACTTTACGTTATATCTGCTTCTTGCTATGTATTCTCCTGAGCTATTCAACCCCCACTCAGCTTATCCTCGGCTCCCCTTGTAGGTAGGCAAATTGATATGTCTGTGAAGACAATGAATATGTTTTATTATTGGGTATTATTTTGTAGTTCGTATACAAAGTGTTTGACAAAATGTGTGTACATATAATTAATAATGTTATAAAGTGGCAATGTAATAATGTTTAAGAAGTATTAGTATGTACGACTTAGTCATAAAATGAGTCATAAGCTAGTTTGTCTTGTAGTGGGAAATGAAATGTAAATGTAAGTTAAATGTAGGTCAAATGTAATTTAGGAAAATGATGAGGTGTCATGTAGTTGGAGGGTGCAACTGATTTTTAGTTGTATAAATGAGACTCTTGCCTCATTCATTTGGACGCAGTTGCATGGTTGTAGAGTTGGTCGACATGTAGGAGATTTTGCACAAGGTTGCAGATTGTAATGCAAGTGCCGTACAACCATTGTTAATACCAGATATGCTCATGTTAAATTATCAATTGCTATTGTTATTGTATGTTTTCTATGGGTATTGTCATTGCTGATTGCTGCAGTAAATAGTTCTGTGTTGTTTCTTCCAAGTTTTGTATGCAAGGTGAATGTTGCAGACCAAGGGTTGCAGTACAAGTGAAGACACTTGGTTGATTATTAAATTTGTCATTCAAATTGTTCCTCCAAGAGTTGGAATACAAACCGCTGTTCTACACCCCTCGGAATAATCACTGTTGTTATCTTTTTGCTCAACTACCTCCTAGCAACAATGTCCAGTATACTTGTCAAAATCTTCTTTCCATTTGTATCTTCCTTCCTAATCCTTGTACATAATGTATGAAACCCCATCCCCATACTTCTCTTGAAGTAATCTCATCCATGGTTTTAAGATTGGATCTAGATTGACCGTTTTTTTATCACACCAAGTATCCATCTAAATAGAATTTTTTTCTCTAGTTCCCACCACCCATCTTAGACCTTTAATTACTCGAACAATTGATTTTTTTAAACTGTTCTATAGTGCAGAACCATATGGTAGTAAAGATTAAGCTTGGGTCATTGGGCTCAACATACGTAGAAGAATTCTTGCCCATTGTCTTTGACTCTCTTTGTACAATCTCCAAATTACTTTTCTCCTTAGAGCTAAGTTTGCATCTGTAAGAACTCTTAAACCGAGACCTCCCCTAATTTTATCATCACACATCTTGCTCCATTTCACCAAAGGAGATTTCTTTTTATCATGTAATCCTAACCTCAAAAATGACCACATAATATAGATAAATTTTTTTTTAAACAATTTTGGCATAATATACAAAGACATATAATATGTTGGAATGGCTTGTAAGGCTGATTTAATTAGCTGTACTCTTATTGCTAACGATAACAATCTACCTTTCCATGCCGGTAGTATATTTTGAACTTTACTTATAAGTGGATTCCACAATTCTATCCTCATTCTCCCCTCAAATATGTGCATCCCTAGATATGTTGTTGGCAAATTTGCCTCCTCCAATTGAAGTAACTTGCATTTTCCTGCTTTGATTCTAGCTGGAGTGTTTAGAAGTAAATTATGGATTTTATCCTATTAACTTTCTTCTCTGATGCTCTTTCATATTCCTTTAATAAGTATTTAAAGCTTTGGCCTCATTTTTCCTTGCCCTATCAAAAAGGGTTGTTTCATCTACAAACTATTAATAAGTGATGTTGTCAATGTTATTACTAGCCTTAAGTCCTCTTATTAGCCCATCTTTGTATGCCTTCTTCAAGTTCCTTCCCAATACCTCTGCCATAATAATGAACATATATGGTGATAGAGGATCTTTTTGTCTAAGACCCTCTTGGTTTTAAATGATTCTGTTACTAGCCCATTTACCAGCACTGAATATGTTACTTTAGAGACACAAAGCTTTAATTCATCTAACCCATTTTTTCTCAAATCCAAACTTTTCTAATATTGCAAAAAAAAAAAAATTCATTTAACCCTATCATAGGCTTTGTTCATATCAAGTTTCAAGATCATTGCTCTCTCTTTTCTAGAAGCTGTTGAATGCATTACTTCATGAGCTACTATGATCTTGTCCAGATACCTCCTTTTCAGAAATCCTCCTTGCTTTTTTGAAATAATTTTGTCTAATAGTGGTCTTCACTGATTTGTCATCACTTTAGAGATTTTAATATGCTATATTACATAGGCTTATGGGCCTGAATGAATCAAACAATTATGTATCCTTCTTTTTTGTAATTAAGGTAAGATATGTTGCATTTGTTTTATAAGGTATGTACTGTTTTACTCTAGACTATTCCATTGCCACCAATAAAGAATCCTTCACTATTTCCCAATTATGCTGATATACTGCTATAGAGAGTCCATTTGGACCTGGGTTTTTATCTCTTATCAAAAATGAAAAGAGCTGAATGAACTTCTTCCAGAGTAATGGGCTCCATCAATTTGCTATTGTCTTCATTTATTATAACTGAAGGTACTTCTTGTAGTAGTTTATCATTAAGAACTTCAATCTCCTCCGATTCTAGATATTCTGGTAATAAAGCCTTTCCTTCTTTCTGATTTCGCTCTAGTCGTCAATCCAAACCCCTTCTACTGATTTAATTCTACTTATTCTGGATGTTGATCTCTGTATTATTGCCATCCTATGAAAAAATTGTGTTTCATCTCCTTTTAACCAAGTCTATCTCGATTTTAATCTCCAAAATATCTCTTCCTTACTCAGAATATCATGATATTCACTAAGCAACTCCATTTCCTTTGATCTTGGATTATTGTGCTCACCTTTTTAAATTTTGAAAGTTTCCCTTTTAGTTCTTCTTCCTTCTCAAAATGTTTCCAAAAGTGTTCTTGTTCCATTCTTTTAATCTAGATGTCATTGATTTAATTTGTTTTGGAAGTGTATACAACCCATCGTTTCCTAAAGAACCCCACGTCTGTGCTATCATATCAACAAATTGAGGATGGTCTTCCCATATCTGCTCTATTTAAAATATGATCTTTTATTGAATTCACTTACTGCCATTTAAACTTTTATTGGCCAGTGATTTGAACCAATCCTTGTCAACGTATTAATGTTAGCACAAGTCCCTTCATCTAGCCAATGATTTGAGAGTATGCATTTGTCTAATTTTTTTGCAATCAAGTTCTGGCCTGTCCTGTTGTTGATACATGTATAGTTGTCATCTCCAACCTCGACCTCCCATAGATTATTGTTTTGAATAAAATCTGAGAAATCTCTCATACTTTGGGTTATTTTCCTAATTCCCCCAAACTTTTCATCCAATTTGGCTATGGCATTAATATCTCCTATGATCATGAATTAGTTTTCTTGGTCTTTACTTTTCATAAAGGTTTCAATCCCACTCCATACTCTAATCTGCCTGATTGAGTTGTAGGTCCATAGACATTAATAAGGATGAAACAAATATCTATAAAGTAGCGTGTGACTAATGAGGCTATCCAATGCCCAATTTTATGAATGGTTTCATAGGAGATTCTATCTGGAATCCAACATGTTAGAATTCCCCTTGCTGTTCTCTTTGAATCCAAAATATCCCATTCACATTTTGTCCATACTGCTTTCATAGTTTTCGAAACTTTTTCCTTTGTCATTTTAGTTTCCTAGATACAAAGAATATCAGGCTTATTACTTAAACAGAGGTCCTTGATACACCTCTGCTTTGAGGGGGTATTAGCATCCCTTATATTCCATGAGATGGTAATAACGTCTCATTAGGGGCTGTTGGCCCCTCCTAAGAATTACCAATATCATTTTGTTGTTTGGTAAAGAGAAGTTCAACCAACTTAGATTGTGTTCCTTTCTCTATGTTTGCTCTTGCTTCCCTAGCTCTCGCTTGATAATTTGAAGGTTTTCCTCTTTTTGCCTTGCCAGTATTAGGGGTAGGTCTTATTATTCTATTCCTCAATATTCTTTCATAACTTTCCTTTTCATTAGATTTATCTTCTGTTGGCTTTGCTAAGGAAACTTTTGACTTATCTTGCTCATTTTCTGGTATTTCCTTGTTAATGGTAGAGGTATTAACATCTAACACTGCGTTTTCTCTACCACTTTCCTTCTCTTGAATGGTGCATGGTACTTCAAGAGAGTCTTCAAAATCTGATGAGGCACATTCTTGAGGTTTAGTAGGAATGTTCATCCCTAAATCAAGATCAGACTGCGTAGACAATTCCTTGTTATCATTCTAAACTTGTTGTACCATGTCCTCTAAGCTTTGATCTACTTTTTCTTCATAGGCTAAAGCCTTAAAAGAATTAGTATTTCTTCCAATATCCTTACTTATTGGTCTCCATTGTTTATTTACTTTCATCTGTTTGGACCTATTATTTGGGAGGTGAAAACCATCCTCATCCGTATCCATTTGTAAGTTTCTCTTGTGGTTTTCTATACATGTTTCTGCTGGACTCTTCTTAGGGCATGATCTCTCAATATGCCCCACCTTATGATATCTTCTACGTTTGAAAAATATGTTATCATAATCCATGGTTTGAGTCTACAACTTACCCCCATATTCAAGAATGATTGATTTTGGTAAAGGTTTACTGATATCAATCATGACCAATATCCGAGAATAAATAGCCAAGAATTTGTCTTTTGTAGTTTTTGAATCCCAAGGAATTCTCTTAGTGTTGTCTATTGCCTTGAAGGTATCCATTTTTTAGAATTTAATGGGCAACCCATACATCCTGACCCAGACTGGTACTAGGGATAGATTTACGTTTTCAAGTGCAAAATCTTTATACCAATGAATAAGGAAGACTCTTACTTTTCCCATAAACCAAGGTCCCCATTTTAGGACTCTATCTCTTTCCTCCCTGGAACAAAAAATGATCAAGAAGAAACCTTCGGGAAGAAAGGATAGACTCACTTCTGGAGACTTCCATCTCTTATCAATCCATTTTCTCAGAGTCAAAGCCCTTAGCCAAGACCCATTAAATTTACCAATGACTGCCTTATCTTTGAGCAATAAGGATCGTTGCTTTATGAGGTCCTCCCTAACCTCTAGTATGAGGGATGATTCTAAGGATTTAGTTGTAAATTAGTCCATGGAAGGACACTATAACTTAATATCTATTGAAATTTACCAGTATATTCTATAGCGATTATATTATTTGAAAATAAACCTACAATAATCTAAATGCAGAACTTCGAAGATAATGAAGGGATAAATGAAACTTAGCTGGAAATTTCTATTCCCAAACGGAATGTCTTGCATCTTTGATGCCCTAGCCTGCCATTGCTCCTCCCATCATCCAAACTTTGGTTGACAAATATCTACAATTTCGTTTCCTGCGACTTGCAAAATCATCATTGTCTTTGTTTTGGATGACTGACTTCACAGGGTTGTATCTCCCTCAATATTGCTTGGATTCCTTTGTATGACCACTCATTTTAATTTTTAAATATTTTCAAATTTTGCACAAATTGGTCCAAGAATCATCTAAATCGGACAACCCTTTGCAAATATATGGCTCCTAAAATATGAGACGTTTTTCTAGAAAAATTTGCCTTGACTTTACCAATGTTTTAGATGGCTATCTTCACATGGTCGTATCTCCCTTAATACTACTTGGATTCTTTTGTATGACCACTCATTTCAAAGCTCTCCAAATTCCACACAAAATGGTGTAAGAATCGTCTAAATTGGACAATTCTATGCAAAGATATGGCTCCTAAAAGATGACACTTTTTTTTGGAAAAAATTTGCCCTAGCTTTGTTGGTAGAGCACACTAAAAAGCTTTTACTGTCTTTTAAGTGGCTATATACCCATCTTTTTATTTAGTCTTATTGGTAGGATAGTATTTAATTATCCAGCATTCCTGCACATTTATGGGGATTCATTTTGGATGGCTCTACTTCAGGAAGTATAAACTAATGTTTGAAGAAACTTAATTATAAAACTTTAGAAAGTGAAAAATAACAGACATTATATTCCTGCAAACTAATGACGCCTAATTTTGCTAGGCGAGATAAGAGGTTCTTTATGGCATATCCATGTCTATAGGGACCAGCTCTAGATAATAAGCTCTTTGTAAGTCATCAGCCCAATGGAAGATACAGGCTCCACCATAATCTTTAGACTGTGTTGAAGTAAAAGGCTAAATCACTAAAGATTTTTGATGGGAGACAACCATCGACTTGGCAGTGGAGTTATTATTCCATTAAAGTCTTGCTCTGAAATATTTATAATGACAGACATTGTCTGCATCATAGTTATGAAAATCCCGATTTAATACCAATCCAGTCTGATTTTTTTCAATTCAGCAGGGTTGCTGTTTCAAATCGCATTGGAATCGAAAAAATCGGCAATTTTTGCCCATTTTTCCCCAAAAATTGTGATATGCATGAAAAAGTTTTTTTTCAATGAAAAATTGCATTTTCTTCAGTTTGTTTTTTGCCAATTCCTGATTTTTTCGCCAATTCCTGATTTTTCCTGATTCTTTTTCTATGCCGATTCCGTTCTGATTCCAATTTTCTCAACTATGGTCTGCATTATAGCTTTTTCTGCTCATTTGTGATCTACCGTTAATGCTCTTAGTATAATACTGAAGTTGAAAGTGTGAATCGATGTCTTCATGGGACCTTGGAGAGGTCTGCGTGTTCATGTAGAGCAGGCATTTACCCCTAAGTGGGTTTTGAACCTTAGGTAATCTCTAACCCACTTGGTGTTCAATTTCTGTGTTCTGTCTTTCCAGTTCATTTGGACTTGGCTTGATATCTGGTGGAACATAGCAGCTGGTCTTTCTTGATTAGTAGTTTTTCTACTAGGGTTTTGAGGTCCATAGGGTCTTTTGATGGTCCTTTCTATTTGAGATATATGCTTTTATTTGTTCACATCTTTTAGGGTTGTTTTGGGAAAAGTTATGAGAGGTTAAGTATCTGCATAACTTTATTTCTCTGCCTACTAATCTTTTTTTAGTGTCATGCTAGTCAAGAACTCAATGCATCTGAACTATAAAATGTTATAACATATTGGTCTAGAACTTTGAGATCTGATGATATTTTTGTTAGATGATTTTAGACCCACTTTGCCATTGAGTGTAAAATTTTGCAGTTTATTGGCTTAGAGGTTGCATATCTGATGATATTTACATTTGTTTATTGTGCATCCACTTTTCTACGGAGTCATTCTGTATTCTTCATGGATTCATAGAAAACTATCATCATGCTCAAGACATAAATCAATTTTTGATAGACATTGGAGGTTTTGTCATCTGCGCAGACCCTTCACTCTGGTGGGGTTGGATTCATAGAATAGAATTTTTCCTTTGCACTATTATAGATCTTATCAATCACATATAGCTATAATCTTAAATGCATGGAATTGAAAATGCACTGTACAAGAAGAATAAAAGGAGATCTTAGAACAATATTAAAACCACATAAGCTACTATAGTGACTTTGGCTCTCTGCTCTTTTTCCCCCATCTAGAGGTGAGATGTAGGGTTACTTATGATGGTTGCAGAATGGGTTTTAGTAACATAGACTATATTCTGGATAATTTAGCCATTCAAATTTGGTCAGTTCTCATTTGCTTACTCATACACAATCAGATATGTTAACTTTCCTTGTTTCTGGAGGGATAGAGAGGCATATGAAGCCTCATTCTTGATCCATCTAATTTGAAGTCATGCAATATACATCTCAAAACTTTTCACATCAACTACAGATGTATAATCTGGCCAGAAACATCACTAACTGGGACTTTTGCCCAACACTTACCTGCTGAAAAAGGAGTACTCTAAATTGCTAACAGATGCTTTCTTGCCATCCCAAGAGAGTCTCTGCACGATAGAGTTGTTTGGACTATAATTGATATGCTTCACAAATCTGCATCTCACAGGTCATACTGCTTCATAGTAACCCTTTCACATGTAGTGATACTCCATGTTTATGATTAATACATTTTTCAAATATATAAATATTTACTTTACTCCATAATAAGCGGTATCAGAGCACTTTACTTCACTATTGAAAAAATTGTGATCGACAATTTATGGGCAAGGCTTTGAAAAATCAGATTAACAATTAATTTAAAAAAAAAAAAACAAAAAGTAAAAATTTTGCAAATAACATTACATTTACACATCAAATGGCATGAGCTGAAGTGGTTAAAAATGTGGGCTCCCAATGTGGAGACCTTGTTTCAAATTTTGCCAGTTGATATATGCATAATTGCTAGTTGTCATACCACTATTTGGTTTGTTGAAGTACAGTGATAACATGGTCATGATGTAATAAGGGTGGGATTGGTTTCAATCCCAATTACCAAGTTAAAAAAAAAAACATTATATTCACATATTTTCCCATAAAACCAAAGATGAACATGCTAGTATTTCATAAAGTTGTTCTACATATGTCAAACAAATCACATATAAAGACAACTAAAAAAAGCAAGAGTACAAATACTAGATGTGTTCCAAGCATGACTTAAAGAGGCAATGAAAAAGAGACAATCAATTGACCTCTTCACCTTGATCCCTTTTAGGGGGCCTCTAATAAATGTTGCTAGATCCTCACCCTAGTGGGGCTTGGGATTGACTCGGTCTTGCTACTTCACTAGGCATGCACCCTTTTTGGGTTTGTTGCTGCTACCAGTGGTGGGGCTTAGTATCCTTGCTTCTTGTTGCATGGTTGATCGAATTCAAAATTTTTTTATTGCAATAGAGAGAGGGAGGATCAAATGTAATCAACACATCACCTAGAGCTGTTAAAAAGGAGAGAATAAAATATATGAGAGTTGTGTCTATAGATTATTGATTCTCTACGATCCGAAGAGGATAATACACTTGACGAAATGATTTGTGAGTGAAGGAATTTATAACCTTCACAATACATTTCATAGATTGGAGTATGTGTCAGATGTCAACATATTATTGGTTTGTTAATTAAAGGCTCACTTTACAAAGTGAACATGGGCCCATAATATTTTTACAAAATATAATAATAATAAATATCACAAAGATGACTGACCAAATTAAAAGATTATACATTTTAACATCCCACCTTAATCTAAATGGGGCCTACAGGGAGAACACATTTTTGAACATCCCCTCTTAATGGCAGCTCTCCATCGCAAAGGCAATTTAACAATTTGCTTGAGGAGACGTCAAACATGGCCTTAGTGAAAATATGTGCAAGTAAAGGATCTTAGATCCCATCATATTGTTGTACAGTTTTGTCTCCTAGACGAACAAGACTATATAAATGACATGACTATGCAAAGCTCAAGTAACCATAAAATCTGAAAAATGCAGACAAAAAATGCTTTCATATGAAGAAGTTATTTTTCTAAAGCATGCTCTTATACTCCAAGGCACCAAAAATGAAATTTGAAAACTTTCCCTCCAAGTTTTTGTGCATCAAAATGGAGGAATCCGGCAAGACGCCAACCCAAGAACCCACACAAAATCTTGCATAGATTCAAAAAATGCACTCTTTTTTTTGCGAATCTTAATGGTTTGTTCTGTACAATCATACTATAAGATCTAGAAGACTAACTTCTCCTTTGATTCATGCAAATGGATGCCATAATGGAGTCTGAAGGAGCTTGAAATCAACTGTTATTTCTAAACCCCAACCTTGGGACTAACCCACAGGAACCTCACATGGAGGACGAGGCTTGCTTTGCCTTTACATAATCTCATTGAGGACGAGTTATGTCTCTTCAAACTTTACTCCATGGATCTCGCGTTCAACAAAACTTTTGCAAATATCCTGTTATTGCTTACGAAAAACACTTGATTCACTTGTGTGTGTCACATGTCCTCTTGGTTTTGGATGGGATTCATCACCAATGGAACATTGTTGTCTGATATCCACAACTTTCATATTTCAAGTCAGCTTCCCTTGGTTGATCATGGAATGCTGTCTTTCTCCTTGGATTCCTTCTCTTTTACCTTTCCATCTTCTCCTCCTCGCTTGCCTAATTATAGCAGCTATCATGTGATTTGTTTTGATCCTTGTTTTGTCGATGATTATGCTGCTAGTCTCTCCCAATTGATATCTGAAACTCTTTAAATTCCACCACAATGACTACCAAGAACTTTTGTCTAGTACATTATTGGCAAAAGGCTGTCTGTGCATTGGTTATTTCCCCATGAATTATTTGTATAATGAATAATGTAAAGCCCACGCATCAGAAGCTCCATTTTGCTCTGATCCACGAGCATATTGTTATATCTTCCAGCCAAAGAGAATATAAATTCCTTATTCGACATAAGAAGCAAAACTTCTTCAGAAGCCTTTCGGTGTGCTCTTCCTCCTCGCATTCCCCTTCCCTATGCATTGATATACAATCCTAGGTCTCCCATGCCAATTCTTTATATGATATCCAAGGGATGCTCACCATTCATATCTTCCTCCCCTCATTCACCTCTCCTCTTCAACACGGTGCTAGAAAACTTGCTGAGAATATGTGAGAAACCTCAAAAATCACAATTTTTTATGCTTGGCAAGAAAATTGCTGAATGCTTGTGAATGGTCATCTAAAGTCTTCTATTGTTCGTGGACTTTAGAAAGGCCCTTGATGCTGGTTCAAGGCATCTTTTGTCTTAGACACTACATGACTTTGGCATCTCGGAGTTTTTTATCACTGCTATCAAGAGACTATACAAGGTAGTTGTCGATCTTTTTAAACAACTTTTGGTTTCTCATACGAAGTCCAAAGCACCATTGGTGTCAAACAAGGATGTCCCCTTTCTCCTTCACTCTTTAGGAACTAGATTGATGAGCTTGAAGAATTTATTCATCAAAACACACACATTGACTATGGTTGCCTTCTACATCATGTCTTGATAGCTATATTGCTTTTTGCAGATGACATAGTTCTTGTTGGTCATACTCCTAAGGGCCTGCAAAGATAGTTGGATGCTCTTGCTTGCTTTTGTGACTTAAAGCAACTCTTAGTCAACCTTAGCAATGCTGAGGTGATGGTCTTAAACACATCAAAGAGACCCTTTTCAAGTTTCAATTCTCTTTTAAGGGTGAGTCAATTGAGATCACCACTGCTTACACATACTTAGGGTTCAGTTTATAGGTCCTTGCCTTAATCTTTGGCCAGCTTCACAATGATGATTTTGCAAGGTATATATATCTCTTAGTATTGGAACGCCAATCTTTTCATCAACACTACCAAGACATACCTATAAAAATGCCTCTCTTTGATTTTATTCTTGAACCCACTGCCCTTTATATATCTGAGATTTGGGGCTCAAGTCTGTGGTGAAGTGATTGGGCTTGCATTGAGAGGGTCCAAACTATTTTCCTTTAGTGATTTATTTGATGTAAACACAACGTATTATTCAGGCTGACTTTGGCACTCGTCCTCTTTGGTTTGAGAGCATCTTTAGATTAATTTTTCACCTTCATTGCCCTAGATTCATATGCCCTAGATCCATGGGTGATTGCACCTCAAGCCGAGAGAAATACTTATGTTTGGCACTCTACTCCTCAAACTAGATTTTTTTTTATGATCAAAAGTGCTTTTGGACATCATCATGGCTGGTACTCAGAATTTGTTTCTTTTATGCAGTCAAATGGCAACTCTATAGATTGATTACCTCCATTCAAATACTCTTTAAATGCTTCTCCCCACCTTCTTCCTAATAAGAAGGAGATTAATCAAGCAATCGAGATGATGCTTACTGGTCCACTGTCAAGTTGACATATTATTAGTCCATTAATTAATACGTGGATCATTTTATAAAGTCAACAATGGTTTGTAGGCTCTTCACAAAATACAACGATGAAAAATATCACAAAGTTGGTCATGGTCAAAGTGAATGATTACACATTTCAATATAATTGCTTGTATCTACCTCTAAATGAGTTTTGTACTAAAGGCCCTAGTAGATAACCATGATTCTCTTAACTTGGGACATGTTAGATTCTTTATATTTATTAAAACACTCTATAGTCCTCCTTTTGAAAGGTAATAGCAAAGACATTAAAAAATATGTAGCTGGGTGTTACACTTGTCGATGCAATAAAAGCGAGCATGTGTCATAACTAGAATCCAAGCATTGCACATTTCCCAATAGAAATGGGAAAAAATCTCTATGGATTTTATTGATGGCCTAGTTGTATTAGATGATCATGATAGAATATTTGTGGTTGTGGATTGCCTTAATGAATTTTTCCACAACTTGTTCCACACTTGATGTAGTGGAGACATTTGTCAGAAACATCTTTAACCTTAGTGGATTTCTAAAGGTAATTGTGAGTGATTGTACTCATTATTTACTAGCAATTCTGAACAGGCATTTCACAAACAATGAGTTTAGCTTACCATTCTCAAACTGATGGTTAGATGGAGATTGTAAATAAATGCCTAGGTTACTTAAGTTGTTTTATATTGGACACACCCCCACAAGTGGTCAAAGTAGCTTTCCCTTAGCTCAATGGTGTTATAAGACGCTTACCATAAACTCCTAAAATGACACCATAGCAATTCAAAGCACTGATGATAATATGGTTAAAGTGAAGCTACCTTGACCTGAAGTCTTCATGTATAATTAGGTTAAAGTACTGATGATTCATAATTACCTGAATCAGGCTGAGTTTGGCACTCATCCTCTTTGATTTGAGAGCATCTTTAGAATTATATTTCACCTTGACCTCTACTTTAACCTAATTATAGCAATTCAAAGCACTGATGATAATATGGTTAAACTGAAGCTACCTTGACCTGAAGTCTTCATGTATAATTAGGTTAAAGTACTGATGATTCATAATTACCTGGAAAAATCCCAAGCAAGTATTTGCTCTAAGTAATGATTTGGAGAATATCAAAAATAAAATAAAAGAAAAATATGAAAATCAACATTCTGAATGAGAGTTTCAAGAGAATCATTAGGTTACGTTCATCTTCAACCATACAAACCTTGAGAAAAGTCAGGAAAATGTGAAGTTATGTCCTAGATATTATGGTCCTTATCTCCCTGACAAGTAAATCCTTTGCTTATACTCCTGACATTCAAATAGAGGTTGCACGGACAATGTCTTCAATGTTTTTTGTTTGAAGCAGAAGTTGGATGCCCTTACTCCTATTTAGACCAATCTGCCTATCTAAGAAGGTTGACTCATCCTGAACCCAGAATATATTTTGGCAACACATAGTGAGTCTCTATGCTTTCGTCAAATTACTGAATAATTAATTAAATGGAAAGAGCTTTCAAAGAATGAAGTTTTGTGGGAATCCTAGTCCTTGATTGCAGCTTGTCCCTTGCTTCCTAAGCTTTGAGGACAAAGCATTTTTCATTGGGAAGATTTTTTATAAATTATAACTGACAGTTATGCTTTAATCTGCAATGCACAGGTCAGACCCCTTCATAGGTACCTATTAACTAGTATTTCTAATTGATGGCTCTGCCCTAGACCAGACATCATATGATAAATACGTTTTTCAACTATATAGATAATTTTTTAGCTCATGCCTGAACCATAAGAAAAGTTGTAGCAGTCAGGGAAATGATATGATGATGGGCATGGCAGCCTTCACACCCCCAAAAATTTAGAAGTGATAAACAATCTAATTAGACCTACAAGAGATACGTACGACTGCAATAAACTACCTTATTGATTGCTATTGGATCAAGAGCTCCTTGTTAGATACTACTAGGCCAATGGGAGAATCTTTCTCAAGTAGTTGAGTTTATGAATGCCTGTTCTGGTTGACATTTAATTTAGAGAATGCATATGGGAGTAACGAAACAGATTTATCTTAAGCTCTTTAATATATAATAATAACAGGGCCATGCAAATTGGGAGAGTTTATGCCATATTCATCTTGGTGACACCCCTGTTATAGAATAACATCAAGCAAAGATGCAATTTACTGAACCTACTACCCAATATTTGAATATAAATTGAAAATGGAAGGTGGTTCTCTTGAAGGTCATCTTCCGTCTCTCATACCTGCTACTTGGTAAAGCTTACATCAATTAATGTCTAGAGGACATTGCTATTCAATCTTCAGTTGTGTTCCATAGCAATCAAAGCACTTAGACGTAGTTGGTGAAATTTTCATATTTACAAGAAGTCTCTGTTCCTTGTTTAAATTAAAACAAAACTAGCTAGAAAAATGATTAACTATATATATTCATCCCATGTCTAATGGGCATTTAAGCTCCTATTTTAAAAAATTAACATAGTTTATGGACAAGGGTAAATGTGATGTTGCAGGTGTAATCATTTGAATTGGCATCTATGCCATATATTATTTCAAGGATTCTTGGAATATGAAATGAAAGAGTGCATGTCAATTGATTGACTGAGTTATTATTAAGAATTACTTTCAATAGTGGTATATTCTGTTTGGCACATCCAAGTACATGATACCCTTAAGGCTAGATCCTTGTGCATCAATTTTTTACAATCCCCTATAAAAGAGGGCCTTCTAAGAACTTTTATTTGCTTTAAGCAAAGTCCTGTATGTTATTTGGAAAGGCTTTGCTCTCTGCTGCTATCTTTTACCACTCTGATTTGATATCTTCCCATAACAATTAATATCCATTATAAATATAGAAGATAATCTGCACAAAGATGTTATTCGAATAATTGTATTCCTATGGACACAATTTCTGCATCCTTATTTGGAAGTCCTTGCATACGTGCAGTATATGTGATTTGTTATGATCTGCTGTAATAATCCTTTTTCTGTTTCCATCAGAGGTTACTGACAAAATATTGCATAGTGTAATTTTCAGCCTCACTATTGGTCCCTGGATGATACTAGTGTAGAGATTCAACTAGTTAATTTTGAGTGATTTTGTTGGAATTTCTGCAGGAACGAGTTGAACAAGTCACAGGTTCTTTAGCAGCAAGCCATTGGTCTGATCATTGTATCATTACTATGGAAAGATTCCGAAACCTTTGTGGAGGGTTTGAAGAGGCTAATGTCGTTTTGAGCTATTTTATGGACTGTAGGAGAGCTCAACACGTCATAATTAATGGAGAAAACCGTATCGAGGTTATAAACTATTGTTGCTTGTTAAGAGTATCATAGCATTTTAGTGTCACATAGGACACAAGCATCCGAGGAAACAATCACAATAGAATATTACAAGTTCCTAAATTTATTTTCATGGGTGGTATCTTACTTTTTTTGCTCTTGGCAGGGCGTAAAGATATCTCTGACGCCAGTTCCTGTGACTAATGCTTCACAATTGGATTATAACATTCTGCATCTGCATTGGACGTTGGATAGGCTTCAAAAACAGCTTGCTGTCATTGATAGCCGATGTAAGAAGTAATGACCATATTCTTTGACCTTTTTCATTTTTCAGTTAAACATGAAAAGTTGTAATTTAAGAAATATGTATCTCATTTATCAATGACAAAATTTTAGCTAGACTTGTTTCAGCAACTAATCTTGTTTTCATTGGCTGAGAACAAGATGCCGTTATTCCAATAACAATCAATAATGGAATGAGGTTGCTTTCTTTAAGGCTTAACGTGATTTTACATACTAAAAATATGACATATTGATCACAATTTTAACAGGTTTATCCATATACACTGGGCAAAGAGAAGCACTCATTCTTTTGTGATTCTGCAGTAAATTATGAAAAATACCAGCCATTGGGATCTTATATACAATGCCTTTAGACTGACAATAATGATGCATAAAGCGCTTTTGTGGAAATGATATACCATGATCAATTGAGGTGCACAACATCTGGCAGGTCAAAGACCTTAGCATTATCGGCAATTAAAGCTGGGAACAAACATGTTGCTCTAAGACATGTACGTCATTTGAAGATATCATCAGAAAGTAAATCAAAATGTACAGGATTTATGGACAGAATCGAAGAAGTTCTCGGTGTGATTGCTGATGCTGAATCAACAAAGAAGGTAAAGTCCACAAATGAACTGGTTTTGAACTTATGTATAAATGCCTTCTTGGTGTGAAGAGAACTTTAAAGTGAAATAATATTTTTTTAATGGGTGAAAGTTGTCCATAGGTATAACTTAATACATCTATGCTAATAAAGCTCATCAAACTAGATAACAGAAGACACAAATAAACTACAGAATGTCATTCTGACAAAACGGCTTCATGCCTCTGTTGTCTGTACGATAAAACCAGCTATACAGGGACGAAACCTTCAGAAGTTATCTTTTGTTAATTGATTACTATCAAATCTAGGAGAAACCTTTGATTATTTTTGAGAAAATATTCTTTCAATATCCAAATGATTGATATATGGCTAGCCACATTTTATTACAAACCTGCTGTATGATCTTTCTTTCTCAGGTCAGTGAAGCTATTCAACTGGGAGCACGATCAATAAAGGAAAACAGCATTGGTGTTGAAGAAGTTCATGCATGTCTCCAGGATCTTGATGAGAGTATTGCTTTGCAAAAAGAGATGGAAGATTCCTTGGGCAAGTCTCCTACCTTAGCTATTCATGTCTGTTCTTGAAATTATTTGTTTATACTTTCATCTAATCTGCATATTTTTCGTGTTTGGTTGGGACTGTCTAGCATTGTCAGTGATGGGCAAAGTAAGCTTTGTTTGAGAGTTTGTGGATATAATAAACCTTATACATTATTTTAGGCTTTTCGCAGTTCTTTGGGCAGGTCTACATCTTAGCTAGTTCATTTTTGTTTTTAAATTCCTTATGAACCTGTTTTTGCCATGGAAAATGCATACCATTTATCTACCAATTTGTATTGTAGCCCGAGTTACATTTTTCGAGATAACTTAGATGCTTACAACAGTATTGATGCTCTGGCTTATATGGCTTGGATTTTGTCCTGTTGTACGAAAAAGTTAGCGTTAAAGTGATATATCAATTATTAAAATATCTAAGGTTATGGTTTAACCTTTTCAATGTCCATAATATTACATACTCGTTTATAATGTAGTGATGGGTTATACTGTGTAATGTAATATTTGGGAGTTAAGTTCAATGATGTTATCACATGGTCATTTGGAAAGGAACTTTTTTGATATCTTTGAAGGGCAAGTATGATTGCCATTATTTTATAGGTTTTCACAACTTCTCTTAACACGGTAGCCTGGAGTCGGACTTGAAGGGTTTCCTTTCCTTTCAATACAAAAAGAAAATTTTCATTTGTCTTTTATAGAGATGTATGAAAAGAAAGAATTCACTTAGGTATCTTAAAAATAAAATTCTAAATTTCATAGCATAGCAATTCTTGATCATTACTGTGTATCCAGTGTTATCTCTTTGGAACCTGACCTTTAACATCTTATATGGTCTTTACCCTATTATATGATGTCTTCTTTGCATAGTTTGATTTTCATTCTTGTTTTCATCAGATGTTTTTTTATTCTACTAATGTCAACTTGTGATATACAGCTGGAAAACCGATTTCATCCATTGACATGGAAGAGGAAGACCTTGAGGAGGAATTTGAAAGACTTGAGATGGAACTAGAAGATGAGGATATGCTGGGTAAAGTCAATGCTTCAGAGGGTAAAACAACTGCTTCAGGTTCTGTAAAACAAACTGAATCTCAAGAGGCAACAGAATTATTGTGTCAGTCTGTGTCAAAGCTAGAGCTTGAACCTGCGTAATACCTTGGCTTGAATGACTGAATAGGAACCAGAATAGCCTTTGTGGATATGATTCATCATCTTTGATGTTTTCTCTTGGAAAAGGATAACGCTGTGTGATGTTTGTATAGTTCTTATACTTCATATTTCTTGTTTACAAACATCATTGTAATCATATTTTTAATTTGATATATGGTTCGATTCTTGATGCTTAACAATTCTGCTGTGAAAAGAGATGTGGGATTTGAATGGCATCCTTTTAGAATCATGCTGTGGGAAAATGAGTCTAAATTGAAGACTTGATAAATAGTTTAGTAGGCTTTGCAAGAAGATTGTGTACTGATTTGTTAAATAGGGTCGTAAGATCTGACCAAAATCAGAAGTCTTCATTTCATTAAATTCAATCTCATAAAGCATTCGTCTATTCTCTGATGTACAAAGAAAGTATAAAAAGTGAGGGAATTTTCTTAGTTCACCTCTTGGTATAGAAGTATTTAAGGACTTTCTATCTCTTCTGATCATGTGGGATTGTTAAGACAAGCTGTTAAGGATTAATAAATAAAATACTTGAAAGCAAATTGACATAAAATGGATGTAGATATACGAAAGAGTTAATACATGAACTGAAAGAACAAACCTGCATGAAGAGGCTGTGCGAATAGCACTCAGTTTATTTTACAAGTCTGTGCTTGAAAACTGTCCAAGTATTAAATATATTGACTATTTCCAAAGTCATGGAGAAAATATTTAAATGGCCAAATAGGAAGTCTTTTCATCATTGTGTTAATTGCAATTTGGGACTTGAAAAACCATAAAAATCTAAAACGTAACCGTAAGCAAAATAATGTGAAATATGTTGGTTGAAATATGTAGATTGTAGTGCTTTTCTTTAAAGGATGTCACAGAGATTGTGGTTGGTGTGACTTGTGGTGAAGAGGGATTCTTGGAAGTGTTGAGATAAGGAACACAGGAGTCCATGATGGGCTTAAAAGCTGTAGTTGGTGCTTGACAGACACTGGTGGATCTGGCAATGGAGTTGAATCAAAGGTGAATCTGCAAGACATGACATTTTTGTGGCCATCCATTCTCATGTTGCTTACAAAATCTGTGTGAACTGAGTTAGAAATTTAGAATGTTGATTTATCTGGAAAAATAAAACCCATTGTTATTTTTCTTGGATTGTATTAGACAATTCAAGCTTGTATCCTTTAAGCAATAGCAGTATTTTTGCTTTTTGGGTACCATATTAGTACTTTAAGATTTTGATACTCACATTCTTTCATCTTCCTTAAATAAATTTCTTGTACACATGCAGACACATTTTTCTGGATTTTTTTTAATATTCTAGTGTTTTCTTTTTTTTTTAAAATGGCTGAATAAGATGCAATAACCCCAACCTTATTACATCATGACCATGTTACCAAGATATTTCAACAAGTCACATAGTGGTATTACAATGGGAATTATCTATATATTGGCCGGTAAGATTTGAACTTTGGTTTCCATATTGGAAGCCCACTTTTTTAACCATTTGAGTTCATTAAAGTGTAGAACATTTTCCATCCTTTTTCAATTACCATAGTATTTTAACAGACCACATAGTGGTATTTGACAACAAGCAATTATGCCCACATCACCTTGTAAAATTTGAACATGGGTTTCCACCTTAAAAGTCCATATTTTGAATCACTTGATAGTGTAAACAATTTTAAAGATCTGCAAATTTTTTAAAGATCTTATTTACTTTATTTGGGTTATAATAAAACTATATATTAGGACAATTAGTTAAAGATCCATAAAATGTAACTACAACTAATTTTGCAATAAAATTAAAATTTATTTTGGTCTTCCAGAATGGTTGGCACACTCTTTTACCCCTAGGATGACCAATGTAAATTTGGGGCAGACATGCCAATGGAAGGTCACTCAACTCGTGAACACTCCACCTTCTAGCCATATTAATAAAGTAGGACGGGAAGCTGGGTCATCATAAGTATCATAATCTTAATGCATATGTAATTTAACCTTTTTATTATTAGAATTAATTACAAAATCATGGATGACCAATGTAGATTTGGGGTTGACACGCCTATGGAAAGTCACTCAACTCCTGATCACCCAACCCTCTAACCATATATAATATAAATGGAGTGGGAAATTGGGTCAACATAAGTATTATAATTTTATGTATATTTAATTTAATATTTTTTATTATTTAAAATTAATTATACAATTATAAATTTTTTGATAAGAAAAATATAAAATTGGGTCAACATAAGTATTATAATTTTATGTATATTTAATTTAACCTTTTTATTATTTAAAATTAATTACACAATCATAAATTTCTTGATAAGGAAAATACAATTAGGTGATCACAAGCTCACCTCAATAGTGGTATTATTCATATGTGTACATGTAATCTTGGGTTGGCAAGTGCTCTCTTGCTTTCTAACTGGTTAATGTGATGATGCAAGTCTAGTGGCATATTCTATGATTGAAATTTCGTTTCACGTTAATACCTATCTATCTATCTATTCCTCACAACTTTTTGACGAGGACAAGAAAAAAGACTTTAGGTCCCTATAAACCCTTTTTACCCTTGTGCTTGAGATTATATCACTTAATCAATTGTGTGGTGTCGAACATTATCAATTTTAACCATGATTTTTGATGTATTATCTAGTTTTTTTTTTATTGTAAAGGTTAAAAAATTACCAAAAATTTAAATTTTTAATAATTATTTCAATTTTAAAAAGTACAGCTTAAGTTAAAGATTTGATGTCTTGAACTTTGGCTTGAGCTTTAAGAAATTTGTTTCACTAAATCTAGTTATGGCTACTGTATATCTAAAGATTTATAATAATTTTTAAAGTCGTTTTAATTAAGGTTTTCATTATTCTATTTTAACATTTATTTATTTTTGAATATTTTTTTTAACTAATAAACCATTAATTTATATATATATATATATAGATTTGGTTAGTGTGAGAAACCCTTACCATTTATGTGCAGGATTGTGCAGGTTTGGGCATCCCATCCACATTAATTTATAATCATTTTAAAATTATTTTTATAAAAACTATTTAACATAAGAGTTTCACCTCAACTTACACTCAGTATTGGATCTTTAAATCTAATATCCTCTAGGCACACTGGTGTCTCTAGCTTCAAGAATTTTCCATTAATTTATAATCATTTTAAAATTATTTTTATAAAAATTATTTAACATAAGAGTTTCACCTCAACTTACACTCAGTATTGGATCTTTAAATCTAATATCCTCTAGGCACACTGGTATATCTAGCTTCAAGAATTTTCCAAAATAGAATGAGGATATTACTTTTTCTTTTTCCCTTTTATTTTAAAAAGACTTTTAATTTTAAAATCTTATTAATATCAATTTCAAAATAGAACGAGGATATTATTTTTTATTTTTATTTTTTATTTTAAAAAAGTTTTAAATTTAAAATTTTATTATCAAGTCAATATCATCTTGAGAGGTGCCCTTTTCAGATTTTTTTTTTAATTGACTATATGGGAATAGGCCTCGCCTGCATTACATCACAACCACATAATGATATTACAATAATGTAGCAATTATGCAAGTATCCCTTGACAAGATTTAAAATTGTATCTCCTTAAAATTTAAAAAAATTAACCTATTGAGTTCATACTATTTAATTAAATATTAAGGTTCATCCATAAGATTTGAACCTTGGTTAAGGGTGCCAGACACCCATTATTCTATTACTCTAAACCTCGTGGGCTTGAATAATAAAGTTAGAATAATAAAGTTAAACCTTAGGGACTTGAATATTAAGGTTCACCCATGAAATTAAAACCTTAGAAACTTTCTCTTTTTAAATTCTCACTCATTAAATTTAGAACCTTTTTCTAAATCCAAATTTAAAGTTAATATATTACTAATTTAACTTTTCCATTTTAAATTTTGTATTGGCTATTTTCATTATAACATTCTTTCAAAAAAGTTTTCCACTAATAATCCAAATAAAGTATTAATTCATGGAAAGTTAATTTACATCTAATATAGACATTTAATTTATAGGACACAAATACAATATTAATTTGTGGAAAGTAAATTTACTTCTAATTTAAATATATATTTTTTGTTGCACCCACTCACATAGACTTCGTGTGATTTGAATTTAGGTCTACTGTATGAGAACCCAAAGACATACCACTACAATGTTCCAATAGGGACACATTTAAATATTTAAATTATTGTTTATTTTCATTTTCAATGGATACATATTTAGTTAATATACAATAAGTTGTTTTTAAGATTGTAGTATTAAAATCAGTTCATAATACACCTTAAATAAATTAACTCCATTTATTTTTCTCATTTGTCATTAAGATGTGACAAAATATAAGAATCATATATAAATAATAACGGGTTAACCATAGCACATCGAAAGCAAGTGTGAGCCTGACCTTTTCTTGTTTTAGAAAGCAAGCAAAAAAGGTGAGTGCCAGTTGGAAGCAAAGTCAAGCAAAGAGTGAGCACCATTTTTTCTTGTTCCAAACCTTAGGGAAAATTAAATGACTGAAATATTCTTGGGAAGAAATTCTAAAGAGCATGGTAAGAAAGTCATTTTTGAAATTTCTAATTAGTAGTAAGGTTCTATAGTTAGAAATATGGATTCCCTAGTCAGGGATGAAGGAGGATTGAATATATGGCAAACCCTATCTATATAGCAAATATTACAGTAGAAGTGATTATCAAGGATGAGATGATCGAGCATGATATAATGGTTTTTTTTGAGTAAATACTTCTTATAAACATCTGTCGTGGGGATTTACCTCGAGTTATATCACTGATAATGCAAGTGGCGTTCTTGCTATAATGGTTTTTAATAGTAGAGGGTTGATATATAAGTTCCATGGCATTTTTTTTGGAGTTTTAAAATTGGGTTAAGAGGAAGTAGGGATTGAATTCAATTTATTCCATGAATTTTCTTCCAAAATGATTTTTTCTCATCTTCTTCAACCTAAAAACTAGAAATAAACTAATATATGGTGGCTCATGGTTTAGGAGGAGAGATGCATTATATTTTAAACCATGGAGTGATAATTTTTTCGTGTAGACAAACTATTAAAAGGCTTCTAGTGTGAACTAGACTTTTTAGGCTTCCACATGAGCTTATTAATGAGGTTTTGAAGAGTATTGGCAATACTCTAAGAGAGTTCATCTAGGAGGGACCAACTATTAATAAGCAAAGGTATGTATACACCCAATTATGTGTTGCTATGACTATTTTAAAACCTTTGCCATAGCCTGTTATGATGCAATCAACAAGTGAATTATGAAAGCAATGCATTTCAATATTGTAAATGTTATGAGGATGAACACGTGACAAGAGATTGTTAAGTGAAAATGATGAGAAAAGAGATGGAAAGTTTTGGGCATAATACAAACTTCAATATAAAGCAAGGGGATCATATCATAGTAGAAGCTAAGTCAAACCAAGGATATTACACTCCCAAGAAAGTGATAAAGAAAGCGCCTCTGCATCATCAGATGATGAAGACCATTTCTTGAATCAACCATCAGATAAATGACACAAATATGAGGAAGCTGAAGTTCATATTTAGGAGTTAACGGAATGAAGAGAGATGGGAAGACACATTTTAAAGCAAAGGAGGCAAAAGAGGTCAAGTTTAATCCAAGTAAATCATCTTCATTTTCCTCAAGTAGTATAAAATCCTCTCCTTGCAATAAAAATGAAAGTAGTACAAAGTGTATCCCTTGCACTTTAGGGTTTCAAGAGCAACATAATAAAGAAATGCATATGGAGGATATCCATGGAAATTTAGGGTTTCTAGGGAAGTATAAGAAAGTAATTACTATGGAGGATCATCCTTGTACTTTAGGGTTTTGAGGGAAGCATAAAGAAGGTAGTTTTTGTGAGGCTATTCATTGCATTTCAAATTATTTAGGGCAACATAAATCAAAGTTGGGGTTATAAATGTATATGCTTCAACTATAGTTACTCATGAAAGGTGTGACCTTAGAATATTTTTGTCAAATACAATGATGATTTAGAATTGTGATCTATGGATTCTTCAGAGGGAATTCAACACAATTCTATATCCTTTGGAAAAGAAGGGTGGTACTCTTGGATGTCTATATCAATGCAAGATTTTATATCAATTCCAATGGCTTTTGGGATGCTATTTCTTCAAGTTCTCAATAGACATGGACAATAGATGCGTTGGGTAAACTCATATGGTAGAAAGATTAGATTTTTGTTATCCAATATATGGTTGCAAACAAAGTATACAATCTCTTTAGAATTTTATTGTGATCTTTAAAATTTTATAATGAGTAAGATCAGATCATAACCCATTCTCTTGAGGTGTGATTTACTCAATAACGATCATCCAAATCCATTTTACTTTTAATCTATGTGGATCAATGTTAGGAACCTACAGATATGAATATGGGAATATAACTTTTTATTGTGTATAGGTATTATGGATAGTTGCCATGGGCCACACATAATACAAGGTTGATGATATTTTAATATTTTATTGTACTAATGAGTGAGATGAGGTTTTAAGTGTTAGACTATAGTTTCATAATAAAAAATCATTATTGTATATACTTCTCCACATTCTATTACACTTCATGTTGAAAGATTTCTAGTTAGAAATTTCCGTTATTCCGTTACTTTAACAACTTCTACAAAATTCTTTTCCTATGGGATTTTCATGCAAGAAAGATTATATGCACTTGTAAATGGATGTTGATTAATGAAATATAAATAAAACTTTTTATGATATACTCTATTCCCAACATGTGGTATTAGAGCATACCTTTTAAACGTTCTCAAGTCATTAAGCAAATATGGAGTTTGAAAGGAAGTATTATGCCATTTAGCAGATAGAGTTTTTTGAAGAAGGCATTTAGCTAGAAAGAATTTGTAAACAAACACAATATTTACCTTTCAAATAAGAGATTAATACGTTAGTTACGAGCACTTCTGAAAGATAAATGAAGATCTAGAAACAAGACATGCTGACAAATACGTCTAGAAACACTTAAAGATCTAGAAATAAGAGTTGATTAAAAAATGTAGCATATGTGTGTTGGGAATATCCACTTAATTCATTCATCGTGCATAAATAAATACATGGCTTGTGATTACAATGGTTATAACAAACATATCCAGATTAAGACATATGATTAAAACCATGTGATACCTGCCTATGGATATGTAAGCTTTAATTAGATCATTGTTACAACATAACCAAGTAATAAAAACTAAATGTCTTAATTCAGATATGTTTGTTACAATGACTGCAACCACAAGCTATGTATTTATTTTTGCATGATGAATGAATTAAGTGAATATTTCCCAACATAGTATTTATTTTTGCATGATGAATGAATTAAGTGAATATTTCCAACATCGTCTTTGCAATGCATGGAGGATATTTCCCAACATTGTGGCAGTGAAAAGAGAGGTAACAATATTCATTTCATTTGAATTTAAATAAGAAAATAATGTTATTCTTATGTTGTTTGACCAAGGAAACTATTAAGCAAACAATTTAGATCTTTTGATAAATTGCTTGAGCACTTGAAGATAATACTGGCCATTTTGATAATTTCTTGGAGTTCCTAAAAATAAATACAGGCCATTTGATAATTTCTTAGAGAGCTCAAAGACTATACAGGCAAATTTGATAGTTTCTTGGAAATCTCAAATATTATTCGGGTAAGTCATTCATGAAAGACAAGTATTAAAAAATAATTTAAGCAAATATTAAAAAGAACATGTAATTTACTCAAACGTGTGTACTGGCCGTCAAATGAGTCAATCACAAGATGTGTGACTTGTTATACAAGATCGTGTGCAATATTTAAGTGAATAGATCATGTGCAGAATACAAAGTCCTATGCAGAAATGAGAAGTGCCTGTACAAGTAGGCATTAAACATTGTTTGTTTCAAAGCATTTCAAACGCTATTTTCAAAATGTCTACAAAGCACTTGTATACCTAAGAAAACACTATTTTCAAACCGTCTACGAAGCATTTGTAGGAATTAAACGTTGTTTTAAAGCGTTTATGTGCAGTTAGAGATCACTTGATTACAACTAAAGAGAAGCACCTATATTCAAAATATCTATATGCAACCAAAGAGCACCTAAGTGTAGCCAAAGAATCACATGTATCAGTCAAAAGTCCATGTGCATCAATAGAAAGCTTAGGAGTTTTCCAGGTTCAAATTTCTTAAGAATTTTTAAAATTACTTTTTAAAAATAAAAGAAGAAATAAATGTTTATTTTCTACTAATGGAATGACTTAAGTTGTATAATAATATCTTTGTATTGAAAGGTTCTTCTACATTAAGAAGTTTCTAAATATTTTTGTTTTTTAAGATTAACTAGGGAGTCATAAGGAAACATTTATATTCAAATATTAAGTAGGGAGTTATAAGGAAACATTTATAATGACCGCTCCAAAATTATTTCTCTGAGTCACAACAGTTAAGAGGTCTAAACTGCATCCCTTGGAAAAATAAAATAAGAACTATCCTTATAGTTGAAAGACTATGAGATATTGTATTAGGAGATGAAACACATCATAAAGAACCAACTACACAAGGAGACTTTGATGAAAAATATCATAGGGCACAATTAATAATTTTATACATCACAAATAACCAAATGCACAAAAAACTTTGATGTATTAGATCACAAGGCGCAATTAATAATTTTATCAGGCATAACCGATGAAATGCAATCTCATATTAGTGAAGTAAATACACCTAAATATGCTTGGGATATCTTCTGCACTATTTTTAGGATAAAAATCAAGCAATTTTTCCACTTACAATCACAACTATACACATTATAGATGCAAGACAATGAAAGTCTAGAACATTTCCTTTGTAAAATTGTAGAATTAGAGGTAAAATTAAACACTTTGGGAGAAAGAATTGATGATAATTTGTTAGTATGTAATGCATGCTCTACCAAAATCATACAGAATATTGGTAACTTATTAGCAAGTTTCTACTTGTAGAGTATCATTTGAAGAGCTAATCAATATCCTCCAACAAAATAAACTAGAAAATCGATTAAGAGATGATTATTCAAACAATCCTCTCATTTTCAAAAAGAGATATCAAAATAATACCAGGGGTTCTACTACTTCCCACTCATCTTCTTCACAAAACCAACATGAATGGAGAAGATACTATCATATATGTGAGAAAGAATATCATGATACTAGGTTCTACAAATATAATGCTTTGAATAAGTGGAATCAATCATGAATTCCATCTCAAACAAGGCAACAAGAGCAATACCAATTTGGAAATTCTAATAATTCACCAAGAATAAATCAAGGGTATAGATCAACTTCTCCATCACAACAAGGACATGTAGCATAGGAAGAACCTGATTCAAATCATGATGATGAACTAGAAATAACATATAAGATACTTAATGGCACACAATAAGGAATAAATTAGGGATTATATATATATAGATAAATAGATAGATATATCTATTGGAGCCTTGTAACCATATGATAGGAAATATACATTAGTTTGATACTTTTTAACAAATACATGGGTGTGTTAGGATCCTCCATCCTAACATTATTAGTTAGTATTATTAATTCATTAATTATTATATTATTATAATGTGAATAGTCACATCCCTTCATTAACGTAGCCCTAGGTTAATATAAATATTAGGAGGGAGGCATAGAACTCCTCATACATGAATAATAAAGAATAAACACATATTGTGTATCCATTGGAAGGGTCTCTCTCTAGTGAAAAGGTGATTCCATCTCAAATGCGATTATATCATTTCAATTATTTTTCTACATTCAAATCCATTTATCCCATTTGTGTAACCCGTTAGGACCTAGAGTCCTACCATATGGTATCAGAGCCATCGTTCACCATAACACTTTTTCACTATGTTCATCATCAACCATAATCTGCCACTCATTTCCTGCACCTTCATTTTTTCATCCCTTTCATTTGCCACATTATCAAAAGACCGCCCATAATACAATTTTTTGATACTTATTCACCAAAAAATCTCACCATTTGGCAGCTAAAATTTGACCGCAGAGTTTATAAACCTCACTCAAGCATTGTAGAGTCTACTATTAACGTTGGTGAACTAAACGGAGAAATAAAAAATTTTACGAACGAATCCGATGAAGATACAAGGAAAATTCTCTTGCAAACCTCTATTGAACGTAAAATTTAATACCAGGTTGAAGGAAAAATTCAAATTAGTCATTAAAAATTTGAAATTACAGTGCGATGTCCATTTTCCAGTGAGGTCTACAGGTTTATGGCGATAAATTATAAATTGAAATTTATAAACTAAAGTTTTAATTAACTTTTCGACCGTCGGTGATCAACTTCGATGTCAGAATTCACGTGATGACAGAGTTTTTTTAAATCACGGATAAATTCCACATTGACGACATCTTGGGGTTTATTAAGGTTTAAAAGTATGTGAGGATAATAAGGTGGTTGTGACTACCACTTGGTAGTCACACGTACACGTGACCCACCTTACCACCCTCTCCTTGCTTCTCGTTCTGCCTCGTAAGTCCCCCCCACTATTGGTTGTTGACCCCGCTCATCCTTACACTGAACTTTGATCATCACCCACCCTTGCACTAACCTCTAACTATCGCTTGCCCTTGCACTCACCGTAACTCGCCCTTGCACTGCTCACCTTGTGCTTCCCACTATGCACCGCTCTCCCTTGCGTTTTCCACCAAAATTTAAAATAACACTGACATCACTCCTACCCTTGGCCGCTCGTCGCTCGCTAGTCGTTGCCTTCTAGCCATTGCTTCCCATCAAATTTCAAAATAATTAAATTCAAAAATTGACCGTTAGGTACAGTTGATAAACACCAAATTTTGCCCAAAAAATTGTAAACCCTAAATTTTGCTCAAAAAATTGCAAACATAAAACTTGACGATGATTTTTCAGCAACAATTATTGACAACTTTTTGCAAAAATTTTATCGACAATTTTTTGGTGCACAATTTTTGTGACAATTTTTAACAAAATTAGTGATAACTTCCAACGACAGCTACGTAAATGGCCGATGGCAGGAGATCGAAATCGCAGGACCCTACCCTTAAATAATTTATCCTGGAAGTACGCTAGTGGAGGGAAGAACTAAGAAATAGTAATATACAAAAGGTGGAGTTTCGCCAATGGAAGGACCAAATTACCAAAGCACCTATTAGGAAATCACAAATCACTTACACTATCCCAAAAATTACCCTACACTTGCAGCTTAAGTACCTCAGCCAAAAATAAATGGAGCGACATGTGAAGCAACTCTGCTTTCATTATGATGAGGAATTTAGACCCTATCATAAACGTACTATAAAAATATTGTATTTATTTGTAGTGGATCCTTGTCAATCCATAATGGGAGAAGATGAGGAAGATGAGCAAGACGTGACTGAAACACCTGATCCTGACCATAAAGACAATGAGATGGATGTGCCAAAAGTGATCGAAACATCTAATCACAACCTCAAAGACACTAAAGTTGATATACAAGACATGATCGATGCCTCGAGAAAAGATGAGGTAATTATGTCCAAAATGGTCGATACACCTACTCACAACAATAAATACATTGAGGTCAATGTGCATAACGAGATCGCTACACCTAGAGAGGATGAGGTAGACATATCCGAAATGACCAATGGAGGCCAGATATCCACTTTACACCAACTACACACAAGTTTCTCACCACCCAAGAGTTATCATTGTATAGGCAATATGATTCAGAACGGAGGCAAAAGAGTGAGTGCACATTTATTTTCCCTTCATTCGACACAAGGAGAACCTACTAAGGACAGAGAACCTGAAAGCTGACCGTCATCACGATTATCCTAAGGACACTTATACTATTCTTCTTGGCAACCCCCACTAACACTCTGACCCTCAAGATATCCCCACCTCCGAAAAAGTGACATTAAAATACTACAAGAACTTGCAAAAACTCTACTTGGAAAACAAAGGACAAAGCTTTTAACTTTGAGCTTTGAGGACAAAGCTCTTTTTAAGGAGGGTGGCATGTTAGGATCCTCCATCCTAACATTATTAGTTAGTATTATTAATTCATTAATTATTATATTATTATAATGTGAATAGTCACGTCCCTTCATTAACGTAGCCGTAGGTTAATATAAATATTATGAGGAAGGCATAAAACTCCTCATGCATGAATAATAAAGAATAAACACATATTGTGTATCCATTGGAAGGGTCTCTCTCTAGTGCAAAGGTGATTCTATCATTTCAATTGATTTTCTGCATTCAAATCCATTTATCCCATTTGTATAACCCATTAGGACCTAGAGTCCTACCAGGGTGACTAATGACAATGTCAGATTGATAGCGAACAAAAAGGAAATAATGTATTAGTGAAGCATATAAATATTGCAAAGAATGCCTGGATTAGTCCGTAACAACCGAAACTAATCAAACTGACCAGGCTCTTATTAGACGGTGGTTCAAAATAACCAGATACGCCTAAATAATGTAATAACCACCATATACCTAAATTATATGCTAACATCCCCCCTTTATTACATTATTTTGTAATACAAAGAGAGCTGTGAAACATCTCAAATTTGACACGTGCAAGTGCCTTAGGGAAAATTTCTACAACTTGAGCATTGGTGGGAGTGTACTGAAGCTGAATTCGATGTCGTGGCACTTTATCTCGAATGAAGTGACATTGTGTGTCAATGTGCTTGGTTTTCTCATGATGCACTAGATTCTTAACAAGGTTCAAAACACCTTGGTTATCACAGAACAAGTGTATTGGAGATTTTGATGGATGACCCATACTTGTCAAAATGCGACGCAACCATATCACTTCGCACAGCTTCACGTACGATGCGATACTCTGTCTCTGTAGATGATATAGCAACCACCTGTTGCTTATTGTTGTGCCAAGAGATAGGACCGGATCCAAGATGAAATATATATTCTAAAGTTGACTTACAATCATCATATAACCTGACATAGTTAGAGTCCGTGTATCCTTGCAAGAAGAATTTGTCATTCCTCTTGTATTCTAGGCCATATTCCATTGTGCCACGAACATAGTGAACATGTTTTGCTGCTTTCCAATGAGTAGTCTTAGGTTCCTGCATGAACCTCGAAATATAGTTGACAACAAATACGATATCTGGCCTAGTATTAGTCAGATATATGAGACTCCCAATCAGCTGTCGATAGAGAGTACCATCTACCTAAGGTGATTCATCATACCGCGATAACTGAAGCTCTAATTCGATCAGAATTTCCATCGGCTTGTAATAAGTCATGCGATATTTTTCTAACAGTAATTTGCATATTTTTTCTGAGAAACTTTGATGTAGTGCTCCTTCTGGCTCACTTCCAGACCAAGACAATAATCGAGAAGTCCGAGATTTGTCATCTCAAAATATTTACACAAGTCAATTTTGACAGCAAAGATCATAGTTTCTAAACTCCCTATAATAAGCAGATCATCAACATAGAGTACAAACAACACTATCTCAGAACCTTATTTTTTGAAATAGAGGTTTGCATCTGACGGGCATCTCTTAAATTCATGCTGCAAGAGGTGATTATCCATTTTTATATACCAAGCTCGAGGAGCTTGTTTTAAACCATACAAGGATTTGACCAACTTGCACACTTTCTGCTCTTGGCCTTCCACTTCAAATCCTTGAGGTTGTGTCATGTATACTTCCTCTTGGAGCTCACCATTTAGAAAAACACTCTTGACATCCATTTGGTGAACTTTCCACCCATACTATGCTGCCATAGCACAAAGAACTCGAATGGTAGTCATCCGAGCAGTAGGTGCAAAAGTTTCCTCATAGTCAATGCCTTCCTTTTGTGCATAGCCCTTTGCAACAAGATAGACCTTATGCTTATCAATTGTCCCATATGCCTTGTACTTGACTTTGTACACCCATTTGCAGCCAATGGGCTTCTTTTCGTGTGGCATATCGACAAGCTCCCAAGTTTTGTTCTTTTTTAGAGACTTATCCTCAGCATCCATAACAACCTTCCATTGTGGCTCACTAAGGGCATCTTGTACTGAAGTAGATTCATGTTCATTCATTAAAGAAATAAACATATATCCATATCCTCCGTTTCTCTCTTTGGATAAATAGAAAGTTCCTCAAAGGATTGACAAAGGTCATCAACCCCAGTAGTCTCTGCTGCTGCTCTTTGCTGTCGAGCCATACTGCAAGTACGAGGTCTATCCAAAGTTAAATCTAGAGGAGTGGAAAACTTGGAGTCTCTGATTGTACTTGTATACCATTTTAGATTCTTCTTCTGTGGTGATGAAGAAGATGAAGAAATAGAAGGACCTCTAGTCTTTGGTGATGAAGGAGACTTCTCAACTTTGGATTCCACAAGATCTAGGTATACATTAGATGTGCTTTGTGATGTGAAAGCCTCATCAAAAACAATATCTCTACTGACATGAATCTTCTTGGTAAAGGTATCGATCAAATGATAGCCCTTGGAGTGCTCATCATAGCCAAGAAGAATACACTTCAATGTCTTCTCATCAAAATTCTTCCTTTTCTCTTTCGGTATGTGCATGAAAGCTTTACATCCAAAAATGTGAAGATGAGAAATGGAGGGTTTTCGACCACTCCATGCTTCCTGTGGAGTCATTCCTTTTAAGGCCTTTATGGGTGCCCTATTCAACAGATATATTGCAGTGGTGACAACTTCTGCCCAATATTGTTGCCCAAGACTAGCTCTTGTGAGCATACAACGAACCATTTCCATGATAGAACAGTTCCTCCTCTCAGCAACTCCATTTTACTAAGGATTTTAAGCAGTAGTCAATTGTCTTGTGATCCCATGTGCATTCAATAATGCAAAAAACTCTTTAGAGGTAAACTCTCCCCCTCCATATGAGTGGAGGGTCTTTATAGAAGTCCCTGACTCCTTCACAACTAATTTTTTGAATTGTTGGAATAAACTAAAGGCTTCAGATTTTAGATTAAGAAAGAACACCCACATATTTCGTGAGTAGTCATCCACAAACAACTGAAAATATCTCTTTCCCCCACAATTGATAGGTGTGAAAGGACCGCACAGATCGATGTGAATCAACTCCAAGGGTTTCTTTGCTCTTGTAGATCTCTTCTCAAAAGGTACTCTATGCTGCTTTCCCGCCAAGCAATCAGATCACACTAGCAATGTGGAAGAAAGGGAAGGAAGACCCTTTACCATCTCATACTTACTTAGCTCAAGTAAGTAGCTAGAACTAAGATGCCCATATCTCTTGTGCCACAAGGAAGTTGCCTCCTTGGTAGAGACTGTCATGGAAACATGAGGAGTAGAGATAACATCTAAGACAAATAAGCCATGCTTATATGAAGCTGTTGCAATGTTCTTACCCCTCTTGGTAATTGAACAACACTTCTTGCCATCCTCAACACAAAAGTTTACAACCATGTCCTTATCTAGAATTTGTGTGATTGAAAACAAATTGTTCGCCAATCCTAAAACATAGAGGACTTTGTCAATCTGACACTTGCCATCAAGAAGAGTGACTGAAATTGTACCTTCTTCTTGAACCTTGTAGGTTTTGTCATCAACAATAGTGACAAGTTTGCCCTCTTTGACCTCAAATGAATCAAACCACGATTTGTCGCCAGTCATGTGCTTGCTAGCATAAAAATCGACATACCATACATGATCCGTATGCTTGGATACTGTGGTAGTCATGAGCACCTTGTGTGCCCACTCAGAATTCAAGTTAGATTCTTCAACAACAACTTTCACCTTGGGTTGCTTATTCTTATTTTGTGGTTTGTTCTGGCCTTTCTGTTTAGGTTGCTTATTCTTGTGTCGACATCTTTTTGTGTCATGATTGTCTTTGTCACATATTTTGCAATCTCTCTTCATTTATTGAGGTTGATTCCATTTTGAATCTTTGTGAGAATTTCCCCATTTCTTAAAATTACCCTTCTTCTTTGAACCCTTCCTGTTGGTGTATAGGGTTGTATTAGAAGAATCATCTCTTTGAAGTTGGTGTGCCTCCTCTTCTTGAAGAAAACTTACCAACTCAAAAAAGGTAACTTTTCTTTGTGATACCTGAAGTGAGGTGATCAACACCCTATAAGAATTAGGTAAAGCTCTCAATACAACTGAGGTAAGAAGCTTGTCATCAACAGGTTCTCCCAAAGAATTCAATTTTGCTTTCAACTCAAACACTTTGCAAAGAAAGAGTTCAACTATCTCTCCCTGCTTCATGCTTAGACTGTGTAATTGAGATTGAAGGAAAAGAATAGTGGAGTCATTCTTTCCCTCATATATAGTTTTAAGGGCATCCCATGCCTCTTTACTATGTGCACAGTTAGCAATGTGCGGTTGAACTTCATCTGAAACAATAAGCAAGATGAGTACTTTTGCCTTGTCTTTCTTATCAAAGTCTATCTGAGCAGTAGATGGAGCTATGGTTGTTGTTGATCCAGCAGCAGAAAGTTATTTGGAGAGCCGATTTATCATTTGCAGTCCTTGCTGATCTGATCTAGGCAATGACAAATCCATTCTCAGAGGCGAAAGGAAGACTTCTATTTGGTGCTGCTTGAAAACAATTCAGGAAGGTCGTATGTCGGTCATTAATACCTACATTTCAATGGGATAACGTGGCTTGTGAGTTTGCCAACGGATATTCTCAAAACCGCCTTGTAATTGACTTTGTGCACAGTCAGCAATGTGGGGTTGAACTTCGTCTGAAACAGTAAGCAAGATGAGCACTTTTGCCTCGCTATCTTTCTTGTCAAAGTCTATCTGAGCAACACATGGAGCTGTGGTTGCTGTTGATCCAACAACTGGTGAAGGTCTTGTTGTTGCTCCAGAAACAACATCCCATAAGTCATCCATGACCAGGATTACCTTCATCTTGTTTTTCCATGGTGTGTAATTAGGACCTTTCAACAACTAATGAGCATCAATCATTAACTTTGCAGACATTGTGAGGGTTCCTTATAACACCAAATGGTCCCCCTTTCGATATACCTTTTTCCAGGCAGTTATATTGTTTAAAATACCCGCTCTTACGTGAGGGAGACTAGGTATTTTGAAAAATCAAAAAAATTATCTGCCCTTACATGAGGGAGACTATAGGTAATTTTAGAGATTATATGATACGTGGTACTTGGGCAGTACTGAAAGGAAATCACCTCATTGATGACACCTATCATAGAAAGTCGTCAGTCCTCATGCGTGGGGCGTAACTTCCCCTAAACACTTTGGATGTCAGAACTTTCATAAGAATTTATGCCTAAACACGAGAACGATTAGGGTAGTGGATGGAGTAAAAAAAAAGCAAAATGACGTACTTATTCCTCCCCGATGACTATTAGAGAACAAGCTCAAACATTTTTTTGGCAGCTATATTAGGCGACGAATATAGTAGCCCAATCATGACAACATTACCTGTAAGTGCTGGCCAGAGGTATCACAAATATCGAATGTTGCAGTGCAATAAATTGCACAGATGGGTTCAATTATTTTTGGGGACTTAAAGGAGATTGATTTTATTTTTAATGAAGTAGTGCAAATGTAAAGGAAAATTGCAACATACATAAAAAAAATGCCCACAAAAAAATGAACCTAAGGTGTCGGACACTACCGAAAATGCACCTTTTACAATATGCCAAAATACCTTTTTCAAATGTGAAAAATACTCTCTATCCCCCCTTGTTTTCAGTTTGAAAAAAAATGCAATGGGGAAAAAAAATCAGGCTTCCTCCTTCTCTTATGCAAAAAAATAACCCCCCCTTATTTGAAGTTTGTAAAAAATTTTAATCTCTAATGTTAAAATAATTAAAGTTTAGTTAAATAGATTTTTCTCAAAAAGAAATATTAAAAAAAATAATTCTTTTTAAAGAAAAATAAGGAAAATATTTAATCAAGCTTCCTTCTCTTATGCAAAAAAATAACCCCCCTTGTTTGAAGTTTGTAAAAAAATTTAATCTCTAATGTTAAAATAATTAAAGTTTAGTTAAATAATTTTTTCTAAAAAGAAATATTAAAAAAAATAATTCTTTTAGGAAAATATTTAATTAAACTAAAAAAATTTAAAAACATTAGGAAAAAAAATTAAACAAAATTTTAATCTCTAATGTTAATAAAAAATAATAATTCTTTAAAAAAAAAAATAAGAAAAATATTTAATTAAACTAAAAAAATTTAAAAACATTAGAAAAAAAAATTAAACAAACAATTAAAAAAAAAAGCTTATACCTTTTTGGGGATTGAACCCTTGACCTGCCTTTCTGGCAAAGTCGTAACTGTTGACACTCGACCACCCCAACTACCACTGCCGGTGAGCCAAAGAGACCATGTCCTTTTCTTTATCCCCGACCGTGGCGGAGCTCGTGTCAATCGGCCACCTCCATCGGTGGTGCTCGAGGGCAGGCCGGTTGCAACTTGGCGACAAAATTTTCTTCGCTTGTGCGCTCCCGCTCATGGCATCATCTCTGATCACCAAATCTCCTCTGTCCTCTAATCACCAAATCTCCTCTGTATGAGGCCGCTACATCCAGTTTTGAGCATGTCCGCTGGCAAACTCACAAGCCGCGTTATCCCATTGAAATCCAGGCATTAATGACCGACATACGACCTTCCTAAATTATTTTCAAGCAACACCAAATAGAAGTATTCCTTTCGCCTCTGAGAATGGATTTGTCATTGCTCGGATCAGATCAGCAAGGACTGCAAATGATGAATCGGCTCTCCAGATCACTTTCTGCTGTTGGATGCACAATCCTCGTCCTGTTATCTTCGAGATGTGATCTTGTAAATAGATCAACCTGGTGCCCAAGAAAAATTCCTGTTTGTGCGTTCGTGATTGTGAATCTGCGCTTCTGCCGTCTCGTTGCATGTGTTTTTTTTTTATGTTGCACTTATCCCATGTGTGGGATAGTGGGCTAGGGTTGGTTTAAAAACAAAAGAGCCCAATAAGGCTCTTGTCTCCTGTTGGGGAGACACTGTCCGAGAGGATAGTGGGGCCTCACAGGCGGGGGGTTTTTCTGACTGCCATGCTGGGGCCCTGGTGGCCAGATCTGAGTTCAGTCCAATCGAGTCGTATCTAGTTGGCTTGTGGGCCCAATTTTGTCCTTAGTCGGGTTTGTCGCCAGTCCACCAGTGCAATGCCACGTGGAACGTGCCCAAAAAGAAAATAGATCCAGTCTCCTACGTAGCTCTGATGTTGAGTCTAAAGTCCAGTCAGACCTTGTTAGTTTTAGGGAGCCTCGAAAATCGAACCCCCCAACAAGAAAATAGATCCAGTCTCCTACGTAGCTCTGATGTTGAGTCTAAAGTCCAGTCAGACCTTGTCAGTTTTAGGGAGCCTCAAAAATTGAACCCCCTCTACGTAGCTTTGATGTTGAGTCTAAAGTCCAGTCAGACCGGGAGCCTCGAAAATCGAACCCCCTCTATGGCTCCCTAAATCTAACCCCCTCTACGTAGCTCTGATTTTGAGTCTAAAGTCCAGTCAGACCACGAACAGGAAATTAGTGAAGCATATAATATTACAGTCAGACCTTGTCAGTTTTAGGGAGCCTCGAAAATTGAACCCCCTCTATGTAGCTCTGATGTTGAGTCTAAAGTCCAGTCAGACCGAAAGCCTCGAAAATCGAACCCCCTCGAACCCCCTCTACGTAGCTCTGATGTTGAGTCTAAAGTCCAGTCTGACCGGGAGCCTCAAAAATCGAACCCCCTCTACGGCTCCCTAAATCAAACCCCCTCTACGTAGCTCTGATTTTGAGTCTAAATTCTAGTCAGACCACGAACAAGAAATTAGTGAAGCATATAATATTACAGTCAGACCTTGTCAGTTTTAGGGAGCCTCGAAAATCGAACCCCCTCTACATAGCTCTGATGTTGAGTCTAAAGTCCAGTCAGATCGAGAGGCTCAAAAATTGAACCCCCTTTATGGCTCCCTAAATCAGACCACGATCAGGAAATTAGTGAAGCATATAATATTACAGTCAAACCTTGTCAGTTTTAGGGAGCCTCGAAAATCGAACCCCCTCTACGTAGCTCTGATGTTGAGTCTAAAGTCCAGTCAGACCGAGAGCCTCGAAAATTGAACCTCCTCTACGGCTCCCTAAATCGAACCCCCTCTACGTAGCTCTGATTTTGAGTCTAAAGTCCAGTCAGACCACGAGCCTTGAAAATCAAACCCCCTCTACGGCTCCCTAAATCGAACCCCCTCTACGTAGCTCTAATTTTGAGTCTAAAGTCCAGTCAGACCACGAACAGGAAATTAGTGAAGCATATAATATTACAAAGAATGCCTTGTATTAGTGAAGCATATAAATATTATAAAGAATGCTCAGATTAGTTCGTAATTATCGGAACTAAAATAAATAATGTATTAGTGAAGCATATAAATATTACAAAGAATGCTCGGATTAGTCCGTCTCATCATACTATGATAACATATTGTATTAGTGAAGCATATAAATATTACAAAGAATACCCAGATTAGTCCGTAACAATCGGAACTATGATAACGAACGAATTGGAAATTAGTGAAGCATATAATATTACAAAGAATGCCCGGATAATGTATTGTATTAGTGAAGCATATAAATATTACAAAGAATGCCCAGATTAGTTTGTAACTATCGGAACTAAAAGAAATAATGTATTAGTGAAGCATATAAATATTACAAAGAATGCCCGGATTAGTCCGTCTCATCATACTGTGATAACGTATTGTATTAGTGAAGCATATAAATATTACAAAGAATACCCAGATTAGTCCGTAACAATCGGAACTAAAGGAAATAATGTATTAGTGTATTAGTGAAGCATATAAATATTACAAAGAATGCCCGGATTAGTTCGTAACAATCGAAACTAATCAAACTGACCAGGCTCTCATCATACTATGATAACAAACGAACATGAAATAACCTCGAAAATCGAACCCCATCTACGACTCATCATATGATAACGAACGAACAAGAAATTATAATATTACAAAGAATGCCCGGATAATGTATTGTATTAGTGAAGCATATAAATATTACAAAGAATGCCCGGATTAGTTTGTAACTATCGGAACTAAAAGAAATAAAGTATTAGTGAAGCATATAAATATTACAAAGAATGCCCGAATTAGTCTGTCTCATCATACTATGATAACGTATTGTATTAGTGAAGCATATAAATATTACAAAGAATACCCAGATTAGTCCGTAACAATCGGAACTAAAGGAAATAATGTATTAGTGTATTAATGAAGCATATAAATATTACAAAGAATGCCCGGATTAGTTCGTAACAATCGAAACTAATCAAACTGACCAGGCTCTCATCATACTATGATAACGAATGAACATGAAATAACCTTGAAAATCGAACCCCCTCTACGGCTCATCATATGATAACGAACGAACAAGAAATTAGTGAAGCATATAATATTACAAAGAATGCCTGGATAATGTATTGTATTAGTGAAGCATATAAATATTACAAAGAATGCCCGGATTAGTTCGTAACTATCGGAACTAAAAGAAATAATGTATTAGTGAAGCATATAAATATTACAAAGAATGCTCGGATTAGTCCGTCTCATCATACTATGATAACGTATTGTATTAGTGAAGCATATAAATATTACAAAGAATACCCAAATTAGTCCGTAACAATCGGAACTAAAGGAAATAATGTATTAGTGTATTAGTGAAGCATATAAATATTACAAAGAATGCCCGGATTAGTTCGTAACAATCGAAACTAATCAAATTGACCAGGCTCTCATCATACTATGATAACGAACGAACATGAAATAACCTCGAAAATCGAACCCCCTCTACGACTCATCATATGATAACGAACAAACAGGAAATTAGTGAAGCATATAATATTACAAAGAATGCCCGGATAATGTATTGTATTAGTGAAGCATATAAATATTACAAAGAATGCCCGGATTAGTTCGTAACTATCGGAACTAAAAGAAATAATGTATTAGTGAGGCATATAAATATTACAAAGAATGCCCGGATTAGTCCGTCTCATCATACTATGATAACGTATTGTATTAGTGAAGCATATAAATATTACAAAGAATACCCAGATTAGTCCGTAACAATCGAAACTAAAGGAAATAATGTATTAGTTTATTAGTGAAGCATATAAATATTACAAAGAATGCCCGAATTAGTTCGTAACAATCGAAACTAATCAAACTGACCAGACTCTCATCATACTATGATAACGAACGAACATGAAATAACCTCGAAAATCGAACCCCCTCTACGGCTCATCAACTATGATAACGAACGAACAGGAAATAATGTATTAGTGAAGCATATAAATATTACAAAGAATGCCCGGATCTCATCATACTATGATAACGAACGAACATGAAATAACCTCGAAAATCGAACCCCCTCTACTGCTCATCAACTATGATAACGAACGAACAGGAAATAATGTATTAGTGAAGCATATAAATATTACAAAGAATGCCCAGATTAGTATGTAACAATCGGAACTAAAGGAAATAATGTATTATTGTATTAGTGAAGCATATAAATATTACAAAGAATGCCCAGATTAGTCCGTAACAATCAAAACTAATAAAATTGACCAGGCTCAGTTTAGGGAGCCTCGAAAATCAAACCCCCTCTACGACTCATCATACTATGATAACGAACGAACAGGAAATAATGTATTGTATTAGTGAAGCATATAAATATTACAAAGAATGCCAGGATTAGTTCGTAATAATCGAAACTAAATGAAATAATGTATTAGTGTATTAGTGAAGCATATAAATATTACAAAGAATGCCCGGATTAGTTCGTAACAATCGAAACTAATCAAACTAACCAGGCTCTCATCATACTATGATAACGAATGAACATGAAATAACCTCGAAAATCGAACCCCCTCTACGGCTCATCAACTATGATAACGAACGAACATGAAATAATGTATTAGTGAAGCATATACATATTACAAAGAATGCCCGGCTTAGTCTGTAACAATCGGAACTAAAGGAAATAATGTATTAGTGTATTAGTGAAGCATATAAATATTACAAAGAATGCCCGGATTAGTCCGTAACAATCGAAACTAATCAAAATGACCAAGCTCTCATCATACTATGATAACGAACGAATATGAAATAATGTATTAGTGAAGCATATAAATATTATAAAGAATGCCCGGATTAGTCCGTAACAATCGGAACTAAAGGAAATAATGTATTAGTGTATTAGTGATGCATATAAATATTACAAAGAATACCCGGATTAGTTCGTAACAATCAAAACTAATCAAACTGACCAGACTCTTATTAGACGGTAGTTCAAATTAACCAGATACGCCTAAATAATGTAATAACCACTATATGCCTAAATTATACGCTAACACAGATAACACAAGCTATCAATTGAAAGGAATACAGACTATTTTCCTAGAGTTACCTTTAGTAGAATTCATCATAGAAAAATTTCTATATGTTCTAGGACTTACCAATTGCTCAAATGATGGATAATGGTGTTATTGTTATTAATGGATATAGAAGTTGTTTTATCTTGAGATAAGAAAAATTAGAAGTTATTGCATCCTACAAAAATAGACTATTTGCTTTAGATATCACTACACCTCCACCCTTACTTCAAGAAGTACAATCATCATCTCAAAATCATAAATATATACAAAGAAAGAAAAACACCTAGAGTGATAGAGCATATGAACCTAGATATAAATTTCTAATGGCCAAATAGTCAAGAAAGAAATTATTGAATCAAAATAGTCCAAAGAAAAGAAACGAGAATCAAGATAAAGATCCAACAATCGATACACTAAAAGATGATTCTCTAGATGAATATACATTCCTCAAGACTTGGATACAAATTATTTCCTAGAGAGTTGACGGTCTAAAACACTTACAATCAATTTTTAAACAGGCTAATGATGACACTTTCACTACACTTAAGACTTCTACAAGTATTCATCTTGATAAAGTAGTTGACTACGGTCCAAAAGTTATTACAATGCTTGTTGATTTAGCCAAGATCATATATGTGTCAGTTCTCACTCTTGATATAGATAAATAAAAAATATAAAATAAGAAGAAATAATTGCACAGATAAAGAATAAACCCTTGATGAAAAATGTCATGTGGGATACAAGTGATCTTATCAAATGAAAAGAAATTGGTTGCAATACAATTAACTTGATAAAAAATGTCATGTGTGATATAGGTGGTCTTATCAAACAAAATGAAATTGCTTATAATACATATCCAAAAGGACTTCATTTGTGACACTAATGATTTGGAGGTTGTTTGAGAAAACATTGGTGTAGAAAGCAGTTGTAACACTGATAAAGAACATATTGTATAGATTGATGACATATATAGTGATGAAATGCATACAACACGAATTGGCTATAATGGAATAGGTCTAAAGAGAAATGAACAAGTAGAAAAAAATTATAGGTTGATCTCACAATACAATATATGTCTTCCCCGAGAAATAGTTGTAAATATTGTAATAAATATGGACATACATCCGATAAATGTTGGAACACTAAAATAAACTACACAATAATCCAGTTGAACTGTGGATGGATGGATATCATGGAATAGAATTAGATTAAGAGATGTGTCATGTACATTATAAAGAATCCTATAATTTTGTTGATCTAGAGGTAATTCACAAAGATGACACAGAGAGCACAAATATTTCAATGATAGAGCCAAATTATCTCTAGATTTAAGGGGGGAAGTCATCCCATTATTTGTTCTCTAAAATAATGTAATAACATGGGATGTTAGTATTGAGCTATTTTGCAATTTTGCAACTAATTTAGTCATGAGTTGAGCTATTTTGTTTGTCTATGTAACAGTCCCACTACAACCATGTTAACTAATTATTTTTATTATTATCTTGGGCCATAAATTTAGTTAGTCAACCTTTGATAATTAGGGTTAGGTTATTATTGATTTCATCTACAAATAGGAAGAATATTTTATTAGTTTGGATCATTGAATAATTTGGATTTAAGTCACCTCAATGCACATAAGAGAATTTGCTCTCTCAAATTAGCTATGATACTTTATCCTCTTCGAGTGGTCATGGATTTTCTATTGCATTGATTTATTTCCAGATTTGATATCTACATATTGTTTGTGGTATTTGAATCTAAAGTATTATTTTTTGCATGTTGTTAATAATAATTTAATATTGTAGTGTTGTTGAGGATATTAAATATTTATGCGGTATCATAATAAGTTGTATCAGAGCACGCTTTCAAAACCAATGGAAATTAACAAAGATATTTGGAAAGTTTTTAATTTTTCACAAAAAACAAAGGTTTTTAAAATCTCTTCCAATATGTCCCAACTCCCCTCCCTACTTTATATTAATAATTGAATAAAATTTAATTTAATTTAATTATTAATAAGAGCAAACATCCTCTTTTCATTTTTTTTTGTTGCATTTTCTACTACCTCACGTCTCCACAGTCTCACATTTCATTTTTTTAAAACTATTTTTCTCTTGCTCTATATCTCCGTGCATTTTGTTCCCTTGAATTTTCTCCCATCCCTCTTTCATATTTTATTTTTTCAAATTATTAAACCCTTCCCTTTCACATTTTTTTTAAATTATTAAACCCCCCACCTCCCACTTTCACATTTCATTTTTTTTAAATTATTAAATCCCCTCGCTTTCACATTTCATTTTTTTAAATTATTAAACCCCCGATTATTAAATACCCCCCTCATTTAATGTTTTTTAATTAAATCCCACTCTTTCTCATTTTTAAACCATTTCTCCCTATTTAAATAAAATTTTTATTAAAAAAGAAGAAAGAAAAGTAAAATAAAATTAATATATATATATATATATATATATATATATATATATATATATATATATATAAGAAGAGGAGGAAGACAAGAGTATCCTATGTCATCGAATCCTTGTGGGAAACATAAATTTTGGTGTTCAAGCTATGAACACATATTTCAAGGTTTGGTGTCATAGGAAAGTCAAATTCAAGCTGTGAGTGCATGAATGAACTTGCTAATAATATCAGTTGGGCATGAGTCAACGATTGATTAAAATGTATTGTTGCTTCAGAGGAGGTGTATATGAGTAGAAAGAAGCATCAACTTATAAATCATGGTAATCATCACAATAATTCCTTTAATATCAATAGTTTTGATCAGTGTCTTCTTTCTTCCATAAATGCCATGGCTTCTCCCCTACCCAACACATCTAGTTCTTTTTCTTCTCCTACCAATGAGCCTGATCCTGCTACCCCTGCAAGTCATATTCCTCTTCCTAGTAATATTGACCTTGGTTTGCATCAATATATTTTGCAACAAGAACAAGTGGTTGCTTCCATTGTCAACCTCTTGAATAATCAAACCAAAACCTTGAATAAAATTCAAAGAATCCTAGTTCCATACACTACTGCAACTCCTCTTGTCCACAACAACCACCTTGTTATAATCACTCAAATTTTAGCTCTTATGACCTAGTATTTGCCTTTGATCTAGACTCCTCGACAAGTGGTGCTTTCAGTTTCTTAGAATAACCTCATGATGTTAAGGTTTCTCGCATCAACATTCCCACCTTTGAAGGTGTTGACCCTCGAGGATGGTTCACCAAAATAGAAGGCCTTATCCATTTATACCATATTCTTGAAATAGGTCATGTTGCATTAACAACTTCTAAGTTGGGTACCCAAGCTTATCAATGGTTGTTGTGGTAGCTTCGCCAACATGGTGGCCCTATTTTATGGCCTAACTTCAATGAATAATTTCTCTAGAGATTTGACAAGGGATCTTCCACATCATATGTGGTACATCTTATGCAAAACTAAATAAACAAGAATAGTGGAAGACGATTGCTATGAGTTCATAAGTCTTCTCATCTATACCCATTAATTGAGTCTAGGAGTGATGGTCTCTATCTTTTGCTATGGTATTAAGGATAAAATTTAAAAGGAAGTTGACATGCACAATCCTTATACTCTTGATGATACACAACCTATAGTTATACTAGCAAAACAAAAAACTCTAAGATTCTAGTCCTCCATATAAATGCTATTTCAACTCTCATCATCCTTATCACAATTTTGAACCTTCCACAAGATTTTTATTTTAAATATTATTCACACCATCCTTGAGATCAAGCCTATAGTGAAGGAAAATTGCCCTACCGCGTACGATTCTCAGCTCGATACACTAGGAGCCAATATGAATCGCAAGGGTATGTTATAACTCTACACTTGGTGTATGGGCAAAGGGGAAAGGGTTCACCAAGAATGGTTTAAGACTTGCTCCAAGTTTGGGGTGGAGTGTGTTTTGATGTTTCAATTTCAGCATGCACCTATATTTGGCCTTTCGAAAGCTACATTATGAAAAGGGAAAGAACAATGAAAGAAGACAAGATCTAACCCTAGAATGATTCTTTGATTGAATGATCACTAACCCTAGGATTGTAAAATAAATCCTTTGAGCAAGTGTCCAAGAGAAGATGCACAAACAAGGGTAAAACCCTATATGCACACTATATGTTTTTATTCTTCAAATGCCTAGAAATTTAATTAAATATTTTCCTCACCTATGATATTATATTCTGGAATAGAAAGAAATAAAGAAAACCAAAAAATAGCCTAAAGATCTACTAGGCCACTTATCTAATTTTATTGTTTTTCCAATCTTTAACTTGTGTCCAACAATAATCCATAACTCCTATCTTGCAAAAATTCACAAAAACCCTAAAAATATATGATCAGCACGAGGGGGTTTGCTTAGGCCATTGTAACAAGATTGTACTTGGAGGTGTAGCATTCAAGATCCCTAGGTCCTTTTAGTCGACCTTTAGAATGCAAAAGTGAAAGTTAACCTTTTTGGATTATGAACAAGCAAAAGATAATGCATTAGAACATAATGATAAATAGAATACAATTTGCGTAATTATGTCCTAAATGTAACATGAAATGTAGTCCTAAGGTTTGGGGGTGAACTTATGCCCCCAAGCTTAGCTTTGGAAAAATAATGCCTTGTACATGAAAACCACAATTTTACCTTAGCCAAAATTGTACCCTAAAATTACAGGGTATGATTTTGCAATAGAAGGAAAATATAGCAGAACAATGCAAATAAACTAACAATAAATGCAAATTTAGCACTATGTAAAATGTAAAAGAGTGAAAACAACCTAGTGGTAGGCGAAGAAGCTGAAAAAGGATGAAGACCTCCAAGGTAGTCGACTCCTCCTTAGGGCTCCAACACACAATCCAATGTAGTAGAAGATATCTCCATAAAAATCAAAAGCTTCAATCAATTTATTGGTAGCTTGTAAGATTGCTTCAAAAGAAATCCAAAAACCATGAGCTAGAAGAGAGCACTTAAGAGAGGTTATTATATCTCTAGAAGAAAGCTTCAAATTCCTCAATTTATAGGAGATTTGAAATAAGAATGGGTAGGAAAACCAAGGAAAAACTAATGCTAAATAAAGCTAAGCAAAAATTTAAGGTTTCTTAACATAAAACCCTAACTAGGCAAAATTGTGCCTTGTAAGGGCTGACTACAATTCCGTTTAAGGAAAAAGAAGGAAAGAGGGGGCGAGGGGCCCAAACCTGCTTTGGGTAAGTTGGAGGGTCTCTTTGAGGGACTAGGGAAAATGTATCACTTAAGTGGTTCAATTTTCCATGTCTATATTTTACCTTCTCTTTGATGCATTTATGGCCTAATAAATGCGTGAAAGAAAGATGTAGACACCTAAGGGTGAAGGACAAGAAACAACAACAGGAAATAAGTGGTTGGTTTAGAAGAAAGGAGTGGTGCAAAAATGGTGTCATTTTGGACACTTTCATGTTTTACATGCAAATCGAGGCATTAGGGACATTAATGTCTCTCAGGCTAGGGTGCCCCCTCGAGTTTTGAAAGGAATACCATATTCCCGATGAAACTTGAAATGACAGATGCAAAAGAAAGAGAGGCAAAAAAAAAAAGGAGAGAAAAAGAAAAAAAAAAGAGGTATAAAAGGGGCAAAATGTGAAAACCCTAATTCATTTTCATTGCGCAAAATAGAAGAAAGGAACTCTAGAGAAAAAAATGGCACTTCCAACACACTGTTCAACTATTGTGAGGGGCGAAGCCAGTGCAACAACGAAGTGGACACATGTACAAACTAAAATCCTCCTCTTAGATTAGGTTAGGATAGATATTAACTGTATTTTGTGCATTTTTTCAATTTTTTTTATTTTTTATCGAAAATCATCGTGTACGACCCAGGTGCGATTTCGTGGGTCGATTGTGATTTCACCCTAGTTTGTGGCAATGAGCGAAATTATGCCCTAGAATCATGGGGTGCAATTTTATGAAATCGTACCTCAAGAATAGGGGATAAAATTTCGCATAAAGAGAAGGATAAAATTATGCCCAAATCTAAGCGGGCATGATTTTACCGAAGAGAGGAGAGAAGAAAGAAAATAAAGAGAAAAACAAAAAACAACAAAAAGAGAAAAGAAGAGAGAAAGAAAAGAAGAAATAAAAGAAAGAAAAAAATAAAAAACAACAAAAAAAGAGAAAAGAAGAGAGAAAGAAAATAAGAAATAATTTAACTTAATTTCATTAATTTAAATTTATTTCTTATTATGTGCACAAGAAACTGATAAACATTTTATTATGTTTGTGAATGCAGCATGATGTACTGGAGAGTCATGAGCGATGATCGAGCTCCTTGGAGGTAAAGCTAGATGGCCTCTCACAAGAAGAGAGAGATGTCCTAAAGGCAATGGGGCTAGACCACTTGGAAAAGATGCCTCGAGTAGAGGTGAACAAAGTGCTATTGACAACACTGGCAGAGAGATGGTACCCAAAATTGTCTACCTTCTAGCTGCCTACAGGGGAGATGATCCTCACACCAGAGAATGTGTGGCACATCTTGTGCATCCCAATCAAGAGGAGGGTAGTTTATAGAGCACGAGGGTAGCAGACCACTCTAGAGAGGTTAGTGGGGGGTTGGGTCCACCATGTTTGAGAGAGCATAATATCGATTGATGATATGGTAGGATGATATGGGGTCGATGCTCTAATGATCATGCTCTATGAGGTAGTGGTTAGGTTATTGATGTGCCATACCAGGAGGTGACATATACCATGAGTTATGGTGGGTGTAGTGGTAGACATGTAAGACGAAGGGGTGAGGTTTATATAGGATCCATATGTGATTGTCTATTTGTACAAGATATTGTACAATATTATGTACAAGCAACATACAACTCTAGTGTTTACGATATTGGTCTAGGTGTGAATCTTGGAGTACATAGCAGTGTGGAGAATATACGCACTTATAGGACCATTGCCTAACCCAGAGTGATCAATAGTGTACAGATGGTCCAAGTGCTTCAAGCGGGTTTGTTGAGTTGTATTTTCACCCAATTGTGAAAGTACACTCTCCCTTAGGATTTGGGTTCCAAATCCCCTCTTGCAAAGAAGTTAAACAAACAACTTCTCCAGGGTCTCCGCTATATTAGCATTTGCATGTGTATTGGTAATCTCAAATAAAGATATTCAATTTAAATTCTTGGAACACCTTAGTGATTGCAAGTAACTGTAAACAAGGGGCAACGCTGGTTTATTTTACCGTGAAACTTTAGTGATTGTTCATTGGACCAAAATAAAGCAAATGTGAGTTGGCCCTCATATGACCACGATGTAGTGCCTTAATTCCTTTTATCTTGAAGGTTTTAAAATAGATTTTATCTTGCATTAAACCCTCCATGATGAATAGGGTCTTCAAATGTAGCTTCAAAATGTCACTTTAATTATCCTTCTTAAATGAAATCAGATTTTCATCAAGACAAATAATTTAGTGCTTTGATTGCTCCCTAAAATGGTAATTTGCAAAGTGCCATAAAACACGACTCCTTCGTTGAAATTAGAATTTTCATGAAGGGAATGTCATCATAGGCTCATGAATGAAGCATGAAACTGAAAAAATGAAATTCGGCCCAAAAATGGAAATTTTCTATTTTTGGATTTTTCAAAATCTGTAATAAAATAGCAACTTCGATGAATTTTTAAAAATACTAAACAACTCCGAAAATGAAATTTCAAAGTGTGTATTGGAAGTATTAAGTATAACCTACGCAATGGTGAAATTGTTTTTGAATTTTGAAATTTTTTTAATGTTTATTTTAATGCCTGAATATTAAAACAAAAATTAAAATTTCTGGAAAAATAAAATGCAGAAAATGAAAATGAAATGCAGAAAATGAAACACATGATACATTCAGTTTGATGCTATCTTATTCCGGCAAAACCGAAGATGTGAGGTTTTCATGCATGCAACCTAACCTATTGGACTTGTAAAACAAGCACAATCCGGATAAGCTAAGTGTTGGCTCCTAGGGTTTAAATGAGGTTTTCAGACTTAAGCATTCATATGAAGCAATCAAGAAACTTGCATAAACTCCATTTACAAGCCTAAAAATCTTAAAAGGGAAAAAAATAGACATTTAATCTTACATGCAGAAAATGACTCCTCATTTCTTGTCCATAAGATGCAACTTTCTGAAAAACTATCTGCATTAAAAATATGTCCTTGTACATGGCAGAAATCTGGTTCTCCAAAACCAGAAAAAGTGGAAGAAAAACAATCCAAAGCAGGTCCAAAATGGCCTCTTACCCTCAGCTCTGCAACTCTGTTTTAGAAGTTTCCAACCCCTCTTCACGGTTTCAAGGCAGAATTTAACATTTTCCCTTTGACTGCTCGCTGCCCTAAACCCCTTCATTTCCTTTCTTTTTGCCATGTATGCATCCGTTTTGTCTTCTTGGCTTTTGCATCGTAATAATTTCTCTTCTGTTTTCGTAACGTTTTTTTTAGTAACACTTTTATCCATGGCGTTTTCCCTAACACGTAGGGCGTTACACTTTTTAAACTAAACCCTTTTGACCATTCAAAAAAAAAATGATGCATATGGATGTTTTCATTTTGAAATTTATATGAGTAGCAATTACTTTAATAATGTGACCCCCACCATATTGCCGCATTTCACATTATGATCGGGCGCTTTCCTTTTGGTGTCATGTGTTCCTTTTACCACATTTAATATTTGATTTATTAACACCAAACTTTTCTTGGTGTAAGCCTTGCTACATCCATGTCCATCTGACCATCTCGTGGCTGCCATGCATGCCGCCTCCGCCATGGGGTCTACCCATTCTGTCCACCAGTGCTTTCGTCTGCAACCTTCACAAGCCACATCGACTGCTTCAATAACCATGCTCTTGTGGCGATGCTTCCCTGTGTTTGTTGTGTTCTCGACTGCGTTGCTACGACTGACACATCTGATGTCGAAGATAGTGGTCATCTCGGATTTTCTTCCACAACAACTTCATACTCTGCTACGATTACCGCCTGTATACCGTCGTCCAAACTTAAAACTTAAAATCCACAGTGCTTATGGCAAATTGCAATATTGTATTTCAGACTCCGCCGTGGCTACTCGTTGCTTCCCGCGATCATCAGTGACCACGTCAACCCAGGGTCCTACTATCAAAGCCTCAAACACTCTACCCACGTGGTCGTCCCCATCATGCTAGGAATCCTTGTCATGCTATGGTTGCTCTTCGTTCGTCGATTATCTGCACAATCCATGGTGTCTAAGCTACCACGTCATCACTTCGTAGAACATCCCAAGACTCCTTTTTGCTGTGCCATGATGTTGTTTGTCCTCTGTCGCAGCCACGTATGCAGGATTATCTTCGTGATGAATACGTCCACCGCTGCGTTGAAATCTTGAGCCTTCTTTTCTGTGTAAACCACATTATGCTTACAAAGGAGGAGATAAGATAAACTTTGAAATCATGTTTTATCCTCCTTGATTGGTTACATTAAACTTTCATTGCTTGTGAGATCATCCGCCTTGCGTTGTGGGCTTACAAACTGTATCACCAATCGCAGTCCTCGACGTCTTTAAGCCATAACCTGTTTCATTCGCTGCCTACGTCGGACACCTGCGTGGTATTTTGTCGAGGAGCTCGTCATCGAAGACAGGGTTTCTCCCCATTGGCTCAAGTAACAAATCACCCGACGTCATTGCCGTGTAGGGCCCACTTGGTTGCTCGGTTCTTCTGTCGATGCTCGCTGTCGCTGATGTTCACCGGATTGCCACGCGTTGTGATTCCAAAATCTGCCGTGTCAGATAAGCCCAACATCACCTTCGAAATCGACCACGTCGGCATTGACCTCGACCTCCCAGCATTCGTGTCTTCTCAGCTGCGTTTCCTCCATTTGTTTGCCGGACAGCGGGCGTTAACTTCCATTCTTACCGCCGCGATGGTTCCCGCCTTATCTTGAGCTCATCTTCAGCGAGCACTGCATCGTCAGTCGTGTTGTCGAGTCTACACAGGGAAGAAATTATGTCCTGTCTGGGAGTGCCAAGTGTCCTCCTCTTATGCCGTAGATGCCACACTATCGTAGGGTTCATGTCAAAACCTGTTCGCCTAGACGCGGTTGTCGTTCGCTTGGTTCAACCTCTACCGCGTCTTAAACAAAACGAGCTCCTTCTACCTGCAAAGACCAAATTAACATATTAGAAATCAACACCATGACCACCATTAAACTGAAGTTTAAATGACGAAAAATCCTCTAATTTATTTATTTTAAATTTTAAATTTATATATATAGAATATATATAAACAATTTTTTTTTTTGTTTTTATTGTTTTTATTATTTGAACCACCCAATGACAAGAAACACTAACACTCGACAATAAACTTGCTAAAAACAAAAAAATGACGACAAAGTTGTCATAAACAAAAATGACGATAAAAGTTGTCGACAACAAAAATGATGACAAAAAGTCGTCGACAACAATAAAAAAAAAAATGTCAACAATAAAATATTGTCGACAATAAAAAATCATCGACAATAAAATATTGTCGACAAGAACCGACAACAATTGCAAAACCCACGACGGAACGAAGGCATAGAACCTTAAAACAAACTGCAAACATCGAACTTTCAAAGCAAAAAGGTGGGTCCCCAATTTTTTGGGGTACGTTGTGGAGCGGCCACAACAAATGGCGACTCTGCTGGGAAATGCTCCTGAGCATTTCGATGAGAACCCAACCTAAAAACCTTCAAAACTCAAACACAAGCGTCAGCAAATATCCAAAGAATGAAACTAGATGAGAAATACATGAAGCATTAGAATTATTCAGCGTTAGCTCAATGTGTGCGGTGTGATTCATTCCTTATCGTTTGAAATTGATCAACATTCCATCATCTGTTTCACTTATGATTCATGCATATGAGAAGTTATGGATGATTCCTATAGGATTTAATGTATGGTGAAGATGCTAGAGATATAACAATCTGCTTTGAAAAGGCTCAAACTTTCTAGTACCATGAACAAACATATTAAAACTGTCAAACCCTCTTAGGACAAAACATGTGTATACTGAATCAATTTACTAGATCCCAAAGTTGGTTATGTGTCACTACCATCTTGAACCCATGTGCAAAGACATATTTTTAATGCAGATAGTTTTTCAGAAAGTTGCATCTTATGGACAAGAAAGAAGGAGTCATTTTCTGCATGCAAGATTAAATGTTTATTTTTTTCCCTTTTCAGATTTTAGGCTTGTAAATGGAGTTTATGCAAGTTTCTTGATTGCTTCATGTGAATGCTTAAGTCTGAAAACCTCATTTAAACCCTAGGAGCCAACACTTAGCTTATCCGGATTGTGCTTGTTTTTCAAGTCCAATAGGTTAGGTTGCATGCATGAAAACCTCACATCTTCGGTTTTGCCGGAATAAGATAGCATCAAACTGAATGTATCATGTGTTTCATTTTCTGCATTTCATTTTCATTTTCTGCATTTTATTTTTCCAAAAAATTTAATTTTTGTTTTAATATTCAGGCATTAAAATAAACATTAAAAAAAATTCAAAATTCAAAAACAATTTCACCATTGCGTAGGTTATACTTAATACTTCCAATACGCACTTTGAAATTTCATTTTCGGAGTTGTTTAGTATTTTTAAAAATTCATCGCAGTTGCTATTTTATTACAAATTTTGAAAAATCCGAAAATAGAAAATTTCTATTTTTGGGCCGAATTTCATTTTTTCAGTTTCATGCTTCATTCATGAGCCTATGATGACATTCCGTTTATGAAAATTCTAATTTCAACGAAGGAGTCATGTTTTATGGCACTTTGCAAATTACCATTTTAGGGAGCAATCAAAGCACTAAATTATTCGTCTTGATGAAAATCTGATTTCATTTAAGAAGAATAATTAAAGTGACATTTTGAAGCTACATTTGAAGACCCTATTCATCATGGAGGGTTTAATGCAAGATAAAATATATTTTAAAACCCTCAAGATAAAAGGAATTAAGGCACTACATCGTGGTCATATGAGGGCCAACTCACATTTGCTTTATTTTGGTCCAATGAACAATCACTAAAGTTTCACGGTAAAATAAACCAACATTGCCCCTTGTTTACAGTTACTTGCAATCACTAAGGTGTTCCAAGCATTTAAATTGAATATCTTTATTTGAGATTACTAATACACATGCAAATGCTAATATAGCGAAGACCCTAAAGAAGTTGTTTGTTTAACTTCTTTGCAAAAGGGGATTTGGAAACCAAATCCTAAAGGAGAGTGTACTTTCACAATTGGATGAAAATACAACTCAAAATTTTGGCACTAGAAGGAGGGCATGGGTTTCACACAGCGAATTACGAGGAATTCTAATTTACCGACGAACATTGAGAAAACAACAGATAGCATCAGACTGCGAGTTAAAGGCATCTTTGGCAAAATACTTTCGAGGACCTCCCAGCATGAGCATAACAGCAGCACGAAATACGGCATGTGTGACAGATCATAGGTGTTTGAGAAGCCAGATTGCTCGAGCGCGGCAGGAGATCGTAGGAACCTTCAACACTGATTGGAGCAGCAATGGCACAACAGTGGTATATACAGCGATAACAGTCACTGAATCTGACAGGAAGGTTCAAAACGTTTGCTCTCTACAGGCCCAAGAATAGCATATTGCAAGGCAGACGATCCCTCTGGATAATTGCGCAGACCCAAATGAGTTATGGACAACATCGCAGTTTGGTAGTGGATGAAATTAGCGCCAGCATGGATGCCGTTTATACGCAGTGCAGAATGGCAGGTCATAAAGGGCCACGAATCGTTTAATTAAATGAATGGGCCTCACGGGGTTTAGCGTGAAAAGAATAAAAAGGGTAGCCCTTTTAATAATTGGTGGCCAAGACTTAGGGTTAAAATGAATGAATGTTATTAAAGTTTAGATGACCACCTATGTATGGGTGAGGGGACATGTCAGGGAGAAACGTTACAAAGAACCCGTATCTATAGGTCACTACATTCCTAATTAAATTTTTTTGTTTTATTAGGAATAAAGTGATTGTTCTTTATTTTAACTCAAAGGCTCGCCTTGATGAAAGGGAATAAAGTTTTAAGAAGATTATAAAGATATAAAATACATGCCACATGGTGGAAAGGGCGTTTCGTGCAAAGCCCAACAGAGCAAAGATGAAGATGGGTGTTTCACACGCGAAGGGGCCACTATTCAATCGTCTTCGTACTTTAATAAAAGAGAAAACGACGGTTACGAGAAAAAAATAAAATGAAAGGCCCTTTTGGACACCAAAACAGAAACCAACAGCGATGGAGGAAAAGGGAACGAAGGGTCATTGAAAGGCCAAAGGGTTTCTTTTGTTGCAATTTTAAATACTGAGTTCGAAAACTGAAAGAGGGGCTGGAAACCAGAGTACCGAAAGGCTGCCATCTTTATTTTGGGTTTTGTGAATGTAATAGCTCAAAGTGTGCACCTTGTGAGCACTTCTAGAAGAGGTTGCAGGGAATAGGATTTTAATTAAATATCTTTTTACATTGCATATTTTCTGACTTATATCTGATTTTGATGTTGTAACAGGGTTAAAATTACGTGAATGTTAGGAAATGCAAATTTTATATAATTCCTAGAAGCTAGCACTTGCTTTGCTTTAAATTGTGCGTTTGCAGGTTTAATCAAGGCGGGTTATTTCCTGGTAGACCTTACTAAATCCGGAATTGTTGGGTGGGGTAGCATAGATTTGAGACTTTACATTCATTGTCCAGTATTAGTTAGTTTTCATGTTTTGAGTTTTACTTTTCAGATTTATGTTCTGCTTTCATTTCATTTTCTGCAAAACATTAAAATTTCGGACTCAAAATCAGAAAGGTTCTTCTTTTCTATAAGATTAACCTCGGATTTTGGAGTGCACAAATTTTCGGATGGCAAAGAGTGATTATTATTTTTTGGTTTTAATATGTTGTTTGGAAAATATTTACAAGTAAATAAAGGGCCCACAAAGCACAGATTTGAATAACCAAAGATAAAATTTATTTTGGGAAGGGTTTCTAACTTCAAAGCACATAAATTTCCAGACTAAAAGGAAGTGGGCAACCACAGCATTTTCTTTCTATTTCTTCATTTAGAATCTCAAGATAAAAAGAACTTGCTAACAACTGACCTACAATCTCACATTAAGGTCAGATAACAAAGAAATGCTAACCAGGCTAACTTTACTAACCATGCTAACTTTACTAACCCCACTAACTTAACTTCAGTAGGATACTTAAATCTCAGATAAAATGAACCTACTGACTTTAAAAATCAATCTCACATAAAGGCACGGTTTCTAAAAGGAAGTGGCATATCCACAACATTTTCCTCATTTGTTTTGATCATTAAATTTCAAGATAAATAAATTGGACTAACAGGGTTCAGGGAGATCACATTAATGCTAGATAATCAAGGAAAATCAGTAGTGGCACATTTCAATTCCACTAGGACAATAATTCACCACAGGCCCCTTGTTTACATTCACTTGCATCCATGAGTTCATTTCAGCACTATTTTGGATTAACGTCATCTTAATTCTTTACATGTGCATTGCTTTAACGTGGAACATTGGAGAAATATTGAATTTCTTTGCAAGAGAGGGAAGGTTTCACTAATTCCCTAACTGTTAGTGTAATTTTGCAATTGGGTAAAATTATCACTCAACAGATTTGGCGCTAGAAGGAGGGCCTATTTCATTGCTTTCAAATTTTTGTAGAATGCTACTCAAATTAATGTTGATGTTAATGCAGAAATTTATTTCCAGTTTCTAATGATTAATGTGCAACTTTGTTGTTTCAACTGTGCTTTGTTGCAGGATTTTCTTTGTGTCGCAGGTTTTCTTTGAGGTGTTGAGAGTTTTGTCAGGTTTCGTAGGGTAGTTTCATTTACAAACTGGACCCACCACATCGCATCGCAACTAGGTCCAAAACAACCGAGGAAACCATATTCCAAAGCCTCTCACCCACTCATAGGAATCCAAGGAATAAAACCCAACAAATTGTGATCCCATCGGATACCCTTGTTACAGAAGATCCTTCTGTTTCAGGTGCATCTAGCGGACTTGCATCGGTGGTGTCAATTGCCACTAGTGTACCAATTATCAATACCATTTCCACGGTTCTTGTAGGGTTATCATCATCGATTTTGAATCAAATGGCCCAACCTCCACCAGCTCCTTGGTACGGAGCCCATAACATTCCTTTGAATATCGCAGGGGATATTCATGATATCCCTAAGAATATAGAGAGATTTTTGCCCAAATACAAACCGGATGGCCCAAGGACCGTAGAAGAACATATTCAGGCTTATAGGGATGTTTTGATAAGATTGCAAGTTCAACATGAAGATGTGGCTTGTAGACTCTTCCCCATGAGCCTAGACCAAGTGGCCTACGAATGGTATATTTGCTTACCTACTGGTTCCATTACGTCATGGACGCAAATGGAGAATGCTTTTGTCAACCAATTCAAGTCACCATTAGATCCCACAATCATCTACAATCAGTTCATTACATGCAAAAGAGGCTAGGGTGAGCCAATTCAAACTTTTAATCAGAGATTTCAGAAGTGCTATAATAGAGCAATTCGACATTTTGCCATTGATCCCGCAGTAGCTTTGCAAATATATTTTGGGGCATTGGATCCTATGACGACAATGTTTGCAAGGAAAAATCCTCAAGTTACCACGCTTGCTCTAGCCTACAATGAAGCTATGACCATTGAACAACAAATGACACCACAGGGTTATGGGTTTCCCCAGATGCCTATGGTAGGACAATATGGTCCATATGGTCAAGCTCCTATGATGAATCAGATCATGGCACCACAAATGCTAGGCATGAATGCTTTGCCTTATCAACAACCATATTCATCAACACCCGCTTACACACCCATTCCAATTCAACCAATCACATCCATTCCCCCCATTCCTTCATTTTTGCAAAATAGTCAACAGACTATGCAAGGAACTAGTCCGGTTAATTCTCTGGCTATAGTTCCTTTCCCCAATCCAATTCCAATTCAAAGTGTGAATCCCTACGCAAATCAAGTTGCTCAAAATCCAACTCAAATGTTAAGTCAAGATCTCACCAATTATGCAAACCCTACTGGAACTAGCAATAACATAGCTCAACCAAAAGAGATTTATTCAGAGGTTGAAGAGCTCAAAAAGATGGTTCACAAATTGAGTAATGATTTGGTTCAAAAATAGAAGTATGAATCCCATGCCCCTCACCCAAATCAAAATTTCAACAATAGAGGGAGACAATGGAATACGAAGCCAAACAATGGGGGTGTGCCTTCCCCTATCGCTAATCAGATAGATACTTCTACAGGACCAAGTCACTCTAGTTCCATTCTTAATATTTTTTATTTTGCATGGGAAAAGGGGTGTAGATTGCATAATACAAAGGAGCACAATGAAAGGAATTGTCCCAAAATCGCTAGGTATACCCATTGTCTCCAAGCTCAAGTGGATGATTTGGAACTTGTGCCAAATGAGGGTCCACCCCAACATCAACAAGGAGATGACAACATTTTGGTGGTGGAAACTCTATATCGTCAAGAAAGTGAGGATGAGGAAGAAGAGGATGAAATCTTGGAACAGGAAGTGCAAGCTTTTAGAGAATTTAGAAAGGGGAACCATGGATACCATTTGAGGAGTAAGTCCAAAACCCCTAAAACATCCTCAACTCCACCAAACAACTCTATCCTTCCTCCTGATACTAAGGCTGATAATAATCCCCCTCCTCCATCTGGAAGAGAAACATCTAAGGCCATGCAAAAAACATTGAAGCTTGAGAAGTCAACTTATGACATAGTGGAGGATTTAAGGAAGTCCAAGTCTAGCCTTTCATTTTTAGAGGCGGCTAGGTTGCCCGGCCAAAAGGAAGCATTGATAAAGGCTTTGAACTCACCTAGTCAAATACAGGAAGGAAAGGAAGTTGAATCTCACATGGTTTTATGAAAGGAAAGATGAGATGTCCCTCCTTTTTTATTGACTATGAGGATTGCTGGCAAAAATTTGCACAATTGTTTGGTGGACACAAGTGCCACAAGTAACCTCATGCCTTCAAAAATTTGTCAAATGCTAGGCCTAGAGCCTGTTTCTTCTAAATGCAAGGTTTTGCAATTGGATCGGTCCGAGGTAAACGTGGTAGGGACCCTCTACGATGTTAAGATCCAACTCAATTCTGAACCTAGGGTCCAACAGGTGGTTGATATTTTGGTTGTCAATATCCCAAGTCGATATGGAATGCTACTTGCTAGGGATTGGATGAGAAGTTTGAATGGTTATTTCTCCACTGATTGCTCACACATGTGGCTACCCTAGAAGGGAATTGCTAATCAAATTAGAGTGGAAAATGAGCCAAGGCTTAAGGAAATCATCACAGAATTCAACAAGCCAAATGAAGTTCAATTTTTTGAACCTCGAGTTAGGAGTCTATGCTTTTGATGTTGAAAGAGCTACCGAAGAACCTCAAAAAGAAACATTTTCTTGTAGCTCTTTTGAAGAAGATAATCTCATGTGGTTACTCAAGTTTGATGGATCTAAGTCAAAACAAGGGGCAGGAGTTGGAGTTGAACTCACTTGTCCAAGAAGTAAACCATTGTTTTCTGCCTATAGATTGCAATTTCCTTGCACTAACAACGTGGTAGAATATGAAGCCCTTATCTTTGGATTACAATTGGCTTTGAGCAAGAAGGTTAAGTGTTTGAAAGTATTGGGAGATTCGGAGTTGGTGGTCAAACAAGTTAAAGGACAATATACCTGCCGCGACAAGAGATTGAGCCTTTATAGAACTAGGGTGAGGGACCTCATTGAGGAATTTGATGCTTTTAATATATCCCTTATTTCTAGGAAAGGAAATCGTATAGCTGATTCTCTTGCAGTCACTGCAGGCATGCTAAATCCGGTTGACATAAGAAAATGCAAGAAGTTTTCCATTGAGTTAGTCCCTTGCCCATCGATACCTGATAACGTCAGAAACTTGCAAGTTTTTGAGAATGATAGACACATTTTCAAATTTGTCACCAATTCGGGTATTTTTGAGGACCAAGTGATTGATGAAGATCAAAGGTGGCAAGAAGAAACAGAAGAAGAAAGTGAAGCTACATTTCAATCCAACAAGATACCTAAGAACATTGTTTCATTGGAGAAGATGTTTGATATTGGATATAAAGCTAGAAAAGGAAAAAGGGTTCCACTTCCTAAAGACGCTTGTGACCTGATCAATATAGGGAGTGTAGATAATCCGCGTGAAGTGTACATTGCAAAGGCATGTACAACTTATGAGAGAGAAAATATAATACGTGCATTAAAGTATTACATGGATTGCATTGCTTGGAATTACAATGAGTTGAAAACGTATGATCAAAACGTTATTATGCACACCATCCCTTTAAAATCGGATTCCAAACCCTTTAGACAAAGACAACGACCTGTTAACCCATTACTTGAGCCCTTGATAGAGAAAGAGGTCAAGCGATTGTTGGACGCAAAGATAATATTTCCCGTTAGGCACTCAACTTGGGTCGCTAATCTTGTTTCGGTGAGAAAGAAGAATGGAGAGATAAGGCTATGCATAGATTTTAGAAATCTCAACAAAGCCTCACAAAAGGATAATTACCCACTGCCATCAATTGATGAAATCTTGCAAATGATGAATGGGTCTGAAATGATGTCCTTTCTCGATGGGTATTCTGGATACAATCAGATTCTTATTCATCCCAATGATAGGATGAAGACGACCTTCACAACCAAATGGGGAACATTTGCCTATAGAAGAATGCCTTTCGGATTATTAAATGCAGGTGCAACATTTCAACGTGCCATGGATTATGCGTTTAAAGGGCTCATAGGTAAATGTATCATTGTGTATGTGGATGACATTCCTATGTTTTCAAAGAAAAGAGAAGACCATGTGAAAGATTTGAGGAAAGTTCTCCAAAGGTGTAGAGAACACGAAATTTCTTTAAATCCCAAAAAATGCATCTTTGGAGTGACATAAGGAAGATTGCTTGGCCATATCATTTCAAAAGAAGGTATCTCCATTGATCCGAAAAGGATAGAAGCTATCCAAAACCTGCCTCTCCCGAGTAGCAAAAAGGAATTGAGATCTTTCTTTGGGAAAATCAATTTTGTGAGGAAGTTTATTTCCGGCTTCGCTGAGATAGCTAAACCACTGAATGAGATGCTTAAAAAGGATGTGAATGTCAGATGGAATGAAGAAAGTAGGGTTGCCCTTCAAAGCATCAAGGATGCTATTTCTAGAGCCCCTGTCCTTATAAGTCCAGATTATTCTAAGCCTTTCTTTATTTATGCTTTTGCATCTGAACACTCTTTTGCGAGTGTCTTGACTCAAAAAGGTGAAGATAACACAAAAAATCCCATAGCTTTTCTAAGTGCTCCTTTGAAGGATGCTCAATTGAGGTATTCCATTCTCGATAAGAAAATGTATGCACTTTTCAAAATAGTAAAAAAATTCAGACATTACATTGTGCATAGTAGGGTCTTTGCCATTGTGCCTGACCCTGTTGTCAAAACCATGTTTGTACAAAATGAGCTAGGTGAGAGAAGAGGTAAATGGATTTCTACCATTCAAGAATTTGATCTTGAAATTCAACCCATGAAACTAGTTCATGGACAAGGACTTGTGAAAACAATTGTCGAGAACAATCCCCAAATCACGTGCCAATATTTAAATGTAGAGCACATTTCCAAAGATGATTGGTATGTTGATATTGTGTATTTTCTGCTAAATGGTAAGTGTCCATCACATCTTAATTCTACTCAAAGAAGAGCCTTGAGACTTAAATCTGCCAATTATCTTATTAGGTCTGGTGCTCTTTACAGGAAAAATCATGAGGGAATTTACCTACGATGCTTAAATCAAGAAGAAGCTACCAATGTTTTGCAAGAGTTTCATGGTAAATATGGAACTGGCCATGGTTCAAAAAATTCAATAGCACATCAAATCTTAAGAGCGGGATATTATTGGCCCCACATCTTTAAATATGCACATGCACACGTGCGATCTTGCCATATTTGTCAAGTGGCTGCCAATAGAGAAAGGAATGCAACTATGCCATTGCAACCTGTAGTTGAGATGAGACCATTTGCACAATGGGGATTAGACTTCATTGGGGTTATTAACCCAAATTCTTCAGATTCCCATAAATTCATACTCACAGCTATAGATTATTGCACTAGGTGGGCAGAAGCAATTCCTACGAAGCATTCCACTACGGATGTGGTAATAAAGTTCCTCGAAGATCACATCGTAACAAGGTTTGGAATGCCCGATTCTATTGTAAGTGATAATGGTAAGGCTTTTGTTTCCACTCAATTTGCAAATTGGGCATATGATAATAAGGTGAGTTTAAAGTTTTCGTCTAACTATTACCCTCAAGGCAATGGTTTGGCGAGAATCTTCAAATAAAAATTTGTTAACCATCATTAAGAAGTTATTGGAAAAGAATCCTCGGGATTGGCACAACCAATTAAAATTTGCTCTTTGGGCGGATAGGACTAGAGAAAAAGAATCAATAGGGAATACACCTTATCATCTAGTTTATGGGCAAGATCCAAATTTTCCTGCAAATTTGAAGCTTCAAACCCTTCGTTTCACACAAGAATACCTTGGAACCGATAATCACATTGAGGCTAGATTAAGTCATCTAATGCACCTTGATGAAAAAAGAGAAGAAGCCATGCTCCACATGAGCAAACATCAAGATGTGGTTAAAATATGGTTTGATAAAAGAGCCAAAATTAAATCTTTTAGGATTTCTGACTTGGTTTTATTGTGGGATAAAAAACATGAGGAGAAAGGGGATCACAAAAAGTTTGATTGTCTTTGGTTAGGCCCTTATCAAATTTTCGAAATCCTAGGGGAAAATACTTTCAGACTAAGAACTTTGGATGGGAAATATTTGATGTTACCGGTTAATGGGCAAGTTCTAAAGCATTATTTTAGCCCTTAAGTCATGTGAGATTTGTACCATATTGTACATTTGTATATAATTTTTTGGTTTTTGATGTTGGGTTTGCATTTCAGTTTTGGTTTTAAGTTTTGTGTGTTGGTCCTTTGGACATTTTTGGTTTGTTTTGAAAAAAAAAAAAAGCGAGATGTCAACTTATGTCCTTATGAATGTTGACTAAGATAAAGAGAATATGAAACATCAGAATTTTATTGCAGAAAGCTCTGCGAGTATCACAAACACATTAAAGAATATCGTTTGAAACTTGTGATGCATGAAGTTGTCAGTTTTGCAAATTATGGCAAAGTAGGTGGTATACTCCATCCGAATTTCAAGAAGAGCAATGCATTCATCCATATCTCATGTTACATTCCATATTGCATAAACATTACATCTCAATTGCATCTACATTTCAAAGACAATCATTGAAAAGGTGTCAAATCCTCTTAGGGTCATTACATAACATCTATTAAATAGATCTTGAGGTTGGAAACTTCTAAAACACAGTTGCAAAGCTGAGGGTAAGAGGCCATTATGGACCTGCTTTGGATTGTTTTTCTTCCACTTTTTCTGGTTTTGGAGAACCATATTTCTGCCATGTACAAGGACATATTTTTAATGCAGATAGTTTTTCAGAAAGTTGCATCTTACGGACAAGAAAGGAGGAGTCATTTTCTGCATGCAAGATTAAATGTCTATTTTTTTCACTTTTCAGATTTTAGGCTTGTAAATGGAGTTTATGCAAGTTTCTTGATTGCTTCATGTGAATGCTTAAGTATGAAAACCTCATTTAAACCCTAGGAGCCAACACTTAGCTTATCCGGATTGTGCTTGTTTTGCAAGTCCAATAGGTTAGGTTGCATGCATGAAAACCTCACATATTCGGTTTTGCCGGAATAAGATAGCATCAAACTGAATGTATCATGTGTTTCATTTTCTGCATTTTATTTTTTCAGAAATTTTAATTTTTGTTTTAATATTCAGGCATTAAAATAAAAATTAAAAAAATTACAAAATTCAAAAACAATTTCACCATTGCGTAGGTTATACTTAATACTTCCAATACACACTTTGAAATTTCATTTTCGGAGTTGTTTAGTATTTTTAAAAATTCATCAAAGTTGCTATTTTATTACAGATTTTGAAAAATCCGAAAATAGAAAATTTCTATTTTTGGGCCGAATTTAATTTTTTTAGTTTCATGCTTCATTCATGAGCCTATGATGACATTCCCTTTATGAAAATTCTAATTTCAACGAAGGAGTCATGTTTTATGGCACTTTGCAAATTACCATTTTAGGGAGCAATCAAAGCACTAAATTATTCGTCTTGATGAAAATATGATTTCATTTAAGAAGGATAATTAAAGTGACATTTTGAAGCTACATTTGAAGACCCTATTCATCATGGAGGGTTTAATGCAAGATAAAATATATTTTAAAACCCTAAAGATAAAAGGAATTAAGGCACTACATCGTGGTCATATGAGGGCCAACTCACATTTGCTTTATTTTGGTCCAATGAACAATCACTAAAGTTTCACGGTAAAATAAACCAACATTGCTCCTTGTTTACAGTTACTTGCAATCACTAAGGTGTTCCAAGCATTTAAATTGAATATCTTTATTTGAGATTACTAATACACATGCAAATGCTAATATAGCGGAGACCCTGAAGAAATTGTTTGTTTAACTTCTTTGCAAGAGGGGATTTGGAACCCAAATCCTAAGGGAGAGTGTACTTTCACAATTGGGTGAAAATACAACTCAACAGGGTCCAAAGGACATATGGTGGGAAAATGCCACTAGCTAGAAGGTAGTAGATGAGTTACGAAGATCGAAGATCATATGGCGATTGTAGTGTCTACATCCTAGATGGGCTGAGGATGCAGAGGATCTAGTTAGGAAGATCAGGTGGATCTCTATAGAGAAGGGAGAGCTAGAGCTATTTTGATTTGATAAAGTCCAAAAATAGTTGAGTATCCTCTAGGAGATCCTAATATTGGATGAATACTGGTACAGGTGGGTGTATCAAGATCCATCAGGAGTTGGAGTGGACCTAGATGTGGTGAGGTGGGTAGCAGAGGACTTGGATGATCTATTCTATGTGGATATACGGGTGGATGATGTTGAGGTGAACCTCAACTACTAGATATGGGTTAGGGGTGCCATGTCCCTAAATATTTCCCCACCAGTGTCGATGCAGAGGTTCCAGGTCATGAGCTAGCATATGCAACTAGCACTGAGGGAGACAACTCAACCCACCATAGAGAGGTAACGATAGGGCTAGGAGGTCTCAAGTCAAACATGGATTCGAGTGGAGCTAGTGGCAGCTACCACCACTACAGCTAGAATGAGGTAAGCGGTGGTGATCAAAGTTACCCCCATGATGGCTAAAGTTGTACTAAGTAGAGGGGTAGAAGAGGCCTCCACATCAATAGCAATTGTATTGAGCAAGATCATGGGTTAGGGAGACCCTAGGAGGAAGGTAGAGGTACTACAGGTCTAGGTAGCAACTTTACAGAAGGAGATGGACCTAATTCAAGAAGACATGGCCAAGAGGATGGAGGGGCTACAAAGTTCATTGGGTACTATAGAGACATAGAGAGATGTAGCATGAGTAGAGATCAACTATATTCGAGGAGAGGTGAGCCAGCTGGACAAGAAGTGTTAGTGGGATTGGGCAAAAGGGATGGTTGTGGTCAGCAACAACCAGTAGAGTGACAGGGTCTATCTTCTATAGGTCTAGTTGTAGAGGGTAGGAGAGAGATTGGAGGTAGTCATGCAAGGGGTAACCTTATTCTAGATAGTGTACTACCGGGTAGTTTCAATGAAGCAGTGAGTTCCACCACCATCGTCCCTACAGATATCGAGAAGTACTCAGTCTAGGTCATGGATAGTTTCACAGTTTGTGAACATACCTCCACTGGGACCACCTCTAATGGATAGAGTAGAGGAGATAGGCTCCTAGATTTAGGGAGGGGGTTTGGATGACATGTCAATTTTTAGTGTGGCATGCATCCCTAGGAATGGTTGAGTGTACCGGGTTTGGACTATGGTACACCAACTAGATATACCTATGTATCTCTCTATTTTCTTGAGTATTATCATACAACATTTCATTTTGTGTGTGTTATGTGTGCCTATTTTTATGGTTTTTGTAATTTTTATTTTAATGTTTTTAATTTTATTTTATGCATGATATGATCTAGAATACATGTGTGGATGCAATGGTATGAATGCAATGGAAAGAGTAAGGGAAATAAAATAAGAGAAGAAAGGAGAAGGAAGAAAGGGTTAAAGAATACTCTAGGCAAAATCACACCCCATAAATATGGATCACGATAATTCTAGAGCGAAATTGCAACCCATAAATATGAGGTACGATTTAAAAAAAAAAGCTATAAAAGAAATAAAAAGAGAAGAAGGAAGAAGAAAAATAAGAAGAAGAATAATAAGAAGAAGAAAGAAGGAGAAGAAGAAGAAGAAGAAGAAGAAGAAGAAGAGAGAAGGATAAAGGCCAAAAAAGAAGAAAAAGAGGAGCTTAAGGCATGATGCTTGGGTCAACGTAGATTCATACTTGATCCATTAAGCAAAAAAATATGGACAAGTGGAGTGATACCCGCTATGGGTGTAGTACTTGCTGAGATGGTCAAAATGTAGAGTAGAATATACTATGGGTGTTATGCTCACTAAGATGGATAAATGATCAAGAGATATATCCATTGGATTGTATGATTGCAAATGGTTGATTGGAGGTTGCCCCTCTCTTATGACCATGAAGCTATCCACTTTGGGGTGTGTTGTATGCGCAAGATGTATTAGCAAACACTACCCAATATGGGCATTGTGTGTGTAAAATATGAGTGAACAAAACCAACTGAGCAAGCTAAGATGTGAGCGCATGCACGTGCTAGAAGAAAAGAGAGGAAGAAAGCAAAAGCAAAAATATGAGGAAGAATTGTGTTCCTTGACCTAAGGATAAATTTATGGTTATCAGTAAAACTTTCAAGGTCAAGGATCACAAAAGCAAAACAAAAAGGAGAAAAGAAGCAAAAAAAGAGGAAGAAGGAAGAAGCAAAAGCCCTAGGTTGGGTATTTTTCTAGGCATCAAAGTCCTAGTGAGAGTGCAATGCATGTGAGCTACGACCTAACTGGGTGTCATCACGTTCCATTGTCACAAAGTCCCAAAAACTATATGATAAAGCAGTCATGAACAAGAAATAATGTAATTGTGACAAGCAAAGATGCATATGAAATGAAATGTCAATAAAACCATGCAATATGTGAGAGGCAAACATGTAGTATGAATAGGCAAACAAAGGGGGCAAATGAAATGCAAAGTGCACCTAATTGATGATGATTTTATTATTATTATTATTAATTTTATTTTTATTTTTTTGTGTTATGTTATTGAGCAGAAAAATAGTCGACACATAGTCTGATTGTGACTCCTATCTTAACAAAAAGAATAGGTGTGCAAGGAACTAACCCATTAAAGAAAAATCTAGAATAGGAATAATCTTGATGATCAAAATCACAAGGATTATTCTTCATAGGTTTCCCTTCGGTAACCTTTGCACAAAAATATTCACAAACCCTAACAAAACCATATTTTTTAACAAAAGGAGGGGTAGTCCCTAATTTTATAATATCTCTATAATATGGTGAAGTAGGTACCTCTTGAGAAGTAGCATATTTATTATTAAAATGCATAAAATTTGTGATATTACAAACTGAAATATCAGAGGGAAAAGGGGATCCTTCATCCTTATCACCCCATGCCATTTTTTGATGATCTATATATGCATCATGAGTCTTAAGGTGATCATCATTATCAAATGGTAAAGGTTGATTTTTGTTGGGAATGTAGCCTACACCACACTGCCCAGGCTAGATTTTGACATCCAAAGGCTCTTGAATGCCTTTCTGTTGTGGTCCCAAACCTTTACCTACATATCCCATGCTAGATAAGATCTGTTTAGAAAGGGGGTAATCATTGGATACATAGCAATGAGAAAAATAACGCTCTACAAGAGAGGGTTTGTTACCATGAATCTTTTCTTCAAAGGCTGTTCCTGTGAAGACAAAGGTACATGTGCCAATGTGTATAAATTTACCCTTATTATGAGGTAAACCCATATTTTGAGGTAAATATGGTAGCTTGGTCAGATATAGAAGAGGTTATTGAAGAAACTAATTATCTTGATCCCATGATGAAACTTTGATTTGAGGTTTCTCAACCACTTTTCAACTTTTGAGTTTCTCAGATATTTGAGATGAGGAACTTGGAGAGACAGATGATGAAATTGAAGGACATATTGAGATTATATTGAGCTTGCTCAACCATCAAATAATATTCGAACGGATGAGGATCACCTAGAATGGTGACAACTTGATACTTAAATTAACACTTCAAACACTGATGAAAAGTACAAGGGATGCCCTTCATTGCATGGATCCAAGGGCATCCGAGAAGAATATTAAAAGATGAAGGACAAAACACCACATAGAAAAAAATATCCAATATCTGAGGTCCAACATTAAGGGGAAGGGACACAATGGAACATGCTTCTTGTGACTCGTTTTTGAAAGCTTTGATGATAATATCAAATTTAGTTAAGTCTTCCTCTTTTAATCTAAAATTTTGGAAAAAATGATAAGTGCATAAATTGAGGGAAGAACCATTGTCAGTCGAGATTCGTTTGACAAAAGTTTTTCCAATAAATTCTTTTATATAAAGGGAAGAATCCCCTCACAAGTCTAAGGAAGACATAACGTCATCCAAAAATATGATGTGATGTATCCCAAGAGAACCTACGACATTGGCCACAACACTAGGGAAAATGTCTATGGGGATAGATTTTTGCCTTAGAAGTTCCAACAAAGCTTCCCTATGAACAAGAGAAGTTCATAAGAGTTCTAAGATAGAGATCTTGGCTAGGGTGCTAGTCAACTACTGTTATATGTCAAAGGAGACTTTAGATTGGGGTTTCAACACTAAAGGTGGAGTTTTTACTCCTACACTTTTCCTTTGACCATTATTCAAAACTAGGATGGGCAACGAAGAGCTTGTATCTTATCGATAATATTGAGCTGGTTGAGCTTGAGCTTGATTCCTTGTAGTCACTGCTATCATACCAAACACATTATTATAGGGAGGTGGCACATTCTGATATGACACTTGATTAGTTGCCTATTGTCCATGCTTAGGTAGGGGGTCTTGAAAGATTTTCATATCTTGATTAGTTATGGGTGCTTGTTGAGTAGGAGGTTGGTTGTTTGGTGGATGAGAACCTTCTATAACAAGGCAACCCTCATTAATAAAATCCTAAACCACATGTTTCAACCTCTTACAAGAAATTTTTCAATATCCCTCCACTCCATGATATTCATAGTGTTGACTAGCCTTGTACCAATCAATTGCAGTATCTAATTGCCTTATAGGAGGTAACTCAATCATATTAACTTCCAAAAGATGTTGTAGAACCACATTCATAGGTGTGTTGAGCTTCATAAAATTTCTTCGTGGGGATTTTGGGGGTTGACTAAGCACCATATTTTGTAGGTTGTTAATAATACTATTAATAAGCGTACTATTTGTTACCCCATCAAGAACCACGTCCTATATTATTTTACTTTAAGCTATCCTATTTTGATAAGAGCTTGTTCCACTTTCCTTGCTAGTTCAATTGCCTGACCAAAAGATGTGATATTTGTAGTTTTCAATGTATAAGACAATCGCTCTTGCAAATTTCCACTAAATATCTCAAGCATGTCCCAAGGAGGTAATGTATATCGCAAGCATACAACTAGACTCCAATGAGATAAAAATCATGAAAAAAAGTTTCTCTTTACCTTGTTTCAAATTATAAACATCTTTCATGGTTACATTCTTCTCAACATAGGTACGAAATTGTTGCACAAATAAATTAGTCGTTTCTTCAAAATTTCTCAAAGAATAGTTGGGTAACTGATAATACCACTCTAATGCCATGCCATCAATAATCTAAGGGAATATCTTCAACAACAACATGTCATCATATATAATATCATGGTAATATTTCCTAAACATTCTCAAATGCTCAACTAGATTTTTTGTTCCCTTATTGTTAGAGTAATATTCCATTCATTGGGATATTTACCCTTTTACTCGACTAGGTAAAATAGGTAGTATATTGCATTATACTACATAGGTTATTACATTTACTTTTTACCATAGGAGATATTTACTGTTTTATAAATATCTTGTGGTTAACTTAGGTTAGTAACTAAAATATCCTATGTTAAGATATTTTAGTCAGGTTGTTAGCATAATTCTATTTCAGAACTCTGTTAGCACTACTTAAGCTAATTGGTTATTAAATCTATTTTGTAACCTATATTAAGCTACGACATTCCTAAGTCTAGCTAATGTTGAATTGATAATATTTTATTTATCATTGTGCAACTATTTGCTACATTGGCATCAGAGCCGAGAGGGTAGGCAAGGCGAAGGGCGTAACTTTTTACGAGGCAATATTTTCTTGGTTCTGCCTACCAAGGTTAACGATGCCCGATCCAAGGAGGCACCAAGCTGTCCATGTTGAGTCCATGCTGGAGGAGACACCAAGCTAGGAGAGAAGATAGGAAGCTTCGCTGATTTTTTTTTGTGAGCAGTAGATGGCACCGCCCATTCAAGGCGCTTGATTGGCTAGGTCAACCAGACCTGCCAGGGCACTCATACGAGGCAAAACGGCCAGATCGGGCTACGACATAATCCCTCAGGTCACAAACCTCATAGGCCATGACCCGAGGCTAGTGCTGGTCCAATGGACCATAATTGGCCACTGAGCCCGCGTCGGCCCATCGGGCCCGCGCCTCCACAGAGCCGCTAGTGGGAGCGCGTCGAGGGCAGGAGCACCCTCACACTCCCATGTGGCCTCTATTGACTGGAAGTGCCACGAGGGCAAGAGTGTCCTCTCACTTCCAATAGGCCGCAATCAACACTATCGAACACGTGGACCAATCTGCACCTGCCAACTAGAACTCAGACGCTGGACATCAAGCACGACACGTGGCGGTTCTAGACACGACTACCAAGACTAACATGGTAGATCTACTGGAGGATGGAACACAGTTCAAGGCGATGATGTGGAACCTACAATGCTGATTGGTTCGGACTGAACACGTGGTAGACAACCACAGGACACTGACTTGGACATGACACGTGGGCAACACATGGTAGACAAGCCACGCGTCACCCAATCAGACCTCGTCGTCATGTGGCGGTGACCAAAAGGATGGCAGGGACGACTCGAATTTCTCGAAGGCAATCAAAAGCCTTCTTGAGGTTTTTTGTTTTTAAAGAGCCCATAAACATCTGCAGGGCGGATGTGGGATTAAAAATCCTAAACTTTTTTGTTTCCTTCGCTTTGAAGCGGAGGACGAAAACAAAGGGGAAGAGGTTCCCCTTTGTCCTCATCCCGAGTGGTAGCTGGGTTGGTGAACCGGTCGCCGTTAGGGCACTGTATTGCGACAGACCCAGGATCAAACCCCGTCGGGGCCTGAAAACTTATTTTTACAAAGGCGCCATGGAATTACAAAAAGAAGGTAAAAAAAACCAGTTTGTTTTTATATTTTATTTTATTTTGAAATTTGTTTTTTTTTATTATTTTAATTTTTTTTTTTTTTATATTTTAATACAGCAAAATATAAAGTATAATTAAAAGAAATTATTTTTTGATAAACTGATTTCTTTAACAATTATATTTTTATTTTTCCTATTAAAATTTTAAAATTTATATTTAATTTTTTTTTTAAGATTTTGCAAATTTCAGAATTTAAAATTAAAATTAAAAACACCTATTCTTTTTGCAATCTCAAAAAGACAATAGTGCATTTTGTTTTCTCTCAAGGAGGGATATAACACAAAAGAAAAAAATTTGCACTTCTTTTGCAAAATTGGGAGACCTAATTGTTTTGAAATTTCTAAAATGACAAGAGTGTTTTTGTTTTCTCCACATAAGAGATTTAAGACAAAGCAAGACACCATTTTATTTGCAAAACTAGGTGACCAAAATTCTTCTCAACCTTGTTAATTTAGCATACAAGAAAGAATCAAACTTGAATTCTTTTTGCAAATTAGACAACAAGGAGACTGAATTTTTTTTTGTAAAATTCAAAAGGTAAATGTGTGCATTTGTTTTCTTCAAGGGGGGATATAAGACATAACATTGCACATTCTTTTTTGTAAAATTGAGAAGGAATTATAACCTTGGGTCCATCAAAACCAAGTCGTTTGTCGACTGGTTCTGGAAGCCTTTCAAAAGCGGGTCGTGTGTCGACTTGTCTTGAAAGGAGTGCTATTTGTTAAATTTGCAAAACAAAGGGGGGAAGACAAGAAATTGTATTTCTTTTGCAAATTTGTAACACAAAAGTGAGGAGCACTTAAAACAAATCAAACTTGTTTATTTTGCAAAATTAGAAAAGATAGGCAATTGTTTATTGTCACATTATTTGCAAAATTGTAAGACAAGGAGGAGACAAAAACATATCAAATTTTTGCACAACACACATTCATATTTTGTTGCAAAAATTAAAAGGTGCATTTTCAATTTTACTCGACACCTTCATTGGCAAATTAGGTGCATTTTCGGTTGCATCCGACACCTAGGTGATAAGAATTTTGTGGGCATTCTTGTTTTATTATTGCATTATTTCTTTTACAATTATAAGTCATAGAATCAAGAACACTTCTACCCCAAAATTTCACTAATAATTTGTGTAGATCCTTGCACAAATTTAAAGCCAATATTCACTTGATATTCTCTCCTACAAACAAAAACCCCTAATTCACTCTATTTGTTTGGCTTAATTTCCTCAAACTGATTATCCCTATTCAAGAGGATTTTCAGGCAGGTGCCATTAAATATATTTTTGAGTGAATTATCTTTCATCTCTTATTTGTTTGGCTTAATTTACTCCAATTGATAATCTCTCTTCAAAGGAGTTTTTCAGGCAAGTGCCATTAAATACCACTTGAGAGTGAAAGAAAGATCATCTTAGTACAAATTATAGGACCTTCATCATGGCAACTATCAATAAATACTTAAGTGATACACAATTGCTAAAAGGTCCTAACTATTAAGCATGGAAAACTAAGATGAAATCCATCTTGACTGTAGAGGACATGTGGGATTTAGTTGATGGCACTAAAACAAGACCCGCATCACCAAGAGTAGATAAAAATGCATGGGACAAAAAGAACAATTGTCTTCTCATGTTGATACTCCTTGTAACTACTGATGAGATCCAACCTCACATAAGTGAAGCTAAAACTGGTAAAGCTGCATGGGATCCACTTAGTACCATTTTTGAAGGAAAGAATCAATCAACTGTTCTAAACCTTCAAACACAACTTCATACACTCCATATGAAGTCAGATGAATCAGTAGAACTATTCCTCTACAGAGTGGCAGATCTGAAGTCTAAGCTTAATGCTGTAGGGGCCAAAGTAGAAGACACCATTTTGACTTTAGTTATTTTGAGAGCTCTTCCCGAATCCTACAAAATGTTGATTACATCCATTAATGTTTCACAAAGAGTTGTCACCTTTGTGGAGTTAGTCAATTTGCTTCAAACTGAGGAAGCAAAACAACTCCAAAATGATGAAGTGTCGAACAATGCACTTTATTCAAACTATAAGGGTGATAAGAAGAAAGAAAACTTTCAAAAAGGAGGATCATCTTCAAAAGGTATGGGAAAGAAATCTCAAAAGAGGTTTTGCTCGTATTGTAAAAAGGACAACCATGACACCAATCGGTGTTGGTTCAAAAACAAGCAAAACAAGAAAGATAAAGGCACAACACAGAAGCAAAACAAAGGCCATATTGCTAGTGAAGTGTCTAGTTATGATTCTGATTCTCATTCATAAAAAGCACACAAAGTTCTCATTGCTAAGACAATATTGTAGAGGGAAAACATATTTTGTCACCTTAAGCAAGCACCATTTCTCTCTCTTTTTTTTAGGCTTCATAAATAACATAAGTTTTTGTTTGAAGTACTTGTAATAAAGGGGTGTTTTATACCTCTTTTAGGCTTCATAAATAACAAACTCTCATTGTTTGAAGTTCTTGTAACAAAAGGAGGGAATTTTTTGGTGTAAAATTGCCTAGGAGGCAATATTTGTAAAATCCTTCACAAAACTCTTGAGTTGCAAATATTTTGCAATTAAGGGGGGATATTCAATTTTTTTTCTTCACAATTTTTTGTAAAAAGAGAAGAAGACTTATAAGGGTGCATTTTCGGCAATGACCGACACCTTAGTCATACTTCTTTCAAAAATTAATTACAACATGTTTTGCAACAAGAAGGGGGAAACTTATAAGGGTGCATTTTCGGCAGTGACCGACACCTTAGCTACCTTATATTTTGCAAACTCATATTGTAAACTAAATGAACCTCATATGAAGTGATCTATTCTATTACACCTAGCGATTGCAGTGGCTGGTTATCCATGCAATTCGGTTGGATGAAATTATTACTATAAGGACATTAGTTGGTGTGAAGACAAAGTGAGGAATGACCCACTTTTTGCTTAGGAGCATCTAGAGCATTATGACAAAGCAAGAACCAGTAGATCAACATATTTTTCACTGTATTGGGACAGTTATATACTTTACCCAAATATTGTTGTATAGGAGGATGTATATGTATTACCCAAATAATGTAATAAGGGGGGATGTTAGAGTAATATTCCATTCTTTGGGATATTTACCCTTTTACTCGACTAGGTAAAATAGGTAGTATATTGCATTATACTACATAGGTTATTACATTTACTTTTTACCATAGGAGATATTTACTGTTTTATAAATATCTTGTGGTTAACTTAGGTTAGAAACTAAAATATCCTATGTTAAGATATTTTAGTCAGGTTGTTAGCATAATTCTATTTTCAAAACTCCGTTAGCGCTACCTAAGCTAATTGGTTATTAAACCTATTTTGTAACCTATATTAAGCTATGACATTCCTAAGTCTAGCTAATGTTGAATTGATAATATTTCATTTATCATTGTGAAACTATTTGATACACTTATATATGGGTAAAATTGGCATGAAAAAATGCTTAGGATAAGGCTTAGAAGCAACTATAGGGTCTAAGGTTTAATTGTACATTTCTATATAGTTGTAGGTTAAACTAGGGGGTTGAATCATATCCACTCTTGAAACCAATTGTTTCACCATATTAGTTAAAATTTGTATCTCAAAATTGTTGTTGTGCAATGCCCCTAGATTCCCCAAGGGATATGTAGGCTATTGAATGGGTACTTGGCCTATGTTGGAGGTATTGATATTGTTGTGATATGTGGTATCTTGCTGGAGAGGATAAATAGAATTTGGTGAAACAAAGGAAAAATTGTTGAGATTAGTAGATTGAGAAGGAAATTGTAAACATTTTTTGAGTGACACCACTAGTTGGAGGAACTTGTAGATTCATCCAATGTTGGTGGTTATAGTAGTGATAGAAGTTGGTTGATGGACATGATTACCATGATTTAAAAATTCAAACAAAGAGTTAGCATAAACGCATTTAGGAGAGATTGTTGGAGGGGGAGTCTCACCTCTTTTTAGTTGAGCTTCTTACTCCATAGTTGCAAGAAAGTCTTCCTTATAGTGTTTCATAAAACCCTAAATATGCTCAAATGATTTTAATATGAAGCGCCCATTGAGCCCTTCAATGGGATCATAGTTTGTTTCAATTTCCTTATTTTCTTATTCTTCTATATCAATTTTAGGGTTCTCTCTATCAATATAATTATCTTCTTGGGGAACCTGATAAGACTCTAGCTGCCTTCACTGACTTCTAAGGAATGGAGCCATTAGAAGAAGCGAAAGGATGGAGGAGAAGGCCAATGAAAGATACACAAGAATATTTTAAAGATATTTATTAAGTGTTTTGTGATCTAAGCAAACATAATTAATGGTCTTGTTTAAGGTTTTCAAAATAAAAAGCACACAAGGAAGAGATTTCCTAATTTGGCCACTAAGATGTGCGTTCATGTCGGGTTCACCAAAGATGTAGAGGGAGAAAACTACCCTATCACATAAGATTCTTGATGGATCTGCTAGGAGTTGAGGTGAACTATGGGGGTATGTTATAACTCTACACTCAGTGTATGGGTAAAGGGGGAAGGGTTCACTAGGAATGGTTTTAGGTCTCGCTTCAAGTCTGAGGTGGAATGTGTTTTGATGTATCAATTTCAACATGCACCTATATTTGGCCTTTCTAAAGCTACACTATGAAAAGGGAAAGAACAATGCAAGAAGACAAGAGATAACCCGAGAATGATTTTTTGATTGAATGATCACTAATATTAGGATTGCAAAATAAATCCTTTGATCAAGGGTTCAAGATAAAATGCACAAATAAGGTTAAAACCCTAAATACACACTATATAATTTTATTCTTTCAAATGCCTAGAAATTTAATTAAATATTTTCCTCACCTATGATCTTATATTTTGGAACAAAAAGAGATAAATAAAACCAAAAAATAATCTAAAGATCTACTAGGGCACTTATATGATTTGATGGTTGTTCCAAGCTTTAACTTGAATCTAGAAATATCGCATAGCTCTTATCCTACAAAATAACTTCACAAAAAACCTCAAAAAATATGATCAACGTTGGGGGCCTACTTAAGTTTTTGTATGATTGTACTTGGAGGTGCAACAACCAATCCCCCTAGGTCCTTTTAGATGTCCTTTAGAATGCAAAAACAATAGTTGACCTTTCTAGATGATGAACAAGCAAAATACAATGCAGTAGAATATAATGATATATAGAATGTAATCTGCGTAATTATGTCCTAAAAGTAACATGAAATATAGTCCTAGGGTTTGGGGGTGAACTTATGCCCCTAAGCCTAGAGTAGGAAAAATTGTGCCTTGTATGATGTGATTGCAATTTCACCTCTGGAAAAATCGTGCCCTAAAATTACAAGGCACAATTTTACAATAGAAGGAAAATATAGCAGAATAATGAAATTAAACTAACAATAAATGCGAGTTGAGCACTATGTGAAATGCAAAAGAGCAAAATCAACCTAGTGGTAGAAAAATAAGCATACAAAAGGATGAAGACCTCCAAGGTAGTATAATACTCCATAGGGCTCCAAAAATTATCCACCAAGGGTAGAAACATACAATCTAATGCAGTAGAAGAGATCTCCACAAAAATCAAAAGCTTCAATTAATTTGTTGGTAGCTTATAAGACCGATTCAAAAGAAATCCAAAAACCATGAGCTAGAAGAGATCACTTAATAGAGGTTGTTAGATCCCTAGAATAAAGTTTCAAATTCCTCAATTTATGGAAGATTTGAAATAAGAATGGGTGGGAAAACCAAGGAAAAGTTGATGCCAAAGAAAGCTAAGTGAAAAGTTAAGGTTTCATAAGAGAAAACCCTAACTAGGTAAAATTGCACCCCATAAGGGTTGATCGCAATTTCATAAAAGAAAGGAAAAAAAGGAAAGAGGGGGGAGAGAGACCCAAACTTGATTTGGGCAAGTTGTGTTGAGCAAGGTGCAACGACAATATTGTCATTGTTGTCAACACACTCAGATGGACAAGTTGATGCAGTGGACAACTGTTCGGAGGTTGTTCGGAGTATGTACAGTGGTGTTCAATGCTTATGAGGATGTTTTTGATGTTCGGGTGAAGTTGTTACAGGTTGTTCATGCAAATTTGCAAAAGTTGCAAAAATCGTCAGGAAGTTGTCAAAGTAGCAAAAATTGTCAAAGTTGCAAAAATCATCAAAGTTGCAAAAATGTCAATGGAATGTGTTGGACAGCCCAAGATACTATTTGGAGGTTTTTTTATCATTAGAAAGTGTGGTTGTAGTATTGGAATGACCGGTTGCTTCGTCGGTGCATTGTTGGTTAGTTTCATGCTTTATTGGGCAGGTGTAAAATCTACGTCGAAGGTCACTTTGCAGGAGGAATATTAAGAAATCCATGAGGAATTGGACCTCAAATTTTTACTGGAGGTATCTGGATATACTGAGAGCTTAAGTTTTAAATTTCAGCCCAAACGGAGTCCGGAGGAAGAAACGGTGAGCGTTGCAAAATGGCTTCGGAGCACTTTTTCCAGTTTTGGGCAGCTAAGTGTTTTTGTGTTTGAATGCTCAAATTCATATCTTCTTGTTGCTGAATTCATCGTTTAAGTGTTGTTTCATGTATAGTTCACCATACTGAGCATTTTTTCTGTTCGGTCGAAGTGGTTTCGAGGCCTCCAAGTGTGAGAACGAGTAATGTGCACAACACTTTGTCCGTGAACTGTTTGACGAAATGCCTCTTTGAGTTTTCAGTGGATTTTTCAATTTTTAGTCAAGGCAGATTTGCTTGAGTGTTATTTGCATATTTTATGAGGAGATTATCTTTCCAATGTGTAATTGATGAGACTGTATGACTGTGGGAGTATGAACATTCAAGTATCAATGCCCATGTATGCACAATATGTGAAAAGTAGAGCAGGCCTGTGAACTATTTGACAAAATGCCTCTCCAAAATGTAAGTGAAGAGTAGGCATGGGAATTATTTGAAAAAATGCCTATTAAATATTGTGTGTGTGGTGCACATATGAGTGGCTGACTTGGCATGTTTTAAATTAAAAAATAAAATAAAAGGGAAAAGGTAAAATAATAGTGCAACTTAAAAAGGTCATAACTTTTGATCCGTAACTCCTTTTGAGTCCATTATTTTTCCAGCACGTGCAAAATTTTAAAATCTAGAAGAACGCTATATCTCCCATGGGAGACATTATTGAATGCTGAAATGGTCATCTTGCAGCTCAAAATTTGTTAGGAAGTTGAAGTGTTGGAAGTTGAAGGGGTTGCTAAAAGGTTTTTAAAAGGAGTCAGTGTGAGTACAGAGAATAGAGAGATTTAGATTCAGATCAGATGAGATTAGTCAGTGTGGATGTGTAGAGAGAAGCAATGAGCTAGACCACTCAGGGTCTTTTGGAACGGAGATCATATTTTCTACTATAGTTTTTGTTTTTGTCGAGTGGGTGCTTGGCGATCGGGGTCGGTGCTCCGTGTAGTAGGTGCTGCTAAATTTTGGGTTGGTTGGTGCCATTCCCCGTAGTGGGTGCTATGAAAATATTGTAAGATCTATTTGTTTTGTGGTTGGATTTGGATTGGAGTCCAAGTAGTCCTTTGGCAGAGTGGTTTTTCCCACATTGGGTTTCCACTATAAACCTTGTGTTGTGTGATGCATATTTGTGTGTTTGCTTCTTTGGCTTGATTTTGCATTTGTGTTAAAATTTTAAGTTACACTGATTCACCCCCCCTCTTAGTGTCACACGTAGTTCAACAATTGGTATCAGAGCCAGGTACCTGAATAGGCTTAATCGGCTAAGGGGATCTTGGAAGTGACACAATGGCAGGTGGTGAAGGCTTCTCATCAAACAAAGCACCATTGTTTGATGGAACTAATTACGCATTTTGGAGACTCAGGATGCAGACATATCTTTGTGCTTTGGGATACGACATTTGGGATTCAGTAAACAGTGGATACACAATACCCACCACTCCTCCAGATGCTGCAGAGAAGAAACTCTTTGAAAATGATTCAAAAGCCAAGAATGCCATCATGTGTGGATTAGTAGACAGTGAACTGGTAAAGGTTATGGGATGTAAGACTGCAAAGGAAATCTAGGATAAGCTGAAGAGTATTCATGAAGGAGATGCTAAAATCAAGGAAGCCAAATTGCAGACACATCGAGCACAATTTGAAGGACTGAAAATGAATGAAGATGAAAGTATCGAAGCTTACATGTTGAGGGTAAATGAAGTCATCAATGCTATCAGAGGACTTGGTGAGAAAATAGAAGATGCGGTCATCATTAAAAAGGTATTAAGATCTCTTCCTCAAAGATTTGATTCTAAAGTTTTTGCAATAGAAGAGGCTAAGGATTTAAATGCTCTTACTATGGATGAGATGCATGGTTCTTTAACCACCTATGAAATGAGAATAGGAAAAGCTAAATCTACAGATAAAGAAGCTACCTTCAAAGCTCAAAAAAATGCAAAAATGAAACCAGAGTCAGATGAAGATGAAATGTCAGATGAAATGGAAGCTAACTTCATGAGAAAACTAAAAAAGGGAAAAGGCAAATACAGAGGAAAGTTACCATTTAAATGTTTCAACTATGGAGGCATTGGGCATTTTGTAGCTAAATGTCCACTTAATGAGAAGAACAGAAGTGATGAAGGATCGCACGGAGAAAGAAGTGACTGGAAGAAAAAATCAAATTTCAGAAAAGGCAACTTCAAGAAGAAAAGTTTCATCTCCAAGAATGTCAGTTCATCAGAAGACAACTCCAGTGAGGATTCTAAAAAAAAAAGGTGAAGCTCTTTTCATGGCATTCGAAGAAGAAAAACCAGAAAAAGAACAGGAATGTGATGAAGAAGAAATTGATGCAGAAGTGAATTTGGAAGAGGAACTAATTGTAGCTCTGGATGAATTGAAGACAAAAAGAAAAAGGAATAAGAAAATTTCAAGAAAGCTTGAGGATGCAAATGAAATCATAACAAGTTTGAAAGTGCAGATAGAAGAATCCAAGAAGATCTCTGAAGATCTCGAAGTGCAAATAACCATGAAAATAGATTATTGCAGCAAGTTAGAAGAAGAGATTGTTGGTTTAAGGATGCAGCTAGAAGAGATGAATCAAAAAATTAGCTTTTATCACAAATGTGAAGAGAGTTCTATGAAGTTGGATAAGATCATAAAGAACCAGAAGACTACAAGCATCAAATTTGGTTTGGGTTTTGATGAAGGAGAATCATCAAATGGATCAAAGGCCACAAATGAAGAATCCACAAAGAATGAAGAAAAGAAACAGGTTAATCAAGCAAAAATGAATCATGCAAAGGAAAGCAATAATGCAAGGCACGAAAGGAGAATTGACAATGATGGTTTCACCAATGTCACACATCAAAGAAGAAGAAGATTTATGGCTCCTACAACAACATGGCAAAGACCACCACCCAGGTTCAATCATCCATTTTATGGTTACTATTTTAAATGCAATGGTTATGGACATAAGATTTCAGATTGCAAGTATAATGTAGGACCAAGGAATTTTGCCAGTAGAAATGCTTTTTCACCTTTGATGGATTATGTAGTAGAATGTTATAACTATCATAACTTTGGGCATATTGCAAGAAATTGTAGAAGTACATTTGCATCAAATCAATTTCAGGGAAGAAAATTTCAGCCAAATGGAATAAGACAAAATAGAAAATTTCCCAAAAAACATGCACAAGCTATTGAAAAAGAAAAGCCAAAACAAGAGCCCAAAATTGTAATCAAACCAGAGTGGAAAGAAAAAGAGCAACCTAAGGAAGAAAAGGAATCCTTGATCGTACAGATGACATTTAAAGTGTAGAATAAATCCGCACCATGGATACTTGATAGTGGATGCTCCAGTCATATGACAGGTAACAAAAATTTGAGAAGTTGCAGCAATATGAAGGTGGTTCAGTGAAATTTGAAAACAATGATGGAGCTAAGATAGTTGGCAGAGGTTCAATTAAGATCAGTGATGGAAAAATTAGGTCAGAAGAAGTCTTGTTTGTGGTTGGTCTGAAGCATAACTTGTTGAGCGTAAGTCAGATTTGTGACAGAGGTCATGATGTGATCTTTAAGAAGCAGAGGTTGTGAAATCAGAAAGGCAAACAAGTGGGAAGTTGATAGCAGTTAGATCAAGGACATATGGCAACCTGTACACTCTCTCAGAGACTTCAGAAGGAGCTTGCTTGATTGGACAGGAAGAAGAGAATTGGTTGTGGCACAAGAGGCTCGGTCATATCAGTTTTGATAATCTAGTAAAAATTAGTTCAAAGAAAGCAATGAGAGATATTCCCACCATTGGCAAACCATCAAATAGCATTTGTGCTTCATGTCAAAAAGGGAAGCAAACTAGAGTCTCATTTAAAACAAAAGAGTACTACATGAGCAAACCTTTGGAACTAGTACATACTGATTTATGTGGACCCATGAGAACGCAAAGCATAAATGGTGACAAATATTTCATGTTGTGTATAGATGACTATTCCAGGATGACATGGGTATTGTTTTTGAAGCATAAATCAGAAGCTTTTGAGATGTTCAAGGTTTTCAAAAACCAAGTTGAGAATCAAACAAGAAAAATGATTAAATTTTTAAGGTCAGACAGAGGAGGAGAGTTCATTTCAGAGGATTTCATAGAGTATTGTGAAAAATATGGCATCAGGAGACAATTTTCAGCAGCCAGGACACCTCAACAGAATGGTGTGGTAGAAAGAAAGAACAGGATAGTGCAAGAAATGGCATGGACTATGTTGACTGAGAGCAAAGTAGCAGATAGATTTTGGAAAGAGGTAGTCCATACTACGGTATACATCCAAAATAGGTGCATGTTGAGGATGCATGAAAGCAAAACTCCTTATGAGTTGTGGTTCGGTAAAAAGGCAACAACAAGATATTTTAAAGTTTTTGGCAGCAAGTGTTACATCAAAAGAACTGAAGAAAACCTTGGTAAGTTTGAAGATAGAGCGGATGAAGGTATTTTTCTTGGCTATTCATCAAAAAGCAAAGCTTACAAATGTTACAACAAGAGGCTAAGAAAAATTGTGGAAAGTGTCGATGTTAAAGTTGATGAAGGAAGGGAATGAGTAATTAGCTATGAAGAGAACTACCCAATTTATGAAGAGGTCATTGAAGGAGATGAGGAAGAGGAAATGGAAAAGAAATCAAGAATTGACTCAGAGGATTCGAAAAGTGATTCAGAATTGGAAGAAAACAAGAAATTCAAAATAGGTAGCTAGCAGAAAGATCATCCTAGAGAGCAAATAATTGGAGACCCCATAGTTGGTGTTCAGACAAGAAGAAGATTAGTAAGAAACTACTCTTTACTATCCAGCATTGAGCCCAAAAATGTTGTTGAAGCAAGCAAAGATGAAAGTTGGGTAAAGGCAATAAATGAAGAATTAGATCAGATCGAGAAAAACAAGACTTGGGAGTTAGTACCAAGACCCACAAATAAAAATGTAATCGGTACTAAATGGGTCTTTCGGAACAAATTGAATGAAGACGGATAGGTAGTCAAGAACAAAGCAATATTGGTATGCAAAGGGTATGCGCAAGTTGAAGGTATTGACTTCGAGGAAACCTTTGCACCTGTGGCCAGACTAGAGGCAATTAGAATGTTTCTTGCTTTAGCAATTTACAAGAATTTCAAAGTTTATCAAATGGATGTGAAATCTGCATTTTTGAATGGGAAACTTGAAGAAGAGGTTTATATTGAGCAGCCAGATGGTTTTCAGCTTGGTGATGATCCCAACTTGGTTTGCAAGTTGAAGAAAGTGTTATATGGCTTAAAACAGGCACCCCGGGCATGGTATGCAAGGCTAGACAATTATCTTACTCAACAAGGGTTCAAGAAAGGTATGGTGGACAGTAATTTGTATGTCAAAATAGAAAATGGTCATCATATTGTTGTTGTTGTATACGTAGATGATATCATATTTGGCAACAACAAAGATGAGTTGTGTAAATATTTTGCAAATAAGATGCAGAAAGAGTTTGAAATGTCAATGATTGGTGAACTTTCGTATTTTCTCGGATTGCAAGTTAATCAAAAGGAGAAGGGCATATTTATTTCTCAAATTAAATATGTGAAAGAGATGCTAAAAAAGTTCACAATGGAGGATTGCAAGCCAGTTAGCACTCCCATGATGACAGGTTGCAAGTTGAGCAAGGATGACAAATCTCCACCTGTTGATCAAACTATGTACAAATCCATGATTGGGAGCTTACTGTACTTGATAGCTACTAGACCAGACATTTTGTAGGTAGTATGCATGGTAGCACGATTTTAGGCTAGTCCCAAGGAGACTCATGTGACAACAGTGAAGAGGATTTTTTGGTACCTCAAGGGTACTATGGAGTATGGGTTATGGTATCCGAAAGGTAAGGACTTCACCCTTATTACGTATTCAGATGCATATTGGGTAGGATGTGTAGATGATAGGAAGAGTACCAGTGGAGGTGCATTCTATCTTGGTGATAATCTTGTTGTATGGCATAGCAAAAAGTAGGAGTCAGTCTCATTATCCACAATAGAGGCAGAGTATATTGCAGCGACATCATGTTGTACACAGGTACTTTGGATGAAACAAACTTTGAAGGATCTTGGAATAAATTTTAGTGAGCCCATATCGATCATGTGTGACAATACAAGTGCAATCAATATCTCAAAGAATCCAGTTATGCATTCTTGCACAAAACATATTGCTATCCAGTACCATTTTTTGAAGGAGAAAGTTGCGAAAGGTGAGGTTAAGTTGGATTTTGTTCCAACAATAGAGCAAGTAGTGGATATCTTCACCAAACCATTGCCCAAGGAAGTCTTTGAGTACCTTCACAAGAAATTGGGAGTGGTCACACTTCCCAAGCATTGACTAGCTATCGGGGCCACATTCTTAGGGGGAGCATTTTTGTCTTTGTTTATCTTTTTGCTCATGTTTGTGATTTTTGCTAAGTGTAATAATTTTTGCTTGAGAATGTTGTGCATGGACTCAGGGGGAGTTTGCAGTAGCCCTTTGGTCTTGTTGTCAAAGGGGGAGAAGAGTTACAGGAAATTGTGCGTGTGTTGCCAACAATTCCAAAGGGGGAGATTGTTGAGCAAGGTGCAACGACAATATTGTCATTGTTGTCAACACACTCAGATGGACAGGTTGATGCAGTGGATAGTTATTCGGAGGTTGTTTAGGAGTATGTACAGTGGTGTTCAATGCTTATGAGGATGTTTTTGATGTTCGGGTGAAGTTGTTACAGGTTGTTCGTGCAAATTTGCAAAAGTTGCAAAAATCGTCAAGAAGTTGTCAAAGTAGCAAAAATTGTCAAAGTTGCAAAAACGTCAATGGAATGTGTTGGACAGCCCAAGATACTATTTGGAGGTTTTTTTATCATTAGCAAGTGTGGTTGCAGTATTGGAACGGCCGGTTGCTTCGCCGGTGCATTGTTGGTCAGTTTCATGCTTTATTGGGCAGGTGTAAAATCTACGTCGGAGGTCACTTTGTAGGAGGAATATTAAGCAATCCATGAGGAATTGGACCTCAAATTTTTTACTGGAGGTATCTGGATATACTGAGAGCTTAAGTTTTAAATTTCAGCCCAAACGAAGTCCGGAGGAAGAAACGGTGAGCGTTGCAAAATGGCTCCGGAGCACTTTTTCCAGTTTTGGGCAGCTAAGTGTTTTTGCGTTCGAATGCTCAAATTCATATCTTCTTGTTGCCGAATTCACCATTTAAGTGTTTTTTCACGTATAGTTCACCATACTGAGCATTTTTTCTTTTCGGTCGAAGTGGTTTCGAGGCCTCCAAGTGTGAGAACGAGTAATGTGCACAACACTTTGTCCGTGAACTGTTTGACGAAATGCCTCTTTGAGTTTTCAGTGGATTTTTCAATTTTTAGTCAAGGCAGATTTTCTTGAGTGTTATTTGCATATTTTATGAGGATATTATCTTTCCAATGTGTAATTGATGAGACTGTATGACTGCGGGAGTATGAACATTCAAGTATCAATGCCCATGTATGCACAGTATGTGAAAAGTAGAGCAGGCCTGTGAACTGTTTGACAAAATGCCTCTCCAAAATGTAAGTGAAGAGTAGGCATGGGAATTATTTGAAAAAATGCCTATTAAATATTGTGTGTGTGGTGCACATATGAGTGGCTGACTTGGCATGTTTTAAATTAAAAAATAAAATAAAAGGGAAAAGGTAAAATAATAGTGCAACTTAAAAAGGTCATAACTTTTGATCCGTAACTCTTTTTGAGTCCGTTCTTTTTCCAGCATGTGCAAAATTTTAAAATATAGAAGAACGCTATGTCTCCCATGGGAGACATTATTGAATGCTAAAATGGTCATCTTGCAGCTCGAAATTTGTTAGGAAGTTGAAGTGTTGGAAGTTGAAGGGGTTGCTAAAAGGTTTTTAAAAGGAGTCAGTGTGAGTACAGAGAATAGAGAGATTTAGATTCAGATCAGATGAGATTAGTCAGTGTGGATGTGTAGAGAGAAGCAATGAGCTAGACCACTCAGGGTCTTTTGGAATGGAGATCAGATTTTCTACTATAGTTTTTGTTTTTGTCGAGTGGGTGCTTGGCGATCGGGGTCGGTGCTCCGTGCAGTAGGTGCTGCTAAATTTTGGGTTGGTTGGTGCCATTCCCCATAGTGGGTGCTATGAAAATATTGTAAGATCTATTTATTTTGTGGCTGGATTTGGATTGGAGTCCAAGCAGTCCTTTGGCAGAGTGGTTTTTCCCACATTGGGTTTCCACTATAAACCTTGTGTTGTGTGATGCGTATTTGTGTGTTTGCTTCTTTGGCTTGATTTTGCATTTGCATTAAAATTTTAAGTTACACTGATTCACCCCCCTCTCAGTGTCACACGTAGTTCAACAAGTTGGAGGGTCTCTTTCAGGGACTAGGGAAAATGACTCACTTAAGTAGTGATGAGCCCTGAAAATGCTCATTTTTTGTAATACTTTCCCTATGAACTACGACACTTATTTCTGTAGATATATATGTTTTATGAGAATTTTATATATGTTTTTTTTGAGTGCATTTTGTGTAGATTTCATAGAATTTGTTGTGTTTTAGCATGTTTACGTCGAGGTCCCACTCGAACCTGGCACTTTCAATTGCATGAAGGTAAAACATCTATAGTACACCGGTGTGAAGCACTAAGTCAGGTGCTCGATTCCCTTTGAAGCCAACTCTCGTTTGGCGCTTGACTGATGGGCACCCGATTCCCATTTGGTGCTTGACTATCGGGTAATTGATTCCCATTAGGCGTCTGAATCCCATCTTGGTACTTGCTTCCCGACTTCTACAGATAAGGCACCTGATTCCCATTGAAGCCGAATTCCAGCATGACTCCGTTGTCGATAAAAAAAAATGTGATTTCAGACAAGGATGTAGATGGAGTCTCAATGTTGAAATCTAGACCAGGGACAATGTCAAAGATGATTAGCCATCTATTTTTTAGTTGTTATGTAAAAATCCATGTAAATCGAGTAAAACAAATATTAGACGTATTCCGATAAAAAAACATAAGCTGAAATAATCTACAAAGCTTGATATTTTACTCGATTCCCTTTATTCATGCATACTATTGTAAAATAGAATCAAAAAAGTGATTTATTTCCAATTTGTAATAGGGATGGTCGCATATCTTATAAATATGCAGGCCACCCCTAAAAACGTGATCCCAGATTTCTCCTATGTACTTATTTTGCTACAATTTTAATAAAATATTTTTGAGTCATTTTTGATTAAATCGACTTGCATTCGGTGAATGATTAATGTGGGTAGAACCTGCTGGAAGCGTGGGCCCACTCTCAATAGTGTTCTTCCCTTACCTTTCCCCTATTTTTCTATCTTTTCAATTCTATTTTATTTCCTGTAGCTTAAATTCAATTTTTATTATTTCCCCTATTTTCTATGATTTCCAACAAGTGTGTAGTTTCAGTTTTTGAATATAATTTAGTCATGTCTTTGATAGTGTAGGATAGATTAGTGGTTTGGAAATTAAATCAGAACTTCAAAGAAACACCAACACCCCCAAAACCATAAATATGAGGGACTCATCTCATTGGAGGGAATTACAAGCATATATTGTGCAAGGTTGCTCACAAGTCTACGAGCTACCCCGGGTTGACAAATTAAATGAGGCAATGAATTTGAACGTAGAAAACTAACCAATATTTTTGCCCAACATTTTGGCACCATTGTCAGGGAGTAGCCTATTGTAATTTCTCATTATGAAGGAAGCATGTTAGTTGTAGTTTAGGTTGCTACCTATAGAACCTCCATTCCTAAAGCTTTGTATGAGTCCACCTAAGAATAGAGGACTGAACGATCATTTTGTTAAAAACAAATATGTTTCTCAAAAGTCTTCTACTTCAGCTATACCTGATCTTGAGACTGAATCCTCTTCTCCACAATCTCCACCTATGCATTGGAGTGAACATCCATTATTTGCACAAGATCCTTCTAAAACAAATCAACAACATCATAGAGAAGGATCGGAGATAAGTAGAGTTCAGTCTGAGGAAGACTTATTGAACTTTCAATGTTGGCAAGTAGTTAGAGAAGGAACTATATCAAACATAAATTTAGTAATCCTTCTATAGGATAAGAGAAATGAACTAGAAGCCTTGAAAGCTACTTTGAATGTAGCTGGTGTAGATACCCTATTCACAGACAAGATGGCTGATGCAGAGGAAGCATCCACTAGTTTTAATTTTCCCATAGGAGAGGTAGGGGGAGATCACAAGATGAAGCATATCTCCCCTGCCCACCTTCCAACCTTTAGAGGACTACCAATAGAAGATCCAGATCTATTTCTGTTTAAATTTGATGTCCTATGCAGATCTGTGGATTATACAACTGATGCTCAAAAACTAAAATTATTCCCTTCCACTCTTGATGATTCAACTTTACGTTGGTTCATCAATTTGGGGGATAAACGGATAACTACCCGGGAAGAATTGAAGAAAATTTTCCTAGATCAATACCAGGATTTTGGCAGAGCACGTGATGCAAGGGAAGAAGTCCTAGACATGACACAAAAGGAAGGGGAATCTATGGAGGAATATTGGGATAGGTTCAACTTTAATTTGCAAATATCACCCCATTCGAAACTAGGAGATAGGTCCTTAAGAAGCATTTTATTAAAGGGACTCACAAATGAATCTTTGGAAGCCTTAAACATGATTTCTGGAGGGGATATTTATCAACATCATATGGATGATATTCGACATTTGTGTCAAAACTTTTCAAGAAGGAAAGGTAAGTTGATCCCTAGAAATATCAAACAATCAACCACTATCACTAAAATAGAAATAGGCAATATGCTTGAAGACCTCAAGAGCGAGATGTTATCATCTATAGCTCTTCAAATGGACACCCTTCTTCTTAAAAAAAAGTAGGAGAATGAGGCAGCATTGGCCTACTTTTGTCCCAAATGCAAGGGAAAACACCCTAGAAATGAATGTCTAGAAAATAAAGTTTGAGTGTGTGTTGTATGTTCAAAATATCACAAAATAAAGTTGTGTCCATAGTTATCAAAACCTAGAGAGGAACCTGAGGTAGCAGAAGCATACTTCATGGGTAATAGGAGAAACTAGTAGTAGTCTCCTATGGGAAACAACATGCTAGCAGGAATGCCATCTTATGGGGGCAACAATTTTTAGAATCAAGGTCAAGCTCAGCCACCCAACATGGGTTGGTGGGGGCAACAACCTTGGAATCAGTATCCCCAAGGAGCAAATCCTTACAACCCCTATCCATGGATGCAATACCAACATCCTGGGCAGTAGTGGAGGAACCAGAATGCTTGGAATCAAAACCCATAGTAGGCTACTCCAGTTCCACTACAGCCAACCCTGCCAGCTCCTCCTACTTTTAGGCCTACTCAACTACCAACACAACCTACAACCAATCCAAATAACAAACAATAACCAACTTATCAAGTGGAGAATGAGATGTACCCCATGTACAATATTAAAGTAGATTGTAGTCCAATAGAATTAAGGTCAGGGAAACAAGTAGGTGTAGAAGTCACTCCTCTAGTAGAAGAGGAGGAAAACATAGAATTAGGAAAAGAGGAATCACCTCTTATAGTAGAAGTAGAAGAAGAATCAACACCTATAAATAATAGAGAAGAGGTTCCACATTTTCCATAAATATTATAGGAACCCAAAAAGCTAGTACAATCAAAATTTGATATTCTCTCTAGTCTAAAGAACCTGACAGTCACAATCCCTCTCTTTCAGGCCATCAGAGATATTCCTATCTATGGCAAGGCCATAAGAGAATTGTGCCTGAATAAACCAAGAAGAAAACCTACAAAGTCAATAAGTTTGGTGGGTCAATTAGCTGATCTTATGTTAGGGAACACCTACAACCAAAAATACTCAGATCCAAGAAGCCCTATCCTAATTGTACAAATAGAGGGTTGTATTTTACCCAATACATTAGTAGATTTAGGGGCTGCCATTAATGTCATGCCCAAAGAAACCATGCAAAAACTTAAACTATCAAACCTGAAGCCAACCAAGACTATTTTACAGTTGGCAGATAGGTCTACAATGCTCCCAGAGGGAATACTAGAGGATATCACAGTTACAGTGGATGCATGGGAGTATCCAACAGATTTTCTAGTGTTACAATCCAAGTCTGGGTTGGGTGGATATCCATTAATCTTAGGTAGACCTTGGATGGAAATAAATGATGCTTACATAAGTTATAGAGATGGCTAGATGACCATTTTTGATGGATAGAACATAAAAAAATTGATCATCCATCCACCTGCACAATCTGCAAAATTATTGGGAGAACCTAAAAATGAAAATTAGAACATTGGTGGTCTATCAATGATCCAATATATCATGACACTTGATGAATTGGAAGATGAGAGTGATGAGGATAGGGTAATATCAAAAATTTTCCAAGGAGAACCCTCATATCCTCCTCCTGAGTTTCCATTAGTGGGAGGAAAAGACCACCATATTCAAAAAATAGAGGTTGCACCTAGTAGAGTGTTGAACATAGATGACAACTTGACAACTGAACAACAAATCAAACTAAAAGAAACATTGGTAAAACATCAAGATGCCTTTGCTTGGGAGTATTCGGACATGAGAGGAATAGCTCCTAAAACTTGTACTCATAGGATATATCTGGAAGACCAAGTTAAACCAATAAGACAACCACAGAGAAGAATGAATCCAACAATGAAGGAAATTGTCAAAATTGAATTGTAGAAACTCCTCATAGTTGGGTTCATTTACCCCATTTTAGATAGTGAATGGGTATCACCTTTGGTGGTGGTGCCCAAGAAAAATGGTAAGTGGTGAATTTGTGTGGATTACAGGTTGTTGAATAAAGCAACTAAGAAAGACCACTTCCCTTTACCCTTCATAGATCAGGTCCTTGACACCTTATCAGGTAAGAAGTATTTTTCTTTCCTGGATGGGTTCAGTGGATATAATCAGATTCAAATAGGGGAAGAAGATCAAGATAAAACCACATTTACTTGCCCTTGGGGGACTTTTTCTTACCGAGTTTTACCTTTTGGTCTATGCAATGCACCTACCACATTTTAGAGGGCAGTTTTGAGCATCTTCTCTGACATGATTGGAGAAACTGTGGAGGTATACATGGATGATTTCACTGTATATGGTGAAACTTTTGAAATAGCCACAAAAAATTTGGAGAAAACACTTGAGCGGTATGAGGAAACTAACTTGTCCCTCAACAATGAGAAATGTTATATGCTAATGCAGGAAGGGATAGTTTTAGGACATCACATTTTTGCATATGGGATCAAAGTAGATAGGAAGAAGATAGAAGTTATCCAAAACCTGCCTACTCCCAAAACATAGAAGGATATCCATAGTTTCCTGGGATCAGTTGGTTACTATAGGAGGTTTATAGCAGATTTTAGCAAAACTGCTAAACCCTTGAGCACATTGTTATCAAAGGACATAGAGTTTGTCTGGATAGAGGAATGTGAACAAGCATTTAACACCTTAAAGGAAAAATTGATTATTGCCCCAAGATTGAGAGGTCCAAATTGGACCATACATTTTCACATATATGTTGATGCATCTAACAATGCAATAGGATCAGTGTTGGGATAGAAGGATGGTGATGATTTCTATGCCATCTATTATGTTAGTAAACACCTCACAAGTGTTGAATTCAATTATACTATCACAGAAAAGAATTTCTTGTAGTTATACATGCTCTTAACAAATTTCATCATTATATCACAGGATATCAGGTTTTTGTACATATTGATCACTCAACTATCAGATACCTGACAAACAAACCTGGGATTAGTGGTAGAATTATTAGATGGTTGTTGCTTCTATAGGAGTTTGATGTGACAATAGTAGACAAGCCAGGTAAAGACAATGTGGTAGCTGATTTCTTGTCTAGGTTGACACCTCCAGATCATGCAGCTATAGATGATAAATTTCTAGATGAGCATTTATTTGCTCTAAATGAATAGATACCATGGTACGTAGATATGGCTAATTATTTAGCCATTGGTAAAGTATCCCCTACACTTTTACCTCATGAAAAATAAACTTTAATTGAGAAAAGTGTAGACTTCTCATGGATTGATGGGTGCCTATTTAAAATAGGGCCTGATCAGATCATGAGAAGGTGTGTTGCTGAGAATGAGATAATAGAAATATTGAAGGCTTGCCATGATGAACCTTGTGGTGGCCATTTTGTAGGAAAAATGACTGCATATAAAGTGTTGCAGGATGGTTACTACTGGCCTACACTATTCAAAGATGCAACCAAGCATGTGAGCCAGTGTGATCAATGTCAGAGGATGGGCAGACCTACTCTCAGAGATGAAATGCCACTCCAACCACATGTTCACATTGAGCCATTTGATAAATGGGGGATGGACTTCGTAGGACCCATTAATCCACAATCAATAGGTAAGAGGTTTATCTTAGTTTGTACTGACTATGTGACCAAGTGGGTTGAAGTGCAGGCTTTGCATGATTCAAAAGAGAAGACTATAGCAGACTTCTTGTACTCATCTATTTTCACAAGGTTTGGGGTTCCAAGGGAGATCACAACTGATCAAGGACCTCAATTTACTTCAAATATGATTCAAGAACTCATGCAACAATATAAAATCAGGCATAACAAAACCACTCCCTACCACCCACAAGAGAATGGGCAAGTTGAGGTAACCAACCGAGAGTTGGAGAATATCCTGACAAAGATAGTACAACAACATAGGAAGGACTGGGCCACTAGATTACCAGAAGCAGTGTGGGCCTACAGGACCACCTGGAAGACTACTACTGGTTTCACACCATTCCAGCTAGTCTATGGGAAGAATGCTATGATGCCTATAGAGTTTGAAGTGAAGACACTTAGAACTATAGTAGAGTTGAATATAAACCTGGATGATGCATAGAAAGAATGAATTCAATAGCTTAACCAGCTAGATGAATACCGCCTTGTTGCTCTACAAAGAACAGAGGTAATCCAAAAACAAAGGGCCAAGTGGCATGACCACCACACCAGGCCAAAGCAGCTCAAAGTGGGAGAATGGGCATTACTATATGACTCCTGATTCTAGGAAAGGAAAGGTAAGCTCATGCAACATTGGATGGGGCCATATGAAGTGACTGAAGTCATCAACAATGGAGTTATTAGGGTCAGAATAATTGACGGCAATAACATTACATTAACAGTCAATGGTCACCATCTGCATCCATACCATGTGTCTAAAACATACATGATGAAGTCCAGATTAGGCATGGGGGAGACCCCAATTGATTCTAATTTCAAATTGAGTCAGTAATATGTGGACGTAGTCCACATAGTCCCAAAAACAATTATTCTTTCAAATTTTTTTTTTTTAGTTGTATTTCTATTTTGCAAGAACGATGCCCTGAGTGCAGTTGTTAGGCAACCTAGGAAACCTAGGCCTAACAAGCACAGGATCCATGAACCTATACCTTCCTAGATTTCTAGAAGAATTGTTTGTAGTAGGAGTAGTTTTTCCCCACTTAAAAAGGGGAATACTATACCTGAATCTGTACAGGAGTGTTTGGATTGGTCTTTATGGACAATAAAACACCCAACTATTGGTTCGGGTAGCAGATGCTGATTTTGTCCCTATTTTTCAACCAGAGTGCTAAAGGCCTGATCAACCTCAAGCGTATATAAGTGGGCATATCAAGAAGATATTGAAATAAGGAAGAAGCACATATTTTCATTTTATTTTTATGAAGAAGGCACCTGATTCCTATTTTATGAAAGAAGGCATCTGATTCCTATATTTTGAGGAAGTGGCACCTGATTCCCATTTGTACGATACAAGGTACCTGATTCCTAGTATGTCAAGGAGATGGTACCTACATCCTATTTTATAGTAGACCGATGCTTGATTCCTAGTTTTTCCAAGGAGATGGTACTCGACTCCCATTTTTTGGGAAGGCAACACCTAATCTCCTGAACATATTAAAAAAAGATTGTATATAAAGTTTAAAGTTTTGTATAAAGTTTTTTTTATGTACGATGCTTGATTGCCAGCAAAAGGTACTTACTTTCCATGTTAAGCAAGGCATCCGATTGCTAAGGTACATGCTTTCTATTTTAGGCACCTATATGCCTTGATTTGAAAGAAGGTGCCTAATTTCCACACAGAAAAAGGTGCCTACTTTCTATTTTCATAGGTGTTTGTGCCTCATAAAAATAAACTTCAGCATTGGGAAGTGGCCCGAGCCACGTCAACACCCCACTCATGCACAAAGTCAAATATGTTATGGATGAAATTAAAAGTTATCAACAAAAAAATTTTGAGGAGGGGATGTTTGTCATCCCATGAAGATATGTTTTTTCTAACATTTATTTTGAAACCATGTAGGATGTCTCGAATGTATCATATTGTAGTTATCAAGAACCAATCACATGGAGAGGAATTCACTGCATGGGAAATATGACCATCATTTTCTATTATGGTTTACCTCATCATCATCTACCAACCAATAACAATGCACCACAGATATCTACGCATGATACACCCATGAAACAAATTTAGGTACATGATTAAATTTTCTATTTTATGTCTATATTATTTTCATATGCATGTGTGTCTATGGAAAAGTGTTGGCACAACCCCCATTATAATCCTAGCCACCCGTATTGTTCCACTTGGCACTTTGCTACGTGTCATAGCTCTGATTGGTAAAATGCTTATGGTTATCACCTACGCAAGATCTGACACATGCTCTAAGGAAATTTTACATGGATAAATGTAATCACTTTTGATTATGGTAGTTAACCACCTGCATCCAAGGAAGCAACCAGTTTTAAAAACTACTTACCAAAAAAATTATCATGTAAGGAGGAAAATTATAGAGTATCATAACTCAGAAGAACCAGAGTGTGAAATAGTTACAGAGTGAATCATGAGTCGAAGGGAAATTTGAGTTCAAAGCTATGGGGGAAAGTCTAAAAACCATGATCTAAAGAAAAGTGAACCTATCGACTGCTCAAGTATTTCTATGAACATCCAAGCACAATTTGATGTTGTAGGTTGGATGGAGTACTATCGATTGGTCAGTCAGGGCCAAGATGTAGGGGTAGCTAATGAGTTTGCAACATCCATGAGGGATGGGGTTGTTCATATGTGAGGACTAGAGATCCCAATTATTGAAGAATATATCACCATAGTGATGGGCCTTCCCCTAATAGGGGAGTGCACGTACAAAGAAGATAACCCAACTCTCTATGCATAAATATTCTTTGAAAGTTTGATAGAGCACCTGAAGTGCATGGTTTTGCCCAAGAAACACATCCTCAAGCTCTGGAGGGTAGTTTTTGAGCAGATCACATGGTTCTTCACCTATTCTAGTAGGTACTCCAAGCTAAATTTAAATCATTTTTTATTTCTAAACCATATACTACATGGGGATAAGATCAATATCCCCCATTACCTTACATGTGCACTCAAAGATGAGGCCAAATGGTACCAGGTAGGCACAACATCTGCCTTGGCTCACCATGGCCTAATTTTGGCCTTGGTGCGATATGCAAAGTCACATAAAAATGTGATGGTTGAGGAAGCTAAGGGCAATAATGTAATTCCTAGGGCATAAGAAGAAGTGGAGGTGCCAATATAGAATGAATAATCAGCTATGAAGGTGATAGAATGAGAAGAGATGGTGCCTACGTCCTTGCCTGAGGAAAATACATGGGAAGTAGGACAAGCCTCATCCCTTATTTTTCCCTAATTTGATGAGGAAGCAGGACAAGCTTTGTCCCCTACTGGCCCTCAATTTGATGATGAGGTAAGGCATGATCCACCAAGCCCAACTTTCATGCCAATTTCCACCAGAACCAGAAGTAGAAGGGCGAAGGCGTCTATGGTGGTTTCCAACTCATCAAATGATGAGGCAACAATTGATGAGATAAACAGGGAAGAGTATCTACTCCTCAATAGGAGGTGTAGATAGAATATTTACAATAGGAGGACCAGATGGAGGATTTATAGCAACAACTACAATTATTAAAAGAATAGGCTTCCACTTGGGAAGCCAAATATAAGGAAGAACAGACTCTATTTCAAGAGTCAATGAAAGAAGTTGCACTAAAAATGCATGAATTGTATCAAATAATTTGACAGTTACAGGGGCAAATAGGAGAATTACAGCTATAGGGTAAGCCAATGGAATCCAAGTAGTTAGATAAAGTGGATGTAGGGGTTCAAACTGATTGGGCAATGGATGTGCCCACTACCTCTACAGATTCTGAAGAGAAGGTGGCATCATTTGGTGCTTGGAAGTTAGATGCCAAAAATGCCAACCAAGAGGCTGAGGCAGGAGACCACTCTATGGCTTTTGCTCAAAATTTATCTAAATAGGGGAGCCCTCAATCTTAGAAGAGGTCCCCCATAATTATAATTGAAAGCACTTCCCTACACTCTCACACAAAAAATGAGCAAGGGATGGATGCTATAATGGAATTTGAGTAGCCCTATTCATCATCTCACCCTACAAAATAGGTAAATTAGGAATATGTAGTCGAGGTTGAAGAACCTCAGAATTCAAAAAAATCTATAGAAAAAGAAGATGAAAAGAAGGATGAAGTGGAGGTTGAAGAGCCTTAGGAGTCTACCCATTCTGTAGATCAAAAACCTAACCAGGGTACAGGGGTTGAGCTAGAACATTCTCAAGTGGATGTAGGGGCTGAACAACCTCAGGAGGAAAAGGTAATTCTAGTAGAGTAGCAATTTATTGCACAAAAAGAAACTGAGAAGTCACCTGAGCCCTCAAAACAGGTAGAAGAGACTCAACAGACTATATCTACTAAAAAATAAGAAGCAACAACAATGCTAGTATACCCTAAAATACAACCCAAAAATCTAAGACCGAAGAGAAAGGTTGTAAGGGCATCTCAATGAAGACCCAGAACCAGAGCAAGAATTACACAATTAAAGGAATTAGGCATAAATTCTGATGAGGAATCAGACATGGATTCTAATGAGGAATCGGGCATGAATTTCGATGAGGAATGGGAGGCATCAAAAAAATTGTTTGCTGCACAAAAAGAGAAATTTGAAAATCTTAAGGAAGATATAGAAGTAGAAAAAAAGAACTAGAAAAAGGCTTCTAAGAGGGCACTCAAGGAATCTAAAAAAGAGGCCAAAAAAGAGGCCAAGAAGCCTCCCAAGAAAATTCCATTTGCCCAACCTCATCAGTTATGGGGCCTGTATGGATCTGATGGTAAATATCCTTCTAAAATGAAGGAGTATTTCATGAAGATGGGATTTTTAGGTCTTGTACCACCTGTAGATCAAGCATCAAACAAAAAAACCCCTCTAGTGGAAGAAACAAATGTTAAGGCTAATGTTGAACTTGACCCAATAGGGGCCTATTTTCCCACAACCAAGGTTGCTAAGAAGTCCAACATCCCATTTGGAGATGAATCTATAGTACCCATGGGAGAACATTTACCCCTTCACCATGAATACTGGAAGATGGTTGAGCCCACTTTCCAGAAGGATGCCACTAGTTTTACTGGTTACTATTTAAAAATTAAGAAAGACAAGGTAGAATGGACAAGGGAACAACCCAAGAAAAGAGTAGGTCCAAGTCATCCAGTTCGATGTAGCAAGTGCTAGAGATAGTAGAAAAAGAAGGTAGCCACTCCTAAAGCACCAAAGGAGTGAAAGCCCAGAGATAAGAAAAAATCTAAGGTTGCAACAAAGAAGAGGAAAGAAATAGTCAGGGCTTACTGGAAGGTTGTAAATGAAACTAGTAATTACCAGTATAAAGTGGCACAGGGATGTGCCAACCCTTAAGCATGGGGGGATGATGAGCCCTAAAAATGCTCATTTTTTGTAATACTTTCCCTATGAACTATGACACTTATTTCTGTAGATATATATGTTTTATGAGAATTTTATATATGTTTAACAGTTTATTTTGCATGATATTTAATATTTGTTTCTAAGTGCATTTTGTGTAGATTTCATAGAATTTGTTATGTTTTAGCATGTTTACATCGAGGTCCCACTCGAACCTGGCACTTTCAATTTCATGAAGGTAAAACATCTGTAGTACACCGGTGTGAAGTGCTAAGTCAGGCACCCGATTCCCTTTGAAGTGCCCGACTCCCATTTGGTGCTTGACTGATGGGCACTCGATTCCCATTTGGTGCTTGAATATCGAGTACCTGATTCTTATTAGGTGCTTGACTCCCATCTTGGTGCCTGCTTCCCGACTTCTACAGATAAGGCACATGATTCCCATTGAAGTCGAATTCCAACATGACTCTATTGTCGATAAAATAGAACATGATTTCAGCAAAAGATGTGGATGGAGTCTCAGCATTGAATCTAGACCAGGGACAATGTCAAAGATGATTAGCTATCTATTTTTTAGTTATTATGTAAATATCTATGTAAATCGAGTAAAGCAAATATCAGATGTATTTTGATAAAACAGAATACGTTGAAATAGTCTACAAAGTTTGATATTTTGCTCGATTCCCTTTATTCATGCATACTATTGTAAAATAGAATCAAACATTTGATTTATTTCCAATTTGTAATAGGGTATGGTTGCATATCTTATAAATATGTAAGCCACCCCTAAAAATGTGATCCCAAATTTCTCTTGTGTACTTATTCTACTACAATTTTAATAAAATATTTTTGAGTCATTTCTGATTAAATCGACTTGCGTCCGGTGAATGATTAATGTGGGTAGAACCTGCTGGAAGCATGGGCCCACTCTCAATAGTGTTCTTCCCTTACCTTTCCCCTATTTTTCTATATTTTTCAATTCTATTTTATTTCCTATAGCTTAAATTCAATTTCTGTTATTTCCCCTATTTTTTGTGATTTCCAGCAAGTGTGCAGTTTTAGTTTCTGAATATAATTTAGTCATGTCTTTGATAGTGTAGGATAGATTAGTGGTTTGGAAATTAAATCAGAACTTCAACGAAACACCAACACCCCCCAAACCATAAATATGAGGGACTCATCTCATTGGAGGGAATTACAAGCATATATTGTGCAAGGTTGCTCATAATTTTTTAAACTTGAAAATATAAAAATAACCAATGTTTTTGCCCAACAAGTGGGTAAATTTTCCATGTCTACAAGGCCTATGAAGGACATCATAAATTTATCTTGGAATATGGAGACATATTAGTTTTTGAGGATGAAGATCATTAAAACAAGAGTAATAGGTGGAACTATGACAACAAACAACATAAGTGGATAAAGTAGAAAAAGAGACTGACATTGCGACTCTCTCTGCTCATGCACTTATGGATCTCCAAGTTGACCACACTATCAAGATATAAGGATTTATGAAACAATACATCAATATGTTGATTGATTTAGGTAGCACATATAACTTTGTAGATAGTAATACAATAAAATACTTAGGCTTGAATATCATTACTTCAATTCAAGGTAAATTTCAAGTATTAATTGAAAATGGGGGTACTGCTCAATGTGTGGGTCAAACAAATAAAGCTAACATCCAAATGAGAGCTTATACTTGGGTGGACATCCTCTTTGCTATGAATCAAGGAAATTTAGATGTTATCTCGGGAGCACAATGGCTCTTACAACTAATTTATATTGCTATTAATCTACAAAAATTACATATCAAGTGGACTAAGAATGGAAGGATCATTTTTCTCCAAGGAATTTAAACCTCTCCCTCTAAGGTAGTTAGTTCCTATTACATGAAAAATATATTGAAGAAGGGTGGGATATTGGATTCTTTGCCCAAGTCAATTGCATGAAGGTTCAATACTCGAATCCATATATTTCTGCTCTTCTATTAGATCTCCAAAGCATTGTGGATCATTATGAGGATGTATTTAGTGAGACAAAGGGTATACCTCCTAATCACACATATGATCATGCCATCCATCCAATTCCAAGAAATCAACCTCCTAATGTACATCCTTATTGCTATCCCCAACCATAAAAGTTAGAAATAAAAAAAGCTAGTCTAAGAAATGTTAGAGCATAGAACCATATCTCCAAGCATTAGTCCATATTTCTTTTCGATGGTGATGGTATTATGTAAGGATAACTCATGGTGCATGCATCCTTATTTTTGTCCTCTTAACAAGATCACTATCAAATATAAGTTTCCTATCCTTGTTATAGATGATCTATTGGATGAATTGCATGGTGCTAGATACTTCACTAAACTATACTTGTGTTGGGATACACCAAATTAGGGTTAGAGAAGAGGATATCCCTAAGATTACTTTCCATACACATGAGGATCATTATGAGTTCCTAGTCATGCCATTTGGACTCATTAATACTCCTATTTTTCAAAGTCTCATGAACCATGTCTTTCATCCTTTTCTCCATAAGTTTGTCCTAGTTTTATTTGATGGTATTTTAATTTACAAAAAGTATTTGGAGGATCATATAGTTCATATTCTCAAATTTCTTTATCTATTTCAAAAGGAAAAACTCTTTTTCAAAAGGTCCAAATGTTCCTTTGGGATCCAAGAGGTAGAATATTTGGGATATTTAGTATCTCACGAAGGAGTCAAGGTAGATCCTAATAAAATCGAAGCTATTCAAGATTGACCCTTACTAAAATCCCTTAAAAAACTTCATATATTTCTAGGACTCATAGGTTATTATAGAAAAATTATCCACAACTATGGTAAGATTGTCATGCCTCTCACTACTCTCAACAAAAATGATTCTTTTGTTTGGACTAAAGGTGCTTCCTAGGCCTTCCAAGATCTCAAATAAGATATGTATTCCACTCCAATTTTGACCACTCCTAATTTTATCAAGCCTTTTTTATTGAGTGTGATGCTTCTAGCATAGGAATTGGAGTTATTTTAAGGAAATATTATCACCCATTGGCCTTTGAAAGTAGAATTTTTTTGGAAAAGAATCTTGGATGGTCCACTTATGAGAAGGAAATGCGAACTATTTTATCTGCCATAGAGAAATGAAGGCATTATTTCATCATTAAGACTAACCATAGTAGCTTGAAGCATTTATTAGAACAATGTCTCTCATACCCTGAACAAAATAAATGGATGACCAAACTCTTGGGTTATGACTTTGTCAATGACTCTAGTAAAGGTAAGGAAAATATGGTGATTGATGCTTTGTATTGCAAATATGAGGATGATGTGGCTATCAATACCATATACGGTCCTTATCCATAATGGATTTCTTAACTTCAAGAATATTGGCTTGCTAACTTAAATACTGCTTAGATCATTCAAGATATGAAAATAGGATCATAATTTCATTTTTTCTTCTCATAATCGGATGGAGTGCTTCACAAAAACAATCATATTTATCTTCCTCAATATTTGAATATTAAGTCAAAGGTTCTCCAAGAATTGCATATATATTCTTTGATGGGACACTCAAGATTAGTGAAAACATACAGGTGGATGAAGCAATAATTTTCTTGGAAAGGATTAAAAGTATATGTCAAGACATTTGTGGTTGAGTGTGAGGTATATCAATGTAACAAAGAGGAAATAGTTAAATCTCTTGGATTGTTGCAACCCTTGCCTATCCCTAACTACCAATGGGATCACATATCCATGGATTTCATTGGGGGCCTTCCCAAATTAGAGGGCAAAAGATATTTGTGATGGTAGATTACCTTACTAGTTATGCTCATTTCTGTATATTAAAACATCCCTATTTGACAAGTAAGGTAGCCAAGGTATTTCTTGATTTTATTTTTAACTTACGTGATATATCCAAAACCATTATGAGTGATTGTGACCCTATATTCACTTGTCAAAAATAATGTCTATTCCATCATTTGGGTTATGTAAATGTATCCTCCAAGATACATACCTAGATTACTTCTTGTGCAAGTTATCTAGTGACTTCATGCATTGTAATAAATGGACAAGTGTCCATGTGCAAGTTGTACATGTGCAAGGTGTCCTATGCACAACTAGTTAGAGTGTTGGGAAAGCATCCTATTTTTGCATATATAAGGATGACCTCTTAGATAGATAGAAGCAAGACAGGTAGAGGAAAGTTGGGAGACATTGTTCGATAGCGTAGGTCAGTGGATTGTGTTCCACACCATTTACTAGTGATGGATATGATGTAGATCTGTAGCTTTGTTAATGGAGTGCTCACTTCCTCCATAGCTACATTGTAATATTTTATATCTTTTATATTTCAACATTCTTCAGTCATCTAGCAGATTTACTTTATTGCATCTTATTATGCATCTTGTGATTGTTATCTCTCATGGATCATGCATCAAAAGCTAACAATGGTATCAAAGCTACGGTAGATCTAATCTATGCAGGTATTTAAGGAACCACCATTATTGGTTTGCCTGAGAGTTTTGTCAAACTGACATGCCATTGGACCAGCCACTGACAAAATATCTTAGGAGCATCTAGGTGGTAGATTTTGGGAGAGTCACAAAGATAGGATTAAAAGGAATCTTAGTTTTATAAATACTGAGATCATTTTCATCTAGATTCTATTCCACAGAGTTGTTATGAAAACTCATGAAGACTAGGACTCAACATTTCGATCCACTAGATTGACAGATCATCTAGTGAAGATCATCCAAGTCATATAGAGTTTGCTAATAGGTACCTAAAGTTTCTTTTGTTGTAGGAAATTAATCCTCAGAGGATTGGGACTCCTCCTATGACAAATATCTAGGAGACTCCAACTTCGTTGCCCGACGGTTGGAGTGCCCTCATAGTGCAGAGGTTAGTTCATCATGCGAGAGAAGAATACTATGGAAGAAGACTTCCTATGAAGGATCATGGTGAATATAGGAGACTGAAGATCTCCATTTTTAGATTGTAGAAATCCACACTTGAAGAACAAGCCACAAGAGCCTTGATACAGAAAGGCCATAGAAGCCTTACAGAGGAAGCCACATAAGTCTTATACTAAAAAGGCCATAGAAGCCTTGATATTGAAAAAGGCCACAACAACCTTGATACTAAAAAAGGCCATAGGAGCCTTGGTACTAAAAAGGCCATAGAAGCCTTAACATCAAAATAGGCCACAGAAGCCTTGATCCTGAAGAAGAATTTGAGAAGAATATCTAATTTAGAAGCAGATTAAATATTTTAGTACTAATATTCTTGTTGTAGGAACAAAAGATTCAATGAGTTGGGAGACTTCCTACAAGAGAGTTAGGAAGAGCATCTTCTTCAGAATCAGCTTATCCTGAAGCAAAAGAGAAGAGATTAGGAGAAGATCTCATTGAAGAACTTCCAGTCTTGGAAGAAGAAGAAGAAGGACTAGGAGAGTCTTACTCAAAGCTAGAAGTAGCAGAATCAGAAGATCTAGGAGAAGATCTCACCACCAACACTTCCAAAAGTAGAAGGTTGAAGAAATGGTCTAAGGGAAGACCATCAGAAGCTGCCAGATCAAATACCTTGAGAAGGTCTCATCGAGCATCCAAGAAAGGCTAGGAGAGCCTTGCTGAAGATCAAGAGAGTTCTTTGAGAACTCATTGGAGAAATCCACTATCTAGGTGAAGTCCCTGATAGTGAAGGACTTGGGACAATTATCACCATCCGACAACAAGCCCAAGAGGAGAAGTTTGGCAAGGAGTGCCAAACCCTAGAAGAAGATCTTGCTTGAAGTCAAAACTCGGGAAGAGGACTTGAAGATAGAAGAAGCTCACCAAATCTTGAATATTTGAATATTACCTCTCATAGCAAGAAGGCACCACCCTAGAGACATAGACTTCTCCAAATCTACAGTAGAAGGAGGAGAACACAAGAGGAGAACAAGCCACCAAATCCTAGGCTTGTAAAAGAAAGTTTAAGACCATCATTTGGTGAAGAAGGAGTTATGAATGACATCCTACCAGAAGCAACAACTTGGTGTTCCTAGACACCAAGGCCTACATCCTCTACAAATGTGGGAGAAGAGCTACAAAAAAAGGTATGCAACTTATGGTGCAAAAAGACTTATTAAATTGAACTACTTATTAAATTTATTAGAGCACCTGAAATTGGATTAAAGTTGCAAAAAGGAAATCATATTTTCAGTCTTCTAAAGTGCAAAGGAAAAATAGATTCTTTTAAGGATTCAATTGCACATTTATTAGGAGTTGATTAGATTCCATATTAGTTTCTATCAACTACCTATTATCTATTATTGAAAAAAAGAAGACTAAGTCCTACAACTTTGATTGTAGTGAAATTTTAGAATAACTCCTAAAGATTCTTTTTAGGTTATTCTTGATTAGTTGCAGTAGATTATTAAGTGCATTTCTTTGAGAGTTTATTGGAGTGATAAGGTGTAATATTAGTGCATTAAAAATTTTGTACTATTATACTACTCTCAAAAAGAAAATTAGTTTTGTGTTTCCTGAAAGGCACAAAATCTGATTTGTATCAAGTGTCTAAAGACACTATTGAAGCACAAAAATCTGCAACTTGGTGTGGCCAATAGAAGCCACCAATAAGGGTTAGAATCCTCTAGATTTGGAGAAGAACATAACTAACCTAAAAAATAGAGATAGAAGCTTATGAAAGTAAGAAGCATTACAAGTAAATGCAAAAAGAAAAGAATGCAGAAAATTTGCATCAATTAAAAAAATTCCTATCTACTGTTATTGAGACTTGGACTTGCTATCAAAAGTTTCCAAGTAAAAAGGGGAAGGTGTGTCTATTGTCAAAGACAACCTCAAACCCTTATATTGCAAGAAATATGCCATAAAACCAGAATCTAAAATCTAGAAAAAAAGTGCAAAAGAAGGTTTATTAAAAGCCTTATTATGAAATATATTACATCATCTTGCACTCCTCTAATCTATTTTTTGACAGCATAAGGTGCAGATTTGAAAGTGCCATATTAGGGCACATTTTCCTATAGGGAAAATAACAACCATTGAAGGCCGGACATCAGCACTCCTCCTCCCGAGCTAGAAGGATCCATTCAAGAGCTCATCCTTGGATGTACGCACCTGCAGAAGCAAAGCTCATTTCAGAGCCACATTTACATAGACGAGCGAGTGCACTTCAATCTCAAAATGATGTCAAATTAGCAGTAAAAAAAGCAAAACATTTGGAGGCATAAAGAAAAAAGGGAAGAGTGTTACATGCATGGTCTCAACCTTGGAGAAGACCACTCACCAAAGGAAGCATCGACTACCATCCAAGCTCCATAGCGCATCGCCCATTCACCTATAGAAAATATAGTTTGCTTGCTTCCCAAGAAATGTTGGAAAACAAAAGGAGAAATGGAGTTATAATCTCCATTCTTGAGGGCGTTACAAGAAGGCTTGCTTGCTACCCAAGCAATGTTAAAAATATAGAATGGTATGGAGTTATAATATCCATATTTGAAGGCATTACCAGAAGGGTCTCCATGCAGAATTGACACTTGGAATTTAAGTCATCATTCCTCTTAATGTTCTAGAGGCTTCTACAAAGGAGTTACAAGAAAATTCATGCCACTTTTCAGCTTTGCACAAGGGTCTATACATTTTCAAGAAGCGTTGGTAAATGATTCTGGAGTTTTACACAAAGAAGAGAGTGCTCACTCATAATGGATGTGACACTTGTCACAATACCAATGATCCATCATGCTTAAAAGGTATCTTCTAGTCCAAGACCAACATGCAAGTGTGAAGCACAATCAAGACGTTCGAAGGATGAACGTAGCACAGTCAAGGGGCATGAGAGAAGAAGTAGAAATATTTTGCAGCATGGAAGATAGAGGAGAAGGAGCATTAAAGGCTCCCCATTTTTGGAAGGTCAACATTCTCAATGCCTACGTACAACATTCACGTCGAATCTCCATTAATCCGAGCACTCAAGGTACACTAAAGACATTGTTATATTCAGCCATGGAAAGCATCGAACATCAAGGAGATATTACGTAAAAGGTAAGGTCTAAATCCCATTATTCATTGCTTTCATAATTGGGAGTTATAAGGATTATAAACTAAGGTTGAAACTTAGGGTTTTGAAAGCTTAAGGGGTGACTTATCTTATTATTTTAATATTTGCAATCCTACTTAGGAGAAATAAGGAATTTAACTTGGATTAATCTATATTGCAAATATTATTATCATTTCTCTAAATTTCCAAACTTGGGAGTCATAAGGGTTACTCCATCAAATTTATTTTATTTGGAAATTAGAAATAATCCAAGGGATATAAAAGAGGTTATTAAGGGATTTTATTTAGGTTGGATAAATTTACTTTTACTTGTCTCAAATATCTAAAGGGAGACAAAAGACTTCCAACATCAAAACCTCTTTAAACTGAAATAGTGCTTAGTTCAATTAGGAGTGATAAGGTGTTAAAAGTTGATTTTTGATTCTCACAAGACTTGTACAAAATCAACCAAATTTGAACCATATTTCAAAAAGCACTATATTCTTCTTAAGAGCCATTCTCTCTCAATTATTCAAATTCAACCTTTCCAATGGGTAAAGGAATGTCATACAATGATTGCAAAACTTGCTCTGATAAAAAATAGCTCACAAAGCATAATCATAGATGGTTTATTGACTCAGGAGCTAGTCATCATATGACAGGAAATATACAATGGTTTGACTATCTTGAAATTACCAAAGGTTACAGATTAAGAATTGTAGACAACCAAACATATATTATTCATGGATACATATGTGTATCTCCCAGTAAATATTTTCCAAATATTCTACTACAAAAAGTGTTGTATGTTCCTGGTTTAACTTTCAATCTCATCTCAGTGAGCAAGCTAGTAGAAAACAACTACATGATTAATTTTGGATATATGAATGGGGTCAATACATGTCTCATTATGAATCAATATGGAATAAAAGCAATAGGGTCAATCCATGAAAATACTTATATCCTGGACTCAATGGAAATACCACAAGATATTGTGATGTTACAAGATGCTTCTAACTCATTTGCAGAAGAACGGGTTGAAGAAAATGAAGAACTAGTACATAAAAAAGGTAAGTATAGAAGGATAAAAAATATGAGAGGACAATTGCATCATGCCCTACTTATTCATCAACAATCATAATCAAATGAAGATACTTGCAAGGAGGACTTTAAAGGTGGTTGGATAGAATATGAATCTAAACATGTCAGAAATTATCCAATGAGAATAGAAGGCCTAGAAACATCCTACTCTACATCATATGAAGACACAAATTACCTGTTGAACCTAAATACAAAGAATGTAGAAGAAGAAGACTCAGAAGACCAAGCAGAAGCAGATGAAGAGAATCCATATTGAAGACTAAAGCCTTCAATACCCAAATAATGTAATACAAGGGGGTGTTGGAAATAATGTCTATTCCATCATTTGGGTTATGTAAATGTATCCTCCAAGATACATACCTAGATTACTTCTTGTGCAAGTTATCTAGTGACTTCATGCATTGTAATAAATGGACAAGTGTCCATGTGCAAGTTGTACATGTGCAAGGTGTCCTATGCACAACTAGTTAGAGTGTTGGGCAAGCATCACATTTTTACATATATAAGGATGGCCTCTTAGATAGATAGAAGCAATATAGGTAGAGGAAATTCGGGAGACATTGTTCGATAGCGTAGGTCAGTGGATTGTGTTCCACACCATTTACTAGTGATGGATATGATGTAGATCTATAGCTTTGTTAATGGAGTGCTCACTTCCTCCATAGCTACATTGTAATATTTTATATATTTTATATTTTAACATTCTTCAGTCATCTAGCAGATTTACTTTATTGCATCTTATTCTGCATCTTGTGATTGTTATCTCTCATGGATCATGCATCAAAAGCTAACATCACTAACAAATTCTAGAAGAATTTTTTTTTGTCTAAGTGGTACCAAGTTAAGTATGTCATCCTCATATCACCCTCAGTATGATGGTCAAACAAATATGGTTAATAAATATTTGGGTAGTTACCTTCATTGTTTTTCTCAAGACAACTAGTATCACTAGGTCCAATGGATTGCATTTGCAAAATGGTGGTACAATACTTCTTACCATTTTCCCTATTTGAAGAATTGTATGGTAAAAAATCTTCATCAATCACATACTGTGTTAGAGAATATTTCAAATTTACCCAAGTAGATGGTTTGTTACAAAAATGACAAACCATGCTTCAAATTCTTAAGTATAATTTGACCCAAGCTCATAACTGTATGAAGCAACACTATTATTCACACCATTCTGAATGATAGTTCAATATAGGACATACGGTCTTTTTATTACTACAACCTAACAAGTAATTGTCCATAAAGACCAAGTCTAATCAAAAGTTGGCTCCTCAATTTTATGGTCCCCACAAGATGGTTCATCACATTGGTGAAGTAGCATACTAGTTGGAGCTTCCACCATCTTACCACATTCATCCAATTTTTCATGTATCCTATCTCAAACAGGTTATTGGCCAAAATGTGCAGTCCTAGATAGAGCTTCTATTACTTGATGACAACGGTCGAATCACTTTTCATACTAAAGTAGTATAGTAGAGTAGAGTTTGTCATCTCCGATCTTGAAAAATTTAGAAATTTCTTATCAAGTGGAAGGATATTCTAGAAGAAAATGCTATATGGGATCCTGGGAGCATTTTCTAGTCTTTTCCAACTTTAAGAACAACGATTTCTAAAGGGGGGATCCATGTAACGATCCCAATATAGCCATGTTAGATAATTATTTTTATTATTATCTCGAGCCATATATTTAGTTAGTTGGTCCTTGATAATTAGGGTTAGGTTATTATTGATTTCATCTATAAATAGGAAGAATATTTTATTAGTTTGGGTCATCAAATAATTTTGATTTAAGTTATCTCAGTATGCATAAGATACTTTGCCCTCTTCGAGTGGCTATGAATTTGCTATTGCATTCATTTATTTTTAGATTTAGTATTTGCATATTGTTCATGGCATTTGAATTTGAATTATTATAGTTTGCATGCCATTAATAATAATTTAATATTATAGTGTTGTTGTATATATTAAATATTTATGTGGTATCATAATAGTCTGCTCTAGCTAAATGTTTATCATTTTATTCTATTATTCATATGCATATATAGAAAATAAAATATAATAGATGAATATATATTGGAGAATGTTTTGATTTAAAAAAAAGTGGTTAGAGAGAGATTTTTATTGTTATTGTAGCTTATTGGAGACATAGTGTGTGATTTTCCTGAGACATGAGTCTCCATATCTACTATGTTTGAAGTAATAAGATGGTGTAATTTATATTCAAGCTCTACATTAGTTTCTTCTTTCCACATTACCACAAAGTAAGGGCCCACTCAAAAGAGAGGTGGAAAGTTTTATTTTCTTTCCTTTCAAGGTATGCCATTTTTAAGCTTGATTCCCTTTTATTTTGCTTCATACATGTTGTTGTATTTATTAGAGTAGTGTTCATAAGTTCCACGGAAAATTAAATATTAACATAGGGTTAGATTCTTATTTGATTCTATCATTATGTTCTTGCATATGTTAATTTTATTATGTAAGCATGTGCATTTCAATTATAGTTAGATTTCATTTATAATTGTATTTTTTTCTTAGATGTGTAATTGAGGTTTATTTAATTTTGCTAGTATGTTTCTATTTAATTTTTCAAGCATGGGTATGAGTTTAGTTTTATTAGCATAGTTTAATTTATAAAGTGTTTGTTATTTCTTGTTTTTCATTTCCTACAAGTGCATTTAGGATTTTCATACTGAAGACCTACCCAAGAAAATCCTTCGTAGCATATACAACCTATAGATGCCACCCCGGATTTGATATTAACTAAAGTGATGCAATTGGAGACTCCAAAATTTGGTGCTATTTACAGAGACATGACATTACCAAGAAATTTCTAAAACATCCAATATCATCATTACATATAAACACTACATTGGATGGATTGCAAGCTAAAAATAATTTGATTGAACTATTAGCAATGCATTATCCTAGATGTATGTAAAATCATGCTCTTCAAGAGTGCCCCCTAAACACAACTATTATATGTATTATGTGTGAAAGATATCACCATATTGACCATTATGATATCTTACCTAATATCAAAGCTACCTTTGGTAGAAGTAGTCTACCCATGGAAGAACTTAGTTATGTGAGGCAAAGGAATATTTTTTCTATAATAAATACCCATGAAAGACTTCATGGATGTAAAATTCATAGAACAACCCTTGGAATATGCCACAAATTCCACAAAAATAGAGCCAATATTTATGGTTGTAATCTCTAGAATGGTCACTCTAGGTTGGCCCAACCAATAATGGATTTCACAACCAACATCCAACCAAACTTAAATGACCCAAAACCAACATTATATGGGACCATCTCAATCTAACCAACCATATGTGGGCCAATGATAATTTCAAAATCGACAACAAGCTTTGTTACTAGGACTTGCTAATGCTTACCAATCAATACGATCATCACAACCTATGCAACCTTCACTTATGGCTCAACCTATAGCCAACCTAAATAATTATAGATAGGTAGCATAGTTCTATAATTCTAAGACTAATGACAATCAATTTAAACACTATTTATTGAATAATATATAACTATGCTCAAGAAAAGTATTATACAATCCAAATACACCTCTATAACATAATTAAGAGATAATTAAGTAATACCTTAGACACCAAACTCTCCTAAATTTCATCCTCAAAAATATGAAAAGTTGCATGAGGATAAAATTCTTGGTACTCTTAATGTACCATACCTTGAATGACTTCTACCTAGAGAAGAACCCTATGAAGATTCAAAATTACTAATGGAACTAAAATGCCAAAGCATTATGATTACTTTGCTACAAGCAATTAAATATGTGCCAATTTTTAATAAGACTATGTGATAATTGTGTGTTAAAATACCACGTAGAAAAAAGACCTATGCAAAGACTATACTGGTAGATGGAAAGTTAGAAAACCTCCTTATAGGGAAGCTTATTCCACATAATTATGAAAATACAAGGAGTTTAGTGATCATGGTCTTAATTGACACAATAAAAATATACATTGTGTTGATTGAATTGGGTACTACCATCAATGTTATGACTACAAAAATATTAAACAATGTTAGGATCCTACCCTAACACTATGATGTAATAACACTTGTTGAATGTGTAGGACACCTATGATAATATTTTGTAAACATGGGGGATACCCATGATAATGTTTTGTAATATTTTGTAATAGTTGTGGCTCTAGAAGTGCCTAGACAAGTGGCACCATTATATGTAATTGTTATAAAAAATGTAACTATTTTGTAGGTAGGAGATTCTAGCTCGGGTGGAATTTTGCATGTAAGCCAACCTTGAGAGTTCGATGGTAGATGAAGTATTTAAAACTACAATTGGTAGGAATGAATGTATATTATTTTTATAATTGAATGAAGGTATTGAAGGAGGTTGCCCCCTCAAAGTGGCCTGCAATATTATGTTATTTTGTGAGACTGTTTTATTTTTGCACTTATATTTCATATTGCAACATCTTATGTTTCATGCATTTATATTTTACTGTAATATTTTTGTGATTGTGCTGATTTTAATCAGAAGTTTCCTAACAGGTGGTATCAAAGAACTTTCTAGGTTCATGTTCTACTACGACTACAATAGTTTCTACCATTTTTACTGTTAGGTATAAGATTTCATGTTTCTATCTTTTTGCCAATTTTCTTATTTAAAAAAGTACAAAAGAAAATACAACCCTTATTTTTCTAGATTATTTTATGAGGTTAGAAACCTATGTCGAGGGTTTTTAAATATCATGGAGGAGCTATCATTTGGCTAAGATATATTACCCATAAAGCATCTAGTGAAGTGAGGGGTGATCATGCTCCAATACCCAGGCCTTAGACAACACCCATCTACAAAATTGAGCTCCCATGTATCTTTGGGTATATCAGAAGACCCCCTAGGATAGGAGAACCCTTTAGCCCTTAGGAATATTTTTGGCTTTGTATTAATTATCCATAGTACACCAGATACAACATCTGGGAAGATCACCCTCCTGTACAAACAGAGAGGCAAGTAGTGTTCTCAAGGGTATGCATGGTTTTCTCCCTGAGTAGTGGTCTAAAATATTGGTCTAAGATTTATCGTTCATCACTATAGTATAATAGAGGGTCTATGGGTAGTACATACACCTTGGCTTAGAATGCCCTATTTTGTTGAATATTAAACCTATAACATAAAATCTTGTTCTATGAATATTGAACCTATCAATATAATCTTACCTTAGAAATTTAGCATATGAAGAAGACATCCCTATTCTATAATTCCTACATAAAAATAGTCAAAATAATTTACAAAAGAGTGTAATAGTCAAAATAGAAATCACCAAAGTCAGAAATAAAGGGAATAGGGTGGATAGTTTCAGTATTAGTTAGGATATTTAGTCAGTAATAGTTAGTATAGGGTCATCAATTGTTAGTGTCAATAACAATTACTTGTGATAGTTAGAATTTAAAATAGATAGGGATTAATCGTGATAGAGTTAAACTAGAAAAGTGATAGCATAATGTTAGGATTGATAATTATTTAGAACAAATAGTACAGAGTATCATAAGAGGTTGATTGATCCAAAACCTATTTTCTGAACCAAGCCTCTAGGAGGAAAACTAACAACACCAGCAACCTCGATAGCAAAATAAAAACAAATGTTAGGGGTGTCCAAAACTAGTGTTGTGGTATATAGCTCATTGTGATCATATTTTTGAGTTGATCATTTTGATATATAGCACCCAAACCACTTTTTGGGCTCCTTACTAAAAATAGTAACCCTTGAAATCAAATTTCTATTTTTAGTAAGAATTAACAATAGGTCATAACTTTGAGAACATGGATTTAGGTACTCAACAATAATAATTAGAGGTATATATTTCTAAGCAATTAGATCATATGAGAAAATAACTATGGTCTCCATTTTATAACAACTTAGACGAGATAAATACACAACTTTCCATAAATATATGAATATGGTCACTAAGACACAAAGGGAAGTGAAGGCAAAATTGGATAATCATCTCTCTACTGATTCTCTATCATAAGATATATTAGGTCAAAAGGATAAATATGATATAGGTACAAGTCACCACCAGCAGAATGCACCCCCAAACTAGACTTTCCAAATTTTTATGGAAAAGATCCTAAGGACTGGATCTGTAAGGAAAAACAATATTTCAATATTTATAATATCCCATGCTACATGCATTTGACAATTTTTTGTCAATTTTGAATCAAATGCACTACATTGGTTATAGTGGCTTAGGAAATCCACACCTAACCTTTCTTGGCAAGAATTTTAGCAACATCTACTCACTCACTTTGGTCCTAGTGAATTTGAAGATTTTATAGAAGCTCTTTCTAAAATTAGATAAATCTCAACCATTAAAGAGTATCAAACTTAATTCGAAAAATATGCCAATCAGACCACTAGTATAAATGTTGACTTATTTCAAAGTTGCTTTATGAGTGGTTTGAAGGATGACATTAAGGATGAGGTTAAAATGTTGAGATCCCAAACCTTACAATAGACAATAAATTTTGTGAGATTGGTAGAAGATAAATTCAAGGCTCAAGGATGCACTTATAAATTTTCTCAATCTCAACCACATTTTTTGTCCAAGCCTATGATAAGCCCTACCACTAAATCTACCACCATCAAAAAATTGACTCGTGAGGAGATGGAAAATAGAAGAGCCCAAGTGTTATGCTATAATTGTGATGAAAATTATTCCCCAGGGCACAAGTGTGTGCATAAAAAATTGTATCTGTTGGATATGGAGGAGACACCAACTATAGAATATTTAGAGGATGAAGAGGATACTCAAGAGGTAGAAACCATAGAACAGACTAAAGTTCTAGAGGAATCCCAACCAAAACTTTTAGTGCATACTTTAATAGAAGTATCAAATCCTCAAATGATGAAAGTAATTAGATACTTCAAAGGGAAAAGGACCATCATTCTTATTTAATCTAGCATCACACATAACTTTATTGATCCACATGTTGCCAAACAAGGAAACTATTATATTACTACATGCAATTCCTTTGAATTCATGGTCACTAATGGAGGAACCCTACCATGCAAAGGGAAATATCATAACGTACTCTAAATTGGAAATTACAATCTCAAGATAGACATGCTTTTTATACCATTAGATGGGTGTGATATAGTTTTCGAAGCACAATGGTTGCAAATGTTAGGTCTAGTTTTATGGGTTTTTTTGAGTTATGGATGAAGTTTAGTCAAGAGGGGACTGAATATACTTTATGTGGCATGAAATATGGTGTGGCTTAGTTTATTTTTACACATAAGATGAAATATTTGTTAAAAAAGTCCTCCCATGAAGTGGTGGCACAAATTTTTGCCATTGATGCTTTCGAGGAAGGGGAAAAGGGCCATCCAGTGCAATTGTAGGGTTTATTGAATAAATATGATCAATTTTTTAAGAACCCAAGGGACTACTTCCTCATCGCTCTCATGAACATACTATTCAGATTTTTCCTTGTAGTCTTCCCCCAAATATCCATCCCTAAAGGTATCCTTATGCTCAAAAATTTGAAATTGAGAAAATAGTCCAAGAACTTTATGCTACCTGGGTTATCCATTCAAGTGTTAGTCCCTATTATTCTTTGGTAATATTAGTATAGAAAAAATATGGCACTTGGTGATTGTGTGTGGATTATCGAGACTCAATAAGATCACTTTAAAAGATAATTTTCCTATTCCAATGATTTTTGAATTACTTGATGAGTTGCATGGGGCTCAATAATTTCCAAGTTGGATTTACGGTCATGGTATCATCAAATTTGTGAAGAATTATGAAAAATAGTGGCTCCCTTGAAAACCATGCTAAGAAAAAAATATTTTATGTGGAAAAAAACTATAGAGAAAGCTTTTATGGATTTCAAGCATGTTATGACCACTACCCTATTTTCACAATGTATGATTTCTCTAAATCATTTATCATTTGAAGTGATGCATTTGGAAATGTCATAGGAGTAGTTTTAATTCAAGAAGGTAGACCTTTAGCTTTCACTAGTAAAACAATCTCAAGCAAGAATTTGGGCAAGTATACTTACAAGAAGGAAATATTTTCTATTTTACATGCAGTCAGTCATTGGTGATCGTATTTCATTGGGAGACATTTTCCATCAAGACTGATCATCAAAGTCTCAAATATTTTTTAGAACAAAGGATGGCCACACTAGAACAACAAATTTGGGTTTCTAAATATTGGAAATTTGAGTACATTGGTTGTCATTGATGTCAAAGGAGCATAGTCATTGATGTCAAAAGGTTAATGTGCTAAGAAAGCAAGGCAAGGCTCTCTAAAGCACTTGGGACCATGAGTTCTAAGTATTCAAATATAAGGTTTGAAGAAATATTGGAGGCCCAAGTTTAAGACTATGGTTCAAAAAGAAAGCAAGTGATTAAGGACTCAAAGGAGTTACTTGATTTAAAGAATTAAATTATTTAAATTAAAGATTTAAATAATTTAAATTTAAATATTTTAATTAATTTATTCTTTATAAATTTTCAAAAGGTGGTTGGGTGCCAAATTTTAAAGAAGGGCAATGTGTTATAAAGCAAATTGAATACCGATGTCTATGGTTTGAAGAGGAAGTGGAACCATCATATATGGCACAAAAGGTTCTACCGTCGACATCCTTGTATTAAAGGCATATGGTATATAAAAGGAGCAATGAAATTGTTATGGGTACCAAGGTTTTTGGTAAAAAAAATTGAAGACTATTTAAATGATACACCGAAAAACCATGATACTGCGCTGAACTTGAAAACCCTTCAGATCATGCATTAGATGAAAGTTTTCAAAAATTGATTTGAAAAATGTGTTGATTGACTCAAGTGAGAAAGGCTGTGATTCGAACCTTATGGAAGTGGACCGGCGAGAGTATTCCTCAGGAGTGCATTTCAAAGTGATTGACACAACGAAAAAAAAAGAATGCATTCATTCACCGTTATCAAGTCCATACCATATTGAGACATCGAACAATATATATGTGTGTAGTGATTTTCATTACTTAGTAATATTTGGAGTGGCAGCAAAAGTGGAAGACGATGACAGTTGAATTCAAGATGTTTTAGAGTGCATTAGCAGGTGCACGAAGCCATTTTGTAAAGTGAGTGAACCAACACTTGATTGGATGGCAAACATCATGTTGGATGGTAGCAACATCAAAATAATGAAATGGTGTGCAGTTAAATCGGATATCTCCCAAACAATGTATCTGATTGAGCGATAGTAATCTAACATGATGAAACTTGTAGTGCGGATAGAACAAGAGCAAGAGAGTAGAAGTGTGTAGAAATTACTGTGAATCAAACAATGGGAGTGGATCGAGTTTTAAGGTTTAAATAGATTGTGGTTTCCTTTTGTTTTAGTTGTTGGTGGGTAGCACAAAAGGTAATCAAGGTTGTGTGAAACATTTTTGTGTAAAAGGTCAAAGGCTTGAAACCCATCATCTTCTTTTTATTGAAGGTAAATTGTGAAAAGAATATATATTATTTTATACCTAGAAGATACATGCACTGAGATAGTGAAATTGGTTGAAAGGCCCAAGACAGAGCACCACAGGTCGTGGGATCGAATCCCAGTAGCAAGAGGTAATTTTTGCTTTATAAAATTTATATAGGTCTAGATACATGATGGGAGTTATAACGCTTGGAGTATATATTTTTGGAGTTATAAGGATTAGGTTTGTGATTTATTTTTGAGATCTGTGTGATTTAATTGAAGTTGAAATATTATAGAAGACATTGAAATCTAATTTTTGTGTGCATTAGTAAAGGAGGTATAAGGGTGTATTGTGGATAGAATTATTGTATAATGTGCATATGAGAAATTTAAGGGCTATTAAAGTTTTTCATTTGGATGCCATGCTAACTAACCCTTGAAGTGGCATAAAATAAAAGGAATATTTTAAGACAGGTTTTAAGGTCATATCTTCATCAAGAGCAAAATAAGAGGTATGGGCATTTCATTCTTTCTTTGAGGTGTGTTGTTGAATAAGGTTTTCTGGAACATAAGGTGGAGTGAAAAGGATTGTTTGATAAGCATTGTTGAAAATATTTGAGTAAGATTTGTATGCTTCATTTTTGAATTTTTTGGAAACATTTGGGATAGAGTTTGATAATAATCTATGCTTCTAATTGTTGAAAGGGTTTGAGACATTTGAGCTAGAGATTGTGGAATACTTGTGCTAGGATTGAAGACAAGTTAATATTTTGAACATTGATTTGAGATATATTGATAGCAATTGTGAAGGTGTTTGAGATCAATTTTATGAGGGAAATTGTGCATTGGTGTGATTGATCTTTGAGAGAAAAATTGTAAGAAGAATAAACCAATTTTGTTATACATTGTTTTGATTTGATTTGAAAGGAATTTTTCAAGAGATAGAGAGTGGTTAATTGAGTACAAGATTTGAGAGTGTGAAAAATATTGAGCTATTTGCAAGTGCATATCATTCTATATATGTTCCAGACGTTAAACGAATTCTGAATAGAATATATCTGTTTGAGGAAAGTATTTTTGAAAAAGATATAAGTTGTGTTTGTGTGCAAAGTTTAGATATATTTGAAGAATATTTGAGGGTAGATTTGAGCAAGTTTTTGAGAAGACTTGAAGGTATATTTGAGAAAGTATTTTAAGAAGGCTTGAGTGAAGGTTTGGTTGCTAATTTTATCAAGCTTTTTATTAAGGCTTGAGGACATATTTGAGATAGAGTTTGGTGCTAATTTGTGAGTAAAGTTAGAGCATATTTGTGCTAGACTTGGGATAAATTTTGGTGTAGATTTAAGATAGAGTTGAGAGTAGGATTTGGAGGTGACAAAGCAAAGAGGACAACACTCTCTAGTGGATAGAGATCCATCAACCAGTGTAGTGGGGAAAGAGGTCTCCTGTGGAGAGATATCCACAAGATAGAGCGGTGGGTGTAAAAGTCTTCTAGAAGATCACCAGCTAGAGTAGAGGAGATAGAGTTATCCTATAGAGAGAGATCCATGAACCAGAGTAAGGGGAAAGATTTCTCATATGGAGAGAGATCCACAAACCATTTCAAGGGGAAAGAGTTCTCTTATGGAATGAGATTCATGAATGATCTAGGAAGATAGAGTTCTCCTGTGGAGAGAGATCCACGAACCAGTTGAGAAGATGGATCAAGTTCCATGAACCAAATAAAAGGGGATAGAGTTATCCTATGGAGATAGATCCAAAAATCAAAGAATAGGGGATTGGTGTCTCCTTTGGACAGAGGTCTATAAACATTGTAATAGGAAATTGATTCCCAAGATATTTTTGAGAAAATTTAGAAGAAATATTTTCTCCGTGGAGTAGCCCACATTGGGTGAACCATGTTAAATTTGTGTCTCTCTTGTGTGTGATGATTTGTGCATTGCTTTTATTACTGCTATTGATATTACCATTTATAATATTGGATAATATTGTTTGGTAAAGAAAAGTAAAATTTGATCTTATAAAGTTTACCCCCCTCTTAGTATAAGCCTATGTTATTCAATTGGTATCAGAGTTGGTTCCTTGAGGGAAGCCTAATAGCTTGAAGAAAGATCTACAAGAACACATGTGTAGGAAAGATAAAAGAAGAACCATGAGACCTAAGAAAGAAGGAACACACATTGCTATGGCGAAAGAAGAATTTGATCCCCTTCTTAGCAAGATTGTTATTAAGAAAATGGAAGAAGAAAATTTTGTGAGATGTGTTGAATGTGGTAAACTTGGTCACATGGCACTTTATTGTCCATAAAATGGGTATGATAGCAGTAAAGAGGAAAAGAAATTTGATTTTGCTCTCAAAAATATTGTTGCTCTAAGAGGATAAGTGGAAATAGATTCAAGTGATGAATCAAGCAGTGAAGAAGAATATGAATATGCTCTTGAAGACCTAGAGGAAGATTCAAAAAAAGAAAAAAAAGGAGCCACAGTTGAGGAACTTGTTGAGTTGAAAATAGAATTGAAAGTTCAAATACAAGAGGATGAGAAAACTAAGACAAAGCTTCTACAAGATCTCTCTAACTTGAAAGTTAAGGTTGAAAAGGCAAGGAGAGTTGAAGAAGGTATGGTTGAGCAGTTAAAGGTAAAAGAGCTAGAATGTGAAAGACTTGTTGATTGAAAGCCCAAGTACAAGAGGATGAGGAAACAAAGGTAAATTTTCTACAAGATATCACTAACATTAAGGTTAAGGTTGAAGAGGTAAGGAAAATTGAGGGAGGTATAGCTAAAAAATTAAAAGCAAAAGAGCTAGAGTGTGAAATATTAGAACATGAAGTAGTTTTTCTAAGTATGGAAGTGAAATATGCCAATGATAAGCTACACAGGTTTGGGAAAAGTTCAAAAGCTTTGGATAACATTACCAAATTACAAAGATCTTAATTTATAAAAATAGGACTAGGCAATGAAGAAGGCCAAGAGGTACAGAAAGGGCAAGGTCAAAAGAAAAGGAAGTCTCAAAGGAAGTATCAAAAGAAGTGAACACCAATGTGTTCAGAGGTGATATCATCAAAAATGAAGCAAAAAATGCACCATAAAGACATAGAGATCATAATAGAAAAAACAAAGAAAGAATAATGATATCAAGGCAAGATGAATATTTTTTCTAGGGTTATTGTTACTCATGTAATCAGTTTGGTCATAAAGTAGTGCATTGCAGGGTTCATAGAAAGAAGGATTATGGATTCACTAAGAGGAACTTCAACTCATTTGAAGATGGATATTTCTTCCAAGGGCATTTCTTCTCATGTAAACGGTTTGGTCACAAAGCTATACATTGTAGTAATCATAGCAGGAATGAATATGGCTTCACAAGAAGAAATTTTAGGATATTTGCACCTTTAAAGAACTATGACATCAATTGTTTCAATTGTAATAATGTTGGGCATACAACAAGGTGGTGTAGAATAAAATTTCTAGAACTTCCAAGGACATGCAAGAAAGAGGATTCTCAAAAGGTTCAAAAAGGTATGACTTCAAAGGTATGGAAAGAGAAAGCTGAGAAAGGAGAAGAGCATTGTAATATGGGAGTAGATTTACTCCCACCCCATAATTAATCACCTCAAGGAGAGGAGGTGGTGAGGGGGTTGAGCTAAGAGTTTTATATTTAGCCCCAAAGGTGTCCCTTTGCCATTGATGTCAAAGGGGAGAGATTTGAGTAAGGGGGAGAGCATTCAATTAGGGGGAGTAGTTGGAATTCAGTGGTTGCAAAGAAAAGTTTTAGAAAGGTGTTGCCATCAATGACAAAGGGGGATTTTATTGGAAATTTGAGTACATTGGTTGTCATTGATGTCAAGGGAGCATAGTCATTGATGTCAAAAGGTTAATGTGCTAAGAAAGCAAGGCAAGGCTCTCTATAAAGCACTTGGGACCATGAGTTTTACGTATTCAAATAAAATGTTTGAAGAAAGATTGGAGGCCCAATTTTAATACTATGGTTAAAAAAAAAAAGCAAGTGTTAAGGACTCAAAGGAAATACTTGATTTAAAGATTTAAATTATTTAATATATTTTTTTGAAAAATAATTTGAAAAAACTTGTATTAAAACAAAGATCATTTACAAGTTGGGATGAGACTTTTCCCAACCTTAGTCAAAGAGAACACATGTTTACAATAGTAAAAGAATATTTGCATTGGAGCTAAATATCTTAAACCATATTTCTACAATGACTATTCACCTATTTACAACTATAAAAGAAGATCTACATTGAAGCACAAATCTCCTAAACAATATTTTTGGAATGGTTATCCAAATTAGCTAAGCACTGGATTTTCTCACCAACCTACCTAATCATCTCATCCTCAATAGCCATGTCATTGTGCCACTGAACCCCTACCTCCTTCTCAGTACCCATCTTAACCAGGAAGTCTGCCACTTTATTTAGATATCTACCCACATAAACTGGAATCACATCATCTAATTTCCTCCATAATTCCTTAATTTGAGTGACAAGAATCCTCAACCTCCATATTTTCAAAGTAAAGTTTCTCGTGCAATATAGAGCTCCAACCATTATTTGAGAATCTAATTCTAGGATTTTCCTCCCGTGACCTTGTTTTAATGCCCAAATAGAAGCAGATTTGATAGCTAAGGCTTCTACTTCATTGTTTGTGGCTCTTCCCAAGCCTTGCAGTTCCCAATAGAGCACTGTTCCAACATGATTCCGGTAAACCACTCCAATTCTAGCTCTACCCAAATTGCATTTTGCAGCTCCATCGATATTAATTTTAATCCAACCTTCTAGGGATGGTTTTCAACTAGCTTTGTCCTACCCCTCTTGCACTTCAACTTCCTTCTCCATTGCCCCAATAACAACCCGAGTTTCCTCTTTAGCATAGACTACCACAGTTTCTGTGACTTTGATTCAAATGACCTGCCAAACTCCATCTAAAGAAGAAAAAGTTTCTCTAAAAATTATGGCATTTCTCTCCAACCACACTTGCCACCAAATGAAGTTTAATCCAAGATCCCAACCAATACAAAGAGATTTATATTTAAATATACCCCTCTTCCATATTTCCCAAATATTAATCTGATTCAAATCACCATTAAATTGAATTTTATAATATTAAAACCATCTCTACCAGATCTAGCGCGTGAATGGGCACTCAAACATCAAGTGATCAGTTATTTCCTCACTCTTGTAGCATAAAACACATTGATATGGACCAATGATTCTCCTACATCTGATATTATCAAAAGTAAGAATTCCATTATGCATGAAATGCCAGGCAAAAAAGTTTACTTTCAACCAACCCTTGGACTGCCAAATATTTCTCCAATCCTCAACCTAATCTATATGAGGATGAGGCTCTAGAAGGATCTTATCACATCCATCCTTCAATGTGTAGACACCAAGGCTCCCATAGCCCTAAGCTAATTCATCCTCCTCATATATACCTATGAGAAATATTTCTGCCAAGATTTTAGTCATGATGGGTGTCAAATCCGGAGGGATTGAAATTGGCCACTCATCCAACTTCTTAAACTGCTTAAAATTATAATCCCCCAACTGACTAGTTTTGAAATAAATTTCAATTTGGACCCACCCCCTGGTTTCTATGGTTTTTTTTATTGGTTGCAATTCAAGAAATTCAACAATGATAGGTGGGTATTGATCCCATGAATCTATCCAAAATCGTGCCTTCTCCTCTCTCTCCCACTTTCCAAAATAATCCATATTTTACTACCTGCGATCCTAACTTGAGAGCTTGCCACACTAAGGATCCATTACCATCCAAAGTGAAATGACCCACCTCATTTGGGTTTACCTGTCCTAAATATTTACTAGTTAATATTCTACTGAATAAAGAAGTTGGTTGGGAAATCCACCTCCAGTAAAGCTTTCCATCCAAAGCTTTATTATTTAACTTCGATCTTATCAGTCCCAAACCTCCTTTTAACTTGGGTTGGCTTAATTTCTCCCAACCTACTAAGGCCCATTTCCTCTCTCCTTTTACTCCTTCCCATAAAAATTTTCTAGCCATATTGTCCAACTCTTTCCATATGGTATGTGGGGCAACAAGGATAGAAAATTTATAAATTGGCATGGCCTGAATGACTAACTATAAAAACATTAATCTACCCCCATAGCTTAACCATTTGTTGATACAGTCCAAAATATTCCTCTAGATATCTATTTTTAGTTTTTTAAAATGCAAAGGGACCCCCAAGTATACCACTAGGAGAGAAGTCCTTGTGAATCCCAAGATATCTAAAATTTTGTCCTAAAGCCTTTGATCAAGATTGAAAAAGACCACTTTGGATTTTTTATCATTGATGAATTGGTTTGTATCACTAAGGTAGAAATTAAGTGTATCTCTAATAATTCTTGCTTCCCTAAAGCTAGCCACTCTCACCAATATAGTGTCATCCACAAACTATAGGTGAGTCAAAACTTCCTCACCCACCTTGATACCTATTAGTAAACCTTGTTGTCTTCTCCTCAAGATGAGTCTACCCAACCCTTCAGCCAATATGAGAAAAAGATAGGGAGAGCAAGGATCTCCTTGATGAAGGCCTCGAGTAGCTCCAAACGGTTGTGAGGGAAGACCCTTGATTGACACTGAGTATGTTGGAGTAGAAACACAACTCATGACCCATTCTATCCAATCCTGAGAGAAACCAAAGGCTGCCATCATCTTTGACAAGAAGCTCCACTCCACCCTATCATAAGCCTTTGACATATCTAATTTTATGAACATTCCTCTATTATTAGATGTTTGCATTGAATGGATTGCCTCCTGAGCTAGAACCACACCATACAAGATCTTCCTACCCTCTATAAAATCCCCTTGCTCCGAGGAGATAATGCTATGTAGAAGAGGTTTTAGCCACTCAAACATTACCTTTGTGATTATTTTATATATGACATTGCATAAGGCAATAGATCTATAATCTGAAATATGTACCCCATCCTCCCCTTTTGGAATTAAGGTAATGAAAGTATGATTTAATGCTTTAAGCATTCTTTTACTACCTTTGGACTCCTCTATAACAACCATTACATCCTCCTCCAAGTTATCCCAGAAGGCCTGAAAAACTCAATTGGAAAGCCATCTGGACCTGGTGTTTTTTCGATGCTCATTCCAAAGACTACATTCTTCAGTTCCTCTCTATCAATGGGTTTAAGTAGGGCCTAATTTTCTTCTTCAAATATAACAGAGGGTATGATAGCAATAACTTCTTTTTGAGCCTCTTCATATTGCACCATACTTTCCTTAAATAGTTTAGAAAAATAATCCATTGAATGGAAATGCATACCTAGAATTGTATCAAAGGAGTGTCCATTCTCATCTTGAAGAGCTTCCATGTTGTTCATCTATCTCCTAGCACAAGCATTATGATGGAAAATTTTGGTATGTTTATCACCTTCTAATAACCAAGTGGTTATTGCTCTCTATTTCTAGTAGGTCTCCTCTTGGTTGTCAATGTCCTCAACCGCTTTACACAATGCATCATCCTCTTCTTTGAGATGCTCTATAATTGTTCCTTCCATAAAGTATTTTTGAACCTCATCCCATATGGCCACCAATGGAGCTCTTTGGACCTGGAAGTCTGTCTTGTTAGCTCGCCTCCATTGTTTTAGTTGATATTTGACATAATGAAGTTGTTTGTGGAATCTAAACATTATTGTCCCATATGTTGGGTGACCTTATTCCCACCACTTTGGAATTTTCTTTTGAAGTTCCTCTTTTTGTAACCAAAATTTTTCAAATTTAAATGGTTTGTGATGTTACACTGTCTTGATCCCTCCTTCCAACAAAATGGGAAAGTGATCTGAAACTTGACCCTCTAAAATATGAAATTTTATATTCCATTTTACAAATGCCTCCTCGAAAACCAAAAAATGGTCTAACTTCACCTTCCTGCTATGTGGCTCCCTCCTCTTATTAGTCCAAGTATAGTTGGTTCCAGGGCATTTAATATCCACCAAGTGTAATGCCTGTACTTGGGCAATCATAAGTCGATCCCCTGGGTCCAAAATTGGGGTTCCCCCTTCCTAATATCTAGAGGATAATTTAGCATTAAAATCCCCAACAATAATCCAATCTAACTCTTCCCTTGAGACTCTCATGTTATGCATAGCTTTCCATTGATGCATCTGACCATCTAGGTTTTGAGCCCCATAAAAATTTGTTATTAAAACATGTTCATCTGTGACATTATTTCTAAAATGTGATGTGAGAACACCCCTCCAAGCTATATGTTCTATTGCAGTCCATTCAAGAGAGTTCCAAAGAGTAACTATCCCCCTTGAGACCCCTTGGGCAGCCACTTCCATATGACCAGCACCCCTCCAAATTTTGTTAACTGTTTTACACATAAGATCCAACGATATTTTTGTCTCCTAGATAAGCAAAAAATCTGTTTTACATTTTTCTAAGAGTCTTAGAACAACAGATTGATGGGTTCTACTATTTAAACCCCTAACATTACATGATGGTATAATCATTGGTTACCTTGAGAGTAGTAAAAACCTATTGGCCTCACCGATCCTCCAGTGATCAGTTTGTCTCCTTGAACTGCTATCAATTCCTTATTTGATTTTCTACCCACTCCTTGAGAGTTGCTATTTTTTTATCTCTTTTCCACCCGAGTTATCCCTAGAGTTGGTCTTTCTCTATTATTTTCTGCTATGCCCATGTTGACATCCTTAATTATTGGTTGGTATTGGTTATGCACTATCAATGCCCCTGCACTCCCTGATTGCGGTAACTCATTGTACTCAATTACCTGCTCTATTATGGGGGAGATGAAAGAGGAGCTTGAACATGGCTGTTATTATTTTTATTATTCCCATCCAATCCTTCAATGAATTGTTCTTCTTATTGGTCCATTAGTGTCTTAAATATCTCATACCTATTGGAGGGCTTGAGTTGGATTTGCTCTTTACCATATTTTTTATTTTGCCTTCTCCTTCTTTTGGGTTTTTCAAAACAATCTCCCTGTGCTTCTTTACCCTAAGAAATATTGGTTAGTTCTTTGTTTATTGTTGACTTAACCTCCTTAGGAAGATTTGACATTCCTAGAGGAGCCTCCATTTTTATGTTCATATTATTTGGGCAAGATCGGGCCAAATTCCCATATTTGTGGCAAACTCTGCATCTGAAGGGCAATCCCTCATAATCCAGTTGTTGAATCCAATATAGTCTTGCAAGTTAGAGTTCCACCTCTGCCGATAGAGGCTGGCTAAGATCCATTTCCACACATAATATTGCATAAAAAATTATGTTTCCTTCTATTTTGTATTTGAAAACACCCAAATGTCTTCCAAGGAAATTACCGATAATTTCCAGTACCTGATCACTCCAAAAATCCATTGGAAGTGCATACAAACAGATCCAAACCGAGACAACAATGGGTTCAATTCGAGGATCAAATCCCACTCTCTAGGGTTGAACAAATAATCCTGCTGGACCATGATTCCTATTTTCTGATTCGAAAGCCCTATTTCTATCGGCAAGTGAAGAAAAAATAACAATAAAATATCCATTGCTAATAAACCACAAAGAATACTCACCAAGAGGCTCCTAGTTTTGTTGGACCCAGGAATGCAAAAAATTCAGGGTAGGGCAAATACCTATGAATTTATTGATCAAATCATGATTGGCTCTATGTAAAACTATTTCTTCGACCATCCTTTGCTCAATGAAAATATTTGGCCTTGATTCTGACTGTGGCAAGCATCCATTAACTCATTGAGATGCTGATCTATTTACAGCAGCCGTAAAGAGCATTTTTAATGCAGTTTTTTGTGCTTCTTCAGTCTTTGATGGAGATTTATCCTTTAACAAATCTGCAAAAGAATTATATCTCTCTAGAAGAGGATCCAGAGGTGTCCCCATTGGGTCCTCTTGGGGAAAAATTCTTGTCTTCAAATCCACAGTAACCATAAATCTCTTCGGTTACCCAACTGATGCCCTAGTTTTCTCTTCCAGAGCTCTCAAGAGGTGCTCATTAAAACCTTCAAATTATTAAATATTTAAATTATTTAAATTAAAGATTTAAATAATTTAAATTTAAATATTTAAATATTTTAATTAAGTTATTCTTTATAAAGTTTCAAAAGGTTATTGAGTGGCAAATTTTAAATAAGGGCAATGTGTTATAAAGCAAATCGAATACCGACGTCTATGGTTTGAAGAGGAGACAAAACCATCTTATTTGGCCCAAACGGTTCTACCATCGACATCCTTGTATTAAAGGCATATGGTATATAAAAGGAGCAATGAAATTGAAAACTATTTACATGATACAGCGAAAGACCATGATACTGCACAGAACTTGAAAACCCTTCGGATCAGGCATCAGATGAAAGTTTTCAAAAATTGATTTGAAAATGTGTTGATTGACTTGGGTGAGAAAGGTTGTGATTCGAACCTTGTCAAAGCGGATCGACGAGCATATTCCTTGAGAGTACATTTCAAAGTGATTGACACAATGAGAAAATAAATGAATGCATTCATTCACCGTTATCAAGCGCATATCATATTGAGACAATGAACAATGGATATGTGTGCAGCGATTGTCATTACTTAGTAAGATTTGGAGTGGCAGAAAAAGTGGAAGATAGTGGCAGTTGAATTCAAGTGGTTTTGGAGTGCATCAACAGGTGCACAGAACCATTGTGTGAAGTGAGCGAACCGACACTTGATTAGATGATAGACTTCATGTTGGATGGTAGCAACATCAAAATAATGAAATGAGTGTGCAGTTGAATCAGATATCTCCCAAATAGTGTATCTGATTGAACGATAGCAATCTAACATGATGAAACTCATAGTGTGAACAGAACAAGAGCAAGAGAGCAGAAGTGCACAGACATTAGTGTGAATCAAATAGTGACAACGGATAGAGTTTTAAAGTTTAAATAGATTGTGGTTTCCTTTTATTTAAATTGCTAGTGGCTAGCACAAATGGTAATCAAGGTTGTGTGAAACATTTTTGTTTAAAATATCAAAGGCTCGAAACCCATCATCTTATTTTTATTGAAGGTAAATAGTGAAAGGAATAAATTATTTTTTGTGCCTAGAAGATCCATACGCTAAGATAGTGTAATTGGTTGAAAGGCCCAAGACAAGGCACTGCAGGTCGTGGGATTGAATCCCAACAGCAAGAGGTAATTTTTTGCTTTATAAAATTTATATAGGTCTAGATACATGATGGGAGTTATAAGGTTTGGAGTATATATTTTTGGAAATTATAAGGATTAGGTTTGTGAGTTATTTTTTAAATTTGTGTGATTTAATTGAAGTTGAAATATTATAGAAGAAGACATTGAAATCTAATTTTTGTGTGCATTAGTAAAGGAGGTATAAGGGTGTATTGTGGATAGAATTATTGTATTATGTGCATATGAGAAATTTAAGGGCTATTAAAGTTTTTCATTTGGATGCCATGCTAACTAACCCTTGAAGTGGCATAAAATAAAAGGAATATTTTAAGACAGGTTTTAAGGTCATATCTTCATCAAGAGCAAAATAAGAGGTATGGGCATTTCATTCTTTCTTTGAGGTGTGTTGTTGAACAAGGTTTTCTAGAACATAAGGTGGAGTGAAAAGGATTGTTTGATAAGCATTGTTGGAAATATTTGAGTAAGGTTTTTATGATTCATTGTTGAATGTTTTGGAAATATTTGGGATAGAATTTGAGAATAATTTGTGCTTCTAATTGTTGAAAGGGTTTGATAAATTTGAGCTAGAGATTGTGAACTACTTGTGCTAGGGTTGAACAAGTTAGTGCATCCTTGTGAAATATTTTGAACATTTATTTGAGAGATATTGATAGCAATTGTGAAGCTGTTTGAGATCAATTTTATGAGGGAAATTGTGCTTTGGTGTGATTGATATTTGAGAGAATTTGTAAGAAAAATAAACTTGTTTTGTTATACATTTTTTTGATTTGATTTGAAGGGAATTTTGCAAGATATAGAGAGTGGTTAATTGAGTACAATATTTGTGAGTGTGAAAAATATTGAGCTATTTGCAAGTGCATATCATTCTCTATATGTTATAGAGGTTAAAAAAGTTTTAATAGAATATATCTGTTTGAGGAAAGTATTTCTGAAAAAGATATAAGTTGTGTTTGTGTGCAAAGTTTGGATATATTTGAAAAATATTTGAGGGTATATTTGAGCAAGTATTTTAAGAAGGCTTGAGAGAATGTTTGGTTGCTAATTTTATCAATATTTGTATTAAGTCTTGAGGACATATTTGAGATAGAGTTTGGTGCATATTTGTGAGCAGAGTTAGAGCAGATTTGTGCTAGACTTGGGAAAAAGTTTGGTGCAAATTTGAGATAGAGTTGAGAGCAAGATTTGGAGGTAACAAAGCAAAGAGGACAGTAGTATCTAGTGGATAGAGATCCATCAGCCAGTATAGTGAGATAGAGATCTCCTATGGAGAGAGATCCATAAGCCAAAGTAGTGGGGCAGAAGTCTTCTAAAAGATCATCAGCTAGAGTAGAGGGGATAGAGTTCTCCTGTGGAGAGATATCCATGAACCAGAGTAAGGGTAAAGAGTTCTCCTATGGATAGAGATACACAAACCAGAGTAAGAGAAAATATTTCTCCTATGGAGTGAAATCCGTGAATCAGCTAGGAAGATAGAGTTCTTATGTGGAGAGAGATCCATGAACCAGTTGAGGAGATATAGTTCTCCTGGATCAAGTTCCACGAACCAGATAAAATGGGATAGAGTTATCCTATGGATAAATATCCACAAATTAGAGCATAGGGGAGTGGTGTCTCCTTTTTATAGAGGTCCATAAATATTTTAATAGGGAATTGATTCCCAAGAGATTTGTTGAGAAAATTTAGAAGAAATATTTTCTCTGTGGAGTAGCCCACATTGGTTGAACCACGTTAAATTTATGTCTCTATTGCATGTGATGATTGGTGCATTGCTTTGATTACTGCTAATTATATTGCCATTGATAATTTTGTATAATATTGTTTGGGAAAGAAAAGTAAAAGTTGATCTTATACTGTTCACCTCCCATCTCAGTATAAGGCTGTGTTCTTCACTAAAGTATTGAGTAATGAATATGACATCACCTATAAGAAGGGTAAGGAGAACATGGTGGTAGATTATTTATATTAACTACATGAAAAATAAACAATGCTACATGCTATATCCACACCACATCCTTAGTGGATTCATCAACTCCATGAGGAACTGATCAAGGATCCCTCTTTGCAAAATTTCATCTACAAAATTCAAGCAGATCCTCACTCATGCCATGGCTATACTTGGGATGGTAAAAATTTATGGTACTATTATTCATCTTGTTGTGCCTAATTAGTCATAAATAAATAATCTCATCCTACAAGATATGCATGCCTCCTCAACAACTGGTCATTTAGGGTTTCTCAAAACCTATACAAGAACAAAACGTACCCTTTTTTGAAGGGGAATGAAAAATAATATTCATACTTTTGTGGTTGAATGTGATTGCTACCAATATGTGAAATGTAAAAATGTGTGTTCCCTTGGTACCCTTCAACCCTTGTCAATTATTGAACAAGTTTGGATAAATATATCTATGGGTTTCATTGAAGGGTTACCTAAATATGGTGGAAAATTAGTTATTCTAGTGATAGTGGATTGTCTTATGAAGCATGATCATTTATATTCCCTATCTCACCATACATCACATCTATTGTTGCTGAGATCTTCCTAGAATCCATATTTCATGTCCATGGAATACCTAAATCTATTATATTTGATAGGGATCCTACCTTCACCAATCATTTTTGGTAAGAATTACTCAAGTTACAGTGAACACAACTCAAGATGAGTTTGGTCTATCATCCTCAAACTGATGGCTAAACTAAAATTGTGAATAAATGCTTGGAAATATACCTTCATTGCTTCACCTTTGAACATCCTACACAATGGACCAAGTGAATTTCTTTGGCCAAATGGTGGTATAACACAACATATCACACTACCACTAAGGTGATTCCATTTGATGAAATCTATGGTCAACCTCCACCAACACCATATTATTACATTCAAAGCAGTCCCAAGGTTCAATATGTGGATTCCACTCTCTACCAACATGATTATATTATTTGACAACTCAAGGTCAATCTAGACTTGACTCAGTATGAAACAAAAAGTTGATCAACACTACACTGAACATAGCTTTGACATTGAAGATATGGTTTTTATTTGCTTACAACCATGCAAATAATACTCTCTCCAACTTTGTGGTTGTCAAAAACTTGTCATAAAATATTATGGTCCTTATCAGGTGTTTCAAATGATCGGATCGACAACATACAAACTAACCCTTCCATATAATTTTTAAATTTGTCTAGTCTTCCATGTATCTTCTCTCAAGCAAGTTGTTTGCGACAAGGTCTAGGTGCAATCTACACTTCCAAAGTTGAATTATGAAGGTTCCATAATTCTTGAACCTGAATGCATTCTAGACCATAGATTGTGTACACCGTGCTAGTGTGTCTTCATCGATGTTCTTGTCCAATGGTGTGGCTTACAACTTGAATATGCTACATGGGAACCTCTTCAATAGCTCCAATAGTAGTTTCCTAATTTTCGCTTTGAGGACAAAGATTTTTGAAGGGGAAGGGTATGTTAGGATCCCATCCTAACAATATGATGTAATAACACTTATTAAGCATGGGGAACACCCATGATAATATTTTATAATATTTTGTAAATATGGGGACACCCATGATAATATTTTGTAATAGGTGTGGCTCTAAAAGTGCCTAGACAAGTGGCATGATTATATGTAACTGTTATCAAGAATGTAACTATTTTGTAGGTAAGAGATTCTAGCTTGGGTGTGTTGTGGCTGCTCCACAATGTACCCCAAAATTGGGGACCCACATTTTTTGCATGTTTTCCAAGAAGACCGAAGTGGCCCATATGCTAAAGATCAAATAAAAAGAAAAACATCGCAGGGAGAAAAAAGTGTCGTGATATCGTGACATGTTGCATTTTCGTGGTCCAAAGCAAAGAGAGAGCAAGGAGGAAAAAGTGTCGCGATATCACAACATGTTGCATGGTCGCGGCCAAAAGAGAAAAATTGTCGTGATATCGCGACATGTTGCATTGTCACGACCAAAAGAGAAAAAGTGTTGCGATATCGCGACATGTTGCATTGTCACGGACAAAAGAGAAAAAGTGTCACGATATCGTGACATGTTGCATTTTTGTGGCCAAAAGAGAAAAGTGTCACGATATCGCGACATGTTGCATTTTCACGGCTAGAAAGAACAAGAGCAAGAGAAGAAATAAAAGTGTCGCGATATCGCGACATGTTGCATTTTCGCAACCAAACGAGAAAATAAAGAACAAGAAAGAAAAGTGTCGCGATATCACGACATGTTGCATTTTCATGGCCAAGAGCAAGAGAAGAAAGAAAAGTGTCGCGATATCACATGTTGCATTTTCGTGACCAAACGAGAAAAGAAAGAACAAAAGAGAAAAAGTGTCGCGATATCGCGACATGTTGCATTGTCGCGGCCAAAAGAGAAAAAGTGTCGCGATATCGCGACATGTTGCATTTTCATGGCCAAAAGAAGAAAAGTGTCATGATATCACGACATGTTGCATTATCACGGCCTAAAGAGAAAAGTGTCGCGATATCGCGACATGTTGCATTATCGCGACCAAAAGAGAAAAAGTGTCACGATATCACGACATGTTGCGTTGTCGCGGCCAAAAGAGAAAAAGTGTCGCGATATCACGACATGTTGTATTTTAACGATTCAAAAGGGGCAGGTAAGAAGAGAAAAAATAAGTGTCATGATATCGTGACATGTCTGATTTTCACCAAGGCAACAGAGCAGTTGACAGTGTGTCTGATAATAGTGACATGGACATAAGGACAAAATCCAATGAATAAGACAAAACATTACATAAGGAATATTTAATGATTTGAAATCATTTAAGATGGTCGTTACACACGGAAGGAAATGGATGCAAGCCCATGTGGAGAAAAGGAAACATTCTTTCGAAATCAAATGAAAAGTGAAGCCAAACCATGGAAATGAAACGAAGGGCCACAGAATAGAAACGAAAAGTTTTTTTTGGAAATCAAAACACATGCATGCACAAGGGAAGGTGAAAACGAACAGTCATGGAGGGAGAAACAATTTTTTTTTCAGAAGTTTTAAATACACAATTAAAGAAGTGGAGAAGGGCTGGAAATTGTAAAAAAAAAAAAACAAAGACTATTTTTTGGAATAAAGGATTTTTTTTTTTTGGCAAGAGCAACTCTTGTGTGTGAAATCAAAAGGAGATTGAAACTAAGACTGTGGCTATTTTTGTAAATCTTCCCTTTGCATTATTGTTTCTTGTATCTATTCATTTACGCCATAAAGTGGGTTACGATAGGTGAATGATAGAATGATGCAATTATTTGTTTCCTTAGAATCTTGCATCTGATCTAATTTGATTGTGTTTATGTTACAGGTATGTTAGATCAGGTTGTTTTAGAATTTCATCTCATAACTTGGGGTTTTGTAGGGAGGATATTGCTAACCAAATTAATGTCCTGTTTTGTTTTTCTAGCTAACTTTTGTAAATAATGTTTTCTGTTTTAGTTTTCTGATATTTAGATTAGTCTTGCTTTAAAATCTACTGTTTCAATTCGGGTCCATTCCATAATTTTTGCATTTGTTTTCATTCTTGCATTTCCAAAAACCTTCATCTAATTTTTAGATAAAATATGGGTTTAGGAGGGCTACTAATTCCAAATGCACACTAAATCAGATCAAGTGAATGAATCCTAGCTTGCTAATTTACTATTTTTTTGCTAACATTTAATGCTAACATTGCTAACTTTACTAACACCAAATGCTAACATAGGGATAGTGTAACACTGTTAAATGAAGATAAAACGAACCCGCTAACTCTAAAAATGAATCTCATGTTAAAGGCACAGAGCTTAAAATGAAGTGGCTTATACCACACACTCTCATTTGGAATCTTTTTAAGCTGAAGATAAAATAGGTTACTAACTAGGTTTCGGGTAGATCACTTTAATCTCAAGAACATTAAAAGAAGCTATCTTCGCATTTGGTTGATTTAATGGATTATGGTTGCAAATTACTTGTTCAAATCATTAAAGGCCCCTTGTTAACAATTACTTGCATGGTTTAAGTTATTATGGTATACATTCATTTATTTGCTTTAGTCTTGATTGATTATATGCACATGAATGTTTGTTCACAAGAACCTTGGAGAAATGAATAATGCTACTTAATTTCTTTGCAAGAGAGAGTTTCTTGGTCGACACTCTAGTTGTGGTGATCATTTTGCTATAGGGAAAAATATTCACTCAACATTTTGGTGCTAGAAGGAGGGCCTTCTTTATTGCTTTGTGATTGCGATCTGTTCTAACGATTAACATGGGTAGTTTTGTTTCCATCTATTGTGCTTGCAGGTATAACATTTATTTGTTTCATTTTGCAAGTGAGTTGAGAGAAGTCTTTTAGAGTTCTAGAGTTTTCAAGCCGGCCCAACCTGAGTACATAGCTACTAGGTCCAAAACCACAGGGGAAACTATTTTCCAAAGCCTTTCTCCCACTGCTAGGAAGCCGAGAAATAAAACATTAGAGATCGAAATACCACCCGATGTACTTGATTTAGGAGCGTATTTATACTCAAGTACGTCTAGTGGGCCTGAGCCCATGATTTCAAACGTGATAGCTATACCAAGTGTGTCTGTCCCCATCATTACAAGTGTCGTCATTATTCCTATAGGGTCGATACCTTTGAATAACATGGCCCAACAACAACAACAACAACAACCACCTGCCCTTTGGTATGGTGTGCAAAGTTCTCCCTTGGATATCCCTGGGGTAGTCCATGACTTGCTTAGAAATATTGAAAGGGGATTGCCTAAATTCGTGCATGATGGTCCCATAACAGTCGAAGAACATGTCCAAATTTACAAGGATTACATGTTTAGACAAGGAGTTACCCATGAAGATATCGCTTGTCAAATTTTCCCTGCTAGTCTAGACAGTACGGCCAATGAATGGTACATGAATCTTCCCACAGGGTCCATTACTTCATGGGCCCAATTAGAAGCTGCATTTATTAGCCAATTTCGAATGTTGTTGGATCCCTCCATAATTTATAATTTATTCATATCATGCAAAAGGTTACCCAATGAGCCCATAAGAACATTCAATCAGAGGTTCCAGAAACTATATACAAATTTAACTCGCCACTTTGTAGTAGATCCTACAGTGGCCCTGCAACTGTACTTTGGAGCTTTAGATCCGTTAACATCCTTGTTGACTAGAAGGAATCCTCAGGTTATGATACTTTCGTTAGCTTACGCAGAGACAATGACCTTTGAACAACAAATGAATTTACCACGAGTAGGGTTGTCTCAATTGACTGGGATGGGACAATATGGTCCATATAGTCAATTCGCCATGATGAATCAATTAATGGCACCACAAGTTCCAACAATGAACAATTTCCAACAACCATCTCAAGTCACATCATTTCCCACTTATCCCAATGCCTCTGTTTCAACACAGGCATTGATTCCAAATAACCCGATGACCTTGCCTGGGTTCAGTATGGGCAATAATTTGTTGACCATACCTGGGTTCACTCTGATTAGTACGCCAAGCCCAACGACTTATCCAACAATCACTCCTATTCAAAGTGTGAATCCAGGATGGAATCAAAGTGTGAATCCAGGATGGAATCAAAGTGCCCAGAACCAAGCCATTGTACCTGTTCTAGAGGTGGCTAATGTAGCAAATATAGTTGGGCCCGAAATTACAGTGCCCCAACCACATGGGCCTGAATCTGTGATAGAAGACATGAAGGAAACATTGGCCAAATGTTAATAAAAAAATTGACCAAGTCATGGGTCATAACCGACCTCATAACCATAGAGGAAAAGGAACATACAACACACATCCTAATAATGGACGAGTACCCAATCCCGTAGCTAATCAGGCAGATGTCTCAGAAGATTTTGGAGAGTCAGGATCTTGTGATAATGATTGCCTACACTGTTTCCATGGAAAGCAGGAGTCTATATTGACTGAAGTTATATATTCCCAAGAAAGTGAAGAAGAGGAGGATGTGGAGTTTTTTGGAAAAGAAGATGAAGAAACATTGGAAGTTCATGCCAATAAACATTTTGGGAAAGGAAATCACAAGTATTAGACAAGGAGTTCTAAGGATCCCAAAACTTCCTCTACCCCTCCAAACAACCCATTACTTCCTCCTAATTTCAAATGAGATGTTAATCCACCTCCTCCATCAATGGCAGAGAAGTCTAAGTTGGTGCAAAAAATGTCAAATTTGGAAAAACCCACTTATGACTTGATAGAAGACATGAATAAAACTAAGGCCAATGTCTCAATGTATGATATGTCCCAAATTTTAGGCCAAGAAGTAAGTCCACCAAAAGGTTTGAATCCACCTACCCAAGTTCATGAAGCTAAGGGTGCTGAATCCCAATTTGTTCTAAAAGGGGAAAGGCGAGATGTGCCCCCATTTCTTATAACCATTAGAATTGCTAGTAGAAATCTACACAATTGTCTAATAGATCCAGGGGCCTCTGCTAGCATTATGCCCCTAGAAATCTATCAAAAATTGGGACTTACACCAAAAACTTCTAAAAGCAAGGTGGAGCAACTGGATAGATCGGCCATGGAGGTAGTGGGAGAAGTAAGGGACATTCTTATTTAGGTCAACTCGGAACCTAGGGTTCAACATCACATAGATATATTGGTACTTAAAATTCCTGTCAAATATGGCATGGTGTTGGGAAGAGATTGGAGAAAGAACTTAAACAAATACATTGTAACGGAATCTTCACATATGTGGTTGCCTTGGAGAGGAGTGGCCAACCAAATTCGAATTAATAGTGAACCTAGGCTCAAGAAAATGATAACAGAATACAACAAAACTAATGAGATTCAATACATTGAAACTGAATTAGGAGCCTATTGCTTGGACGTAGAAATTCTTGAGAATTATCAAAATGGAAGTATTGGATGCAATGATTCTGAAGAACACCATAAGGTTTGGACTTTAATATTTGATGGATCCAAGTCCAAACAAGGGGCGGGAGTTGGTATTGAAATTTCATGTCTAGACAAAAAACCTATGTTGGCTGCATATAGATTACAGTTCCTAGCCACCAATAATGTGGTAGAATATGAGGCCTTGATTTTTGGACTTCAATTGGCCCTTCGGAAGAAAATAAAATGTATCAAGGTCTTAGGTGATTCTGAATTGGTGGTAAAACAAGTTAAAGGACAATATGCATGTAAGAGCAAGCGGCTCAACCTTTACCAAACCAGAGTTAGAGATTTAATAAATGAATTTGATGCTTTTAACATATCTCTAATCTTGAAATCCAAGACTAACAAGAGGAATAATTTGAAGTTGAGGAGGAAGCGAGCAGACGGGAAGTTATGTACTAGGGTTTCTAGAGCTAGGGAAAATCTAGGGCATCAGTTGGGTTGCCAAAGAGATTTCTAGTTACTATGGATCTGAAGGCAAGATTGCTGCCCCAGGAGGGTCCAATGGGGACTTCTCCGGATCCTCTCCTAGGGAGAAATAGCTCTTATGCAGATTTGTTAAAATATAAATCTCCATCCAAGACTGACAAATCTCAAATAACTGCATTTAAAATACTCTTTACGGCTGCTAGAAACAGATCAACAGCTCATCGAGTTAATGGATGCCTGCCATAGTCCGAATCAAGGCCCAATATTTTCATTAAGCCAAGGATGGTCGAAGAAACAGTCTTATACAAAGCCAATCACGTTTTGATCTATAAATTCATGGGTATTCGCCCTACCCTAATTTTTTTGCACTCCTGGGTCCGACAAAATTGGGAGACTTATGGGGAGTACTCTTTATGGTTTATTAGCAATGGGTATTTTATTGTTAGTTTTTCTTCTCTGGTCGATAGAAATAGGGATTTCGAATCAAAAAAGAGGAATCATGGTCCGATAAGATTATTTGTTCAACCCTAGAGAGTGGGATTCGATCCTCAAATTGAACCCACTGCTATCCCGGTTTGGATCCATTTGTATGCACTTCCAATGGAGTTTTGGAGTGAGCAGGTTTTGGAGATGATCGATAATTCCCTTGGAAGACATTTGGGTGTCTCCAAAGACACAATAGAAGGGAACACAACTGTTTATGCAAGAATATGTGTGGAAATAGATCTTATCCAGCCTCTACTGGCAGAGGTGGAACTTGAACTTGCAGGACTATCTTGGATTCAACAACTGGATTATGAGGCTCTGCACTTTAGATGCAGAGTTTGCCACAAATACGGGCATTTGGCCTAATTTTTCCCAAATAATATGAACACAAAAATGGAGGCTCCTCTAGGAATGTCAAATATTCCTAAGGAGGGTAAGTCAACAATAAACAAAGAACCAACCAATACTTCTCAGGGTAAAGAAGCTCAAAGAGATGGTTTTGAACAGCCCAAAAGAAGAAGGCAAAAGAAAAAATATGGTAAAGAGCAAACCCAACTCAAGCCCGCCAATAGGTATGAGATATTTAAGACACTAGTGGACCAAGAGGAACAATTCATGGAAGGAGTGGATGGTAATAGTGAAAATAATAACATCCATGTTCAAGCTCCTATTTCATCTCCCCCCATCATAGAGTAGGTAATTGACCACAGTGAGTTACCGCAATCAGAGTGTAGGGGCATTGATAATGCATAACCAAGAGCAGCCAATAATTAAGGATGTCAACATGGGAATAGTAGAAAAGAACAGAGAAAGGCCAACTTTAGGGATAACTCAGGTGGAAAAGAGATAAAAAAATAGCAACTCTCAAGGAGTGGGTAGAAAATCAAATAAGGAATTGCTAGTAGTTCAAGGAGACAAACTTATCACTGGAGGATTAGTGAGGCCAATAGATTCTTACTAATCTCAAGGTAACCAATGATTATACAATCATGGAATTTTAGGGGTTTAAACAGTAGAACCCATAAATCTACTGTTCGAAGACTCTTAGAAAAATGTAAAATAGATTTTTTGCTTATTTAGGAGACAAAAATGTCGTTAGATCTTATGTGTAAAATAGTTAACAAAATTTGGAGGGGTGCTGGTCATATGGAAGTGGCTGCCCAAGGTGCCTCAGGGGGGATTGTTACTCTTTGGAACTCTCTTGAATGGATTGCAATAGAACATATAGCTTGGAGGGGTGTTCTCACATCACATTTTAGGAATAATGTCACAACTAAACATGTTTTAATCACAAATTTTTATGGGGCTCAAAACCTTGATGGTCAGAGGCTTCAATGGAAAGTTGTGCATAACATGAGAATCTCAAGGGAAGATTTAGACTATATTATTTCTAGGGATTTTAATTCTAAATTATCCTCTAGAGATTAGGAAGGGGGAACCCCAATTTTGGACCCAAGGGATCGACTTATGATTGCCCAAGTATAGGCTTTACACTTAGTGGATATTAAATGCCCTGGAACCAACTATACTTGGAATAATAAGAGGAGGGAGCCACATAGCAAGAAGGTAAAGTTAGATTGTTTTTTGGTTTCAGAGGAGGCATTTGTAAAATGGAATACAAAATTTCAGATTTTGGAGGGTCCAGTTTCAGATCACTTTCCCATTTTGTTGGAAGGAGGGACTAAGACAGGGCAGCATCACAAACCATTTAAATTTAAGAACTTTTGGTTACAAAAAGAGGAACTTCGAAAGAAAATTCCATAGTGGTGGGAAGAATGCTGCCCAGCATATGGGACAACAATGTTTAGATTCCACAAACAACTTCATTATGTGAAAGCTCAACTGAAACATTGGAGGTGAGCTAACAAGACAGACTTCTAGGTCCAAAGAGCTCCTTTGGTGGCCAGATGGGATGAGGTTCAAAAATACTTTAGGGAAGGAACAATTATTGAGCAACTCAAATCCGAGGATGATGCCTTGCGTAAAGCGGTTGAGGACATTGACAACCAAGAGGAGACCTACTGGAAACAGAGAGCAAGAACCACTTTGTTATTAGAAGGTGATAGAAATACCAAATTTTTCCATCGGACTGCTTGTGCTAGGAGACATATGAATAACATGGAAGCCCTTCAAGATTAGAACAGACACTCCTTTGATACACTTCCAGGTATGCATTCCCATTCAATGGATTATTTTTCTAAACTTTTTAAGGAAAGTATGGTGCAAGATGAAGAGGCTCAAAATGACGTTATTGTTGTCATACCTTTTGTTATCTCTGAAGAAGAAAATTAGACCCTTCTTAAACCCATTGATAGAGAGGAACTGAAGAATGTGGTCTTTGGAATGAGCACCAAAAAAACTCCAGGTCCAGATGGCTTTCCAATTGAGTTTTTTCAGGCCTTTTGGGATAACTTGGAGGAGGATGTAATGGCTGTTATAGAGGAGTCCAGAGATGGTAAAAGAATGCTTAAAGCATTAAATCTTACTTTCATTACCTTAATTCCAAAAGGGGAGGAGGGGGTACATATTTTAGATTATAGACCTATTTCCTTATGCAATGTGATATATAAAATAATCACAAAGGTAATGGCTGAGCGACTAAAACCTCTTTTACATAACATTATCTCCTCAGAGCAAGGGGGTTTTGTAGAGGGTAGGCAGATCCTGGATGGGGTGGTTCTAGCTCAGGAGGCAATCCATTCAATGCAAACATATGGTAATAAAGGAATGTTCATAAAATTAGATATGTCAAAGGCTTATGATAGGGTGGAGTGGAGCTTCTTGGCAAAGATGATGGCAACCTTTTGTTTCTCTCAGGATTGGATAGAATGTGTTATGAGTTGTGTCTCTACTCTGACATACTCAGTGTTAATCAAGGGTCTTCCCTCGCAACCATTTGGAGCCACTCGAGGCCTTCGTCAAGGGGATCCTTGCTCTCCCTATATTTTTCTCATATTGGCTGAAGGACTAGGTAGACTTTTCTTGAGGAGAAGACAACAAGGTTTGCTAACAGGTATCAAGGTGGGTGAGGAAGTTTTGACTCACCTACGGTTTGTGGATGATACCTGGATTGGTGGGAGTGGCCAGCTTCAGGGAAGCAAGAATGATCAGAGATACTCTTAGTGTCTACCTTAGGGCTACAAACCAAGTCATCAATGATAAAAAATCCAAAGTGGTCTTTTTCAATCTTGATCAAAGGCTTCAAGATAGAGTTTTAGAGATCTTGGGATTCATAAGGACTTCTCTCCCAGTGGTTTACTTGGGGGTCCCTTTGCAATTTAAAAAACTAAAAATAGATATCTGGAGGAATATTTTGGATTGTATCAAGGATAGAATTAATCATTGGTCTCACAAATGGTTAAGCTATGGGGGTAGATTAAATTTTTTACAGTCAGTCATTCAGGCCATGCCAATTTATAAATTCTCTATCCTGGCTGCCCCACATACTATATGGAAAGAGTTGGACAAGATGGCTAGAAAATTTTTATGGGAAGGAGTAAAAGGAGAGAGGAAATGGGCCTTAGTATGTTGGGACAAAGTAACCCAACCCAAGGTAAAAGGAGGTTTGGGTCTGAGAAGATCCAAGATAAATAATAAAGCTTTGGATGGAAAGCTTTACTGGAGGTGGATTTCCCAACCAACTTCCTTATTCAGTAGAATCCTAACTAGTAAATATGTGGGAAATGTTAACCCAAATGAGGTGGGCCGTTTCCCTTTGGATGGTACTGGATCCTTAGTGTGGAAAGCTCTCAAGTTAGGATCTCAGGTAGTAAAAGATCGATTATTTTGGAAAGTGGGGAGAGGGGAGAAGGCACGATTTTGGACAGATTCATGGGATCAATACCCACCTATCATTGTTGAATTTATTGAATTGCAAACAATAAAAGTAGCCATTGAAACCAAGGGATGGGTCCAAATTGAAAGTTATTTCACCACTAGTCAGCTGGGGCAGTATAATTTTAAGCAGTTTAAGAAGTTGGATGAGTGGCCAATTTCAATCCCTCTAGATTTGGCACCCATCATGACTAAAATCTTGACAGAAATATTTCTCATAGGTAGAGACAAGGAGGATGAATTATCTTGGGGCTATGGGAGCCTTTGTGTCTATACAGTGAAGGACAGATATGACAAGATCCTTCCAGAGCCTCCCCCTCATACTTATCAGGTTGAGGATTGGAGAAAGATTTGGCATTCCAAAGGTTGGCTGAAAGTAAACTTTTTGCCTGGCAGTTCATGCACAATGGAATTCTCACTTTTGATAATCTCATATGTAAAGGAATCATCGGTCCTTCTCAATGTGTCTTATGCTACAAGAGTGAGGAAACAACTGATCACTTGATGTTTGAGTGCCCTTTCACGTGCCAAATTTGGAAGAGATGGTTTTCATATTTTAAAATTCAAGTTAATGGTGACTTGAATCGGATTAATATCTGGGAAATATGGAAGAGGGGTAGATTTAAATCTAAAGTTCTTCGTATTGGTTGGGAGCTTGGATTAAACTTTATTTGGTGGCAAGTGTGGTTGGAGAGAAATGCTAGAATTTTTAGAGAAACTTTTTCTTCGTTAGATGGAGTTTGGCAGGTCATTTGGAGCAAAGTCATAGAAACTGTGGCCATCTATGCTAAAGAGGAAACTCAAGATGTTATTGGGGCAATGGAAGAGGGAGTTGAAGTGCAAGAGGGATAGGATAGATCTAGTTGGAAACCACCCCCAGAATTTTGGATTAAAATTAATACTGATGGAACTGCAAAAGGCAACCCGGGTACAACCAGAATTAGAGTGGTTTGCTGGAATCATGTTGGAACAGTGATCTATTGGGAACTGCAAGGCTTGGTAAGAGCTACAAACAATGAAGCAGAAGCCATAGCTATCAAATCTGCTTCTATTTTGGTAGTTAAACAGGGCCACAGGAGGATAATACTTGAATAAGATTCTCAAATAATGGTTGGAGCTCTAGATTGCATGAGGAACTTTACCTTGAAAGCATGGAGGTTGAGGATTCTTATCACTCAAATTAAGGAATTACGGAGGGAATTAGATGATGTCATTCCAATTTACGTGAGTAGAGATTTAAACAAAGCGGCCGACTTCCTAGCTAAAATGGGTGCTGAGAAGGAGGTAGGGGTTCAGTTGCACAGTGACATGGCTATTGAGGATGAGGTGATTAGGCAAGGTCTTGAAAGGTCCCTAAGCTAATGATCAAAGAAAAAGCAAAGGGTGGAAAGGTGTCACGATATCATGACATGTTGCTTTGTCACGGCCAAGGGAGGAAAGATGTCATGATTTCATGACATGTTGCTTCGTCACGGCTAAGGGAGGAAAGGTGTCACGATTTCGTGACATGTTGCACCGTCACGGTCACTGGAGGAAAGGTGTCATGATATCGCGACATGTTGCTTCGTCACGGCCATGGGAGGAAAGGTGTCATGATATCATGACATGTTGCTTCATCATGGCCAAGGGAGGAAAGGTGTCACGATATCATGACATGTTGCTTTGTCGCGGCTAAGGGAGGAAAGGTGTCATGATTTTGTGACATGTTGCTTCGTCGCAGTCAATGGAGGAAAGATGTCGCAATTTCATGACATGTTGCATCATCGTGGCCAAGGGAGGAAAGGTGTCGCAATATCATGACATGTTGCATCATCGTAGCCAAGGGAGAAGAAGTGCTGTGATATCGCAACATGTTGAATCATCGTGGCCAAAGGAGAAAAGTGTCGCGATATCGCGACATGTTGCAATGTCACGACCAAGAGAGAAAAAGTGTCACGATATCGTGACATGTTTCATCGTCGCGGCCAAGAGAGAAAAGTGTCACGATATCATGACATGTTTCATCATCATGGCCAAAGGAGAAAAAGTGTCACGATATCGCGACATGTTTCTTCGTCACGGCCAAAGGAGAAAAATGTCACGATATCATGACATGTGGCTTCGTCACGGCCAAAAGAGAAAAAGTGTCACAATTTCGTTACATGTTGCAACATCACGGCCAAGAGAGAAAAAGTGTCGTGATATCGCGACATGTTGCTTCGTCGCTGCTGAAAGAGAAAAAGTATCACGATATCACGACATGTTGCTTCGTTGCGACCGAGAAAGAAAAAGTGTCACAATATCGCGACATGTTGCAACATCGCGGCCAAGAGAGAAAAAGTGTCACGATATCGTGACATGTTGCTTCATCGCGGCCAAAGGAGGAAAAGGTGTCGCAATTTCACGACATCTTGCAACGTCACTGCCCAAGGAGAAAAAGTGTCACGATATCGCGACATGTTGCTTCATTGTGGCCAAAGGAGGAAAAAGTGTCGCGATATCGCGACATGTTGCAATGTCACGGACAGAAGAGGAAAAAGTGTCGCGATATCGTGACATGTTGCATTTTCGTGGCCAAAGGAGAAAAGTGTCACGATATCGCGACATGTTGCATTTTCACGGCCAAAGGAGAAAAGTGTCGCGATATCGCGACATGTTGCATTTTCGCGGCCAAAGGAGAAAAGTGTCACGATATCGCGACATGTTGCATTTTCGCGGCCAAAGGAGAAGAGGGTAAGAGTGTCGCGATATCGTGACAAGTTGCATCAACAGACCAATCCGATCCCCCTGTTAGCTAGTTAATGGTTCAAGAGATTTGGCTCCATTGCAAATCTTCTTTTACTATTGTAAGCATGTGTTCTCTCTAATTTCGGCTGGGAAAATTCTCTTCCCAAATTGTAATTGATCTTTGTTTTAATACAAGTTTTTTCAAAATTTTCAAAAAAAAAAACATATCTCTAATCTCTATAAAAGGCAATCGTTTGGCAGATTATTTAGCCGTAGCTGCTAGCATGCTTAAACCAGTGGATCACAAGAAGTGCAAGAAATTTTCCATAGAATTAGTCCCTTTCCCCTCGATACCTGATAACGTCACGAATTTCCAAGTCTTTGATAGTGACAGACATATATTCAATTTTGTCGCTAATTATGGTATCTTTGAAAATCAGGTTATTGATGAAGACGAGAGGGGGCAAGAAGAGGCAGGTTTGAAAATGGAAGCTACTGGAAAATGGAATGAGATGCCAAATGGGATGGCCTCATTAGAGAAAATGTTTGATATTGGATACCAACCGAAAGAAGGGAGAAAAGTTCCACCTCCCAAAGAGGCTTGTGACTCAGTCAATATTGGAAGTGCAGAAAACCCTTGTGAAATACTCATTGCAAAGGCATGTACCGAACATGAAAAGAGTTCCATTGCCAATGCATTGAAGGAATATATAGATTGCATAGCTTGGATCTATAAGGAGTTGAGAACTTATGATCAAAATATTATAATGCATATAATCCCTTTGAAGCCAGACTCCAAACCCTTTAGGCAAAGATAGAGGCCAGTCAATCCGTTACTAGAGCCCTTGATAGAAAATGAGGTAAAGTGACTATTAGAAGCTAAAATCATCTTTCCTGTTAGGCATTCCACATGGGTTTCTAACTTGGTATTTGTGAGGAAAAAGAGTGGAGAGATAAGGCTATGTATTGATTTTAGAAATCTGAATAAGGCCTCACAAAAGGACAATTACCCTTTACCTACCATTGATGAAATCCTTCAAAAGGTAAATGGGTCGAAAATGATGTCATTCCTAGATGGCTATTCAGGATACAATCAAGTCCTCATCCATCCTAATGATAGGATGAAAACCGCCTTCACCACAAAATGGGGCACGTTTGCATATAGGAGAATGCCTTTTGGATTATTGAATGTAGGTGCCATATTCCAATGAGCCATGGACTTTGCCTTTAAGGGGATCATCGGTAACTGCATTATTGTCTATGTAGATGATATTCCCATATTTTATAAGAACAAGGAGAACCATGTCAAGGATCTAAGGAAATTTCTCCAAAGGTGTAGGGAACATGGCATTTCACTCAACCCAAAGAAGTGCATTTTCGGGGTAACGGAAGGAAAATTATTGGGACATGTAATATCCAAAGATGGAATTTCCATTGATCCTGAAAGAATAGATGCCATACAATAGATTCCTTTTCCCAATAGCAAAAAAGAATTGAGATCATTTTTTGGGAAGATTAATTTTGTTAGAAAATTTATTTCAGGTTTTTAGAAATTGCAAAACCCTTGAACGATATGTTGAAGAAAGAGGCCCAAATCAAATGGACGAATGAAAATAGGGATGCTTTCCAAAGAATCAAGGATGCGATTTCTAGAGCCCCGATTTTAGTGAGTCCTGACTATGCAAAGCCTTTCTACATTTACACATTTGCTTCAGACCATTCCTTTGCGAGTGTTCTAACTTAGAAGAGTGAACGCAACATTGAAAATCCCATTGCCTTCCTTAGTACTCATATCAAAGATGCGAAATTGAGATATTCCATCTTGGACAAGCAAATGTATGCCCTATTTAAGACTGTAAAAAAATTCAGACATTATATAGTCCATAGTAGGGTGTTTTCTATAGTCCCAGATCCTACAGTTAAAGCCATGTTTATACAAAATGAACTGGGTGAAAGGTGAGGTAAGTGGATTTCAACTCTTCAAGAATTTGATCTTGAAATTCAACCTATGAAGATAGTGTGGGGACAAGGGTTGGTTAAGGCCATAGCAGAAAATGATCCCTTAGTTTCATGTCAGCATTATGAAATAGCAGATATAACTGAATATGAGTGGTACGTAGATGTTGTGTATTTTTTACTAAATGGTAAGTGTCCACCACATTTAAATTCTACTCAAAGAAGAGCCTTGTGTCTAAAATATGCTAATTTTCTAATCAGATCCGGTGCATTATACAAGAAAAACCACGAAGGAATTTACCTTCGTTGCGTTGATTGAAAAGAGGCAACACAAATACTCGAGGAATTCCATGGTAAGTATGGGATAGGACATGGGTCTGCTAATGCCACAGCCCATCAAATCCTTAGAGTTGGTTATTATTGGCATCAATTGTTCAAAGATGCTCATGCTCATGTGAGGTCATGTCATACTTGTTAAATTGCAGCAAATAGAGAAAGGGGTGCTTCTATGCCATTACAATCTGTAATTGAGTCTAGACCTTTTGCACAATGGGGTTTGGATTTTGTTGGGATCATCAGTCCCAATTCATTCGATTCCCATAAATACATTCTCACGGCTACAGATTATTGCATAAGGTAGACGGAAGCTATTCGTACTAAAAATACCACTTCAAAAGTTGTTATTAAATTCTTAGAGGATAACATTGTCACTCAATTCAGAATGCCTAACTCCATTGTAAGTGACAACGGTTCCGCTTTCTCCTCTCTGGAATTTGCAAATTGGGCATTCGACAACATGGTGAGTTTGAAGTTCTCTTCAAATTATTATCCACAAGGTAATGGATTGGCTGAGTCTTCTAATAAAAACTTGTTATGTGTCATTAAAAAGTTGCTTGAAAGAAATCCTAGAGATTGGCATAACAAACTTAAGTTGGCTCTTTGGGCTGATAGAATCAGAATCAAGGAATCATTAGGAACATCTCCTTACCACTTAGTTTACGGACAAGATCCCATTTTTCCCATAAATCTTAAGTTACAAACATTACATTTCATGAAAGATTACCTTGGAACTGATAATAAACTAGAAACTAGACTAACACAATTGATGCATCTGGATGAAAAGAGGGATGAGGCTATGCTTCACTTTAGTAAACACCATGATGTAGTAAAAATGTGGTTTGATAAAAAGTCTAGAGTAAAAACATTTAAAGTTTCAGACTTAGGGTTGTTGTGGGATAAGAGACATGAGAGGAAAGGAGATCATGATAAATTTGATTACTTATGGTTGGGTCCTTACCAAATTTCAGAAGTCCTAGGTGAAAACAACTTTATATTAAAAACCCTAGACGAAAAATATTTGTCTTTACCCGTCAATGGGCTGCATTTAAAGCACTATTTCCAAGCCTGAAATGGCAAGGCCTTGTATTATATGTAAATATGTCATGTTTTGTTTTTGCGTGTGCAGATTTGATTTTCTTAGGTGTGTGTTAGGGTTTTTTCCTTCAACCTTTATTTTAGCATGATGATATTGTTCTGAACGAGGTTTTGGAGGTATTTTGATTGCATTGTTCTTTTCTTAGCTTAGTGTGTTGGTCATGGGACCAGTTTTGGGCTTGATAAAAAAAAAAAAAAAAGGGGATAGCAAAGTGGTTAGTTTGTATCCTTATCAATGTTCTAAAACTAGAAGTATATGAAACAACAGAATTGTATTACAGAAAGCTCCACGAGCACCGCAAACACATTAAAGAATATCTTTTGAAATTTGGGATATATGAAATTTGTCAATTTTGCAAGATAGGGTGAAGCATTTTTGTATAATCCATCTTACCCATTTGTGTTCAGGATGCATTGTATAATAGCCTCGAGTCTCAATCCATTCCATATTTCAAAAACAACCACCAAAAGCATGTCAGACCCTCTTAGGATCATTGCACAATAAACATTAAGTAAGGTCTTGGGGTTGGAAATTGATGCCGCATTGTCTTGAATTAGACACGTTCTGCACATATAAAGAACATCTTGGGCAAAATGGTTGAAACCTTACTTGGAAGAAAATTGAGGCGAAAAGAATTTTTCTTGTTTGTCCCATCATGCAAAACATAGTCCATGAAACAGTGGTTTTCACCACTCCACCTCCATAACATCACTTGGATTGAAAGGATCTTACTACATGTCCCTCATAAGGATGAGTAGTCATCCCTAAGATTCAAGGAAGCCATTACTACTCCACCTCCATAACATCACTTGGATTGAAAGGATCGTACTACACGTCCCTTGCAAGGATGAGTAGTCATCCCCAAGATTCAAGGAAGCCATTACTACTCCACCTCCATAACATCATTTGAGTTGGAAGGATCATACTACGTGTCCCTCACAAGGATGGGTAGTCATCCCTAAAATTCAAGAAATCCATCATTAATCCACCTCCATCATATCATTTGAGTTGGAAGGATTGTACTACGTGTCCCTCACAAGGATGGGTAGTCATCCCTAAAATTCAAGAAATCCATAATTAATCCACCTCCATCATATCATTTGAGTTGGAAGGATCATACTACGTGTCCCTCACAAGGATGGGTAGTCATCCCTAAAATTCAAGAAAGCCAAAGCCAAAGCCTGGACTATGGGGCTGATCTCCACCGGGGCTATAGATGCCTGACTGGCAGTGGAGTAGGCTCATGCGTGGTGACATGTCTCATTTAAAAGCAAGACCTCTGACCGCTCACACGGATAGGCTAGCCTGACAGCTTATCCATAATAGGTTTAATCATTTTGCTTAAGATGAGGTAATGAACTCAAATCGGAGTAGTAAGGATAGGGTTAAATTCTCATCACGCTTAGGTTGAGAATCTGATTCCCCAAAGCTCTAATTTCACTTACACATGCACATTGATTCAATATGGCAGTGGTGCATAACCAACCTTGAGATTGGGTATATGAACTCAATTCATGCATATTTGGTCCTAAGAGGGTTTGATAGTTTTAATGTTTGTGCTCATGCTACTAAAAGTTAAGAGTCCTGGTAAAGCAGGTCAGCCATAGTTCATTATGTTGGCAATACATTCGATCTTGCATAGACCCTCCACGATTCATTATATGCATTCATGTGAAATTGGCAATAGAATGGGGAACTATTTCAAACGATAAAGAATGAATCACTATGCACACATTGAGCGGATGCTGAATAATTCTAATGTTTCATGTATTTCTAGTTTATTTACATTCTTTGGATATTTGCTAATGCTTGCAGTTGAGTTGTAAGGTTTTCAAGTTGGGTTTCTCACCGAAATGCTTAGGAGCATTTCCCAGTAGAGTCGCCATTTGTTGTGGCTACTCCACAACGTACCCCAAAATTGGGGACCCACATTTTTTGCATGTTTTCCAAGAAGACCGAAGTGGCCCATATGCTAAAGATCAAAGAAAAAGCAAAACACCGCAAGGAGAAAAAAGTGTCACGATATAGCGACATGTTGCATTTTCACGGTCCAAAGAAAAGAGAGAGAGCAAGGAGGAAAAAGTGTCATGATATCGCAACATGTTGCATGGTCGTGGCCAAAAGAGAGAAAAGTGTCGCGATATCGCGACATGTTGCATTGTCACGACCAAAAGAGAAAAAGTGTCGCGATATTGTGACATGTTGCATTGTCGTAGTCAAAAGAGAAAAAGTGTCGCGATATCGCGACATGTTGCATTTTCGTGGCCAAAAGAGAAAAGTGTCGCGATATCGCGACATGTTGCATTTTCGTGGCCGAAAGAACAAGAGCAATAGAAGAAAGAAAAGTGTCACGATATCGCGACATGTTGCATTTTTGCGACCAAACGAGAAAAGAAAGAACAAGAAAGAAAAGTGTCGCGATATCGCGACATGTTGCATTTTCGTGACCAAACAAGAAAAGAAAGAACAAAAGAGAAAAAGTGTCACGATATCGTGACATGTTGCATTGTCGCGGCCAAAAGAGAAAAAGTGTCGCGATATCACGACATGTTGCATTGTCGCGGCCAAAAGAAGAAAAGTGTCGCGATATCGCGACATGTTGCATTATCGCGGCCAAAAGAGAAAAGTGTCGCGATATCGCGACATGTTGCATTTTCGCGGACAAAAGAGAAAAAGTGTCGCGATATCGCGACATGTATTTTCGTGATTCAAAAGGGGCAGGCAAGCAGAGAAACAAGAAGTGTCGCGATATCGCGACATGTCCAATTTTTGCCAAGGCAACAGAGTAGTTGACAGTGCGTCTGATAATAGTGACGTGGACATAAGGACAAAATCCAATGAATAAGACAAAATGTTACATAAGGAATATTTAATGATTTGAAATCATTTAAGATGGCCGTTACACACGGAAGGAAATGAACACAAGCCCATGTGGAGAAAAGGAAACGTTCTTTCAAAATCAAACGAAAAGTGAAGCCAAACCATGGAAATGAAACGAAGGGCCACATAATAGAAACGAAAAGTTTTTTTTGGAAATCAAAACACATGCATGCACAAGGGAAGGTGAAAACGAACGGTCATGGAGGGAGAAACAATTTTTTTTTCAGAATTTTTAAATACGCCATTAAAGAAGTGGAGAAGGGCTAGAAATTGTAGAAAAAAAAACAAAGACTATTTTTCGGAATAAAGGATTTTTTTTTTGGCAAGAGCAACTCTTGTGTGTGAAATCAAAAGGAGATTGAAACTAAGACTGCGGCTATTTCTGTAAATATTTCCTTTGCATTATTGCTTCTTGTATCTATTCGTTTATGCCATAAAGTGGGTTACGATAGGTGAATGATAGAATGATGCAATTATTTGTTTCCTTAGAATCTTGCATATGATCTAATTTGATTGTGTTTATGTTGCAAGTCTGTTAGGTCAGGTTGTTTTAGAATTTCATCTCATAACTTGGGGTTTTGCAGGGAGGATATTGCTAACCAAATTAATGTCCTCTTTTGTTTTTCTAGCTAAATTTTGTAAATAATGTTTTCTATTTTAGTTTTCTGATATTTAGATTAGTCTTGCTTTAAAATTTACTGTTTCGATTCGGGTCCATTCCATAATTTTTGCATTTGTTTTCATTCTTGCATCTCCAAAAACCTTCATCTAATTTTTAGATAAAATATGGGTTTAGGAGGGCTACTAATTCCAAATGCACACTAAATCAGATCAAGTGAATGAATCCTAGCTTGCTAATTTACTATTTTTTTGCTAACATTTAATGCTAACATTGCTAACTTTACTAACACCAAATGCTAACATAGGGATAGTGGAACACTGTTAAATGAAGATAAAATGAACCCACTAACTCTAAAAATGAATCTCATGTTAAAGGCATGGAGCTTAAAATGAAGTGGCTTATACCACACACTCTCTCATTTGGAATATTTTTAAGTCGAAGATAAAAGAGGTTACTAACTGGGTTTCGGGTAGATCACTTTAATCTCAAGAACATTAAAAGAAGCTATCTTCACATTTGGTTGATTTAATGGATTATGGTTGCAAAGTACTTGTTTGAATCATTAAAGGCCCCTTGTTAACAGTTACTTGCATGGTTTAAGTTATTCTAGTATACATTCGTTTATTTGCTTTAGTCTTGATTGATTATATGCACATGAATGTTTGTTCACAAGAACCTTGGAGAAATGAATAATGCTACTTAATTTCTTTGCAAGAGAGAGTTTCCTGTTTGATACTCTAGTTGTGGTGATCATTTTGCTATAGGGCAAAATATTCACTCAAAAGGGTGGCATTTTGCATGTAACCCAACCTTGAGATTTAGGTGGTAGATGAAGTCTTTAAAACTGTGAGAGGCAGGAATGAATGTATATTTTTTTGTATAATTGAATAAAATTATTGAATGAGGTTGCCATCTCAAAGTGGCCTACAATCCTATGTTATCTTATGAAACTATTTTATTTTTGCACTTATATTTCATATTGCAACAACTTATGTTTCGTGCATTTGCATTTTATGGTAATATTTTTGTGATTGTGTTGATTTTAGTGAGAAGGTTCCTAACAAAAAAGCTATCCTTAACAAACATAAGGTCAATTTCTATTATACTCTATATGATAGACCAATCAATAGCAACACTTGAAGGAATAATGGAGCATGTCCTAATATCCATTTATTAATGGGAATACCCTATTGACTTCATGAATTTATAGTCAAAATTCAAGAAGAGTGGTTATCCATTAATCCTTGGGAAATCATGGCTTGCTACAAAAAACACTTTTATTGACTATCGAATATAGGGATATGACCATTTCTAATGGGATGAACTTGAATAAAATTTTCTTGTATCCACCAAATACAACTTTGATGGACATTTTTGGTAACTTGTGGGTCAATGAACCAAATAAAAAAGAGACTTTCACCTATTTATCCATGGTTTCTATAAAGGACCATGTAGAGGAATAAGATCCTTTAGAAGGAACCCTTTTTGAAGATGATATTGTGTTGTTAGAATATTTGTGTGGATCTTGTTTGGATAATGACCAAGTTGTTCATTAACTCCTTTGGGAATATGAATGTGAAATATATAAATATTTACCACCAATTCCTTTACAAGATGGTTCTTTTAACATGGCACATGGTTGGAAAAGACACATTCTTTCCTCTTTCTAGTGTCTATTGACAAACAGTTTTCCCTCAAGAATTTATTTCACCAAAAATACCAAAAAAATTATTCCTTAATTACCTCATCATTTCCCCTTAAATTCATTGGTGTGAAAGTTTGAAGGAATAAATTCATAGCATCTTGGAACCAAGTAGATAGACATCCAACCAAGAAAATCCCTAAATATCAATACTTGGCTATATGACAAAGAGGAGTCAAAGTTATTTGATGTGTTATGTAGACATACAAAAGACTTTGCATGATATTATAGTGATATGAAGGGGATACACACTAATGTTTACACATATTTTATCTGTTCATAAACCATAAAGGAGGATAAATCCCATTTTTCCACCTCCATTCATAGAATAAGTCTTCAAAACACTTGCCATAAAGAAATACCTTTATTTCCTTGATGGTTCTAGTGGCTACAACAAAATTTAGGTGGCTCCTAAAGACCAATATAAAACCACCTTTTATTTCCATTGAGGGAAATTTACCTACCATATTCTACCATTTAAAATTTGCAATGCCCTTGATACTTTCCAATGAGAACTCCTTGATATCTGTGTTGATCTGACCAACTAGTGCATAGAAGTCTATATGGATGAATTTACTATTTATGAAGAAATTTTTGATGAGGCACTCCATAATCTTGATAAGGTTTTCACTCAATGTGAAACCCCTAACTTGTCCTTACCCCATGAAAATTGTTTGATGATGATGGATGAAGGTATAATTCTAGGACATCATATATTTACTACAATAATAAAAGTAGATCTTAAGAAGATAGAATAACCCAATTGCCTTTTCCAAAAATACAAACAAATGTTAGAAGCTTTCTAGGACACAAGCTACAATAGGCATTTTATTAAAGTTTTTTCATAAAATATCCATCCCATTATTTTCCCTTCTTGTCAAGGATATCAAATTTAATGGATATAGGACTGTCAAATAACATTTGATGCTATCAAGGAAAATATATCTGCACCATTACTTTTGCACTTGTGTTAAGGGGACTAGGCTAGAAAATTCCATTTCACATTCATATTGATGGCTCTAACATTGTCATAGGTGGAGTTATTGGACAAGAAGAACAAAGTAGAAAAACTATGCTATTTATTACATTAGTAAAAAATTATTTGGGGCTAAGAAAAATTACACAACAATTGAGAAATAATTCCTAGCAATAGTTTATGCCATCAATGAATTTTATCATTGTATTACAGGATATTCCATATATGTGCATACCAACCATTATACAATTAAATATATAATGAACAAACCTATAGTGTATAGAAAATTAATCCAACGGTTATTACTATTATAAGAATTTAATATCAATATCATTAATAATCCTGGAAAAGCTAATGTACTAGCAAGTTTTTTTGTGAATATTGAATGTTGTAGATGAATAAGACCCTATGGATGAGACATTTCCAAAAAATATCTATTTGCAATATCAACATGTTCTTCATGGTTCACCAATATTAGCAACTATTTAGTAACAAAGAAGGTTCCTCATCACCTTATTTCTAAAGAAAAACAATGTTTAGTTAAAAAAAGCATATCTTTTAAATGGATTAAGAGATTATTGTTTAAATATGGACCTAACCTTATTTTATGTAGGTATGTATGGGAAGATGAAATCAATGATATCCCTCAGGCATATCATGATGAACCTTCTAGAGGACACTATTCAGTAAAGAGGACAATATAGAAATTTTTTGGTATTGGATATTATTGGCCATCACTTCACAATTATGTGAAGAAATATGTATTTTATTGTGATCAATGTCAACGCATGGAGAAACCCTCTGTATTGAATGAGATACCATTTCAACCTTAGGTGGTTTTGGAACCATTTGAGAAGTGGGTGATAAAATTTGTTAGACCCATTGATCTACCATTCCAAGGAAAGCAGCACATCATAATATACACATATTATGTAATAAAGTAGGTCGAGATAAATGCTCTCCAATATGCTCATGAGGACAAGGTAGATAATTTTCTATATAATCAAATATTTCAAAGGTTTGGTGTTCCTCACACTATTTTTGTCTAGCCAAGGACTGTAATTTACATAAAAAGTCATTCAAATATTTATTGAATTTTATCAAGTGAAACATAAAAAGTCATCACCCTATCATCCTCAAGCCAATGAGAAAGTAGAAGTTACTAATAGGGATCTACAAAATATACCAAAAAAAAACTATGGCTTCTCAAAGAAAATATTGGTGAATAGGTTACTTGAAGCAATATGGACGTACACTATTACCTAGAATATGACAACATTGTTAGAAGTATTGAGTTGTCATTGATGTCAAAGGTGCATGGTATTCAAGGAAGAAATATATTCAAGAGAAAATATAAGTTGGATGTCAAAGGTGCATGGTATTCAAGGAAGAAATATCTTCAAAGAGAAAATGGTATTTGATTTTTGAATATTTAAATCCACCAAAGATATATGGACCAAAGATATATGGCTTTAATATTTAAATTAAATATTTAAATATTAAAAGTAATGTTGAGATATGAGTATGTGTTAATATTTAAATCAAAATATTTAAATATTATAATCAAAAGTTTCTAATGTAAAGCATTCAAATAGTGATGGCCGATGTCCTTGAGTGCAAGGAGCAAGAAGTGAAAGCATATAAATATACATGCTAAAATTCAATTCAGATTATGATTCAACAAATATGTTTGGTGTGCACATCGTGTGAAGGAGGTAGAATTTGAGGCAGTGAAGGGAGTTTGTAAATGGCGAGGACACAACAATGTGAAGAGTTGTGTGCATTGAAATAGTGAGTGAAGCAATGAAGAATTATTTGCATCATTGATATCCGAAAGAGTAAGCGAAGTAGTGAAGAGTTGTGTGTGTCAAAAGAGTAAGTGAAGTAGTTAAGAGTTGTGCAAATCATTGATATCGGGAAGAGTGAGAAAAGTGTCATAGCAGTGAAAGGGATTAAGCTTAGAGATCTTCAATAAGGAAGCTAATAGGAATCGAAAACAACACAACAGTGGTGGTACCAAGGGTGCTTGAGAAAGTTTGAAAAGCAGTAGCTAAACCCAAGTAAAGGGATGGACATCTAAGCTATGAAATAGTGAGGAAAGTGTTTTACAGTGTGTATTCAACATTAGAGTGGAGCAATGAAGGATATTAAAGTGTGTTTTCAATATCAAAGAGGAGCAGTGAAAGACATTGGAGTGTGTCTTCGAGATCAACATAAAACCTGGGAAAGAGAGTTGCAGGTCCAATACAAACCATATTGTGAAGCCAAGAATTGAAGATCAAAATAATAAAGTTGAGCAACATTTTCATCAAACGACGAAGAAAACATAAAATTGATGGATCCAAGTAAGTTGTACTAAAATCTCTTGATAATTTATTAAAATATCATTGAAGGACTATGAAAAGATATCATCAAAAAACTTTAACTGCTAGATAGAGGTAAATCACACAAAGACGTCAATGAACCTGTCACAATCATTTTTAAAAGTACACAAGAGTTTGAATTTGAGCTACGAATGAAGGGTTTGTTTTGAAGTGAATAGTTTCTGAGCCCATGAAGACAAGCAACCCATCAAGGACCTCTAGCAAAAGTGAATAGGCAAGCAAATGTTTTAATTTTCTAAGGGTGCAAATTTTCATTTAAATTTGTATGGGTATGTTGATCCCACATCTATCCTACGGAGGACGTGGGATGGTATAAAATATAATTTGTACAGATAGTTGATTGTGAGCACCTCATGGTGCATGCGACACCCCATGCGGGTATGCCTAGTTGGAGGGTGCACATGATAGGTTTTGAGGATAACATTTGTTGAGAGTTTGATGCTTGCTATGACCGTTGGATTGTGAAAGCATGTGATTTTTGGATTGTGAAAGCTTGTGACTATTGGATTTCGAAGCTTGTGAGTTGACTGCACTTGCAAGGAATATAATATTTTGTTTGAGGCAGATTTGGAGGTACAGTGAATTAATTTATTTTGATTATTTGAGAAAATTATTTTTGTCTCTATGAAAATAGGAGGAATAAGGAAATGATACAAGTTAGGAAAGAGTGTGGTATTTTTATTTTTATTTGAAACTAATATTGTTGGATAGGAGGACTAAGGAATTGAAATGATTTAGAAATGAGTTTGGTATTTTAATCTTTATTTGAGGCAAATATTATTGAATAGAAGGAATGAAGAATTGAAATGAGTTAGAAAAGGATTTACTATTTTTGAAGTACACATGGGAATGATTAAAAGAGTAGAGTTTCACACAAATAGAAGGATTGTTTTAAATCAATTCAAGGTGAAGAAAATCAAGGTTTTGAAGTAAATTTGAGCAGGTTTTAGAGCAAATTTGAACAGTGATTGTGAGCAAGTTTTGGAGCAGATTTGTGCAGGTTTTGTGAGCAGGTTTTGGAGCAGATTTGTGTAGGTTTTGTGAGTAGGTTTTGGTGCATATTTGTGTAGGTTTTATGAGTAGGTTTTAGAGAAAATTTAATCAGTGATTATGAGCAGGTTTTTGAGTAGAATTGAGCAGGTTTTAGAGCATATTTGAATAGTGATTGTGAGTAGGTTTGGAGCATATTTGAGTAGAGTTTGGACTAGACTTATGAGCTGAGGGGATTGATGTCTATTATGGATTAGTGTACATGAACCTAAGCAAAGGGTATTGGTGTCTCCTGTGGATTGGTTCCCATGAACCAGCAAAGGGGATTGGTGTCTCCTGTGGATTGGCATCCATGAACTAGCAAAGGGGATTGGTGTCTCCTATGGATTGATGTCCATGAACTTGAGCAGAGGGGATTGGTGTCTCATGTGAATTGGTATCCATGAATTGAGTAGAGGGGATTGGTGTCTCCTGTGGGTTGGTGCCCACAAACCAATAGAGGGGATTGGTGTCTCCTATGGATTGGTGTCCACGAACTTGAGCAAGGGGATTGGTGTCTCCTGCGGATTGGTGTCCATAAACTTGTATTAGGGATTGGTGTCTCATGTGGGTTGGTGCCCATGAAATTTATTGAAGAAATATATAAGCAATATTTTATCATGGTTTTCTCCCAAGATGGAGTTTCCACGTAAAATATTTATCTCTTATGTGTGTGTTGATTTGTGCATTTTTTATTATTGCTTTGATATTATTTGAACTTATTTCTTTGGAAAGAAAAAAAATTTGTATCTTATACTCTTCACCTCCCCCTCTCAGTATAAGCTTGTGTTCTTCAAACATGATTCACATTGTACGATTTGTGGTAAAAAAATATTACTTACTATTGAGTTTGAACTACAAACACTTAATATTGCATTATATGTGGGTATTAAGTTCTCACAAACACATCATGAGAGTATCCTACTGTAGCAAAATAATAACACCAAAAAAATGTACGTAATTGGACACTTTGCAAATAAATAATGATGTATCTTGTATTAAATAGGGGAGCCTGAATCTCCCAAATTTACAAATAGTTTCTTTTGAATTACCCCAAGTATATTGGGTGCAATATTACAATATCATGAACTGGGTATCCAAATGATAAAAATGAGGTACTTCTCCGGGCAAATCAACTGGTGTTCTCTTTTCTCTCACTATAGCTCCAAAGGGTGAGTGGTATTTTGTATCTAATGTGGGGACCACTCCAACTTTAGTAGCTCTCCAAAATACCTACTTCCTGCACACACATGAAAGGTAAACAACGGTTTAGTAGCACCTGTATACAAAGATTAAAGCTAATTAATAAAACCCTCGAATGACATGATCACATAAGTAGAAAGTAATAAAACCATAAATGAATGCCTTGTCATGAAATGCTAACTTACTGATTTGGTTTGTCGTATGTGATTGACTCTACAAAATTGTGGATGCACAGTGGCGAACGGGAAACCATGCATGGGTGATCGAGAAATCACGTGGCTACAATCAAGACTGTAAAACCATGGACTAGCAATTTGGGATAAAAGGTAGAATGCTCCAAAATAGGTTCTCTAGACTCGGGATCTGGTTTTTCCTTGGGATGCATGCAAGAGTTTGATCCTATTTTGGTATCCTGGCGGTGTTAATCTTTAGCTCCCTTTGTTTGGTGGGGTGAGGGTGCCTTTATAGGACTCTTAGGGTTTTCGAGGGAAATGGGAGGTGGCAAGAAAAAATTACCAAGTGGCAATTCTAGGCTACCAAATTGAGGGAACAGTTACAGTGAGTCACCCGGTGTGCCTCACTTAACTAGGATGATGTGGTTGCAAGTGGAGTGATGTGTGGAATTTACTCTATGTGAAGGTACAAAGGGGACAAGGGTTCATGAGATGTGGGAAGGATATTGGGTGAGGTGGCTAGGACACATGTCTAGTGGGTAGGCAGGGTATCCTAGGCTAATTTTCTAGATTTAATAAATCTAGAAAATAGGATAATGGTGCAGGATTTATATGCCTAAGTCCAAACTTAGGCATATAACTTTATTATGTAGGATTTGAGGTGGGGTAGCAAATGCAGTGTTGTAAGTGACCATATTTTGGTGTCTATACCTACAACTAAATGAACTTGATAAATTGTGATTAGATGCTCTTCGTAAAACACAATTCATTCAATAACAAAGAAATATATGACATGGGAAAGTTATATTTGATGAAGGATGGTGATCTCGATAGCTCTGGTGACAACAGGAAGAATTTCCCATGCTAATGTAGGGGATTTTGGACTGGAGCAAGGAAATATTCTCCCTTTGGATGAAGCTATTAAGGAGGATGATTCAAAGGGCCCAAATCCTAATCCTAGTGGGCAGTGGGACCTGAACGCTGACCGACCGTGGGAAAAATTTAAGGATTTCATTCCTCCCCTTCCCACCAGTAAACCCCAATCAAGGAATGCAACTCCCCAAACCTACCTAGATAAGGTTATAGGCTCTCCATTCCCTAGCTCTTCTAGGGTTGAGACACATCCCCTATTGACTTCATCGGGTGAAAATTTCAACATCCCTGAATCAATAATGGTAGTCAAACTATCTATTGAATCCCTCTCCCTTGTAGGGAAATTTTTCGAAGGTAGACCTGACATGGAATCCATAAGAAAATGGGTTGTATATAAATGGTGAACAGTAGGAAGTTTTCAACTGGTGGTCTTATCCAAGGGTTTTTTTGTATCCAGCTAAACAACCAGAATGACTATGCCTGCATCCTCATAGGAGGGTCGTGGTTTTATGGTAGGAAAATTTTATTTCTTCAAAAATGAGGGGAATATTTCAACCCTCAAACTCAAGATATCAACTTTGCACCCATCTAGGTTCACCTCCCAGATCTTCCCATTCATTTCTATCATGAGGACATTCTACATGGGATTGGTAAATATATTGGGGATCTTGATGCCATCGACCCCGTAATGAAGGCTTGAACATGCATGGCCCATGCTAGAATTTGTGTCAACACCAACCTGGTGTCCCAAATTCCAACTCGCATAAATCTTGTCTATGGATCTTACCACTAGTGCCAGGCAATAGAGTATGAGAACAAGCCAACATTTTGCATAGAATACCAGTCTCAAGGGCATCTAAAATCTCAATGTCCAACTCTCAAACCCCAAAAAGAGGTTCCAGGCTCCAATATTCCCCCTCCGTAGAAAAAAAGCACCCAAATAAAATACATAATGAAAGACCCAAAGTTACCTTCGACAACAAGTGGGAGAAAGAATTCAAAGGGAAACAAATCACCAACTAGGAGTCACTCCTCAACCATAATTATTTATATTTGGATAAGGTATGCTCTATTTTTGCTCTTTATAATAGGTTTGGACTTTTATCTATCTCTAGTGATGAAGTCCTATTTCCAAAATCTGCCCCTCCTCCCCCACCCCCTCATCCCCATCCTTCCTCGTTTAGATCCGAACCATCCCTTCCTCCCAGGATGGGCCTCTCTCCCCATCCATTTACATATCTGAACCACTGCAAAAGGTTGTGAGCCCTTACTATCACATATTTGAACCTCCCCTTCCCCCATGAATGGGCCTCTTTCCCCAACCAAATCCACTTCTTAATCCCTAAAGGAAGTTGTAAGTCCCTCCCACCGTAGAGCGGACCATAGTCCTCTCATTACCAAAGGCTTCAAAAAGGTGCCTGTTGACATAGGGAGTGAAAAGAAAAGGGGCAAACCTACTATATCTGAGAAAATTAAAAAATATACTAAAAATCAAGTTGCCAATGGAGTGCAAGCAACCTTATTCCTAAATCTGTTCAACTAGACTAGGGATGAAACAAAAAATCTCAAACCTCCCCCTTAGCAGGGCAAAGGAGGCAAGAAATCCACCAAATTTTCCATATGAGGATCCTATCCTGGAATATTAGAGGTATCAATAGTGCAGCCAAGTAGAGATTAACCCGAACTATTAGGAAATACCATAAACCTACCATTCTCATTTTGCAAGAAACAAAAACTGATGCTTCTAGAATCAATAACATTACCAATTTAGTATGGAATAATTGCCAATGGGATTCCTCCCCTACTTAAGAATCTTCTGGAGGCATTCTATGCCTTTGGTATCTAAAAAAAGTTGAAGGTAGGATAATTTCATCCTCTAAAAGAACTCTAAACATGGTTTTCTTTTGCAAACAAAATTAGTTCACCTGGGTTTTATCCAACATCTATGCCCCTGATAATCCCCTTGAAATATGCTATCTTTGGAGATCCATGTCCCACATGAAATACACCTTCTCCAACCTCCCCTAGATGTTAGAAAGTCACTTCAATTCCCCCCTCTTTCCATATTTCAAGAGGGGTGGCATTTCTAGTCCTTCCAAAAGCATTGAAAATTTCTAGGACTTTTTTGTTGATAATGAGCTAATGGATATTCATATCAAAGGTTTTCAACTCACATGGATCAATAAAATAGTGGTTTATAAGCACATACAAGTTAAAATAGATAGGTTATTCCTATCCCAGTAGGTGATTCCCATATTTTGAGATATCTCTCTCATCTCTCTCCCTAGAGTTATCTCTGATAACTACTCCCTCATCCTGGAAGCTAACAGAGCTCCATATTTCAAGACCCCATTCAAATTTGAGAACATGTGGATCTAGCACACTGATCTAAGGTAGAGGATATCTAAATGGTGGGGGCTCTTGTTCTATGGTTCTGCTATATCCAGAGTTTCCCACAAATTGAAGGCTATCAAGGAAAACCTCAAAATCTAGAAAAGAGAGGTGTTCGAGAATATCTTTGAAAATAAAGAATAGATCTTGAGTAAGCTCAAAATCTTAGAGTAGTAAATTTAGCATGACCAGTGGACTCCTCAATCGAGGCAAGATGAAATATAAATTTTATCAGAGTACCACAATATTCTAGCCAAGGAAGAGACCTACTAGAGACAAAAATCCTGAGCCCTCTAGCTTAAAGACAGGTATGCCAACACAAAGTTCTTCCATGCTTCCACTCTCCAAAATTGAAGCATAAAAAAAATCAAGGAGTTCATGTTGTCTAACAGTATAGTATCATAGGATATTTCTAAAATCAGAGATGAAGCATCATTCTATTTTAGCAACTTGATGGGAACTACAACCCTCAATCATCCTAAAGTCCAAGAGATCCTCCTATAGATCATTCCCCCTCTGGTTTATTTTGAAATGAATTCCTTCCTTATTCAACCCTTGAGAAAAAATAAAATCAAGCTCACTTTTTTCTCCATGCAAGCTGACAAAGCTCCCAGGCCAAACGAGTTTCCCCCCGTTTCTTTCAAACATTCTAGGATATCCTGGAGGAAGACATATGCAATACCATCTTGGAAATTCAATGAACCAAGCTCATTCCTAGAGGGACTAACTCCACTTTCATTACCTTGGTTCCCAAATCCCCTTAATGCAAATCCATGGTAGACTTCTGACCTATAAGCCTATGCAACATCATCTACAAGATCCTAACTAAATATTTAGTAATCGGGCTTAAGAAGATTCTTCCCATGATCATATATCCCTATCAAGGATGTTTATTTGAAGGTAGATCTATCACTGATAGCATTATATATCTTCACAAAACTCTTCATTCAACATCGTGCAATAGAAATGCGGCCATGTTTCTGAAGTTGGATATCAGCAAAGCTTTTGACAAGGTAAACTAGGATTTTCTTTTAAAATTTCTCTCTAGATTTGGATTTCACAAGGAATGGGTCTATGTCATCAAGGATTTTATTTCCTCCCCCTGGTTCTCTATCCTAGTCAATGGATCAGCAGCAGGTTATTTCCCCAGCTCCAGAGGCATTAGGCAGGGAGATCCCCTGTCCCCTTTCCTATTCATTATTCTCGCTGAATTTTTAGGGAGAGCCTTCAAAGCTACCTGCTCTACAAGGAGTGTTTTTGAGATCAAATATTCATCTAATTTCCCACACTTGTACCATAAGTAGTTTGTATATGATCCCATCATCACTATCTTAGCCTCTGTTATTCAAGACAAGTCCATAAAATATATCCTTGATACCTATGCTTTAGCAGTCGAGCAAGAAATTAACTATCTAAAAATAAAAGGCTACTTCCTCAACACCCTTGGTAATAGACAATGCAAGATCACCTGCATCCTTTAGTGTTGCATTTATAACATCCCCACCTCTTACTTGGATCTTTCCATATTCACCAAAATCCTTAAAGAGTCCATGTGGGACAATGTCATAGAAAGGATCAAACAGAAACTCGCAGGATGGAAGAGTTCTCTCCTATATCAGACGACCAAATAAAATCTCACTATGGCAGTTCTAGAGTATCCCTGTCTATTTCATGTCGGGGTTCAAAGCTCCAGCTTCTATGCACTCCAAGATTAAGCAAATTCAAAATAAATTCCTATGGTCGAGATCAGAGGAAAAGAAGAAATATCACCTAGTAAGTTGGGACAGATTTTGCCAACCCAAATCGCAAGGAGACCTCAGGATCATGAGAATAGCTAGCATGAACCTTGCCCTCCTTTCCAAAAAGGTGTGGAAAATATTCACCAACTACAAAGCAGAGTGGGTTTCCATAGTTCAAGCCAAATACCTCTACAACCTATCTCTACTGGAGGCCAATATTCCCACAAATGGGTCTACTTTCTGGCGGGCTATCATTCAAGCTAAATCCCTCATCAACAAAGGCACTCAATGGCAGCTCAAAAATGGGTCAAAAATCAGCTTCTAGGATGATGCATCGATAAAAGATAAACCTCTCTCAAAAATCCCTGAGGTCTCCATCCTCAGACCTATCCTAGATAGAATATGGGGTAGCCAAGTCATGGATATTATTGACAACCAACGCAAATGGAAAGTTATTCCCACTACCAATGAGAAGGGAATATCTTGTCTCGCTTACTCAAAATCACTATTATCTCAACTATTGCTACCCTTGACTACCCCATCTAGAAAGGAAAATACAGCGATGATTTTTCCATCAAATCTATCTATTCCCTCCTGATCAGTTCCCAGATCCCCTCTATTCCATTCATCTTGGTGTGGTTCAAGAACCTCATTTCCAATATTAACTTCTTTTATTGGACTACCATCCAAAATAAAGACCTCACTATAGAAAATCTTATGAAAAGAGGCATCCCTATCCCAAATAAATGTCACCTGTTCTTATCTAATTGGGAATCTATCAACCACCAATTCATGGATTGTGAGTTTACCAAAGAAATACTAAGTCACGTTTTGGCTAATTTTTAGATTCAATGGGCCCCTCCCAAATCTCTCTTGTACCTCTTTGTCCAATGGCCAAACCCATTCAAAAATCCCAAAGTTTCTTTCCTGTGAAGATTTACCTCCATCATTTCCTGTGGTAAATTTGGTTAGAGAGGAATCACATAATTTTCTCTACCTTGTCTAATGACCCCATGTCCACAGCTTCTAAAGCCATCACTTATGCTACTGAAAATTCCCAACTACTTCCCTGCCCCAATCCTCCTAGTTGTAGCATAGAAGCTGAGATTCTTAGGTCTTTGAAAATCCCCATCCCTTCCAATGTGATACCTCCAATGTGATACCTCCCCTGGCCCACCCTAGAAAGAAGGCTCATTTAGAACCACCTCATGAAGGATGGCTGAAACTCAATTTTTATGGTCCGTACAAAGGGAATCTAGGTCGAGCAGGAGTAGGCAGGGTTATCAGGAACCATAAAGGCAAAGTGGTCATAGCTTTCTCTGAGAACTTAGACCACCAAACAAATAATATTGTTGAATCTTGGGCTTTATGGTGGAGCATGCATCTCATCAGGGATTCCAAAATCAAGCTCCAAGTTGAAGGATAGTCCATCAATATCATTGGATACATCAATAGTAACAAAAATCCATCATGGAACATTCGATCCCTAATCCAGGAAACTAGGAACCTCATTAAAAGTAGGTCATGGTTTCTCACGTGTACTATGAAGCCAACAAGCTTACTGACGGTCTTGCAAATATGGAAATCACCCAACCAACTATCTCCATTTGGTGCAGTTCAATCCTACCAAGTGTCATCCACATAGCATCAATGGATTGACCAAGGTAAACCAAGTGCATTTAATTCTTTTCTCACTACTCCATGGATTTTCTAACTATGGTTTTATAGATTTTGTGTTGTAAAATTCCTTGGGTGATTTCTTTGATATGTGCACCCCATCTCTATTAAATGATTAGCCAATCGTCTGACCCATCCAACTGTGATGCTAGAACTTGGTTACTCTTATCAACCTTGACCAATTTTCAAGACAATTCACGTAGTCCTGACCATGATTGCACCAAAGCCACCCTACCTAAGTTTTTTCCTATCCTTATTATCATCTTGTGCCTCAGGTATTTTATCTCCACCCATGTGCATATTTGTTTGAGGTCCCCCACAAATCCCTAGACTCCTTTCCATATTCACCACCTCCCCACCTGTTGTCACCTCTGGTTATTGGTATGACCAATGTCTCATTTAATACTTATTTAAATAGGAGGTGGTTCACCTTGTAGTCCTTCGTTCTTCACTTCTACCACTCTAACCCCCTATCTAGCATCCCTGCTTCCCTCCTTTGGCCCCTCATATCCATCGCCATGGCCTAATTAGATTCGAGCAACCTTCAACTCGACACCCTATCGGCCTTATTTCTACAAGCTCAATACATCATTCCCTTTTTGTCCAAATTCAAAGGTGTCAAACCTAACATTACTATAGATTTTGTTAAATCCTAGTCAAATGGCCATATTTTTGTTTGCAATATTCGATTCAAGGTAACACAAAAACTCATCATTGAGGTGTTTGGTCTTTCCCTGTCAAGGAGTCTGGTCCAAAAAGACAAGCACAATTGGGACCATGAGGTCGATGGTTTCCCTAATTATCAAGAATTTAAATGGATAGGAGTTGCCCTCAACCACAAATCCCTCCCCTCACATTGGACCATCATCATAATCCCCCTAATCTAGTACCTTTCATGTGATGACCCATCTAAAACTTTATCTAGTTTTCATCTTGTGTTGGTGAATCACCTGTGGGGTTTTAAACCCATGAACATCCCAACCTTCCCCCACCATTCCATTCAGCTCTCTGTTGTTAGCATCTACAAGAAACACTCGCCTCCCACCCATCAAGGACTGTTTGCAGTAATTTTCCACCATATTGTCACCTCCACCCTGCTGCCCATTTTGGCCACCAAGTATTTCTTTATGATTTCTTGTTTTACTAGTTTAATGGCATTTGCATACATATTTCCTTAAAGTGCCTCATAACGAGAGGCTATCAATATTTTTAATCATGTGCTGTTGTTTCTTGTTCGTAAGGAGATAGGTGCAAGAGGAGCTTACATCATAATCCTTCCACATCGCGAAGAAGGGGGTCAACTCCACCCCAAGGTAGTTTGTGACTAATAAATAGAGCACCATATGTGCGCCTACCCTATTGAGGGCATTGGCAATTGTAATATCAGTATCATCTTTCAAGTGACCCTAAGAGGACATTTTTGTAATCAAAGATCATTCAAAGATTAATACAAGAAACCTTACTTTTTTGTTCAATTTATGTACTTGTGTCAATATTTGTGCTTTCATGATGGTATATATCAATATAGTAGCTAGGTGCATGCTCCATTATTAAGTCAGAAGGTGATCACGGTGGGACTCTGCAATTTTAGCCTCAAGTTCTGAATTTTCTTTGCTTTTTCTTATCTAAGGCGCTAACCATAGCTTTTAGCTGCGGTTATTTTTTGGCCCCGGCTGTAACCTGCGTTCACTACTGCATCCCGTAGCTCAGAACTACGGTTAACAGAGGAAAAAGTAGACAGTAAGAAACTCAGTGGGTAGCAGAGCAAGAGTTAAGGTAGGCCCTAATTTTACTATCTGTTTTAAATTTTTTGCTCTATGTTTTTCCAGAAAGCATTGAACTGTTGCAAACTAGGAGCTTAAATAAAAAGGTCAATGAGCAAGTCTTAGTTTGTTTTCGTTTTCCTTTCATTAGATAGGCGTTGTTGGGAACAGTGGACCTCTGAGTGCATTCCACCCCTAAATACAATGACCTTGATAGAGATTGTGTGTCGTTTGAATGCTTGAGGCCCAATTAGTGGCCATGTCATTATAATTTCATCGTCAAAATATCATATAGGAAATTATCATGCATTATTTCTGAATTTGAAACATTTCTTTATTTTCATGCATATCATGTAGGAATGATCATTATGCTCTTTTATGCATTTGTCATTTTTGCAAAGTAAAAGGAACCACACACACCACTTGGCACTTAAACACTAGTGAGTTGGGCTTCATCTCCAACCACTAGTAGGGTTCAATGACGATGGGCATAATTTCCATTTGTTGGCCCAAATCCCATGTACCTTGTGTTACTAGACCATACCGGGTCCAAGATCCTTTCGTACCCTAAAAAAATTACATATACTCCTCTTCGGAGGGTATGACGTTGATCGGGGGAAAATGGGTGAGGAACTGGGAGGACCTGTGCCCCCTGACCATGTGTGGGCTTCACTTCCACACATTATAGGTTGGTTTACGTGACTTGGGTTTCATCTCCAAGTTATCGAGCTATGGGTATATAGGTGAAAGCCAATTTAACTGAGCATAAAATCCAACAATCTTTCAAAACATGTGAAAGTTTCTAACACTGATATAACACATCTAAAAAAAACATCAAATAGTTTAGGGCTCACAATAAAAATTTAAAAGAAGATAATCATCATTTGTATACTTTGTTTGCATAATAAAACACATCTAGATGTTAGTTACACAAATGGTGAACACACGGGGTGATCGGAAAAGGTCTAGGACCGATGCCCATGATCAAATCCCAACTGATTCACAACAGCATGTGTTGAGTCCTCACACACATGATCGAACCGAACGACATTTGACGAGCATTAGAGGCAATAACTAGACACAGGGAGATCCCGTTGAGTGGACTCCTAATAGAGGAGCTTCAGTACACTCCTCTAGGCATAGGACTGAGCATGGAGCTTCTTGACATGAGGATGCTCTCCTCCAAAGCCATTACCAAGACTGCATTGCATGTGTGTCCACGAGATCGGTCGAGGAATATGTTGTGTAGGGGACCAAGTTGGTTCCCATACATACTAGGTCCATAGGAGGTTATAACCCTCCACAATCAAAGTATAGATGGACCAGATATCCGCCCATTCAGGAGCAAGAGGACAAGCTTGCTTTCAAGCATAGGTCCACCCATACTCCTGTGCATGGCCCACCATGCAATATCACCATTGATATATCAAAGGTGGGAGCTAATGGAACACCACCACATGAGTGATGGAGGTCTAGAAAGTTAAATGGTCTAGGTAGTGTTCTTGAGCAGCTAGGATGCAAGCCTACATCTCTACCCACTCGTGCTTCGAGTGAGCATAGCGGCAGTTATATCAATATCACTAGAGAGCATGGAGAGGATTCTAAGCACCCTCATATCACGCGTCCACCATCCACACATGGTGGTTCATAGATTAGAGCACAACATGATGTCGATGCCATCTTCATATATAGAGGTAAAGGCACAACACATTTGTATGATGGGTACAAAACCCATAAGGTATATTGCATAGAGCATACAAACCAGAGGCCTTCCATGACTGATCAAATTGATAGATCATATAGACTAGTGTCTGAGCAAATATGTCAACTCCTCCAAGATCAATTGGAGGATGCTCGCCTAGAGATGCAACATATTGAAGATGCAAATATTCAAGCGCAAAGGCTCCTACGATAAAGGTTATATGAGCAGCGCATGCATGAGGAGTGTATTCTAGCTCAGAAGGAGCATAAAGAGTAGGAGGATCGACTAGCTAGGGCTGGCTTATACCCTCTCGAGGAGCATAGAGAGTGTGTGCATAAGAGGGTTGTGTCCCTAGATGATATGCATGAGGAGCGTAGAGATGCTCATACTCATGTCAGTGCCCATCAGAGGGAGTGATTGCCATCGCTCAATGATCTTAGACAGAGGTAGCATGAGAGAAGGAGGAAGAGCCGCTTCCTCCACCTCCCATGAATAAGACATTACCTCCTAGACCACCTCCATGTTAGCGTAGGGAGGAGGAATTTTTGTCTTATGAGGCGTACAAGGTTTTGGCCAATAAGGTCAAAGCAATAGAGAGGCAAGGTGCGGCTATTCAAAAGCCAACACTGAGGAAGATACACAATGAACCTCTAGACCCCTCGATGCCTACGCATCCATATCCTAAGCATTTTGATATGCCCAGGTTAGAAAAATTCAAGGGTGATGAGGATGCCCAAGAGCATGTTATGAGTTTTTTGGATGCTTGTTTCCAGATAGAGAGTCATGATGCCTTGTTGTTGCGCACCTTCATTATGAAACTCTTCGGCCTGGCCCGAGAGTGGTTCAACCAGTTGAAGAAACACAGTATTATTGGTTTTTATTAGTTAGCTGATGCATTTATTGAATGCTATTCATTTGGCATCAATAAATAGGCCAACCTTTTTGACTTGGCTATGTTAGCTCAGCATGATGACGAGTCCATCGAGAAATACGGAAGGAGATGGTGTAGAATAATGGTAAAGCTGCCATTCCCTATTCCTACAGTAAAACTAACCCAAATATTTACAAAGAGTTGTGCCAAGCACATCTTTCTACTGTTGTAGCTGCAGTAGTACGCTACATTCAAGGAAGCTTTGGCATAAGCCAAGGTGATCGAGGACATAAAGTTGCAAGAAGGAAACTTGAAGCTCAAGACCAGGAAAGAGAGGTTTAAAAAGAGTACTATGAAGCAACAGGGCAAGCAGGCCCACATGAATCAAGTAGTACCAAATCTTGGAGAAGAGGACAAGGGACAAAAAAATCCTAATTATCAGGCCCAACCTCCTCCTGCGCATTATGAGACGTGCAAAAAAAATTATAAGGGAAAAAATAGAGAAGAGTGCCCACCTCGCCAGTACACACCTCTGACGGAATTGATGACTTTGATTCATCAATTGTACAAGGCCAAGGCCATACGATTGCCTGAGGTCAAATTAGTAGATCTGAATGTGCTAAAGTCGAAGTGGCATTAAGACGATATGTTTTGTATATTCCACAGAGCGAAGGGCCACGACATCGAGACATGTTGGCCCTGCAAACACATTGTGGAGAACATGATAGAAAAAGGAGAGCTTGTAGTACCAGAAAATCCATAGGTGCCCGATAATAGAAACATGGGGATTTTCAAGAATCTACTACCTAATCACGAGGTGCCTCATAACAACGTCAACCAGGTCAATCAAGTGAGAGTTGAACCACCTACCCAGGGGTTCATAGGTATGGTCAATGTTGTTACTAGACATGGGAGGTATGATCAATTGAATCAACCTTGTACTCCCATTAGAATACAAGATACGCCAGATCAACAGCCAGCTCAGAACATTCTAGGCCCACCAACTAGAGTGGTGGTGATCATAAGGAATAGGTTATTTCAGAACCTACAGACAACTCCTACGAAGTTGTCAATATATGATCTTATTCAGCAGTCCCCTAGATACAGGGAGACTCTTATGGACATTATGAGGTCCATTGATGTATAGTTTACAAATTTTGTGGGACATGTACAACAGTGTCAAGAACCCATGATACAATTTTATGATCATGAAGTGAAGATGGTTCCTACTATTACGACTGACCCATCACTGCATATTATCGTGTGTGTTAACCACATGCATTTCAAAAGGGTCTTGATCGACACTGGGTCCTCGATCAATATAATTAGGACCAAGACGCTGAGCTATATCAAGTTGCCCAAATCACACATTGTGCCTACCACCTTTACGTTGAGAGCGTTTAACGATGCACTATGCTTGACGGTTAGTACAATTGTTCTACTTATTTAGGTGGAACTCAAGACCATCTTTGTGATGTGTCATGTGATATAGGGCACCATGCAGTACAACATTCTGGTCAAAAGGCCTTGGATTCATGAAATGTGTTGCATCCCCTCAATCTTGCATCAATGCATGAAATACATTCATGAGGGACAGGTTCACGTAGTGTTCTCGGATGAAGAACAATTCAAGTTTGTGAACCTAGTAGATTTGCCTAGGGGTTTTGTACTCCCGTCGACACACTTGGATATCCGACATGCTTCACTGATTAAGATTCCAAGAGGTAAACTAGCAGCTCGTGCTCAACCATCAACATCTATGTCATACAGATCTGAGCATATGACTGTAACTTCTCTAAAATTGACTACATCGGCAATGCATCGGCAAGACAAGAAGCTAAAGGTGAAATGGATGAGAAAGTAGAAGATCATATGCCCGGACCAGTCACCAATGAGACTCCCACTCCCATGGATGTGGAAGAACCTCAAGACAAAGCCGAGGAGGCACCTCAGCCTGCTTCACTTGCATCTTTAGCAAGGTTATTTGCATCACAGGTGATCGTTCATCTAGCTAACACAAGGTTAGGTGAGTATCTTGTGCAAAATGTTACTTTCAGACCTATCCTGAAGACTGTACAAGAGATGGGCCGACCACACACCCATCGATTTTTGATTGGATCTGTAGTATCGTTGTGTGAGCCACCCAACCAAGCAAACTTCATCTACGTAGGGCTAGATCAAGTGCCCACTAGAATGTCTATAGATGAGGACGATGATGAGCCATTCGCTGTGAATGTGCACTATCTATCCAACTCAAAATACGCTATGCGCATTTTTGAGTCATATCATTGGCATGGACATGACCTTGGTATTTTTGAATAAGTACGTAGGACTCTACTCGAACCTCATTATCAGTTAGCTACTGATAGGTTTGGGTTAGGGTTACAGGTACATGATCATGACATTTTTCTTGTCGCATCCTTAGATCGCATGTACCTGAGTCTGGGGGACGATGTGGATTTTATTTCATATCACCCTAATCCTTCCAAATTTTGGAGGACTCGCCAAATGGTATCATTTGTTACCATAGGGCCTCCTGATTCATATCATGATGGGCCCTTAGAGGACAACCCCAAAGGCAACCTGAATAACTAAATACGTAATGCTACCGATAACACTAGTATGTAGGGGCATAACCCCACTACTGTAGGTGATCTCGAGTTAGGAGATCTTTGTGATGATGATGGATAGGAGTCCACCTTTGAAATAAGTGGACCTAGTTATGATGTAGATGATGAGTCCTCAAATAATGATCAATTTGAGGAGGAAATCGAGTTGACCTTTCTAGGTCCGATTTTTATACGCCATCTGCTGCCTATGGAACAAGTGGAAGAGATGAATGAGCGCTTCATAGTCGATAGTGATTATGAAGATGAGACAGAGGTCTACTTAAGGCCTCACCTAGCTAATCTCTCACTGTTCATAGACACAATAGAGTGGTCCATCCATGGTAGTGACCACAGTGATATAGATGAGAGTACTGATTCCAGGCTTGTGTATCCACAATATCTATTGCCTAGGAAATTAAAGCATGTTATGGAGGAAGTACCTCCCAAAAATGAGCACTCTAAGGAAGAAGCAACACTATTTTACATGGCAGTATCATATATATGATCGTTATATCATATTTATCTGGATAGTGATAATAGTGATCGTAGAATCAGATACATGGGGCCACATCTGGCAAATCGCCCCTTAGAAGAGAGGGGAAGTGACAGATTGTATTTGTACAATGATGATGAGAATTCATTGGAGATGGGCTATTTGGGACCTCATCACCTACATAATAGGCCTCCATATCGAGGTCCCCCACCTATTACAGCTATAGGTTTGCGTCGGGATATTAGTCTCCATTGTAGCCTGAGGGAAAGAAGAGAGCTCGAAGAGAGCTATCAGGAACTATTTCCCCATCTGCCTACATACGCAGAGCTCCTTGAGCTGAGAGATCCCATTTTGTAGCTAGTGCACCAGGAAGATACAGTTATACGGGCATCCCAAAAAGAGGATCTGTTTGTGCCCGTACCATCCGAGCCAGATATTGGGTACAAAAGCTACACTTCAGATATAGAGTTTTGTTCATGTGGTTCTAGAGATCAATTCTATTCCATCAATATGGTCTCCATTGATTTGACCACTCCACTCCGCAATTCAATAGATCTATCCAAACCGTTGCATCTAAACATGGATTGTATATATTGGGATCGCGTTGACTCACCGGTCCAGCCTGAAGATTTCTTCCCTAATGAAGAAATGTTGCAACCATTTCATTTTGTGTCATGCTGTGCTTATGATGTTTATAACATTGAGGGTGCTTCCCACGAGGAACATGTGAACCCGACTGATGACATCCATCTAATTCCTATGCTTCACCAACTTGAGGAGAGATCACATATTTCAGTAGAGAAAACCTTCAATGTGGATATCAGTAAAGATCCCACCAATCTAAAGAAGGTTAGATTTGGAGAGAGTCTCACTCCGAATGAGCATGATAGCATCATCCCTCTACTAAAAGAGAGACCTGATCTCTTTGCTTGGACTTACAAAGACATGTCGGGTCTAGATCCAAAATTTATTACTCATAACCTTTCGCTAGATCTATCGAAGAATCCAGTCAAGAAAAAACTCAAAAAAATGCATCCAACAGTAGCCTTAATGGTGAAATACGAGTTGCAAAAGCTATTGGATGTAGAGTTTGTCATCTCCATCGACTATCCAGAATGGGTGTCCAATATGGTACCCGTAGGAAAGCTAGATGGAAGGATCCGTATTTGTACAAATTTTAGATATCTCAATAATGCAACACCCAAAGATTCATTTTCGTTGCCAAATATCGATGCTCTAGTAGACACTACTGCAGGTCATGAAATGCTCTCCCTTATGGACGGTTTTTTTGGATACAATCAAATTCGGATTAAACCCGAAGATCAGCATAAAACCGCATTTATAATGCCATGGGGGACATTTTGCTACAAAGTTATGCCATTCGGTCTTAAAAATGCTGGTGCCACATATCAATGGGCTATGACATATATCTTTCATGACTACATACATAAAATCTTAGAAGATTATATCAATGAATTACTAGCTAAGTCATTGCGAGTAGAGCATGCATAGATCTTAAGGAAGGTCTTTGATCGCCTAATAGAGCATAATGTCAGGTTGAATCCTAAGAAGTGCGTATTTGGTGTAACTTCAAGTAAAATCTTGGGATTCATCAAAATGAGGCATCGAAGTAGACCCAACAAAGGTCAAGGCTATTCTAGAGATGCATCCTCCCACTAATATCAAAGAACTAAGAAGCCTTTAGGGCAAAGTAGCATCCATAAAGTGATTCATTGCTCAATTATCGGATAAATATCGACCCATGAATTGACTACTACACAAAGGGGTCCCATTTGATTGGGATGAGGACTACTAAGCAACCTTTACTGAGATTAAGCAATACTTGGCAATGCCGCCAGTACTAGCTCCACCAAGGCTAGATGTATCTTTTTTGCTATATATATCGACAACCAACTTTGCATTAGGAACCATGTTAGCCCAAAAGAATGTGCAAGGTAAAGATCAAGCCATATATTACATCAGTCGTACCTTGGTGAGTTGAGTCAGGATATGCATATGTGGAGAAGATTTGTTTAGTAGTGGTGTTCGCTACCAAGAAATTGCAACATTACATGCTAATTCATATGACATATGTTATATCGAAATAGAATCCTTTGTAGTATATGATGAGTAAGACATATCATAACACACGTACTGCAAAGTGGATCATGCTATTGATAGAATTCTATTTGGAATTCATCAACCAAAATTCCATCAAGGGACAAGTCATAGCTGATCAACTAGCTGAGGCACCACTGTCCAACAGTAGGCCTCTAACCATTGATCTTCCAGATGATGCGGTCTTCGTAATATCTAAAGCTCCCGAACCCGAAGAACTAGAGAATAATGTTGATATGACATTGTTCTTTGACGGTTCAAAGTGTGAGCAAGGGGGTGGTGCAAGAATAGTGTTTTTCATGCCATAAGGAGCTCCAATGCCCTTGTCATTCAAGTTAGACTTTCTGTGCACCAACAATAATGCTGAGTATGAAGCCCTACTTTTGGGCCTCCACCCAGCTATTGCCATGGATATTAAAAGATTAAACATTTTTGGTGATTCTCTTCTCATAGTTAACCAAATTAAGGGGCTCTTTTAGTGTCGATGTCCCATAATAAAAGCCTACAAAGATATTGTTGCCACTTATCTGGCCAAATTTGAATGGTATGACATCGATGAAATCCCTCGTTCGTCAAATAGGTTCATAGAAACCATGGCATATTTGGGGTCCTTGATCCCTCAGAATCCGTCTACCAATTTTACTACCATCCATGTTAGAACGCTCTCGCACCCAATAGCAGAGGGTGCAACCTTTGATAACAAAGAGTCAGTCAACATGATTGTTGTGGAACCAACAACTGATTGGTTTTGTAGAGCGGAAGACTTTCTTAAGCAGGCACCCTGGGAGTCATTAAATTCTCAGAGTCCTACGGGGAGTGATACTACCATTCACCATAAGCTTGTTTCCCAGTCTGCATTTACAAAGTTAAATATGTAGGGGAGCAAGTCGTCTTAGCATTTGAAGCCGAGGCTTGTCAAAGCTGGATGTTACAAATCCAAGACTTCTTAAAACTTGGTATGATCCCAGAGGGATTGTCACATACCGCAAGATGCACATTCAAATAGAAAGAGACTAAGTATGTCTTAATAGGGGACATTTTGTACCAACACATCTACGAATGAGTTCTCCTTCGATGTCTTGAGCCCCAAGAGTCATCTTGGGAAATTTCAAAAACTCATGATGGTACGTGTGGTGGCCATTTCAGCAGCATGGCTATCATCAAATGCATCCTTCGCATGGGTTATTATTGGCCCACTATGGAGAATAATTACAATGTGTATGTCAAGAAATGCGTTAAATATCAGCATCATGCTAATCTTACACACTTGCCATCACAAGCATTATAGCCCATTGAGGCATCTTGGCCATTTGCTCAGTGGGGACTAGATCTTATTGGCAATATTTCTCCTCCATCGTCAAACCGACATACATTCATTATCACGGCTACTGAGTATTTTACAAAGTGGGTGGAAGACATTTCCCTTACAATGACCACTGGAGCTCGCATCGCAAAATTTATTCTTGAGCATATCATATGTCATTTTGGGATACCATCCAAAATAATTTTGGATAATAGAACTTCTTTTAAGAACAAAACTATGTGGCCTTTAACGTCTAAATACCCCATTAAACATAGTTTTGCAACTCCATACTATTCGCAAGCAAACGGGAAAGTTGAGGCCTCAAACAAGACTTTGGTAGCCATCTTGAAAAAGACAGTGCAAGAGCACCACAAGGATTGGCATATACAGCTACCCCTTGCATTATGGGCATACAGGACTAGTATTCGGACGCCCATTAGGGCAATGCCATTTTCACTAGTATATGGCACTAAGGCCATTATGCCCTTAGAGTTGGAAATTCTAATGTTGTGTGTTGCATTGAAAGAGTTCATCGATGACGACACCATGCGGTAAGCTCACCTCGATCAATTGATGTTGCTCGACGAACGTCGCATGAATGCACTCGAGCATCTCCACATTTATCAAAAGTGATTAAAATGAGCTTACAATGTCAAAGTCCACCAGAGAGACTTTAAATTTAGGGATCTTGTGCTGAAAGAGAACCAATAGAACTCAAATTTTCCACCTGATATGCTAGACAAATTCATGGCTAATTGGCTAGGGCCTTACATCATATCTAAAAATATTGGTCCAGGTACCTATTGCCTAATGTCGCTAGAGGGTGTGGAAGAGCTTGAGCCTCTCAATATCATCCATATTAAGGCGTTCTATGCTTAAGAGTGTAGTAAAGGCACCAAAGGGATCTGTAAGCACTTTGGTCAACCCAAAAGCTCTGCGGATTTGTCCACAACCGCTCAGTCATCCCAAAAGGCTTCGAGTTCTTGAATTGAGAAGCTTGGTCAAGTAAATGCACCAAAGGCATCTGTAAGCCCTTTGGTCAACCCAAAAGCTCCGAGGGTTTGTCCACAACTACTCGGTCATCCCAAAAGGCTCTAAGTTCTTGAATTGAGAAGCTTGGTCAAGTAAATGCACCAAAGGCATCTGTAAGCCCTTTGGTCAACCCAAAAGCTTCGAGGGTTTTGTCTCAACCGCTCGGTCATCCCAAAATGCCCCAAGCTCTCTGTTGAGTAGCTTGGTCAAGTAAAATATCCAAAGGTAGTTCCTCACCATTTGGTCATCCTTAAAAGCTCCAAGGACATGTACTTGTTGTTTGGTCAAATATGGAAGCTCAAAATCCATAAAAATCAAGAAAAATATATAAAATTCCAAAAATAAAAACTGGAAAAGCTTAAAATTCAAAAATATTTGCTTTTTCATTTCGTATTTTCATTTGCATTCATGCATTGCATATAGGCATTTGTCATCCGTTGCATTCCATACAAGAATGGATAGTGTGTGTCAAAATATTACAAATGACACCACGTTTGTGTTTCAATCATGCACCCTTGCATTATATCATCTATCATCTATCACAGTGAGTAAATGTATTTTTCAACACAACACATCCTATTGCTATGAAGAATATTGTTAGGATTCTACTCCTAACCACCATACTAATCACATTATTAGTTAATTATTTAATCACTCTCTCTTTCACAAAGGTTGTGCCCTTTGATCACACCTTCACACTCGTAGAAATAGGTATTTCATTTGGTATAGTTGAGGCATCGAAGAATATAATTATTAATTAATTGTTGGGTTCCCCATACAATACAACAATGATTCCTTAATAAAAGTGATTCCTTTTTATTATTCTAGCATTATAATCAATATTTCTCTATTGGGTTCACTACATCTGGTATCAGAGCCAAGTTTGGAAGGAATTTTTTTTTTATTTTTCTCGTTCTCCGAATACAAGCCTGGGGACGCTGCCAAACGATTACAACCAATTCAAAATTAGCGAAACACGTCCAAGGAGCAACCAGCCAGAGTGACTTCCAAATAAGGCTCTTCATATCCAATGCAGTGCTCACCACCGATAGCGAGGCGAGGACGTATAGAAGCCAACAGGTTATAAAATCTCCAAAACCTAACCGCAATGGCCGAAGGATGACTTTTATGCAATTTTTTTATGATAATTTTTCAAGAAATTTTTTGATGACTTTCAACACTTTTTGCGACACCTTTTCGCCAAACGACTATGCAAATGGTTTATGGAAGAATATCTCATGACCCTAACCTACTTTTGCTACTTAATCTTGCCCACATACATCAAATCACATCAGTGAGTGTATATAAAATTCAGTTCTAGGACATCGCCAATCACATCACAGGGTTGGACGAATCAGTCCTCATAAGTGGGTTCATCAATGGATTAAAAGAAGAAATTAGATTGAAGATCATGATGTACACTCGTTGCACCCTATAGGAAGCCATTGGATTAGCCTTGTTAGCTGATGATACATTCAATGTTCAACGTCAACATCGAGAGCAACCTATTGATACATCGACATTCATGCACACTATTCCAAAAAACAAACCCTTTCCAGTTAAGTACCTTAGCCTACAAGAAATGGAGGAGCGACGAGCAAACGACCTCTGCTATACTTGTGATGAGAAATTTTGGCCCCTTCATTGTTGTGCTACACAAACATTGTATTTATTGAATATAGTTGATCCCTGTCACTCCATAGAGGACAAAGGTGAGGAAGATGTGCATGACATGACCAAAGCACCTGATCATAACAATGAAGGAAATGAGGTTGATGTGCAAGAAGTGCTCGATGCACCATGAAAATATGAGGTAGAAATCCATGCAGTAAACAATGAAGGTAATACATACACTCTCAAAGAACTACACACAAGTTCATCACCAATAGTGAGTTCTCGTCGTATAGGCAACCTGATTCAGAAAGGAGGCAAAAGAGTGAGTGCACCTTTATTTTCCCTTCATTCTACACAGGAAGAATCGGCTAAAGTAGAAGCCTACCATCATCACAATTCTCCTAAGGAAGATTCTACTATTCTTTCTAGAAACCTCCCGCTAATGCTTTGACCTTCAATATATCCTTGCCTTCGAAAAAGTGACATTAAAATAGTACAAGAACTTGCACAAATTCAACTGGGAAAACAAGCAACGAAGCTCCTTAATTTGAGCTTTGAGGACAAAGCTCTTTTTAAGGAAGGTGGCATGTTAGGATTCTACTCCTAACCACCATACTAATCACATTATTAGTTAATTATTTAATCACTCTCTCTTTCAAAAATGTTGTGCCCTTTGATCACACCTTCACACTCGTAAAAATAGACATTTCATTTGGTATAGTTGAGGCATCGAAGAATATAATTATTAATTAATTGTTGGGTTCCCCATATAATACAACAATGATTCTTTAATAAAAGTGATTCCTTTTTATTATTCTAGCATTATAATCAATCTTTCTCTATTGGGTTCACTACAAATATGCTAGAGTTTTTCGGTCATTCAAACATACCTAGTGGTCTTCTCAGGAGTTGGTAAGAAATCTTATTTTTCTTTTGATGGCTGAGGTCGAGTTAGTAAAGCCCTTAGCATATCATAATCTTGTCACTAATGAATAAATTAAAAAGAGTCTTAATAAGGACTAGGGGAATATGAAGCCACGAAGCAGGACCGGGTATCCTGAAGCAAAAATAATTATTCTTGTTTATCCCTCTATGTGGACGATATGGGAAATGTGGGTAATTGGCAAAAGGACAGGTTTATTTCCTACCCATAAATCCTTTGCTTATGATAAAATGAGAAATATCCCCTAAGTGATATCCCACATCAATCCTTAATATTGATACCCTTCATCGATATCATAAATTGACATCCCAGATTGATATCCTACATTGATATCATACGATCAGTATCACAGATCGACACTGCAGATTGATGTCCTCTAGATTTATGTCACATATCGATACTCTAGAATCGATATTACAGAAGTAGTTCCATTCAAAGTTAAATCCACAAAGGATTTTTATGAAGCTCATAAATCTAGAAACAAAGATCAAGAATAAAAGAAAAAAATTTCTAAAGATCAAATGAAGATCAAATATAAAGATCCAATGAAGATCAAAAAATTAAAGGCATGACAAGGTCAAATAAAGATCACAAGATAGTGAAAAAATGAAGATGAATACAAACCCATTGCTTAAGAATAAAAAATAGAATAGCGCAAAGCTAACATTAGTGATTCTTATCAGTTTGTACAAGCAAGTATCCTGATCATACACAGAGAAGGAAGGAGTGGGACTGAATCCCTGGAATTGCTCACACTACTGTACCTTACACATGACTATATGTCTGATGCATTAGCATTTTACTTATGTACAGATCAATGTTTGAATGTGGATGAGCTAGCTTTAGGTGTCCTACATTTCTTAGTGGTATGACTCCAACTGAAATCTAAAACTAATATTGGGTAAGACATTTGCAGATCCCCTATCTTAGCAATGGGCTGAAAGAATCCCGCCTGACATCTGGGTATGATTATGTCTTACCAAAATGATGCACTTGCACACATAGAGGTAATGAATAGTTTTGGCATGTCTTAACAAAAGCCTCACAGTTTAAAAGTCTAACATGGTGAGTATACAACTTCTTATTAGACAACTAGGGTATTTGAGTCTCATGAAAAACCTCAAAAGTTCACAAAATAGCAATAGGATGGCAGAAACCGCAAGCCATAAAAAATAATAAAGTCATTCAATCAATAAAACTACAAAGTATCTATCCATGATATATTATTATATTGAGCACAATCAAAGATATAGGATAGATACCGGATGAATATCAGAAATGATGTTTAGACGGACACTGACTATATAGTGCAAGGAATGAATATCAAATGACATATCAAATCATTTACATTATACCAATCCATCTCATCTCATTTCATTTATGGGTGATTAATTGATTAAGATATTGTAATGAGAATGATCAATTATTTTGCATTATTGTTATACATTCTGTGGTGTCATATTTTAAAAATTGATATACATAGTTTACATTCATTCCTTATGTTTTAAGTGATTAAAGCATACAGGTTCATTTCCATTAGATTATTATTATGTACATAATGCATTACCATACATTGCATAGCATACCATAAACTGCATAAAAATAAACACATGCCCATAAAGCAAAAATAAATATGCATTTAAAAATAAACATTGCATCCATATGCATACATCATATTTCACACATCTAATCATCTAGATCATTGCATATCATCATCATAAAGTAAAATAGCTATCTAGTGCATGTCATCCATACATCGCATCATATAAACATAGCATTTACATAAGCCTTGCATCCATGTGCATCAAATAAACATAAAAAAAAAAAAAAAGTAAACATGTACACATAATGAGCCATAAAAGATCATATCATATATATGTGTCCAAAAGAGTACATAGGGAGTAAAAAATGCCCGCAAGCTACAACTGTGTAGGTCCTCGACCTTACACACAAAATGATATATAAAAAATGTATTCTACAGCTTCTATAGCTCAGATCTAGGCTGCTCCCCCTATACTAGAGCTCTCATCGCCTCCCTCAGCACTGTGTTTTGGAGCTTGCTCTCCTGGCTGACCTGGCACCTATGGCGGATCCTGTTGTGGATCTTGCCTGCCTCCAAAGCCTAAAGCACCCAACACATGGGAAACTGGTAACTATAGTAGACTAGTCCTCTGACTGGTGGCCCATGATGTTTGCTCTAGATCTCTAGTCCTACCCTGCGATCTCGCTGTGTGTGTGCTAGAGGACCTGTGCATCCTCTCAATCCTATGAGTCCTATGACTTGAGCTTGATGTAGACTATCTAGTAGTCCTATTATGGGTCCTCTGAGACTCTGGTGCAAAAGGATCCTATGGAACCTGCAACCCATGCATCTCAATGTAACCAACTAGCTGATCAACTCAAGCGAGCTGGGCTGCATGCATATTCTTGGTTGCCATGACCATGTTGTGTAATTGCTCTATCTCAGCCATAAGATCCTAAGAAATTACTGTATCTACTATTGGTGCTACAGGAGGCCCCATAGTAGCCTAAGGAGGTGGCATAGCCCCCCTCGATGCCCGAGCAAGATCCTGCTCTGCCTCTACTACAGTCTGTTGTGCCTGTGCTAACTCTAAGGCAGTTTGTAGTCTCTACACCTAGGCCTCTACATCTGTGGCCCGAGTCATAAGCTCTTGTATCTGGTCCTACACCTTAGTCAAGAACTGTTCCTTGTTAGCCACTTTTGCCTCTATAGTGGCGATGGTAGTGTCTCTCTCGAGCTGTTGTGTGTGAAATCGTCCAAGTTGACTCTACAAGTCAGCCACCTAAGCTAGTAGTTGTCCCTCTACACTATCAGGAGGGACCTCCCCCCCTCTGGAATATCCTCCTTAAGGTCAATCTCAAGTATATCCTCGATGGTGGCCTCTGCACCCCAACTACCCTTAGTACACTGGCGCACCCTATGCCCGTTAGGATCTGCCTCTACCTCTACCTAAGTTGGATCTCAACCCAAAGGCCCTATCCCATACCATCTGAATAAGGACCACCATCCGTCATAGTCTGAATTGGTCCTAGCCATCTCAACCCCTGACTCCTAGAAGTCATTTGGTGCATCTCCTAGCGATGGAGGATGTATTAGTTGGAGATCCCTCTCCAAAGGCAAGCGCCTATATCTGAATGGTATCTTTGGTATGTCCTGCACCATGTTGAACTGTCGTAGGACATGAGAAAAGAACTAATACTCTCTGACCTCTGGCTTATGCTAGATAATCCATCTATCTTGGTGGGCCCATCATAGCCACTCGTCCACCTTAGGCCATGCAGGGCAATCCATGTAGGGGCGCCAAACAATGTCCCCCGACCCAAGTGATGCAAATATAATGATATAGTGCTCAGTGTTCCCAGCATGAGCCCTACTATGGGTACCCTCCAAAGCATGAGGCCAACATGTGGCGTAACATTGATGGTCGATGTCTATGGTAGTGATGCACAGTGGAAGCTCTGCAGGACTTTCAATTCGGATGTCATTCCACCCCCAGATCTGTAACAAAACACTACAACTGATGCCCTTACGACTACGCTCTGTAATCTAGTATAGATCCCTATAGAGCTGGCATAATAGGGTGCTCCCCCAAGCTAATCATAGTGGCTCCTCTATAGAGCTCTAAAGCACCCTCTAAGTAGTGGCTAACATGTTCTAGGGAATCCTTGTGCCTGAGGAGTCTGGAAGTAGAATTTGCACAATGAGATGCATGAAGAGGGCCTCTCATGTAGAAAAGACATCATCGTGGTATCAGTCATCGATGTGCACCCCTTCATGGTCAGAATCATCCTGTGCATCTATGCTATGGTCATCAAAGATAGCATCAAAGACAACATCCTTTGTTATGGAGGCAGAGGAGACGATAGCCTCACCATCGATGGGGATCCTAAAGATCCTGTAGACATCCTCCAAAGTGATAGTCATCTCACCGGGAGGAAGGTGGAATATGTTGGTCCGTGCATTCCAACATTGGGCCAATGCAGTAAGATAGGCTTGATCTACCCTAATGGTGGGTAGATCCATGAGGTAACTAAATTCAACAGCTCAGAACCAAGCTCGGTCATCATCAGATAAAGCCTCATGGAGAGTTTTCATAAGGTCAGGCTCCCGCGCTCTAGAAATTAACTTCTAAAAATAAAAAACATAATGTAAGCTAAATATGACTAAGCAGAGCTAAAGAAAATTAAAAAATTTAATTTGAAAACCTAGAGCTTAATGAGATAACATTAAATGCCTAATTAAATGACAAAAATAGAAAAAAGAAATGTAAAATTTTGCAAAAATTTCTAAGGTTTACAAACCGTGGGTCAACCCTATAGTTTGAAGGTGATAAAATATGACCGTTAGGATTTTGAATCCTAACTACAGATGAAACCTGCGGTCCCCAATTTACCAATTGGGAACTGTAGCTATCAGCTATGGTTTAGGAGAGGCACCCATTTTGGGTACCCTCATAATCCACTAAAAATTAAAAACTAAGCTAACCTAGACTAGTGGGGTTCATTACCAGCAGTTTAGTAAGGTTAATTTTCCACATTTCTTAGTGTGCATCATTTTTAATGGTATTGAGTGCTAGGTCTCAGTTTTGAGTTACCTTGCCTGCACCCCGACCTCATCTATTGGATGGATGATCATGATTCGCCATCAAGGTAGATGAGTGTAATTCAAGTCGATTTTGGTAGCATTTCAGATCAAGGAATGTTTTATCACTCTCAGAGCTCTTAATTTGCTAGTAGTTGGAAGAAAATAATGAAAATTTTCAAATGGGAATGCATTTTATAGGTCCTAATAGTCTCTGAAGATCGCAGCTGACACCTGGGGTTCCAGAACTAGGGTTTCCCGTATGCAAATCTGACCCACGGTTCCCAAAATTTGAAATATTAAACATGTTGTACCCGTGGTCCATAGCTAGCAATAAATGCACTCAAAACCCACCGTGGTAAGGTCTAAAAAGATAAATTAATGACTCCCATTGGATAAAAATTCAAAATAAATGATCAAAATTGTAAATTTGGTGATGTTAAAAGCACCAGGATCAATAAAAAAAATGTAAAATTAAACAAAAAAAAATCAAATAATGAAAAACCAAATGCGCCTCGTATTTAGTGATTTATCCTATAAAATTGGCGGTTGAAGCGACTTGCGATCCACGTAATCCAGCAAGATGAGTAAATCACCATAAGGACATTTGGGGTAAAATTGTCATTTATTTTATGACATCTTTCGGCAAATCATCGATAATATGATTCAACACAAGTCTAATTGCATTTGTATTATTTTGATTCCCTAAGATGGCTATCGTAGCTTGACTGCTCCATGGGATAGATATGTGCAAATACTACTAAGATTTACAATCATAAGTTGAACTAGGCCTAGCAAAGACATTAAAAAGCTTGAATCTAAAGTTGTTCAGGATCATTCATTATGGTCAAGCAATTTCATCGCTTCATACATTGTCATTACCCTCATCGACTCATCGCTTGAGGGGTAGTCATAATTTCATGTCATAATCAAAGTCAATAGAAGATCCCTAAGATCGTAGATCCCTTGATATTGTCAAAATTGCGTTCATTCTTGCGAATCATTGCTAACAACTATCATAAGCTTCCCCCTTTGCTTGGGGTAAATAGCAAATATGAAATTTTGTTTATAACTCTCATCCTTCGGTTATATAGGCCTAACTCCTATTGTAGCACCAAAGCTACCCAAACGTCTGATGGCAAGTGTAGACTTTTAAAATTTAAGCCTTTCCAAGTTGGAAGTAATGATTCTAGGATGTGCGTCCTTTTGCTAGACTTGGGGCATCTAATGTTGATCATACTAATGTTCATCATAGAACCTTCAACATCATTTTAAGATGTATATTTTTGCTCAGCGTTGTTTGATCTCACAACGCATCTCAAAAGGGGTATCTATAGACACCTAAAACGCATCATGTCGAGGGTGACTACTTATATGGACATGCTACAAAACCATATGGAGGATCTTGGAGACTCCAAGACAGAGTAGTGGTTCTAACCATTCAATTTAGGCATTTTGGCCTAATCAGGTTGAACCGCAGCCCAGATCTACGATCTCCATTATAAATCATGGCTGATACCTACGGTTCGTAGTCTGGACTGCAACTATGATCTACGATATTAACTAAAGTTTAGTTATGCATTTCATCCGAGCTAAATTGGTTGGAACGGCCAAAATATCTAGAAGTAGGCAGTTGAAGGATAAAATATTCTAGAGGCTTCCATCCCAACTATCCTAACCAACCTTCTTGGTCTTGGCTTCTCCATGAAGCTACCCCTAGTCCTAAGGGCATGCTATAAATACCCCCTACAAATGGGGTTAAGGGATAGAGAGTTAATTGATCAAGAGATCAGTGAAGCCCTATCAAATTGCATACTAAATCTATGCATTTCAGAGCCCCTTTGCTATTCACCTAAAGACCAATTAGCCATGGATGCCCTAGGTTCCTAGGATATTCAAGAAGCACAAATCTAGGCAAACAAAGGCCTATCATAGTGATTTGATCGCCAAATATGTTAGAGGAAAACAAAGGTGACCCTTGAACATCAATTTGTACAAGGAGGTCAAGCCCACTGCTCCTAATTCTGAGGGTAAACCTATCAGAGGTCAAACCGTGGCTATCAGACGCGGTTCATAGTGCATACCACCCACCATAGCTACGGTTTGCAATAGGTTACTGATCACCTTACTTGCTTTGCTTTTGACTGCATAGATTAGTTATATTAGTCTTTTTATAGGTTTAATTGCACTTTAGAGAAAATCTTACCGTAGGAATTAGTTATTTCATGCATTGTATTAAGTAGGATTATATTGGATATTTTATGCACTTTATTGCTCCTAAATTGATATTTGATCCATGCATCATTTGCTTATTCATGTCCATCATGTTATAGTATAATTATTGATCTAATTAGAATAGTTTAAAGTGTTTCTTTATGATTTATTGTTTTACTAGTTTAATGGTATTTGCATACATATTTCCTTAAAGGGCCTCATCACGAGAGGCTATCAATATTTTTAATCGTGTGCTATTGTTTCTTGTTCGTAGGGAGACAGGTGCAAGAGGACCTTACGTCATAATCCTTCCACATCGCGAAGAAGGGGGTCAAATCCACCCCAAGGAAGTTTGTGACTAATCAATAGAGCACTATAAGTGCACCTACCCTATTGAGGGCATTGGCAATTGTAATATCAGTATCATCTTTCAAGTGACCCTAAGAGGGCATTTTTGTAATCAAAGCTCATTCAAATATTAATACAATAAACCTTATTTTTTTGTTCAATTTATGTACTTGTGTCAATCTTTGTGCTTTCATGATGGTATAGATCAATATAGTATCTAGGTGCATGCTCCATGATTAAGTCAGTAAACTTTATTTCTTCAAAATCTTTAGCAAGATCTTAAATTTCTATAATTATCTCTTGTATGTTCCATGGAGTCTTTGCTTTCCTCAATATTGCATTTATTAGTAATACTCTATTCCATTTCATATGTTTACATATTTTTAACCCTTCTAAAGCTACCCAAGCTTCAACTTCATTATTTGTGTTAAATCCACCATTGAAAACGCAATGAGATAAAATATCTCCTCTAGTACTTCTAATTATTCCTCCTAATAGTCCTAGATTTCTTTTATATGCTCCATCAAAATTCTGTTTAACCCACTTCACATCTAGTGGTTTCCACTTTATATTCTTTGCATTCCTTTTTATTCTCTTGTACCCAACATCGTAATTCCATTTAATGACTTAACTCCATCTATCAAGGCTCTCTGCTTCCAAATTAAGGACTAGGTGAGTTGATAGGGTTGGTTTAGACTCTATGGCTAAACATATATTCCTTTTAATTACCTATAAACTACTTTCCTTTCCTTTAAATATTCTTCTATTCCTTTCTAGCCATATAGTCTAAAGTATTGTATCTTTTGATATATCCCATATTATCTGTAAAGCCTCACTTTTATAAGTGTTGTTCCATTGATTTAACCAGTATTCAATTCTACTATTCATCACCATACATTTACCAAACATATTAAGAATCCATTGCCATAAATTCTATACTATTGAGCAATGTCCTAATAGGTGGTCTATACTCTCCTTCTTTTCCATGAAAACCCATTTTCATAAGGTTATCCCAGAATAAAATTCTATGACCTACTAGCCAAACAAATATTTTAACTTTAGGAATGCTTAGGCTATCCTAAATATCTATCCATATTCTAGTGATATTATTATTGGTGTTGTACATTATATCCACTTCTTATTGTATATTCTCATGGACTATTCAACTCCCAAATCAATTTATCCTTGGCTCCCCTTGGAATAATCATGGTTTCTAACTTTCTTCTCAATTGTCTCCTTGCATCAATGTCTTTTATACTTGTAAAAAATATTCTTTCCATTTATATCTTCCTTCTTGATCCTTGTACAAAATTTTTAAAACCCTATCACCATATTTATCTTAAAGTAATCTCATCCAGAATTTCAAAATTGGATCTAAATTGAGTGGTTTTTTTATCACACCAAGTATCCATCCAAATAGATTTTTTTCTCTAGTTCCCACCACCCATATTAAACCTTTAATAATTATATCAATAGATTTTTTTAAACCATTCCAAAGAGCAGTATCATTTGGTAGAGAGAAATCAACAAATATTAAACTTGGGTTATTGGGCTCAACAAAATTACTTAGAAGAATTCTTGCCCATTGTATTTGAATCTCTTCGTACAATATTCATATTAATTTTCCCCTAAGAGCTAAGTTTTCATCTATAAGAACTCTTGAACCAAGACCTCCACTAGTTTTATCATCACACACCTTGATCCATTTCACCAAACGAAATTTCCTTTTATCATGTAAACTTGACCATAAAAGGGATTGCATAATATAAGTTAAATGTTTTTCAACTAATTTTGGCATAGAATACAATGACGTATAATATGTTGGAATGGAGTGTAAGACTAACTTAATTAACTGCACTCTTCATGCTAACAATAACCATCTACCTTTTCAAACTAGAAGTTTATTCTAAACTTTATTAATAATTTGATTCCATAACTCTATCCTCATTCTCCCCTCAAATGAAGGCATCCCTAGATAAGTTTTTGGAAAATTTGCCTCCTCCATTTGAAGTGACCTATAAATTCTTGCTTTGATATTAGTAGGATTGTTAAGGAAGTAAAATTTAGATTTTGTCCTATTAACTTTTTGCCTTGAATATCTTTTGTAATCCTTTAAAAAATTATTCAAAGGTTTGGCCTCATATATCCGTGCCCTTCCAAAAAGGGTTGTATCATCTATAAATTGTTGATGGGTGATGTTGTCGATGTTATTACTAACCTTAAGTCCACTTATAAGCCCAAATTTTTAATCCTTATTTAAGTTCCTACTCAAAAATTCTACCATAATAATGAACAAATAAGGAGATAGAGGATCTCCTTGTCTAAGTCCTCTCTTAGATTTAAAATATTATGTTACTAACCCATGGACCAACACTAAATAAGAAACTATAGATACACAAGCTTTAATCCATCTAACTCATTTCTTCTTGAATCCAAACTTTTCTAAAACTACAAAAATAAAATATCATTTATTCCTATCATAGGCTTTACTCATATCAACTTTTAAGATCATTGTTTTCTCTTTTATTGAAGTTGTTGAATGTATAACTTCATGAGCTACTATTATCCTGTCCAAAATTTATCTTCCTTTCACAAATCCTCCTTGTTCTTCTAAAATTATTTTGTCTAAAAATGGCCTTAATCGATTCGCCATCACTTTGGAGATAATATTATATGCCATATTACATAGTCTTATGGGTCTAAATGAATCAAACAATTTAGTGTCCTTTTTTGGAAATATGGTAAGATATGTTGTATTTATTTTATAAGGTATATATTATTTTACCCTAGACTGTTCCACTACCACCAATAAATAATCCTTCACTATATACCAATTATGCTGGTAAAAGTTGTATAGAGCCCATCTATACCTAAGGATTTATCCCTATTAAAAGAGAAAAGAGCTAAATGAACTTCTTCTATAGTAATAGGCTCCATCTGTTTCCTATAGTATTCATCGATATAAATGAAGGAACATATTTAATAAGTTTATCATTAAGAACTTCAATCACCTCTGATCCTAGAATATTATCATTAAAAATACTTTACTTCTTTTATAATTACACTTTGATCTTCAATCCAAACACATTCTATTGATTTAATTCTACTAATTATAGGTGATGATCTTTGTACTATAGCCATCCTATGAAAAACTTTGTATTTTTATAACCTTCTTTTAACCAAGTTTATCTTGATTTTAATCCTTACTCAAAATATTATGATATTCACTAAGCAACTCCCTTTCCTTTGTGTAACCACCAAAAAGGCTCACACCCGATCTAACTATTGCAATTGAAGAAAGATACACAAATAGGCATGCATAATTTGATAACAAGAAATAACATGAATACAAGGAATCCTTTATGAATTTCAATGGAGTCACATTACAGATTCGTCCCTCTTAGGGATACCCATTTGATACATCAATTACAATAGTTTCTAATCCCTATTAAGGGTAGGTGTGATCAAAATGCCCCTCAGGGTGACACGAACTGCTCTAGGGTGTCAATGACCCTCTTCTTCGCAATGGGGAAGGAATTTGATGGTTTACTCTCCTTTGGAACTGTTCCCTGCGGTCAAGAAACAACAAGAATGTCAAAAATATAGGCAGCCTCTCATGATGAGGCCCTTTTAGGTAAAATGCATAATGACACCATTAACATGCATAATCAAGAAAGCATAAAGAAATCTGCTAAACTATGCAAATTGAATCAAGATTCATGTATTAGCATAAAGTAAAATAGCATCTACACTATGCATGGATCAAATATAGAAAATGAAGCATAAACATGCATAAATAAAGCATTTTAGTCCTAATTAAAACATAAGCATAAAATGTGAATCTAGCCTAGTTCTATGGTCATAAGTCTTCTAAAATGCTATTAAATCAACAAAATAGCTAATCTAACCTAACTAGCTGGACAAAAATAGAAATAGAAATGTGGTTATACCTCTGCTGCAAACCGCAGCTCTAGTGCACGGTCTGCACTGTAAACCATGGCTGACAGCCATGATTAGCACTCTAATAGGCTTACCCTCAATTCCAAGGGCATTGGGCTTAACCTTCTTGTCCAAATTGATGTTCAAGGGTCGCCTTCGTTGTCCTCATATTGATTTGGCGGTCAATTCTATGTGAAGGGCCTTCGTTTGCCTAAATTTGTGTTTCTTGATCCTCTTAAGCACCTAGGGCATCCATAATGCAATTCATCATGAATGGTGGCAAAAGGGTTGGGGATTTTAGTGCAATAGCTCTATCTCTTAGTATACTCAGTTTGAGTGTACAATTCACCAGGGCTTCACTGCTCAAATATCCAATGCTTGCTCCTATTTCTCTCCCCATTTGGAGGGGGTATTTATAGCATGCCCCTAGGGCTAGGGGTGGCTTCATGGAGAAGCCAAGACCAAGAAGGGTGGTTAGGACAGTTGGGATGGAAGCCTTTGGAATATTTCATCCTTCAATTGCCTCCTTCTAGATCTTTTGGCCGTTCCAACCGATTTGGCTCGGATGGAAGGCCTAACTAAAGTTCAGTTAAGACCATAGGTCACAATTGCGGTCCATACTGTAGACCGTAGGTGTCACCCATGGTTTATATTGGAGACCACAGGTTTGGGCTGCGATTTAGACTGCTTAGGCCAAAATACCTAAATTAAGTGGTTAGAACCACTGCTTTATCTTGGAGTCTGTCCAAGATCCTCCATATGGTCTTGTAGAATGTCCATATGTTAGGATCCTCAATACTAACATTATTAGTTAGTATTAGTTAGTATTATTAATCATTTAATTATTATATTATTAACTCATAAAGTGAACCATCACATATCTTCATAACATGAACCATCACATATCTTCATAACGTGAACCATCACATCTCTTCACCAACGTAGCTTTAGGGTAGATATATATATTACGTTGGCCATCCATATCAAATCATCCAAGAAGAAGAAGTAGAATAAGAATAATATATTCTAAAGGAGGGAGCACCCTATAGCGGCAAAGCAATTACAAGGGAGCCCCCTTTGAGTGGCATGCGATTATAGTTACATTAATTTATTAATATTTTTATAAGTAGAACCTTTAGGGTTCTACCATTTGGTATCAGAGCCATGTGGGACCCAACCATGTGGGATTTACTCAAGGAAATTTATCAAATCACTTCCATGCATGAGTATCAAAATCAGTTTGAGGATATCACCAAACACAACACAGGGTTGGATGAATCAATTCTCATCAATAGCTTCATTAGTGGATTGAAAGAGGAAATTAGAATGGAGGTGACAAGGTTCAATCCCTATACCATGATGCAAACCTATGGATTGTCCAAATTAGCAGAAGACAAAATCAATGCACAACATCGATTATGGAAACCATCTATGGAGAATTCATCAACCACATACATTGCTTCCAAGCCAACGCATAATGCTGACCTCGATAAGGCAATAAAAGAAGAAAACGAAATAGAGGTAGACATAGTGATGGATACACTTGAAGATAGCACTAAATATGGTAACGATGAGGAAGGTAAGGAATATGAGGAAGCCACAAAAGATAAAAAAGAAGAGGAAGATGTGGAAAACAAGGACAATGAGCAAGAAATATCTCAAGACATTCCTGAAGTGACTCATTATGGCCAAACATGCACTCTACAAGAACTACACTCAATTTCCTCTCCAATAGTGAGTTATCACCATAGGATCAAACCTATTCAAAAACAAGGCAAAAAGGTGATTGCACACTCCTCCATTGCCTCTCCTAGGGAACAACAGGAGAATGTAGAAGTTTTACCACCTCTTTTTATGCATCATTCTAAGGTGTTTGAAGAACCCCAAGGATTGTCCTTCCCTCATCATCACACATTTACTAATATTTTTGGAAGCCCTCCGCTAACACTTCATCCTTCTCGATATCCCTGCCTACGAAAGGATGACATTAAAAGAGTCCAAGAACTTACACAAATCCTTCTTGGAAAATAAAAGACAAAGCTCCTCACCTTGAGCTTTGAGGACAAAGCTCTTTTTAAGGAGGGTGGAATGTTAGGATCCTCAATCCTAACATTATTAGTTAGTATTATTAATCATTTAATTATTATATTATTAACTCATAAAGTGAACCATCACATATCTTCATAACATGAACCATCACATCTCTTCATAACGTGAACCATCACGTCTCTTCACCAACATAGATTTAGGGTAGATATATATATTACGTTGGCCATCCATATCAAATCATCCAAGAAGAAGAAGAAGAATAAGAATCATAGATTCTAAAGGAGGGAGCCCCCTATAGCGGCAAAGCGATTACAAGGGAGCCCCCTTTGAGTGGCATGCGATTACAATTACATTAATTTATTAATATTTTTATAAGTAGAACCTTTAGGGTTCTACCACCATATGAGTAGTCACCCTCGACATGACGTATTTTAGGTGTCTACAGACGCCCCTTTTGAGATGCGTTGTGAGATCGAACAACACTGAGCAAAATTATACATCCTAAAATGATTTCTAAGGTTCTATGGTGATCATTAGTCATATCAACATTAGATGCCCCAGGTCTAGCAAAAGGATGCGCATCTTGGAATCATTGCTTCCAACTTGTGAAAGGCTTATATTTTGACAAGTCTTCCCTCATCATAAGACATTCAAATAGCATCAATGCCAAGTATGGGTATCTTCTGACCCATAAATCCGAAGGATGAGAGTTACAAACCAATTATCATATTTGTTGTTTACCCCAAGCAAAGGGTAAAGCTTATGATAGCTGTTGACAATGATTCGTAAGACAAACACAATTTTGACAAGATCAGGGAATCTACAATCTTAGGGATATTCTCTTGACTTGGATTATGATTATGAAATTATGACTACCCCCTCAAGCGACGAGTCAATGAGGGTAATGACAATGTATGAAGTGACAAAATCGCTTGACCATAATGAATGATCTTGAACAAATTAATATTTGAGCCTTTTAATGCCTTGGCTAGGCCTAGTTCAGCTTATGATTGCAACTCTTAGTAGTATTGGCACATTTATATCCCATGGAGTAGTCAAGCTATAATAGCCATCTTAAGGAATCAAAATGATACAAATGCAATTAGACTTGTGTTGAATCATATTTGTTGATGATTTGTTGAAAGATGTCATAAAATAAATGACAATTTTACCCCAAATGTCCTTATGGTGATTTACTCATCTTGCCGAATTACATGGATCGCAATTCGCTGCAACCGCCAAGTGTATAGGATAAATCATTGAATATGAGGCGCATTTGGTTTTTAATTATTTAATTTTTTTTGTTTTAATTTTACATGTATTTGATTGGTCCTGGTGTTTTTAACATCACCAAATTTGAAATTTTAATCCTTGATTTTGAATTTTATCCGATGGAAGTCATTAATTTGCTCTTTTAGACCTTCCCACGATGGGTTTTGAGTGCATTTAATGCTAGTTGTGGACTGCAAGTACGGTCTACAGTTTAAATTTCCAAATTTTGGAAACCGTGGGTCAGAACTACGGGCATAAAACCCTAGTTTCAGAACCACAGGTGTCAGCTATAGTTTTTCGAGACTAGGAAAACCTATAAATTAAATTCCCATTTGAATTTTTTTATTATTTTCTTGCAAGCATTAGCAATTTGAGAGCTCTAAGAGTGAGAACCTTTCCTGATCTGAAATGCTACCACACTCTACCGTGATTACACTCCTCTACCTCGATGATGGATCTTGATTAGCCATATACTAGCCAGGGCTAGAATGCGGGTAAGGTAACTCAAAACTAAGACTTCACACTCAATACCAATAAAATGAACCACATTAAGTAATGCGAATAATGAACCTCACTAAATTGTTGGTAATGAACCCCACTAGGCTAGGCTAGCTTTAGGAATTTAATTTAATGTCTCAATGGTCTAGGAGGGTACCCGAAATGGGTGCCGCTCCTAAACCACAGCTGGTAGCTATGGTTCCCAATTGGCAAATTGGGGACTGTAGGTTTCAGTTGCAATTCCCAATTTGCAAATTGGGGACCACATGTTTCAGCTGCAGTTCCCAATTTGCAAATTGGGGACCGCAGGTTTTAGTTGTGGTTTGCTTTTTTTTTTAGCATTGTTTTTAGCTTGAGTTAGCTAGATTTTGTCTTAAATTATGCTTTTTATTCCATAGATTGACTTCTAGAGCTCGGGAGCTGGATATTCTAAAGACTCTCCATGAGGCTTTATCTAATGATGATCGATATTGGTTCTGAGATGTCAGGTTCAGATACATCATGGATCTGCCCACTATTAGGGTAGATCAATCTTACCTGACTACGTTGGCCTGTTGTTGGAATACACGGACCAACACATTTCACCTACCTACAGGTGAAATGATTGTTACTTTAGAGGATGTCTACAAGATCTTCAGGATCCCCATTGATGGCGAGGCCATCGTCTCCTCTACCTCCAAGGTAAAGGAGGTTGTCTTTGATGCTATCTTCGGTGACTAGAGCGAGGATGCTCAGGACGCGATTGACCATGAAGGGGTTCACATTGGTGAGTGGTACCACGAGGATGTCTTTTTTGCATGGGAAGCCCTCTTCATGCACCTCATAGTACAGATTGTCCTTCCAGACTCCTCGAGCATGAGGATTCCTTGGAACCTCCTATCCACCGCTTAGAGGGTGTTGTAGAGCTCTATAGAGGAGCCTTTACTTCTAGCTTGGGGAAGTATCCTACTATATCAGCTTTATAGGGAGCTATATCATATTACTGAGCATAACCGTAAAGGCCTTAGTTGCAGTCTTCTATTGCAGATCTAGGGGTGGCAGCACATCCAGATCGAGCATCCTGCAGATCTTCCATTGTGGATCATTGTTATTGCTGACGATCATCAGTGTTATGTCACATGCTGGCCTCATGAGGAGGAGGGTACCTAAAATAGGATCCATGCTGGTGACGTCTAGCATTATATCACTCATTTTGCAACACTTGGCCTAAACAATGTTTAGTGGTGGCCCTATATGGATTGCCCATCGTGGTCATAGGAGGGCCAATGGCTAAGATAAGCATGTCATGCTAGATGGTTGATCAGTCGTAAGGTCAAGATTCAAGAGTATCAATTCTAATTTTAGGTCCTGTGGTAGTTTGGGATCGTGCAGGATATTCCAGATATCCCCCTTAGATATTGACTCTTGGTCGCAGAGCACGATCTATAGTGGATCATTCTTGAGCCTTTAGGAGATGATTTTGATGACTACCAAGAGATTGGAGTTGATACTGATGAGACCACTCCAAATTATTATGGGTGGTGGTCCATGTTCAGATGATATGGCATAGGGTCTCTGGGCCGAGAGCCAGCTCAGGCAGAGGTAGAGGTGGATCCCGATGGGCATAGGGTGCGCCAGTGGACAGAGGGTAGCTGGGGCACAACGGTCACCATCGAGGAGGCTCCTAAGGTTGACCTAGATGAAGAGGCTCCAGAGGATGGTGAGGTCCCTCCCGAAAGCACAAAGGGTCAGTTCTTAGCTCAAGTGGCTGACTTGTAGAGTCAGCTAGGATGATTCCACACATAGTAGCTAGAGAGAGATACTACAATCACCACTTTGGAGGTAAAGGTATCTGACAAGGATAGGCACCTGGCTGAGGTGTAAGATCAGATACAAGATCTTACTATATGGGCCACAAATATAGAGGCCCAAGTTCAGAGATTGTAGACTACTCTGGATTTAGTGTAAGCACAATGGACTGTAGTAGAGGTGAAGAGGGATCTCCTCTAGGTATCGAGGGGGGCTGTGCCACCTCCTCAGGCTACTATGGGGCCTCTAGTAGCACAAGTGGTAGCACTAGTAGCTGTACAAGATCTGATGATCGAGGTAGAGTGACTACATAGTATGGTCATGAGGACCAATGAGATGCATGTAGCCCGGCTTGCTCGCGTTGATCAGCTAGTCGGTTATATTGAGATGCATAGGTTACAAGTTCTTGAGGATACTTTCTCCTCATATTCTTAGCATACCAGGTCTAGGACCTTAGGACAGTCTATGGTGAGCTTGGATCATAGGACTCATAGGACTGAGAGGATGCACAGGTCCTCTAGCACACATGGGGTGACATCGCATGCCAGGCCTAGAGATGCACGACAAACTTCATGGGCTTCTAGTCAAGGGACTAGCTTGCTGTGGTTACCAATTTATTGTGTGCTGGTTGCCTTAGGATTTAGAGGTATGCAGGACCCACAGTAGGACCCACCATGGGTGCTAGAGTAGACAGGAGAGCAGGCTGTAGAGAACGATGCTGAGGGAGGTGATGAGAGCTCCAGTATAGGAGGAGCAGACTAGACCTGGGCTCTGCTAGATGCAAACTATACTTTTGCTATGTTGTATTCATTTTGAGTGTAAGGTCGAGGACCTACACACTTTGTAGCCTACGGGTATTTTGATACTCCTCATATGTACTCTTTTTGCACATATATATATGACTTGGTCTTTATGGCTCATTATGTGTATCTGATGTTTAATTTTGATTTTATGTTTATTTGATGCACATGGATGCAATGCTTATATGATGCTATGTTTATATGATGCAATGTTTATATGATGCAATGTATGGATGACATGCACTAGATAGCTATCTTATTTATGATGATGTTGATGAGATGCAGTGATCTAGATGATTAGATGTGCCATATATAATGTATGCATATGGATGCATTTTTTATTTTTAACGCATATTTATTTTTGCTTTGTGGGCATGCGTTTATTTTTATGAAGTTATGGTATGCTATGCAATGTATGGTAATGCATTATGTACATAATCATAATCTAATGGGAATGAATCTGTATGATTTAATCACTTAAAACATAAGGAATGAATGTAAACTGTGTATATCAGTTTTAAAATATGACACCACATAATGTATAACAAACATGCAAAATAATTGATAATTCTCATTACAAGAACTTAATCGATTAATCACCCATATATGAAATGAAGTAAAATGGATTGGTATGATGGTAATGAATGAGTATGTCATTCTGTATATTTTTCTTTGCTACACTATATAGTTAGTGGTCATCTAAACATCATTTCTGATATTCATGTGATATCTATCCTATATGTTTGATTGTGCTTTGTAAAATGCATTCTGATGAACGAATGACTCGTATTTTTGATGTTTAATGATATTTGGTATCTTGTTGCTATTAGAGAACTTTTTGAGGTTTTCCCTGAGACTCAAACACCCTAGTAGACTTCTCCAAAAATCACATACTAACTGTACAAGGCTTTTATTGGATAAGGCTTTTGTGATGATAGACACAACTATTAATTATCCCTGTGTGTGCATGTGAGTATTTTTAGATAGATTATAAGCATACCCCGTATGTCAGTCGAGACTCTTTCAACCCATATGTGATATAGGGTTCCTCATACTATCGTACCATCCTCGTTTTAGCTTCGATTATACTTATACAACTAGATAAACCTAGGTACCTAGAGCTAGCTCATATTGCAAATTGATCAGGGCTACCCCTCCAAATGCAGACGGGACTCTTTCAACCAATTGCTATGTTTGGGGATCACTCAATAGAACTACCCCTCCGATGGCAGACGAGACTCTTCCAACCCATTGCTATGATCGGGGATCACTCTATGGCTTTCAAAAGGTGGACAATCCAGGGATTCAAGTTCTCACCCTTATTACTTTCTCATAGGTAGTGATAAAAATAAATTGTAGTCCACGTGTTACCTTTTTCTTTGAGCAAGGGATTTTTATAGTGCTTTTGATTCACTATGTCACTTTACATTTGATTTGAACTTTGTATTTTGAAATTTGCACTTTGTAACTTGGGATTTAAACTTTGTAACTTTAGGATTTATAGGGGAAATTCTTGTCCTTTTACCAAAGTTCACCACTCTAGACCGAACTATTTGCAAGATAAGTAGGTCATGAAACCCATATCTCTAGATACCTAAGACTGCTTTTGTAGCTTTCATCATCTCTTGTCTTAGCAGGATTTTATATTGTTTTGCTTAGTGATGGGATCCTGATATGTTGAAGCACTATCCCAACTAACGAACTCATATATGAAAGCAAAGCAAGATTTATACAATATTTGAAGAACCCACTAGGTATGTTTGAGTGACTGGAAAACTTAATATACATACATATTTCTCTGCAACAGGTATCGTGTATGAATGCAATGAATTATGATAATGGAAGGGTGCATGATTGAAACACAAACATATGACCATTTGTAAGATTTTGATAAACAAATTACACTCTACTATGAAATGCAACGGATAACAAATTCCTAAATTTAATATGATGAGGTGACTACATGAATTAAAATGCAAACCGCAAAAGTAACTATTTTTGGATTTTATGCTTTACCAATTTTTTTTGGAATTTTATATATTTTCAAAATTTTATGAACTTTTGAGCTTTCATGTTTGACTAAACGACGAGTATATATGCCTTTGGAGATTTTTGGGGTTGACCAAGCGATTCTTTGAAATCCTTGGAGCTTTTTGGATTGACCAAAGGTCTTACAGATACCTTTGGAACCTTTTAGTTGACCAAACTCTCAGCAACAGAGCTTGGAGCCTTTTAGGATGACCGAGAAGCTATAGGAACTCTTGGAGCTTTTGGTTTGACCAAGCTATTTTTAGAAATCCTTGGTTCCTTTTTGGGATGACCGAGTGGCTTTAAGTACCCCTCGGAGCCTTTGGGTTGACCAAGCAATTTTTAGAAATCCTTGGTGCCTTTTTGGGATGATCGAGTGGCTTTAAGTAACCCTCGGAGCCTTTGGGTTGACCAAGTGATTTTTATAAATCCTTGGTGCATTTTTAGGATGAACGAGTGGCTTTAAGTAACCCTCAGAGCCTTTGGGTTGACCAAGAAATTTTTAGAAATCCTTGGTACCTTTTTGGGATGACCGAGTGGCTTTAAGTAACCCTCGGAGCCTTTGGGTTGACCAAGTGATTTTTAGAAATCCTTGGTGCCTTTTTGACTGACCAAAGGGCTTACAAATCCCTTTGGAGCTTTTTTTGCTACACTCTCTAAGCATAGAATGCCTTAATATGGATGATGTTGAGAGGTTCAGGCTCTTCAACACCCCCTAGAGACATCAGGCGATAGGTACCCGAACCAATCCTTTCAGATATGATATAGGGTCCTAGCCAATTAGTCGTAAATTTATCTTGCATATCGGGCAACAAATTCAAGTTCTATTGGTTTTATTTCAAAATAAGATCCCCAAATTCAAAGTCTCTCTGGTGGACTTTGATATTGTAAGCTCATTTGAGTCACTTCTGATAAACGCAGAGATGCTCAAGGGAATTCACACGACGTTCATTGAGAAGCATCAGTTGATGTAGGTGAGCTTGTCGCGCGGTGTCGTCATCGATGAACTCTTTCAATGTGACGTACAACATTGGAATTTCCAACTCTAAGGGCATAATGGCCTTAATGCCATATACTAGTGAAAATGGAGTTGCCCCAGTGGGAGTCCGAATGCTAGTCCTATAAGCCCATAATGCAAGGGGCAGTTGTATATGCCAATCCTTGTGGTGTTCTTGCACTATCTTTTTCAATATGGCTACCACTATCTTGTTTGAGGCCTCAGCTTGCCCATTTGCCTATGGATAGTATGGAGTTGCAAAACTATGTTTGATGCGGTACTTAGATGTTAAAGCTCGCATAGTTTTGTTCTTAAAAGAAGTTTCATTATCCGAAACAATTTTGGATGGTATCCTGAAATGACTTATGATGTGCTCCATTATGAAATTTTCTATGCGATATCCAATGGTCATTGTTAAGGGAATGGCCTCCAACCACTTTATAAAATACTGAGTAGCTATAATAATGAATGTATGTCGGCTTGATGATAGAGGAGAGATCTTGCCGATTATATCAAACCCCCACTGAGCAAATGGCCATGCCGCTTGGATGGGCTGTAAGGCCTGTGATGGCAGGTGCATAATATTAGCATGATGCTAGCATTTGATTCATTTCATGACATACACATTGCAATCCTTCTCCATGGTGGGCCAATAATAACCCATTTGAAGGATGCGCTTGACGATGGCCATGCCACTGAAATGGCCACTACATGTACCATCATGAGCTTCTAAAATTGCCCAAGATGACTCTTGGGGCTTAAGACAACGAAGAATAAGTCCATAGTAACTTTGGTGGTACAAAATATCTCCTATCAAGACATATTTAGTAACTTTCTATTTAAATGTGCATCTTGCAGCACGCGATAGTCCCTCCGAGACAAAACCAAGTCTTAGGAAGTCTTGAATTTGTCACATCCAATTCTGATGAACCTCAGCTTCGACTACTAAGACAACTTGTACCTCCTACATATTTACTTTTGCAAATTTAGACTAGGAAACAACCTTGTGGTTAATGGTGGTGCCACTCCCTGAAGGACTCTAGGAAGTTAAAGACCCCTAGGGTGCTTTCTTGAGAAAGTCCTTAGCTTTGCAAAACCAATCAGCTTTTGGTTCCACACTAATCATGTTGACTAATTCTTTGTTATCAAAGGCTACACGCTCTGCTGCAGGATGCGAGAGCATCTTGACATGGATGGTAGTGAAGTCGACAGATGGATTTTGAGGGATTAAGGATCCCAAAGAAGCCATGGTGTCTACAAACCTATTTGATGAATGAGGGATTACCACGATGCCGTACCATTCTAGTTTAGCTAGATATTTGGCAACAAGATCTTTGTAGGATTTCAGTATCGGACATCGACACTAAAATAGTCCCTTCACTTGGTTAATTATGAGCAGGGAATCACCAAAGATGTTTAATCTCTTGATATTCATGGTGACGGTTGTATGGAGGCCCAAAAGTAGGGCTTCATATTCAACATTATTTTTGGTGCACGGGAAGTCTAGTTTGAACGATAAGGGTATTGGAGCTCCTTGTGGCATGAAAAACACTATCCCTACACCAACTCCTTGCTCGTATTTCAAACCGTCAAATAACAGAGTCATATCAACATTGTTCTCTGGTTCTTCGGGTTCGAGAGCTTTGAATACTACAAACACTGCATCATCCGAAAGCTCGATTGTCAGAGGCCTACTGTAGGACAATGGCACCTCAGCTAATTGATATGCTATGACCTATCCCTTAATGGACTTTTGGATTATGAATTTTAGATCAAATTCTATCAATAGCATGATCCACTTTGTAGTACATGTATTATGATGTCTTGCTCATCATATACTACAAAGGATTTTTTTTGATATCACATATGTCGTATGACTCAACATGTAATGACACAATTTCTTGGTAATGAATACTACTACTAAACATAGTTTTTCCACATATGTATATCCTAGCTTGTAACTCACCAAGGTTTGGCTAATGTAATATATAGCTTGCTCTTTGCCTTGTACATTATTTTGGGCCAACATGGTCCCTAACGCAAAGTTTGTTGCCGATATATATAGTAGAAAAGGCTCTTCTAGCCTTGGTGGAGCTAACACTGGTGGTGTTACCAGGTATTGCTTTATCTCAGTGAAGGCTGCCTTGCAATCCTCATCCCAGTTGAATGGGACACCCTTATGTAGCAGTCGATTCATGGGTCAACATTTATCCAATAGTTGGGTGATAAATCACTTTATCAAAGCTACCTTACCCTGGAGGCTCCTTAATTCCTTAATATTTGTGGGAGGACGCATTTCCAAAAGGGCCTTGACCTTCACTAGGTCTACTTTGATGCCTCTCTTGGAGACAATGAACCCTAGTATCTTTCTAGAAGTTACGCCAAATACATACTTCTTAGGATTCATCTGACATTGTGCTCTATCAGGCGATCGAAGACTTTTCTCAAGACCTTTGCATGCTCTTCTCATAGCAATGACTTGGCTAGAAAATCATCGATATAATATTCCATAATTTTGTGCATATAGTCATGAAAAATGTATGTCATGGCCTGTTGGTATGTGGCACCAGCATTTTTGAGACCAAATGGCATAACTTTGTAGCAAAATGTTCCCCATGGCGTTATAAACATAGTTTTATGCTAGTCTTCGAGCTTAATCCGAATTTGATTATAACCAAAAAAACCATCCATTAAGGAGAGCATTTCATGACCGACAGTAGAGTCTACTAGAGCATCGATATTGGGAAACAAAAATGAATCTTTGGGTGTTGCCTTGTTGAGATCTCTAAAATCCATACAAATACAGATCCTTCCATCTGGTTTTCCTATAGGCACCATATTGGATACCCATTCTGGATAGTCAATGGAAATAACAAATTCTACATCCAACAATTTTTGCAATTCATATTTCACTATTAAGGCTATTGTTGGATTCATCTTTTTGAGCTTTTGCTTGATGGGCTTCTTGGATGGGTCTATTGAAAGGTTATGAGTAACCAACTTCGGGTCTAGATCAGGCATATATTTGTATGTCCAAGAAAAAAGGTCATGTCTCTCTTTCAGTAGAGTTATGATGCTAGCGCATTCATCTGGAGTAAGACTCATTCCAAATTTAACCTTCTTTGGATTTGTGGGGTCATTACCGATATCCACTTCGAAAGTTTCCTCTACTGACATATGGGATACCTCCTCAAGATGATTAGACATAGGGATCAAATGGATGTCATCAACTGGATTTATATGTTCTTCATTAGAAGCATGTTCAATGTGATAGACATCATAAGCACATCCTGGTCCAAAATGAAATGGTTGCAACATATCTTCGTTTGGGAAGAAGTCTTCAGGCTCTACTAGAAAATCAACATGATCCCAATCGATAGCATCCATGTTTAGATGTAATGGTTTGGATGGATCTATTGGATTGCGGAGTAGAGTGGTCAAATCAATGGAGACCATGTTGATGGAATGGTATTGATCTACAATACCACATGGACTAAACTCTACATCGTCTATGTAGCTTTCATACCTAGGATCTGGCTCAGATAGTATGAGGATGAATAGGTCCTCCCTATGGGATTCCTGGACAATTGGATCCTCCATATGCACTAATTATAAAATGGGATCTCTCAACTCAAGTAGCTTGACATAATTAGGTGGATGGGGAAAGAGTATTTGATATTCCTCTTTCAGATTTATTCTTTCCTTGAGGCAGTGCTGGATATTAATCTCTCAATGCAAACCCGCATCTGTAACAGGTGGCAGACCCCAAGGTGTATTTCAATTACGTAGGTGATGAGGCCCCAAATAGGCCATCTCCAATGAATCATCATCATCATTGTATAGATATAATCCTTCACATCCCCCCATATGCAAGGGATGCTTTGCCATATGTGGTCCCATGTATCTGATTCTGTAGTCGCTATCATCACTATCTGGATAAACTGGATAAAATGATTGTATATACGACATCGGTGCAAAAATTGGCTCTTCTTCCTCTTCAAAGTGATCAATGTTAAGAGGCACTTCTTCTATAACATACTTTGACTTTGTCGACATTATATGTAGTGGATATACTAGCCTCAGATCGGTCATCTCAACCTCATCGCTATGATTACTACTATGAGCAGGCCACTCTATCATGTCCATGAATATTAGGAGATTAGCTAGACAAGGCCTTAAGTAGGTTTGTTCTATCTCACCTTCATAATCACTATCAACCATGAAATGCTCTTGTATCTCATCCAATTGCTCTCTAGGTAGCAAATAGCGTAGAAATACCAAAACCACGAAGGCTCGATCAATTTCCTCTTTAGATTGATCATTATTTGAGGACTCACTATCTGCATCATAATTTGGTCCATTATTTTAGAGGTGGACTCTTCTACATCTTCACTACAAAAATATCTTGAATCGAGATCACCTAGAATGATGGGATTGTGCCCTTGCATACCGGTATCGTCAGTTGTGATACGGTTTTGATGACCCAGGTTGCCTTTGGGGTTCTTCTCCAAGAACTCTTCATATTCAATCTTTGATCTCTCAATGGTGATGAATGACACCATTGGGTTGTTGCCTCGAAGGCTAGACATGTTAGGATGATACGGATTAAAATCCACATCGTCCCCTAGACTCATGTATAAACGATCCAATGATACAGTGAGTAAATCATCATGTCCCTGAATTTGTAATCTCAATCCAAACATATCAGTTGCCAACTGATAACATGGTTCAAGTGGGGTTCTTCGTCCTTGTTTGAAAATACTAAGGTTGTATCCATACCAATGATAGACCTCAAAAATGTGCATGGCGTACTCTGGGTTGGACAAGTATCGAACATTCACCATGAACTGTTCCTCATCATCCATCTCCATGGGTACTCGTGTTGGAACTTGATCCAACCCAACATAAATGAAGTTTTTTTGGTTGGGTGGCTCGCCCAATGGTACTATGGATCCAATTGGATATCGATGGGCTATCGGTCGGCCCATATCTTGTGCAGTCTCTAAAATAGGACCAAAGGTCACATTTTGCACAAGATATTCACCCAGACCTGTATTGGCTAGGTGAATAGTCACTCGCGGTGTGGATGATCTTGCTGACGATGTAGGAGAACCAGGTTGAGGTGCCTCCTCGACTTGATCCTGGGCTTCCTCCACCTCCATGGGAGTGGTAGCCTCAGTGATGACTGGTTCGAGCACGTTATTTGCTTCTTTACTACATAATTTTACCTTTAATTTCTTGTCGTCCTGACGCATTGCTGATGCACTCAATCTTAGAGAAGTTGGAGTGGTATGTTCAGATATTTTTGATACAAATACAGATGGTTGAACATGCACCGCCTGTTTACCTCTTGGAATCCTTACCGGTGGTGTGGGTCATATGTCCAAGTGCATTGATGGGATTACAAAACCCCTTGGAAAATATGCTAAGTTCACGAACTTGAATGGTTCTTCATTTGATGAAACCATGTGAACTTGTCCCTCATGTATATACTTGACACACTAATGCAATATCGAGGGAACACAATGCATTTCATAAATCCAAGGCCTCCCCAGTAGGATGTTATACTGCAAGGCACCCTCTATCATGTGACACATTATGGGAATGGTATTTAGTCCCACCTGAATAGGTAGGACAATCGTGCCAACCATAGAGCATAGTGCATCATTAAACGCTCTTAATGTAAAGGTGGTTGGTACGATGAGTGATTTAGGCAATTTCAAATGGTGCAGTGCCTTAGTCGTGATTATATTAATCGATGAACTAGTGTCAATCAAGACCCTTTTGAATGGCACATGGTTAACACATGCAATGATATGTAGTGGTGGGTCAGCCACACTTGCGGAAACCATTTTCACTTCGTGATCATAGAATTGGATCATTGGTTCCTGGCACTGTTGTACGTGCCCCACAAATTTTGTGAACACTTGTGCGTCCTGGTACTGTACCTCAATGGACCTTAGAATGTCCATAAGAGTCTCCTTGTGACTATGGGACTGTCGTATAAGCTCATATATTGACAACTTTGTAGGAGTCATCTGCAGGTTTTGAACCAGCCTGCTCCTAATGGTCACCACCGGTCTCGTTGGTGGGCTTGGAATATTTTGTGTCTGCCATTGCTAGGGCATGGCTTGTATTTGAATGGGAGCATGAGGTTTATTCAGCCATTCGTACCTCCCATGTCTGGTAACAACATTGACCATGCCGACAAACCCTTGGGTAGGTGGTTCGACTCGCACTTGATTTATGTGGCCAGCATGGTTATGGGACGCCTCATGGTTTGGTAATGGATTTTTAAAAATTCCCATGTTTTGGTTGTCAGGTGCCTAGGGATTTCCTGGTACCACAAGATCTCCCATTTCTATCATATTTTGCACAATATGTTTGAAATACTAGCATACCTTGATGTCGTGGCCTTTCACTCTATGAAATATGTAAAATAGATCTTCCTGATAATATTTGGGCTTGGGCTGATTAGGATCAACCATATTGACTTTAGGTAATCTTATTGCCTTGGCCTCACATAGTTGACAAAAAATTGATGTCAATGATTCCATCAATGGTGTGAATATGCGATGCGGGCGTTGCTCCTTGTTATTTCCCTTGTAGTTATTCCTGTGCTGGTCGTATTGCGCAGGAGGATGGTCTTGATAATTCTATTTCTTTTGCCCCTTACCCTCATTTTGGAGATTTAGTACCACCTGATTCACATGGGCTTGCTTGCCCTATTGCTTTGAGGTACTCTTATTATATCCCTCTTTCCTAGTTTTGAGCTTCAAGTTGCCTTCCTGCAACTTGATGTCCTCAATTACCTTGGCTTGTGCCCAAGCTTCTTCGAATGTGGCATACTGCTACAGCTGCAACAATAGTGAGATGTGCTTGGCACAACTCTTTGTAAACATTCAGGTTAATTTTTTGGCAGGAATCGGGAATGACAACTTTGCCATCAATCTCCTCCACCTCTTCCCATACTGTTCTATTGGCTCATCGTTGTGTTGAGCTAGCATTGCCAAATAGGAAAGGTTGGCCTATTTCTTGACATTGAAGGAATAGTGTTCAAGAAAGGCATCAGCTAATTGCTCAAATTTTGTTATGTTGTGTTTATTTAGCTGATTAAACCACTCTTGGGCTAGCCTAGAGAGTGTCATGACAAACGTACGCAACAACAGTGCATCATTATTTTCTATCTAAAAGCAAGCATCCAAAAAGCTCGTGACATGTTCTTGCGCCTCTTCATCACCCTTGAATTTTTCTAACCTGGGCATATCAAAATGCTCAGGGTATGGGGGCATAGGCATCGAGGGATCTAAAGGTTCATTGTGAATTTTCCTCAGTGTTGGCTTTTGGATAGTCGCGCCTTGTTTCTCAATTGCTTTGACCTTCTCAGCCAAAGCTTTGTAAGCCTCAAAATATAGAAAGTCCTCCTCCCTAAGTTAGCACGGAGGTGGTTTAGGAGGTAAAATCCTATTTTATCGAGGTGGAGGGCATTGCTCTTCCTCCTCAGCTTGTGAACTCTCGAGTTATTCTTGGTTGTTGCCTCTGATTATTGATCGAGGGTGGTCACTCTCTGTGATGGGTAGTGATATGAGTGTGAATGCTTACGTGTTCATGGTGCATATCGACTTGCGAAAAGCCTTCTTGTGCACCTACTCTCTACACTCATCCTTAGAATATAGGCCGGCCCTAGCCAACCTATCTTCCTACTCTACATGCTCCTTCTGGACGAGGATGTCCTCCTCACGCAAGTGCTGCTCATACAACCTCTGTCTAATGAGCCTCTATGCTTTAAGATCTTCATCTTCAATGTGTTGCCTCTCTAGGTGAGCATCCTCCAATTGATCTTGGAGTAGTTGGCATTTTTTTTTAGAGGCCAGTCGATATGATCTTTTGAACTGGTCAATTTTCGGAGGCCTTTGATATGCTTACTCTGTACTAGTGACCTTGTGGATTCTATATCCATTGAACTAATGTATTGTTCCTTTGCCTCTGTCTGTGAAGACAACATATCGTTTTGTCTTGTGTTGTGTGCCATCATGCATGGATGGTGGACGTGAGACATGAGGGCACTTAGAAGCTTCTCCATTCTCTCTAGTAGTTTTAATGGTGCTCCCGCTATGCTAACTCAAAGCACGAGTGGGCAGAGCTGAAGGCTTACAAACTAGCTGCTCTTAACACACTACCTATACCGTCTAGCTGTCTAGACCTCCACCTCTCATGGGGTGGTGTTCCATTAGCTCCCACCTTCGACATATAGATGGTGATCTTGCATGCTATAGTACGCATGGGAGTATGGGTAGAATTACGCTCAACAAGGATCCTGTATACTTGCCCCTGAATGGGTGGATCTTTATTACTTCTATACTAAGAAGGTGGGGGTATATTACACCCTGTAGACTTAGTGCGGATGGGTAAAAATATGGTACCCTACATGACATACTCTTCGATCGATTCCATGGATGCGCATGCACTGCGGTCTTGATAATGGCTTTCGAGTGGAGCACCCTTAGGTTGAGAAGTCCTATGCTCTAATATATGTCTAACAGAATGCACTGATGCTAGTCTATCAAGGCTACACTCAATGGGATCCCCTCATGTCGATTTGTCTCCTTTAATGCTCATCGAACATCATTCAGTTTGCTCATGTGGTTGAGGACTAGATACGTGTATTTGTGAATCTATTGGGGCTTGGTCATTGGCTTCAGGCTTGCGCCTTTGTTGACCACCCCATGTATCCACCATAGTGTACCTAACATCTAGATGTATCTTTTATTATAAAACAAGGTATACATTGATGCTTATATTATTTTTAAATTTTAAAATGAGCCCTAAATTGTTTGATGTTGTTTTGAAATGTTTTGTATCAGTATGAGAAACTCTCGCATGTTTTACAAAATCATTGGATTTTATTCTTAGTTTAATTGGCTTTCACCTATACACTCGCATCTCGATAACTTGGCGATGAACTCCAAGTCATGTAATCCAACCTATAATGTGTGGTAATGAATCCCACACACGGTCAGGGAGCATAGGTCCTCCTAGATCCTCACCCATTTTCCCCCAGTCAACGTTATACCTTTCAAAGAAAGTACATGCAAATTTTCTAGGGTACGAAAGGTTCTTGGATCCGATATGGTCTAGTAACAAAGGGTACGTAGTATTTGGGCCAACGGATGGAAATGATGCCCATCATTATTGAACCCTACTAGTGGTTGGATATGAGACCCAACTCACTAGCATTTAGGTGCATGTGGTGTGTGTGGTTCCTTTTACTTTTTATAAAGACAAATGCATAAAAGAGCATTCATATGATCATTCCTACATGATATGCATAAAAAGAAAAGGAACGTTTCAAATTCAAAAATTTATGCATGCTATGTCCTACATGACATTATAAAAATTCAATTACGATGAAATGGCCTCTAATTGGGCCTCACGCATGCAAATAACCACACAATTTTTATCAAGGTCACTATATTCTAGGGCGAATTGCAATCAAAGGTCTGATGTTCCTAGCAACACCTTTCTAATGGAAGGAATGTGAAAGCAAATTAGGACTATTGATTCACCATTTTACTTAATGTACCTAATTTACCATTGATTTGTCGCTTACTATAAAAATACAAAGAAGAAAATGTAGAACAAAGAATGAAAATAGAGCCTACCTCAGCTCCTGATCTAATGCCAAGTGGTTTCTCTGATGTCTTTGCTTCGCTATAAACCGTAGCTCTGGTCTGTGGGCTATAGTGTGAATCATAGGTGACAACCATAGGCCAAAAAATAACCGTAGTTGTTAGTTGTGGTTAGCACCTAAGATAAAATAAACAAGAATGTCAGCACTCATGGGCTAGAAATGTGGAGTTCCACCGTGATCACCATCTATAACCACCAAAAAGGCTCACACCCGATCTAACTATTACAATTGAAGAAATATACACAAATAGGCATGCATAATTTGATAACAAGAAATAACATGAATACAAGGAATCCTTTATTAATTTCAATGGATTCACATTACAGATTCGTCCCTCTTAGGGATACCCATTTGATACATCAATTACAATAGTGTCTAATCCCTATCAAGGGTAGGTGTGATCAAAATGCCCCTCAGGGTGACATGAACTGCTCTAGGGTGTCGATGACCCTCTTCTTCGCAATGGGGAAGGAATTTGATGGTTTACTCTCCTTTGGAACTATTCCCTACGGTCAAGAAACAACAAGAATTTCAAAAATATAGGCAACCTCTCATGATGAGGCCCTTTTAGGTAAAATGCATAATGACACCATTAACATGCATAATCAAGAAAGCATAAAGAAAGTTGCTAAACTATGCAAATTGAATCAAGATTCATGTAATAGCATAAAGTAAAATAGCAACTACACTATGCATGGATCAAATATAGAAAATGAAGCATAAACATGCATAAAGAAAGCATTTTAGTCCTAGTTAAAATATAAGCATAAAATGTGAATCTAGCCTATTTCTATAGTCAAAAATCTTCTAAAATGCTATTAAATCAACAAAATAGCTAATCTAACCTAACTAGCCAAACAAAAATAGAAATAGGAAGGCAATTATACCTCAGTTGCAAATCACAGCTCTGGTGCATAGTCTGCATTGTAAACCGTGGCTGACAGTCGTGGTTAGCACTCTGATAGGCTTGCCCTCAATTCCAAGGGCAGTGGGCTTAACCTCCTTGTCCAAATTGATGTTCAAGGGTCACCTTTGTTGTCCTTAGACTGATTTGGTGATCAATTCGATGTGAAGGGCCTTTGTTTTCCTGGATTTGCATTTCTTGATCCTCCTAAGCACCTAGGGCATCCATAATGCAATTCATCATGAATGGTGGCAAAAGGGTTGGGGATTAAGTGCAATAGCTCTATCTCTTAGTATACTCAATTTTAGTGTAAAATTTTCCAAGGCTTCACTGCTCAAATCTCCAATGCTTGCTCCTCTTTCTCTCCCCATTTGGAGGGGGTATTTATAGCATGCCCCTAGGGCTAGAGGTGGCTTCATGGAGAAGCCAAGACCAAGAAGGGTGGTTAGGATAGTTGGGATGGAATCCTCTAGAATCTTCCATCCTTCAACTGCCTCCTTCTAGATCTTTTGGTCGTTCCAACCGATTTGGCTTAGATGGAAGGCCTAACTAAACTTTAGTTAAGACCGCAGGTCACAGTTGCGGTCCAGACTACAGACCGCAGGTGTCACCAATGGTTTAGACTGGAGACCGTAGGTCTGTGCTATGGTTCATACTGCTTAGGCCAAAATGCCTAAATTGAGTGGTTTGAACCACTGCTCTATCTTGGAGTCTGTCAAAGATCCTCTATATTGTCTTGTAGCATGTCCATATGAGTAGTCGTCCTTGATATGACGCATTTTAGGTGTCTACACTCTGAGCTTGAATTATTATGATCATCTTTTTGGAATTTTGAAAGTTTATCTTTTAGTTCTTCTTTCTTCTCAAAAATATTTTCAAAAGTGTTATTTTGGAACAAAATCTGCCTTCGGTTAATAGTGTTGCGCCTTAGACTTTGCCAACATTGAATAGACAGATCTTGCTTGAGATCATCTGTCTAGTCTCCAGAGAAGGCTGGTTCCTTTGAGTTTTTTAGAGAAAAGGGGAACAAGAGATAAGGGAAATATAGCCTAAGCTAGAAACTTTTCTCACGGTACATGATTGGACAACAACAAACATTGATGATGCAGATTACTACTTTCAGAGTTTTCTTTATATCTTCTTTATAGAAAACATGAATTCCTGAGTGTGACTTTTAGATGTTCGTCTAAAAGCATGTAAATATCTTTTAATGTTCAACTCTAGAAACAAGATTTATACGTGCACAGTCCAGATTTCAGAACAGATACATTATAAAACTTAGAATGAATAAAAGTTAAAACACCAGATACATACACTTGCACACAGAAGTTTCGAAGCCAGAAGAAGAAATCTTTTATTGCTTGTAATCCAAGTACATGTACATCAAGCTTGTAAACGTCCAAGAGCCGACCCTTTTTTGGAGTCGCTCACCCCTATATATACCCTAAAAGAGTATCTTTTTCTAAGTACATCTTACTATTTTACAAGCAATCATCTACAGTTTCTAATAATACACAACAAGTCTTCTATGAATTAGATATCTTCTCTGCAGATTAGATTCTAGACGAGCCTCTCACATTTTCAATCATCTGGCAAGCCTGCTCCATCCTAGATTTCCGATAATCATGTCAGAAATCACTTCTTGGTGTCAGTGCATGCCTTTGATTGCCAAAAATACATTTTATTCCTTTACAGCTGGCGTGTCACGAAATCATGACATTCTTTCCTTGCTTTGCTCTTTTGCCGCCTCCAGCCACAAAAATGAGACATGTCACGAAATCGTGACATTCGTCTCTTGTTTTGCTCTTCTGTCGCTTCCAACCATGAAAATGAGACATGTCACGAAATCGCGACATTCGTCTCTTGCTTTGCTCTTTTGCCGCTTCCAGTCACGAAAATGAGACATGTCACGAAATCGTGACATCCGTCTCTTGCTTTGCTCTTCTGCCGCTTCTAGCAACAAAAATGAGACATGTCACGAAATCGTGACATTCGTCTCTTACTTTGCTCTTCTATCACTTCCAACAGCGAAAATGAGACATGTCACGAAATCGTGACATTCATCTCTTCCTTGCTCTTTCTCTTTGCTTTTCCCGAAAATGCAACATGTCGCGATATCGTGACACTTTTGCCTCCTTGCTCCCTTTTGTTGCTCTTAGCCTGAAAATGCAACATGTCGCGATATCGCGACACTTTTTCCTCCTTGCTCCCTTTTGTTGCTCTTAGCCATGAAAATACAACATGTCGCGATATCACGACACTTTTGCCTCCTTGCTCCTTTTGTTGCTCTTAGCCACGAAAATGCAACATGTCGCGATATCACGACACTTTTCTCCTTCCTTTTTGCTCTTAAAAATACAACATGTCACGATATCATGACACTTTTACCTCCTTGCTCCCTTTTGTTGCTCTTAGCCATGAAAATGCAACATGTCACGATATCGCGACACTTTTGCCTCCTTGCTCCCTTTTGTTGCTCTTAGCCATGAAAATACATGTCGTGATATCGCGACACTTTTACCTCCTTGCTCTTTCTCTTTGCTTTTTCCCATGAAAATGCAACATGTCGCGATATCGCGACACTTTTTCCTCCTTGCTCTTTCTCTTTGCTTTGGACCGCGAAAATGCAACATGTCGCGATATCGCGACACTTTTTCCTTCTTGCGGTGTTTTGCTTTTTCTTTGATCTTTAGCATATGGGCCACTTCGGTCTTCTTGGAAAATATGCAAAAAGGTGCATCAGCTATTTTTCTGTAGTTAGTCACTTTTTGACTAACATTCTTGGCGCCTTCTAGGGGATTTTTTGCTTGCAAAAATTTTGAACCAGGCCTTCATCCATTGGGAAACGGAGTCAACAACGCAGTTGTAAAAAGAATATTTCAGAGAAAGACAAAGAACACAGGAAAATGCACTTAGATTAAAAGTGAACATTACCTCGTCAAAACTCCCTTTATACCTTAGTATCTCTATTCAAAAAAAAATGTCGACTTTTGATTGGTCATGACTGAATATTTTTTGTTAAGGCCAAAAAATGGTAATATTTACAAATATTGTCTGAATATACTTATATTATACTGTACATATAATTCCTTTTCTGCTTTCTCAATAGAAATATAACTTTAGGTGAAATGCATTCACCATGATGGGAAGAACCAATCCATCTTGATCTTTCAACTCGAAAGCATTGAACTGTTTCTCTGAAACAATTTCAAATGGTCCCTCCTAGAAAGCATCAAATTTATCATGGTTACCTGGCTTAGCTTTCTTTACATTCCATTTCAAAACCAAGTCTCCCACTCTAAATTTTTTGGTAGTTGTCTTTTTGTTGAACCATCCTTCAATGATCTCGCCATATGCTTCGATTGTGATTGTATGATTGCTCTCTTTGTTCTTCTAACTGTAAGAGTTGCATAACTCCTGCAACCGTGTGTAGCATTTGGTCAATCTGAGGTAGCGGGTAATGATCTTTGAGTGATGCTCTATTCAGATTTCTGAAATCTACACACAATATGATATCTCCATTTTTCTTCCTGATTGGTACCAAGTTTGCCACCCAGGTGGAGTGTTTAACAGGGTATACTATTTTAGCTTGAAGGAGTTTTAGCAGTTCTTGTTTCATCAAAGATTCTATCTTCGGATTCACTGGTCTTTGCTTTTGCCTAAAAGGCTTAGCTCCTTCTTATGATTCTATGGTATGTTGAATAACATCTTTATTGTACACTTTTAGATCACTATACACCCAAGCTATGATGTCAGGGAATTTTTTACACAATTCTCTGATCTGGTTCACTTCCTCTTCTGTACAACTGATTCCAACCTTAATCATTTTGCCTGGCTCCAACTCTACATCTTTGTATCTTCGTTTATCGACCTTGATTTTTCAGCCAACTGCTCTATCATTGTTATCAAACAGGCTTTCAAGGGTGATGAGACCCTTAGGAATATGATTGTTTTTTAACTGAATAATATCCTCTTCCTCTTCATCCTGCAGATCCCGGTTGGCTGAGCAATTCATTTCATGGATTAAGAAATCCAAGTATCTGTTCATCATTTTCAAAAACTTGCCGGAAAATATTTTTATCGGGCACTCGAAGGCCTCGTATATAAGTCTAACAGTTTTAGACTTCTGAATAACATTACTTACAGGACAAAAATTAGCTCCCATCGAAGCTAACAAATCTGCGTGGGTATTCTGTTCTCTAGGGATAAACTTTATATTTAGGGCCTCAAAGGCCTCTAAGAGATCCCACACTTTGTTCCTGTAAGCCTTCAAATAATGTTGTTTACTTATACATTTTTTGGTGACTTGATTCACAATAAGTTCTGAATCTCCATAGATGAGTAACTATTTGATTCCCAATTTCTCAGCCTTTCTTAACCCTAAGCACAGGGCCTCATATTCTATTACGTTATTGGAGCAACTCCAAGTCAACCTGTAAGAGAAAACCTTTTCCTCTCCGGTGGGAGAAATCAAAACTATTTCGGCACCGACTCCATTCTTGCACCTAGCCCCATCAAAGAAAAGCTTCCACAATTGATTCACAGAACCATCCTTTTCTAGGGAGGGTATCAATTTTCTTTTTGGTTTCTCAATAGAATAGTTTCCTATTTCTGTTTCTATCATGGCATTAAAATTCTTTAGAGAAAACTCGTCCTCATCTTGGAGCTCTTCTAATGTTTCTTCCATTAGATCTTCTTCTATTGTTTCTTCAGTCATCATATTTACACGGTCAGTTTCACCAATATTTTCTACATGAAACGTCGATGGTTTCTCATTAAAAATCTTGACCCTTCTACCTTTGAAAGGTATCTCCAAATGAGAATAATCTAAGGATAAGTATCCTCCTATATTTGTTGTGAACTCTCTCGGATAGACACATACCAAAATAGGGCTCCAAGTCTATGACTACTACCTCTTGTATGACTCGTCATCTGAGGCATTTTATGCAGCCGTATGGGAATATCCTTTATCACTCCTACAGTTTTTACTGGAGTACCATCTAACTGTAGGACGCCTACGCTGCTCCTAGTGTACTCCATTCCCATAATATCACATACTGCTTTGGGTATCACAGTGGTAGCAGCGCCTGAATCTATCATGCAGTTGTGGACAACCCATCCTTCCATTTGAAGGGACAAATAAAAGGGTGGTGGCCTGTTCTTACCAGTGGCAGACGTCAAGTTCGTTAGAACCATTTTTGAAGATGATGCAGTCCCACCTCCATTTTTCATTGTTCTTAGGGATTCCTGTAGGAGATCGATTTGACTTGGGATTTGAAGAGCATCATACATACTTGCCTTAGAAGGAGTCTTTTTCATTTCCTCTACTATACTGAATGTAGGTGAATCAACTATCCTTTCTCTTTCTTTGGCAAAAGTTTCATATTTATTTTTGTATCCCTGGGTAGCTTCAGTTCTTTGCCTTTTTGTCAGCGAGGGGAAACTCAACCTTTCCCTAGCCTGTTCTTGGGTTTCATTTTCCCCCGAGGAATAAATTCTTTGTGTGTTTCTTGCCCTTGAATTTTGGCTGGAAACTGATATTTTCTTTCCTGAGGGAGACTTCCCTTAGGAGTTTCTTTGGGAACTTCCTTGGGAGCAGGGGAAACATTCAATGGTTGAAGCTCTTTAGGGTCTACTTGCAGTGGTTTCTTACCTGATCTTGTCAAAACTGAAACCTGTTCTACTGTAGGCATCATGAAGTTGTGGTCCTTCTCTCTAATTATATTTACATGGCCTTTCATTTTTTCTTTACTCTTTTCAACTGCTATACTTTGTACATAATTCTGGTGTATCATACACGAACTTTCCCCATGTGGATCGTTACATGTAGTACACCAAAAGTTAGAATCAGTGGGAGGCTCCTCGGCCTCCACTGTCTCATTTGTATATACCATGCTCGGTCTCTCTTGTCCCCTATTGCTTGATTGTGTTGCATCTCTCGTTACCTGAGGGAACCTCCTTGGCAGAAAATTCCTTTCAGCCTCTCTCTTTTTCATGGATGCCATTTCATTTGACAATGTCTTCATTGTATCAATTATGGTCGTGTATTGATCATTGGGGGAGCTGATGCAAGGGGTGTAGCTGGTAATGCAAGGAATGTAGGAGGTGCGGCTATAGCTGGGAGGGCCTGCGTTGATGGGAGTACAGGCAGTTTAGAAATTGATGCTTGGGAAAGCTCTGGTAAAATTGGCAATAGACTTTTTGATGGATATATTTTTGTAGCGATGAGATCAGCTTCGCCCTTTGCTGCCTCTAGATAGATCCCAGGAAAAGTGGTTACACGGGATTGCCTTATTATCATACTGAGATCTGAATCAAAAGCCCTTAAATAATAGCATATAGCTTGTTCTTCCATGGGTTTTAGGCCTTGCGGTACTCTATCACGAGTTCTGGTAAATCTGATGTTGAAATCTTGGATTTCTTCTTGTGGATGCCTCTCAATGATAGTGAATTGATTCAGCAATGTGAAAGGATCCGCATGTATATTAAATTCATCGACCAGACGGCCGACAAGTACTACCCAAGAAGTAATGGATCCAACGGGAAGCGCTCTGTACCAATAGAGCATCTTTCCTTTCAAAGATATAATCAACAATCTGACCATTACATCTTCCTGAGTGATGTTGTAAATAGATGCTAGCGATGATACATCTAAACAGTGCTCATCTGTTGTTTTGCCTATTCTGTCAAAGGTCGGTAATGCTTTTAGTGCAGCTTGTGGAATTTGGTGGTGTGTTCCCAAGTTCAAAGGGCCAGTTTGATTCCACACAAGATGCGCTGGGGCAGGGGTGGCTGCCATGATTGCTAAAGGAGTTACAACCGCTATGGGATTGCTTGCAGATGCTCCTACAACGGGTGTTAAAGAGGTGCTAATGGTGTCGGGTGGATTTGATCGTGCGGCTAGCACAGGGTGTGCTTTTAGGCTTTCGAGATGTAGTTCAAAGAACTCGATAGGTTCTTCAGAGTTTCTAGCTCGGGATCTGGTTATCATATGGCTATATAACCAGAAGGTTTTTAGACAAGGTCTTTCTTTTATGGTCTAAATTGCAACGGAGTCGCCGGGTGGTTTTTCTTGAGATTTTTAAACAAAAAGGCTCTTAAGGTAAAACACCAAAACTTATACAATACTATGGGATTGCTTGGTCCCATCGGGCGTGCCAAAAACTGTTGGAACAAAATCTGCCTTCGGTTAATAGTGTTGCGCCTTAGACTTTGCCAACATTGAATAGACAGATCTTGCTTGAGATCATCTGTCTAGTCTCCAGAGAAGGCTAGTTCCTTTGAGTTTTTTAGAGAAAAGGGGAACAAGAGATAAGGGAAATATAGCCTAAGCTAGAAACTTTTCTCATGGTACAGATTGGACAACAACAAACATTGATGATGCAGATTACTACTTTCAGAGTTTTCTTTATATCTTCTTTATAGAAAACATGAATTCTTGAGTGTGACTTTTAGATGTTCATCTAAAAGCATGTAAATATATTTTAATGTTCAACTCTAGAAACAAGATTTATACGTGCACAGTCCAGATTTCAGAACAGATACATTATAAAACTTAGAATGAATAAAAGTTAAAACACCAGATACATACACTTGCACACAGAAGTTTCGGAAGCCAGAAGAAGAAATCTTTTATTGCTTGTAATCCAAGTACATGTACATCAAGCTTGTAAACGTCCAAGAGACGACCCTTTTTTGGAGTCGCTCACCCCTATATATACCCTAAAAGAGTATCTTTTTCTAAGTACATCTTACTATTTTACAAGCAATCATCTATAGTTTCTAATAATACACAAGTCTTCTATGAATTAGATATCTTCTCTGCAGATTAGATTCTAGACGAGCCTGTCACATTTTCAATCATCTAGCAAGCCTGCTCCATCCTAGATTTCTGATAATCATGTCAAAAATCACTTCTTGGTGTCAGTGCATGCCTTTGATTGCCAAAAATACATTTTATTCCTTTACAGCTGGCGTGTCATGAAATCGTGACATTCTTTCCTTGCTTTGCTCTTTTGCCGCCTCCAGCCATGAAAATGAGACATGTCACGAAATCATGACATTCATCTCTTGTTTTGCTCTTCTACCGCTTCCAACCATGAAAATGAGACATGTCACGAAATCGTGACATTCGTCTCTTACTTTGCTCTTTTGCTGCTTCCCACCGTGAAAATGAGACATGTCACGAAATCACGACATCCGTCTCTTGCTTTGCTCTTCTGCCGCTTCCAGCCATGAAAATGAGACATGTCACGAAATCGTGACATTCGTCTCTTACTTTGCTCTTCTGCCGCTTCCAGCCACGAAAATGAGACATGTCACGAAATCATGACATTCGTCTCTTCCTTGCTATTTCTCTTTGCTTTTCTCGTGAAAATGCAACATGTCGCGATATCGTGACACTTTTGCCTCCTTGCTTCCTTTTGTTGCTCTTAGCCACGAAAATGCAACATGTCGCGATATCGCGACACTTTTGCCTCCTTGCTCCCTTTTGTTGCTCTTAGCCGTGAAAATGCAACATGTCGCGATATCGCGACACTTTTGCCTCCTTGCTCCCTTTTGTTGCTCTTAGCCGCGAAAATACATGTCGCGATATCGCGACACTTTTGCCTCCTTGCTCCCTTTTGTTGCTCTTAGCCGTGAAAATGCAACATGTCGCGATATCGCGACACTTTTGCCTCCTTGCTCCCTTTTGTTGCTCTTAGCCGCAAAAATACAACATGTCGCGATATCGCGACACTTTTGCCTCCTTGCTCCCTTTTGTTGCTCTTAGCCATGAAAATGCAACATGTCGCGATATCGCGACACTTTTGCCTCCTTGCTCCCTTTTTTTGCTCTTAGCCGTGAAAATGCAACATGTCACGATATCGCGACACTTTTACCTCCTTGCTCTTTCTCTTTGCTTTTGCCCGCGAAAATGCAACATGTCGCGATATCGCGACACTTTTCCTCCTTGCTCTTTCTCTTTGCTTTGGACCGTGAAAATGCAACATGTCGCGATATCGCGACACTTTTTCCTCCTTGCGGTGTTTTGCTTTTTCTTTGATCTTTAGCATATGGGCCACTTCGGTCTTCTTGGAAAATATGCAAAAAGGTGCATCAACTATTTTTCTGTAGTTAGTCACTTTTTGACTAACATGTTCTTGTTCCATTCTTTTAATCTAGATGTCATAGATTTAATTTGTTTTGGAAGGGCATACAACCCACCATTTCCTGAAGGATTCCATGTTTGAGCTATCATATCAACAAATTGAGGATGGTCTTCCCACATCTACTGATATTTAAAATATGATATTTTTTAATTCACTTACCACCATTTTAAATCTTATTGGATAGTGATCTGATCCAATCCTTGTCAAGGTATTAATTTTATCATAAGTTCCTTCATATAGCTAATGATCTGAGAGTATGCATCTATCTAATTTTTTTGCTATTAGATTATGGCCTCTCCTATTATTGGTCCAATGATAGTTGTCTTCTTAAAATCAACCTCCCATATATTATTTTTTTGGTATAAGGTAGAGGTGGTTATAAGGTCCACAAACCTTTTACAAAGTCAAAATGGGCTGGTTCTAGCATCAAGCCCGTATAATCAAAATACAAAATGGATCTTTCTAAGACTCACATTAAGCCATACTTAGAGTCCACAATCCTATACTTGTCGCTTGACTATTCGGGATAAAACAAAAACCAAACAACACCTAGCACTTACTAACACTAGGTTGCTTTGTCTTGTACACTTGTCACCTCCCAGGCCCCGATAAATGGGATGCCTTTTCTGCCTAATTCCATCCGTCGGATTACTCATCATCAGCCCCTACGATCTCCCGATGCTCTAACGGGTTTGATCTTAGCTCTTCTCTAGCGACCAACACCAATAGTTCTTGAGGGAAGTTATCCTTCCAAATTTGCATCTCCCCAACGAAAACTGCAATATTTGCCATTAGATCCGCCGCTTGGTTCCCTTCTCTGAAGGTGTGTTGGATTCGGGCATTAACCAAATGAGATTTATGAATCTTTGCTTCTAGGATAAGCTCCAATATGGTCCAGTTGGGGTCTTTATCCTCCTTAATTGCCTTGATTATATTAAGCGAATCCCCTTCAAAGATAACTTCCTTATAACCCTCAAGTCCGGCAATTCTCATTGCATGCATGCGAGCTCGGGCTTACGCAAAATGATTTGTTTGAGTTCCCAAAGGCTCTGCAAAGGCAAGGACCACTTTTCCTTCCTCATTTCTCAAAACTCCTCCTGCTCCTGCGGCCCCGGATTTCCTTTAGCTGCCCTGTCAAAATTAAACTTAACCCACTTTTGTGTGGGGGGTATCCACTTGACACCATCCCGTGGGTTGGTTGTAATGTCTAGGTCCGGAAGTTCCTCTCCCCGAGTTCCGCAAAATCCTCCTTTCCCTTAGAGACATGGTCTCATTTTTGAAGAAGAAAGTTTTCCGAGTTTTCTTTCAAAGCTACGATTATTTTATTACCACATAACATCGGGATCTTTCTTACGTCCTTTAAATACTCTCTTATTTCTCTCATTCCATATCCCCCATAAAAAATGGGGTAAGCTGAGCTTCCGGAGCCAAGTCAAAAGCTTTGCCCGGAAGGGGAAGCCCTTGTATGCGAAGTCGGACATGCTATTTGGACGAGACCCAATCTATATGAAATTTGGACGGGATCATTTGGAAGAGCTGTACAAGAAAAATCACAAGTTAGAAATATATGACTTACAGATTCTATTGCTTTCTCACACAAGATACATCGATTGATGAATTGGAAACCTCTCCTTTGCGGATTATACAGTTGTCGGGATCTTATTTTGAGCGCCAACCAAAAGAAGAAAGCTATTTTTGGGGTTAAATTATTTAACCAAATAACGAAGTCGGAGTCCGACCATTGAATCCTGAGTGGATTAACTTATAGGCGATTTTTATTGAATAGATCCCACTTGTAGTTTTGCCCCAAATCGCCTTGTCTCTTCCTCCCCCGGGGAATGATCGGGAACACCCTTAAAGCATCATTGAGTTTGGTTAGGGCCACCTTCTCTTGCTACGACAGATTATGAGCTGTGATTTTCTTCCAAGAAGAAGTTTCTGTGCTACGACAATAAAATCCCCTACTTTTCCTCCCATTTCCTTCGAAAGTTTATGTTGGAGGACATGAAGGTCTAAGTTATCTTTCAGAGGGGCCTCTTCCAACCACGGGTCTTTCCAAAAGTCCACTTGTCTTCCATTACCAATTCTCCATCTGATGCCTTTCCTGACTACCTCCCGACATTCGAGCAAACAATTCCAAAAATAGGATCCTCTAGGAAGATTATCAGCTTTCAGGAAGTCCTGATTATTTATGATATATTTTGCCTTAAGAAGTTTTACCCATCCCAATTGATCATTATTGATAAATCTCCATACTGTTTGCCAATCGGAGCTTGATTCAATTCTTTCATTCTCTTTAACCCCGAGGCCCCACGATCCTTGCTTGCACACACACCTGATTCCATGCTACCAACGAAATTCTCTTTCTCTCCTCCGAACTTGACCACAAGAAGTTGCGTTGAATTAGCTCCAATGTAGCTCGGACCTTTGCGGGCATTCTAAATAGAGACATGCGATAGAATTGGAATGCTCACGCAAAGTAGTTTGAACTAATAAGGCTTTTCTGCGGAGGTGAGAAGGCTGCCCTTCCACCATGCTAACTTTTTGGAGATCCTGTCAATGAGTGAGTTCCACAAAGTAGCCTTCATTCTTCCTTCGAACATAGGCATACCTAGATAAGTTCTTTGGTAGAAGCTCCTTTCCACAACCGAAGAGGTTAGCTATTCTTTCCTCCCTCCCACCGGGCGTGTTAAAGAAATAGATGCTACTCTTCTTATAGTTTATGTCTTCATCCTGTCTGTCTCATACTTGGTTAGAATTCTCTTCAACTTCCTAGCTTGAGGCACGGAGGCTTTGGACACAATGATTGTATCATCCACAAGCTGTTGGTGAGACAACGGCCCTGCTTGTTGAGGCTGGTTTGAAACCTTCCAATTGACCATATGCCACCATTGCTGAAATGTTCCTACCCAATGCTTTCGCTAAAATAATAAACAAGTATGGAGACAAAGGATCTCCTTGTTGCAACCCCCTTTCACTCTTAAAGTAACCATAGGGTGACCCATTCACCATGACGAGAAAATCTTGTAGTAGAGATACAACTAAAAATCAACTTAATCCATTGGGGACAGAAACCAAACTTACCCAAAATCTTGGTGAGGAACCGCCATGAGACCCGGTCGTAGGCTTTATTCATATCAAGCTTTAGTAACATACACTGCTTCCTTACTAGTCACCATTGAATGAATAACCTCATGAATTGTGATGATACCATCCAATATTTGTCGCCCTTTCACAAAGCCACCTTGGTTCATATCAATGATGAAAGGAAGGATAACCTTCGACCTATTGGCGATTGTTTTTGTGAGAATCTTCATCGAGTGTTACATAAGCGATAGGGCGAAAGCTGGAAAATTCCATTGCTCCCACTAGTTTAGGGATGAGAACTAAAAAAGTAGCATTAACTCCTTATGGGATTTCCATGTCCTTTTGAGCCTCAATTATAGCTTCCACTACATCATTGCCTAGGATATCCCAAAACTTACGGAAGAAAGGCTGCGGGGAAGCCATCCGGTCTGGGGAGTCGTTACCATCCATGTCAAAAACGACCTTCTTGATTTCCTCCTTTGTGAAAGGACTAAGTAAGAATCCATTAAGATTATCGGTTACGAGGGGTGGAATGGCTGCCAACGAGAGAGTCCTCTTCTTCAATAGTCGGATTTACATCTTCTAGCAACGATTTAAAGTACTCAACCGCTTCCCTCCTTATGTCTTCCATATCTTTGGTGTTAGACCCATCGGCCATCTTGATCTCCTTAATTTTGTTAGTACTCCTGTGGCGAAGAGTAGAGACATGGAAGAACTTTGTATTTCTGTCACCCTCCTTTAACCAACGCGATCTGGATTTACTGCCTCCAAAAGGTTTCTTCAAATCCTAGCATCGTGTGGTATTCGGCTAACGGCTCCCTCTCCTGGTTTCTCAGATCCTCTGTAAGCTGCTATGACTTCAACTTCTCCTGTAGTTCATTGATCTTGTCTTTTAGTTCTGCCTTTTTAACAAAAATATTGCCAAAGGAAGTTTTGTTCCACTCTCTAATGTTAGCCTTCACATTCCTTAGTTTACATGCCACTTGGGCCGGTTTCGAACCATTATACTTTTTGTCCCACCATTGGGCAACCGAGATCCTTGAGATCCCGATGTTGGAACCACATAAGTTCGAATCGAAAGGGTCGATGTATCTTTTCTTAGAGTCCTCCCCTGTTTCCCACGGAATTGGGTTGTGATCGGACCCGATTCTTGGGAGTGCCGTTAATGAAGAGTCCCCAAACCTCTCCAGGGATTCTTGAGAAAGAAGAAACCTATCTAATCTTATCTGAATTTGGTTTTCCTTCAATCTTTTGTTAGACCATGTATAGGAGAATCTACGCGAGGTCCACATCCATCGGCTCATGTTGCTCAACAAAATCTCTAAACTCGTAGATATCGGCAGTTATTCTTTGAGAGCCCCCCAATTTATCTACGGGATTAAGGTAGCAATTGAAATCCCCCGCCACAATCCAAGGGTAGTTGGGGACCGTCTCCCTCAATTCAGCTAGGTGACTCCAAAGAACCCTTCTCGGTCCACTGTCTAAGCTGGAGCATATACATTCGTTAAGATCCACTCTTCTGTGTGGTTTTATCCACACATAAGAGACAAATAAACCAACTAGACATCGGAATCACTCTACTATCAATCACATTTTTGTTCCACATAACCGAGTAACCCTCCTGCTGTTCCGGTGGCCTCTTGGCCTACTACTTCGACTTCTCGCCAAGTCCTATTCTTAAAAGGAATAACTCTACTCTCCTCCATTTTAGTTTCTTGCGGTAAAATCATATCCGGTTTGTGTTCTTGTCTAAGAGCATACAAAGCTCTTATTTTTGCGGGATTACTCCCACGAATATTCCATGAAAGGATCTTCATTTATGGGCTTTGGATCCTCGAGCCTTCGCCCCAAAGAGCAATACTTCTTGAGTGCCATCGGCCACTCCTCGCTCCGCTTCTTTACGCCTTAAGGCGGCATTGCTAGGTTTCCCTCTTCCCACCGAACCATATCCCCATACATCCGCTCTAGGTTGAAGTTCCTTGGGATTCACTTGGCTTCTAGTAACCATCTTGGGTAGGTCGGTCTTGGTATTTGGGGTAACAATCGGCTTTCCGGGTTAAGCTGGTCTTTTTGACGGTGGAGATGATTCCGTGCTCTTAGCTTCTTGATTAGTAGATTCTTTTTTCCCTGCTTTGGGGTTACAGTGATCTTGGTGGTTCACCTCTTCCTCCTGAGTATCCTTGCTCGTATTATTAGTTTCCTGCTCCTTCCTCTGATTTTTCTCCTCTAAATCCTTCTCTTGAGTCTCCTCTACCTCAGATTCCACTTCTTGGTTGTCCATCTGATCTCCCTTCAAATGATTTAATGCATCAAAGCTGTTCTCCTTTGGGATGTTGATCTCCTTGGAATTTCTTCCCATAAATTCCTCTGCGGTACATGGGACCACTTCCACCGAGCCTCCATAGGCCTCCCGTATCACCCAATCAAACTTACTTGCCCCGGGGCGTTGATCTATGGGGTTCTTTCCTTTGTGATTTGGCTCGGAGGCTTGTTGTATCATCTTAGGAGCGAGGTTGAGCTTGAGGGTTCCCATCAAAGGGACCGGCTCCCCTGTGAGAGGGTTTTGGGGCATAGGAATTTTTGGGAGGAGGGTTAAAACGTTGCCTCTTGCTTACAATAGGGCGAACGGGGTCTACGATATTCGGATTTCGAGCTCCACGTCCTTGAGGCCCGAGGTTGGGTAGGAATGGAGATCTGCGGGGGAGGGATATTATTGCAGGTTTGAGGATCGGTATTTTGGAGTGGGGATTTGGTTCTTGGAAATGCGGTGGATACCCTGGTGCCCTACCTTCCCACAAACACTACACTTAAAAGACATATTTTCATATTCAAATACATGAGTATGAAGGCCAAACATAGACGACAAAATAATGGATTTAGGGAGCTCTTTACTCGGGTCCGCCAACACACACATGCGAGCGAGACGGGAGTCTTGTTTTGCTCAAGGTTGCGGGATCAATAGCTATTAGTTCTCCAATCTACGTAGCTATCCCAACCAATATTTGTTCGTTCCAAAAAAGTAGAGGTAATCCTGGCATCTTAACCCAAATAGGAGCCAAATCCAGCACCTGAGTCTGGGGGTTGAAATCGGGGGACCAACGCTTCAGATACAAGCCCCTTTTCCCAAAAAACCAAGGACCTCCTTGGAGAGTCCTTTCCATGTCCTGTTCACATTGAAATGTCACCAAAAGAAAACTCTTGGGTAAAGCCTTAATCATCATACCGGCCCTTGGCTGCCATTTTTGGATGGCCCATCTCCTTATGACTTCCATGTCCAGCCTCACCCCCATAAATTTAGCCACCAAAGATGTTATGCCCTCCATAGCCACATGCTTGAGCTAAGGAATGCGGGACGTGCAACCTACCATTGACAGATTTTAGATTAAAACAAGAGTCGGATAATTTTTGCTTACCGCGAAGAGCATTAAGATATGAAGGTCTCCTGTTGCCAGGTTTCTCTTTGTCTCCTTCTTGGGTCTTCCTTTGATCCTGACGCATAGAGTCCTGGTCCCCCTCAGAGAAATCTTCAACCGCATCCGCCCAACGCCCTTGGACCGGTTCCAATAGAACTTCCTTGTCCACATCCTCCGCACTGGGGCACTGCTATCTCGCCAGAGCCCCCACCTGCCGCGTCTGCTGATCTGCCCTCTGAAGTCCCACACCTAGGGTTTGATGCCCCTAGACCTCTCGCTCCTCCTCCTTGCTGCTCCATACTATATGTCTCTTCAATATTCTTTCATTTGCTTCCTCCCAGGGGCTTCCTCCCTGAAAATCTCACCATACCAGACTTTATACATGAACCTCCCATATATTATTGTTTTGTATAAAATCTAAGAAATCTCTCACACTTTAGGTTAATTTTATAATTCCCAAAAAATTCATCCAACTTGGTTATGCCATTAAAATATCCTATGATCATGAATCAAGTTTCTTGGTCTTTACTTCTCATAAAGGATTCAATCCCACTCCAAACTTCTAATCTACTTGACTGAGTTGTAGGTCCATAGACATTGATAAGGATGAAATGAATATTTGCAAAGTAGCAAGTGACTAAAGAGACTATCCAATGCCTAGTTTTATGAATGGTTACATAGGAGGTTCTAGAAGGATTCCAAAAAGTTAGAATTCCCCTTGCCACTCCTTCAAAATACATAACATCCCATTCACATATTACCCATACCACTTTCATAGTTTTTGAAACTTCTTATTTTGTCATTTTAGTTTCCTGGATACAAATAATATCAGGCTTATTACTTAAACACAGTTCCCTAATACACCTTTTATTTGAGGGGGCATTAGAACCCCTTATATTCCATGAGATGATAATCATGTCTCATTAGGGGCTATTGGCCCCACCTGTGTATTACCAATATCATTTTATTTTTTGGTAAAGAGAAGTTCAACCAACTTAGTTTGTGTTCATTTCTCTATGTTTGCTCTTGCTTCCTTGGATCTTGCTTGATAATTTGAGGGTTTTCCTCTTTTTGCCTTGCCTATATCAAGAGTAGGTCTTATTATTCTATTCCTCAATATTCTTTCAAAACTTTCTTTTTCATCATATTTATCCTCTCCTAGCTCTATTACAAAAGCTTTTGACTTGTCCTCCTTATTAATGGTAGAGGTATTAACTTCTAAAATTACATTTTCTTTAGCGATTTTTTCTCTTGGATGGTGCATGGTACTTCAAGAGAGTCTTAAAAAATTTATGAGACAAATTCCTTAGGTTCATCGAGAATGTTCTTCCTAAATCAGGATCATACTGAATAGACGGTTCCTTGTTAATATGTTGAAACTATTGTATTGTGTCCTCTAAGTTTTGATCTACTTTTTCTTCATAGGATAAAGCCTCAAAAGAGTTGGTATTTCTTCCAATATCCTTCCTTACTGGTCTCCATTATTTATTTTATTTTATTTTTCTATTTTTTGAAAGTTGAAAACCATCTTCATCCATAACTATTTCTTGCTTGGACTCTTATTATGGCATGATCTCTCAATATACCCCACCTCATGACATATTATACATCTAAAAGATATTTTTTCATAATCTATGGTTTGGATCCACATTTTATCCCCATACTTAAGAATTATTGATTTTGGTAAATCTTTACTTATATCAATCATGACCAATATCCGAGCATAAATAGCCAAGAATCCATCTTTCATTGTATATGAAATCTTAAGGAATTCTCCTAGAGTGTTGCCTATTGCATTGAAGGTATATATTTCCCAAAATTCAATGGGTAACCCAAACATCCTAACCCAAACTAGTACTAGGGATAGATTTACATTTTTAGGTGAAAAGCCTTCATACTAGTGGGTAAGGAAGAGTCCTGCTCTTCCCATAAACCAAGGACCCCCTTTTAGGATTTTTTCTCTTTCTTCCTTAGAACAAAAAATGGCTAGGAAGAAACCTTTGGGAAGAAATGATAGAATAACTCCTGGAGACTTCCAAATCCTATCAATCTATTTTCTCAAGTCTGAAGCCCCTAGCCAATACCCATTAAATTTACCAAAAATTGCCCTATCTTGGAGCAACGAGGATCTCTTTGAGGTGCGCTCACTAACCTCTACCACTAGAGATGATTCTAAGAATTTAACTATAAATTAGTCCATAAAAAGGAAACTAAAACTCAAAATCTATTGAAATTTATCTGAATATCCTGTATCAAATATAATATTTGATTAAAACTTTATAAAATTTGTATGCACAATTTCTAAGATTAATAAAGGGAAAAAATTAGCTTAAAAATTCTTTGTCTAGATAAAATGTCTTGCCTCACTAAAGTTCTAGCCATTCGTTGCTCTTCCCATCATCCAAACCCTAGTTGACAAATATTTGCAATTTTGTTTTTCACAACTTGAAAAATCATTACTACCCTTGTTTCGGATGGTTGACTTCATAGGGTCGTATCTCCCTCAATATTGCTTGGATATGACCACTCATTTTAAATCTATTCAAATTTTGCACAAGTTGGTCCAAGAATCAATCGAATCAGATAACCCTTCACTTGATTCAAATTATCTTGACTTAAAGGGTAATTTGTATATATCATGGTTGGGATCATATGAGATTGACCAAGTCTTTGATAATGGTGCTATGCAACTCCTACCTATTGATGGTTTGAAGCGATGAATGAATATCATTTAAAGTTGTACCATAAACCATTGATCAAAGAAGTGTTTTCTACTCAACTACTTTCATAGTATAATATGTACGTTGTGGGGGAGGTCTCCTCTTTGATGACAAATGATAAATTATTGTCTCCTATAAAAATATTTAAGAAAATAAAAAAGAAAAAAAATGATTGTACAATAGTGTAAATCTCTCTTGTGAGGTACTATTGAGCTAAGGCTAGCATGAAAACCAGTTTTTAATGTGTCATCCTTGCCAAAATTTGTTGTTAGAATCCCTTGTGGATGCAACCAAGGTAGGAGAAGATTGAAAACCAAAAATGATGATCCCCTTATATTTGATTTTTTTTTGTGCTTGGTCACACATTGATCTGGCTTTAATTTTTCTCATGGTTTGTGTCTATAGGCTTCTATTTCCTTCAAAGCACCAGGGGTTCTATATCTTAACAAGGTACATGTTTTTATTTTTTAACCATTGTTTAATTTGTATATTTTATGTAATTATAGTTAGTTTAGGTTACAATGTGAAAAAAGGAAACAATCCTATACCATTTATTTTCAATAATAATGTAGAGGTTGAGTAGCACTATAGCAAAAGGTATGCAACATCATAAATGATTTGATAGTGAGCATCGCCTGAAGGTAACATTGGTTGATTAAAATTTCTACCTCTAAAATAGATGATTTCAATTAATTATGAATCCAAAAAGTATGATCATGAAGTTGAATGACAATCACATGGCATACTAGGAGTTGTGCCTGATCTAGCAAGTGATAGATATTATAATTGAAAATGGAGTAAGGTATCATTGAAAATCTCTACTAACTGATAATAAATGATATGATTGAAAATATTTTGCTTTAAAATGTTTTTTATTGGTTGAAGGAAAAGGATTTTGAAAGTGTTCCCAAACCTTTTACATCAAAATACCATCAAGAGAGACTATCTCCTAGAGACAAAAGGAGAAGAAACAACAATGAGATCAAGGGATATTGTCTCCTTGAGAGAAAAATGATAAGAACAAAAAAGAGGGGGTCTCCAAAATAAGGAATACCACCTTAAAAACAAGGAAATTATCACAAAACCAATAACTATCAAGGAAGAGGACTAAGGCCCATCATTTGCCATTACCAGGAATAAGAAAATCCATAAGATCTGTATGTTCATCACCCTTGATCTAGTTCCTAAATTTATCCAAGATGAAAATGGCCTACTAAAACAAATATGCATTCATTTTGGTAGCTTTTGACATTGCACTCATTAGGTCATCAAACTCCTGAATGTAGCCCTTCTTGGTGATGAATGGGATATACATTCACTGTTGGTTGTGGCTGGACAATTTGGAGGAGACACTCTAGGGAGCTCTATTTTGAGAGAAGGATCACATCAAAACATACTCATGCTAGCTTTGTGAACCCTAGTGGGATATTTTAAATTCTTAGGCTCTTGCTCAAGGATAATGGAAGATTTTTCTTTTCTAGTTTGGGACTTACTACAAGTTGAGTGACATCGAGTCTCCAATTTCACTATGAGATGAGTGACATGAGCATCAATCCTAAAATCCAATATTCAATTGGTCTTAATAGAGATGAGCTTTTGGGTAGATTCACCAATTACATTATGGAGTAGGGTTTCATAGTGGTTGGACTCAAGAACTTGGGGAGGAGTCGACAGGATACAAATACAAGAGATAATTGCCTTATGAGACTCCCTCTAAACAACATGTCTATAGATGATAAGGTGGAGGCTTTGGTGGATAGGAAAGGAAGAAGTTCCTTTCTTAACATTTTGTATGGACCACTCAATTCATTTAAAGAGGTATTCTAAGATATTAAATTTTTTTTTGCCTTGAAGATAGTTCATAAAGGCAATATGGAAGCTTCTTAGTATGGAATTTAGACCATCCACTATGAAGTACTGAAGGACTGGAGCCATGAATCTATCCCATGGCTTGGGGAGAAACTCTCTAGTTATACCATATTTATATTTTCTAAGCCTTTCCTCTTTGTCAATGAATAAGGATAATTCATTGGCTAAGGAATGCTTTTCACTTTGCACAATCTCTCCGTCATTAGGGAGCCTAGTAACTTTTGCTAGCAGATTGATACTAATGATGAATCTGAGTCCTATGACTGAAAATTCTCTGTCCTTCCATTACTGAGATAGCTCTTGGGAAAGATTCATGTTATTATCTTTAAAATTTTGAAGGAATGTGAGGAGCCTATAGTCCTTGAAAATATCTTCAACAATTGCATCCAACTGAAGAACCTCAGGTTCAAACTTGTAATCATGATCAATCATCACAAAATATGTGAAGAGTGAAGGGGAAATGAAGAGGATCATGCATGGATTGGTGATAGGGAAGGCAAGAATGGTGACCAAATCCAATAACACAACTCTCCAAGAACCAATAGGGGGAAGTGCAAATAGCCAAATATCAGGGCAACAATAGGGTGGTTTCATCTACAAGTGATAAAGAGGGCCTATAACCAAATTGATCTTAAAATACTATAGGTTCTAGTAGCTAGAAGATTCAAGAAAAATCATTGTGCTTGCCAATCCTCCCAAAAATAAAGTGATATCATAGTCGTCGATCATCCTCATGTTGCAAATTTCTCTTCAGATTTGACACCCATATTGGAAATAAGAAGGATATGGACTTCGCATGGTGATATCTAGTAAGATACGTGACACTCATAGTGTGCATCCTTAGAATTTGCACATACATGCACACACAAGTTACGTGGAAGGGCCACAAGAATTATTGAGGGAGGTGATTGAAAAATCTAATGCATAAATGGAAATGAATACAAAAATAGTGATGACATGTTTCAAAGGACCATGCAATGATGATAAGGATAGGGTCAACATGGAGATGATTGTCAAACCAATGACAATGATTGAATCTCTGAGATATACCTTGAGGTTCACTTGGTGAGGTTGAGGTAAGAGTAAGATAGTAATACAGGGAAGTAAGACACATGACAAGGGGATTACTGACCCATTACCAGGGATTGGGGGATAACTTGAAGGATGATCTAGTGATATGTAATGGAAAAGGAATTATCCATTGTCTAAGTGAAATGAAAATAAACCAAAGAAGTAGATCCATAATAATGATCACACTAGAGAAGCAATGAAACTAAAACTGATAATGAAATACTAATCCATATATCAAAGGGATAAAAAAATGGGAGTCAATATTGAGGGATTAAAGCAAATAATGACTCCTAGTGGTACAATTTCTAATCAAATATTGGGGGAAGTTGCTATGCCAAATGAAGAGATTTTCTTGGTATGGGTCCAAGTTGGCCATGATATTTGCAGTTTGATTATCTTCATGATAAACATGTTGAATAACATAGTTGTTGAGTTTTTGTAAATATCTCTTGGATTCTTCAATGAGGTTTTGGACACTCCAGGAGGGAGGTTGGGCTCCTTTGAGGTAATTTATTATGTTCATTGAATCACCCTCTATGATGATATTAGTTGAGGGGAGGCCATCTAGAAGAGTTAATCCTTAGTAAAAATCCCTAGCCTTAGCAAAATGATTGGTTTGAATTCTAATATTTTAGCATAGGAGAGGATAATTTGACCTTGGTTATATTTAAAGACACCACAAGCTCCAACATGTCTTGGGTTACCTTTAGCTACTCTGTTAAAATTAAGCTTGATCCAATCTACCAGAGGAGGAGACCATATGATCTTGGATCTGTCTATAGAGGTAGCTATGTAAGGGGTAAGAGGGGAGGGAGAGATACATAAGGAAACAACTAATATAGACTTTGTAATGGGTTCTTGAGAGACAAAAGAGGGGATCAAAAGATAATTTTCTTTGGCAGTAGAAAGCACTTAGACCCTCACAAAAATTGAATATTTGGAGATGTTGCAGAAGGCTCTAAAGTTTATCTATCCAAACTTTCCAAAGATAGTGAGGGATGCAAAAGTACCAAAGAGATTTGAGACAGTGACTAAAGCAAGGTGAAGGCCATTTAAGGAAGAGGTCATTTATGGATTTGAGGTGGTCCCAGGTAATTCCAAAGAAAATAAAAATGTAATGGAGGATACTTAGTGTAGACACTAAAATCTGGTCAATCCGATTATGCTACCATAAGCAATGGCTAAATGACATACCAAGGCCCCTAGGGCAGCCCTCAATAGGTATACAGTGGTCCTAACCACTTAGTGCAAGGTTTTGGAAGGTTTCAGGCCACTTTTGGGACCTTTTGAACACCCTGATTCTATTCATCCCACCCTGGAACAAATACAAATTCTATTCATCCCACCTTGGAGTGAATAGCAGCATTCATCCCAAGGTGGGGCGAATAGCAGGTTTGATGATAAAAAAGTCAAATCTGGGCCAATGGCGCCCAGTAACGGTCATATTCATGGCTATTATTACCCACAAGTCAGGGAACGCAATAGATCTTATGACATACTCAATGAATGAGGCCAATTTGGGAGATTCTCTTTCCCTCCAACACATGTCCCCCTGGTGGCCAAGTGGCGCCTCTTGCCTCGCATGCCCCCGCATGCATTTTTACCCATGAGCCTCCTTGGGCTATAAAGTGGATGCATTATCCATATAAAAGAAGGAGATGATTTTTAGTTTTATGCAACAGAGTGCTGCTGAAATTTGACCTCACATTTTTGTGCCCATTTTTCCCTTGAAATATTATCCATATAAAATAAGGAGATGATTTTTAGTTTTATGCAACAGAGTGCTGCTGAAATTTGACCTCACATTTTTGTGCCCATTTTTCCCTCGAAATATCTACCTAGCGAAGGACGTTTGCGAGTGAACTAGGAGGTCCAATTTGTTACTAAACCGAACCATATGAGTGAATTCCATCACCAAATTTGACAAAAATATATCCCATAGTGTTTTTCATCAATCCCCAGTGTAATTGTTGGTAAAATTTAGGTAGAAACGGTGGGCGTCCCACCCTCGGGCACCCCCCAATTTGTGATAGTCCTATTCATCCCACCCTATGATGAATAGAAATATATGCATTATTTTGTTACTATTTTTGATTGGTTATTTTAAATATGCTATCATCATGCTACAGTTTAAATTTTAGGTCTTTCTGAGCTGTATTGGCCGAGATATTACATTTTTAGTGTTTTGTAGGGTCTCATGCAAGTATCCGACGGTCATTTGAATGAACACCTAAACTGTAACTGATCTTGAAAATATGATCAAATGGGTTTTCTTAGAATAGAATTTTATGTATTATTTCCAAGTTTCATGTGTTTTGGATACGTGTAGGGACAAAAATTGTTTGCTTTATTTTTTGTATGTTGAACATAGTCATTGCAATTACGAGGCACCATAGAAATCAATCTTGGCACAATTTCTAGTGATATATTCCCAAAACATTTTGTTTTACATCCCTCTATAATTTCAAGTCATTTGGAGTTGATTTGATGCTTATTTTCACTATTAGCTATTTGGCCCCTATGGGGATTGCATGTTTCTCACCACACACACTTCTTATTTGACATTTTATATTTTATTGTGTGCAAGTGTAGGTTATATAGCACATTTGGGATAAGCATTGGACTTAAGATAATCAAAGATACAAGTGGCAGTAACTTTGGCCCACCCACCTCAATTGTGGGTACGAGGAAAGACACTGGATGTGCACCCGAATTTCTTGAAGGATTTCGATCCTTGGGCACCCGAGTTGTAAAAATTTGTATCATCCATTTTGAGCCCTCAAAGGGGATGCTTTTTAACCTATATTTAATCCATATTATTAATAATAAATCTATTTTCTTTGCTTTATTTCTTGTTATTCGTTATCTTTTCCACTTTACTAGGATGTTTATGTTTGACGCTCATAAGCAATAAGATATAGATATGCATATTTTTTATCATAATTTTATGCACCATTTTTTCCTAATTTAGTGTCAATCATGGTGGTACCTATTCCCTTTTGCCTTAAGTGAGATTTGGAGCTCATTTTTCATCTTTTTATACTGTAGGTGCTATTCTTTCTGGACTAAAACAAACCCTGACCTGCTATTTGTGCCACCCTGGGACGAACACGAGTTCATACCACCCTGGGATGAATACAGACCTGCTATTCATCCCACCCTTTAGTGAATAGAAACAAGAGGATCTTCAAAGTAGAATTCTAGAAATGGTAAGTTTCGACAGTGATGAGGTATGCATTTGAACCTTCTGTCTCTATTTTTATTTTCAAAAATTGTTTTTATTTGGTTTTTCTCACATATTTGCTTATTTAGAAAGGTTAGAAGTTATTTTCCTTTTATTAAACACAAAATTACAAAAACATATAAAAGGAGAAAAATAAAAAAAAATCAAAGTAGAAATGCATCTCTTTGGATTGCTTGCTTGTAGCCTACCAAATGGGTAGGCTAGCATTTAGGGTTCTTTTGCATTTCTAGATACACTTGTGAGTTCTTTTTACACTAGCTTTCTGAAAGTAAAACACACATTTTGCATGCATCTAGTGAATGATCATCGAATGCTTCTTGGTTTACTTTCTTTGGATTAAAAATAACCACACACACCATGATCCACTTAAATGATAGTGAGGTGGATTTCATCACCACCCACTAGTAGAGTTCAATGAGGTGGATTTCATCTCCACCCATTGTCTCAAATACCATGAACCTTGTTCTTTGCCAAGGCTGGTTCCAAGATCCGTCATAGCCCATGGGTTATAGCACATATCTCTCTTTAGAGAGGTATATCACATACTACAGGTGAATTGGATGAGGAACTGGTAGGACCTGTGCTCCTTGGCCGTGTGTGGACTTCATCACCACACATTATAGGTAGGATAACATGACCTAGAGTGTATAGCCATATTTTCAAGCTGCAAGTATACAGGTAAAATCCAATTTAACACAAGATTATCATTCAAAAATATTTCAAACACGTGACACAAGGTCATTCTTTACAAACAACACATATGAAACACACAAAATAGTTTAGAGATTCACACTTAAAACTTAAAAGAGATAATCATTTGTCTTATTGAGTGTTTCCATTTTTTTTTGCTGTTCCATTAAAATTTTTTAAAGGAGATAATCATATAGGGTTTGGTAGAGAGCTACGATAGTGTGCATGCATAGCCAAGCCCAATCACGGATGGAAGTTGTAGAGAGTGGACTAGGAGACATGAGTCGTCTCCACTATAGCCCCAAGGATCTGGTCATACCTCCCTGGCGAGCTTCTACTCACCCTAGCCCCAAGACAATGGGGCATGAGCCACACCTGTGAGGAAGCCCTATGTGGGACACCCCCAGGGATGATGGACTTTACTTGGGAGAGTGTTCCCGGTATGTAGACACGTCACACACCTTCTTGAATGAAAGGCAACAATGTGCTAAGGCGCTATTAGATAGATTGGTGCCACGCATTCATGTACCTATTAGGGCTAACACACCTATTCATAGGCCTAGGTTTTACTTCACACACTGGGTAGAGCAGGTCGTTATGACCTTGCCTACGCATCACCTTAATAGGGTACAATAAATTAGGTAGACTGGTGGGTATGACACTCATCGCTCAGAGCGAGCTAACTCTGCCCTACCATTCCTCGTCCAGGAAGGAAGGCATGGGGAAATCCCATATTTTCCTTAGGAGTAGTATTCTATGCATGCACGATGTGCCTCTACACCCACTGAGTATAATGAGCATATACCCTGGTCTGAACCTCAAGTTAACGTGGTGACCCTCTATCGAGGGAAGCATGTGATGGATATCATAGATTATCTTGAATGAGGTAGACCTCAGGGTGAGAATCCTAGGCCTCTTAGGCCTCGTACAGTGGAAAAAATTAATCAAGCAGTTGCAAGATATGCAGAACATCAAGCTCAGTTCAGGCAACTTTGATGAGACAAAGAGCAACTAGACCACTTGCATCAGCTTGAGAAAGAGAGAATTGAATAGTAGATCAATGAGCTATTCTAGAAGACTCTACGAGAGAGGGTTCCTACCCCTATGACACATAGGAAAGAAGTCCACCCGAGGTAAACCATGCTCATTCAAGATAGGTATCCTAGGCCTTATCCAATGTTACCTCTACAACCTCCTAGGCCAAATTGAGATGTGCATCCCAGGCTGAACATCGGGCACCCACGGTGGGCAAATACCCCTCTTTATAAACTGGCTCGAGTGATGTCCTAAAGATCCTATGATGAGCATAAGCCAGAAGTAGAGTATTAGGAGACACACTACTAGGGCAAGGGGGGTGACATGCCACCACCCCAAAATAGGTTGGAGGATCTTAGACCTCTATCGTAGGATGTGAACAAGGACGAGAAGGTCAAATCCTCATACCCTTATAAATAGTTGTTAGAGTACCTAGATTCAGTAGAGCACAAGACCTCTGGATCAGGATATCAAAATCCTACTATGTGCCAGTTGTGTAGTCAACCCATCCATCCTTTAATTCCTACACCTCCTTATCTAGAGCAATTCAAGTTGCCTCAATTGGCTACATTTAAAGGAGAGGAAGATGCACAGGAACATGTCACCAAATTCTTGGGCTAGTGCTTCGACATTCATGACGATGATGCTTTTCTTTTAAGGACCTTCGTGACTACCCTCTCAGGTCCCGCCTTGGAGTGGTTTTACCAAATCCCTAAGCATAGCATCCATACTTTGGACCAACTTGCATATGCGTACCTAGAACGCTTCACCTTCAATACCAAGAGGAAAGTGACGTTGGCTGACTTAGTTGGGTTGAAACAGTATGACGATGAGTCAATAACAAATTATGACAATAGATGGCAAACCTTGCTCGCCAAGCTACCTTATCTCCTCCCCATGTTGGAGTTGACTCAAATGTTCTCCAAGAGCTACCTGAAGCCAATCTCCTTATTGTTGTAGCTACAACAATATCTGACTCTTGAAGATGCCCTAACATAGGCTAGGACCATCGAAGAAATACAAATTCAAGAGGGAAAAATTGTGAAGCCTCGCAAGGAGTGGAACAAGAGCGCCAAAAGCACCCCAATGTAGTCTAAGCCAGCAGTAGTAAATCAAGTTGCCATTAGTTTCCCAGGGCTAGCACAAGCTGTGCCGCCTCAAAAGCCTAATTATCAGGCCACACCCAGGAACTATGCCAAGGATAACCAAAACAATCAAGGGCAAAATCAGTAACATCACCCCAAGTGATAGTTCACACCCATTGCAGAGTCCATGGACTCATTGTTTGATCACCTCTTAACGGCTAATGCGATTCACCTGACCAAGAGTTGACCTATTGACCCAAATGAACCAAATCCCAAAGGATATAGAGAAGACCTATATTACAAGTTTCATAGGTAAAATAGGCACGATGTGCAAATGTGCTACAAGTTCAAGTATTTGGTGCAAGACATGATCGATAGGAGCGCCCTTTAGCTGGACAACCCTGTTACACCAAACAACCAACAAATGGATGTCTTAAAATACCCCTTGCCTGCCCATGTAGAGTAGGCCAAGCCAATGCCCCAATTGAATGAGGTTCATCATGCCCCTCCTAAGCAAGCGTATGTTGGCATGATCAGCATTGCAATAAGGAATAGGTGGTACCCAAGTCCAACCGCACCACCTACATCTCAGAGTGATGTCCCCTTGATGTCGTAGCCTCTGCCACCTCCTATGCCGAACCTCCCACCTAGGCTTGTGGTCACCATCAAGAGCAAGATCACTCAAATCTTAAGAACAATGTCTGCCTAGATCTCCATCTATGAGTTCATTCAGTAATTAGCACCTCATAAAGAGGTCTTGATGGAGTTCCTTAAAGCAATCAAGCTTCAGCCTTGGGAGTCTGACTCCTTCAACAACTTCATGGGGCATGTGTGAAAATGTACAAAACCAATAATTATATTTCGATAATATGAGCTTAAAATAGTTTCAAATGATATGGTAGATCCCCCTTTGCACATTGTCACATGTGTGAATGAGACGCTATACAAGAGAGTGTTGATATACACCATGTCTTCTAGAAATATCATAACAACAACAACTCTCAAGAATTTAAATCTCCTAGCATCCCACATTGTCACATCTACCTACACTAAGCCTTCAATGATGCCATATGCTCAATGGTTGGTACGATCATCCTACCTATTCAGGTAGGGGAAAGACCATCCTGATGTTGTGCCACATCTTGGAGGGTGAGATGGCGTACAATATCCTATTATGTAGACCATGGATCAAGGACATGAAGTGCATCCCTTTCACCACTCACTAGTGACTTAAGTACACTCATGAAGGGCAAGTTCATGTTGTCCCTATAGACCTAGAGCCCTTCAAGTATTGCAATATGGTGCAGCAGCTCCTTGAGTCAACCTTTCCATCAACCCATATATATTTTCAACTAAATAAGTCCAGCCAAGGTTTGACTCTGCCACCATCATAGGCCATACCATCCATGTCTTTGGTGCCCCCATAGATGTCTAGCATGCCTATGGATCCTTTGCCTAGGAACCAATGGAAGCAGCCCATTGAGGAGGCCCAACCGACCATATCCACCATCTCCACAGAGGAGGTTACTAGCCTAGTAGTTAAGGAACTACCACATGAGACGAATGATGAATAAGATCAAGTATCACTCTCATCCCTCTTCTATCCATAGCCTCAGGTCACTGTGCACCTGGATTCCATCGGATTGGGGGAGTACATGTTTAGAAATGTTACAACCACCCCTACTATAGAGTCAATGCAAGACATGGGTCGACCCTATCTTCCCATAGGTACCATCGTGTCTCTCGGATTCCCCTCTAATCAAACGAATTTCATCTATGGGGGCCTTGATTATGGCATAAAGCATCATCAATAGCAGGAAGAAGATGAAGAGCCTTTTGGATAAGACATTAACTACTTGTCCAACCCTAACTTCGCTTTGAAGTACCTTGACCTATGCAATTGGCACGATTATTGGTTGGACCGGTACGAGCAGGGCACTCGAGCTCCCTACTAGCCATAGTATCAAATTTCGTATGATAAGTTTGGCTTGGGACTCAACAAGCCTATGTACTTATATGTCCTCATAGACAACTTAGAATGCATGACTCTATATTACAGGGATGAGCTTGAATGAGATCCTTTCACCAATCCCAACCATTTCTACTCATCGGGGGACTACTTCCCTATGCCCTTGGGAGATGATGAACCCCTCATGATGATATTCACTCTTATAAGAGAGATGAAGGTTTGTGTACTCTTCCTCATGATGGTGAGGAAGAGGATCCAGGGTCCCCTTATGAGTGGACGTCAAATGATGAGTCATATTATGGAGTAGCACCCATCGATTCTGGTAGCTCAAACAGATAAGGCTCTTGGATCGTCCTCATAGATGATGAGGATGAGTTCTATCTATGCATGTTTCCATTGCATCATCCCATTTGGTGATAACTTATACCTTTAGAGAAAATCATCCATCCATAAATATGATTTCCATAGACCTTTTCGAGCCCCTGCAAGGTCCAAATAACCCATTGGAGCCATTGCAGCTCGACATGAAGGTAATCAACTTTGATTATGGAGATTCACCGCCCTTGCCCTCTGAGTATTGACCTTGTGATGAGATGTTACAACCATTTCATTTCTCTCCGAGACCAACTCATGATGTCTTCCACACTAATGAGGAACCTGAAGTTCCCATTGATGATCTAAATCCAGCTGATGACATCCATTTGATATCTACCCCCCACAAGTTGGAGGAGGGGTCACATATGTCAATCGAGCCCATGATTGACAAAGATATCAGCTTAGACCTAGAGAACCCACAATGCATCAAGATGGGGGAAAGTCTATCCCCCATAGAGCAAGTCGATTATATAGTCCTTACAGAAAATAAGGTAGCTTTTGCATGGTCTTACAAAGACATATCAGGACTGGACCCAAATCTAGTCACCCAAAATCTGATGCTTGACCCCAAGGCCAATCCTGTCAAGAAAAAATTGAGAAATATGCATTCCACAATGGACCTAATGGTAAAATATGAGCTACATAAGCTATTGGATGCCAAGTTTATTATTACTGTAGACTATCTGCCATGGTTGTCCAACATGGTTTTCGTTAAGAAGCCGAATGGGTGGATTCATATTTGCACCAATTTTTGAGACCTAAATAAAGCGATTCCTAAGGATGAATTTCCTTTTCCAAGCATTGATGTCCTGGTAGATGCCACAATAGACCACGAAATGTTATCCCTTTGTAGACATCTAAAACGTGTCATGACGAGGGTGACTACTCATATGGACATGCTACAAGACCATATGGAGGATCTTGGACAGACTTCAAGATAGAGTAGTGGTTCTAACCACTCAATTTAGGCATTTTGACCTAATCAGTCTGAATCGCAGCCCAGACCTGTGGTCTCCAGTCTAAACTATGGTTGACACCTGTAGTTTGTAGTTTGGACCGCAATTGTGGCCTACGGTCTTAACTAAAGTTTAGTTAGGCCTTCCATCCGAGCCAAATTGGTTGGAACGACCAAAATATCTAGAAGAATATAGTTGAAGGATGAAAGATTCCAGAGGCTTCCATCCCAACTGTCATAACCACTCTTCTTGGTCTTGGATTCTACATGAAGACACCCCTAGCCCTAGGGGTATGCTATAAATACCCCTTCCAAATGGGGAGAATAAAGAGAAGCAAGCATTGGAGATTTGAGCAGCGAAGCCCTGGTGAATTGTACACTCAAATTGAGTATACTAAGAGATATAGCTATTGCACTTAATCCCCAACCCTTTTGCCAACATTCATGATGAATTGTATTATGGATGCCCTAGGTGCTTAGGAGAGTCAAGAAGCACAAATCCGGGTAAACGAAGGCCCTTCACATCGAATTGATCACCAAATCAGTCTAAGGACAACAAAGGCGATCCTTGAACATCAATTTGGACAAGGAGATCAAGCCCACTACACCTGATTTTGAGGGTAAATCTATCAGAGGTCAAACCATGGTTGTCAGTCGTGGTTCACAGTGCAGACCGCTCACCAGAGCTATGGTTTGCAACAAGTGATAGATCACCTTACTCTTTTCATTTTTTTCTAGTTAAATAGGTTAGATTAAACATTTCTTAGGTTTAATTGTAGTTTAGAAGAATTATGACCGTGGGAATTAGCTTAGAATAGATAGTTTATGCTTTGCATCAATTAGGAAATTTGTGGATCTTTTATGCACCTTTATACTTCTATTTTGTTTGATCCATGCATTAGTTGTCTAATGATCTCGTTTATGCTATATTACAAATCTTGATTCAATTAGCATAGGTTAAAGGTTTTCTTTATGTTTTCTTGATCATTAGTTTAATGGCATTATCATCTATGTTTCCTTAAAGGGCCTCATCATGAGAGGCTATCTATCTTTTTGATCATGTGTTGTTGTTTCTTGATCATAGGAAGATAGGTACAAGAGGATTCTATATCATAATCCTTCCACATCGTGAATAAGGGGGTCAAATCCACCCCAAGGCAGTTTGCAACTAGTCAAAGGGCAATATTAATGCACCTACCCTATTGAGGGCATTGGCAATTGTATAGACTGTATCATCATTCAAGTGACCCTAAGAGGGGCATATTTGTAACAAAAATTCATTCATAATCAATACAAGAAATATCATTTTGTTGAATTTATGCAATGTGTCAAGCTTTTATGCTTTTATGATGACTATAGACTAATACGGTAGATAGGAGCATGCTTTTTGGTTATGTCAAAAGGCAATCATGGGAGAACTCCGCATTTGTAGCCCCTGAGTGCTGACATTATTGAATTTTCTTATCTCAAGTGCTAACCGTAGCTAACATTTATGGTTATTTGTTGGCCCATGACTTTCACCCGTGGTTCACACTACAGGCTGCATACCAGAGCTATGGTTTATAGTAGAAGCAGCAGATAATAGAGAAACCACTTGGCATCAGATCAAGAGCTGAGGTAGGCTCTATTTTTATTCTCTGTTCTATATTTTCTTCTTTGTTTTTTTATAGTAAGCATTAAATTGATTGTAAATTAGGGACACTAAAGAAAAAGGGTGAATGAATAGTCCTAGTTTGCTTTCGCATTCCTTCTATTAGAAATGCGCTGATAGGAACAACAAACCTCTGATTGCAGTCCGCACTAGAATACAGTGACCTTGATAAAAAATGAGTGGTCGTTTGCATGCTTGAGGCCCAATTAGAGTCCATGTCATCGTAATCGCATTGTCATAACATCATGTAGGACATAGCATGCATACCTTTCTGAATTTGAAATGTTCCTTTTATTTTTATGCATATCATGTAAGAATGATCATATGAATGCTCTTTTATGCATTTATCTTTATGCAAAGTAAAACGAACCACACACACCACGGTTCATTTAAACATCAGTGGCGTTGGGCTCTCACATCCAACCCATTTGATTGAGACCAACAGTGGATGTCATTACGACTTGGTTGGCTCATTTGAAATTGTATTATAGGGACCTGCTCGTGGCCAAGGCCAACCCAAGAACTGTCCTATCTGTGCAAAATAGCATGCACTCGTCTTTGGAAGAGTGTATCGTTGTGCACGGTGTGTTGGGTGAGGGTTTTTAGTACCTATGCTACCTTGTTGAGCATGGACTTCACTCCCATATTCGGCTTGTGCAAGTGTATAGGTGAAAGCTAATTAAACTGAGAATAAAATCCAACGATTTTGCAAAATACACGAGTTTCTCATACTGATACAACACATTTTGAAACAACATCAAACAATTTAGGGCTCATTTTAAAATTTAAAAATAAGATAAGCATCATTGTATACCTTGTTTGATAATAAAAGATACATCGAGATGTTAGGTACACTATGGTTGATACATGGGGTGGTTGGCAAAGGTGCAAGCCTGAATTCAATGACCAAGCCCCAACCGATTCACAAATACATGTGTCTAGTCCTCAACCACATGAGCAAATCGAACGTCATTCGGTGAGCATTAGAGGAGAAAACTTGACACGAGGGGATCCCATTGAGCATACCCCTGATAGACTAGCATCAGTGCATTCTACTAGACATAGATTAGAGCATGGACCTTCTCAGCTTGAGGGTTCTCCACTTGAAAGCCATTATCCAGACCACATTGCACACGCATCCATGGGATCGACCAAAGAGTATGTCATGTAGGGGACCATATTGCTACCCATTCACATTAAATATATAGGTTGTACTATACCCCCACCTTCTGAGTATAGAAGGAATAGAGATCTGCCCATTCAGGGGCAAGTAGATGGGCTCCCTGCTAAGCACAAGTCTACCCATACTCCCACGTGTACTATAGCATGCAAGATCACCATTGATATATCGAAGGTGGGAGTTAATGGAACACCTCCCCATGAGAGGTGGAGGTATAGATAGCTATATGGTCTAGGTAGTGTGTTAGATTAGCTAGGTTGTAAGCCTTCGGCTCTGCCCACTCGTGCTCCAAGTGAGCATAGCAAGAGTTCCATTAGAACTACTAGAGAGCATTGAGAGGCTTCTAAGTGCCATCATGTATCATGTCCACCATCCATGCATGGTGAAATGCATCATAGGACACAACATGATGTTGATTTTGTCTTCACTGATAGAGGGAAAGGCATAGCACATCAGTTCAATGGGTACAAAACCCACAAGGTTGCTCGTACAGAGCAAGCGTACCAAAGACCTTCTACAACTAACCAGGTCAAAAGATCATATCAACTGGTCTCTGAACATAAATGCCAAATCCTCCAAGATCAATTGGAGGATGCTCGCCTAGAGAGGTAGCACATTGAATATGAATATCTTTAGGTGCGGAGGCTTACTAGAAAGATGTTGTATGAGCAACGCTTGCACGAGGAGCGCATCCTCGTATAGAAGGAGCATGTAGAGTAGGAAGATAGGTTGGCTAGGGCTGGCCTATATTCTCAGGATGAGAGTAGAGAGCAAGTGCACAGGAAGGCTCTTTCACAAGCTGACATGCAGCATGAGTGCATAAGCATTCACACTCATATCACTGCCCATCAGAGAGAGCGACTGCATTCAGTTGACAATCAGAGGCAACAACATTATGAAGAACAAGTGGGGAACAGATACAACCAGGAATATCCTGAGAGTTCTCGAGTTGAGGAGGAGGAAGAGCAATGCCCTCCACATTGAAAAAAGAGCATTGTACCTCCTAGACCACCTCTGCACTGAATTAGGGAGGAGTACTTTCTATCTTTTGAGGCTTACAAATTTTTGGCCGAGACGGTCAAAGCAATTGAGAAACAAGGCATGACTGTCCAAAAGCCGACACTGAGGAAAATTCACAATGAACCTTTAGATCCCTCGATGCCTAAGCATCCATACCTTGAGCATTTTGAGATACCTAGGTTGGATAAATTCAAGGGTGATGAAGAGGCGTAAGAACATGTCACGAGCTTTCTGGATGCTTGCTTCCAAATAGAGAATAATGATGCACTATTATTGCATACATTCATCATGACACTCTTTGATCCAGCCCGAGAGTGGTTCAATCAGCTAAAGAAAAATAGCATAACAAATTTTGAGCAATTATTTGATGCCTTTCTTGAATGCTATTCCTTTGGCATCAAGAAACATGCCAACCTTTCCGATTTGGCTGCGCTAGCTCAATGCGATGACGAGCCAATAGAACATTACAGGAAGAGGTGGAGGAGATTAATGGTAAAGTTGTCATTCCTAATTCTTGCCACAGAATTAACCCAAATTTTTCCAAAGAGTTGTGCCAAGCACATCTCGCTACTATTGCAACTGCAGTAGTATGCTACATTTTAATAATCTTTGGTGCAATCCAAGGTAATTGAGGACATCAAGGTGTAGGAAGGCAACTTGAAGCTCAAAACTAGGAAATAGGGATATAAGAAGAGTACCTCAAAGCAATAGGGCAAGTAGGCCCATGTGAATCAGGTGGTACTAAATCTCCAAAATGAGGATAAGGGGCAAAAGAAATAGAATTATCAAGCCCATCCTCCTCTTGCGCAATACGACCAACGCAAGAATAACTACAAGGGCAAGAACAAAGAGCAATGCCCACCTCACATATTTACACCATTGACAGAATCATTGACATCAATTTTTTGTCAACTCTACGAGGCCAAGGTAATAATATTTCCCAAATTTGATATGGTTGATCCTAATCAGCCCAAGCCCAAAGACTATCAGGAAGATCTATTTTGCATATTTCATAGAGCGAAAGGCCATGACATCGAGGTATGTTGGTCTTTCAAACATATTATATAAAATATGATATAAAAGGGAGAGCTTGTGGTACCAAACAATCCCCAAACACTAGACAACAAAAACATGGGGATTTTTAAAAATTCATTACCAAACCATGAGGCACCCCATAACCACGTTGGCCATGTTAATGAAGTGTGAGTCGATCCACCTACCCAGGGGTTCATTGATATGGTCAATGTTGTTACCAGAAATGGGAGGCACAAACAACTAAATAAACCTCATGCTCCCTTTCAAATACAGGCCACACCCCAATAGCAGTAGGCACAAAATATTCCAGGCCCACCAACAAGACCAGTGGTGACCATTAGGAGCAGGCTGGTTCAAAACCTGCAGATGACTCCTGTGAAGTTGTCGATATATGAGCTTATATAGTAGTCCCCTAGGCATAGGGAGACTCTTATGGATATTTTAAGGTCCATTGAGGTATAGTCCTAGGATGCACAGGCATTCATGAACTTCGTGGGGCACGTACAATAGTTCCAGGAACCAATGATCCAATTCTATGATCATGAAGTGAAAATGGTTTCTACAAGCATGGTTGACCCGCCACTACATATCATTGCATGTGTTAACCACGTGCCATTCAAAAGGGTCTTGATTGACACTAGTTCTTCGATCAATATAATCATGACTAAGGTACTATACCATTTTAAATTGCCTAAATCACTTGTCGTACCAACCACCTTTACATTGAGAGCATTTAACGATGCACTATGCTCTATGGTTGGCATGATTGTCCTACCTATTTAGGTGGGACTAAAGACCATTCCCGTAATGTGTCACATGATAGAGGGCACTTTGTAGTATAACATCCTACTAGGGAGGCCTTGGATTCATGAAATGCGTTGTTTTCCCTCGATATTGCATCAGTGTGTCAAGTATATACACAAGGGAAAATTTCACGTGGTTTCATCAGATGAAGAACCATTCAAGTTCATGAACTCAGCAGATTTTCCAGGGGGTTTCCTACTCCCATCAATGCACTTGGACATACGGACCACATCATTGGTAAGGGTTCCAAGAGGAAAATAGGCAATGCATGTTCAACTATCAGTATCTGTATCAAATAGATTTGAACATACCGCTGCAACTTCTCTGAGACCAATAGCATCAGCAATGTTTCAGGACGACGAGAAATTAAAAGTGAAATTGGGTAGAAAATAAGCAAAGAATGTGCTCAAACCAGTCGCTGCTGAGGCTGCCACTCCCATGGAGATGGAGGAAGCCTAGGATCAAGTCGAGGAAGCACCTCAGCCTGCTTCTCCTATATCGTCAGCAGGGTCATCTCTACCGTGGGTGACTGTTCACCTAGCTAGTACAGGTTTGGGTGAGTATATTGTGCAAAATGTGACCTTTGGTCCTATTTTAGAGACTGCACGAGACATAGTCCGATCGATAGCCCATCGATATCTAGTTGGATCCATAGTACCATTGGGCGAGCCACCCAACCAAACAAACTTCATCTACGCTGGGTTGGATCAAGTTCCAACATGAGCACCCATGGATATGGATGATGAGGAACATTTCACGATGAATGTTCGGTACTTATCCAACCTAGAGTATGCCATGCACATTTTTGAGCTCTTTCATTGGCATGGATATGGCCTTGGTCTTTTCGAACAAGGATGAATAATCCCTCTTGAACTACGTTATCAGTTGGAAACTGATAGGTTCGTATTGGGATTGCAGATTTAGGGACATGATGATTTACTCGTTGCATCATTGGATCATTTATACTGAGTCTAGGGACGACATGGATTTTAATCCATATCATCCTAACATATCTAGTCTTTGGGGCAATAACCCAATGGTGTCAGTCATCACCATTGAGAGACCAAAGCTTAAACATGAAGAGTTCTCGAAGTAGAACCCCAAAGGCAACCTGGGTCATCAAAACCGTATCGTAATCAATGATACTAGTATGTAGGGGCACAAACCTGCCATTCTAGATGATCTCGATTCAAGAGATCTTTGTAGTGAATATGGAGAGGGGTCCACCTCTAAAATAAGTGGACCGAGGTATGATGCAGACCATAAGTCCTCGAATAATGATCAATCTGAAGAGGATGTTGAACGAGCCTTCATGGTTCTGGAATTTCTATGCCATTTTTTGCTTAGAGAACAATTCGATTAGATACAAGAGAATTTCATAGTTGATAGTGATTATGAAGATGAGACAGATCAGGCCTACTTAAGGCCTCGTCCAACTAATCTCCCAATATTTTTGGACATGATAGAGAGGTCTGCTCATAATAGCAATCATAGCGATGAGGTTGAGATGACCGATCCGAGGCTTGTATACTTGCTACATCTATTATCTACGGAGTCGGAGTATGTTATAGAAGAAGTGCCTCTTAACACTGATCACTCTGAAGAGGAAGCAAAGCCAATTTTTGCACCAGTGGCATATATACAATTGTTCTATCGGGTTTATCCAGATAGTGATGATAGTGATCGTAGAATCAGATACATGGGGCCACATCTGGTAGATCGCCCCTTGCATATGGGGGGAAGTCAAGGATTATATTTGTACAGTGATGATGAGGATTCATTGGAGATGGCCTATTTGGGGCCTCATCACCTACGTAATTGAAATCCACCTCGGGGTCTACCACCTATTATAGATGAAGGCTTACATCGAGAGATTAATCTCCAACGCCACCTTAGGGAAAGAATAAATCTAGAAGATGAATATCAAATATTCTTTCCCCATCTGCCTACTTATGCTGAGATACTTGAGCTAAGAGATCCCATTTTGTAGTTAGTGCATATGGAGGATCCAGTTGTTCAGGCATCCCATAGGGAGGACCCATTCATCCCCGTACCATTTGAGCCAGATCTTGGGTACGTAAGCTATACAGATGGTGTAGAGTTTAGTCCGTGTGGTCCTAGAGATCAATTCCATTCCATCAACATGGTATCCATTGATTTGACCACTCCACTCCACAATCCAATAGATTCATCCAAGCCATTGCACCTAAACATGGATGCTATCGATTGGGATCGCGCTGATTCACCAGTAGAGCCTGAAGACTTCTTCCTGAATGAAGAGATGTTGCAACCATTTCATTTTGGACTAGGTTGTGCTTATGATGTCTATCACACTGAACATGCTTCCAACAAAGAACATATAAATCTAGCTGATGACATCCATTTGATCCCTACACCTCATCAACTTGAGGAGGGATCCCATATGTTAGTAGAGGAAACCTTCGAAGTGGATATCGGTAATGACCCCACCAATCCAAAGAAGGTTAAATTTGGAATGAGTCTCACTCCATATGAGTGCGCTAGCATCATTCCTCTACTAAAAGAGAGACCTGATATTTTTTCTTGGACATACAAAGATATGCCTGGTCTAGACTCAAAATTGGTTACTCATAACCTTTCACTAGACCCGTCCAAGAAGCTTGTCAAGCAAAAGCTCAGAAATATGCATCCAATAGTAGCCTTAATGGTGAAATACAAATTGTAGAAGTTGCTGGATGTAGAATTTATCATTTCCATTGACTATCCAGAATGGGTATCCAATATGGTACTGTTGGTCCGGCTTTCATATGCACCCTGCGAAGGATGAGCAGGAAGCTCCGGAGACACCCACGGGATGAATCCCACTCACTTTAGGATCTATCTGGTTATCCAAGGTGCGAGTTACAGAGTCGGGTCGAATGTCTATTCACTCTTTTTCTCTTCTGGAATAGATTTCAATATGGACTGTCTGTTACCTTACAGGGGGTTCTTGAACTTGTTCAGTAGTTGCAGAAGTTGTTACTTGTTAACAATCAGGTTTTGAAATTGATTCTTGATCTGGCTCTCATGGGTCAGCAGATTTAAATAAAAGGCAAATAAAGAAAATAAAAATGGATCATTCACGGTAAGCAAAGAGAGGGTAGGGTAAGGCAGAAAGGGAAGTTTATCAAACTTTAAACTGTAAAACTTAAACTGTCAATTTTATCTATGCTACTAGCTTCACAATAGAACAAATCCAAGAAGAAAGTGTCCAGATTTCTAAGATCACTTTCAACTAGGAGCACAAGGCAAAGTGGAACAGATCTAGCAGAAAATTATAAATCCAAGGGCAGTCTGGTTAAAGCGGTATCTTTCACCGGCAGCCTAGCTCACACAGTGAAGACAGAGCAATTAGAACAAACTTAACCTCAAATCTGTAATTTCCCCTAGTAGGCAATAGAACAACTAAAGCCTAACAGCATATTTAAACTTGATAACTCAGATTTACAGCATATATCTAATAAAATTTAATGGAACGGATAACAGAAGAAGATACACTTATCACAGATTTGTAAAATATTAGGCTTCTGGCCATGCTACCACAGAAAACAACAAAAGCACACCAACTCCCAGTCCAGAAAACAAAGGATTTCACAAAATTTGTAAGAAATTGCTTATAAGCCTTTTTATTTCTAAGTCTCCGCCCCCTGCGATTACATTTAGAACTTGTATTTATAGACTCAGGATAGACCCTAATCTTTTCAAAATATCTTTCTCAAACCCTAAATCTTATCACACTTAAACCCTAGGACCGAGTTTTACAATATAAATCCACTTTAAAATCAAAGTCCGGATAGAACTTAACCCCTCTGCAAATCAGTGCAGTTAGCTGCCATAAATGGAGAAGATGAAATTCGAATGCCACTTGCATTCACCCGCAACTACAAATAAATGCTTTCATTAATTCCTGCGGGTGAGCCGGATGAGTCATCACTTCTCCGCTATTCTATCTCTGCATATCCATCCTTGAGTTGAAATGGTCTTCAAGCTATTAAGTCTGCAATAAATCTCCATTGAATGCTTTTACCGGCCTCCTCTCCTCTAGCATGGCAGTCCTTGATTAAATATGCACTTTAACTTTGTCTTTACGGCCTTTTTCCAATTGTCCCATAGGTGACAGATGGCTTCCTATATGAAAGACAAAAAGATGCATTAGTATTTTAAAATCATTAAATTAAAGCTTTAACAATTAAAATCAGATTAAAACCGCAAAGTAAACTTGCATGTCGGCCTCTATTTTATCTGATACGCTCTTTGACACATGTCACTATCCTAGGACGCCTTCTGTTTACAGCTGTTTTGCATTTTTAGGCCTTTCATGTAACTTTCTCTCTCCTATCGCGATTCTACGACATGTCACGATTTCGTGACATGTCGTGAAATCGCGACGTCCCTGGCACTAGCAGCTCTTCTTCCCAAATTGGTCGTGAAAATGCGACATGTCACGATTTCGCGACATGTCACGAAATCGCGACACCTTCCTGGCCGTCGCACAACCTTTCCTTTGCAAGCCGCGATACTGCGACATGTCGCGATTTCGTGACCATTTTCATACTTAGCCAATTTTTTATTCTTGCAACCCTTCTTCTCTCTCCTGACGCGAAATTGCGACATGTCGCGATTTCGCGACATGTCGCAAAATCGCGCCCTTCCGCACAACTTTCCTTCTCTCTCCTCCTACCGGTAGCGATTTCGCGATGGTTTCCAAAAATGGAAACGTCGCGATATCGTGACACTTCCAAAAATGGAAAGTGTCGTGATTTCGCTAAACTTTTCCGACTTAGCTGCTTTTGCCAAAATTTGTCGCGATATTGCGACATTTCCGAAAATGGAAGTGTCGCGATATCGCGACACTATCAAAAATGGAAAGTTTTGGTTTTCAGTGAATTTATGCAACTATTTTCTAGATTTTTCTCGGTACCGGTGTGAGATTTTCTTTGTGCATGAATGATTTTAGCATGTAGAAAGTTAAGCTTGAAATAACAATGCTAGAAAGACTTGGAAAAAGAAACAACTTTAACAAAGAGGCAAGCAAAATTGGATTTAAACCTGAAAATTATCAAGAGGGTCCCTGCTGCAAAAATGGAAGTTCAGGGCTTTTCTAAGGATGGAATTTCATTTTTTCAGCGGGGGTGTGTTGCTTCTCAACAGTACCTGTAGGAAAACCAGATGGAAGGATCCGTATTTGTATGGATTTTAGAGATCTCAACAAGGCAACACCCAAAGATTCATTTTCGTTGCCCAATATCGATGCTCTAGTAGACTCTACTACAGGTCATGAAATGCTCTCCTTAATGGACGGTTTTTCTGGTTACAATAAAATTTGGATTAAGCCCGAAGACCAGCACAAAACCGCATTTATAACACCATGGGGAACATTTTGCTACAAAGTTATGCCATTTGGTCTCAAAAACACTGGTGCCACATACCAGTGGGCCATGACATACATTTTTCATGACTATATGCACAAAATTCTTGAAGATTATATCGATGATTTGCTAGCCAAGTCATTGCTACGAGAAGAGCATGCGGAGGTCTTAAGAAAAGTCTTCGATCGCCTGATAGAGCACAACGTTAGGTTGAATCCTAAGAAGTGCGTATTTGGCGTAACTTCTAGAAAATTACTAGGGTTCATTGTCTCCAAGAGAGGCATCGAAGTAGACCCAACGAAGGTCAAGGCCATTTTGGAAATGCGTCCTCCCACCAATATTAAGGAATTAAGGAGCCTTCAGGGCAAGGTAGCCTCGATAAAGCGATTTATCACCCAACTATCGGATAAATGTTGACCCATGAATCGACTACTACATAAGGGTGTCCCATTCAACTGGGATGAGGACTACAAGGCAGCCTTCGCTGAGATAAAGCAATACCTGGTGACGTCACCAGTGTTAGCTCCACCAAGGCCAGAAGAGCCTTTTTTGCTATATATATCGGCAATAGACTTTGTGTTAGGGACCATGTTGGCCCAAAAGAATGTACAAGGCAAAGAGCAAGCCATATATTACATTAGCCGAACCTTGGTGAGTTACGAGCTAGGATATGCATATGTGGAAAAACTATGTTTAGCTATAGTTTTTGCTACCAAGAAATTGTGGCACTACATGTTGAGTCATACGACATATGTGATATCAAAACAAAATCCTTTGCAGTATATGATGAGCAAGACATATCATAATACACGTACTGCAAAGTGGATCATGCTATTGATAGAATTCGATCTGGAATTCATAAGCCAGAAGTCCATTAAGGGATAGGTCATAGCAGATCAGTTAGCTGAGGTGCCACTATCCAATAGTAGGCCTCTAACAATCGAGCTTCCGGATGATGCAGTGTTTGTAGTATCCGAAGCTCCCAAACCCGAAGAACCAGAGAACAATGTTGATATGACTCTGTTCTTTGATGGTTCGAAATGCGAGCAAGGAGATGGCACAGGGATAGTGTTTTTCATGCCGCAAGGAGCTCCAATGCCCTTGTCATTCAAACTAGACTTCCCATGCACCAACAATAATGTTGAATATGAAGCCCTACTTTTGGGCCTCCATACAGCCGTCGCCATGAATATCAAGAGACTAAACATCTTTGGCGATTCCCTGCTCATAATTAACCAAGTGAAGGGACTATTTTAGTGTCGATGTCTGATACTGAAAGCCTACAAAGATCTTGTTGCCACATATCTAGCTAAACTAGAATGGTACGACATCGAGGCAATCCCTCATTCATCAAATAGGTTCGTAGACACCATGGCATCTTTGGGATCCTTAATCCCTCAGAATCCATCTGCCGACTTCACTACCATCCACGTCAAGATGCTCTCGCATCCTACAGTAGAGCGTGCAGCCTTTGATAACAAAGAATCAGTCAACATGATTAGTGTGGAGCCAAAAGCTGATTGGTTCTGCAAAGCTGAAGACTTTCTCAAGAAGGCACCCTAGGGGTCTTTAACCTCCTAGAGTCCTATGGGGAGTGGCACCACCATTCACCACAAGGTTGTTTCCTAGTCTGCATTTGCAAAGATAAATATGTAGGGGGAGCAAGTCATCTTAGCAGTCAAAGCTGAGGCTCATCAGAATTGGATGTCATAGATTCAAGACTTCCTAAGACTTGGTTTTGTCCCGGAGGGACTGTTGCATGCTGCAAGATGCACATTTAAACAGAAAGTGACTAAATATGTCTTGATAGGAGATATTTTGTACCACCAAAGTTACGATGGAGTTCTCCTTCATTGTCTTGAGCCCCAAGAGTCATCTTGGGCAATTTTAGAAGCTCATGACGGTACATGCGATGGCCATTTCAATGACATGGCCATCATCAAGTGCATCCTTCGAATGGGTTATTATTGGCCCACTATGGAGAAGGATTGCAATGTGTATGTCAAGAAATGCATCAAATGTCAACATCATGCTAATCTTACGCACTTGCCATCACAGGCCCTACAACCCATCCAAGCGGCTTGGCCATTTGCTCAGTGGGGGTTTGATCTAATTGGCAAGATCTCTCCTCTATCATCAGGCCGACATACATTCATTATTATAGCTACTGAGTATTTTACAAAGTGGGTGGAAGCCATTCCCTTAACAATGACCACTGGAGCTCGCATAGCAGAGTTCATAATGGAGCATATCATAAGTCATTTTGGGATACCATCCAAAATAGTTTTAGATAATGGAACTTCTTTTAAGAACAAAACTATGTGAGCTTTAACATCTAAGTACCGCATCAAACATAGTTTTGCAACTCCATATTATCTACAGGAAAATGGGCAAGTTGAGGCCTCAAACAAGACTGTGGTAGCCATCTTGAAAAAGATAGTGCAAGAACACCACAAGGATTGGCATATACAACTGCCCCTTGCATTATGGGCTTATAGGACTAGCATTCGGACTCCCACTAGGGCAACTCCATTTTCACTAGTATATGGCGTTGAGGCCATTATGCCCTTAGAGTTGGAAATTCCAATGTTGCATGTCACATTGAAAGAGTTCATCGATGATGACACCGCGCGACAAGCTCGACTAGATCAATTGACGCTACTGGATGAACATCATGTGAATGCCCTGGAGCATCTCCGCATCTATCAAGAGTGATTAAAATGAGCTTACAATATCAAAGTCCACCAGAGAGACTTTGAAGTTGGGGATCTTGTGCTGAAAGAAAACCAACAGAACTCGAATTTGTTGCCCGATATGCGAGACAAATTTATGGCTAATTGGCTAGGACCCTATATCATATCTAAAAATATTGGTCTGGGTACCTATCACCTGACATCGCTAGGGGGTGTTGAAGAGCCTGAACCTCTCAACATCATCCATATTAAGGCGTTCTATGCTTAGAGAGTGTAGCAGAAAAAGCTCCAAAGGCATCTGTAAGCCCTTTGGTCAGTCAAAAAGGCACCAAGGATTTCTAAAAAATTGCTTGGTCAACCCAAAGGCTCCGAGAGTTTTTTCCAAACTACTCGGTCATCCCAAAAGGCTCCAAGCTCTCATTCAAGTGATTTGGTCATGTCAGAAAAAGCTCCAAAGGCATCTGTAAGCCCTTTGGTCAATCAAAAAGGCACCAAGGATTTCTAAAAATCACTTGGTCAACCCAAAGGCTTCGAGAGTTCTTAAAACCACTCATCATCCCAAAAACGCACCAAGATTTCTAAAATTTGGTCATCAAAAACTCCAAAGGCATCTTAAAGCCACTTGGTCATCCCAAAAAGGCACCAAGGATTTCTAAAAATTGCTTGGTCAACCCAAAGGCTCCGAGGGTTACTTAAAGCCACTCGATCATCCCAAAAAGGCACCAAGGATTTCTAAAAAATCGCTTGGTCAACCCAAAGGCTCCGAGAGTTCCTATAGCTTCTCGGTCATCCTAAAAGGACTCCAAGCTCTCTTGCTGAGAGTTTGGTCAACTAAAAGGTTCCAAAGGCATCTATAAGCCCTTTGGTCAATCCAAAAAGCTCCAAGGATTTCTAAAAATCACTTGGTCAACCCCAAAAATCTCCAAAGGCATATATACTCATCGTTTGGTCAAATATGAAAGCTCAAAAATTCATAAAAATTTGAAAATATATAAAATTCCAAAAAAAATTGGTAAAGCATAAAATCCAAAAACATTTGCTTTTGCAGTTTGCATTTTCATACATGCATTCACCTCATCATATTGCATTTAGGCATTTGTCATCCATTGCATTCCACAGTAGAGTGTAATGTGTCTATCAAAATCTTACAAATGGTCGCACGTTTGTGTTTCAATCATGCACCCTTGCATTTATCATAATTCATTGCATTCATACACGATACCTATTATGGAGAAATATGTATGTATATTAAGTTTTCCAGTCACTCAAACATACCTAGTGGGTTCTTCAGATATTGTAGAAAGCTTACTTTGCTTTTATAGACGAGGTCATTAGTTGGGATAGTGCTTCAACATATCAGGATCCCGTCACTAAGCAAAACAATATAAAATCCTGCTAAGACAAGAGATGATGAAAGTTATGAAAGCGGTCTTAGGTATCTAGAGAGATGGGTTTCATGACCTGCTTATCTTGCAAATAGTTCGGTCTAGAGAGGTGAACTTTGGCAAAAGGACAAGAATTTCCCCTATACATCCCAAAGTTACAAAGTTTAAATCCCAAGTTACAAAGTGCAAATTTCAAAGTACAAAGTTCAAATCAAATGTAAAGTGACATAGTGAATCAAAAGCACTATAAAAATCCCTTGCTCAAATAAAATGGTAACACGTGGACTAACAGTGATTTTTATCACTACATATGAGCAAGTAAGAAGGGTGAGAACTTGAATCCCTGGATTGTCCACCTTTTGAAAGCCATAGAGTGATCCCCGATCGTAGCAATGGGTTGGAAGAGTCTCGCCTACAATCGAAGGGGTAGTTCTATTGGGTGATCCCCAAACGTAGCAATGGGTTGAAAGAGTCCCGCCTGCATTTGGAGGGGTAGCCCTGATCAATTTGCAAGATGAGCTAGCTCTAGGTGCCTAGGTTTGTCTAGCTGTATAAGTCTAATCAAAGCTGAAACAAGGATGGTACGATCGTATGAGGAACCCTATCTCACATATGGGTTGAAAGAGTCCCGACTGACATACGGGGTATGCTTATGGTCTATCTAAAAATACTCACATGCACACACAGGGATAATGAATAGTTGGGTCTGTCACGACAAAAGCCTTGTCCAATAAAAGCCTTGTACAATTAGTATGTGATTTTTGGAGAAGTCTACTAGGGTGTTTGAGTCTCATGGAAAACCTCAAAAGGTTCTCTCATAGCAACAAAATATCAAATATCATTAGACAAAAAAAAATAAGAGTCATTCATTTATCAGAATGCATTTTACAAAGCACAATCAAACATATAGGATAGATACCGCATGAATATCAGAAATGATGTTTAGACGACCACTGACTATATAGTGCAGCAAAGAAAAATATACAGAATGACATATTCATTCATTAGCATTATACCAATCCATTTTACTGCATTTCATATATGGGTGATTAATTGATTAAGTTCTTGTAATGAGAATTATCAATTATTTTGCATGATTGTTATACATTCTGTGGTGTCGTATTTTAAAATTGATATACACAGTTTACATTCATTCCTTATGTTTTAAGTGATTAAAGCATACAGGTTCATTCCCATTAGATTACGATTATGTACATAATGCATTACCATACATTGCATAGCATACCATAACTTCATAAAAATAAACGCATGCCCACAAAGCAAAAACAAATATGCATTAAAAATAAATAGTGCATCCATATGCATACATCATATATGGCACATCTAATCATCTAGATCATTGCATCTCATCAACATCATCATAAATAAGATAGCTATCTAGTGCATGTCATCCATACATCGCATCATATAAACATAGCATCAACATAAGCATTGCATCCATGTGCATCAAATAAACATAAAATCAAAAATAAATATCGGTACACATAATGAGCCATAAATGATCAAGTCATATATATATATTGTGTGTGTGTCCAAAAGAGTACATAGGGAGTGTATCAAAATGCCCGTAGGCTACAAAGTGTGTAGGTCCTCGACCTTACACCCAAAATAAATATGGCATATCAAAAATGTAGTCTGCATCTAGCAGAGCCCAGATCTAGTCTGCTCCCCTATACCGGAGCTCTCATCGCCTCCCTCAACACTGTGCTCTAGAGCCTGCTCTCCTATCTGCTCTAGCACCCATGGTGGGTCCTACTGTGGATCCTACCTACCTCCAAATCCTAAGGCACCCAACACACGAGAAACTGGTAACTAAAGCAGGCTAGTCCTCTGACCGATGGCCCTGAAGTCTACCCTGCATTCCACTAGGCATGGCACACGATGTCGCACCATGTGAGCTAGAGGACCTATGCGTCCTCTCAGTCCTATGAGTCCTATGACTCAAGCTCACCATAGACTATCCGGAGGTCCTAGACCTAGTCCGCTGAGACTCTGAAGTGAAAGGATCCTCAAGAACCTATAGCCCATGCATCTCAATGTAGCCGACTAGCTGATCAATGCGAGCAAGTCGGGCTGCATGCATCTCATTGGTCCTCATGACCATGTTGCGCAGTCACTCTACCTTAGCCATCAGATCCTGACCACCTACTGAAGCTACCACTGGTGCTGTCGGAGGCCCCATAGTAACCTGAGGAGGTGGCATAGCCCCCCTCGATACCCGAAGGAGATCCCTCTTTACCTCTACTATAGTCCATTATGCCTAGGCTAACTCCAGTGTAGTCTATAGTCTCTAAACCTAGGCCTCTACATCTATGGCCCACGTAGTGAGATCCTATATCTGATCCTGTGCCTCAGTCAGGTGCCTATCCCTGTCAACTACCTTCACCTCTAGAGTGGCGATAGTAGTATCTCGCTCTAGCTATTGTGTATGGAATCGTCCAAGCTGACTCTACAAGTCAGCCACCTGAGCTAAGAGTAGCCCCTCTACGCTATCGAGAGGGACCTCACCCTCCTCTAGAGCCTCCTCATCTGGGTCAATCTCGGGAGTCTCCTCGATGGTGGCCTCTATGCCCCAGCCACCCTCTGTCCGTTGGTGCACCCTACGCCCATCGAGATCCACCTCTGCCTCTACCTGATCTGGCTCTCGGCCTAGAGGCCCTCACCCATACCATCTGAACATGGACCACCACCCATCATACTCTGGAGTGGTCCCAATAGTCTCAACTCTAGTCTCCTAGTAGTCATCAGGAGCATCTCCTAGAGGCTCAAGAATGATCCACTATAGATCAGTCTCCATGACCAAGCATCGATATCTAAGAGGGATCTCTAGAATGTCCTACACCATGCCAAACTATCATAGGACACGAGAGTAGAACTGATACTCTCTAATCTTAGCCTTTCGACTGATAAGCCACCTATCTCGATGAGCCCATCGAAGCCTCTCATCCACCTCAGGCCATGCGGGGCAATCCATGTAGGGGCACCAAACAACATCCCCTAGCCCAAGTGATGCAAATCGAGTAATGTAATGCTCGACGTCACCAACATGGATCCTACTATGGGTACCCTCCCCCTCATGAGGCCAACATGTAGTGTAGCACTGATGATCAACATCTATCTCAGCAATGCATAGTGGAAGATCTATAGGATGCTCGATCCGGATGTGCTACCACCCCCAGATCTACAATAGAAGACTACAGTTGATGCCCTTATGGCTATGCTTAGTAATCTGATACAGCTCCCTATAGAGCTAACATAGTAGGGTGCTCCCCCATGATAAAAGTAATGGCTCCTCTATAGAACTCTGAAGAACCCTCCAGGTAGTGGACAAGAGGTTCCAGGGAATCCTTGCACTCGAAGAGTCTGGAAGGACAATCTGTACTATCAGGTGCATGAAGAGGGCTTCCCATGCAGAGAAGACATCCTCATGATACCAGTCATCGATGTGCACCCCTCCATGGTCAATCGCATCCTGAGCATCCTCGCTCTAGTCACCGAAGATAGCATCAAAAATAGCCTCCTTTACCCTAGAGGTAGAGGAGACGATGGCCTCACCATCGATGGGGATCCTGAAGATCCTGTAGATGTCCTCCAGGGTAACAATCATTTCACCTATAGGTAGGTGAAATGTGTTGGTCCATGCATTCTAGCATTGGGCCAACATAGTCAAGTAGGCTTGATCTACCCTAATAGTGGGTAGATCCATGACATAGCCAAACCCGATAGCTCGGAACCAATCTCGGTCATCATCAGAGAGAGCCTCATGGAGAGTCTTCAGAATGTTAGGCTCCCAGGCTCTAGAAGTCAATTTCTAAAATAAAAAGCATAATGTAAGACAAAATCTAGCTAAACAGAGCTAAAAACAATGCTAAAAATGACAAAAACATCTAATAAAAAAAATTCAAAATTTTCTAAAGTTGTCGAACCGTGGGTCAACCCTGCGGTTCGCATGCGGTCAATTTTGACCATTGGGATTTTTGAATCCTAACCATAGCTGAAACCTGTGGTCCCCAATTTTCCAATTGGGAACCATAGCTACCAGCTACGGTTTAGGAGAGGCACCCATTTTGGGTACCCTCCTAGTCCACTAAATCAAAAAATTAAAAACCTAAGCTAACCTAGACTAGTGGGGTTCATTACCAGCAGTTTAGTGAGGTTCATTATCCGCATTACTTAATGTGGTTCATTTTACTGGTATTGAGTGCGAGGTCTCGGTTTTGAGTTACCTTGCCCGCACCCTAGCCTCGGCTAGTAGATGGCTGATCAGGATCCGCCATCGAGGTAGACGAGTGTAATTATGGTAGAGTGTGGTAGCGTTTCGGATCAGGGAATGTTCTCTCACTCTCAGAGCTCTCAAGTTGCTAGTGTTTGCAAGAAAATAATGAAAAATTTCAAATGGGAATTCAATTTATAGGTTCTCCTAGTCTCGATGAACCGTAGCTGACACCTACGGTTCTGAAACTAGGGTTTTTCGCCCGTAGGTATGACCCGCGGTTCCCAAAATTTGAAAAATTAAACCGTAGACCATACCCATGGTCCGCAGCTAGCATTAAATGCACTCAAAACCCACCGTGGGAAGGTCTAAAAAAACAAATTAATGACTCCCATTGGATAAAAATTCAAAATCAATGATCAAAATTGCAAATTTGGTGATGTTAAAAGCACCAGGATCAATCAAATAAATGCAAAATTAAAACAAAAAAAATCAAATAATTAAAAACCAAATGCGCCTCGTATTCAGTGATTTATCCTATACACTTGGCGGTTGCAGCGAGTTGCGATCCATGCAATCCGGCAAGATGAGTAAATCACCATAAGGACATTTGGGGTAAAATTGTCATTTCTTTTATGACATCTTTCAGCAAATCATCGACAAATATGATTCAACACAAGTCTAATTGCATTTGTATCATTTTGATTCCTTAAGATGACTATTGTAGCCTGACTTCTCCATGGGATAGAAATGTGCAAATACTACTAAGAGTTGCAATCATAAGCTGAACTAGGCCTAGCCAAGGCATTAAAAGGCTCGAATCTAAATTTGTTCAGGATCATTCATTATGGTCAAGCGATTTCGTCGCTTCATACATTGTCATTACCCTCATCGACTCGTCGCTTGAGGGGGTAGTCATAATTTCATAATCATAATCAAAGTCAACAGAAGATCCCTGAGATCGTAGATCCCCTGATCTTGTCAAAATTGTGTTCGTTCTTGCGAATCATTGTCAACAACTATCATAAGCTTCCCCCTTTGCTTGGGGTAAACAACAAATATGATAATTGGTTTGTAACTCTCATCCTTCGGATTTATGGGTCAGAAGATACCCATACTTGGCATTGATGCTATCCGAATGTCTGATGACGAGTGCAGACTTGTCAAAATGTAAGCCTTTCACGAGTTGGAAGCAATGATTCCAAGATGCGCATCCTTTTGCTGGACCTGGGGCATCTAATGTTGATCCAACTAATGATCATCATAGAACCTTAGGCATCATTTTAGGATGTATATTTTTGCTCAGCGTTGTTCGATCTCACAACGCATCTCAAAAGGGGCATCTGTAGACACCTAAAATGCGTCATGTCGAGGGCGACTACTCATATGGACATGCTACAAGACCATATGGAGGATCTTGGATAGACTCCAAGATAGAGCAGTGGTTCTAACCACTCAATTTAGGCATTTTGGCCTAATCAGTCTGAACCATAGCCCAGACCTATGGTCTCCAGTCTAAACCATGGTTGACACCTATGGTCTATAGTCTGGACCGCAACTGTGACCTGTGGTCTTAACTGAAGTTCAGTTAGGCCTTCCATCCGAGCCAAATTGGTTGGAATGGCCAAAATATCTAGAAGAAGGTAGTTGAAGGATGGAATATTCCAGAGGCTTCCATCCCAACTGTCCTAACCACCCTTCTTGGTCTTGGCTTCTCCATGAAGCCACCCCTAGCCCTAGGGGCATGCTATAAATACCCCCTCCAAATGGGGAGAATAAGAGAAGCAAGCATTGGAGATTTGAGCAGCGAAGCCCTGGTGAATTGTACACTCAAACTGAGTATACTAAGAGATAGAGCTATTGCACTTAATCCCCGACCCTTTTGCCAACATTCATGATGAATTGCATTATGGATGCCCTAGGTGCTTAGGAGAGTCAAGAAGCACAAATCTGGGCAAACGAAGGCCCTTCACATCGAATTGACCACCAAATCAGTCTGAGGACAATGAAGGTGACCCTTGAACATCAATTTGGACAAGGAGATCAAGCCCACTACCCCTGATTTTGAGGGTAAATCTATCAGAGGTCAAACCACGACTGTCAGCCATGGTTCATAGTGCAGACCGCTCACTAGAGCTACGGTTTGCAACAGGTGACAGATCACCTTACTCTTTTCATTTATGTCCGGTTAAATAGGTTAGATTAATCATTTCTTAGGTTTAATTGCAGTTTAGAAGAATTCTGACCGTGGGAATTAGCTTAGAATAGATAGTTTATGCTTTGCATTAATTAGGACATTTGTGGATCTTTTATGCACCTTTATGCTTCTATTTTGTTATCTGATCCATGCATTATTTGTCTAATGATCTCCTTTATGCTATATTACAAATCTTGATTCAATTAGCATAGTTTAAAGGTTTTTCTTTATGTTTTCTTGATCATTAGTTTAATGGCATTATCATGTATGTTTCCTTAAAGGGCCTCATCATGAGAGGCTATCTATATTTTTGATCGTGTGCTGTTGTTTCTTGATCGTAGGAAGACAGGTACAAGAGGAGTCTATATCATAATCCTTCCACATCACGAAGAAGGGGGTCAACTCCACCCCAAGGCAGTTTGTGACTAGTCAAAGGGCAATATTAATGTGCCTACCCTATTGAGGGCATTGGCAATTGTATAGACTGTATCATCATTCAAGTGACCCTAAGAGGGGCATATTTGTAATAGAAATTCATTCATAATCAATACAAGAAATATCATTTTGTTGAATTTATGCAATGTGTCAAGCTTTTACGCTTTTATGATGACTATAGACTAATACGGTAGATAGGAGCATGCTTTTTTATTGTCACCCTTATGGATGGCTTCTCTGGATACAATCGGATTCGTATCAACCCAAAGGACCAGCTCAAAACAACATTCACAACACCCTAGGGAACATTTTTCTTTAAGGTCATGCCCTTTGGCCTTAAAAATTCTAGTGCCACCTACCAGTGTGCCATGACATACATCTTCCATGACTACATGCATAATATTTTGGAAGATTACATGGATGACTTACTGGCTAAATATTTGTTACACCAGGAGCATCTCGATGTCTTGCGTAAATTCCTTGATCGCCTTATCAAATATAATGTGAGCCTGAACCCCAAGAAGTGCGTCTTTAGCATCACATATAGAAATCTCTTGGGATTCATATTTTCTAAATGAGGCATTGAAGTAGACCCTAAAAATGTCAAGGCCATCCTTGCGATACCTGTCCTGACTACCATCAAGCAGCTTTGAAGTCTACAAGGCAAGATAGTGTCCATCAAACACTTCATAACGTAACTGTCAGACAAGTGTCGACCCATGAAAAAGTTGTTGCACAAGGGGATCGCATTCCATTGGGATGACGAGTTCCAGGAGGCCTTTAATACCATAAAACAATACTTGGCTTTGTCACTAGTGTTGGCTCTGCCTCGACTAGGAGTGTCGTTTCACTTATACATCTCAGCCACTAAGATTACATTGGATGCCATGTTAGCCCAGAACAATGAACTACATAAGAAACAGGCTACTTACTATCTCAGTCGCACCCTAGTTAGTTACGAGATTAAGTATGCATATGTTGAGAAGTTGTGCCTAGCGGTGGTTTTTACCACCAAGAATCTATGATATTATATGCTTAGCCATACCATGTATGTTGTTTCTAAAGAGAATCCATTGCAATACATGATGAGTCACACTTATCATAACAGTCACATGGTGAAATGGATCATGTTGTTGACAAAGTTTGACCTAGAATTCATTGGACAAAAATCAATCAAGGGTCAGGTCATCGCCGATCAACTCATAGAGGCTCCTCTCCATGATGATCAACCTCTGAGCATGGAGCTTCCCGATGATGGAGTCTTCCAAATCTTGAAATCACCTAATTATGATGAGCCTGAGTCATAGGTAGATATGACTATGTTCTTCGATGGATCCAAATGCTAGCAATGAGGTGGCATCGAGATCATGTTTTTCACACCGCATGGGGCTCCCATATCTTTGTCATTTAAACTTGATTTCTCGTGCACCAACAACAATGCTGAGTACGCAGCCTTGCTCATAGGTCTTCAAATGACTATCGCCATGAAAATCACTAAGCTTAACATCTTTGGTGAATCCTTGATCATTGTTAACCAGGTCAAAGGGATCTACCAGTGCAAGTGCCTAGTTCTGCAAGCCTACAAAGCCCTTGTGGATAAATTCCTAGAAAAGTTTGAATGGTATGACATCGAGGCACTCCCTCGATCATCTAATAATTTTGCGGATACGATGGCCTCCTTAGGTTCCTTGATCCTATAGAACCCTACTGATGAGATGACAACCATTCAGGTCAAGATGCTCTTGTAGTCTACAATTGAGCGTGAGGATAATCAGGCCACACCAGAAGTCCACTTGATTCAAATTGAACCTCATCAACAGATATTCTCACACCTTCACGAGCACTTGAATCATGCCGATTGAGGGACTTTGTTCCCTCAAGCTCCTTTTGATAGTAGTAAAATGCTATTCTTGTAAGTTCTTTCCCACTCAATATTTTCTCAAGATGAATTTCAAGAGGGATAGGCAACTCATGCAATCGAGGCTTCCCCTCAACAATACTAATCCACACAAATCAAGGAATATCTAACTATGGATAATCTCCCTCCTGGATTTTTGCACACTGCTAAAAGAACATTCAGATGAAAGGCAACAAAATATGTCTTACTATGAGACATTATGTATCATCAAATATATGAAGGGGTCCTCCTTTGCTGCTTAGAGCAGCAGTAGTCGGCTTGGGCAATCACCCAAGCCCACGATGGTACGTGCAACAACCATTTCAATGGTATGGCCATCGTAAAGCACATTCTTTGTATGGGCTATTATTGACCAAATTTAGAGTGAAATTATTGTGCATATGTGAGGAAGTGCATGAAGTGTAAACACCATGCTAACTTGACACATGTACCTTCTCAAACCTTACATCCGATTCAATTGGCTTGGCCATTTTTGCAATGGGGGTTGTATTTAGTCAATAAAATCTCCCCCACATCCTTGGTCCATCACACATATATCATTACGACCATCGAGTATTTTACTAAGTGGGTGGAAGCGATTCCTCTTACCACTATGACAGGACCCCGCATCGTGGAGTTCATTTTGCATAATATCATTTGTCATTTTGGTATTCCATGCAAGATCATTTTGGATAATGGGACATCATTAAGAATAAATATGTGTGTGCTTTGATAGCAAAGTATAATATCCAGCACAAGTTCTTGATGCTCTACTATCCACGAGCAAATGGGTAAGCAAAGGCTTCCAACAAGACATTAATTGCCATTCTCAAGAAAAATGTCAAAGAGAATCACGTCGATTAGCACATGCAAATATCCCTTGCTCTGTGGGCCTATCACACTAGTATTTGGACACCTACTGGGACTACCCCATTTTCACTAGTGTATGGGGCTAAGGCAGTCATGCCGTTAGAGCTAGAAATACCATCGCTGTGCATATTCATGCAAGAGTTCATCAACAATGACACCGTGTGGTAGGATCACCTAGATCGGCTTACGTTGCTTGATGAACATCATGTTAATGCTCTTGAGAACCTACGTGTTTATCAAGAGTGATTTAAAAGAGCCTACAATATGAAAGTCCATATTAGAGACTTTCAAGTTGGTGACCTTGTTTTGAAAGAGAACCAACAAAATTCTAATTTGTTGCCCCATCTAAGGGACAAGTTTGCAATAAACTGGTTAGGTCTTTATGTCATTACAAATCAGATCAGACCTGGAACTTATCACCTAGCTTCCCTTGAAGGCGTCGAGGACCCTGAATCCTTGAACATCCTTCACTTACGACCTTTCCATGCCTAGAGTACTATGGCTCAACATAAAATGCTCCTACGTGGTCTATAACCATCTAGCCCCAAAATTCTCCAAGGGTGCCTTCATCTCGCTTGGTCAACCTAAAATGCTCCAAGGCGGTCTATAACCATCTAGCTCTAAGGGACAAGTTTGCAATAAACTGGTTAGGTCTTTATGTCATTACAAATCAGATCAGACCTGGAACTTATCACCTAGCTTCCCTTGAAGGCGTCGAGGACCCTGAATCCTTGAACATCCTTCACTTACGACCTTTCCATGCCTAGAGTACTATGGCTCAACATAAAATGCTCCTACGTGGTCTATAACCATCTAGCCCCAAAATGCTCCAAGGGTGCCTTCATCTCGCTTGGTCAACCTAAAATGCTCCAAGGCGGTCTATAACCATCTAGCTCACCCCAAAATGCTCCATGGGTGTCTTCATCCCGCTTGGTCAACCTAAAATGCTCCTAGGTGGTCTATAACCATCTAGGTCACCCCAAAATGCTCCAAGGATGCCTTTAACCCGCTTGGTCAACCTAAAATGCTCCTAGGCGGTCTATAACTATCTAGGTCACCCCAAAATGCTCCAAGGGTGCCTTTAACCCACTTGGTCAACCTAAAATGCTCCTAGGCAGTCTATAATCATCTAGGTCACCCCAAAATGCTCCTAGGCGGTCTATAATCATCTAGATCACCCCAAAATGCTCCAAGGGTGCCTTTAACCCGCCTGGTCAACCTAAAATACTCCTAGCTGGTCTATAACCATTTAGGTCACCCCAAAATGCTCCAAGGGTTTCTTCATCCTGCTTGGTCAACCTAAAATGCTCCTAGGTGGTCTATAACCGTATAGGTCACCCCAAAATGCTCCAAGTATGCCTTCATCCTACTTGGTCAACCTAAAATGATCCTAGGTGGTCTGTAACCATCTAGGTCACCCCAAAATGCTCTAAGGGTGTCTTTAATCCGCTTGATCAACCTAAAATGCTCCTAAATAGTCTATAACCATCTAGGTCACCCCAAAATTCTCTAAGGGTGTCTTTAACCCACTTGTTCAACCTAAATGCTCCTAGGTGGTCTATAACCATCTAGGTCACCCCAAAATGCTCCAAGGGTGCCTTTAACCCGCTTAGTCAACCTAAAATGCTCCTAGGTGGTCTATAACCATCTAGGTCACCCCAAAATGCTCCAAGGGTGCCTATAACCCGCTTGGTCAACTTAAAATGCTCCTAGGTGGTCTTGAACCGTCTAGGTCACCCAAAAATCCCCAAAGGCATCCATAAGCCCTTTGGTCACCCCAAATGCCCTAATGGCACCCAATAAGCCCGTTGGTCACATGTCCATACATATATCAATCAAAATTCAAAAACATCATTAAAGTATCAAAAATACAAAAATATTGCATCGCATTACATTTCAAAAACATCATCAAAATATCAAAAATATAAAAATATAGCATCGCATCACATTGCATCCCATTGCATTTTATCATCGCTTGCATTTAGGCATGCTCATAATTACATTTTGCATTTTAGGGTTTCTCATACATGTCTAGCACTAAGCCTATACATTATGCATTATTCTGAGACAATAAGGTCAAAGTCAATATCCACATCATTCCATTATCACCTAGCATATCCACTTACATTTTACACTGGTCATAGTAGTGTCTGTTACCATCACATCATCATTTTTTCTAGAATATCCTTAGGATTTTTAGTCACTCAGCCGTCCCTAGTTTTATTTTTAGATTTTTTAAAAAGCTATCATGATTTTTGGGAGGTAGAGTTTTGCTTATATTATACCTTGTATACAATAAATCCCAACACATTTACAAACTAATAAATCCAATTTTTGTGCAAGTAAATATGAAATTACGAATTGGTCTAGGGTACCTTAAGCAAAAAGGTCATCCTGCTCATCCCTCTGTGTGAATGGTTCAAGAATATTGAGAGTTTTTTTGGCAAACATTGGTTTTCACCACTACCAAAAACCCCCAATTCCCACATATCCCAATCCCTCAAAAAAAATTCAAAGAAATCAAAAGTCAAAAAATAAAAATCCCAAAAGTTCAAAGAAATAAAATTCCCCAATAGTCAAAAGAAAAATCCCACAAAAAGCAAAAATCAAAATCAAAGTTAATAGTGGTCATCACCACTCCCCACATTCCTTGCTCAAAGGAAACAAAATATACAAAATAAACAGTAATTTTCATAACTGCATATGAGCAAGTATTCCAATAAAATTGAAGAAAAGAAGGGATTTGAACTTGAATCCTTGGAATTCTCAGCATTTAGACAACTATCATATGATCCTCATTACAGGTTTTGTGGATATCCTACTTGTCAATGGCGGTAGCCTCCTGCATGATGATATTTCTGTAACATTAGCTTTCACGTGTGTACAGACCAATGTTTGCATGTGGATGAGCTAGCTTTGGTAACCTAGATTGCCTAGTGGTCTAAATCCTACTAAGTATAGAACCTAGGATCGTGACTTCCATAGAGTGATCCTCATTCTGGGTTTTGTGGATAGCCTATCTGTCAATGGTGGTATCTTTATGCATCTCACAAGAATGAACTCACTTGCACACACAAGGATATGGTGTATCTTGGTCATCCTAGCAGATTCATACCTTGTCAAAAAAATATTGCATGGTTAGTATATAACTTTTGATCAGGTAGCTAGAGTGTTTGAGTCTCATGAAAACCTCATCAACATTCTATAGCATCTCACTTCATTCATTCCATTTTACCACATTGCAATAATACATTCCCATATATCCATTGCACAAAAATAGTACAAAAAAAACCAATGAAACTAATACATTTTATACTATCTATGGTGCTAACATAGTGAGACGAATCATTAGTTACAGTTCAAAGTATCAAAGTATGCAAGTCATCCATTTTACAATGCATTCATGCATATACATCAACAGCAAATGCTATCACAAAAGCATCCATATGCATACATAAATAAACATCCACCACAGATGCATTACATCATAGAAGTATACATGTGCATACGTGGTACAACATCCATTAGTACTACAATAAATCACATAATAGTATCCATATACAACAATCATTAACATATAATATACCATCATAGATCACATACATACATTTGCATCCATCTCATATAGACACATGATGATCATAACAAAATATCATATATATATGGGGCAAAAATATACATCATAGTTTCCAAAAATGCCCATGGGATACAATATTGTGGGTCCTTAGACCTCACCAGTCTCAAAAAATAATAGCCAATCAAATAGCCTCAACAGTATTCATCACCATGGTCATGCACAACCGGTGTTGCAACTCGCACTACCTCCTGTAGTCTGGTTCTGTTGTGATACCACTGGCCTGCTGCCACTAACCATATCAGTCCTCTGCCTAGACGATGACTGCATCACCTAACTCTATCGAGTATGATGCGAGCCACTAGTCCCCCCATCATCAGTAAGATGCCCTCTAAGGTGCACCAACTCCATCTCCAACCTATCCATGTAGTCCTGTCTCTGCTACCCCATGACTAGTAGGTGTCCACTACTGACTATAGTCAAAGCACCTCTACCCACAACCTTTCTACCTTCCCAATGCTAGATCCCTCCTACCCAGGACCCTGTTCTCTCACCTATACCTGCAGAGATGAAATCTTAGTTTGATCCTCCTATACCTGTGCCCGTAGGAGATCCCTCTTCTACCTAACCCTAACTAGCTCAGTCTGTAGCTCCAGGTATCAATCATGTTGAGTACCCTGGATAACCTATTGCCCCTGTACCCCCTGGTCCTTAGTCTCCCTCTCATCACCCTAATCCTCTAGGTCTACCAGGTCCACCTGCTCATTTGCCTATTGGTGTTGCCCATGTGGCTTATCCACCTCTGCTTGGTCTGCCATAACCTCATCTGTACCTCTAGTTGTCTCACCTATGAGAGTCCCTACGCCTTGTCACTGGTGCATCACCCACCATGAGTCATATTCCACTTTAGTCTAGGTGTCATCCACATCAGGAATGTCCACTACCACTGGCCAGCCTAGTATGCTCTCATCCCCATGGTGTCAATATACTATTGGCTCCCTAGGCAACCCCTATTGTAGTCCAAATTATCATGTAACCCTAATGAACAGGAAGTACTCCCACTCAGTACCATGCTATACAATCAACCATCTACCTTGCCTCACCCACCAAAGCTGCTCTCCAGCATCCACCCAGATCTAACAATTCCTGTACGATCACCACATCACCTGCCCTAGCACCAGCCATGAGAATGCATCAGCATAATGGTCCACATCACCTACATGATGTCGGATCTTCCCTACATCATTTGCCCTCTACCATAGGATAGCATATCCTATCTCCTTATCAGCTAGCTGCACCTGAGTCGTCCATGGCAGTCCCTATGGCTGCTCCACAACTATTGCTACCATCCCTAGCATTGCAACAAGAAGCTACAACCCAAGACCGATGGTAGCATATTTTGTCTAGCTCATCATAGAGCTATGCCAGTAGTGTAGTCCCCCATGCCATCACTAGAGGATCCTCCTTGGTGCATCCCAGTAGGGTGTACATCAGCTCCAGCAGGTTCCAAGGGAACCTGATTCCTAAAGAATCTTGGAGGAGCATATTGGAGATGAGAGTCATCAATAGTGCATGCCTAACCTCCAGCACCCCCTCCTCATGCCAATACCCCACCAATATCCCACCATTATACTAATCCATATCTGTCGCATCCTCATCCTCACCAAAGTACCTTGTCATAACTGCACCTCTCTGGTCATAGTATGTCGAGCGAATAGGTTGCCCCTCTATAGGGATCTATAGAAGTTGATAGATGTCCTCTAGCATCATCGTCATCTCCCCCATGGGTAGGTGGAATGTGTTGGTACGTGAGTCCCACAGGGTAATCAGAGCAGTCAAGTAGGCCCGATCACCTATCATAGGCTCTAATCGAGTAACCTTCTTGAGCCCCATGGCATTAATCCACTCCCAATAAGCCTTAGTCAAGGTGTCTTGGGTGGTCTAGAAGAGCTTCGATGTGTGATATTGACTCTTCACCACCTGGTAGAGCATTAAACTTAATAATAACAACAATAAAATGATATTCATTATGCCTCACAAAGGCCTCCACAAGGCCCACAAACAAATGCATAAATAATTCATCACACAATTTAATTCCACAAAAACAAAAAAAAAATTAAAAAATTTTACATGTTACATCTACCCTAGGGTTTCATTCCCTATCTCGTGATGTGATATGTTTAACAAAAACAAAATACAAAAAAAAATTAAAAAAATTACATGTTACATCTACCCTAGTGTTTCATTCCCTATCTCGTGATGTGATATGTTTAACAAAAACAAAATACAAAAAAAAATAAAAAAATTTACATGTTACATCTACCCTAGTGTTTCATTCCCTATTCCATGATGTGATATGTTTCAAAAAAACAAAATACAAAAAAAATCAAAAATTTTACATGTTACATCTACCCTAGGGTTTCATTCCCTATCCCGTGATGTGATATGTTTCACAACAAAAAAAAAAAACTTCAAAAATTTTACATGTGACATTTACCCTAGGGTTTCATTCCCTATCCTGTGATGTGATATGTTTAACAAAAACCAAAGCACAAAAATTCAAAATTCAACATGTACATCTAACATAGGGTTTCATTCCCTATCCCGTAATGTACTATGTTTAAAAATAATCTATAAAACTAAAAAAAAAATGGTATATTTCATCTACATTAGGTTTAATTGCCAAAGGTCAAATGAGGTAAAAATCGGGTACATACTGGTTAAATTTAGGTTTAATTACTTAAGTTTAAATGAAGCTAATAAATAGTACAACAACAGTGCAATTTCAAAAGCAAAATAATGAGGAAGGTGAGTAACCGCATACCCGTTTCGCACCAACTCCTCCATTGGATGCCTCGGTTTGCTGACTTAGGATGGCCACATGGTGATTTCGATAGCACTTCACTTCAAAAAAAAATACCCTCTTCTTCCTCACCTCTCAAATCGTAAGAAAAACATGAAATAATGAACCCAAAACTTCCATTTTAGGTTTATATAAGCCTACAAGATTTCTATTCATCCCAGGGTGGGACGAACACACTTTTGGCCATTCATCCCACCCTGGGACGAATACAAATTTTGTATTCGTTCCACCCTGGGACGAATACAAAGCATATAAAATAAAACAGCTTAAAAAGCACCCAAATAACTCTATTTTGGTCAAAAATTTTGTCTCAGCCACAAGCCACATAATAGCACTCCTGGATGCTTGGAAAGAACCTTACTTCACTCCCTAAGAAGGCCAATACGGCCGGACCACCCCACGAGAATGAGGTTTTTCATTCCTTTCCTCCCAAAAGCAAAAAATAAAAGGGTCCAAAACCCACCAAAAACAAGTTAAATCTGATGGAATTCATTCAGGGTCAATATGGAATTCAAACTTCTAATCGATGCATAAGCAAGTTACTATTTCACTCCCTAAGAAGGCCAGTATGGTGGGACCGCCCCATGGGAATGAATTTTTCAACTTTTTACCTCTAGGAAACCCCCATAGCATCATTCGACTCCTTTCAAAACTATGCCATATTTCAATGGGTACAACTTGTCATACTCAATATCACAATCAACAAGCACACACTCATTCAGGAAAATTGCATTCATTCAATGAATCATTGACAAAGACAATCACGCTCCTGCTTGGGGCAGCAAACAAGCACAAATTAACCAAATGCTTGGCATTTTAGAAGCTTGAAGGATTCATAGGTCTCGCCTCTTCATGATAGAAAAATGTCCAAGCTCAAGCAAGTAAAGTGATGCTTTTGTGATAGGGAAAAACGGTGCACCAAATTATGATAAACAATATGCTTATCTATATCCTATTGCTTATGAGCGTCAAATGGAAACGTGTTAGTATAGTGGAAAATATAACGAATAACAAGAAATAAAGCAAAGCAAATAGATTCTTTATTAATCAGATGGATCAAATCCAGGTTACAAAGTGTCCCCTTTGAGGGCTCAAAATGGATCATACAAATATTTACAACTCGTGTGCCCAAGGATCGAAATCCTTCAAGAAATTTGGATGCACATCCAATGTCTTTCCTTGTACCCACAATCAAGGTGGGCGGGCCAAAGTTTGTTGAGCAAGGTGCAGGAACAATATTGTCATTGTTGTCAACACAGTCAGACAGATCGGTTGATGCAGTGGACAGGAGTTCAGTGATGCAGTGGATAGGAGTTAAGAGGTTCATCAGAGTATGTACAGTGGTTTTCCAAAAGATAGAAGTGGCCCATATACTAAAAATCAAAAGAAAATCACTAAGGCAGAAAACTGTCGCGATATCGCGACATGTTGGCAAGAAAGAAAACTGTCGCGATATCGCGACATGTTGGAAGAGAGAGAAGAAGAAAGAAAAACTGTCGCGATATCGCGACATGTTGAGAGAAAGAAAAACTGCGATATCGCGACATGTTGAGAAGAACAAAAATTATCGCGATATCGCGACATGTTCGGAGAGAAAGCGCAAGCAAGCAAAACTATCACGATTTCGCGACATGTTCGGAGAGAAAGCGCAAGCAAGCAAAACTGTCATGATTTCGTGACATGTTCGGGGAGAAGGCGCAAGCAAGAAAAACTGTCACGATTTCGTGACATGTTCGAAGAGAAAAAGGCAAGTAGAAAAAGTGTCGCGATTTCGTGACATATTGCAAGGAAGATTGTACGGACGAAAAAGTGTCACGATTTCGTGACATATTGCAAGGAAGGTTGTACGGATGAAAAAGTGTCATGATTTCGTGACATATTGCAAGAGAAATAGGAGAGAGAAAAAGATGTCATGATTTCGTGACATGTTTCATTTTCGTGGTCCAAAGCGAAGAGAAAGAGGAGAGAAAAAGGTGTCACGATTTCGTGACATGTTTCATTTCGCGGTCCAAAGCGAAGAGAAAGAGGAGAGAGAAAAGGTGTCACGATTTCGTGACATGTTTCATTTTCACGGTCCAAAGCGAAGAGAAAGAGGAGAGAGAAAAAGGTGTCACGATTTCGTGACATGTTTCATTTTCGCGGTCCAAAGCGAAGAGAAAAAGGTGTCACGATTTCGTGACATGTTGCATTTTCGCGGCCAAGAGAAGAGAAAGAGGAGAGAGAAAAAGTGTCATGATATCGCGACATGTATTTTCGGAGGCCAAAGCAAAGAGAAAGTGCAAGGAGAAAAAGTGTAGCGATATCGCTACATGTTGTATTATCGCGGGCCGAAGCAAAGAAAAAGTGCAAGGAACAAAAGTGTAGCGATATCGCTACATGTTGTATTATCATGGGCCGAAGCAGAGAAAAAGCGCAAGGAGCAAAAGTGTAGCGATATCGCTACATGTATTTTCACGACCCGAAGGCAAGAGAAAGAGTACGGAGGCAAAAGTGTCGCGATATCGCGACATGTCGCATTTTCGTGACTAAAGGAGGAGAGAGAAAGTAAGAAGGCAGAAGTGTCACGATATCACGACAAAAGTAAAGAGGAAGAGTAAGGAGGCGAAAGTGTCACGATATCGCGACATGTGTTTTCATGGGTACAAGCGAGAAGAGGACAAAGAGGCAGAAGTGTCACGATTTCATGATAGGTCACTTTGGCGCAAGCTAAGAAGAGAAACCAGCCAAAATAAGATATGTGACCATTAACTGAAGTTATGCAGCAGTTACAGGGGCCATTACAAAAGAAAATCATGCAACTAATTTAAGAACAGTCAAAGAAGGAGAAAACGAATAGTCGTATATATAGAATCGAATATACATGCATGCACAGAAAAGAATACGAACAATCATGACCAAGAAGACGAACAGTCATGGTAGGGGTATATGTGTAAATTCGTAACATGCATCGTGTTTGACGAAAAGCCTACTCTTATATATACAAAAGCAGTTACAGTCGAAAGGCGTTACAACTAACAAGTGGCGCATGAGAAATGAAAGGAGTTACAGAAGAAGTCGATACAACATTAATATCATCAATAAAACTTTTACGGGTTGCATGCGAGAGTCAATTTTGTTATAAAAGGAGGTCTGCATGGAGAATTAAAGTGCTGCTGATATAGAGGGAAAAAGCATTGTCGAAAAGAGTGAAAGTGCTGCAAAAAGGGAGAGCCGAAAGAGTGCAGTAAGAAGCGCAACAAGAGGGCTATAAGAGGGCCATAAAAGTGCAGTAAGCAGAGTCGTAAGAGTGTGTGTTATTTTGGTGAATAGCAAGAGAGGTTGGGTTAGCAATAGACCAGTCAGGGTCTTGTATAAGAGAAGGCATCTTTATGTCAAAATTATAGTTTCAAAATTGCAGTCCAAGTTGGTGCTTGGAATTAGGGGTTGGTGCTCCTTTCTGTTGGTGCAGATAAATTAGGGGTTGGTGCTCCTTTCTGTTGGTGCAGATAAATTAGGGGTTGGTGCTCCTTTCTATTGGTGAGATAAATTGGGGGGCCGGGTGGATAAATCAGGGGTTGGTGCTCCTTCCAGTGGGTGCTAGTAAATTGATTGTAAAATTGATATTTTGCAAAGGCTGGATTTGGACGGGAGTCCAAGCGTTCATTTTTGAGGAGTAGCCAAAATTGGTGAACCTCGTTACATCTTGTGTTGTGTGATGCTCTCTTGTGATACTTGCATTATCTGATTTAAATATTCATTGTTTTAGTATTAAGAGTTGTAGATTTTAATTTAAATAGCTACATTGATTCACCCCCCTCTCAGTGTCATTGTGAGACTAACAATTGGTATCAGAGCCAAGTTCCTGAACAAAGCTTAACCAGCTAGGGTGATCTTGGATTAGTACGCAATGGCAGGTGGTGAAGGCTTCTCATCAAACAAAGCACCATTGTTGGATGAAACTAATTACTCATTTTGGAAACTCGAGATGCAGACATATCTTTGTGCTTTGGGATATGACATTTGGGATTCAGTAAACAGTGGATACACAATACCCACCACTCCTCCAACCGATGCTATCGATAAGAAACTATTTGAGAATAACTCTAAAGCAAAGAATGCTATCATGTGCGGTTTAGTAGACAGCGAACTAGTAAATATTATGAGTTGTAAAATGGCAAAAGACATGTGGGACAAACTAAGGAGCATTCATGAAGGAGATGACAAGATCAAGGAGGCCAAGTTACAAACGCATCGAGCTCAGTTCGAAGCATTAAAAATGAATGACGATGAGAACATAGAGGCATACATGCTGAGAGTTAATGGAATCATTAATGCGATTAGAGGACTCGACGAGGAAATGGAAGATGCTGTCGTCATGAAAAAGGTACTAAGATCTCTTCCCCAAAGATTTGATTCTAAAGTTTCAGCAATAGAAGAAGCTAAAGATCTAAATACTTTTAGTATGGATGAGATGCATGGTTCTTTGACTGCATATGAGATGAGAATAGGAAAAACTAAACCCACAGATAGAGAAGCGGCTTTTAAAGCCCTTAAAAATAAAAAAGCAAAACAAGAATCCGAGGAAGAAGAGACATCAGATGAAACGGAAGCAAACTTTGTTCAAAAACTAATAAGGGGAAAAGGAAAATACAGAGGAAAGCTACCATTTAAATGTTTCAGCTATGGAGGCATTGGGCATTTTGCGACTAATTGTCCACTTGATGAGAAGAACAAAAATGATGAAGGATCGCACCAAGAAAGAAGTGACTGGAAGAAGAAAACAAATTTCAGAAAAGGTAACTTCAAGAAGAAAAGTTTCATCTCCAAGAATGCCAGTTCAACAGAAGACAGCTTCGGTGAGGATTCTGAAGAGGAAACAGGTGAAGCTCTTTTCATGGCATTTGAAGAAGTAGAATCAGAAAAGGAAGAAGAAGTGAACTCTGAAGTATGTGGTGAAAACTCTGAGGCTGAAGTAGATCTAGAAGGTGAGTTGATCTCTGCACTTGAAGAGTTGGGTTTAGAAAGGAAAAAGAACAAAAGATTGTCCAAGAAGTTGGAAGAATATGAGGGTAATATTGAAGATCTCTTCTTACAAATTCACAAAGCCAAGAAAATAGAAGAAGCCTTGAAGTCACAGATCAATGAGAAAGAGATTGTTTGTTGTAAACAAGAAGAGGAGATTGTGTTATTAAGGAAACAACTAGAAGAGGCCAATACAAATCTCAAATTTGAGAAGAGCACGGAGTCTGCTAGATAAAATGATAAGGCAACAAAGAAGCCCCATGTGTAAGCTTGGTCTTGGATGTGAAGGTAAACAACCTTCATCTTCTAAATCTGCAGAGAAGAAGAAGTCCACTATTGAAGGATCAAAGCAAGAAAATCCTGAAGTTGAATCTTCAAAAGGAAGAAAATCTCAAAGGAGATCTACAACAAAGCAACCACAACAAAAGAGGTTCTATCACTCTCACTCTATTCATAATAATGCTTTTAATGGCAATTGTTTTAGATGCAACCATTATGGTCACAAGGCAATTTATTGTGGATTGAATAATAGATCAAAGAGTTATGCTTTGGTAGAAATACATCTGTTATTTCGGTTGAACACCATGTGCAATGTTTTAAATGTAATGGTCATGGGCACATAGCAAGGTCTTGTCCAAATCTAAGGCAAGACAATAGATTTCATCAGACGTAAAGAATGCAACACAGACAGGGAAGAAATCATGTGCATCAAAGAAAGGAAAAGAATCATCCATCAAGGATGTACAAGAGACAACCACCCAAGAGAAATGTTCAAGTTCACGAAAAGGTTCAAAATGGGGATGCAGGTGAAAACCTTCAGCCTAAGTTCAAGAAATACTGGAGAAAGAAAGAAGAGAGGAAATCGTGTCTCCTTGGACAGAAGGAGATTACTCCTCTATTGCACTAAGCAACTCCAAGTAGCACATCCTCAGGGGGAGCAATGTTAAAGTTTTATTTTAATGCTCCTATGTATTTGTGTAGTTATCTGAGGATGAAAGGAAAGTAGTCGAGGAGTTGTTGTATAGCTGTCAAAGTGTGTTTTCTGTTCATACAGTTGTTTGTGGTAGTGTCGTGAAGGGTGGTGATTAAATTGAGAGTTGTCTTTATTGGTAATATTGCTATATGTCATTGTTGTATTGTTGATGGTTCTTACTGCCACTTGTCCAAAGTTAAGGATTATAACAGTTCAGATAGTGTGGTTAGTGAAAGAATGTTGCCCGAGCCGCATATATGTGTTTCGATAAAAGCGATGTGTATTTGAACTTCACATTGACGTGAAGATTGTCAGATCTATTATGACGTTGTGTTGAAAAAATATTGAAGTCTGATTTAGCTCATCAAGATGAGCAACTTTGCTTTGTGAATCTTACCTATCCGAGGTCCAATCGTATGAGTTTGAGTAAGGTGCACTATAGTTGGCCGTGAAGTGTTTGACAAAATGTTGTCTCCTAATTCGAACAGTTGGAAGTAAGGTGTGACCAGCGGTGATTGTAGAAAACATAGACGAAGTTGAAAATGAAAAAAAAGGATTTGGTTGGTGTTGTGGTACAGTGTTTGATGCTTGCACAGAGTTGGTTGATACATGCTTCGACGAGGGTCTGTGATAAAGGGATGTTCTTTGAGGTGATTGGTTGAGTAGAGTTGATTAAGCCTAGTCAAGTGATTGGATGCATGTGGTTGTTCAAGTTCCATAAAATAAACTATTATTGATTTGAGTTGAGATTGGGATTTGAGTATAGAACATATTGAGTCTCTAACAATTCTCTTTATGCTTCTATGAGATTTAGTTGATATAATGATTGAGCATTAAGTATAGAACATATTGAGTCTCTAACAATTCTCTTTATGATTCTATAAGATTGGATAGATTCTGTGTGAGCCTATTGACAGGGTATAGAGGACAGAGTCTCAATGGATAGAGATCCAGCAACCAACACAGTTGAAGATAGATCTGAGTGAGGGACCACATTCTTAGGGGGAGCATTTATATATTTAATTATCTTTTTGCTCATATTTGTAATTTTTTGCTAACTGTCTTAACTTGTGCCTGAGAATGATGTGCATGGACTCAGGTGGAGTCTACAACAGCCCTTTGGTATTATTCTCAAAGGGGGAGAAGAATTATAGGAAATTGCATGTGTGTTGCCAACAATTCCAAAGGGGAGATTGTTGAGCAAGGTGCGAGAACAGTATTGTCATTGTTGTCAACACGAGTCGGATAGATCGGTTGATGTAGTGGACAGGAGTTAAGAGGTTCATCAGAGTATGTACAGTGGTTTTCCAAAAGATAGAAGTGGCCCATATACTAAAAATCAAAAGAAAATCACTAAGGCAAAAAACTGTCACGATATCGCGACATGTTGGCAAGAAAGAAAACTGTCACGATATCGCGACATGTTGGAAGAGAGAGAAGAAGAAAGAAAACTGTCATGATATCGCGACATGTTGAGAGAAAGAAAAATTGTCATGATATCGCGACATGTTGAGAAGAACGAAAACTATCGTGATATCATGACATGTTCGGAGAGAAAGCGCAAGCAAGCAAAACTATCACGATTTCGTGACATGTTCGGAGAGAAAGCGCAAGCAAGCAAACTATCGCGATTTCATGACATGTTCGGGGAGAAGGCGCAAGCAAGAAAAACTATCACGATTTCATGACATGTTCGAAGAGAAAAAGGCAAGTAGAAAAAGTGTCGCGATTTTGCGACATATTGCAAGGAAGATTGTACGGATGAAAAAGTGTCACGATTTCATGACATATTGCAAGGAAGGTTGTACGAACGAAAAGTGTCACGATTTCGTGACATATTGCAAGAGAAAGAGGAGAGAGAAAAAGATGTCACGATTTCGCGACATGTTTCATTTTTGCGGTCCAAAGCGAAGAGAAAGAGGAGAGAGAAAAAGGTGTCATGATTTCGTGACATGTTTCATTTTTGCGGTCCAAAGCGAAGAGAAGAGGAGAGAGAAAAGGTGTCATGATTTCGTGACATGTTTCATTTTCGCGGTCCAAAGCGAAGAGAAAGAGGAGAGAGAAAAAGGTGTCACGATTTCACGACATGTTTCATTTTTCATGGTCCAAAGCGAAGAGAAAGAGGAGAGAGAAAAAGGTGTCATGATTTCATGACATGTTTCATTTTCGTGGTCCAAAGCGAAGAGAAAGAGGAGAGAGAAAAGGTGTCATGATTTCATGACATGTTGCATTTTTCGCGGCCAAAGAGAAGAGAAATGAGGAGAGAAAAAGTGTCGCGATATCGAGACATTTGTATTTTCGGAGGCCAAAGCAAAGAGAAAGTGCAAGGAGAAAAAGTGTAGCGATATCGCTACATGTTGTATTATCGCGGGCCGAAGCAAAGAAAAAGTGCAAGGAACAAAAGTGTAGCGATATCGCTACATGTATTATCGTGGGCCGAAGTAGAGAAAAAGCGCAAGGAGCAAAAGTGTAGCGATATCGCTACATGTTGTATTTTCGTGACCCGAAGGCAAGAGAAAGAGTACGGAGGCAAAAGTGTCGCGATATCGTGACATGTCGCATTTTCGTGACTAAAGGAGGAGAGAGAAAGTAAGAAGGCAGAAGTGTCGCGATATCACGACAAAAGTAAAGAGGAAGAGTACGAAGGCGAAAGTGTCATGATATCGCGACATGTTGTGTTTTCACGGGTACAAGTCGAGAAGAGGACAAAGAGGCAGAAGTGTCATGATTTCGTGATAGGTCACTTTGGCACGAGCGAAGAAGAGAACCCAACCGAAATAAGATATGTGACCATTAACTGAAGTTATGCAGCAGTTACAGGGGCCATTACAAAAGAAAATCATGTAGCTAATTTAAGAACAGTCAAAGAAGGAGAAAACGAACAGTCATATATATAGAATCGAATATACATGCATGCACAGAAAAGAATATGAATAGTCATGGTAGGGGTATATGTGTAAATTCATAACATGCATCGTGTTTGATGAAAAGCCTACTCTATATATATACAAAAGTAGTTACAGTCAAAAGGCGTTACAACTAACAAGTGGCACATGAGAAATGAAAGGAGTTACAGAAGAAGTCGATACGACAGTTACAAGTGCTTAGAAATATCATGTCCTAAAATAAGAACATAAACTAAAGTCGATTCAATTACAAGATTACGGGTTGCATGCGAGAGTCAAAATTTTGTTATAAAAGGAGGTCTACATGGAGAATTAAAGTGCTGCTCATATAGAGGGAAAAAGCGCTGCCAAAAAGAGTGAAAGTGCTACAAAAAGGGAGAGCCGAAAGAGTGCAGTAAGAAGCGCAACAAGAGGGCTGTAAGAGGGCCATAAAAGTGTAGTAAGTAGAGCCGTAAGAGTGTGTGCTATTTTGGTGAATAGCAAGAGAGGTTGGGTTAGCAATAGACCAGTCAGGGTCTTGTATAAGAGAAGGCATCTTTATGTCAAAATTATAGTTTCAAAATTGCAGTCCAAGTTGGTGCTTGGAATTAGGGGTTGGTGCTCCTTTTTGTTGGTGGAGATAAATTAGGGGTTGGTGCTCCTTTCTGTTGGTGCAGATAAATGAGGGGTTGGTGCTCCTTTTTGTTGGTGCAGATAAATTAGGGGTTGGTGCTCCTTTCTATTGGTGCAGATAAATTAGGGGTTGGTGCTCCTTTCTGTTGGTGCAGATAAATCAGGGGTTGGTGCTCCTTCCAGTGGGTTTTGGTAAATTGATTGTAAAATTGATATTTTGCAAAGGCTGGATTTGGACGGGAGTCCAAGCAGTCATTTTTGAGGAGTAGCCAAAACTGGTGAACCTCGTTACATCTTGTGTTGTGTGATGCTCTCTTGTGATACTTGCATTATCTGATTTAAATATTCATTGTTTTAGTATTAAGAGTTGTAGATTTGAATTTAAATAGCTACACTGATTCACCCCCCCCTCTCAGTGTCATTGTGAGACTAACAAAGTTACCACCACTTGTATATTTGATTATCTGAATTCCAATGCTAATCCCCAATGCGCTATATAACCTGCACCTACACACAATAAAACAAAAAATATCAAATATGAAGTGCATGTGGTGAGAAACATGCAATCCCCACATGGGCCAAATAGCTAATAGTGAAAATAAGCATCAACTCAACTCCAAATGACTTGAAATTATAGAGGGATGCAAAACAGAATATTTTGGGAAGATATCACCAAAAATTGTACCAATATTGAGTCATATGGTGCCTCGTAATTGCAATAAGCGTGCGTAACCTACAAAAAATAAAGCAAACAATTTCTGGCCCTACACATATCAAAAACACATGAAACTTGGAAATAATACATAAAATGTTATTCTAAGAAAATCCATTTTATCAGATTTGCAAGATCAATTATAGTTTAGGTGTTCTTTCAAATGACCGCTGGATACCTCCATGAGACCCTACAAAACACTAAAAATGCAATATCTCGGCCAATACAGCTCAGAAATACCTAAAATTTAAACTACAGCATGATAATAGCATATGGAAAATAACCAATCAAAAATAGTAACAAAATAATGCATAGATTTCTAGTCATCACAAGGTGGGACGAATAGGACTGTCACAAATTAGGGGGCACCCGGGGGTGGGATGCCCATCATTTATGCCTAAATTTTACCACCAATTCCACTAGGTATTGATGAAAATCACTATGGGATGTATTGTCATAAAATTTTATGATGGAATTCACTCATATGGTTCAGTTTAGTAACAAATTGTGCCTCCTAGTTCACTCGCAAACCTCCTTTGCTAGGTAGATATTCTAAGGGAAAAATGGGCACAAAAAGGTGAGGTGAAATTTTAGCAGCACCCTGTTACATAAAAATAAAACTCCTCTCCTTATTTTGTGTGGAGAATGCATCCACTTTATAGCCCAAGGAGGCGCATGGTTCAAAAGGCATGCAAGGGCATGCAAGGCAAGAGGCACCACTTGGCCACCAAGGTGACATGCATTGGAGGGGGAAGAGAATCTCCCAAATTGGCTTCATTTATTGAGTATGTCATAAGATCTACTATTTACCCTGATTTGTGGGAAATAATAGCCAGGAATTTGACCATTATTGGGCACCATTGGCCAAGATTTGACTTTTTGCTGGTCAAACCTGCTATTCACCCCACCCTAGGATGAATGTTGATATTCACTCTAGGGTGGGATGAATAGAATCTGTATTCATCCTAGGGTGGAACGAATAGAATCAAGGTGTTCAAAAGATCCTAAAAGCGGCCTGAAACCTTGCACTAAGTGGTTAGGACCAATGTATACCTGTTAAGGTCAGCCCTAGGGGCCTTGGTCTGTTATTTAGCTATTGCTTATGGTAGCATAATCGGATTGACTAGATTTTAGTGTCTACAGATGCCCCTTTTTGGGATGCATTGTGTGTAGCACAACACCGAGAAAAAATAGATGACTAAAATATGTTCAATGATTAGGGTTACTAAATAACCTAACCAAATTTAGATGCCCCAATCCTATAAAGAGCATGCATTCTTGAATCCTTGCTTCTGACGAGCGGTAGGACTTGCTTGAGCTTGGACATTGTTCTTTCATGAAGAGGCGAGGCCTATGAATCCTTCAAGCTTCTAAAATGCAAAGCATTTGATTAATTTGTGCTTGTTTGCTGCTCTAAGCAAGTACCATGAATGTATTTGTCAATGATTCATTGAATGAATGCAATTTGCCTGATTGAATGTGTGCTCGTTGATTGTGATACTGAGTATGACTACCCCCTCAAGCAACAAGTTGATGAGGGAATGAATCGTGATAAAAGCAATGAGTCACTTGACCCAGATGAATTTTGCTTAAGGTTACCTGCAGTTGTACCCATTGAAAGATGGCATAGTTTTGAAAGGAGTCGAATGATGCTATGGGGGTTTCTTTGAGGTTAAAATTTGAAAACTTCATTCCCGTGGGGAGGTCCAGCCATACTGGCCTTCTTAGGGTGTGAAATAATAACTTGCCTATGCATCGATTAGAATTTTGCATTCCATATTGATCCTGAATGAATTCCATCAGATTTAACTTATTTTTTGTGGGTTTGGGACCCTTTTCTTTTCTGCTTTCAGGAGGAAAGGAATGAAAAACCTCATTCTCGTAGGGCATTCCAACAATACGGGCCTTCTTAGGGAGTGAAGTAAGGTTCTTTCCAAGCATCCAGGAGTGCTATTATGTGGCTTGTGGCTGAGAAAAAAAAAATTGACCAAAATAGAGCTCTTTTGGTGCTTTTTAAGATATTTTATTTTTATATGCTCTGTATTCGTCCTAGGGTGGAACGAATACAAAATCTGTATTCGTCCTAGGGTGGGAAAAATGGAAAAAAGTGTGTCCGTTCCAACCTGGTATGAATAGAACTCTTGTAGGCTTATATAAACCTAAAATGCAAGTTTTGGGTTCATTATTTCATGTTTTTTCTTGCGATTTGAGAGGTGAGGATGAAGAGGGTATTTTCTGAAGTGAAGTGCTATCGAAATCACCTTGCAGCCATCATGAGTCAGCTAACCGAGGCATCCAATGGAGGATCCGGTGAGAAATGGGTATGTGGTTACTCACCTTCCTCATTATTTTACTTTTGAAATTGCACTATTGTTGTACTGTTTATTGGCTTCATTTAAACTTAAGTCATTAAACCTAAATTTAACTGGTATGTACCAGATTTTTACCTCTTTGACCTTTGGTAATTAAACCTAATGTAGATGAAATATAATAAATTTTTTTGAGTTTTACAGTTTGTTTTTAAACATAGTACATTATGGGATAGGGAATGAAACCCTAAGGTAGATGTACATGTTGAATTTTGAATTTTGTGCTTTGGTTTTTGTTAAACATATCACATCACGGGATAGGGAATGAAACCCTAGGGTAGATGTCACATGTAAAAGTTTTGAAGTTTTTTTTTTTTTGTGAAACATATCACATCACGAGATAGGGAATGAAACTCTAAGGTAGATGTAACATGTAAAATTTTTGAATTTTTTTGTATTTTGTTTTTTTTTAACATATCACATCACGGGATAGGGAATGAAACCCTAGGGTAGATGTAACATATAAAATTTTTTATTTTTTTATTTTTTTATTTTTTTTTCACTTTTTTGTTTTGTTTTTGTGGAATTAAATTGTGTGATGAATTATTTATGCATTTGTTTGTGGGCCTTGTGGAGGCCTTTGTGAGGCATAATGAATGTCGTTTTATTATTATTATTATTATTAAGTTTATTGCTCTACCAGGTGGTGAAGAGTCGGTATCGTACACTGATTTCTAGACCACACGAGACACCTTGACTGAGGCTGATTGGGAGTGGCTTGATGTCATGGGGCTCAAGCAGGTTACTCGGTTGGAGCCTATGAAAGGTGACCAGGCCTATTTGACTACTCTGATTAGCCTATGGGACTCATGCACCAACATCTTCCACCTACCCATGGGGGAGATGATAGTGATGCTAGAGGACATCTATCAGCTTCTACGGATCTCGATAGAGGGGTGACCTATTTGCTTGATGCATCATGACCAGAGATGGTGCACTGTTGACGAGGTACTTCATTGAGGATGCAAATACAAAGGATATGGATTGCCATAATGGCAAGATATTTGTGGGCTATTGGCATGATGAGGGGGTGCTGGAGGTGAGGAATGCACTATTTATGACTCGCATCTCCAATATGCTCCTCCCAAATTCTTTAGTAGCCAGGTTCCCTTGGAACCTACTAGATTTGGTGTACATCCTGGTAGGGTGCACCAAGGAGGAGCCTCTAGTGATGGCATGGGGGACTACACTATTGGCACAACTCTACGACGAGTTGTATGAGATACACTACCATCAGGAGAAGGGCTTGGGTTGTAGGTTCTTGTTGTAGTGCTAGGGATGGAAGCACATAGCTGTGGAGCAGCCACATGGATTGTCATGGATGACTTAGGTGTAGCTAGATGACAAGGAGATAGGATATGCTATCCTATGGTAGATGGCGAAGGAGGTAGGGTAGATCCAGCATCATGCAGGTGATGTGGACCATTATACTGATGCATTCTCATGGTTGGCACCAAGGTACGTGATGTGGTGACCATACAGGGATGTTTTGGTCTGGGCGGATGCTGGAGAGTAGCTCTGATTGGTGAGGCAAGTAAAATGGCTAATTGCTCGGCATGGTACTAAGCAAGAGTACTTCCCATTCTCTAGGGTTACATGATAGTTTGGACTATGGTAGAGGTTGCCCAGGGAGCCAGTAGTATATCAGTACCACGAATATAAGAGGATATTAGGTTGGCCAGTGGTAAAGGAGGTGGGAGAGGAGGTAGACCCGGTAGTGGACATTCCTTATGTGGATGGCATTGGGACTACAGTGAAGTATGACTCATGGTGGGTGATGCACCAGTAGCGAGGTGCAAGGACTCTCGATGGCAAGGCAGTTGGATGTGAGGATGAGGTGATGATGGATGCTACGGAGGTAGACCAGGCAGAGTTGGATGAGCCACACGGGTAGCACCAACATGCAGATGAGCAGGTGAACCTAGTAGACTTGGGCGATCAGGGTGATGAGGGGGATACTGAGGGCCATGGGACACAAGGATAGTAGGATATCTAAGGTACTCAAGGTGATAGATACCTAGAGCTATAGGTTGAGCTGTTCAGGGTTAGGCAGGAGAGGGATCTCCTATGGGCACAGGTGTAGGAGGATTAGGTTGATATTTTATCTTTGTAGGTACATGTGAGAGCACAAGGTCCTAGATAAGAGAGGTCTAGCATTAGGGATGCAAAGAGGCTATGGGAAGAGGTGCTTTGGCTACAGTCAGTAGTGGACACCTACCAGTCATGGGGGCAGCAAAGACAGACCTACATGGATAGATTGGAGATGGAGGTGCTGCACCACAAAGGGCATATTCTTAATGATAGGGATACTAGTGGCTCACATCATACTCGATAGAGTGAGACAGTGCAGTCATCATCTAGGCGAAGGACTAACAAGGTTGGTGGCAGCAGGCGAGGGGGATCATAGCAGACCTGAACTACGGGAGGTAGTGTGAGTCGTAGCACCGATCTTGCGTGACCATGGTGATGGGTACTATTGAGGCTCTTTTTGACTGGCTATTATTTTTTGATACTGGTGAGGTTTGAGGACCCACATTATTGTAGCCCATGGGCATTTTTGGAAACTATGATGTATATTTTTGCCCCATATATATAAGATTTTGTTATGATCATCATGTGTCTCATTTATTGTTTGATGAGATGGATGCAAATGTATGTATGTGATCTATGATGGCATGTTACATGTTAATGATTGCTATAGATGGATATTGTTATGTGAATTGTTGTAGTACTAATGGATGTTGTACCACGTATCCACATGTATGCTTCTATGATGTAATGTAGGTGTGGTGGATGTTTATTTATGTATGCATATGGATGCTTTTGTGATAGCATTTGTTGTTGATGTATATGTGTGGATGCATAGTGAAATGGATGACTTGCATGCTTTGATACATTGAACTGTAACTAATGATTTGTCTCACTATGTTAGCACCATAGACTATATAAAATGCATTAGTTCCTTTTGTTTCTTTTTGTACTATTTTTGTGCAATGGATATATGGGAATGTATTATTGCAATGTGGTAAAATGGAATGAATTAAGTGAGATGCTATAGAATGTTGATGAGGTTTTCATGATATTCAAACACTCTAGCTACCTGATCAAAAGTTATATACTAACCATGCAAGATTTTTTTGACAAGGTATGAATCTGCTAGGATGACCAAGATACACCATATCCCTATGTGTGCAAGTGAGTTCATTCCTATGAGACGCATAAAGATAGCACCATTTCCTGATAGTCTATCCACTAAACCTGGAATGAGGATCACCCTATGAAAGTTGCAATTCTAGATTTTGTACATAGTAGTATTTAGACCACTAGGCAATCTAGGTTACCAAAAGCTAGCTTGTCCACATGCAAACATTGGTTTGTACACACGTGAAAACTAATGTGACAGACATATCATCATGCGGGAGGCTATCGCCATTGACAAGTAGGCTATCCACCAAACCTGTAATGAGGATCACCTGATGGTTGTCCAAATGCTGAGAATTCTAGGGATTCAATTTCAACTCCCTTCTACCCAGGTGTTGTAGGTGATTTGGAGAGGAGAGGGCAATCCTCCAAGGGAGGTCCCAAGTTCAAATCTCCACCCTACCAAAAATCTAAATTGGGTATCCAAAATCCAATTGATAATGTTGGTATGGGTAGGGTCGGGTGTGACTCTCGGGTGACTTTGACGATGTAGAACCCCCTGTTCATGGTCTCTCATACCAAGGCGGCCCCGCAAGGGATTTTTTTCTTAAAACAAAAAAAGATCAACTCCCTTATTTTCTTCAATTTTATTGGGATACTTGCTCATATGTAGTGATGAAAATCATTGTTTATTTTGTATATTTTGTTTCCTTTGAGCAAGGGATGTGGGGAGTGGTGATGACCACTATTAACTTTGATTTTTATTTTTGCTTTTAGTGGATTTTGCTTTTGACTATAGGGAATTTGATTTATTTGAACTTTTGGGATTTTAATTTTTTGACTTTTGATTTCTTTGAATTTTTTTGAGGGACTGGGATCTGTGGAATTGGGGGTTTTGGTAGTGGTGAAAACCACTATTTATTTTGGGTAATTGGGTAGGTAAGAGCTTGTCCTTTTGCCAACTCTCAAAATTCTTGAACCATTCGTACACGAGGATGAGCATGATGACCTTTTCGCTTAAGGTACCCTAGAACACTTCGTAATTTCATATTTTCTTGCACAAAACTTGGATTTATTAGTTTGTAAATGTGTTGGGATTTATTGTATACAAGGTATAATCTAAGCAAGACTCTACCTCCCAAAAATCATTATAGCTTTCTACAAAATCTATAAAAAAAAACTAGAGACGGTTGAGTTACTAAAAATACTAAGGATATTCTAGAACAAATGACTCTGTGATGGTAACAGACACTACTATGACCAATGTGAAATGTAAGTGGATATGCTAGGTGAAAATGGAATTATGCGGATACTAACGTTGACCTGATTGTTTCGGAATAATGCATAATGTACAGGCTTAGTGCTAGACATGTATGAGAAAACCTAAAATGCAAAATATAATGATGAGCATGCCTAAATGCAAGCAATGATAAAATGCAATGGGATGCAATGTGATGTGATGTTATATTTTTGTATTTTTGATATTTTGATTATGTTTTTGAAATGCAATGTGATGCAATATTTTTGTATTTTAGATATTTTGATGATGTTTTTGAATTTTAATTGATATATATATGTATGGACATGTGACCAATGGGATTATTGGGGGCCATTGGGACATTTGGCATGACCAAAGATATTATGGATGCCTTTGGGACTTTTTGGGTGACCTAGACAGTTCAAGATCGCCTAGGAGCGTTTTAAGTGGACCAAGTGAGTTGTAGGCACCCTTGGAGTATTTGGGGTGAGCTAGACGGTTATAGACCACCTAGGAGCATTTTAGGTTGACCAAGCGGGTTAAATGCACCCTTGGAGAATTTTGGGATGACCTATATGGTTATAGACCACCTAGGAGCATTTTAGGTTGACCAAGCGGGTTAAAGGCACCCTTGGAGCATTTTGGGGTGACCTAGATGGTTATAGACCACCTAGGAGCATTTTAGGTTGACCAAGTAGGTTAAAGGTACCCTTGGAGCATTTTGGGGTGACCTAGATGGTTATAGACCACCTAGGAGCATTTTAGATTGACCAAGCGGGATGAAGGCACCCTTGGAGCATTTTGGGGTGACCTAGATGGTTATAGACTATCTAGGAGCATTTTAGGTTGACCAAGTAGGATGAAGGTACCCTTGGAGCATTTTGGGGTGACCCAAACGATTATAGACCACCTAGTAGCATTTTAGGTTGACCAAGTGGGTTAAAGGCACCCTTGGAGCATTTTGGGGTGACCTAGATGGTTATAGACCACCTAGGAGCATTTTAGGTTGACCAAGCGGGTTAAAGGCACCCTTGGAGCATTTTTGGGTGACCTAGATGGTTATAGACCGCCTAGGAGCATTTTTGATTGACCAAGCAAGATGAAGGTACCCTTGGAGCATTTTGGGGTGTCCTAGATGGTTATAGACCACCTAGGAGAATTTTAGGTTGACCAAGTGCGTCAAAGGTACCCTTGGAGAATTTTTGGGTGACCTAGACGATTATAGACTTCCTAGGAGAATTTTAGGTTGACCAAGCGGGTTAAAGGCACCCTTGGAGCATTTTGGGATGACCTAGACAGTTATAAATTGCCTAGATGCATTTTAGGTTGAGGCATAGTACTCTAGGCATGAAAAGACCACAATTGAAGGATGTTAAAGGGTTCAGTGTACTCAATGCCTTCAATGGAAGCTAGGCGATAAGTTTTGGGTACATTTTGATTGGTAATGACATAAGGACCTAACCAGTTTGACACAAACTTGTCCCTTATATGGGGTGGCAAATTAGAATTTTGTTGGTTCTCTTTTAGAACAAGATCATCAACCTAAAAGTCTCTAATATGGAATTTCATATTTTAGGCTCTTTTAAGTTGCTCTTGATAAATGCGTAGGTGATCGATAGTATTAACACAATGTTCGTCAAGCAGTGTAAGTTGATCTAGGTGAGCCTATCGCATGGTGTCATTGTCGATGAATTCCTGCATGTATATGTGTAGCGATGGGATTTCTATATCTAACAGCATGACTGCCTCAGCACCATATGCTAGTGAAAATGGGGTAGCCCAAATGGGTGTCTGAATACTAGTGCGATAGACCCATAGAGCAAGGGGTATTTGCGTGTGCCAATCAGCGTGATTCTCTTTGATAGTTTTCTTGAGAATGGCAATCAATGTCTTGTTGGAAGCCTCTGCTTGCCCATTTTCTTATGAATAGTAGGGTTTCAAGAAGCTTTGTTGGATATTATACTTTGCTATCAAAGCATGCACATATTTATTCTTAAATGATGTCTCGTTATCTGATATGATCTTGAATGGAATACCAAAATGACAAATGATATTATGAAAAATGAACTCCATGATGTGAGGTCCTATCATAGTGGTAATAGGAATCGCTTCCACCCACTTAGTAAAATACTCAGTGACCATAATGATAAACATGTGATGGCCCGAGGATGTGGGGGATATTTTGTCGATTAAATCCAACACCCATTGCAAAAATGGCCAAGCCGATTGAATCGGCTGTAAGGCTTGAGAAGGTACGTGTGTCAAGTTAACATGGTATTGACACTTCATGCACTTCCTCACATATGTGCAACAATTTGGGTCCAAAGTTGACCAATAATAGCCCATACAAATAATGCGCTTTACGATGGCCATACCGTTGAAATGGTCAACGCATGTACCATCGTGCGCTTGGGCGATTTCCCAAGCCGACTCCTAATGCTCTAAGTAGTGAAGGAGGATCCCTTCGTAGCTCTGACGATACAAAATATCTCCTAGCAAGACATATTTTTTCATCGTCTGAATGTTCTTTTAGTGGCATGCGACAATCCAGGAGGGATATTACCCAACTTTAGATATTCCCTAATTTGTGTGGACCAGTCCTATTGAGGGGAAGCCTCGATTGCATGAATTGCCTGTCCCTCTTGAAATTCATCCTGAGGAAATGCTGAGTAGGAAATAACTTGAAAGAATAGTGTTGTACTACTATCAAAATGAGCTTGAGGGAACAGAGTCCTTCAATCATCATGATTCAAGCGCTCGTGAAGGTGCGATAATCTCTCTTGATGAGGTTCAATTTGAATCAAGTGGACTTCTGGCGTGGCCTGAGTATCCTCACGCTTAATTGCAGACTGCAAGAGCATCTTGACCTAAATGGTTGTCATATCATCAATGGGGTTCTATGGGATCAAGGAACCTAAGGATGCCATCATATCCACAAAATTATTAGATGATTGAGGGAGCACCTCGATGTCATACCATTCGAACTTTACCAAGAAATTATCCACAAGGGCTTTATAGGCTTGCAGAACTGGGCACTTGCACTGGTATATGTCCCACTGTGATCGAATTATGGCATAGTATCACAATAAATGAGTTGAATTATGCTATGGGGTTTCCTTTCAAAACTAGTCATACTCAGTAGCACAATCAATGAGCACACACTCAATTAGGCAAATTGCATTAATTCAATGAATCATTGACAAAGACAATCATGATCCTACTTGGGTTATCAAACAAGCACTAATTAACTAAATTATTGCCATTTTATAATCTTAAAGGATTCATAGGCTTAGCCTATTCATGACAGAATAATTTCCAAGCTCAATAAAGTCCTACCGCTCGTCAGAAGCAAGGATTCAATAACGCAGCAAATGATGCACCAAAGGGGATGCTTTGTAACACATTGTATCTTTGATTGTCTAAAGTCCAATTATGATCCCCAATATGCTATATAACCTACACCTGCACACAAGGAAACAAAAAATGTCAAATAGCAAGTGTGTGTGATGAGAAACATGCAATCCCTACAAGGGCCAAATAGCTAATAGTGAAAATAAGCATCAACTCAACCCCAAATGAATTGAAATTATAGAGTGATGCAAAACATAATATTTTAGGAAGGTTTAACCATAAATTATGCCAAAGTGTCCCCTTTGGTGCATCATTATTTTAATTTTGAAATTGCACTGTTGTTGTATTGTTTATTGGCTTCATTTAAACTTAAGTAATTAAACCTAAATTTAACCAGTATGTACCAGATTTTTACCTCATTTGACCTTTGGCAATTAAAACTAATGTAGATTAAATATACCAAAATTATGATAAACAATATGCGTATCAATATCCTATTGCTTATGAGCATCAAACGAAAATGTGCTAGTAAAGTGGAAAAGATAATGAATAACAAGAAATAAACAAAAATAAATAGATTTCTTATTAATCAGATGGATCAAATACGGGTTACAAAGCATCCCCTTTGAGGGATAAAAATGGATGATACAAATATTTACAACTCGAGTGCCCAAGACTCAAAATTCTTCAAGAAATTAGAGTGCACATCCAATGTCTTTCTTCGTACCCACAATCAAGGTGGGTGGGCCAAAGTTGTCACCATTTGTATCTTTAATTATCTGAAGTCCAATTTTGATCCTCAATACACTATATAACCTGTAGCTACACACAAGGAAATGGAAAATGTCAAATAGCAAGTGTGTGTGGTGAGAAACATGCAATCCCCATAGGGGCCAACTAGCTAATAGTGAAAATAAGCATCATCTCAACTACAAATGACTTGAAATTACAAATGGATGCAAAACATAATATTTTGGGAAGATATTATCAGAATTTGTGCCAAGATTTATTCTGATGGTGCCTAAATTTTACCACCAATTCCACTGGGGATTGATGCAAAACACTATGGGATGTATTATCAAATTTTGTGAAGGAATTCACTTAGATGGTTCGGTTTAGTAACAAATTGCACCTACTAGTTCACTCGTAATCAACGAGCACACACACAATCAGGTAAATTACATTCATTCAATGAATCATTGACAAAGACAATCACGCTCCTGCTTGGGGCAGCAAAATAGCACAAATTAACCAAATGCTTGGCATTTTAGAAGCTTGAAGGATTCATAGGCCTCGCATATTCATGACAAAACAATATCCAAGCTCAAGCAAGTCCTACCGCTCATCATAAGCAAGGATTCAAGAACACATGCTCTTTCCAAGATTGGGGTATCTAAAGTTGGTTAGGTTATTGAGTAACCTTAATCATTGAACATATTTTAGTCATATATTTTTTCTCAGTGTTGTGCTGCACACAACGTATCCCAAAAAGGGGTATCTGTAGACACTAAAATCTGGCCAATCCTATTATGATACCATAAGCAATGGCTAAATGATATACCAAGGCCCCTAGGGTAGCCCTCAGCAGGTATACAATGGTCCTAACCACTTAGTGCAAGGTTTTGGAAGGTTTCAGGCCACTTTTGGGACCTTTTGAACACCTTATTTCTATTTGTCCCACCCTGGGATGAATACAGATTCTATTCATCCCACCCTAGAGCGAATAGCAGCATTCATCCCAAGGTGGGGTGAATAGTAGGTTTGACTAGCAAAAAGTCAAATCTAGGTCAATGGCACCCAGTAATAGTCAGATTCCTAGCTATTATTGCCCACAAGTCAGGGCACACAGTAGATCTTATGACATACTCAATGAATGAGGTCAATTTGGGAGATTCTCTTCCCCCTCCAATGCATGTCACCCTTGTGGCCAAGTGGCGCCTCTTGCCTTGCATGAATGTTTTTACCCATGAGCCTCTTGGGCTATAAAGTGGATGTATTCTCCATATAAAATAAGGAGAGGATTTTTAGTTTTATGCAATGGAATGCTGCTAAAATTTCACCTCACCTTTTTGTGCCCATTTTTCCCTCATAATCTCTACTTAGCGAAGGAGGTTTGTGAGTGAACTAGGAGGTATAATTTATTACTAAACCAAACCATATGAGTGAATTCCCTTATAAAATTTGATGACAATACATCCCATAGTTTTTTTAATCAATCCCAAGTGGAATTGGTGGCAAAATTTAGGCAAAAATGGTGGGTGTCCCACCCTGAGCTCCCCCAATTTGTGACAGTCCTATTCATCCCACCCTGTTATGAATAGAAATTTATGGATAATTTTCTTACTATTTTTGATTGGTTATTTTCCATATGCTATCATCATGCTACAGTTTAAATTTTAGGTCTTTCTGAGCTATATTGGCCGAGATATTGCATTTTTAGAGTTTTGCAAGGTCTCATGCAGGTATCCGGTGGTCATTTGAAATAACACCTAAATTGTAACTCATATACAAATATGATCAATTGGATTTTCTTAGAATATCATTTTATATATTATTTCCAAGTTTCATGCATTTTGGATACGTGTAGGGCCGAAAATTGTTTGCTTTGTGTTTTGTAGGTTGCGCACGGTCATTGCAATTACGAGGCACCATCAGACTCAATCTTGGCACAATTTCTGGTGATATCTTCCAAAAATATTCTGTTTTTCATCCCTCTATAATTTAAATTCATTTGGAGTTTATTTTATGCTTATTTTCACTATTAGCTATTTGGCCTATGTGGGGATTGCATGTTTCTCACCACATGCACTTGCTATTTGATATTTTCAATTTCCTTATGTGCAGGTGTAGGTTATATAGTGCATTGGGGATTAGTATTGGACTTCATATAATAAAATATACAAGCAACAATGAATTTGGCCTGCCCACCTCGATTGTGGATAAGAGGAAAGACATTGGATGTGCACCCGAATTTCTTGAAGGATTTCAATCCTTGGGCACCCGAGTTGTAAAAATTTGTCTCATCCATTTTGATACCTCAAAGGGTATGCTTTGTAACCTGGATTTGATCCATCTTATTAATAATAAATCTATTTTCTTTGTTTTATTTCTTGTTATTCGTTATCTTTTCCACTTTACTAGCACGTTTCAATTTGACGCTCATAAGCAATAGGATATAGATATTTATAATAATTTTTGTATATTTCATATACATTAGGTTTAATTTCCAAAGGTCAAATGAGGTAAAAATATGGTACATATCGGTTAAATTTAGGTTTAATTACTTAAGTTTAAATGAAGCCAATAAACAGTACAACAACAGTGCAATTTCAAAAGAAAAATAATGATGCACCAAAGGGGACGCTTTGGCACAAATTCTAGTGATATCTTCCCAAAATATTTTTTTTTGCATCCCTCTATAATTTCAAGTCATTTGGAGTTGATTTGATGCTTATTTTCACTATTAGTTATTTGGCCCTTGTGGGGATTGCATGTTTCTCACCACACGCACTTGCTATTTGAATTTTTTTGTTTCCTTGTGTGTAGGTGTAGGTTATATAGTACATTGGGGATCATAATTGGACATCAAATAATCAAATATACCAGCGGCAGCAACTTTGGCCTGCCCACCTCGATTGTGGGTTCGAGAAAAGACATTGGATGTGCACCCAAATTTCTTGAAGGATTTCGATACTTGGGCACCCGAGTTGTAAACATTTGTATCATCCATTTTGAGCCGTCAAATGGGACACTTTGTAACCTATATTTGATCCATATGATTAATAATAAATCTATTTGCTTTGCTTTATTTCTTGTTATTCATTACCTTTTCCACTTTACTAGCACGTTTCTGTTTGATGCTCATAAGTAATAGGATATAGATACGTATATTGTTTATCATAAGTTTGGTATATTTCATCTACATTAGTTTTAATTGCCAAAGTTCAAATGAGGTAAAAATCTGGTACATACCGATTAAATTTAGGTTTAATTACTTAAGTTTAAATGAAGCCAATAAATAGTACAACAACAGTGCAATTTCAAAAGTAAAATAATGATGCACCAAAGGGGATGCTTTGGCACAATATATGGTTATATCTTACTAAAATATTATGTTTTACATACCTCTATAATTTCAAGTCATTTGGAGTTGAGTTGATGCTCATTTTAACTATTAGCTATTTGGCCCCTATGGGGATTGCATGTTTCTCACCATACGCACTTGCTATTTGAAATTTTATGTTTCCTTGTATGTATTTGCAGGTTATATAGCACATTGGGGATCAAAATTGGACTTCATATAATCAAATATACAATGGGTTACAAAGCATCCACTTTGGTGCATCATTTTCTGCGTTCTTGAATCCTTGCTTCTAACGAGCGGTAAGACTTGCTTGAGCTTGGACATTGTTCTATCATGAAGAGGTGAGGCCTATGAATACTTAAAGCTTCTAAAATACCAAGCATTTATTTAATTTGTGCTTGTTTGCTACCCCAAGTAGGAGCATGATTATCTTTGTCAATGATTCATTGAATGAATGCATTTTGCTTAAATTAAGTGTGTGCTCATTGATTGTGATACTGAGTATGAATAGTTTTGAAATGAAACCCCCATAGCATCATTCAACTCATTTATTATGATAATATACCATCATTCAATCATGGTGGGACATCTACCAGTGCAAGTGCCCATTTTTGCAAGCCTACAAAGCCCTTGTGGATAAATTCTTGGTAAAGTTTGAATGGTATGACATCAAGGCGCTCCCTCGATCATCTAATCATTTTGTGGATACAATGGTCTCCTTAGGTTCCTTGATCCCACAGAACCCCACTGATGAGATGACAACCATTCAGGTGAAGACACTCTCATAGTCTGTAATTGAGCTTGAGGATACTCAGGCCATGCTAGAAGTCCACTTGATTCAAATTGAACCTCATCAAGAGATATTTTTGCACCTTCACGAGCACTTGAATCATGCTGATTGGGGGACTCTATTACCTCAAGCTCCTTTTGATAGTTTTACAATGCTATTCTTGCAAGTTATTTCCTACTCAACATTTGCTCGGGATGAATTTCAAGAGGGATAGGCAATTCATGCAATCGAGGCTTCCCCTCAATAGGACTGATCCACACAAATTAGGGAATATCTAAATCTGGGTAATCTCCCTCCTATATTTTCACACGCTGCTAAAATAAAATTCATATGAAATGCGATAAAATATGTCTTTCTAGGAGACATTCCATATCATCGAAGCTATGAAGGGATCCTCCTTTGTTGCTTAGAGCACCAGGAGTCGGCTTGGGCAATCGCCCAAGCGCACGATGGTACATGTAGTGGCCATTTCAACGATATGGCCATCGCAAAGTGCATTCTTCATATGGGCTATTATTGGTCAACTTTGGAGCGATATTGTTGCGCATATGTGAGGAAGTGTGTGAAGTGTCAACACCATGCTAACTTGACACACGTACCTTCTCAAGCCTTACAGTCGATTCAATCAACTTGGCCATTTTTGCAATGGGGGTTGGATTTAATCAGCAAAATATCCCCCGCATCCTTGGGCCATCACACATTTATCATTACGGCCAAGTATTTTACTAAGTGGGTGGAATCTATTCCCCTTACCACTACGACAGGACCCCGCATCGCGGAGTTCATTTTACATAATATCATTTGTCATTTTGGTATTCCATCCAAGATCATCTTGGATAATGGGACATCATTTAAGAATAAATATGTGTGTGCTTTGATAGCAAAGTATAATATCCAACACAACTTCTTGACACCCTAGAATCCACAAGAAAATGGACAAGCAGAGGCTTCCAACAAGACATTAATTGCCTTTCTCAAGAAAACTATCAAAGAGAATCACGCCGATTGGCACACGTAAATACCCCTTGCTCTATGGTCCTATCGCACTAGTATTCAAATGCCCACTGGGGCTACCTCATTTTCACTAGTGTATTGTGATGAGGCAGTCATGTCGTTAGAGCTAGAAATCCCATTGCTGCGCATATCTATGCAGGAGTTCATCGATGATGGCATTGCACGGTAGGCTCACCTATATCAGCTTACGTTGCTTGATGAACGTCATGTTAATGCTCTTGAGCACCTACATGGTTATCAAGAGTGACTTAAAATAGCCTACAATATGAAAGTCCATATTAGAGACTTTTAGGTTGGTGACCTTGTTCTAAAAGAGAACCAAACAAATTCTAATTTGCTACCCCATCTAAGGGACAAGTTTACGATAAACTGGTTAGGTCCTTATTTCATTACCAATCAGATCAGACTCAAAACTTATCGCCTAGCTTCCCTTGAAGGCATTGAGGACCCTGAACCCTTGAACATCCTTCACTTGTGGCCTTTCCATGCCTAGAGTACTATGGCTCAACCTAAAATGCTCCTAGGCAGTCTATAACCATCTAGGTCACCCTAAAATGCTCCAAGGGTGTCTTTAACCCGCTTGATCAACCTAAAATGCTCCTAGGCGGTCTATAACCGTCTAGGTCACCCCAAAATGCTCCAAGGATACCTTTAACCCGCTTGGTCAAACTAAAATGATCCTAGGTGGTCTATAACCATCTAGGTAACCCCAAAATGCTCCAAGGGTGCCTTCATCCTACTTGGTCAACCTAAAATGCTCCTAGGTGGTCTATAACCATCTAGGTCATCCCGAAATGCTCCAAGGGTACCTCCATCCCCTTTGGTCAACCTAAAATGCTCCTAGGTGGTCTATAACCATATAGGTCACCCCAAAATGCTCCAAGGGTGCCTTTAACCCACTTGGTCAACCTAAAATACTCCTAGGTGGTCTATGACCATCTAGGTCACCCCAAAATGCTCCAAGGATGCCTTTAACCCACTTGGTCAACCTAAAATGCTCCTAGGCGGTCTATAACCGTCTAGGTCACCCCAAAATTATCCAAGGGTGTCTTTAACCTGCTTGGTCAACCTAAAATGCTTCTAGGTGGTCTATAACCGTCTAGGTCACCCCAAAATGCTCCAAGGGTGCCTACAACCCACTTGGTCAACTTAAAATGCTCCTAGGTGGTCTTGAACCGTCTAGGTCACCCAAAAAACCCCAAAGGCATCCATAAGCCCTTTGGTCATCCCAAATGCCCCAATGGCCCCCAATAAGCCTTTTGGTCACATGTCCATACATATATATTAATCAAAATTCAAAAACATCATCAAAATATCTAAAATACAAAAATATTGCATCACATTGCATTTCAAAAACATCATCAAAATATCAAAAATACAAAAATATAGCATCACATCACATTGCATCCCATTGCATTTTATCATTTCTTGCATTTAGGCATGCTCATCATTACATTTTACATTTTAGGGTTGCTCATACATATCTAGCACTAAGCATGTACATTATGCATTATTCTAAAACAATCAGGTCAAATTCAGTATCTGCATCATTCCATTATCACCTAGCATATCCACTTACATTTCACATTGGTCATAGTAGTTTCTGTTACCATCACATACTCATTTTTTCTAGAATGTCCTTATGATTTTCAGTCACTGAGTCGTCTCTAGTTTTCTTTTCAAATTTTGTATAAAGCTATCATGATTTTTGGGAAGTAGATTCTTGCTTAGATTATACCTTGTATACAATAAATCCCAACACATTTACAAACTAATAAATCCAATTTTTGTGCAAGGAAAGATGAAATTACGAAGTGGTCTAGGGTACCTTAAGCAAAAAGGTCATCCTGCTCATCCCCCTGTGCGAATGGTTCAAGAATGCTGAGAGTTGGCAAAAGGACAAGCTATTCCCTACCCAATTCCCCAAAATAAATAGTGGTTTTCACCAATACCAAAAACCCCCAATTCCCATAGATCCCAATCCCTCAAAAAAAATTCAAAGAAATCAAAAGTCAAAATCAAAATCCCAAAAGTTCAAAGAAATTAAATTCCCTACAATCAAAAGCAAAATCCACAAAAAGCAAAAATCAAAATCAAATTTAATAGTGGTCATCACCACTCCCCACATCCCTTTCTCAAAGGAAACAAAAATATACAAAATAAATAGTGATTTTCATCACTACATATGAGCAAGTATCCCAATAAAATTCAAGAAAACAAGGGAGTTGAACTTGAATCCCTGGAATTCTCAGCATTTGGACAACCATGAGGTGATCCTTATTACAGGTTTGGTGGATAGCCTACTTGTCAATGGCGGTAGCCTCCCACATGATGATATGTTTGTCACATTAGCTTTCACGTGTGTACAGACCAATGTTTGCATGTGGACGAGCTAGCTTTTGGTAACCTAGATTGCCTAGTGGTCTAATCCTACTAAGTAAAGAACCTAGGATCATGATTTTCATAGGGTGATCCTCATTCCAGGTTTGGTGGATAGCATATCTGGTAATAGCGGTATATTTATGTGTCTCACAAGAATAAACTCACTTGCACACACAAGGATATGGTGTATCTTCATCCTCCTAGCAGATTCATACCTTGTCAAAAAAAATTCTTACATGGTTAGTATATAACTTTTGATCAGGTAGGTAGAGTTTTTGAGTCTCATGAAAACCTCATCAACATTCTATAGCATCTCACTTCATTCATTCCATTTTACCACATTGCAATAATACATTCCCATATATCCATTGCACAAAAATTGTACAAAAAGAAGCCAACGAAACTAATGCATTTTATACAGTCTATGGTGTTAAAAAAGTGAGACAAATCATTAGTTACAGTTCAAAGTATCAAAGCATGCAAGTCATCCATTTCACTATGCATTCACGCATATACATTAGTAGAAAATTCTATCACAAAAGCATCCATATGCATACATAAATAAATATCCACCACACTTGCATTACATCATAGAACCATACATGTGCATATGTGGTACAACATCCATTAGTACTACAACAAATCATATAATAGTATGCATCTACAAAAATCATTAACATGTAACATACCATCATAGATCACATACATACATTTGCATCCATCTCATCAAACAATAAACAAGACACATGATGATCATAACAAAATCTCATATATATGGGGTAAAAATATACATCATAGTTTCCACAAATGCCCATAGGCTACAATAATGTGGGTCCTCAAACATCACCAGTATCAAAAAATAATAGCCAGTCAAAAAGAGCCTCAACAGAACCCATCACCATGGTCACGTAGAACCGGTATTATTACTTGCACCACCTCCTGTAGTCTAGGTCTGCTGTGATCATCCTAACCTACTACCACCAACCTTGTCAGTCCTTTGCCTATACAATGATTACACCATCTCACTTTGCCAAGTACGATGTGAGCCACGAGTCTCCCCATCATCAGGAAGATGCCCTTCGAGGTGCACCACCTCCATCTCCATCCTATCCACATAGGCCTATCTTCATTGCCCCCATGACTGGGAGGTGTCCACTATTGACTACAGCTAAAGCACCTCTAACCGTAGCCTCTCTACCTCCCCAATGCTAGATCCCTCCTACCTAGGATCTTGTGCTCTCACATGTTCCCGTAGAGATGAAATCTCAGCCTGATCCTCCTGCACCTATGCCCGTAGGAGATCCCTCTCCTACCTAACCCTAACCAGCTTAGCATGCATCTCTAGGTATCTATCACCCTGAGTACCCTGGATACCCTACTACCCCTTGTAGCACCCTAAAATTGGCGTAGTTAAACCATCAGTAAAAAGATAAAAAATTTGAATTTTAACCCCGAAACCTCCTGTTAACCGCTCACCTCATTTTTTATGCCATTTTTAGAATTTGTTTTGACCGTTGGACGATATCGTCGCCGATCTGACGATATCGTCCCAAATCGGACGATTTCGCCTAGAACAGAATGTCTAGACGATTCATCTAGAACAAAACGTCCAGACGATTTCGTCCCAAAACCAAATTTTCATAATTAGCTTCTGTTTCAACAACCTCTCCAACTCGGGCAGAAGCGTGTCTGCGTGGTTGGAGATTCCTACGTTGGAGATCTCCCAGATTGGGATGATCCCCAACCTCCTAACCTCCCCCTAATCCTATATAAACTTGGGATTTTCCCAGTTTATCCCCTTGGTTGATCATTTCCCTGCAACTCTAGTTTTTTGTTGTATTAGAACATCCTCGCCCCCATCATTTGCATTTGTATTTTCAGGTTTTATTGCAGGATTTTACTGTGTTTCAGTCGGAGGAAGCTCGGATCGTCGCAGGTGATCCAACATGATTTCGGACGATCCTGATGAGATCGGCGATGATCTCGTACGATTGCAGATGATTTCGACTACAGTTTAGATTGGGGGCAACCAGAGCCCCGAGTTTGCATTTTCTACCTTTCTTTCTTATTTAATTATGCATTAGATCGATTTATTTCTGTTCTGCATCCTGGAGTTCACCTCATTTAGCATATTTGCATGATAAAATTTAAAATAAGTTATTAAAATAGTGCATCCCATTTTATTTGCTATCTGGATTTATTATTTAAGCATCTATACTATTATTTCTATCATTTTGCATCATTCTTGCAATTGCATTTTTGGTTTTTGGTGTCTGTTTCCATGATTGCAGGTTTTTGATGAATTCGTCTGACGAATTCGTCAGGTCTCCGATGATCTTGTCTGATCTCAGATGATCGCCTATGATTTGGGATGATTTTGTACAATTACAGATGATCCTATCATATCCGGGATGATCTGGACTCCTACAAGCTTCAGAATCTTCATCAGACATCAGGAATCAGGTGTATTCCTCTCCATTTCACATAGTCTCTGTATTTAGGATTCATTCATGTTTGTTGTCTTCATATAAACCCAAAATTTCATATAGAATAGCTTAGATTCATTTTGGCCAACCTAGGAATATGAATGATTGAATATAAAATGAACACATCAAACCCATTCTCAACCTAGGCGTGGAAACTGCCACTCAAAGTTTCCTGGTGAACCCCACCATCCGTCAAAAATTCACCCTTATACCCCTCCCCCGAGAGGCGCGACCTTCAAAGGGCCTCTCCGTCCGAGGTATTGTCCCATCCTTCTCGCATCCCCCTTCCAGGGCACGGATCCTTTAGCCCGAAGGTAAGGGTGCAAAAAATTTGGGTGATACATTTTTGGTGAACCCGACGTGAATAACATAGGCATCTTTCTGATTCAAAAATATAAAAAAAAAAAAAAATATATATATATATATATATATATATATATATATATATGTATACAAGAAAAAAAAACAACAAAATCATCATTTCAAGTTTGTATGTTTTAGATTCAATTCTAAATAGTAGATACTAAATATTACTTTTAGAAGTACTAAAGAAACCATGAGTTTTTACTCAAATCAATATGAGCCCATCAGTAATGTTGGAAGAATTCAGCCAAATACATTTGTTGATTATGACCAACCTCATCCCTATTCAACATCACCTCCATCACACTTTTCTCATTTTTCATCCTTACCCCAACAGGACAATCCCTTTTCCAATCCTCTTCATAACGATATTATCTATTCTCCCATATATCCATATTATGTCTATCAATCCACATACAATCCTCCTCCACCCTTTCAATATTCTTCTTTCAATACAACACATCCATTTCAACAAGAAAATACTTATTCTTCCAATCCTACCATGCACTCACATCATACTTCGCAATCTTCATATCATCATTCTACCCATAATAAAGAAAAAAGAGGTAAGAAACCATTAGGTCCTTTTATGACTGAATTCCTAAGGCTATTATCAAAAACCTCTCGAAAACCTTCATCACGTAAATATACTAAGCTCAATCAACCAATGGATATAATTCTCAAGCATTTACTTGATACAAATAAGATTGAACTCCCTTCCATAAGACAACTTGATACCACAACATATTGGTTTAAACCTGAGCTACATTGTGAATATCATAGAGTAGATGGACATATGACACAAAAATGTAAAGATTTAAGATGTGCAATTCAAGATTTGATTGATGAGGGTCTTTTTAATATAAAGGAATTACAATCTACAACTGATTATAAATCTCCAGTAAACAATCAAACTCCTACACAACAAATACCAATAATCAATCAAGACATGGGGATCTCCCAAGAACCCCTATTCAATTATCAACAATAGGAAACCAATCAAATATTGCATGTTAATGTGTCCCATCATGATGATATTACTAATATTGTAACAGAAACTACAAATGAGCAACCTCAAGTTCAATCAACTCAATCTGATATTCAAGAGATGGATTCCTCATTTGACCAACCTTCAAAACTATCTTTGGCTCTAGAGAATGATCCAAAATGGAATGTAAGCATAGAAAGCTCATCTTTAGAATCAAAATCTCAATCTGAAATCCACTTTGATAGCCAACAACAAGTGATTAATCCTCAAGCAAAGATATCCCTTTTAGAAGTATTACAAAGTTCTCATAAGGAAACTTTGTTCAAGATACCTAGCCAACAATTTGTTCCTCATGATATTTTCCCTAAGAACATAATTAATGGTGTAAGCCCTCTTGAGGTTAACCATATTTCATTCTATGATGAGGAGATTCCTTCCTCTACTCCACAAGAAGACTCCTATCTTTACATTACAGGATCTAGTAAAGAAACACCTGTTAAAACTATCATGGTAGATAATGGCTCCTCTCTTAATTTATGCACTTATCAATTATTCCAAAAACTCAAATTAAAGGAAGAAGATCTTAATGAATCAAATGTTATTATAAAATATTTTAACAATGAAATTCAAGAAGCTCAAGGTACTATAATTCTTCCCCTTAATATTGGATCCAAGATCCTGGATACTTTGTTTTATGTAGCATATTGCCCTTCACCTTACAACCTACTTCTCAGAAGTCCTTGGATTCATACGATGAGGGTTGTCCCTTCCACTCTTCACCAATGTTTGAAGTTTGAACTTGCAAATAAAATTGTTACCATACATGGTGACCCAACACCATTTGAAGAATATTTAACGGTTGAAACATCAAGTTCTATACATTCTCCATTGTCACAATTACCTTCTATCCATCACTTTTCTTCATCCATATATGATCATCCTTGTTTACCAAATAACACCCATGCATATCTTTCACATATGCTCCCTCCATCTTATCAAGACTTGGAAGATAGTGATAAGAATGAAGAACCTTCTTATCCTTCGGACATTTTATTTTGTAACATGATCAATTTTACACATATAAAAGTCAAATATTTTGCTACATTATTCTACATTATAACAAAGCTTTTGTTATCGCTACCTTTTATTCATCACCTTTTGTTCTTACCTTCACCACAACCAAATTATCCTTCAAAACCTCCTTTGATTTTGAAGCAACCTTAGACATGCTATACTCAAATAACCTTGTATAGTGTATATAGACCATCTTGTATATACCACCAATTCCATCATCAAAAAAAAAAAAAAAAAAAATCAAAATCATCAAAATCTTCAAAAACATCTTTTATTTTTGCACCTGTCAATTCTTGAAGTATTGCAGTTATATTTTCAGTTGTTTTGGATAAATTAGCATTTATTTGGAATCCCTCACTTTCACACTCACATGAATAAATATCTTGATCTTATTTGGTATGATTATTAATCTCTCTTATATCAAAGTCCACAGTTGAATTAAATAAAGTTTTGAGCATAGAGAACTGATCTTGTTATTTACTTGAACCAAGTATACCTTTTCACATTAAAATGATTTCATTGCAAATTCAAAACGATGCTACATAGTAGAAGTGGTCTCTTGAGCGAAAAGTTTCCCCTGCTATCCTATCATGCACATGGTCTAGAATCTTTGAGAATTGACAAAAGGACAAGCTCACCCCTGCCCAGAATAAAAATCCCTTGCTCTACAACCAATCCGAGCAAGTATCCCTAGTATAGCAAGAAAAAGAAAAAGAAAAACAAGAAAAATCATGAGAAAAAGAAGCATTATTTCAGTAGCATTTTGTACCATCTCAACAATATTTCAGCATTATCTCAGTATCAAGCAAAAATACAAAAAAAAAAAGAGAGAAAAGAAAAGAAAAAGCAAAAAGCAATAAAATCCCTTCCCCTACCCTTTGAAAAGAAAAGAAGGGTGAATGAGCTTGAATCCCTGGAATTCTCAATTATTCGAAAACTGTGAGGTAAGCCCCATAACAGGTGGTTTGTGCCCAACCCGCTTGGCCTTGGGTAACTCCTAGCGTGGTGATATGTCTGTTACATTAGCGACCTTATTTTGTATAGACCTATGTCCGCTCATGGATCAGCTAGCTCTTGATGACCCGACTTACATAGTAGTTTGGTACGGTTATATGCATATAAATCATGGTCAACGAACACTCATTTGGTTAATTCAAATTACTTGTATCAAATTATCTTGCTCAAAATTGGTAAATGAACAATACAATTGCACACACATTTGTGTTTGAGAGATTTTGTATCATTATGATAGATCAAGATCGGCAATGAACTCACATATGCACATGGGGTTCCTTATAAATCTAAATTTTGTCTTTGAGATAATTTAAAATATTTATGCAAATCTTCTGGAATAATTTGATTTTATTACTTGAGAATATTGGCTTAGCATAAAAACAATTAAATACCTTTTTTTTCAAAATCCAAAATTTCTTTCAAAACATGTTCAAAAATCTAGCAATAAAGTCACATTTATATATTTTTGACTTTCGCAACGATGGTATAGTTCCTAAACCTAAATTGGAATTTTATGCCTAGTGCAAGTCCTCATCTTATATTTTCTGTTTATCTCAAAATCAAAAATCAACTATGCAATAAAACTATTATATCAATTTCTTCTTTGGATTTCGCGATGATGGTATAAGTCTATACCTAAAATTCTATGCCTAGCGCAAACCATCGTTATAATTTTATTTCCCATTTATTTAATCCATAAAAGCATATGGCTTAAATCATTATGTTACACAATTGTGCTTTAAAAAGAACGAAAACTTTCCTATTTCATTTCATTATGTCAACATTCAGTTTTTTGCGACGATGGTATAATTCCTAGGCAATTGTTCAAATTTCTATCACACTTAGGAATTTTATGCCTAGCAAAAAATCATATTTTTAATATTTCATGCATAATATTTTCATGGACATCTGAAAACAAATCATCACCATCATCAATTTTCATCATCACAACACAAAAGTCTTAAGAAAGTCTCTTAAGCACCCTTTTACTTTTAGCAATATTTCTCTCATATCGGGATTAGCTTAATGACCTAGCGAGCGGCGACTCCATGAAATGGTCATGTAACAACGACAATGTCCTTTGAAATTATTGTTAGAAGTCACTTTATTTTTTCATCAAATCACACCACAACAACCAATTTGTTTACATCAGATTATTTCATTTAAATTTTATGGCATGACATAAAATTATAATATTTTCAACGACATAATTACATGAATAATCAATCAACAATTAAAATATTAAAGCATCATAAAACATATGCACAAGTCATATCACAAAAAGAATATATATATATATATATATATATATATATATATATATATATATATATATATATATATATATATATCTAAAACTAACAACATTTTTGCTTTTTCGTGCTTTTACCTCAAACGTTCGATTTGGGTAAAAACTCGGAGGGGGCACCATAGCAAGCAGTTGTACGATTCGACCTAGAATCGTCGTCTAAAAAATGGAATAAATTTTTGCTTTCTCGTAAAGCATGAAGAACTCGTCTTTAACGCATTTTCTTCAAAAAATTCGCTAAAGAGGGGGCAAAATGTAGCACCCTAAAATTGGCGCAATTAAACCATCAGTAAAAAGATAAAAAATTTGAATTTTAACCCCGAAACCGCCCGTTAACCGCTCACCTCATTTTTCATGCCATTTTTAGAATTTGTTTTGACCGTTGGACGATATCATCGCCGATCTGACGATATCATCCCAGATCGGATGAATTCATCTGGGATAGAACGTCTAGACGATTTCATCCCAAAACCAAATTTTCATAATTAGCTTCTGTTTCAACAACCTCTCCAACTCGGGCAAAGCGTGTCTACGCGGTTGGAGATTCCTACGTTGGAGATCTCCCAGATTGGGATGATCCCCAACCTCCTAACCTCCCCCTAATCCTATATAAACTTGGGATTTTCCCAGTTTATCCCCCGGCTGATCATTTCCCTGCAACTCTAGTTTTTTGTTGTATTAGAACATCCTCGCCCCCATCATTTGCATTTGTATTTTTAGGTTTTATTGCAGGATTTTACTGTGTTTCAATCGGAGGAAGCTCGGATCGTCGCAGGCGATCCAACACGATTTTGGATGATCTTGACGAGATCGGCGATGATCTCGTACGATTGCAGATGATTTCGATTGCAGTTCATATTGGGGGCAACCAGAGCCCCGAGTTTGCATTTTCTACCTTTCTCTCTTATTTAATTATGCATTAGATCGATTTATTTCTATTTTGCATCCTGGAGTTCACCTCATTTAGCATATTTGCATGATAAAATTTAAAATAAGTTATTAAAACAGTGCATCCCATTTGATTTGCTATCTGGATTTATTATTTAAGCATCTATACTATTATTTCTATCATTTTGCATCATTCTTGCAATTGCATTTTTGGTTTTTGGTGTCTGTTTCCATGATTGCAGGTTTTTGACGAATTCGTTAGGTCTCCGATGATCTTGTCTGATCTCAGATGATCGCCTATGATTTGGGATGATTATGTACAATTACAGATGATCCTGTCATATCCGGGATGATCTGGACTCCTACAAGCTTCAGAATCTTCATCAGACATCAGGAATCAGGTGTATTCCTCTCCATTTCACATAGTCTCTGTATTTAAGATTCATTCATGTTTGTTGTCTTCATATAAACCCAAAATTTCATATAGAATAGCTTAGATTCATTTTGGCCAACCTAGGAATATGAATGATTGAATATAAAATGAACACATCAAACCCATTCTCAACCTAGGCGTGGAAACTACCACTCAAAGTTTCCTGGTGAACCCCACCATCCATCAAAAATTCACCCTTATACCCCTCCCCGAGAGGCGTGACCTTCAAAGGGCCTCTCCGTTCGAGGTATTGTCCCATCCTTCTCGCATCCCCCTTCCAGGGCATGGATCCTTTAGCCCGAAGGTAAGGGTGCAAAAAATTTGGGCGATACACCCCTGTACCTCCTAGTCCTTAGTCTCCCCTTCATCATACTGATCCCAAAGGTCCACCAGGTCCACCTGCTCATCTGTTTGTTGGTGATGCTCGTGTGGCTCATCCACCTCTACTTAATCCACCTCCATAGTGTCCGCCATCACCTCATCTGTGCCTCTAGCTACCTCACCTTCGATAGTCCTTGTGCCTCACCACTAGTACATCACCCACCACGAGTCATACTCCGTTGTAGTCCCGATGTCATCCACATCAAGAATGTCCACTATCGGGTCTGCCTCCTCTTCCACCTCCTCTACCACTGGCTAGCCTAGTGTCCTCTCATCCTCGTGGTGTCGATATACTACTGGCTCCCTGGGCAACCCCTATCATAGTCTAAACTATCATGTAACCCTAGCAAACGGGAAGTACTCCCGCTCAGTACCATATCAAGAAATTTGCCATCTACCTTGCCTCACCCACTAGAGCTACTCTCCAACATCCGCCTAGACCGAACAATCCTTGTATGGTCGTTGCATCACCTGCCCTGGCGCTAACCGTGAGAATGCATCAACATAATGGTCCACATCGCCTGCATGACATCAGCTCTACCCTACCTCCTCCACCCTCTATCATAGTATGGCATATCCTATCTCCCTATCAGCTAGATTTTCTCGAGTCATCCATGGTAGTCCATGTGGCCTCTCCATAGCTATGTGTTACCATCCCCAACACTACAACAATAAGCTACAACCTAAGCCCTTCTGTCGATGGTAGCGAAACTCGTATAGATCATCGTAGAGTTGTGCCAGTAGTGTAGTCCCCATGCCATCACTAGAGGCTCCTCCTTGGTGCATCCCGCTAGGGCGTACACCAGCTCCAACAGGTTCCAAGGGAACTTGGCTCCTAAATAATTTGGGAGGAGCATATTGGAGATGAGAGTCATCAATAGTACATGCCTCACCTCCAATACCCCCTCCTCATGCCAATACCCCATAAATATCCCACCATTACAGCAATCCATCTACGTCGCATCTGCATCCTCACCGAAGTACCTCATTAGTGCTGCACCTCTCTAGTCATGGTGCATCAAGCGAATAGGTCACCCCTCTACCGAGATCCACAAAAGCCGATAGATGTCCTCTAGTGTCATCGTAATCTCCCATGTGGGTAGGTGGAAGGTGTTGGTGTGCGAGTCCCACAAGCTAATTAGAGCAGTTAAGTAGGCCTGTTCGCCTATCACAGGCTCCAATTGAGTAACCTGCTTGAGCCCCATAGCATCAAGCCACTCCCAATCAGCCTTAGTCAAGGCATCTTGGGTGGTCTAGAAGAGCTTCGGTGTGCAATACCGACTCTTAACCACCTAGTAGAGCAATAAACTTAATAATAAAAACAATAAAATGGTATTCATTATTCCTCACAAAGGCCTCCACAAGGCCCACAAACAAATGCATAAATAATTCATCACACAATTTAATTCCACAAAAACAAAACAAAAAAACAAAAATAAATAAAAATAAAAAATAAAAAATTTTACATGCTACATCTACCCTAGGGTTTCATTCCCTATCCCATGATGTGATATGTTTAACAAAAACAAAATACAAAAAAAATCAAAAATTTTACATGTTACATCTACCCTAGGGTTTCATTCCCTATCCCATGATGTGATATGTTTCACAAAAAAAACAAAAAAACTTCAAAAATTTTACATGTGACATATACTCTAGGGTTTCATTCCCTATCCCATGATGTGATATTTTTAACAAAAACCAAAGCACAAAAATGTAAAATTCAATATGTACATCTACCCTAGGGTTTCATTCCCTATCCCGTAATGTACTATGTTTAAAATCAAACTGTAAAACTAAAAAAAAATTGGTATATTTCATATACATTAGGTTTAATTGCCAAAGGTCAAATGAGGTAAAAATCTGGTACATACCGGTTAAATTTAGGTTTAATTACTTAAGTTTAAATGAAGCCAATAAACAGTACACCAACAGTGCAATTTCAAAAGCAAAATAATGAGGAAGGTGAGTAATCGCATACTCGTTTTGCACCGGCTCCTCTGCTGGATGCCTAGGTTTGCTGATCTATGATGGTCGTAGGGTTATTTCAACAGCGCTTCACTTCATAAAAATACCCTCTTCTTCCTCACCTCTCAAATTGTAAGAAAAAACGTGAAATAATGAACCCAAAACTTGCATTTTAGGTTTATATAAGCCTACAAGAGTTCTATTTGTCCCAAGGTGGGACAAACGCACTTTTGGCCGTTCGTCCCACCCTGGGACAAATACAGATTTTGTATTCGTTCCACCCTAGGACGAGTACAGATCATATAAAATAAAACATCTTAAAAAGCACCAAAATAGCTCTATTTTGATCAAATTTTTTGTCTCAACCACAAGCCACATAATAGCACTCCTGGATGCTTGGAAAGAACCTTACTTCACTCCCTAATATGGCCAAACCACCCCATGAGAATGAGGTTTTTCATTCCTTTCCTCCCAAAAGTAGAAAAGAAAAGGGTCCCAAACCCACCAAAAACAAGTTAAATATGATGGAATTCATTCAGGATCAAGATGGAATGCAAACTTCTAGTCAATGCATAGGCAATTTACTATTTCACTCCCTAAGAACACCAATATAGCCAGACCGCCCCACGGGAATGAAGTTTTCAACTTTTTACATCCAGGAAACGCCCATAGCATCATCTGACTCCTTTCAAAACTATGCCATATTTCAATGGGTACAACTACAGGTAACCTTAGCAAAATTCATCTGGGTCAAGCGACTCGTCGTTTTTCTCATGAGTCATTCCCTCATCAACTCTCTGCTTGAGGGGGTAGTCATACTCAGTGTCACAATCAATTAGCACACATTCAATTAGGAAAATTACGTTCATTCAATGAATCATTGACAAATACAATCACACTACTACTTGGGGCAGCAAACAATATTAGAATCTTGAAGGATTCATAGGCCTCGCCTCTTCATGATAGAACAATGTCCAAGCTCAAGCAAGTCCTGTCGCTCGTCAGAAGTAAGGATTCAAGAACACATGCTCTTTCTAGGATTAAGGCATCTAAAGTTGGTTAGGTTATTGAGTAACCCTAATCATTGAACATATTTTAGTCATCTATTTTTGCTTGGTGTTGTGTTGCACACAATGCATCCCAAAAAGGGATATCTATAGACACTAAAATCTAGTCAATCTGATTATGCTACCATAAGCAATGGCTAAATGATAGACCAAGGCCCCTAGGGCAGCCCTCAGCAGGTATACAATGGTCCTAACCACTTAGTGCAAGGTTTTGGAAGGTTTTAGGCCACTTTTGGGATCTTTTGAACACCCTGATTCTATTTGTCCCACCCTGGGACAAATACAGATTCTATTCATCCCACCCTGGAGCGAATAGCAGCATTCATCCCAAGGTGGGGTGAATAGCATGTTTGACTAGCAAAAAGTTAAATCTGGGCCAATGGCACCCAGTAACGATCAGATTCCTGACTATTATTGCCCACAAGTCAGGGCATGCAGTAGATCTTGTGACATACTCAATGAATGAGGCCAATTTGGGAGATTCTCTTCCCTTCCAATGCATGTCACCCGGGTGGCCAAGTGGCGCCTCTTGCCTCGCATGCCCTCGCATGCCTTTTGATCCATGAGCCTCCTTTGGCTATAAAGTGGATGTATTATCCAAACAAAATAAGGAGAGGAGTTTTAGTTTTATGCAATAGAGTGCTGCTGAAATTTCACCTCACCTTTTTATGCCCATTTTTCCCTCAGAATATCTACCTAGCGAAGGAGGTTTGCAAGTGAACTAGGAGGTACAATTTGTTACTAAAATGAACCATATGAGTGAATTCCCTCACCAAATTTGATGACAATGCATCCCATAGTGTTTTGCATCAATTCCCAATGGAATTGGTGGTAAAATTTAGGCAAAAATTGTGGGCATCCCACCATCGAACGCCCCCCAATTTGTGACAATCCTATTCGTCCCACCCTATGATGAATAGAAATATGTGCATGATTTTATTACTATTTTTGATTGGTTATTTTCTATATGCTATTATTATGCTGCAGTTTAAATTTTAGGTCTTTCTTAGTTATATTGGTCGAGATATTGCATTTTTAGTGTTTTGTAGGGTCTCATGTAGGTATCCGGCGGTCATTTGAAAGAAATCCTAAACTATAACTGATCTTGTAAATATTATCAAATGGGTTTTCTTAGAATAGCATTTTATGTATTCTGTCCAATTTTCATGCATTATGGATACTGTAGGGCCGTAAATTTTTTGCTTTGTGTTTTACAAGTTGTGCACGGTCATTGTAATTACGAAGCACCATCGGACTGAATATCGGCATAATTTCTAGTGATATCTTCCAAAAATATTTTTTTTTGCATCCCTCTGTAATTTCAAGTTATTTAGAGTTGAGTTGATGCTTATTTTCACTATTAGCTATTTGGTCCTTGTGGGGATTGCATGTTTCTCACCACACGCACTTGCTATTTGACATTTTTTGTTTCCTTGTGTGTAGGTGTAGGTTATATAGCACATTGGGGATCATCATTGGACTTCATATAATTAAATATACAAGTGGCAAAAACTTTGGCCCGTCCACCTCAATTGTGGGTACGAGGAAAGACACTGGATGTGCACCCAAATTTCTTGAAGGATTTCGATCCTTGGGAACCCGAGTTGTAAATATTTGTATCATCCATTTTGAGTCCTCAAAGGGGATGTTTTATAACCTAGATTTGATCCATCTAATTAATAAGAAATTTATTTTCTTTGCTTTATTTCTTGTTATTCGTTATCTTTTCCACTTTACTAGCACATTTCCGTTTGACACTCATAAGAAATAGGATATAGATACGCATATTATTTATCATATTTTGGTGCATTATTTTTTCCTACTTCACTTAAATAAAAGGACAAGTAAGTAAGAGGTGGTGGGTGGATTCGGGGTTCAAATTGCAAAGGTAGCATCTATTGGGAATGGTCATTCCTTTGGATTGGAGGTTGTGATGGTGAGAGTTTTTTTTAACCACCAACCAAAAGAAGAAAGTAATATTAGAGGTGAGATGCTTTAGCCAAATGAGACTGATAGCAAACCAATTACCCTTGTGGTCTCCGAGATTGAGTAGGCCATATTGACTAAAAAATGGTCATCTTAATTGGCTTTTCAAAGTCTTCAAAATTATCACTCAGTATGACATAGGTCCTTAGTAGAATAGAAAGGTCCTTTGCAGCTCTCACCTATCCTTTATTTAAGTTTCTAAGGGGAATATTTTTCCAAAATTTTCTCTCATGATTGATATCCATGAAGTTGTAAACTTTTCTTCCAAAGAGGTTGTGAGTAAGAGGCTTTGGGATGACCATTTTTGGATGCTCTATAAGGGGAGAGTCTAGAATCCATGGGTCTTGCTAGAAATCAAATCTTCTACCATTGCAAAGCTTCCATATGATACCTTTTTAGATAAGGTATCTAGAATTTATAATGTAGTTCCAAAAGGTGGACCCTTCAAGAAAGGTGGCATCACCCAGGAATTTGTTGTTTTATCGAAGGTAATTATCTTTGATGATTTCAATCCATCCAACTTTCTCGTTGGTAAGAAGTCTTCATCCTTATTTGACTGATCCAAATTCATCTATTTGACTTTTCTAAATCCCAAGCCTCCTTGCTCTTTTTTAGAACATACATTATCCCAAGCGATCAACAAAAATCTTCTATAGGCCTTAGACCCTGACCATAGGAGGTTTATCTAAATTTGTTCAATTTTGTGGTAAATGGTCAAAGGTGCTTTGAATAAGGAAAAGAAAAATATAAGGATATTTTCAAGGTAAGCTTGGACCAGAGTGGCTTTCCCAAGCTGGCTAAGGAGATCCTCTTTCTACCCTATAATATTTTTGTGTAATCTTTCCATGACATTGATATAAGGCTATCTAAAGCATACCCAAAAAAGAGTTGTTCTCCAAGATAGGTGGATGAGAGATTTGAAATGGTGCAATTGAGAATTTTGCCTATCTTGAGTTGACTGCCAATAAGGGTATTAAGGAAAAAAGCTTACATTTGAGGTAGTTGATTTTTTCCCAGCAACCTCTTCGTAGAGGTTAAGAATAAATCTGATGGATCTACCTTGGTGAATAGAGGACAAGGATTTTGTCTCTAGAATGTGGCCCTAGAACATGTGGTAGTTTTATCCATCACATGGGTAAAATGGGCCACATGAGATGAAAACACTAACTATAGGACACATGTCCCTTTTTCCTTTGGTAGACATGAAAATCTTGCAAGGTGATGGGTAGATCGATGTCATTGGATAGAAGGAAGGATCTTTGAAGTACACAATCACTCTATAGAAAATATATATATGCCACTATCAAGCAACATGTGAATGAGCAAAGAGGCATAAGACTAATGTGTGTTGAAATATTTTTCAAAACGACGCATTACATAACACATGAATACATAGGATCTATGTAGGAGAGTACAATATATGCAAAATAGAAATTAAAATACACATGATACCTTGACATGCTACACAAGAATGATAGTGGACTATTCAAAGCATGAAATCATCAACATGGATTGATAGAGGATTTATAGCATAATTGGCATGTGAGATAATAACCACAAAGTGGGTATTCATGTTGGATCTGATATGGTATATATGAACAAGATGGACGACAATGGATTAAAGCATCAGATCTCTTCCTTGGCTTGAAGCTCGATAACACATGGATGGATAGAAAGCATCCCTACACATGAGTTAATTGGCACATTCAATAGAGGATCTAACAAACCCTATTATAGCTCAAGCAACATCAATTTTTAAAGGATTTAAAAAGTATCCTTTTGACTAGATCCCCATTCAAATTCTTGAAGCATAAAAACTTTGACCACCTTCGACATCTAACCTACCACTATCTCCTCTAAAGTCTATCCTAATCTCATCTCTTTCAATGTTATGAGGTTGAAGCATAGATCTAAAATAGCCAATACCAATGAGTTGTTATAAAACTAGGATGTCATAAACGTATTCAAGGAAAATAGGTGGTTGTTTTTTTTCCAGCTTTTTGATGGCCACAACTCCCACATTAAAATTGAAGGATGGGGTTACCAAAATTGGAGGAGTAAAAATCATAATTATGACTAAAATTATTAGCCAATTTTCTAGAATCCCCAATACTAGGTAAAATTTTCTTAGAAGCAATGATCTGATAGCTAACCTCTTTTTGCAATTTTGAGAAGATACAAAATTAGAACTTGAATATGATGTACATGAAAAACCCGTGTAAGGGTCTAAAGTGAACAAGTTTTGCGTAACCTTGGGATTCTATTGTCATGTGGGTAATGAAATTCTTTACTTGCGTCAAGTAGTTTGCACTGGTCTCCATCCCTCATCTAAAATTTCTCATCCATATGGAATATGGTGAGCAAAATTCAATATTTCACATTAATCTATCTTTTTATTTGAATTCTATTTTGCATGATATGCCTACTAAATTTAAATAAAATGCATGTTAAAACAACATGGCTTAATTAAGATGATTTATCATCAGCATTTTGGGACTAACAATGTAAGTGATAAAATATGTCCAAAATTTCTTGCTAAGGATAGCTAGGGTTCTTAGGTAAAATATTAAAAAATGCATGATTTCTATGAGCTATTGATGACATTGGAACCATCTAGTGTGTCAAAACCATCTAGGGCATCTCAGATTTCTAAAGCACCATCCCTTGAAGGATCAAAACCCTCACATAAATCAAAGTCCTTAGGATTGAAGGAGAGGATATAAATGCAAGTAATATTTTCTAGATTGGAGGAAGAGAGTAGTAGTGAACCCCAAATAGTACCAAAGGTACTCGACAAGTCAAAATCTATTAAAACATGAATATTACAAGAGGCACTAGGGGTTTCCAAAGAACCAAATACCTCAGACACTTCAAAATCACCGAAATCCAAAAAGGAACAAAAAAGGGTAAATTTTGCTACTCTGGGGAAGTAAGGGGTTACTATGCAATCAAATACCTCCAATACCCAATATATATTTAGGAGGCATATAATGTTAAATATGACAAAACATCATATGAAGACATAGATTTTAGAAGAAAATAGAAGTCAATAGGAAGTTGAAGTGTTAGTAGTGATGAATAGGAGCCTCTGACTACCTATAAAAAAATGGAACACGACTTAGAAAAGGATAAAAAAAGGGTGATAGGAATTCCATAGGAGGAATAAGTATTCTTTAAAGGTCAACAAAAGCCTATCCCTCATGAAGAGATTGGTCAACAAGACTAACTGAATGACATGCAAGTGGATATTTAGCCTCCCAAGGTTATTACACAACAACCCCTAATGCATGATGATGGAATAAGCCATCAAGGGTAGCTAATTAAAGATAACAAAGGATTAAACAACCTAAATTTAGAAGAGAAAAAATAGTCATATATACTCTATAGACAATATTTGTAGTTTTTGAAATATTATTGTGTGAAAAGAATGACCACATAGAGAAGCTCTTACAACAATTGGTTGAGGCAAGAAATTGAAAGAAGATAATTCCAACATACAACCCTCAAGTTGTATAGATGGCAGTTGGAGAAATTTTTGGAAAATCTCTTGAGCATCCATTATGCCTTTGACCAGCATGTAGATCTAGAAGAAACTCTTGAGCCTACAGATAGGGTGCCAAAGAATGCATAAAATCATGAAAACACTTTGAAAATGGCTATAAAATGTAGGGAGGAACCAAAAAAAATACCAAGAATAGCTAAACTAATTGAGGTAGATCCCATGAGAGAGCAAGTAACATATATTGATTCTTGGGAACCTTCAATATCATTAGCCATTGTTCTTTCAAACATGATCACCTGAGAGACTTATAATGTAGTTGTGGCAAAGTGGGTAAAGTGGTGCATGACCTATATATAGTAGCATTTATGCATGCTATTAATATTTGGAGACATTATTTTCTAGGAAAACCTTTCAAGCTAAGGATAAACCATCAAAGTTTAAGATACATCTTTACTCAACCTATGCTAAATGCAAGATAAAGGAGATGGGTAGAATTCCTAGTTGAATATGACTTTGGTATTGAGTATATCAAAGGAAAGGAGAATAAGGTTGTGTATGCCTTAAGTAAAAGAAAGAACATAGCAACATTGACTCGAAGTCATTTAGACTTGATGGATAAAGTCAGGAAAATGCAGTTATAGGATCAAATATTGCATTGAAATATAGGTTAAAATTAAGAGAAATCCTAAGGAAAATAAATATTATAACATAAAATATGAACTTTTATGTTTTAAATATAGGATTTTCATACCTAAAACTAGTTATTTTAGGAGAATTATTATGCAAGAGGTGCATAGATAACCTTATTATTCTCATCCAAGAGAGGTAAAGATGAGAGAAAACATGAAAAAATCCTTCTATAATCAGGAATGAAACATGATATCACTAGTTTGATTGCTAGATGTTTGGAATTCTAGAAGGTTAAGGTAGAACATAGACATCCGACAAGAAAATTATACCCACATGATATACCAATGCAAAAATGGCAGGTTATATCTATGGATTTTATTGTGGGTTTACCTAATACTAGGTATCAACATGATGCAATACTTGTGGTAGTCGATAAGTTGACTAAGGTTGCATATTTGATACTATAAAACATAAATGATGATGCATCAATTATGGAAAATAGGTTTGTCAAAGAAATATTTAGATTACATGGTTTTCTTGAAGTGATCATATCAGACAGATTCCATATTTACATCAAATTTTTGGTAGGCTCTTAATTGTGTAGTGGGCATAAAGTTAAATATCAAACTGAATACCATCCAAAAATAGATGGACAAATAAAGAGGGTAAACCAAGTATTAAAGGACATGTTTCACGTGTATTGCATGGACCAAAAGTTTAAGTGGGAAAACTTTTTGCATCTAGTTTAATTTACATATAATAATGGGTATCATGCATCCTTGGGAATGGCTCCATTTGAAGCATTGTATGAAAGAAGATGTAGAACACCTCTTGTAGGTCAAAATGACTACATCAGGAGAAATAAGGCTATAAAATCTAAAAATATTAAATTTTTGCATAAGGATGAAGTTAGACATGACATCTTGACATGTTTTGATGTCATGGTTGTAAAATCTTGGGAAGTTCTAAGTCCAAAACAAGGTGCGACATCACAACATATCTTAGTGTCGTGTTCATCGAGGGTTGAGAGACTTGAAGGAATAAAGACATCATGAAATCATGGTTTGTTACTCTGTTGCAATCACAGAGGTTTGGAAAAGCTTTAAGGTAAAAAATAGCCTGATACCATGGCTTGTTTCCATGTCATGGTCATGAAGTCTTGAAAATATCTAAGGCAAAAAAATAGGGCATGATATCATGACATGCCTCCCTGTCACGGTCGCTAAGGCCTTGGAATCTCAATAGATGAAAAGTATCATGATATCATGACATGTTTCTATGGTATGACCATAGAAACTCTAAAATTTCTAAGGGAAAAATAAATATGCGACACTGTGACATGTCCCCATGTTAGGACCCTCCTAACATACCCTAATACTTATATTATTTATTAATTATATTTTAGGGTCACAACCCTTCACTCTTATAACTATTAGACTAGGTATTTAAATGCAATCCAAATATGATAATAAGGCATCATCGAACAAATATATTAATTAAGTCTATTGTGGGTTTTTCTACCTTACGATCAAAAAGCGATTCAATATAAAAATGATTCCTCCTTCCGCACTATTTAGTTTCATACCATCTGGATCAGAGCTATATCAAGGAGCAAATTCACCATTAAAATTTTTTCCCATCGCACATTTCAGCCAGTCCACATTCGCGAGGACGCAAACAGCATTCACGCTTCATGGATCCATGTCATAATCCTCACAAAAAAATAAACCTTCTCCTAAGGTACGAATTAAGTTGTCTTACACCCAAATTGCTCGACCTTTCACGTGGTGACCGATGGCTATTTTGAAAAAGTTAAAATCTTCAATGCAGCATCAAGGTTTTCGACGTCTGAAACACAAAGGAAAAAATAAAATAAAAAATTAAGGACTAAAGTCCCACATTCGTGGTGCTACGTCTTTGTAGCACTTTATAAGCGCCAAAAGGCACAAGGAAGAACGTGACTTTGGTCATGCCTTCCCCGTACCTCGCACGAACCAACCGCTACCCAGTCCTTCCTCAAAATTTGCACCACCCGTCGACTCCTCGTGTTCCCGGCTGCCACCCCTATGCCTCGGTCGCCTACTGCCGCCCTTCCAATCTGCCTTCCCGTCTGCCACCCTATCATTCGGTCTTCTTCCTGCCGATCGTTGTGCTCTCTCGACCCTGACGCCTCTACAAGCTACCTGTTAAATAACAGAGAGCACCAAATTCAAAAAGTTGATAGGGCATTGCCCACCAAATTTTTTATTTTTTATTTTTTTTGCTCACCTGTACCAAGTCATATTGATCGTTACCTACACCAACAACAATGGTTGAAGGATGACGATCATTGGATTCCATTCATAAGAAACATGAAAGGCTCGCTGAAGAAGTTCAACAGGAAAGAGAGGAGAATACCTGTAACACAAGAGAACTCTTCGAGAAAATATTTGCAATGGATGTTAAACTTGATGCCATCAGTCAAAATCAGGCAACACCACATGCAAATTCAACCAACAATGGGTCATCAAACCGAGCAATATTAGGAGGTCCACAAACTTCCATTCTACCACAGACGACCAAATTAGACTTCCCATAATTTTGAGGAGACCCTACAAACTGGATCTACCGAGCAGAGCAATATTTCTCACTAAATCAAATTTCGAAAATGCAAAAAGTGCATATCGCCTCCTTCCACTTGGAAAACAATGCCATCCAATGGTACCAATGGTTCGAGAAAACTAACAGCACTCCGACATGGTCAACCTTTACACAAAATCTATTAGTGCGATTCGGTCCTAGCAAGTTTCAAAGATTTACAAGGGCCCTCACTAAATTATGCCAACCACTTCGGTAAGCGAATACCAAGCAGAATTTGAAAGGCTAGCTAATCGAACATTTGGATTAGACGTTGCCTTCTTTCAAGAATGTTTTGTCAGCGGATTAAAAGAAGAAATTCGAATAGAGGTGCAAATGTATAACCCTACAAACATGTCAGAGACCATCGGCTTGGTGAAATTAGCGGAGGACAAAATCAAGGCACGAAATCGGTTCACAAAACCAACTTGGGGGAAACTATCAAACACTTATATCAACCCCAAACCAATGCAAAATGGACGAACCCAAAACTCCTACACAGCCCCCAAAATTAACCCCGCTCTACCAATTAAGAGTCTGAGTTTCGAGGAAATGAAGGAAAGACAAGCTAAGGGTCTTTGCTACCATTGCGATGAGAAATTTGACAAAAATCATAAATGTGCCTCACGAAAATTATATATTCTAGATGCCACAGAGGAAGGGAATTCTACTGAAGAGGAACCTGAACTCAAAGTAGAGGTATTATCCAACACACTTGAAAGTGACGAAGAAAATGCACCAAAGGTTTCCTTCAACGCCCTTGCCGGATTTTTGCCCCTCAAACAATGCGAGTTAAAGGGTATTTTAAGAAACAAATCCTTACCGTGCTCCTAGATTCTGGTAGCACGTACAATTTTATCGATCCAAAGGTGGCTAAACAAGCAAATTGTTTTATATACCCTTGCAATAACTTCGAAGTGATTATTGGAAATGGCAAAAAAATTGCATGTAAAGGAAAATGCAGAAATATAAAACTAACTATGGGGGTTTATAACATGAAAGGCGACATGTACGTCCTACCCCTAGGTGGGTGTGACATTGTACTAGGCATACAATGGTTACGAACCTTGGGCGTAGTCCAATGGGAATTTGATGAACTATGGATGAAATTCACAACGAAAGAACCAAACCTATATTATCCAAGGCCTGAAATCAGGACCTTCCCAAATCGTCAGCTCGTATAAAATGGAGAAAATTATCCGAAAAGGAAATAAAGGAATGGTCGCCCAATTATTTTCAATTCAACCTAGTCACAAAGAATACGAGACACCAGAGTTACAAAATATTTTATACCACCATAAGGCGGTATTCAATGAACCAAAAGGACTACCTCCACAACGAAGTCATGATCACACTATTCCACTATTTCCAGGGCATCAACCTCCTAATATTAGACCTTATTGTTATCCATACCTCCAAAAGACCGAAATAGAGAAATTAGTACAAGAGCTTCTTAAGGTAGACGTCATTAGACCTAGCAAAGCCCTTACTCCTCTCCAATTATTTTAGTTAGAAAAAAGGATGGCTCGTGGCGTTTATGTGTCAATTTTTGAGCGCTTAATAAAATGACCATCAAAGATAAATTTCCTATTTCGGTCATAGACGAGCTATTAGATGAACTCCACGGGGCAGCTTATTTTTCCAAGTTAGACTTACGGTCAGGCTACCACCAAATACGAGTCAATGAAAAGGATATTCCTAAGATGGCCTTTCGCACTCATGAAGAGCACTACGAATTCTTGGTGATGCCATTTGGCCTGACCAACGCTCCTTCTACCTTTCAAATTCTAATGAATAAGGTATTTCACCCTTTTCTTCGTAAATTTATATTAGTTTTCTTTGATGACATTTTGATTTATAGCAAAACATGGGAAGAACATTTGGACCATGTTAGACAAGCGTTCCAAATCTTGAAGGAAAATCAACTTTATGCAAAAATATCAAAGTGTTCCTTTGGAAAACAAGAAATTGAATACTTTGGGCATATTGTCTCAAAGGAAGGAGTTATGGTAGATCCTTCCAAAATCGAGGAGGTGAAAAATTGGCCTATTCCAAAAACCTTAAAAGCTCTACGTGGGTTTCTTGGACTAACGGGATATTATAGAAAATTTGTCCAAAATTATGGTAAAATCGCTGCTCCTCTAACAACATTACTTAATAAAAACACTTTCAAATGGTCGTCTAAAGCGGATGAGGCCTTTATCACCTTGAAAACTATAATGTGTACCACCCCTGTTCTAGCCATGCCCAACTTTTCTAAACCATTTGTCATTGAAAGTGACGCTTCAGGAATAGGAATGGGAGTCGTACTCATGTAGGATGAAAGGCCTCTAGCTTTTATAAGCAAAGCATTTTCTCCTAAGAATTTAGCTCGCTCTACGTATGAAAAAGAGATGTTGGTGATTTTCCATGCTATTCAACATTGGAGGCCTTACCTTATTGGCCAACATTTCATTATACATACTGACCATCATAGCTTGAAGTATTTTTTGGAACAAAGGACTAATACCCGGAACAACAAAAATGGGTTACTAAACTTCTTGGCTATGATTATGAAATTACATATAAAAAGGGAAAGGACAACATGGCAGCCGATGCACTTTCTAGAAAATTTGAAGATATGCCTCACGTCCATGCTCTTTCCTCCCTTATTCCTAAATGGGTAGATGAGGTGCATGAAGAATGGATAAATGATCCTACTATCCACGCCTTAATTCAACAACTTCAACATAATCCTAGTAGCAAACCTCCATACACTTGGAAGGATAATATATTAAGATACAAAGGGAGGATGGTCCTCACCCCCAATTCAACTTATCGTGAAAAACTTCTTCATGAGTTACATACCTCACCCACTGCAGGCCACTCAGGGTTCTTAAAAACCTATAAAAGAGCCACTACCTCCTTCTATTGGGTAGGAATGAAAAATTACATCAAAAAATTTGTAAAAGAATGTGAAGTTTGCCAAAGGCAAAAGGGGGAGACCCTCGCTATTCTAGGATTACTTCAACCTCTTCCTCTACCCACCAAAACATGGGCAGATATTTCTATGGACTTTATTGAAGGATTACCAAAATCAGGAGGAAAAACAACCATTTTCGTAGTCGATGACCGTTTATCTAAATATGCCCATTTTTTTTCTGTGGCTCATCCTTATACCGCTAGCACTATAGCCCACCTCTTCCTAGATAACATCTTTAAATTACATGGTATGCCCTCCATAATTGTTAGTGACCGCGACCCAACTTTCACTAGCACCTTTTGGAAGGAATTGTTCAAATTACAAGGTACTCAACTTCGTATGAGCTCCGCTTACCATCCTCAAACCAATGGCCAAACAAAATTTGTAAATAAATGCTTGGAAATATACCTTCGATGTTTTGTTTCCACTCAACCACTCCATTGGGTAAAGTGGCTTTCACTAGCGGAATGGTGGTATAACACTTCATACCATATGTCCATCAAAATGACTCCTTATGAAGCACTATATGGTCAAAAACCACCATCCCTCACTTCCTATATTCCAGGGACTACAAAAGTCCATGTGGTGGAAATAGAACTTGCTAATAGATATGACATACTATGGATCCTAAAAGAGAACCTACACACCGCCCAACATCGCATGAAGCAGCAAGCCGATCAACATAGAAGCAAACGTAGTTTCCACGAGGGTGATATGGTTTTCTTACGTCTCCAACCTTACCGTCAATCCTCTCTTAAACAAAAAGGTTCTCAGAAGTTAGCACCCAAATTTTACGGGTCGTATAAAGTTATCCAACGTATTGGGACCATTGCTTACAAACTAGAGCTTCCTTCCTCTTCCAAACTTCACCCCGTATTTCATGTATCTTGCCTTAAGATCGCAGTTGGAGCCCATATCACGATACAAACCACTCTCCCTGAACTCTTCGATGATGGAGTACTTCTAGTCGAGCCAGAAGCTATCTTGGATCGCCGCTCTCGTCACCTTCGTACTCGTGATATCACGAAAGTTTTAATCCATTGGAAAGGTCTACCTTTAGAAGACACAACGTGGGAAAATTTTCAAGATATCCAGCAGCAATTTCCAAATTTCTAGCTTTGAGGACAAAGCTCCTTTAATGGGGGTGGCATGTTAGGACCCTCCTAACATACCCTAATACTTATATTATTTATTAATTATATTTTAGGGTCACAACCCTTCACTCTTACAACTATTAGACTAGGTATTTAAATGCAATCCAAATATGATAATAAGGCATCATCGAACAAATATATTAATTAAGTCTATTGTGGGTTTTTCTACCTTATAATAAAAAAGCGATTCAATATAAAAATGATTCCTCCTTCTACACTATTTAGTTTCATACCACCCCAAGTCGCGATTACAAATACTAGAAAGAGCTTCAAAGCAAGAAAGGGTGTGACATCGCGACATGTCTTCATGTCACAATCACAAAAGTTTGGAAAGCCTGAAGACATGAAAAGGGACATGATGTCATGATATGTCACTATTATGTGATCATGACAGCTTGTAGAGAGTTGAATCTTCAGAATAATTTTAGCCTACTAGCATCCATTATAGATCAACAGTGATAGATATTTTTAAGAACAAAAAATGGACCAAATTTAAGGGTTTATTTTTGTGTCCTCCATTCAACTTTAGGGGGATTTTGGAATGTGTGGTGGTTAAGATTATCTTGAGGCCATAATGAATATTTATACTTCTATTTGTTATTATTGCCCTTTGGGCCCATATAAACCTTGAAAAAGGTTCTTCTATATTCTTTTGTAACATTTTATTCCTAAGGGTTGGTCTCACAACCTTGACTTAAAGGCATCATGTCTTTGGGTATAAATACCCCTTAATATTGATATTTTTATTATTGGTTAGAGAGTAATTTTATTTCCTTTAAGTGAATATTATTTGATTTCCACAAACACCCCATCATCATATTCTATGTTTCTCTTTTTTTTTTTTGTATTCCTTTTACTAAGAAATACTAGGTAACGTTTGATTCCATTTTTGGGGGGGGAACTATTATCAAATTTAATAATTGTAGCTAACTTTAAAATCAACCATGAAATCTAAAACCCTAAGGGGTTACAAAAAATTGAAATATGCATTTCAAACAAACACCAAGACTAGTCTACACATGGCTTAGTAGAGTGGATGATGAGATTTCAACAAGATCTATGAATTGTTTATGTTGGTCATACTTGTTTACCATAAGTACTGACAATGTAAGAACTTCCAAACTTGATGTTTATGGCTTAGAATATAATCATCATTGTTATTTTATTGGATAAAGTTGATATTTGATGGGACTAAAGGAGTAGAATGGATCATGGTAGAACTAAACAAGAAATTATATGATTATTGACTAGATATGGTGGTCGTCTTTACTTATTAATCAAAGAAATGAAACATTATGAAGGCTAGGGTAAAATTGGGATAAAAGCAAGGTATTTTGACACAACTTTAGCCTATTTTATCACATCAAAATCTTAAAAAATAGAATAGGTTCAACTTCATCAAATAATGTGTTACTTTGGTTGAGAGTCAAAGGAAGGCATCAATTAACAAAACATTCTAAATGAAGTTTAGAATACACATATAATTTTAGTCTTCAAAATTATATATAGATCTATTAAATTATGTATTTCAACAGAGGTTTTCTTTATTTTTTTAAGTTTTATCAATACATATTGAGTGAGATGCATGAATAATTCCATATAACATGAGTGTTTTAATAGAATATTTTATGAACCCATGTGTTGTAGGTGAGTTGGAGAGGAGAGGGAAATCCTCCAAAGGAGGTCCCAGGTTCAAATCTCCACCCTACCAAAAAGTTGAATTGGGTATCCAAAATCCAATTGATAATGTTGGTGCGAGCAGGGTCGGGTGCGACTCCCGAGTGACTTTGATGGTGTAGAACCCTCTATTCGTGGTCTCTCAGACCAAGGCGGCCCCACAAGGGGTTTTTCGCTTTAAAAAAATAAAAAATAGAATATTTTATGAATGTCTTCTACACAAATAGATCTAGTGCAACATATCATTTTTATAATTGTATTGTCAATATTTATATTACTGTTCATTTTAAAATCAACTACTATAAAATTATCCATGAATTTTTGAGAGGATATATATTGAGACACCAAATATTAATGATTTTGTACAACTTTTATACATAATGGAAGCAACATGATAGATATAATGCAAGGATATGATTTATAATTTTTTTATGTGTTTTTAAAATTACTATGTTTGCCTAAAGATGAAAGTTTATTTTTGCTTTTAGACATGCTTTTCATAATCTATATATGAAAAACATGTAACTATAATAAAACTAAATAAATTTTAAATACTTAGAAATAAATTTCAACACCTTTTTTACACAAGTTTCATTGTAAAATGATAATTTATATGAATCTTCTAATGTTGTGTTAGTAACCTTGCCAACACAAAAATTGATATTGTAGACACGGAAAATTGACCCACCTAGATAAGTCATTTTTCCTTGGGCTTCTTTTGGGAGGTTATTAAACTTGTTAGAAGATAGTTTTGGCCCATTTTTCTTGTTTTTTACATTATTTTTATTAACCTTGACCAAATCCACCCTCAATAATTTACAAGACGTGGATTTGATACATTTAGGATTTTTCTTTAAAAAACCTAAATTTTAAGTTGATCCTTTTGGGGCATTGGCCTAATCAAGGTTAAGTTTCATTTTTCTCATATTTTTAGCCTTCCAAGACCTTTATAAAAAAAGGGATTAGATCTCCTTTTCTCCCAATTCAAAAAGTTACCAAGTGACTCTCAACTATTTGAATTCTACTCAAGTGATCTTGCTAGCATTTTGTGCAATATTTTGGTGCTTTCGGTGTTCTGTTGTTAGTATTCCTAGGGATTTTGCAAGTGGAGAAAACCCTAATGATAATGTCTTCTTAGGAGGATAAGTCTTCACCTTTTCTCTTGCTTCTTCCATGAGATCACCAGGTTTTTCTTTGTACTTAGGAGTTCGCATTTTCATTTTTAATCCCTATTCTATTATTTTTTGTTTTTGTTTAGGTCTTTTTAATCCCTCTTGCATGAATTTTCACCTTGTATGCTATAGGGCATAGATTTAATGAAAGCCTTGCTTTCACCCACTAGGTGCTCTACATCAATTTCGATGATGTTATTGAATCTATACTCGATATCATAGAGGGTACAAATTTGGTTTAGCTTAGTTTTAGGGTGACTCTTTGTCCCAAAACCCTAGGGCTTCACTTTGCATACCCTCTACATTATTTTTATCTCTATATGTGTTTATTTTTTGTTGTTATCATTCTATTTCATCTGTATTTTATATCATTTTAGCTTGGAGGAAATTATTTATCCCCAAATCTTAGTTTTCAAAATTGCATTTTTGTTCAAGTATTGCATCCATTATGTTTGCACTTCATTTGTTATTTCATTTTTGTGTATTTCATTGTGTTTATTCCAAAGTTTAAAGCTCATTTTATTATTAAGGGTCAACTAAAAGGACTAAGGGGGGCTTGACTGCTACACCTCCAAGCTTAGTCTTATAGTGGCCTAAGCAAACCCCCAAATGTTAATCAATTTTTCTAGGGTTTGTGAAATTATTTTGTAGGTTTGACACCATTAGATATTTTGGATGCAAGATAAAGCTTGGATAAAACATTGGAATTAGATAAGTGCCCTTGATAAAACAGTTAGGTTATGTGTTGTTTGCTTTTGCTATTCTTATTCACAATCTAGGTTACAAATAAAAAAGAAAATATTTATTCACTTTTTAGGTATTGAAAAGAATAAAAGCATACAATGTGCATTTAGGGTTTAGTCTTGTTTGTGCATTTTCCTTGTGCCCTTTCTCAAAAGATAAATATTTCATTATTGCAACCTAGGATTAGAAATCATTCAATCAAAGAATCATACTAGGGTTAGTCATTGTCTTCTTGCATCCTATGTGCCTTGCATTGTTCTTTTATTTTCATAGTTTAGCATAGAAATGCCAAACATAGGTGCGTGCTTAATTGATACATTTAACATTCCCACCCCAAAATTGGACCGATTCCTAAAATTATATCTGGTGAACCCATCCTTTTGTGTTCTCGAGTGTAGAGAATATAACACACCCCCATGGTTCACCTTGGCTCCTAGCAAATTCGATCGAGAATCATACGTGGTAGGGTAATTTTCCACCTCTACATATTTGGTGAACCTGACATGAAAACACGTCTTAGTGACCAATATAGGAAGCCTCTTCCTTTGTTTTTTCTTGAAAACTTTAAATAAGACCACTAATTCTATTTGTTTAGATCAAAAAACATTTAAAAACATCTTAAAAATATTTGTGTTTCACTAGTTTTGCTTCTTTTTTGCTCCATCCTTTCTCCTTATCCTAATGGCTTCCAACCTTAGGAGTGGGAAAAGGCTTTTAGAGTTTTTGATGAGATTTTTCAAGAATATAATCAGATTGATAGATAGAATCATAATCTGGAAGAGAGAAAAAATGGAGAAGTTGACAATGATCTTGATCCTACTAAGGGGCCCAATGGGAACCTTATCTTTAAATCATTTGAACATGTCTAGAATTTTTACAAGCATCATAAGGATGCCTTGGATAAAGCTATGGATGAGGAAACCCGACTCAAGGAAGTTGGAACATCTCATCATCAAATTATTTCTCCTTAAAATATTCATAGTAATCCTTTGTTTGAATCTTTGCATCATGTTAATCCTTACCCTCAACTAATATATGCTACTACTATGACCACCAATGTTGGAAAAATTCCACAAGTTCCTCCAACTAGTAGTACATCTCTCAATTATGTTCAATTTCCTCCTCATTCAGCTAATATTAACACTCATTCTTATTTTCCACCAACTTTTAGTTATCCTCCATAACAAGATACCACATATCATAACCCATACCATAACAGTGTCAATAACTCCAACACGAGGCAAGTTCTCTTTCAACAACTTGTCTGTACCCCTCCTCTAGGGAACCTAAGGGTATTGCACAACAATAATCTTGAAGTGCAAATTTTAACTAATGTGGTGAAACAATTGATTTCAATAGTGGACATGATTTAGCCACTTAGTTTCACCTACAACTACAGAGAAATGTGCAAACCCTTATACCTTATTTATACCTCTAGGTCTTATCCCAAGCATTTTCAATGTCGTTATTGCCTATCTATAAGGAAACGAAAGATCCAATTGAGCATTTAAGAATTTTTAGGATAGCATACCATGATATCATATATTATGACATGTTCTTACTAAAAATGTTTCCTAAGAGTCTTGGTGGTATGGTATTAGAGTGGTATTATCAATTTCTTAATCATTATTTGAGGAATTTTGAAGATACAACTAAAATGTTTGTTCAACAATTTGGTGTTTATGTTGAAAATAATGTGACCATGAAATATGTCTATATGTCAAACAAAATAAAGATGAAAGTTTTTGAAAAAAATTGTCTCATTGGAGGAGTCTAGTTGGACGGTTAAGATATACCTTACCTCCTCAAGACATGCTTGAGATATTTATTAGGAATTTACAAGAACAAATATCTTATGCATTGGAAACAACAACTATCACATCTTTTGATCAAATTATAGATCTAGAAATAAGGGTAGAGCAAACCCTTAATAAGAGAGGTCAACTTAAGATAAAAGAGGATAGGACCACTAAAAATTAGTATACAAACAAGCATGTGGTTGGTGATGGGATAACGGATAGCAGGCCTATTAATAGTGTTGTTAACACCCTACAAAATATGGTGCTTGGTCAACCTTAAAAACCCCCACCAAGAAATTTCATAAGACTCATCATTCCTATGACAATGGTCCTAAAGTAGCTTTTGGAATCTAACATGATTGAGTTGCCACCTATAAGGTAACCTAATACCATAGTTAATTGGTATAAGCCTGGAAAATATTATGAATACCTTAGAGTGGAGGGGCAGGTGACAAAATCATGTAAGAGGTTGAAACATGTGGTTTATGACCTTATTGAAGGACACCTTGTTATAGAAGGTTCTTGAACCAATCCTCCAACAAACAATCAACCTTATACACAAAAAGCACCCATAACTAATCAAGACATGAGAATCTTACAAGATCCTCTCCCTAAGCATGGTTAGCAGGCAACTAATCAAGTATTATGTTGGAATGTGCCACCTCCCTATGATACCATGGTTGGAATGATAGCAATAACTACAAGGAAATAAGCACAAAATCAACTGACTCAACATTCTCAGTAGGAGACGAGTTCTTCATCCAACCTACCTTCAAAACCCACCTTAGTTTTGAAGAATACCCAAAAAAGGAGCACAAGATTAGAAAACCCACCTTTAGTTTTGAAACCTCAACCTAAAGTCTCCTTTGACATTCAACAACAATTAGCTAGTACCCCAACCAAGATCTCTCTCTTAGACCTTTTACAAACTTCTCCTATTCATAGGGAAGCCTTGTCAAAGCTTTAAGACAACAATATGTTCCTTAGGATATTTTTCCTAGTGCTATAGCTAATGTTGTAAGTTATCTTGGGATACATCATATCACATTCTAGAACAATGATATTTCTTCCTTACACCTATGAGGGAATTCTTCCCTTTACATCATCACATTTATTAGAAAAAAAATTATCAAATGGATTTTGATTGATAACTTCTCTCAATATATGCACCCATCAATTCTTCCAAAAGTTTGGATTAAAAGAGGAATATTTAACTAAGTCTGATATCATCATCAAAGTTTTCAAAAACGAGTCCCAAGAGGCTTGTGATATTATATCCCTCTCCCTTAGGGTTACACATAATATCTTAGATATCTTGTTCTATGTGGTATCTTTCCCTACATATTTTAATCTGCTTCTTGAATGTCCTTGGGTTCATGAGATGAGGGAAGTCCCTTCTACTTTTTATTGATGTTTGAAATTTGAATCTAATAATCAACTGGTCATCATTTCGAGTGATCCTCACCCATTTGAATATTGGTTGAGCAAGCTCAATATGATCTCAATTTATGCCCATCAGTTTCCTCATATCACATAACCAAGAAATTTGAAAATCTAAAGGCGAGTGAGGAAACAATAATCAATGTTTTATCATGGGATCAAGTTAATAATAATTTTTCAAATCCTCTTCTAGATCTTGCCAAACTACCACCTTCACCAAGGACTGTAGGTTTACCTCATAAGAAGGATGAATTTGTACACATTGGCACGTATACCTTTATCTTCGTAGGAGTCTCCCTTGAAGAAAATATTTGTGGTAGCAATCCTTGTCCTATCGAGCGTGCTTTTGCCCATTGTTACCTATCCAATGATTATCCACTTTCCAAGAAAATTATATCTAGTATGGGATATATAGGTAAATATTTGGGACCATGATAGAAATGTATTCAATAGCCTTTGGATGTGGAGATTTGGCCTAGGAGATGTGGCATATGCTAAATCCCCAATAAAAACAAACCTTTACCCTTTGATAATGATGATCATATTGTTACCTATGCTGAATATTTAGATCATCAAAGCTTGGAGTGGAGTGATGAGGATGAGGGACCTCCTTATCTCTCAGATATTCTATTTTACAATATGGTAACCATTGGGCATATTTATTCTAGTGTGACCCCAAAGAAGAACACTAAAAGGATTACCCCTTACTACATAGCTCATAAGGATATCTCCCAGAATAGCTTCTCCTTTGATGGGTTTGTACCTTGTGTTGCGCATGTTGTTACAACACCAATATAGTAGTCAACTATATTTCCAATTAAATTATTTTTTGTCAAATTCATTTATATAGGAATAGATTTATTTGATTTATGGCATCATCGAATCATTTATCATTTGCGTATCTTCGCAAGAGAGTCCACCCTCTCTAAGTGGCTATGATACTTTACCCTCTTCAAGTGGTTGTGTAGATTGATTTATATTTGGTTTCATTAATAGATTCTAGATATTTATTTATCTACAAAGTATTATGTTTCAAGTGGTATCAGAGCCAATATTCCTAAAAATAATACAAATTCTTTCGAAAGCAAATTGGTGCAAGCCAAGAGTTCTAGCACAAATTTATTTTAGGAAAAGATTCCTTTCTGAATGGATTCTAGTGAACTATCATTTATTGCAGAGTTACTACACAGATCGCTAGAGTTGACACTCTATAATAGGTGCTAGTCACATATTGTTGTACATTTTCACACTCGATAGAAAATATAACATTCATAGGTTTTGTCTATAGGAGCAGTCACCATAGTTTACATCGTCTTTTTGGATCTTCTTGGTTTAATCCATAACAAAGAAATCAAGGCTACCGAATTTGAGGCAATGAAAAGCAATGTGGGAGAAATAAATCAAAAATTTAATCTAATCCTAAAGTATTCAAAACTCTAAAATATCCAACCCTAAATCATGACATGTGGAGACCTTTGTTGGGAATCAGTCATCCAAAGTAGGTCATTGGCAATAGGTTTCTGGTCACAGTTACGTCATTCATAGTAATTTTAAGTAGCACTCATTCACATTTATCGACGAGCGATCTTCTGGAGATAATCCATAATTTGACATTTTACAACAGGCAAGAACACGCAAAAGAAAAAACAAATTTTAATCACTTCATAAGGTTTATATTAATCCTTAAGGTAAAATTTTTGACCAATCATAAGCATGAAGAAATACTATATTGCCATCTAGGTACGTGGCATCTTCTGGTAGATTATCGGTACTCATCATCCAGGTCCAAAATATATCTTCGGGCGATATAATCCAAAACATACTCATGATTCCTTAACAATATTTAGGCAATTAAATTTGGATTTTTTTCAATTCGTATTATTTCATGAACAATTTTTTTTAATTATTTGTGGAAAACATCCCAAAAGGGATGCCACTTTCGGGTAAGACCCAAGGAGGTAGGGGTATCCATTCCGCCAAAAACGCCCAGGACTCGGACCTGGCCTACCACCTTTGACATAGTCAAGGAGCAAACAAACACACAAAACCAATTTAAAAATAATTAAATAACAACAAAAATAATAAAATAAAATAAAAAACATGCTCCTTGAGTGTGTCAAAAACAAAAACACAACAAAACACGCACAATCAGATAAAAGAAACCACAACACAAACCACATAGAAAAACACAAGAACCACATAACAAAACACAAACAAGACAAAAACAACAGAACACTACAAAGACATAACCAAAAAAAAAACATGAAAAATAAACACAACCAAAACCTAAAAAATAAAAAAATAAAAATAAAAAACAACCAACAATAGACAATAAACAAAAACAAAAAACATAGAAAACACTCACACATAAAAACACAAAATAACACAAACAAAGAGAAACCCAAGAACAAGAACGAAAAAAATCATAAGAACAATAACAAAAAACATAAAAACAAAACAAAACAACAAAAACACAAGAACAACAAAAAACAACACAAAGAACACAAAAATAAAACAAAATAAAAAAACCCACCCACCTTAAAAAACTAAACAAAAAAAACAAAAAACAAAAAACAAAAAACAAATAAAAAATGAACAAAACAAAGACCTATCTAGACCAGAAGACTATTAAGGCAAGAATCAACAGAGGAAACAAAATAAAGAATAGAATGAGCTAGGGAACTAAAAAAAACTGAATGAACCAAAGAGAAGCAAAAAAAAAAAAACAAGAAGAAACTAGGTACCTTCAGAAAAGAGAGCCATCCAAAGAAATGATAGAAAGAAGAGCTTCCCTAATTTGAGAAGCCCACCATATAGGAGGGTGGCCATAACTAGTAATATCACCTTTGTCCAAAGCCCAATTAGCTAAAGCATCAGCACTTTTTTTTTGATCTCTGACCACATGATTATAATCAACTTTCAAAAATCCCATCTGGATTAATTGAATCTTCTCAATAATTCTTTTTATTCTCTAATCCACCTTATGATTATTAAAAGGATTCTTCAAGAGATTAATCATAAGTTGAGAGTCAGAATCAACTAACACCTTTTCCCATCCAACCTTAGTAGCCTCTTGAAGGCCTCTGAGGATACCATACCCCTCAGCAAGGTTATTGGAAAGAATACCCAAATTCTCGGCAAAAGTAAAAACCAGGGAGCCATCCGAAAGTCTACCAATTCCTCCCACACTGGCTTTTCCAGGGTTCCCTCTAGAAGCTCCATCAGTATTGACTTTTCCAAAATCCTTAGGAGGAGGTTGCCAATTTCTATTCATATCCATATTACTAATACTCACATTCCCTTTAAGTTGGTTGCCCTTAGTAGGTTTAAACTTTAATCTTTGCATCACTTGATCCCATATTTTGTGGGAGTTTTGGGGGTGATTAAGGAGATGATGGATTGATTCAACTAAGTTGGCTATGGTCTTTTGCCAAATATAGTGAATATCCTTCCTATATTGATTAAAAATTCGGTTGTTCCTTTCATTCCAAATATTCCAAAGAATAATGGTAGAACCCATCCAAACTAACTGCCTAATAAAATTATCAACACCCTCTTGATTAGGCCAATCCCTCCAAAGTTGTTCAAAAGTAAAAAAATTGGACCACTGTAAGCCAAGTAAAGTGGCCATTCTCCTCCACAGCTTAGAGGCTAAAGTACACTCAATAAAAATATGGTTGATATTTTCTACATTCTCTTCACACATTTCACATATAAAAGGGCCATGAAAACCACGCTTCATAAGTTGCTCACTAGTAAGCACCCTACGATGCAATAAAAGCCAATTAAATAACCTCACCTTAGGCTAGAGCTTTTGAGCCCACAATCGAGAAAAGATGTTAGAAGAATGGTTGGGATTATTATGGCATAAGGTCAAATAACCTTGAGCAACTGAATACTCACCCTTAGTAGTGGTGTTCCATCCAAAACAATCTTTTTCATGGGACCAAGAGAGGGATCTCATATGAAGGATGCCTTGGATATCTTGTCTTTGCCTTTCTGGGATTTGAATAGGCCAGTCCTCAATAGGGATCCAATATCTACCAACCTTTGAATTACCAGTATGGTATCGACAGTAATTAGCCACCTTTATCCAATTAGCTCGGTGAAGCTCCTCCATCCAAGGCCTCCAATCGAGAAACTAAGTTATCAAAGGCTTGTGACCATCCAAAGAATTTGTCCAAAAATTTGCATGTTGACCATTATGAATGATCCAAAATAATTTTTTTTATCAAATCCTCACCAGTCTTAAGAACTACTAAAATGGGAGAACCTTTGGTAGGAAGTTGATAGCGAACAAGGTCTTCAAGACTTTTGTTCTCATCATATTTAGTACGGAGATTATTGGTCCAAAGAGCATTGGGGTTATGCAACATCCTCCAATATAATTTAGCAGCTAAAGCTTTGTTGTTATTAATTGAAGACCATAATCCTAACCCCCCTTCACTCTTATGAAGACATAAAGTATCCCATTTCACCAAGGCCCATGAGCAGTTTGAAATTAATACTTTCTAAGGAAATAATCTAGGCACTCATACATGACTTTTATTTCCCATCGAATCTAAAATGTCCAATCTGAATTCCACCTTTAGGCACGCATTCTAGTGATCGACATGTAGCAAGATGATTCATCAGTTCCTCCCAGTTTCAATGACCTAATTCCAATCGATGATCGTATTTTTCAATAAAATCCAGGCACTTCGGTTCTCGTCGCTCTACACAAACAAGTTTTCTTCATTTTTTTTATTATGGCTATCCCACATTTATCGTGTGCAAGCAAATTGAGGGTTTCAAAGCACTAACAAGCACTAAAATATTTTACCACCTCTCGATGGTCACAGAGGGTGTTCACCCTCTTGCATGCAAACAAGTTCTAAATCGGTGATTAGACTGACCTGTCTAGATGCATTATTTGGTCGTTGGCTTGACCATTGCATATCATAGATTGACCATTTTTTATCACATATTGACTCGACTCCACACGATAACTAACTAATTGTGTTGACATTGATAATTGAAAAGTCAAAACCATTACAAAAATTAACATCAAATTTGGGTTACCATTGGAATATTCAAGCATCGGGTTCACGCAAAGTGACTGTTGGCATACCCACATACCATTGGAATATTGAAGAACTAAGTGAAATTTGGTTTCATGCAGAGTGACCATTGGTGTATCTGCAGAGTGACTGTTGGTCTCATGCAGAGTGATACAAAATTTGTTTGTTGGTCAACTTCAAATTCAACTTGGCACCAAAACATGCAATGACCATTGGTATATATGCAAAGTGATTGTTGGTTTCACGTAGAGTGATACAAAAAAATTTTGTTGGTCAACTTCAAATTCAACTTGGCATAAAAACATGTAAGAGAAGAAACAATTCAAATTTTTTTTTGCCATTGTAACCATTTAAATTCAAAATTTTAATTCAAAATATTGCCACCAGTTTTAATTTTGCTGCAATTCAAGGTGTATTTTAATGCATGAGTGATCCAACTACACAAAACGAGTGGAATAGAGGAGCAAACGGAAGATTACAGCGCACTAATAGGCCAAATGAGGTGTCTCTGAGTACAAAGAAACGCCAACCTCGAAATCAAGGTACGCATCATAATTCCCCCTTTAGAATTAATAGCTTTGACCCAAACCACTGGTCCATGGCTTCACCTAATAACTCTGATTCTTCATCTCCAAATCCTAACAATTCCACTCATTCTACACCAACCCATAACGACCCTCCGCCTACCCAAGACATCATCTCTCAAATTCCCAATAGTGTGGACTCCCATGTGCACCAATGTCTCTCATAGCAACAAAAAGATATTACTAATATCTTTTCCGTACTACAACTTTAGGACTCGATTGCTAAAATTATCCCTCTCGATAATCAAGCATCTCAAGATATCGTCAACCCACAACCTTTAAATGTTCGTCAAACACCAGAACCTCCAAAACCTGCTTTCGATTTTGATCCTTCAACAGGTGATACCTCCAAATTCTTGGAATGGCCTCATGATGTTCTAGTTCCTCGCACTAACATGCCCACTTTTGAAGGATATGATCCTAGAGGATGGTTAGCCAAAATGGATGGTATTTTTCGTCTATACCGTATACCAAAAATAGGTCGTGTCACGTATGCATCTTGTAAACTGGGTACCCAGGCCTATCAATGGTTGTTATGGCAGCTCCATCAACATAATCACTCTCTTATGTGGCCTGAATTTAGGGAACTATTCCTTAAAATATTTGATAAGGGCTCTTCCTCATCATACGTGGTTCACCTCATGGAACTCAAGCAAACAGGTTCAGTAGAAGACTATGTCGTTGAGTTCACAAGTCTTCTCACCTATACACATGAATTGAATTCAGCAGTAGTGGTATCCACTTTTCGTCATGGTCTCAAGGATAAAATTCGAAAGGAAGTCGACATGCATGATCCATGTACTCTTGATGATGCCACACGTATAGCTCAAGCAACCGAAAATAAGCTCCAAGATGTTGTACCCTATAGACGTGATTCTAACTTCCCTCGTCCTTATCGTAATAATGATCGTTCCTAAGGATTTTTGCTGCTTTAAATGTCGTTATTATGATCCAAGAGATCAAGCTTGTGCAATATGTCAAACCTTTCTCATGGAATGTGACACTAATAACAAAGAAGATTTACCTCAATCAGAGTCACTCACAGATCCAGAACAACAAACAACAGACATAAATGAAGTAACACAAGAAGAAGATACTATTGCTCTTTCGGTTCATGCACTTATGGGTTTACAAGCTCATCATACGATTAAGGTACAAGGATTTATTAAGCACAAACGTGTTAATGTGTTGATCGATTCAGGTAGTACACATAACTTTATTGATTTCAAAACTGCCAAATCCTTGAACTTGTATATGAATACTTCTAATCAAGATAAGTTTCAAGTACTAATTGCAAATGGAGGTAATGCTCAATGTGTTGGTCGAACATCTCCAGTTTCTATACAAATGGGGAATTATAATTGGTGGGGAACTCTCTTTGTTATGAACCTAGGGAGCTCCAATGTCATTTTGGGTGCAGAATGGCTATCTCAACTCGGCGATGTTACTCTTAATCTACAAAAATTATACATCAAGTGGACAGAGAATGGGAAAATCATTTGTCTTCAAGGAATTCAATCTCCACCTTCCAAGGTTGTGAGTTCACATTGCATGGAGAAGTTACTAAAGAAAGGTGGTTATGGTTTTATAGCTCAAATAAATTCCATCGAAGCTCAATCCTTGGATACTTCTGCAACTCTCCCAAAGGATCTTCAAGATATTATGGATAATTATGAAGAAGTCTTCAGTGAACCAAGGGGTCTACCTCCTAAACGATCACATGATCATGCCATACATCTCGTTCCTGGAAGTCTTCCTCCTAATGTTCGTCCTTATCGCTATCCACAACCTCAAAAGTCAGAAATAGAGAAGTTGGTCCAAGAAATGTTGGAACATGGAATCATTCATCCTAGCATCAGTCCTTATTCATCTCCAGTAGTGATGGTACATCGTAAGGATACCTCATGGCGCATGTGTCCCGATTTTCATCCTCTCAACAAGATCACCATCAAAGATAAGTTTCCTATCCCTATCATTGATGACTTATTAGATGAATTACATGGTGCTAGTTATTTCACTAAACTTGACCTTCGCTCGGGTTTTCACCAAATTCGGGTTAGGGAAGAGGATATACCTAAAACTACTTTTCGAACTCATGAAG